>JBANSL010000019.1:37701161-38961161 GCA_037127255.1 Persicaria tinctoria | reverse complement strand
CTCAAAATTACAAAGGGGGTGGGTTTATACATTTATATTTTTTATCAGCAAAGCACTTAAATCACGAGCTAATTGAAATTTAAAATTGGAAAGGTATATATCTATATACTAATCCAATATATCCCTTGCTATAACGTGGAAGAGCAAGTCGAGACCATATCCATTCTAATTGAAATTTGGTGAACAAAGCACTAATCAAGGATAGGGTTTGTAAAAGTTAAACTTGAAAAGGGTAAAATAGTAAAATCACACATTATATATATAAATTTTAGGGTTTGATGCTGGTTTGCGGGGCGAGTGTGCGGGGCGGGTTGATGGGGCGGGTTATTGGTGAAAAATCTTCACCCATAATCCATCCATCACCCGCTTCACCCGCACCCGCTCCACCCGTCACCCACTTTTTTGCGGATTTTCACCTGTAAAATTAATGCGGGTAAAGTGGGTGGAGCGGGTACCCGCGGGTTATTTCCAGCCCTATCTGCAAGAGACGAATCAACTCATGACGCGATCAGAGTGACAAGGAGCATCATGATCGTTAAGGCGCCAGGCTACCAAGGCGGATCTCCACTCGTTTCCCCGTCGGATCCATGCCGCCTATCTCCCCCGCTGGATCCACTCGTTTCTCCGTTAGCTCATGACGCGATCAGAGTGACAAGGAGCATCGTGACCGTCAAGGCGTCAGGCTATCAAGGAGGATCTTCACTCGTTTCTCTGTCTGTCTCTACGCCGCCTACCTCCCCCGCCGGATCCACAACGCCTTTATCTCCTTTTTCCGTAGAGTAGTTTGATAAATTGTTTTTTTTGTGACAATGTTTGGTGACAATGTTCACTTGTTGGTGAAAATAATTTGATGACAGTGTTTCGTAGTTGTTGACAATAGGTTGATGACAATATTTTGTATTGGTGATAGTATGTAGTTAGTAAAAATTGATGGTGACAATAGTTTATAGTAGGTGACAAAAAGTTGTTGACAATGTTTTGTAATTGATTGACAATAGGTTGGTGACAGTGTTCACTAGTACCAGAAAAAAATTCCGTTAAATTTCAGTAGAAAAAAAAATGTCAACAAAAAAGTCAACTGTCACCAAAATAATAATTACAAATAACCGTCATCGGAAAAATATACACTGTCACCAAAAAACTGTCACCAAATGCAGGCGTTGACCAAAATGGTCAAAGTTGACTAGTTAATTTTAAAATTAAAAATGGTCAAAGGGGGAAGGAGGAAGGGTTAGAGATTGAGAAGGAGGGGTATTTTTTTGGAAAAAATGGACATTTACCTAATTATTGAAAAAATGGATATTTACTTAATTTTTACTTCTAAAGTGGATATTCACGAAATTTAACCTAATTTATATGGTGTGATTTTCTGGCATTTTTGTTTTCAGTCGTGGTTTTAGGCAATTTGCTTGATATTTAAAAGGTGGTTTCTACGGTCAACCCAAAATTAAATGAAAAGAAAGCAAATTCTCTCTCTCAAGAGGGAAGAAGTTTACTAATAAAACATAACCTTAGCGCGAAACCTATATATACTATGCAAAGTTTCTTTCTACCAAAGAATATTCTCTCGAAACTAGATAAAATCAATAAAAACTTCTACTGGAATAAAGGAGGAAACTATCACCCCCTAATCAGATGGAATAACATTTGTAAGTCTAAACCAAATGGTGGAACATGTATTAGAAAAGCCGAGGAAATTAACATAGCACTACAATTTAAGCTATTGTGGAAAATTATTGAAGAACCAGGAAACATATGGGTCAAAATTGTGAAACAAAAGTACCTAAAAGATTGTAGTCTAATGCAATACAAGAAAAAGAACTCAACTTCATGGCAATGGGCAAAACTCATGTCCCTTAGGTAGCTATTTGCCTCGGGACTCAAGTGGCAAGTAGGCGACGGGAACACCATCAATTTCTGGCTTGATAATTGGGTCATGGACAGTCATCTTATCAAAATAGCCAAGGATAAAAACCTAATAGACGAAACGACAAAAGTCAATAATTTCATTACACATAACAAAAAATGGGATAGAGATAAGATCAATATGGAGCTAAGAAACCACCTAGATCAAGACACACATGATAAAATAATCAATACTCCAATCCCATTCAATGATATCACGGATAGACTTTATTGGAGACCGAGCCCAGATGGGTGGTTCTCTACAAAATCATCAGTCAATCTTCTAAATAAAATAAAAGGCCACTCTAAATCTGACCTCAATTGGATATGAGATTTAGATTGCACTCCTAAAATCAAGCATTTCTTGTGGAGAGCCTCTCAAGGAGGAACTCCAACAAAAGGAAAATTGAAAGAACGAAGAATTGCAGTTCCTATGCAATTCGAGTTCTGTAATCACCACAGAGAAGACTTCTTCCATTTATTCATGGATTGCAACTTCGTCAAAAATATTATCCATCAAATAGATGGAAAGATTTTCGAAGTCATAGACAAATGGGATGGAAATATCAAAGATGAACATTCCATCATTAACGAACTTATGCAAACTATTGGAATTAAGAAAACATGCATAATTGCAACCATTTGGTGGAGTATTTGGTACTTTAGGAACCAAATAGTTTTCAAAAACGAGGCCACCACAACAAACAATATCATAAAATTCATCGAACAACAAATTCTAAATTGGAACACAACTAAGAGTGAAGATGATGAGACATACATAACATCAACCCTGAAACATCCTAACAACTCGTCTGGTGGGAAAATAGAAAGAAAAAAGGGATCAAATGGGAAAAACCCAAAAGATTAGATTTCAAGCTAAACTTTGACGAATCCGTTCGGGACACCAAAAACTCTACAATCGGCTTTGTAATTCGAGATCACGAAGCAAGATGTGTCTCAATGGAGGGCGCCAGTATCCCATCATGCTCGGTCAATAAGGTCGAGGCCACTGCTTTGAGAGCCGGAATTCGTAAAGCACTAGAACTAAATATCTAAAACATTGAGATAGAAGATGACAACCTCTGCATTATTAATGTAACAAAGGGTATTTGGAAATGCCCTTTGGAAATCGAAATGATTATTTCTGACTCCTTGATGGATCTTTGTCGTTTCTAGACAGTCCATATTCGTCATGTGTTTAGGGAAGTTAACGGTGTAGCGGATAGATTGACTTTCTTAGGTCATACAACCTCTACTTTAACCCTACAACAGATCAAGAGCTACAGGTTCTCATCTGAAATGATGCCCTAAGAATCTAGGATGGACTACCAATCACGTTTAGTTCATCCTAATTGATTTCCATTTTTTTTTAAAAAAATTAAATGAAAAGATAAAAGGGATAGTTTTGTAACAGCAAAACCCTAAATTCGATTTTCACTCTTTTTACTCTCATCGAAACCCGTCGTCCTTATCTGTCAATGGCGTTCGATCACATTCCCCTTAAACTTTCACCATCTTCGACTTGTTTATGTGAAGATTTGTCTCTGGATATTCTCAAGAGATTACCGATCGAATCAATATGCCGATTCCGAACTGTTTCCAAGTGCTGGAATCGTGTCCACTCATCCCCTTCCTTCATCAAGCTTCGCCACTCCTTAGTTTCCTCCTCGACATCGGCCGAGCTGAAACCTTACTTCCGATTCACTTTCGAAGGCCGATGTCCCAATTCCAACACTTTCAACATCGATTCCTGCTCTATCTACCGCCATCAAGAGACCGACCCCGAAGATCTGGGAGAGGCGGTGCATTTCCCATTTCGGTTCTGCGTTTCGGATTTGACTGTCGTCGATGTCGTCAATCGCATAATCTGTGTTACCTGTGTTGATTTTGTATGAATTCGAGGGAATCAGGTGAGCTGTGATGATGAATCAACGATGGAGCTCAACTCTACATCTATGGAGAAATCAGAGAATTACAGAAGAGAGGAAATATGGAAGAAACGATTTCATTGATCATCATCTCGTTCAGTTACATGGACTGTTGTCCTATTTATAGAAGAGAGGAATTAGTTACACAAGAAATACTCTCCTATACACAGCACTATGAACATATCATGGACCTTAGCTTCTAGTCATGATCATCACGAATGATCAAGCATGTGGTGAGCTGGAGGTGTATACCTCAACTCCCCCCCTCAAACTTGGCATGGGGAAGACATGCTAAGTTTGTCAAGTAACTCATTTTGCCGGTGAGAGGGTAAGATCTTAGTGAGCACATCTGCGAGTTGAGAAGCTGTAGGAACATGGCAGAGATCCTATAACCCCTCCATGACTTTTTGCCTTGTGAAATGGCAATCAATTTTAATATGTTTAGTGCGTTTCGTGAAATATAGGATTCTTGGCAATTTGTAGAGCCGACTGGTTGTCACAGAACATAGAAACTGGCTTAATTGGAGCAACATTTAGCTCTTCTAATAGATGAATCAACCATGTAACTTTGGCTGCAGTTTGTGCCATTGCACGATACTCAGCTTATGAAGAACTCCTAGAAACAACTCCTTGCTTTTTCGACTTCCAACTGACAGGGGATTGTCCCAGCAAAATCACAAAACCAGTAACTGACTTTCTAGAGAAAGAGCATGAAGCCCAGTCAAAGTCTGTGTATGCTATGACTTGAGGCTTATCAAATCCTTTGAGAACAATGCTTTGGTATAAGGTCCCAGCAATATAACAAATGGCGTGGTGAAGAGCAATGAGATGAGAGGTCCTGGGTGCTTGCATAAACTGGCTGAGAGACTGTACAGTGAAGGAGAGGTCTGGTCTGGTGTTGGTAAGAAAATTAAGTTTGCCAACCATCCTTCTGTAATACAAAGGATCATAAATCAATTCACCATCAAGGGGATCAAGCTTGATGTTTTGTGGAAGAGGAGTACACACAGGTTTGATATCAACAAGCTGAGATTCAGAGACCAGCTCCTGGCTGAATTTGTGTTGAGAAAGGTGAACTCCATTGTTGTTGTAAGACACCTCAATGCCAACGAAATAATGCAGTAATCCAAGGTCCTTGATGCTGAAGGTAAGATCAAGGTAGGATTTTAGCCTCTCTATCTCAGCAGAATTTGATCCAGTGACCAAGAGGTCATCAACATAAATGGGAATGATAGTAATGTGACCATGTGACCTCTTGGTGAAAAGAGAGTAATCCAGCTTTGATTGAACAAAGTTTAGAGAAACCAAGGCTGAAGTGAGTTTCTGAAACCACTGTCGACTAGCCTGCTTTAGGCCATAAAGAGACTTTTGAAGCTTGCAGACCATGTTAGGACCAGCAGAGAAACCCTCAGGAAGTTTCATGTACACTTCTTCATGGAGATCACCATGCAAGAAAGCGTTGTTGACATCCATTTGATAAAGAGACCAGTTCTGTGCAGCAGCAATAGTAATCACATATCGGATGGTGGTCATTTTGACCACTGGTGAGAATGTTTCATGATAGTATATGCCTGCAGTTTGAGTGAAGCTCTTTGCCACTAATCTGGCTTTATGCGTCTCCAAGCTGCCATCAACCTTCAACTTTAATTTGAAAACCCACTTGCAACCAATTGGTTTCTTGCCTGCAAGTAAGGGGACTAGGAGCCAAGTATTGTTAACAGATAATGCACTTATCTCTTTTTTCATTGCTGAAACTCAATTGGGATAAAGGGCAGCTTCTTTGTAGGATGTGGGTTCAACATATGAAGTGTTTTGAGAAAGAAAAGCAAATGTGTTTGGGGGTAAGGCAGAAGCAAAGTAGGCTTTGGGACAGTGATGAGATGGGTGGGAAAAAGAGCAAGTATTGCAAATGTAATTTGATAGGTGAGCTGGAGGACGATGGACTCTTGTAGACCTCCTTGGAGATGGAGGAATGGGTATAACAACATTACTAGAATCCACTGGTGATGGTTGAGACACAGATGAAGCTGGTGACTGAGACACTGAGAGGAGCAGAATTAGAGACAGAAGGTGTTTCTTGTGGTAAAAAGATGGAGGAAGGAAAGGAATCAATGGGAGAGGGTAGGGTAGCATTGTCAACAACATGGGAAGAAGAATGAAAGGGAAAATGGCATTCATAGAACATCACATCTCTGGTGTGAGCAATGAGATTGGTTTTGAGATCAAGGACAGTGTAAGCCTGTTTTTCACATGTGTAACCCAAGAAAACACAAGGAGTGGCACGAGGTTGGAACTTATCACGGCCATGTTTGGCAGTGCTCATATAGCACAAACATCCAAAGACACGAAGGTGAGTATAATCTGGAGATTTATGAAACAGCATTTCATAGGGTGATTTATTTGAGAGAACTGGAAGAGGGCAATGGTTGATTAAGTATGTGGCTGTGCATATTAGGTGTGGAGAGATCCTACGGTGGAGCTGTCACTGCTGAAGTTCCACCACCGGGTGACTCACCTTCATCCTTTCGAGCCCTACATATTTGAGGGCCCGGGGACCTGGGTGCAGGATCTTCTCCCATCCGGCATCCCCTAGCTAAGGTCCCTCCACTTGCTGTGTGTCGATGAGTTTACCTGCACAACCTTTTTGGAGCATTGGCACCCGGAGACCAGCTCCTTCCACTTTCCATGGGGCGAGATGACCATCACGCTCCACGATGTCAAGGACGTGCAAGCACGTCCTTGACCACGTGTTGTTTCCTAAACCCTAAACCCTAACCTAGCCAAACCCTAAAACCCTAGCCAAACCCTAAACCCTAGCACGTCCTTAAGGACGTGCTAGGGTTCTGCTTACAATGAACGCAACAGTGCCTATTTGAAGCGAAGGAGGACAACTTGATTCCGCAGTCCAAAACAAAGTCCGACTTGTTTCGATATATTCTTTCACCGTTAGAATCGTTATGGCCGAGCCGCAAAGCAATCCTCGTCTCCAAGTATCCCAGGTACGGATTGGTTTCGTAGAGTGAATATATTTCGTATTCCTTCCGTTTTGTTCATATTTCCAATAATGTTAATACAGTTTCGAGACTTTACGTCTGAGTTCTCGGACCCAAGGGTTTGGAATGACCGTGACGAAATGGTTACGCATTTCAAGGACTTGGGTCGGAGACACTACATGATTTTAGTAATCAAGCGGTCCTGGACGGGGGCGTCGAATCGTCCAGGCAGGGTTCTCCTTGCTTGCGAGCAGTTTGGGGAGTACCGACCACGTGGAAGGAAGCTCCGGAGCACGTAGTCGAAGATAAGTGGTTGTCCATTCTCTCTACACGGACATGAAGCTTCGTCGGGTCACTGGGTTATGACGGTAACCCACGGTGTTCATAACCACCGGCTTTCCACGAGCTTGAAGGGTCACGCTATCGCCGGACAGATGACAGAGGGGGATAAGAAGATGGCGAGGTGGATGAAGGAAATTGGCACACCTCCAAAATCCATTGGGTACAGATTGAGACAGTTGGATGAGACCAGCGTCACGTCAAGGAAGAGCCTTACCAACACGCTCGCCATGGTGGTCGCCGAAGAAAGAGGTAGTCGGACGATGACCCAGGATACCTTGCACCATCTACGGGAAAGAGGGTACTACTACGACTTCAGACGACATCCGAATGACGAAAACGTCTTGAGCGACCTCTTCCTAGCGCATCCCGACGGGATACGCCTTCTCCGAAGGTTCCATTACGTCATTGTAATGGACATCACATACAAAATAAATGCGTAAGTTACTTAATTACGATTACATTATTGCACATATAGCCAATTATAAAGTATTTTATATGTAACATATTTACACTTGCAGATATGAGATTCCTTTGTGCGAGGTGGTCGGGTTCACACCCTCAGGCAATACTTACTGCATCGTCTATGCCTTCATGTCACAAGAGAACGAAGACACATACGCCTGGGTGTTGCGACAGGTTCAGATCTTGCTTGGGACGGTTCAGCCTCTAGCTATCATGACTAATCGAGAGCTAGGTCTCTTGGCGGCGCTGAATGTTGTCTTCCCCGACGTCCAGCATCTCCTTTGTTGGTTACACGTGACGAGAAGATGCGAGGAAGCTGCTCTGAAGATCACGAAGAATTTAAACCATGCTGGCATCTTTAAGGGCAACTGTTGGGGGCTGTTCGAATCGAGGTCGGAGGAATCATTCAACCGACTTCATCCGACGCTACACGCTGCATGGCACCCATTCCCAGGTGTGGTGGCGTATTTAGAGTCGGTTTGGCTTCCATACAGCAGGAGCATCGTACGATGCTACGTAGATAATGTCTTCCATCTCGGCACCCGTACGACAAACACGTACAACCTTACTTCATATCTCCCATTACAATATGATATAATATCGAATATTTAGTGGTATGCACTTCAATGTGTACAGAGTTGAGGGTCAACACAAGGTTCTAAAGGAGGCACTTCACTCATCGACTGGTGACTTCCGCATCGTGATCGATGCAATCCATAGAGTCAACGATTGTCAACTGCATGAGCTGCAAACTGCTTTGGAGATCGACCGCTTCAAATGGCCAACATCAGCGTATAAAGTCAACCTTTTCGATGAGGTAAAGACTTTAATCTCCAAAAAGTTCTTCGATTATCTGTACAAGATGTGGCAAGACGTCGTGAACCAAAAGGTTCCTCCGGTATGCACAGACCGACATTGGAGGGTTTGTTACGAGATCCCTTGTGTCCATGAGATTCAGGCATACGTCAACTCCGGTACTCCGATACCCGCCGATGACATCCACCCGTTCTGGATGGATTTGTCATGGACTGACATCGATGACACCCCACTGCCGTATGAGCTGTCATCTTCATACACGGCTTCCAACGATGTATGCGAGGATGAGCTGCACCCACCCTCATCAGCAACCGTCTGAAGGAAGGGGAGGCCTCGGGGGTCGAGGAATGCCTGCAGAACCAACCCGTTGCCATACGAGGAGGTAAGGGAAAGGTTTGAGAGAGAAGAAGCGCGTGCTGCTCGAAATGCTGCTCGGCCTCGTCCACAAGCGACCTCAGCTCGACGTGGACGTGATGATGTGTTCGGAGGGTTCAACTGGGGTCGAAACATCGTTGATCCCTTCATGCTCGGTCATATTGAGACGGTGAGGGACACTGTTGGAGATGGTCATTGTGGCTACCATGCTTTGGCGGCTTTGACATCACCGATCGGCGAGACTGCTTTCCCGGAACTCAAAACGTTACTATGCAATCACTTGGAGGATCACACCGATCTGTACGCCGGTTTTTATACGGGAGGGTACCCATTCCAGCAGTTCGTCGACTACCAGAGATGGGCGGGAGCTGTGCATGGTGATAGGAGACGGTGGATAGAGCTACCCATTATGGGTTTAGTATTTGCAACGGTATATCAGATTCCTCTCGTCGTCCTAGCTTGGCATCATTCGTTCACATGTCTCCCCATGACCTCGCCGACACCTGCTAACAACCCTCAATCAGCAACTCTTGGTGTAGCCTGCATCGGAAACCAAGACCATTTTGCCGCGGTACGACTTCAAACGTCTTTTTTAATTACCTATTCATGCTTTTCATATATATATGTCAATACTCTAACTCTAATTTTCCGTTCTCATAGATCTGGTTGCGTCCTAACGCTCCTCTTCCGCCGCCTCCACTAGAATGAGTCGAACATCATCATCCGAGCGTCGAAGGATGGGATGCTCCGTTTCAAACTCAGATTGAGAGATTTCGAGCCTTGCGTGCCGAGTCCGTTCGCCCTTTACTATTTTCCTAGATTGTATTCCACAACTTTATTAAAATTATGGATGTAAACCTTTTTTTCCGTTCCTTGTGACGTTATTCGCATATTATCCGAATGAAAACCTTAACAATTATTGTTTTCTATTTAATTTGACCCTAAATCCTTCAAATCCACTAGCTAAACACTTCAATTTTATCAATTCACATTACAAAACCGTCGGAAAACCTAAACAACCCTAAACCCTAAACCCTAAACGCGAAACTCTAACTAGGGTTTGCACGTCCTTAACAACGTGCAAGTATTGCACGTCATTAAGGACGTGCTTGCACGTTGTTAAGGAAGTGCAAGGGATCTGCTAGTGGACGTGCACAGTCCCAGACTTGCACGTCCTTAAGAACGTGGAAATCCTTAATCCAGATTTGCGGTGTATACAGTGAAACCCATTAGTTTATGTATTGCGTTACTTTGAGATATTAGTTTGAGTTTACTTCGGAGTTGATGTTAACTCATGACTCTCAGTGTTGCTTGTGTCAATTGGCCTATTATTAGACTTCAATCAATTTATTGTATTGCTATTCCTCTAATACAAGCCTAGCCGGAGATTATGAGCTTTTAATTTAGCTATCATAATAAAGCTTGACAAAAACATATTTCAATAAAAAACTACTTCTTTTTTTGGGATTTTTGGTCAATTAAAAGGTTGACCTTTTACTTGAAAGGATTTTTTCTTTTAGCTCTAAAGACGACTAACAAGGCAGAACTCTAAATCTTTTAACATGTTACAGGCTTGTCTTACTCATGGCCAGGGATATATAGATTATTATTTTTATTGTGTAAAGATTCTATTAGACGAATTGATTTAACCAATTTGCAAATTTCTTCAAGGGTTGACCTATTAATTACTATTCTAACTTCGATTTTTTTTTTCAAATTAGTCAAAAAATTTAAAAAAAGGAGAGTTTGTAAAATGTTAAAAAAAAATTGTCCTAAATGGTGAATTGTCCACATTTTGAAACAAATTGGTGAAATATTCACAATATAAACTGTCTGCCTCTGCCCTATGCGCACGCTCTCTCTCGCCTACTCACCCTCTCTCTCGCTCCAATAATGGTGATAGCCGGTCTCCGAAGGCTCTCCTCCCAAATTCCGATCCTGCTTTGGGCGGGTGATGAGTAGCCCCTCCCAAATTCCGAAGGCTCTCCACTAGGGGTGGGCGCGGAACGGGACGGAGGTCGTCCTGCGTTATTTTTCGTCCCGCGTTATTTTTGCGGGACGGGATTCACTCTTTTTTTTCCAATCCCACACGGACCTTGTCCCTCACGGGACGGGACCGAGACCGGGATGAGACGGGCATTGTCCCCCAAGTAAAAAAGATTATAAAAAAAAATTCCTATATATTTTGCGATTTTCAAATACGTAACACATATAAATCTATAATTTTTTATTTTTTACGGGTTCACATATATACATATACATAGGAGTGTGTATACTGATGCAATGTATAACACCACTGTCACTACAGGAAAAACGGGAGAATTCCGACGATTAGTTTGCAACGCTATCCAATAGCGTCAGTAATTTCCGACATCTTTTGGTGTCGAAAAGTTTTCTCGCCTTTCTCGACGCCTTTCTGTGTCGAAAATGACATAACTTTTAATTAAAAAGGTGAAAACCCTAGATTAGTCGGCCTTACCAAAACACAATCACGCTTCTCTCGCACACGCCTTACCTCATCGCCGATTCTACCGAGCAGTGCCGATTACACCAACGCAATCTCGCGAACATACTCCATATCGAATCCAATTAGATGCTCCTCTGCCAAGGTTTCGAGTTTGATGTTGATTCCAGAGTCTCGCATTGGCTAGGTTTCTTATTCGCGGTGTTACAGTTTGTAGGTTTTTTCAAATCACCGATTCGAATCTTCTATTGGTGAGAAATTTTAAATCGGCTCTCGCCAATGCCTCTGGTAGTCCACTTCCAAGTTCAATTTGAAGAGCCTGCTTTGAAGCTTTCCAACGGTAAGTTGTTTTCTGTTCCTGTCTCTCTTCGGCTTCATGTCATTTTCCTTTTTGAATTGATTTTCGGATTAGAAGTGCCTGGCAAGTTGAAATTCCAACTTCGAACTCAGCCAGAAGGTTTTTTTCTTTTCTGTTTTCATTTTTGCATTTGATTCCTTGCGTTGTTTATTCAAGCCCTAGCTTGCTTTTTTTCTCCATTTATTGTCGAACGCGTCAAGAAGCTTGACAGTTTATGGACTATATGCGCGGGGGGAATGGACAATCGCGCATGACAGGTAACGAAGATGACAGATCCGGTGATCAGGCTTCCTGTTTACTTGTTTTAGTTTGGATGTTTACATTGTCATGTTGTGAACAACCAAGAACTACCTCAGACAAGCAAAGCTTTATCAGCAGGATTTAGGACCATAGCCACTGAATGAAAACAAGTAGTGAATTGTTGATTTTGTAGTTGTAATTTAAATTTTGATTCATCTTGAATCTAATTCTTATCGATTGATGTTTATTTTTCATCCTCTTATGATTAACTTCTTTTCTTTTCACTCGTTTTCTAATCACATGCTTGTTGTATAGGTTTTGGTAGAGAGTAAAGGGTTGAGCAGTGAAATTCAGAACCCTAACGTAAAATATGATGCTGAGTAACTTCTTAGAAGTGGTTTCAGTTCCAGGCTGGAGTGCATACATGGTAACTTCTTAAGTTCCTGATGATAATCAATTTTCTCTTCCAAATGCATGAGTCTTAGTGCAGACTCTTCTTTCTTATGGTGGAGTTTTGAATGTCATGGTCTAACAACATCTTCTTTATCTATATGTGGAACTGCAATTTTATCTAATTTTTCATAATTGAAACATTTATGAGGAACTCATTAAATTTCTGCTCTGTATATATAGTCTATGCTTTTATCCGATTTCCTTTTTGCCATTTGTGTTTTGAATTTTGTGATAGTTTAGGCGAGACTAGAAGGTCCATCTTTGAGTTTATTCTTTTTATAGTGGCATGTCTTCTGTTTTGCCTCATTAGTTGCTAAATTAATTTATCTCAGATAATCTATTGGATCATTAATTTGGAGCCCAGGTAAATTTTCACCTTTTTTCATCTAATCAATGATTTTTCTTTTTAAATGGAAGGTAATGGGTACTATCATTAATATATATTCTATGAGCACGAATGCAGTTACTATAGTGAATCTTTGGAACTACATAATTGACTTTTATGTTATTTGGTGGTGTCATTGATGAGAAGTGAATTCTATTCTCTACTCCTGACATTTTATCTCTAATGTGTGTATTTTTCATGAGTATTGCCTACTCATCTTTCTTTTTTTGAATCCCGGGTAAATGCAATAATTTTCGGTTTAATCTCTCTAAAGTAGTAGCTTAGCTTACTTTTTCCCCAAAGGAGGACTGTTTTCAGGATGCTTCCATTTTTAAGGCCCTAGAGAGTGCGAACATTTGCACAGCAGTTTCATTGAAGGTGAGTACTCCACTCTTTCGCACAAATATGTAGATTCTCCTACAATTTTCTTCTTCCTTGCTTTCACCATTTTAGGGTCTTAGGCTATCGAATTGGTTTTGTTTTCCTGTGTTATTTATGGGTAACTTTTGACACTAGTGTTATGGGCCAAAGGCCCAAGGATAAGGATACCAGATATGTGGATTATGGCCTATTGAGGCAAATATCCATTAAGGACACAATATATGCAATATAAAAGGAGATTGTATTCGGTAGATCCGGGCATGAAATGAATATACAGACACTCTCTTTCTCCTTTAACTCTCTACTATCTCTTTACTCTTCTGTTCCCTAACTACCCTTACCTTCATATATTCAAGAAACATCCCAGTTCGTTACAATTGGTATCCAGAGCGAGCGCGATCAATCATCCATGGCCGACGAAACTCGTTACAAGGCGATCGAGACTTAATTTCAGCAGTATCGCGACAAACAACAGCAATTCATGGTGGATAAGCGAAGGCACATCAACGAGCAGAGGCATCTGACCGACCAACGAATTGAGGGCAGACATGGCGACTCAGTAGGAGTCGGCCACAACGGAGCTTTCCAAGAAGCTTGACGCGTTTATGGACTATATGAGGGGGGGAATGGACAATCGCGCACGACAGGTAACGGAGATGACAGATCCGGTGATCAGGCTTCCTGTTTAGTTGTTTTAGTTTGGATGTTTACATTCTCATGTTGTGAACAACCAAGAACTACCTCAGACAAGCAAAGCTTTATCAGTAGGATTTAGGACCATAGCCATTGAATGAAAACAAGTAGTGAATTGTTGATTTTGTAGTTGTAATTTAAATTTTGATTCATCTTGAATCTAATTCTTATCGATTGATGTTTATTTTTCATCCTCTTATGATTAACTTCTTTTCTTTTCACTCGTTTTCTAATCACATGCTTGTTGTATAGGTTTTGGTAGAGAGTAAAGGGTTGAGCAGTGAAATTCAGAACCCTAACGTAAAATATGATGCTGAGTAACTTCTTAGAAGTGGTTTCAGTTCCAGGCTGGAGTGCATACATGGTAACTTCTTAAGTTCCTGATGATAATCAATTTTCTCTTCCAAATGCATGAGTCTTAGTGCAGACTCTTCTTTCTTATGGTGGAGTTTTGAATGTCATGGTCTAACAACATCTTCTTTATCTATATGTGGAACTGCAATTTTATCTAATTTTTCATAATTGAAACATTTATGAGGAACTCATTAAATTTGTGCTCTGTATATATAGTCTGTGCTTTTATCCGATTTCCTTTTTGCCATTTGTGTTTTGAATTTTGTGATAGTTTAGGCGAGACTAGAAGGTCCATCTTTGAGTTTATTCTTTTTATAGTGGCATGTCTTCTGTTTTGCCTCATTAGTTGCTAAATTAATTTATCTCAGATAATCTATTGGATCATTAATTTGGAGCGCAGGTAAATTTTCACCTTTTTTCATCTAATCAATGATTTTTCTTTTTAAATGGAAGGTAATGAGTATTATCATTAATATATATTCTATGAGCACGAATGCAGTTACTATAGTGAATCTTTGGAACTACATAATTGACTTTTATGTTATTTGGTGGTGTCATTGATGAGAAGTGAATTCTATTCTCTACTCCTGACATTTTATCTCTAATGTGTGTATTTTTCAAGAGTATTGCCTACTCATCTTTCTTGTTTTGAATCCCGGGTAAATGCAATAATTTTCGGTTTAATCTCTCTAAAGTAGTAGCTTATCTTACTTTTTTCCCAAAGGAGGACTGTTTTCAGGATGCTTCCATTTTTTAAGGCCCTAGAGAGTGCGAACATTTGCAGAGCAGTTTTATTGAAGGTGAGTACTCCACTCTTTCGCACAAATATGTAGATTCTCCTACAATTTTCTTCTTCCTTGCTTTCACCATTTTAGGGTCTTAGGCTATCGAATTGGTTTTGTTTTCCTGTGTTATTTATGGGTAACTTTTGACACTAGTGTTATGGGCCAAAGGCCCAAGGATAAGGATACCAGATATGTGGATTATGGCCTATTGAGGCAAATATCCATTAAGGACCCAATATATGCAAAATAAAAAGAGATTGTATTCGGTAGATCCGGGCATGAAATGAATATACAGACACTCTCTTTCTCCTTTAACTCTCTACTCTCTCTTTACTCTTCTATTCCCTAACTACCCTTACCTTCAGATATTCAAGAAACATCCCAGTTCGTTACAATTGGTATCCAGAGCGAGCGCGATCAATCATCCATGGCCGACGAAACTCGTTACAAGGCGATCGAGACTCAATTTCAGCAGTTTCGCGACAAACAACAGCAATTCATGGTGGATAAGCGAAGGCACATCAACGAGAAGAGGCATCTGACCGACCAACGAATTGAGGGCAGACATGGCGATTCAGTAGGAGTCGGCCACAACGGAGCTTTCCAAGAAGCTTGACCCGTTTATGGACTATATGCGCGGGGGGAATGGAAAATCGCGCACGAAAGGTAACGGAGATGAAAGATCCGGTGATCAGGCTTCCTGTTTAGTTGTTTTAGTTTGGATGTTTACATTGTCATGTTGTGAACAACCAAGAACTACCTCAGACAAGCAAAGCTTTATCAGTAGGATTTAGGGCCATAGCCATTGAATGAAAGCAAGTAGTGAATTGTTGATTTTGTAGTTGTAATTTAAATTTTGATTCATCTTGAATCTAATTCTTATCGATTGATGTTTATTTTTCATCCTCTTATGATTAACTTCTTTTCTTTTCACTCGTTTTCTAATCACATGCTTGTTGTATAGGTTTTGGTAGAGAGTAAAGGGTTGAGCAGTGAAATTCAGAACCCTAAGGTAAAATATGATGCTGAGTAACTTCTTAGAAGTGGTTTCAGTTCCAGGCTGGAGTGCATATATGGTAACTTCTTAAATTCCTGATGATAATCAATTTTCTCTTCCAAATGCATGAGCCTTAGTGCAGATTCTTCTTTCTTATGGTTGAGTTTTTAATGTCATGGTCTAACAACATCTTCTTTATCTATATGTGGAAATGCAATTTTATCTAATTTTTCATAATTGAAACATTTATGAGGAACTCATTAAATTTGTGCTCTGTATATATAGTATGTGCTTTTATCCGATTTCCTTTTTGCCATTTGTGTTTTGAATTTCGTGATAGTTTAGGCGAGACTAGAAGGTCCATCTTTGAGTTTATTCTTTTTATAGTGGCATGTCTTCTGTTTTGCCTCATTAGTTGCTAAATTAATTTATCTCAGATAATCTATTGGATCATTAATTTGGAGCGTAGGTAAATTTTCACCTTTTTTCATCTAATCAATGATTTTTCTTTTTAAATGGAAGGTAATGAGTATTATCATTAATATATATTCTATGAGCACGAATGCAGTTACTATAGTGAATCTTTGGAACTACATAATTGACTTTTATGTTATTTGGTGGTGTCATTGATGAGAAGTGAATTCTATTCTCTACTCCTGACATTTTATCTCTAATGTGTGTATTTTTCAAGAGTATTGCCTACTCATCTTTCTTGTTTTGAATCCCGGGTAAATGCAATAATTTTCGGTTTAATCTCTCTAAAGTAGTAGCTTATCTTACTTTTTTCCCAAAGGAGGACTGTTTTCAGGATGCTTCCATTTTTAAGGCCCTAGAGAGTGCGAACATTTGCAGAGCAGTTTCATTGAAGGTGAGTACTCCACTCTTTCGCACAAATATGTAGATTCTCCTACAATTTTCTTCTTCCTTGCTTTCACCATTTTAGGGTCTTAGGCTATCGAATTGGTTTTATTTTCCTGTGTTATTTATGGGTAACTTTTGACACTAGTGTTATGGGCCAAAGGCCCAAGGATAAGGATACCGTGTATGTGGATTATGGCCTATTGAGGCAAATATCCATTAAGGACCCAATATATGCAATATAAAAGGAGATTGTATTCGGTAGATCTGGGCATGAAATGAATATACAGACACTCTCTTTCTCCTTTAACTCTCTACTATCTCTTTACTCTTCTGTTCCCTAACTACCCTTACCTTCATATATTCAAGAAACATCCCAGTTCGTTACAATTGGTATCAGAGCGAGCGCGATCAATCATCCATGGCCGACAAAACTCGTTACAAGGCGATCGAGACTTAATTTCAGCAGTATCGCGACAAACAACAGCAATTCATGGTGGTTAAGCGAAGGCACATCAACAAGCAGAGGCATCTGACCGACCAACGAATTGAGGGCAGACATGGCGACTCAGTAGGAGTCGGCCACAACGGAGCTTTCCAAGAAGCTTGACGCGTTTATGGACTATATGAGGGAGGGAATGGACAATCGCGCACGACAGGTAACGGAGATGACAGATCCGGTGATCAGGCTTCCTGTTTAGTTGTTTTAGTTTGGATGTTTACATTGTCATGTTGTGAACAACCAAGAACTACCTCAGACAAGCAAAGCTTTATCAGTAGGATTTAGGACCATAGCCATTGAATGAAAGCAAGTAGTGAATTGTTGATTTTGTAGTTGTAATTTAAATTTTGATTCATCTTGAATCTAATTCTTACCGATTGATGTTTATTTTTCATCCTCTTATGATAAACTTCTTTTCTTTTCACTCGTTTTCTAATCACATGCTTGTTGTATAGGTTTTGGTAGAGAGTAAAGGGTTGAGCAGTGAAATTCAGAACCCTTTGGTAAAGTATGATGCTGAGTAACTTCTTAGAAGTGGTTTCAGTTCCAGGCTGGAGTGCATACATGGTAACTTCTTAAGTTCCTGATGATAATCAATTTTCTCTTCCAAATGCATGAGCCTTAGTGCAGACTCTTCTTTCTTATGGTGGAGTTTTGAATGTCATGGTCTAACAACATCTTCTTTATCTATATGTGGAACTGCAATTTTATCTCATTTTTCATAATTGAAACATTTATGAGGAACTCATTAAATTTGTGCTCTGTATATATAGTCTTTGCTTTTATCCGATTTCCTTTTTGCCATTTGTGTTTTGAATTTTGTGATAGTTTAGGCCAGACTAGAAGGTCCATCTTTGAGTTTATTCTTTTTTATGGTGGCATGTCTTCTGTTTTGCCTCATTAGTTGCTAAATTAATTTATCTCAGATAATCTATTGGATCATTAATTTGGAGCGCAAGTAAATTTTCACCTTTTTTCATCTAATCAATGATTTTTCTTTTTAAATGGAAGGTAATGAGTATTATCATTAATATATTATCTATGAGCACGAATGTAGTTGCTATAGTGAATCTTTGGAACTACATAATTGACTTTTATGTTATTTGGTGGTGTCATTGATGAGAAGTGAATTCTATTCTCTACTCCTGACATTTTATCTCTAATGTGTGTATTTTTCATGAGTATTGCCTACTCATCTTTCTTTTTTTTGAATCCCAGGTAAATGCAATAATTTTCGATTTAATCTCTCTAAAGTAGTAGCTTATCTTACTTTTTCCCCAAAGGAGGACTGTTTTCAGGGTGCTTCCATTTTTTAAGGCCCTAGAGAGTGCGAACATTTGCAGAGCAGTTTTATTGAAGGTGAGTACTCCACTCTTTCGCACAAATATGTAGATTCTCCTACAATTTTCTTCTTCCTTGCTTTCACCATTTTAGGGTCTTAGGCTATCGAATTGGTTTTGTTTTCCTGTGTTATTTATGGGTAACTTTTGACACTAGTGTTATGGGCCAGGAGAAGGATACCAGATATGTGGATTATGGCCTATTGAGGCAAATATCCATTAAGGACCCAATATATGCAAAATAAAAAGAGATTGTATTTGGTAGATCCGGGCATGAAATGAATATACAGACACTCTCTTTCTCCTTTAACTCTCTACTCTCTCTTTACTCTTCTATTCCCTAACTACCCTTACCTTCAGATATTCAAGAAACATCCCAGTTCGTTACAATTGGTATCCAGAGCGAGCGCGATCAATCATCCATGGCCGACGAAACTCGTTACAAGGTGATCGAGACTCAATTTCAGCAGTTTCGCGACAAACAACAGCAATTCATGGTGGATAACCGAAGGCACATCAACGAGAAGAGGCATCTGACCGACCAACGAATTGAGGGCAGACATGGCGATTTAGTAGGAGTCGGCCACAACGGAGCATTCCAAGAAGCTTGACCCGTTTATGGACTTTATGCGCGGGGGGAATGGAAAATCGCGCACGACAGGTAACGGAGATGAAAGATCCGGTGATCAGGCTTCCTGTTTAGTTGTTTTAGTTTGGATGTTTACATTGTCATGTTGTGAACAACCAAGAACTACCTCAGACAAGTAAAGCTTTATCAGTTGGATTTAGGGCCATAGCCATTGAATGAAAGCAAGTAGTGAATTGTTGATTTTGTAGTTGTAATTTAAATTTTGATTCATCTTGAATCTAATTCTTATCGATTGATGTTTATTTTTCATCCTCTTATGATTAACTTCTTTTCTTTTCACTCGTTTTCTAATCACATGCTTGTTGTATAGGTTTTGGTAGAGAGTAAAGGGTTGAGCAGTGAAATTCAGAACCCTAAGGTAAAATATGATGCTGAGTAACTTCTTAGAAGTGGTTTCAGTTCCAGGCTGGAGTGCATATATGGTAACTTCTTAAGTTCCTGATGATAATCAATTTTCTCTTCCAAATGCATGAGCCTTAGTGCAGACTCTTCTTTCTTATGGTGGAGTTTTTAATGTCATGGTCTAACAACATCTTCTTTATCTATATGTGGAAATGCAATTTTATCTAATTTTTCATAATTGAAACATTTATGAGGAACTCATTAAATTTGTGCTCTGTATATATAGTATGTGCTTTGATCCGATTTCCTTTTTGCCATTTGTGTTTTGAATTTTGTGATAGTTTAGGCGAGACTAGAAGGTCCATCTTTGAGTTTATTCTTTTTATAGTGGCATGTCTTCTGTTTTGCCTCATTAGTTGCTAAATTAATTTATCTCAGATAATCTATTGGATCATTAATTTGGAGTGCAGGTAAATTTTCACCTTTTTTCATCTAATCAATGATTTTTCTTTTTAAATGGAAGGTAATGAATATTATCATTAATATATATTCTATGAGCACGAATGCAGTTACTATAGTGAATCTTTGGAACTACATAATTGACTTTTATGTTATTTGGTGGTGTCATTGATGAGAAGTGAATTCTATTCTCTACTCCTGACATTTTATCTCTAATGTGTGTATTTTTCATGAGTATTGCCTACTCATCTTTCTTTTTTTGAATCCCGGGTAAATGCAATAATTTTCGGTTTAATCTCTCTAAAGTAGTAGCTTATCTTACTTTTTCCCCAAATGAGGACTGTTTTCAGGGTGCTTCCATTTTTTAAGGCCCTAGAGAGTGCGAACATTTGCAGAGCAGTTTCATTGAAGGTGAGTACTCCACTCTTTTGCACAAATATGTAGATTCTCCTACAATTTTGTTCTTCCTTGCTTTCACCATTTTAGGGTCTTAGGCTACCGAATTGGTTTTGTTTTCCTGTGTTATTTATGGGTAACTTTTGACACTAGTGTTATGGGCCAAAGGCCCAAGGATAAGGATACCAGATATGTGGATTATGGGCTATTGAGGCAAATATCCATTAAGGACCCAATATATGCAATATAAAAGGAGATTGTATTCGGTAGATCCGGGCATGAAATGAATATACAGACACTCTCTTTCTCCTTTAACTCTCTAATCTCTCTTTACTCTTCTATTCCATAACTACCCTTACCTTCAGATATTCAAGAAACATTCCAGTTCGTTACAATTGGTATCCAGAGTGAGCTCGATCAATCATCCATGGCCGACGAAACTCGTTACAAGGCGATCGAGACTCAATTTCAGCAGTTTCGCGACGAACAACAGCAATTCATGGTGGATAAGCGAAGGCACATCAACGAGCAGAGGCATCTGACCGACCAACGAATTGAGGGCTGACATGGTGACTCAGTAGGAGTCGGCCACAACGGAGCTTTCCAAGAAGCTTGACGCGTTTATGGACTATATGCGCGGGGGGAATGGACAATCGCGCACGACAGGTAACGGAGACGACAGATCTGGTGATCAGGGACCGAGATCGGGAGAACAGCAGCGCGAAGAAGAGCGACAACTGTCGGGAACGGCCGAGGGCAGTGGGTCTCGCAGTAACAGTCAGGGATCTTGGGAAGGGAGCGGGGGCTTCAACCATACACCCAAGATTGATTTTCTAGTCTTTGAGGGAAAGAAACCGAGAAGCTGGATCCGCAAATGTGAAAAAAAAATTGGAGTCTTTAACATACCAGAAGCACAAAAGGTTGAAATTGCATCAATGTATATGAATGGTAGGGCTGATATATGGATGCAGGGGTTCTTAATGCAAGATCCTCATGTCTGTTGGTCATATCTAAGTAAGGCCATCTGTGCAAGGTGATGATAGGGCTGTTGGCGGGAGGCAAGGTCTTGAGGTTGTTGAAGATTTCAACAAATTAGAGCAGGGTGATGATTTGGAGGAATACGCCAAGAAATTTGAGGAACTCCAAGCGTGTATGCTCATTTACAATCCCCATTTGCCAGAGGCTTATTTCATTTCAAGTTACATAAGTGGGCTCAAATCGGAGATCAAGTCGCTTGTGAAACTAGGTAAGCCGGATTCTTTGATTGCGGAATACGAACAGGCTGGGCTACACCTGGGTGATGTGCAGGCCATTGTCAAATTGAGCAAACCCCCTTGGCGGAGTAATGGCAGTACAGGAATGACAAGGGGTAATTCAGCAAACAACATCAAAAATTCAGAGGGAATTGCAAAATTCAAGACCGGGAGTCTAACTCAGGAAGGAGATTCCAAGCTGCCGGTCTCAAGTATTGCTCAGAGATGGAGTTTGGGATTGTGCTACAAATGTGATGAGCGCTATTTCGTGGGCCACAAATGCAAGCAACAGACGCTGCATAGCATGGTGGCAGCAGATGTAGATGAGGATCAAATCGACCAAAGCCTGCAAGAGGAGGGTGACAATGAGCCTAAAATATATGTGCACGCGCTCGAAGGTAGCAGTCCAAAGACCACCATCAAAGTGTGGGGCGTCAATCAGGAGCGCTCCTTCACAGTACTGCTTGATAGCGGGAGTACCCACAACTTCTTGGACATTAGGAAAGCAAAGAAGTTGGGGTGTGAACTGGTGTCAGCTGCTTTGATGGAGGTTCATGTGGCTAACGATAATCAGACCTTTAGCCAGCAAAAATGCAAGAAATTTCTATGGGAAATGCAAGGTCATTCATATGTATTCGACATTAGGACCTTGAAATTAGGAGGGTGTGATATGATCTTAGGGGTCGACTTTATGACAGATTTGAGCCCGGTTACTTTTAATTTCAAGAAGAGATGTATATCATTCGTCATCAATGGAAAGAAAATTGCGTTGTAGGGAATTAGGGAGGAAGCTTCACTGAAGATGATATCAGCTCGAAAGGTGCAAAAATGGTTGAGAAAAGGGGCTCCCTGCTTCATTTCGCAATTTGCTCAGGTAGCCATGGTTGAGGCTGGAAACTCACTAGTGCAGGAGGGTGTGTTTGCACTTTTGGAGGACTTCTCAAATGTATTTGAGGAGCCAATAGGGCTTCCCCCAGAGAGAGGGAATGAGCACACCATCACCTTAAAGAAGGAGGCCAACCCAGTGCGTGCTCTACCTTACCGGTATCCTTATTTCCAGAAAACGGAAATTGAAAAACAAGTGACAGAGATGTTGAACCAGGGTACCATTCGTCCGAGCCAAAGCCCGTTCGCTTCACCAACTTTATTAGTCAAGAAAAAAGATGGATCAAGGCGGCTTTGTGTCGACTACAGGCAGTTGAACGACATCACCATCAAAGATAAATTTCCCATCCCACACATCGAAGACTTACTCGATGAATTAGGGAAGGCTGTGATTTTTTCAAAATTGGATTTACGGGTTGGGTATCACCAGGTGCGAATGGCTGATGGGGATGTAGCCAAGACAACATTTCAAACCCATCAAGGACACTACGAGTTCAAGGTAATGCCATTCAGCCTTACCAATGCTCCGGCCACTTTTCAGGCCCTTATGAATGACGTCTTCGGTGCGTTTCTAAGGAGGTTTGTGTTGGTGTTTTTTGATGACATTCTGGTATACAACAGCTCCTTTAAGCAGCACTTGCAACACTTACGCTTGGTATTGGAGATTTTGAGGCACCACATGTTGTTTGCAAAGAAATCAAAATGTGCCTTTGCCCAGCTCCAAGTTGAGTACTTGGGTCATATAATTTCGGCGCAGGGAGTAGCTATGGATCCGAGCAAATGGAGTATGCAGGCAGATGCGGCCTTTCATACTTTGAAGAGGACGTTAGCACATCCTCCAGTTTTGGGTCTTCCAGATTTTGAGACCTCCTTTGAATTGGAGATAGATGCTTGCGATTCGGGAATCGGCGCGGTGTTAATACAAAAAGGAAGACCCTTTGCCTACATAAGTAAAGCTCTCAATAGGGATCACCTACTGATGTCCACATACGAGAAAGAACTTTTGGCAATCCTCTTGGCCGTCGATAAATGGCGTCATTACTTGGAGATAGCGTCGTTTAGTATTAAAACGGATCATCAGTCATTAAAACACCTTTCAGAGCAACGATTGACAACGCACCTGCAACGAAAGGCTGTTAGAAAGCTGCTCGGACTTACCTACTCCATGGTCTATAAGTAAGGTCGAACCAACAAGGCTGCTGATGCCTTGTCTTGCAAATTTGAGGAAGAAGGCGCATAGTGTGCGACGGTATGCTCAGTCAGACCTCAGTGGATGACAGCGGTGGTGCAGAGTTATGTGAACGACGAGTAGGCTAAGGAATTATTGGCCAAGTCTCTATTAGATCCCAAATCTAAGTACACTGTCCGAGATGGGATTCTGAGATATAGGAACCGATTGTACATTGGGGAAGATCAGTCCCTTCGATTCCGGTTGTTTACAGTTTTGCATTCCGAATCGGCATGAGGGCATTCGAGAATTCAAGCTTTGTACTCTTGCATTAAAGCTCTTTTCTATTAGCATTTGATGAAACAACACATAGAGAAGTGGGTGAAAGAATGTGATGTTTGCCAACGGAGTAAAACTGAAAAGATTGCAAGCCCGAGTCTCCTTCAACCTTTGCACATTCCATCACAAGCATGGGCAAGCATTTCAATGGACTTCATTGAGGGACTTCCCAAATCTCAGGGCAAAGACATGATCATGGTTGTTGTGGACCGCTTCACTAAATACGCTCACTTCATTTACTTGGCGCACCCATTCACTGCATCAAAGGGTGGCTCAAGCTTTTATGGAGAATGTGTACAAGCTACATGGTTTGCCTAGTGACATTGTGTCGGATAGGGATACGATCTTCATCAGTCACTTTTGGTGCGAGCTCTTGCGGGCATTGGGAACCTCCCTGAGCATGTGTACATCGTACCTCCCCGGAGTGTGTGAACCAATGTGTCGAGCTGTATTTGCTTTGTATGACCTCTGATAGACCAGCGAGATGGTTACCGTGGTCGCACTTAGCGGAGTGGTGGTACAATACGAATCTGCACACAGCAATCGGTATTCCGCCCTTCAAAGCTCTGTACGGGTATGACCCTCCTCAAATCGGCGTGGGAATTCAGCAAGTTAGTATAGGGTTAGTGGAGGATTGGTTGCAGGAGCACCAACAACTAACTGAGCAACTCCGTCAGAACCTTTTGCAAGCCCAGGCACGAATGAAGGAGATTGCAGATAAGGGCATAACCGAAAGGGAATTCGTAGTGGGGATTGGGTTTTTTTAAAACTCCAACCATATAAGCAATCGTCGGTGGCTTTACGGAAGAACCTCAAGTTGAGTTCGATGTTTTATGGGCCATTTCAGATTCTGCAACGAATAGGCTCGGTGGCTTACAAATTGGCGCTACCAAGTTCGTCTCGGGTTCACCCGGTTTTCCATGTCTCGCAGCTGAAGAGGAAATTGGGTTCCCTGACCGGTCCTTCTTCTACCTTGCCAATGACGACATTAGACGGAGAGGTCGAGGTCTTGTCGGAGAGTGTTCTTGACACCAGGTTGCTGCACTTGGCTAACGGGGAACCGGTGACGGAATGGCTAGTAAAGTGGGAGAACCTCCCGGCCGAGGAGGCGACATGGGAGCCAGCTGGACATGTGCTTCGTCAGTTTCCTGATTTTAATCAGGCTTGAAGACAAGCCTTTTTAGGGGGAGGCAATGTTATAGGCCAAAGGCCCAAGGATAGGGATACCATATATGTGGATTATGGCCCATTGAGGCAAATATCCATTAAGGACCCAATATATGCAATATAAAAGGAGATTGTATTTGGTAGATCTGGGCATGAAATGAATATACAGACACTCTCTTTCTCCTTTAACTCTCTACTCTCTCTTTACTCTTCTATTCCCTAACTACCCTTACCTTCGGATATTCAAGAAACATCCCAGTTCGTTACAATTAGCAAAATACATTCATTCGCATCTGAGGGTGTGTGATTTATGTTCATCTAATTTTCCCTCTCCCATTGGTAAAAATTATGTATCCCTTTTTTATTTTTATAAAACCCTTTAATCATCTCCGATACACCAACTTTTGTTGTTTTTGAAATTTCTGCAGATTTATGTACTATCTGTTAATGTGATCTGGTTGTAAATGTGTAAAAGCTACTTGTGGTAAAGATGTATCTGCAGTTGTGTCGGATGACTTTCTTAGTCAATTGCATATGTCAGAAATTCATTTTAATATTTGATATGTGTTCCATTTA
This sequence comes from Persicaria tinctoria, assembly GCA_037127255.1. Classification (NCBI taxonomy): domain Eukaryota; kingdom Viridiplantae; phylum Streptophyta; class Magnoliopsida; order Caryophyllales; family Polygonaceae; genus Persicaria; species Persicaria tinctoria. The sequence goes on along the minus strand of JBANSL010000019.1, from coordinate 38,935,296 downwards.
TTTCCGTACTGAAAGGGAATGCTTCAACTGGTAAGAATCTTGTTATCCTTTTGTCTTGAAAATTCGCGATTGCCAAAAATTCATGCAAATCGTGGTGTTATTTTTGCTTTGACTTGGATTCTGCTGTCAAAAGTTTCGGTGTGATATTCAGGAATTTAGAAGCCTTTTAAATCATATCGTAGAAAAAACTCAAGTAAACGGAGCCCTTATTCCTACCCATAAAAATTGACCCGACAGGTTTTGTTGATTCCTCATAAATGTTTTTCATGCAATTTGGTTTTAGGCGTCGACACCCTAGGGTGTCGAAAATGGCACGCCAATCTCGACGCTTTTAGGCATCGAAATGGGTATCGACATAATTTCACGTCGAAAATGGCAGATTGCCATTCGTGACGCAAAAAAATACCGACGCTTTCTTAAAGCGTCGAAATTGATTTTTTCGAAGCTTTATAGTGTCGAGAATGGTCTTTAAAAGCGTCGAAAATGGAGTATTACAGTATGTATATTTTTTTTAATCGAAACAGTTTGTATATACTCCGTATTACATTTTGTAATCTAAAATCTATATATACTAGTAGAGGGATTGGTAGTAAATGACCTTTGCCCCGCTCAACTTTGCATGCCTAACCCACTATCCATACAATTTGCAAGGGTTAACCTTCCCCCGTTAAAAATTTGCAACACAACCGGTTAAAAGTGAAGGGAAAACCTGCTGCATTAAACGAGGAGAGAGAAATGAGTGATGTGAGCATTGGGAGAGAGGAAGAGAGAGATGACAATTTTATTTAAAAAATTGTCTTCACCACTCTCCTAAACCTCCTTTCCCTCTCCCTCTCTCCACCTCTCTCCATTGAAGAGCTTCTTTCTTCTTTGATTTCTTTGTCTTCTATCTCTCTTCTTCCTTCGAATTTCTTATGTCGGACAAAGAGTGGTGCCTTCTTCGATTCTTCTTTCTTCTTCGATTTATCTGTCTAGGCTTGGTTCTTCATGCAACAGTGTAGGCAATGGCTTTCTCCAACAGCAGCTCCAACGTTGGCTTTCTCCAACTAGCACGATAGCTGAGTGTAGACTGGAAAAAAACCAAAATGTGTCCAGTAGAAAACCATAGGCTGTCCAGTAGGAAACCACATAGCGTCATGTATATATTAACCGATGTCATATACAAACGCTGAGACTGGAATAATGATTAAATAGAAGGGTTGCATGTACCAACGTTGGTGGTAATTTATATCTGCTGTTGTGGGTGTATGAAGTTGTCTCGTTATTTGCCAACCAATTCGCTACCATCACCAACTACGAAGTCTACCATCACCAACCGTTTGTCCTCTTTGATCGTACCCGTGCTTGGAGGAGGAGGCGAAGAAGACGAGGCAGTGCAACTGATCGAAGCCTGTGCGAAGTGAAGAAGATGAATGAACAGTGTATTACCTAATGCTTTATTTTTTTATTTATGAACGAATAATATATTACCTATTTCTTTTTCGGAACATGGAAAACTGGAGTCATGTTTCTTGAAGAGCGTATTAATTGCTTTGTTTAATTAAGTGAAAAAGTAGTCATTTATATTTTTTTAACAAATACTCCATCCGTCTCAAAATACATGTCTTTTTAGCCCATGTAATTTTATCAAAAATACATGTCTTTTTAGCTTTAATCATTACATTTAACCTACTTTTTACATCTAATCATTACAGTTAACTTACTTTTGCGGACAATGTGATGGACAAAGGGGTGCGTTAGATGCACCTCCTACGAAAATCGAAGAGGTAATTAGGGTCCCTTTGACTGTCATGTCAACCGCGGTAATTAATTGATAACTGTCATGTAAGATGAAATATTCATTTTGGTGTATTGGTTATAGGACAAGGAGGGTTGTCGAGCCATTGAAGGTGATGGTGGAGGAATGCGTTTGCTACACCCAATTTCATCCCACTGCACCCAATTCCTATATCATATAATCAGAACTAACTTGAATAGAATTTTGGGTTTGGATTGCGGGTGCCTCGTCTTTCTTTGAAAGCTTGCAACCTATTTGTCCAAATTGCTTTGTTTCTAGCATGGATTGTCTACGCGGGTTTTCGCTACATTGGAGAGATGTGCATCTAAAATTTGAGGGCTCTGGCTTGGAGGAAGACGAGAAGAAGAATGACACTTCTGCTTCTAATAGGGTTCAATTCTCCTTCTCCGGTAACCCTGCGAGATCAAACTAATGTTGCTTGATGTCCAGACCCCTGTCACGGATTTGTGTTTTCATTTGAATGTCATTTAGGGTGCAACTATGGATCAACTCATGGCAGTTCCGACCCCTATCATGGATTTGTGTAGATATGTATTATAAGGCATCATGCGTTTGCACTACATATCTAGTCATATATGAGTTTCCATAAACAAAGCTCTTTGTAATCATTGCATGAAACTCAAGTAAATTCAATTTTTTGTCTCATACCGTGTAAGAATATATTAACACAAGTGACAAGTAAAACAATTCATGAGTCAAGCAAAACAATTCATGTGTCATGTAACATTATGTTTTCAAACGCCATACCCATATGTCGTCGAAGGTGACTATGGTATTTTGCATTGTTTAATATTGTGCTTTCCAAAACAATGACACAATATAGATTAGTAGGTTTATTTGATGAAACACATCGAACTTGAGATCGAAAAGCGATGTCAACCATTAAGAAACAAATCGCTTTAAGTATGTGCTTTTCTCGTGCCATGTACATCGTATTTGAATGTCGTGTCTTGTACATCATATTTGAATGCCATGTTAATAGCAGTTCATGTCATGTTAATTATATGTTGATTCAGACCTTTCTAATTAAAAAGGTTATCCCCGCGATTCAATCTATGTGGCCAAGGGAGGATTCAAGGGCTACGACTTTCATCCAACAGGACAACGCAAGAACTCATCTTCATCTATACGATGAGCAATTTTAGCTTACCGCTTCACAAAATGAATTCAACATTAGATTGATATTTTAACCGGCCAACTCCCTGGACTTAAACGTTTTTTTGGCGTTGCTGTTATAGAAAAGAGAGGAAAAAGTGTTCGGTTTCGATAGAAAACTATGTAAATTCGTCCACAGGAAAAAGTGTTCGGTTTTATATGCAGATGAGGTTCATTCAATATTGTAATATAGTATGAATGATCCAAATTTGTTTTTATTACCACAAGTGTTATCGAATATATGATGCATGATCTTTGGCAATTTCGCATTTAACATGTTGTTTTACTAAAAAATGTACATTGTCTATGAATTACAAGTTCGAATTTCCCATAATTACAAAATGTGCGAACCACTTGACCAAAAAAAAAAATGTGCGAACCACATACTCAATTCCTCGTTATGTAGCATAACCGTTTCCAAGTGCATCATAAGTGACACAAAAACGCACCGGTCAGGCGACCAAGATGCGCATAGAGCACTGTCATGTCAAAACTATCAACTATCATGTCAAAGGTATTACCTGACTAAAATTTCCCATAAGTACAAAATGCGCTAACTACATATTGAATTACAAAAGCCGGAGCATAAGCGCCTCCAGATGCATCATACTTTTCAGGTGCATCATACTTTTCATTTAATAAATTTATTTTCATCATAAAGATAATACAGGGAATTCAAACAGACCTCGATGTCTTACACAAAACAATGATTCATAATACATAATTGTTTTATAAGCATGACATTCAAACACATATGATAGTAAGAGATGAAGGAAACTGAACCGGAAAATGCGATTACAACAACGCATTTCATAAGGTCCGTTAAGTAAAACAACTCCATATGTATTTTACATGACACATAATATATTATACATGACGCCTAGACGATTTTACATGCCACATAAATTGTTTTACTTGACGGACCTCATGATCAAGCACATGATCAAACACAATCCTCATAAGTTTAAAGAGAAGTAGGTGGACAGTGGAGAGTGATTACATCATTCAATCCTCATATGATTTCATTTATTAATTTTTTTTATATCCATTAGACGGACGGGTAGTGATCAAAAGCTATAAATGAGAGGATATCTAATCGAATGACTTTTTTTTAATAGAGTTAAAAATTAATCCTTTATTAATTTGATTGCTATTTCTCGTTGTCTTGCTCTAAGTTTTGATAAAGTGGTGAAAATTGTCCCAATAACTATAATGGATGAATGATGAAAGTAGAGAAAATCTCACTAGTGACAAGTAAATATGAACTAGTGTCATGTACAAACGCTGAGGCTGGAATGTTGACATAAACGGGTGGTATGTATAAAAGCTGGTGGCAAAACGTGAGTTGTTTTTTTGAAAAAGTAAGTTATTTTTTCTCTCTCGTTCTCTCAGCACTTTCTGAAAAAGTGAGTTGTTTTTTCTCTCTCCTCCTCTCAGCACTCTCTCTCCTCTCATTAATTCACCTCTGATGAATTGTACTTTTTAATTCTCTCTCTCACATTCTTTTCTTTTACCTTTTTTCATTCATCTCTCAGCTTTTTCCATGTCAGCTTTTTTGTCAACTTGTTCCCCACATTATCACCTGCTACCGGCTACTCTTGGCAAGCGGATATCCATTTTTTAGCAATTTTTTTTCCAGATTGGGTTATTCATGCAAAGCTTTCGGATAATAGGATCATTTTAGCAAAAGGCCCTATACTAGTATTTTATAATATAATGTAATAACATAATATTTATTGCAATCAGATATACTGTAATCTAATAAAGTATAAAAATAGTGTTTATAATATACTATAATATATTTATGCGGGACGGGATGGGATTTGTGGTATTGGAACGGGTCACCCGCGTCCCGTCCCGCATAATTTTTGCGGGACGGGACCGGGACGGGATTCACTATTTTTGTTCGAAATTCTACCGGGATCGGGACGGGATCGGGACGGGACCGGGATTTACGGGATTTGTGCCCACCCCTACTCTCCATTGATTTTGTTTGTTCTATGAATTCCTCCTCCTATCTAACTTCCTCCCTTTCTTCTTCAATCATCCACCATGGCTACCGGATTAGGTTCGTTCCCTCTTTCTCTAATAGTTTCGCCTGAAGCAGGCGCTTTCCCCCTCTTGCTCCTTTGATTTTCTGTGTACTCGGTCTTCTATAGTGGAATATGTGAAACTATACATCATATTTAGGTATGGTTGTGCCGATTTGGTGTTTGATTCCTAAAATCGAACACCATGTTCATTAGTTCAGGGTGTGTTATCCATGATTGATGGCCAATTGGTCACAAGTTGCGTGAAGGGGATCAATGTTTGTGTCATCTACCTGTTCTATGTGTGGTCTTCGATATTAGTTTGATTTATTGATTGATAAGGAAATCGATCTTTGCTTCTGCTGACTTTGCTTGCTTGCAGGATCACCGTCCATCCATTTTTACGAGCTAAGGTTTTGTTTCGACTGTTTTCCTTAATTATCAATTGATCAAAGATCGATTGATAAGGCAATCGATCTTTTCTTTATTGTAGATATATGGATTTGAGTAATTTTAATTTGTTTGTTTAAATCTATTTTAGTGCAGGTGTCAAGTTCATCCATCAGAATGAGTGATGGTTGAATTTTGAAAATATATTTCTGTGACTATGTAACCTATTGTTGATTATGGCATAAAATACCTTCGTATGCTAGACTTGACTTCCTGCTGGCTCATTGGATTATTTTTGCAATAATGTGTGGCTCAGTGTTGTGGTATCATGCTTCCATATTCATTATTGTTGTTTAATTCCCATCTTCCGATTCCCCAAACCGTATTCTAGTTTTGTCTTCCTCTATTATATGGTTGTCAACGGATCTGTATTCAGTTTTTAGTTTGTTTCACTACTTCCAGTTTACCATGAGGTTTCCTTTGTATATTTGTGGACGTTCTCAAGGATTCTTGGTTGTTTTCTGTACTAGGTGTGTACAGGAGCAAAGAGTGAACATCAGTCAAGATTAGCAGCTCGGAAGGTATATATATTTTGCTTACTTAGCTTATGATGCTTCTGGAATTCTTTTTCAGATGCATTGCATGGTTCTGTAATGTGGTATTTTCTCACTCTACTTGCTGCATTATAGTATGCCCGTATTATCCAGAAGCTTGGGTTCCCAGCCAAATTTAAGGTATGTTTCCTTGGGAAAATGTTGAAGTATTGTCCCTAATGACTTGTAAATTGAATTACTAAAAAAATTCCTACTGTTTTGGCTCTCTTAAACAAGAAATTTTAAGCAAGCTAATTACATGGTTTTTCCCCTAATGTCTTTTAAACCTGGGATATATGGAGTGATTGGAGAGGCTATTTTCAGGAGCCTATAGATTCTGAATTCTTGTGCTCTTGTTTATGGTATAATTTGTGAATTCTTGCTGAATTCTTCAAGTCTAAAATGTTCTTGATGATCCTTTATATGCTATATATGAGTTTCTTGATTTTTAGACTTGGTTGTTTGGTCTATTAGAAGGATAAATGGACTGCTATGTTGTTGTCCAGAAACTTTTCCGACACATTGAACACTTGCTGAATTTTTCTTTCATGTTTTCATGCTTTAAATTCAGCCCCATATAAGTGTTTTATGGTTTATCATGTTTCTCCTCTTCTGTAAGAAATCTGAGATGAAGTTCGCTGTGTACTACTACTTAGGAATCTTCTTGGCTTGTAATACTTGTTTGCTGAAATATCTGAGTATATCTTTTGTTATTCTTCTCCTGCATATCAGCTTGTCGAATTAGGTGTTGTCAGCTTGTAATACTTGTTTGCTGAAATTTGAGATAAAGGAATCTGAGTATATCTTTTATTCTTAGGAATCTGAGTATATCATATTTTTTGTGTATTTTATAATATTATTTTTGCAATTTATAAACATAACCTAGCACTAAGATCTATAAGCTCAAATAGGAAAGAGCGTCTGGACAAATAATTTTTCAGGAGGTTGGTGGTTCGACTCCACCTAGATCTATTTATTCAATTTTAGAGTGTTATTCAAGAAATTAATAGTTGCACAACTGCACTTTAGGGTTGCACAACTGTAATTATTCATCTTGTCATCTTTAATACCATAAACGACGTCATAATTTTACAATTGCACAACTGTAGTTTAGAGTTGCACAACTGTAGTGTCGGCATCTTTTTTATTTTGTTAATTAGAGATAACAACTAGTGTCAACGTTGTTTGCAATTTTAGTGATGAAAATGTATTGATCAATTTTATTTCTTTATAACTCTGTCAGCACAAAAATTGCGAACACCGCTGACACAACCCTTAATTTCTGAAAAGATGCTGACACAACCTTTAATTACAGTTGCACGACTGCACCCTAAAGTTGCACGACTGCACTTTTAGGTAATCTTCTAAGATATTTGAGTCCGGGAAAATGGAGCTTGTTGTTTTCCTTAGTTGTTAATGACGAAAACCAGAAAGCTACCCGACTTGATCCTCAAGCTGCATATTAAGCTCCTTTTTCTATTGGTGGACTTAGTTGGACTTTCTTTACTGTAGTCTCTTATCTGGAAAATTCAGCACTAGTTTGATTAATTAGGTAGTAATTCACCTACTTTATGAGCTACTTCAATCTTTTTTCGGTTTACAATTGAGATAATCTAAGGAACTTTTTGATTCGTTGATTATTGTTTGGATTGTCGAACATGTTTATGTCATTATAATGGATCAGTTAAATCTTTTTTTTATTTTTGCAAGGTTGATCTTGATCTTGGAAATCATGAACGGTTTCTTGACATCAATCCCCCAAGTTGTGCAAATTTAATCTATTGTTGAGCAAAAATAAGATCATGTTGAGCAAATTTCCACCAATCCCCCATGTTGTGCAATTATAGTCTATTGATGAGCAAAAATAAGACCATGATGTGCAATAATTTATTGAGCAACTATAAAATAATATTGAGAAAAAATAAGATTATTTTTTAATACAATTTCACAAGTCTCAATTGTTGTGCAAATATAATCTATTGCTGAGCAAAAATAAGATCATGTTGAGCAAATTTCCACCAATCCCCCATGTTATGCAATTATAGTCTATTGATGAGCAAAAATATGACCATGTTGTGCAATAATCTATTGAGCAACTATAAAATAATATTGAGAAAAAAACAAGATTATTTTGAATACAATTTCACAAGTCTCAATTATTGTGCAAATATAATCTATTGTTGAGCAAAAATAAGATCATGTTGAGAAAATTTCCACCAATCCCCCATGTTGTGCAAGTATAGTCTATTGATGGGCAAAAATAAGACCATGCTGTGTAATAATATATTGAGCAAGTATAAAATAATACTGAGAAAAAATAAGATCATTTTGAGCACAATTTCACAAGTCTCAATTGTGGTGCAAATATAATCTATTGTTGAGCAAAAATAAGATTATGTTGAGCAAATTTCCACCAATCCCCCATGTTGTACAATCATAGTCTATTGATGAGCAAAAATAAGATCATGTTAAGCACAATTTCACAAGTCTCAATTGTTGTGCAAATATAATCTATTGTTGAGCAAAAATAAGATCAAGTTGAGCAAATTTCCACCAATCCCCCAGGTTGTGCAATTATAGTCTATTGATGAGCAAGAATAAGATCATGTTGTGCAATAATCTAGTGCAGGAGGTAGGTGTGGATCTGGTTGGAGTAAAGTTGAGCTTACTCTTAGATGGATAACACCTGTGCAAGTTTACTGTGTGATACTTCCTATAGTATAGTTCCTCATGCTTTGCCTAGATTTAGAGATCTGATTATCCTTTTTTCTTTCTTTTCTGAAGAGGGTAGGGGACTGCATAGTGTATTGCCATGTTGAATAAGTGAAGAAAAAAGATAGTGGCAAGTGATTATAAAAGCAAATCTGGTCTAGTATCTTTTAGATTTATGCCAAGGGTTCTGTTCATTGTTTGTCATACTGTTTGATGCTTAGGAGTTGGGTTGCTGGAAGACCTAGCTACACTATTGGTCTCTCATATTTTGTATTGAGTTCATTTCTGTGGTATCTTGTTTTCTTAGCTTCACTGTTGGTCTCTCATACTTTGTTTTGCGCCCATTTCTTTGGTATCTTGTTTTCTTAGCTTGTATATAGTTCTTCTATTTAAACTTTCTCCCACTGATAAAGAAATTAGTAAAAGACAAAGAAACATAAGCAAATGTGGTCTTGTGTGGTCCATTATTTGCAACATATAACATGCACACATGTTTTGTTATATCCCCCCTTCCATGAAAAAAATCTACTCTCTTTGTCTTACTGATAGAGCATGTTTATTATTGCATTATAGATTACATTTAGCATAGTTTAGTTGTGAATAGTTTATATTTTAGTTACAATTACATGTTTACCTGTGGTGTTGGAAGAGTCGGAATCTATGCAATTTTATAGTTAATTTCAGCTAAATGTGGATCCGACGTGGAATGAGGAGACTCTTGGATGAAAGAAGATTCAAGTTGAGGAAGAAAAGTGAAGAGCACGGGAGCGGAGTCGAATTTCGAGAGCCTAAGTGAATAACAAGTCAGCAAAAGTTGTCGCCATACATGCTGAACTTATTTCGCACTTTCTGGAGGCCTCGTGGTGCGATTGTCTATTATAACCATGCGTTGGAAAGCCCTCTTTGAGATCTACAACTTTCATGTTGACATCGAGACCAAATTCGAAGAGGAAAAATTGCCGGCCGCCCCGGGGCCTAGGTTGGCTGCCCCACGACCCTCGCAGAAATGCACCGTTCAGAATCGGAACTTAATTAGGGTTTTTAATATGATTTCTTGGCCGACTTTCTAAAGGCTTTTAAGAGACATTTTAGATTATTCTTTCATGGACCTTATGCACTTTTAGAATTGTTGAGAGCCCCGTTGAGCATTAGCAACTAAACTCTCAAGGTTTCGCCTACAGTTTGGATCTTTGATTGTTGAATTGTGAGTTTCTTAATCTAGCTCTTATTCCTATTCCAATGTTTTGACTTCTTTGTGCTTAATTCCTTGAATATGTTTTATTCTCTCTGGCCTGATCAACTATTTAGAGTAGATTCATTCAATTGCTAGGGTTTTGCAGATTCCTTGTAGTGAACCTTAACCCAAGTGGCAATCATATCCCTTTAGGACTCGTAGGACTAATTGGATGTGTAGGAAGTTGAATACATATTGAATATTGACTCGTAGCTTGATATTATGTGTACATTGGTTAATTCATACTCTTAATGCTATCTCTAGGTTGAATCTTAACCGTGTTAGGGTTATTTAGAGATAAGGGTTGCTAGGACTCGTAGGACTAGTAATCTACCTAAGATCTGGACAATGACATTGATAGGAAAAGACAAGAACTAGAGTCTGAAACAAGGATCGAATTCATCAATCGAAGTGATAAATCGTAGGTGAACCTATTTCTCTCCACTTCATTCTACAATCAATTTACTTTGTTTGCTTGCTTTCGCTTTGATAAAAGGCGGACCTTTTTCACACCAAAAACCCCCCATATTCTCTCTTAGCGATTAGATTTGCACTTGAATTGATTAGATTTCCCTGTGGATCGACCTCTTGCTTATACACTATACTAGTTGTGAGTTTGAGTATTCTTTGGAAAGAAAAAAGACAGGTTTTCCTCTTGTCACTTACTAAAGGGCATCTTGATTTAGATTACTATTTTTTGGCAGGATGAAGACCTGCAGAGTTCACAAAATGGATATGCTTTCTGTATTAAGTTATGTAAATGATTGCTTCTATTCAACTTCTGATATGTTTACTTGATTGGGATTCAGCGCCAATTTGACATATAGTGACCTGTGCATGTGGATTCCTGAATCCAAGTTCCGCGTTTATTTGCTGAGAACACTAACTGTGTTGTTCAAGTTGATGTGTTCATACTATGTAGTCATGAGCTTTAAGGTAGAGAATAAGGAATCCTGAGCTATATAACACTTATGTTTATGTAACAGTGTTTAGGTCCGCACTCCTCTATATTACTATTGTCTTGCTCTTTTGCATCTCACTCTCAGGCTATAGTTTTTACTCCCTCTGCCCCAAATTATTTTTTTTGTTTCAGAGAATTTTTTGTGCCCCAAATTATTTTAAGCATTGTGTCAGCACTTTTTTTTTTAAATTCTTTTTTTTTCACGTCAGCATTTTTGCAGTTGTAAAACTGCACTTTACAATTTTATTTTTGCACCTTATATTCACGAAGAGAAACATAATAAGAGATACCACATAGATAGCATATGCGAGATTTGAACCCGCATCACTGTGCGTAGGCACATTGCTCTACCATTTTGAGCTAATAGGCTTTGGTTCAAAACCTCCAACGCTAAAGTAGGACTCTCATCTACTAAATCAACATTAGACTCTCATCTACCAAATCAATATCTATAAGAACTTAGAAAGTACTTAATCAATTGACATCTAGCCTATGCGAGATTTATATCTCTTGGACTTGCCATCATAATTAACAAAGTAGCCTCACTGCATCTCTTTCCACTAGTAGCTATGACCACAATCAGACTCAACTTCTTCATAACATCATACTCGCTACTCAGCAGAACAACATCAAATGCTCCAAGAACAAGCAATTGATACACCAAAATGAACAGGCTCTTTAGCATTGGTCCACCTCCGGGATAAAAAAATCCAAATATCAGTGCAATCTCCTTTCAAATCGAAATATCGGAATTTTGAAAGCACACCTAAGCAGCTAAGATAAGCTCATCTTCTTAATTCTAGATGGACTCGATCGCAAACAAATTAAAATTGATACCCACGTGAAGAGGATCCCCCACTCAGAAACTCATCTCTAGTAGTGTTAGAGAGAGTATAGCTTGCAGCTGCATCTGCTTCCCTTTAATTGTGTTGTATTGTATCTTAGCTCCTTTCCTCTCCCTTTCATATCCAAATCCAAATCTGTATAGGAAATATACTTGAGAATGAAACAACTTAAGAAAAGAAATAGTACACAGCAAGAACATAAAAAAGAAACATATCAGCACACCAAAATATGTTAACAGATGGTGCAACAACTTACTTGAATCAACCCCTTGACACACCAGACATTGTGCTTCAGAACCACAATGTAGCAGCTCCGGGCCTCCGATGAATTTTTCGAACCAGGTGACACTCCAATGGCTTCCTTTGTCAATTTGTCAAACAGTTGGCGTGCAATGTGAATTCTATCTTGTTCTCCTAGTACTTCAAATCCAGTTCAACCTTTCAAGCTCCCAACCAGCTTGTCACTTGCCAGTAACAAATCGCTCCAAAGACATTAGAAGAATATTCATAGATGCTAAACTGCTAGCCAACAAAGTCATTAGAACTCAAACCCTGTGCACATCCAAGGACTCAATTTCAGGCCAAAATCTATCAGATGTATGCTGAATTTCAAGCCTTTTTCCCTATGTTCTTGAATCTTAATCACACGTGGCTAAGTATTAACTCTCAAAGTGTTTTCATATGAGATCTTAATCGGTTTTATGTCAGATTCAAATCCCACAAGAAATCAAAAAAATCTTAAACAAAAAGAACTCAGAGACCAGTTCAGAAATTAGGCAAAACAACCAGTTCGGAAATCAATCAAGCACAATGATACTTTGAATGGTAAAAACGTTAATTGAACATTTCCAAACCACTTCGAATTTCACAAAAGCCCGAAAACGGATTTCACCTGATCAATAAACCAACAGTTGAACACATAATGCAAGAGCGCAGGGGCGATCCTCTGAAGATTCGATGTGGCAGTCATCCCGGAATCCAGGAACAATTTGCGATCGTAATCAAACTCGATGATGCTAGAGTAGTTGGGACAGAGGAGGTGGAAGGCGCCGGAGAAGGTGGAGAAGGCGACGAGCGACTTCTGGTGAGAGCCGGAGGGGATCTCAAAGCGTCTAGCTTTCCCGGAGGCGACGAAGGGGATCTTCACCGAGGGGCGAAGGCGCGTGACCGGAGGGAGGTGCGACCATGGATAGCGATAGAGGAAGAAGCGACGATGGAGGAGCGATGGAGCGATGGGAAGAGAGTGAAGGCGGATAGAAAGGGGGAACACGGTGAGAGATAGAGCGCGTGGGGTTACGGGAGTATTTATTATGGACAATTTGCTAAATTGTCCAAAAAGTTGGACAATTCACCAATTTGTACAAAAAAAAAGAGCTTGTTTGGCAAATTTTTTCATTAAAGAAGGCCTATATTTTTTAGAACAAGGTCAATTTTCTTTTATAGAACAGGACAAAATTACCCTTACAATTACATTAAATTACATTTCTAACCCACCCTACCGCAACCGCCAGTCCCACATCTCACGCCACAATTTCACTCGCCTCTCCGTTCTACTCCTGGAGCGAATAGCCGCAGTCCCCAATACACACAAATTGTAACTTTAATCTCTATTTCTTCAAGCAAATGCATCCAAATCGACAATCTCTCGACATTAAGGCACGTTTTCTTCACATGGTGATTTCGAGTATACTATTGTGGTTTTAGGGGTTTTGGGTGATTTGATTTTAGGGATTGGAAGATTGTGTGAAAAAGGGTACGATTTTGTGTATTTGTGCTTAGATTAGTAGTACATTGGTAGGGATTACATAGATCTACACTCATAAATGTCAGAATTTGTGTTTTGGGTGGGGAGAAATTGGATCTGTCGGAGGTAGAAGAAGGGTCTGGGTCGGTGCGACCTAACCGAAGAGTAGTCGGTGCGACCAACCGTGAGCCTTGTGCCTTGTGTAGAACACCATCTTATGCCTTTTTAATTACAATAATGTTGAATTAATTCAATAGCCTTCAATCATTTCATTCACCAATAATCGTGAACATTGGAGTGAAATTGCTATCAGTTTGAAAATTAGAAATGATGTGATTTTATCAGAAAGATCAATTGGAGTTTAGCGACTTAGATTTCAACTATAATTAATGTGGAATGCATTTTGTATTCTTGTATGTATCAATTTACTTTGAACTGCAATAAGTGGATTTGCATTTGAATCTATCTTCATGAAAGTTTCAAATGTCCTTTGCTATCAAATGTCCTTTGCTAGAGTTAATAGATGATATCATGGATAACCTCACATGGGATGCTGCAAATTTTTGTCTTTGTTCATAGGCTTTAAAATTGATTTCTTGGATTATGTTAGGCATCAATTCATTCTAACAGTGCATATTATTTGCTTGATTTGTTTTATTCGTCGCAATTCAACAATGAAGTCGAGAAAAGGCTTCGCATGTAATTATAACTAGTTAAAAATGCTTACAATTCAGGAGATCGGTTGCAGTATGGTGATTAAATCAATGGGTGATGACATTGCAGCTTCCTCTTGTTTATGTTTCTCTCCCGTTTTCTTTCTGTGTGAAATTGGAGATAATATGCATCGAATTTGGGTCTTGAAATAATAATAACATATATGTCAATTATTCGTTTTCGTTACAGATGGATAGGAGATCGACATTACACGCATCCGCACGGTGTTAGCGCACCGCTTCTCGATTCGTACGGGAGACGGATCAAGCTGGAGATGATTCGGCTGACGCTATGTTACCAGAGCAGACGGCACCGGTGGCCCAGGATGTGCCCGAAGGTTCTCAATTAACGACACCTTAGGGCCTCCAGAAGTAGGTTCACTCCAATCCATCTGCATTCCCGCTAATGACGGGACAGACAAAGTACTTCCATATGGGGTACCCAAATCAGATGACAGTTGAACGAGTTACACCCCATTATTTTCCTCTCTGTAAGTTGACTGGCATGGCAACAGGGTGTTGTTTGGCACCGCATTGTCAAAACTGTAATTGATATACAATTCAGTGTCCTCGTTGTCCCTCTTACAATAAACATTGAAACAAGTGTCAGACTCGATATACAAATTGATAGAGTGGAGGTAAATTGTGAAATATAAAACTCACGCTCTACCTGTATCTAACTATTAAAAGATACTATCTATCTACCCATCTATCTATCTAATCCTCAATTACTTCAATTCATAACATTAAATTAGTATATAATTTATTCATTAACCCCATTATTCTAATAAATTGGTTCAAATAAAAATATTAAAGTTTTATTATTCTACTACGCATGATTGAGAGTAATTTTATATTCTCAATCCAAAATTTCATTAACCCTAATTCTTTTAAACCAGAAAATATATTGCAATTTTATATTATGCATATCAATCAAGAAGAAACTTTGCAAAAAAATATTGCAATTTTATATGTAAACATCATCAATACTTATTAATCATGAAAAATAAAGCTTTCCACATGTATCATAACATTCGACACATAAAGAAAAGGATGAGATACATACCCATTGGAGTCCGAATTCCAGCGATATGTCTTCGAGTCCTTTACTCAACTCATCGTTCCCTTTCGACATGTTTACAACTTAGTTATTATATACACCGCACGGTCTAGAGTTTTTGACTAGTCACGTATGTTTATAAAAACCGATAAACTGGTCGCAATGACCATACCTGGTACTGGTCGCAATGACCACTTCATGATCTAATCGCAATGACCACCTCATGGTCTCGTCTCAATGACCATTCAAGGTTTGGTCGTTGCGACCACCTTTGGGATTGGTCGTTGCGACCACGTGAAAGTTTTTTTTAAAAAATTGGTCGCAACGACCATTTGGCATATGGTTATTGTGACCATCTGAGCATGCGCTAAACGACAAAACGCTCTGCGCTAAACAGAAACCGTGTTTAAAAAATTAGAAAAATAGTCAAACTCATTATGGGAAATAGTTAAAATGGGACTAAATAGTTGTTTGTAACCTCGGATCTACCACAAGTTGATAAAAAAAAATATTATAATTGTTGTTTGTAAAAACGACTTAGGTATTTGATTTTTTTTTTTGGAATTTCTGAATGTTTTATGTATTTAAAAAATCTTAAAAATTAAAAAAATGTATACAAGAATAGCTGTTTAAAACATGCTAACAACTTTCCTATTACATTATCAAAAATAGAGAATTAGAGCATCTCCAACAGGTTCTCCATTTTCTCTAAAACAATTGGATGGACCGGGCCTAACTGGTAATTTTTATGATGCCATGTTACATGACTCAAATAGGTGGTTATGCCAAGAGCTATTTACCTTTCTTAATCTAATTAACTATATCTAATATCTATGACTTAGGTGTTTGATTATTATTTTTGAAATTTCTGAATGTTTTATGTATTTAAAAATCTTAAAAATTACGTAGTAAAAAAATATATGTAAGAATATTTATTTGGAGGATGTTCAACAACTTCTCTATTACATTATCCAAAATAGAGAATCAAAATTTCTTTTCTATAAAAATAATTTATGTCAATTTCAACAGGTTCTCAATTCTGAAAGGCTCTCCATTCTAAAGATCCTCCTATATCTTAAAGCTGAGACCTTTAGAGAGTAGAGAAGTTATTCATGTGGAGCATTCTCCAATTTTTTTCCTTCTTTCCGTTTTTTCCCTACTCTTCCTCTTTCTTTCTCCCGTTCTCTCTCCCACGATCTAAACTTCTTTATCTCCTTCTTTCATACCGGAGACGGAACCGGACCCTCAAGCGATGCACCGTCGTCCATCTTTTCCGCCCACAATCCCTTTCGAAGAAAATACGATGAGTCTCCGTCTCAGGCGACTACTGAATCGGGGTTGGCAGCGACGGTGGTGGAGATGATCAGGCTGGAGATGAGGGGGAGAGAGAAAGGAGGCTGGGGCGTGGCGCAAGAACAACCAAATCCCACGAGCCGAGGGGTCGGGTGTGGGCGAGGCGACGACGAGACCAGTGACCGGTATTTACTGTTGGTGCCTGAAAATGGGATATGGAGTTGGATTCAGTGGATAGGTAAGCATCTGACGGTTTCAAATTTCTTAGATTTTCAAATCGAATGTGAAATTGAAGTTGGGGTATACTTTTCGATTTGTAAGTGATTTTGGTTTGGCAGGGGATGAACTTAAGGTTAGGAGGTTTTAGTGTCACTCATATTCGCAATTGTGATATCTTTCCCTTCTTGTATCATATCAAGAACACCTGCTGCACTTTGCCAATTCTTCGACTTCTCCAGATGATTGCATTTGAGGTTGGTTTTTTGTTTCGGTTTTTTTGTTTGTTTCATGATTCACCTTCTTAATTATAAATTAAGAAATTCTCATTATTGAAGCTATCAATTCTGTCGAAAATAAGGGCCTAGGGATTCAATTTGGTATTGCTCTCGGCCTAATTACATGTGTTTGATGACATCTAAAGATTAGAGGAATGAAAACTTTCGAAATTTATGGGTTTGAAATATCATTTAGTCATGCACGAAAGTGGGTTGTTTGATAGATCTTATGCTGTGAGTACATTGTACATCTTTAATCTACCAGAAATCATAACTTTCCTGTCATGTTATGGGATTCTTTCATTTTTTTTCAAGTTGTAGGGCATCTGACTTACCACAAAAGACTGAAAGAAGACAAAAGCCACAAAACTGAAAAGGATTAGTAAAATAATTTTTATTATATAGCTGAGACTCTGAATGTGCATGATAATGCACTGATACAAGATAGTAATAAAGCAGCTACTAACTTTGAATCTTTGATAAATGCACCTCAGTTTTGTGCTGAGCTCATGTTTCCAGTCGCCAAAAAATTCCCAATTGTTTAGATTGTATAACTTTTCAATATTTTAAATGGAATATTTACAGAACCAATTTTCTAATAAACTGCACACAACTACGCTTCTCTATGAACAATTCTTGATAGGATGTGGCTGGTTTAAGATCGTTGTAATTGCTAATAGTTGGTTGTACAAATTGGGAATGTAATTTCACTACATGTTTTCTCGGGGAATCATTGCATCTGGCCTAAACTACGCGCTTCTCACATGGTCCAACAAAATATTGGGGCCTTCTTTGGTTGCTCTTTACTGTCATGCTCAACCTGTAGCATCAGCTTTCATGGCACTAGTCTTCCTTGGAAGCCCTATTTACTTGGGAAGGTTGGGTTCTAAACTCCTCTTTAATCAACATTATTGTTGCGAGCAATTAATTTTCGCAAAGCCCTTGTGCCAAAGGAATTGCTTATTTGTCCCCGACCTTTCCCAAACTTTAAAAGTGTTGGGTGGGACAAGCTCTATCAAAGAGAAGTTGCATTCATCCCACAAGTAAATGATTAAGTGTAGATTTGGAGGTAATCTATGGAAAAACTATGGGAAACTTGGGAAATTTCGAAGCCAGTACCTTCTGCGAGACAAGCACATCTGTTGGATGAGGATTTAGATGTGTAAGATCAGGAAAAAGTAAGTTTTCTTGAACTTAGTTATTGTTATCTTAAATTCCAATATTTCTCCATCTTTTGTAGTCTATGCTCTTTATGACATCTTAAAGGGTTTTCTTCATATTTTGCTCTCTCTGCATAAACAAGAAATTTAGGGGAGTCCAATTTGATGCAAATTAAGTACCCTATGTATTTGTGAACTTGGTACCATATTCATGGTTGTGTTTTTAACAACACACATCACGGGTGGTGGAAAATTCTACAGGTGTGAAATAAAAATTAGAGCAACTCTCATATGTTTAACGTGATATGGGGGAAAAACAATTGAAATGAAATATTTGCAAAGTTTATTCTTATAATTTAGATTTGGAATACCTTGATCGAAATTAATTCCTAATTTGTGGATAATTCCTTTGTGATATTTTGTTTTTTAAAAATTCAACATCATTTCAAATTAATTCAAATTAAAAGATTGCAACCGCTTTATTTTGTACCTAAAAATCAGCTGAGATTTTTTTTTTTGTAACCGTGTTTTTTAATCCATTTAATTTAATATTAGTAGGTAGTTACTAATTTCCAACCACGTTTATTCAGTTATTAAAAAAAAAACACTCACGAATACCTTCATCAAAAAACAAAACTTCCAGTAACTGCTCTATATATTTGCTCACTGATTTTTCTCAATTCTTATTTTCACTTTCTACCTAGGTAGTAGTTCCTCTCTTCCCGTTTATCTCTATTCTTATAAACGTTCACTCCTTCCTGTTCTTCCTCTTTATATCTTTCCCCACGAACGTTCACTCCTTCTTGTTCTTCCTCTTTATATCTTTCCCCACGAACGTTCACTCCTTTTTGTCTTACGTCTCTTTCTTTCCCTTCTTTATCTCTTTCGTCTCTTTAAACATGCTTCCCATGTCTGTTTTTGATGGTTTGAAGATTGTAATATGTGATCAAGATTCTAACTTTTTAACCTCTACTACTAATGTAGTATATAAAGAGGTTTTTCACAACGTATAGTTTGTAGAAACTTGTGTTGAGGACATATGCATGCAGATGTTATGGCCCAGTTGATTATTATTTGCGTGCATCGTGGTTGATTTATTTTACTTTATCAAACCATGTTAAAGTAATTTATGTGTCGCTCCTTCTTGTATCATATTAGTCGAAAGTAAGGTTCATTCGAGTACTATGTTTTATACATCATTATCATTACTATGTTAAAAATCTCGTGCGTAGCGCAGGGATATAGGTTAGTTTGTAAAATAATTTTTAATTGAACTTTTAATGTAATTCAACTCGGTAGTTACATCCTTGCAGATCGACCTTGCATCTCCTAAAACTTTTCTTTAAAATTTGCCATTGCAGAAGCATGCAAATCTTCTTCAAAACCCATTTCAGAGGCAATTCTTTATTGTTTTGAAGAAGCTTCAACATGTCACTATATATGTAAAGATTGCAATTGCTGATCTTTTGACCTCCGCCGATAATGATACACGAGTGCCTAATAGCACCATCAACTGAGAAATGAACTACGGGTATTCAAGCCAAACTGCTCCCATCACTAAGTTCCCATCGGTGAAGCATCGGTCAATGGGGTTGGGCTCTATCCAAGGTCGCCCTTCCTATTACCACATTCAGCTTCATTGCAGGGTATGCATTACATTTTTTTTTCCCTGCATTGCAGATATTATTAGTAAATAAACAGTTTCATACCTTTGATCTATCACCGAGTCAAACTCCTATAAATTTTGAAATCAAAAGGGAGATTCTTGAGTAGCTCCCCTCCCGACTGTTTGGCATGCAAATCAAGAGTATTATCTTAAGCACACCGGCTGCAGAAAGAATCTGTTGGTCATGGCAGATCGAAGCAGTTGGTTTTCCGTATCAGTGAAACCCTTGACCATGTCAAGAACTTTCTCATGCAAGGTACTCTGGAGCCCGTCCTCCAAGAATTACAAGGGCATCATAACTTGACACACACAAATACCATCAAAACTAGCATTTAGCTTAAAATCATATCCAGGCTTTCCGCTATGAATCTGATCGATCACCTTCAAAATCAAGGATAGCAGTCGGGCACTTAATTGTTGATATATATCACCAGGTCCTTGTTGGGGCAAACTGCATTAACATGGCACCCAAGGCTGCAATGCCTGGAAAGGAACCATCAGCAACATCTGCAATGAGAATATGCTTCACGGGAGGGTATGTAGTACTTCGATTCGTGTCTGCTAATCTTCTTTGCTATTTGTTTAGAAGTATTAGTTCTTAATTATGAACTTGAGAAGCTGATGTAATGTCCACTAGATATAAGTATGTTTTTACCACACTAAACCTAATCTAAAATGTCCATTGGATGTATAGAAGTGTTCTTAGCTTTTTTGCCATTTCTTAAAAATATTCAAATCAGCTAAACTTGATCTAATGTCCACTATTCTAGTTGAGAATAATTATTTATCCAATTGACATTGATCTAATGTTCCATATTCTAATTGTTATATTGTTTACAAGTACTTCAGATCGTATATATGTACCATTGTTTACACTTTACAGGTTTGTTCTTGACTAGTAATTATTTCAGAATAATGTCCACATACCATTCTCTCATAATCTCGTGTTTTTGGTTTGTTAATTATATGTTGCTATATATATATAGAGTAGCTCTAAGATTACAAACGTGTATATATGATTGTCATTTAGTCATTATATATAGTTTTTACAAGTATTTGTTGTCCTTCTCTTTGTTCAAGCTCACGACCTAGATCTCTTTCTTCTATGTGCTTTCAAATTTACACTTCTATTTCAATGAGAAAACATACCTACACCTCATGGCACTACTGGAAACACATTAAATTCCAACGCGAGGGTTCCAACGAAATTATTCAAAGGATGAAATTCCAACGCTTAAATACAATGGAAAAAAAAATTCCAACAATATATGTTGTTGGAGAGAAGTAATCAAAATTTTTCAACAATCTAAGTTGTTGGAAATAGTTTTCCAAAATTATTCCAACAATTACACATTGTTGGAAGTAAACTCCAATGACTTGGATGGTTGGAAATATAGATAAATTATCATCCATCACTAAATTTCATTGGAAACGATATTTAAAAAGTAATAGAAATTAATTCTTTCTTAAATTTTTGCATCGGCCCGGTTAAAACTAATTGCTTCTAAATTTATGTTAATTAGACATATATATCAATTAAGTGTTGATCGTCATCAAATTCCGATGCAACAATCGGAGTGAACAAAATCTTACTTTTTTAATTAAAAAAAATCTAGATCTTGAAAATATTAGGAGAATCACTAAATGCCCATTCGATAAAGATCGATCTAACTTATCATTAAACGCATCATATAGAAAAGATTTTTTTTTTGGAGAAAATATATGAGAGATTTCATAATCTGTTAGATTAGAAAAATAATTTTTTTTAAAAAAAAAAAAAGAAGAAAAGAAATTCAATTTAAAGGATCACGTACATCACAACTGAACAATTACCTCCTTAATTAGTGGGTGCCTTAGTGGGGTGAATGAACGGTTTAATTAACCGTACTTGCTCCCTTCTCCAGCCCCTCAATTTATCTCAATCTGTTTTCTATCTCTCTTCTATTAACAGTTGTGCAATGGATTTCTATTGAAGAGTGATCAATCTTGAATTCTCTCTGTCATGAACATCGGAATTCTTATGAATGAGTCAGTGGCCGGGTTTACAAATCACATGTTCAAATCAACCAGGTGCGTCATCCTTAGCGTGCTCAAGGAATGATCCACCATATAAATCTTTCTATTTCAAGGTTTTGAGTATTGATTCAATTTATATCAAATACACACGTATCTTTCTAATATATGATTCTCTTGGCAGCCTACATGTCGCATCCATCCCACATTGAGTTGATTTGGTCTGAGAATGAAGATCTAGTCAAGAAGGAGCCTAAAGACATAGCTTGCAGCAAACAATTGTTAAATGAGTTAAGCCTGATCGAGTTAACTCTTTGAGCACTTGTGATAGTTTTGGTTGTGCTCTTTTTTGCTTCATTAATTATCCTTCTCCGCTACTTACGGTTACAATGTGACCCAATGCCAATTGCATAAAATAATAGCATGACGCAACAAAGGAGACTCGGTTTCAAGAAGAATCAACAACAAGTACAACACTCAATTATCAAGTTCATGTCTACCGGGACACGATCCAAAAGCGACGGAGATTGAAATGCCACAAGATCCCAATCCAGCTATTCCATCATATCTTTCTCTTGTGAGATGTCATTCAGCGCCTTTCTCAATTCAACTGTTCATTCCAGTGGTGGTGGCACTTGGACACTTGGTGACGGTAGTAATAGTCTAGACTCTAGGGGTGATATTAGTTTATGCATTTACAATTTCAGTTGGTACTTTTTGGTTGCACACATTTTGCATTTTGTTGAACGTACGTCTTTGAACATAATTTGTACAGATGTTGAAGATGTGGAAATGAAACTGGTGGTATTGTGATTTTTATATTGTTGCTTTATAATAGCTATATATATATATCATGGCTTTTATATTTCCAGTAGATTAATTTCTTCATACAAATAGCCACATAAATGTTGATGGAATGTATTAATAAAAATTATATTTTTGCAAAAAAAAATGATTCTAAATAGCAACCGGTTGAAAAGAATTTCCAACAATAAATATTGTTGAAAATTCTAATGGTTAAACTGTTGGAACCTGATAAAAGCAACCGGTTAAGCAGGTTTTAATAATATTATTTTTCTTTAATTAAATTATGTATTCCAATAGTTTCAGTCGTGGTTAATTTCCAACCTCTATATCACGCTGGAAATTCCATCATAATTAATTGTTGGAATGAATTCCAACGGCCTTTTTTCCAACCGGGTGTGTTTTTGTTGGAAATTCCAATAACATGGTAAAACGCGTTGGAGCTTCCATTGAAAATCATCGTTATTACTCGCTGTGTTTCTAGTAGTGTGGAAAAAACAAAAAATAGAGAAACCAAAATTGAAATTTCACAATGAATCAAAACAAAATAAGTGGTAGATGCCAACAAACACATAATTTAAGAAGAACTCACATGATATCTTCTTTCTTGGTTGATAAATTGCTAAACAATTAGTTGTTGTGAGCCGAATCTGCCATGTTTTACAGTAACTTTTATGTCAATTTCTGCATACATTTCATTCATTTGGGTTAGGATAGTACATAATCTATGTAACTTATGTTTAATTGTCAAATTATGGAATCTACACCTGTTTCTGTTTAAATTCGCAGAATTCCAGGCATTTTTACAGCAATCTTAAGGAAGGTCAGAAAAGCTCGGAAAACAACTACAGAAGTCCAAAATCCGAGAGTACAGAACCAGGACAAACCAAGCTGAAGCCAGAGCTACTCTATGTCGAGTACACCTTACTCGATCTCGAGTAGAGAGCCCGAGAAGACTTCGTCGACAAAGCCTGGTCGAGGAAACCAAGTCCGAGGCAACCTGACTCCGGAACACTACTCGATCTCGAGTACTACCTGGTCGAGATCGACAAAGCCTAGACGCCACACCCGGAGTCGAGAAGAGGAGCTGGTCGAGAAGCCGAGGACGAAGACGCCGAGCAGCTCTACTCGACATCGAGGAGCCCTTGTCGAGATCGACGACACCCAGGAGCCTAGATCCGAGCCATGTCGAGCAGAGTCACCCGAGAACACCAGTCGACGACAACCCTACTCGATGTCGAGTAGCCCTTGTCGATATCGAGTAGCCCAGTTTCTGGAAACGCGTCGACGTGAGCAGTCCGAGTCGAGTTGGAGTTACTTGGAGCCGAAGGAAGTCGAGTTGGACGAAATCTATCATCATCTATCCATGGGAGGGAGATCTATCAACATGAAGAGACTTACCTAGTTTAGATTTATCTTTCCCTATTCTAGATTTAAATTTCTTTATCACTTTTATTTATCATTTAAAAGTTTTAGATATAATTTTAGATATAAATAGAAGATTCTATCCTTGATTAGCAAGGAATAGAAGGCTATAAATAAAGCCCTAGGGGCTGGTTTTTTTCATTCATTGAATCATACAATTTTAGGCAAAGAGAAGTAGTTCCACAGAGAAGTTTTAGGAGTTCTAAAGTTTTTAGGGTTTTGGCATTCTGCGAAAGTTGATTGCCGGGATTGTAAAGGCTTTGGATATAGTTTAATGCAAGTTTCTTTTCATCAATCAATGTCTGCGATTGCGATGAGGCGTGAGTAGTCCACCCACTTCTGGGGCTAGGGTGAGCCCGACGGTGGCCATGTGAGGTGGTGCGGTAAAGGTCAGATCTTTTTATGCAAGTTCGTCTTCTATCCCTATGAGCATGATTCTTTTGCGAGAGTTGAAGGTGATCCTTGTTTGTGTTATTGAACTGAAAGTGATCTTAATGCAACTTGGGTTAATTATGTGAAAAGGGTTAGTAACAATTAGGGTTTATGCAAAAGCCTCTATATGCCTATTTGTTAGTAACGAAAGTTACTTTGATGGAAAGCATGATCTTTTATGCCTTTATGTGTTACTTTGCATGGTTATCGTTGTGGCGTTGATACCCTGGCTTTGGAAGTTTTTCATATATTGAGTTTATTTCTGTCAAATTTCCGAGTTGTGTTCGAAATCTGCGATTTACAGTTTTCTGAGTTTTTAGTCGATACAGAGTAGCCTGTACTCGATATCGAGGAGAGTTCCTACTCGACATTACCTGTTTCAGTTTCTGTTTCCTGTTGTCGACTTACTGTTGTCGATCTCGAGTAAGCCTGTTGTCGAGATCGAGTTGGTTTGGTCTATATCGAGTTGAGTTTGAGTCTCTGTTTTCGATTCCGAAGTTTCTGTCTTTGCTGTTTCTAGTCGATCTCGAGTAGGCTTTTGTCGAGATCGAGTACGCCTGTTGCTTTGTTTTATTTTCTGCTTTGCTTTGTCTTTTCTTTTTGTTCATTGCTTTTATTTGTTATTTTCTGCTTTTATTTCTGTGTTTCTGTTGCTTGTCTGTGAGATCTGTTGCTACCTAAGAACTGCTGACGTGCTTCCTCGTGGATTCGACCCTGACAACCTTCTACTACAACGGGAGGAAGTCTTGTATTTATTTGCTGAAACAGGGAAGTCAGTCTGATCTTTATTTTATATTTATTTCATACTTGACCATCCTCCTGCAACAACATCAGTCGTTCAAAATTAGTTTTTGAGATCTGAAAGCTTAAATAAAGCAGGAAACATGTATCAAAGTCCGACTCGAACCGATGACTAGGGGTCGTGTGCACGGACGCACACGCGCTAGTAGCCTAGCACACAAGCCGAGTAAGGTTCCATTCTAAAACCAATTGGCAATAGAAGGAGTATCCCACCGACTCATATACTAGGGCTTGATATGTTCAACTTTCCTATGTGTGACACTTTTGGTCTCATTCACATCTCTAACACGCCCCCGCAAGTCCAAATAGGAATGACCATCTAGTTGAGACTTGGACAACCCAGACCAGGATCGACACTGGCCGTTAGGCTAACCGCTCTGATACCATATCAAAGTCCGACTCGGACCGATGACTGGGGGTCGTGTGCACGGGCGCACATGCGCTAGTAGCCTAGCACACAAGCCGAGTGAGGTTCCATTCTAAAACCAATTGGCGTTAGAAGGAGTAGCCCACCGACTCATATACTAGGGCTTGATATGTTCAACTTTTCGATGTGGGACACTTTTGGTCTCATTCACATCTCTAACAACATGCTTGTCAAAAATTTTGGCGTTTGCTGCTTATAGGGAGAAGATACCCTATTCTTCCTTCACAATTCTTATTTGGAGAATGGGCCGGGAAACTGTTAGACTAAAAATAAGTCGGGAAACTATTGGACTAAAAATAAAGAAGCGGTTGGGCATGCTCTTATAAATCACATATTCTGAATTTTTTTGGTAAATTCTAACAGATTTCCCATTATGGAGTTTACCAAAAAAAATTATAAAGTTTTCTCCAAATTTATGGAATAATCTCATTTTTTCTCCTCATTCTCTATTTTGGAGAATATATATATAGAGTTTTCCCATTATGGCATTTCCCATTATGTAGTTTACCAAAATAAAATATAGATTTTTCTTCATTTTTTCTCCTCATTCTCTATTTAGGGAACGTGCTCTCTTCGGAGTCACGATTCGGTATGCAATAAGAAGAGATCTTGACAACTTTCAGCTCATGATAGGGACAACTGCTTTCGGAGGCAAGGCAAAGGAGCCGACAAAAAAGGTACTGACAAAGGAGATTTAATTGTCAGCTCTAAATTTTTCTTCAGAAATTTTTTAAGTCACCATGACTTGGTTGATTTCTATCTCCTTAGCTGTCCTTTTGCTTCTAGTATCAGTGTTGGAAGTAGTGAGTACATCGAAGATTGAGTGCAGTGCAATTGACAAACATCGAAGATCTAGTTTCGATTGAGATCGAGATCTGTCGGAGCTTGGATCTAAGATGGAGGCACTTGAAGGAACTGACAAAAAAGGAACTTCAAATCGGCGAGGAAACGGAGCTGAGGCAAAGAGCTGACAAAGAAGGTACTGACAAAGGGGATTTAATTGTCAGCTCTTAATTTTTCTTCAAAATTCTTTCTTTCTTTCTTTCTGATTGAGTTGGATTTGGTGTGCTGAATTCCCTCAATGATTTTGCTGAAATTTCATCAATGATGTTTGTTTTTCTTTCGATTATATAAGAAATTTGTCAGCTGTGTTTTTTGTGCGAAAAACATGCTCAATTTCGATAATAATAAGAAGAAATAAAAGAAA
This sequence comes from Persicaria tinctoria, assembly GCA_037127255.1. Classification (NCBI taxonomy): domain Eukaryota; kingdom Viridiplantae; phylum Streptophyta; class Magnoliopsida; order Caryophyllales; family Polygonaceae; genus Persicaria; species Persicaria tinctoria. The sequence continues at coordinate 38,908,339 of JBANSL010000019.1, read as the reverse complement.
AGAAAAACTAGTTATTAGCTATTTTTTCTGTTTGTCAGCTGTCATTGTCAACCGTTTGCCATATTTAGAAGTGGGCAACGGTTAGGGGCTGGCCGATGGACATTTAACTAATCAATCTTAGATGGTAGATATTTAATTAGTTAGGACTTATTATATGGACAGTTAATTTTTTATCCCATGAGATAAATTGTAGACATTTTGCACAATGACTATGTGCAATAGACATTTTTTATTTTCAGAGGCATTGATTTTCAGCTCGGTTCTAACAGTTAGATCAACCGAGCTATAAAAACTGAGTTAAAAATTTGTGAAAAAAAACAGAAACCCTACGCCGTTTTGTAAACTCAAACCCTAATAAGGGTGTTGGAGGCTGTCATCAATCCTCTAATTTATCATCCATCCTTCATCCTTTGAATTCATCGTCAATGGGGGTCGATCACGATTCCGCTCGATTGATTCTCTCCACGATCTCGGCTTCTTGGAGTTGGATCGGCGGAGATCTATGGCTACTCATCTTCTATAGATTACCAATCGAAACCCTAGGCCGATTCCGATGCGTCTGCAAGTCGTGGAACTCTTTAATCTCTTCCCCTTTCTTCATCAACCTCCACCACTCCTTCAATTCCTCCGCCACGCCTCTTAATCTCAAACTCTACCTCCTCTCTGATGACGATCGAACCCCCAATTGGTACTCTATCTGCCGCCCCCAACCAGAGGATTTGCATTTCCCGTTTCGATTTTGGAATCTTATCAAATTCGTTGATGTCGTTCGGGGCGTGGTCTGTGCTTCCTACTCCGAGGATTCGTCTTTCGACTCCACCATCCTCTGGAACCCCGCAATTCGCAGGTATGTCGCCCTCCCCCGCCTTCCTTATCCGTCGCATTTAGCACCAGCCGAGTTTCCCGATGAGGATTACTTCAATCGTGTGGTTCGCTTTTCTACCTTTGCTATCGGCTTCGGTTACAATAGCTCTAACAATGACTTCAAGGTAGTCCGAATTTGGATCCCTGTGTACTCTATGCAGCAAAATCACCCAACATCTGCACCAGCTTATGAGGTGTACTCAGCTCGAGAAGGTCTCTGGAGGGAGGGAACCATTGCTGACATTAACCTCACATCTTGCGAATTGGATCCCGACACGAGTAGAACTGGTTGTTTCATGAACAGAATCATTCATTGGGTCTTGTGAGATTCCGAGAATCCCGAGCCGGGTCGTATCAAATAGGGAGTCGTGTCGGGTTTATTTTTATTTTTGTTTATAAGGTCGGGATCCACCACTTTACACAAAAGCTTAAGCCATTGTGTAGGGGTTTCTCCCTCCCTTATATTTTGGGTTGTTTTTTCACTCCACCACCGATGTGGGAAGTGTTTTATCCCAACACGCCCCCTCAAGTGCAACCCGCTTGGATCGGGTTGACACTTGAAATCCTTTTTTTTTTCTTTTTAAATCTTCTCCCGGGTCGAGACTCTCAATCTCTTTATAGCTCGCCCGGTTTTTTTACAACGGGATTCGGCATCTCATTCTCTTTTAGCCTATCCCGAAGCCAGAAAAACCGACCCCGACTCGGACCTGCTCTGATACCATGTGAGATTCCGAGAATCCCGAGCCGGGTCGTATCAAATCAGGAGTCGTGTCGGGTTTATTTTTATTTTTTTTTATAAGGTCGGGATCCACCACTTTACACAAAAGCTTAAGCCATTGTGTAGGGGTTTCTCCCTCCCTTATATTTTGGGTTGTTTTTTCACTCCACCACCGATGTGGGAAGTGTTTTATCCCAACAGGTCTTATCAAAACCATCCTCAACAGGGAGTTTCGACATCCTATATTTCGTGCTGATGTTTGATTGTGAGCTCGAACAGTTTACAATGATGGAGCTCCCGCGAGAAATCTACAAGCCTACTATGAAAGATGTCGAAGAGTACCAAACAGCAATGGCGCCGCCTGATGATGAAGAATACCCGCCTGAGCTGGCATTTGATGCCCTAGTCGATGGAACCAAGTTAGAGCTCCTGGAGCATGCCGGATTGCTGTCGGTATTGGTGAGTCTGGAATGGGAGCCTTATGTGGAGCTGTGGGTGATGAATCGTAACCAGTGGATCAAGGTGGGTGACATTAGTAGCGCTAACCGAAAATTGGGAGGACGTGTTTACGAGGAAAGCATGTTTTTGATGGATGATACCAAAGGTCAGTCTTATACGATGGGGGAGATAGTTAGTTTCGGAAAGTTGTATAATTAAATACCCCTAGTTTTGGAATAGGATAGAGTAGTTCCGCCTTCATGTTTCAATTGACAATATATGGATTCAGTCCATTAATTATTTACCTTTACCTTCTTGTTAATACTCTTCGAAATTTGAATCGCTCAGTATGAACTTCCCTCGTTATTGTTCTTTGGCATTGGAAAATTTAATTGATATTGCAACAGATTAAGGGCTTGAATGTTGTTGATTAGCAGTTTAATTAACAAAATGAATCATGTCCTTGTGACCTTGTCCTTGGGAAGTAATTAATTAGTTGGCTGGCTTAATCAATTGTACGAAGGATGGAAAAAAAAAAAAAATTAACTTGAAACAAAATCAAAATCAAAATCAAATATATGAAGACAGGCTATACAGTATATATACACTGTTGTGACTTGTGTTTTCCATTTCGTTTTCGGGATCATATCGATTCGAATGCGTTGTTGGAACCCGGCCTGCAATTAATTTGCGCCATCCTAGTTTCCTGATGAGGATCACTCCAATTTGCAAGTAGGATCGACCGATATATCTTAATAGTTAATACCATCTTAGCGTGTTGCGTTACTTTGAGATATTAGTTCGAGTTTACTTCCGAGTTGATCTTATGAACTGCAGTGTTGCCTGTCAATTACCCTATTTAGCAGACCTCAATATACCTTGAGAGGAAATTGCAAATTTCATGTAACAGATGAAGGGAAGCCCTTGTCCTTGGTTAGTACAGTAATTATTTGACTAGTTTAATCAATTGTACGTAGTGTATGAATTATATTTTCAAACATGAAAAAAAAAAATCAAATGATTACTGTATGAATTATATCTTCAGCTTCGAGTGTAGATCTTAGCTTTGTCAAGTGTAGACCTCCATCTCTCACCCTCTCTCTTCTCCGGTTTTTTAGATCCAAAAGGAGTCTGGCCCTTTGGTTTTCCAAATCCTTAATCTAATCTCATATTTTTGCCGATTGTCCAATCGCCAAAGAGTGTAGTCCATGATTTTTTAAAATTCTATTTCAACTGGTTTAATTTAGATTGTAGATTAGCTTGTTTGTTCAGTTTGAACTTTTAAGATCCTTTGTGAAAGCTCATATTCTCAATTTTTAACTTCTCAAGGTAGTCCTATGTTTTAGAGATTAGGGACTAAAAAGCACAAATAAGACGTACTATATGTCCATATGGTTTCAACTCCCAAATACTATTTGGGAAATCATTCTAACTCGCTTGTGCCTTATTTAACTTGCTTGATTTGCTTCGATCATGTAGATTAGAAAATTAAAAGACGAAAAGAAGAAAGGAATGCAAGACAATTTGCTGACTGTTGCCAAAAGAATGTTGAAGAAATTTGGCTAAATGTCCATTTTGCCAACCCCTTTTTGCAAAATGTCCACTTAAAATCAGCTTTTGCTAATTATCCTAAATTTTGTTGAAAACCCATAATGCCCTTGCCCTTATGTAATTCAAACAATGTGTCAGTTGTGCGGTTTTGCTTTTCCATCATCATTCCCCTCCTCCCCACTTCGCCCATTATCTCTCTTCCCGATTCCACGACGTTTCAGCCCTCGTCGGTGTTCCTTCATCAGTTTCTCTGATCTTTACGGTTGTTCTGCTGCTTTCATCTCCCATTCCGATTTCGTGTCGCTCTTCGTTCTTCTAATGGCATCGTCATCAGGTACTACTCACTGTCGTTTCAAATGAAATCGGTTTCTGTTTAGGGTTTTGCAATTTCTGTTTGCATTTGGACATCTCCTTCAATTTCCTGCATGTTCTTATCTGATTATCTTCAGTTTGTTGTTTAATTTGGTTTGATTTTTGTGATTTTACCCTGTTAAGCAACGATTAGGGTTTGTGTTTTGCTTTTATTTTTATGTAAGGGATATGAGTTTGTGATATGATGCATTGTTTGTTTCTTGAACTGATTTCGTTTCAAATTTAGCATTTATGCACAGTTGTTTGATCAATTTTGCATGCATGGTGACAGTAGTTTCTCTTTTTGGTTCCATGATGTTGTAAGCCCTTGTTCTTTCTATTTTGTGATTCTTTTGTTTTCTGTAAGGTTTCTGAGTTTGTAATATGATGCATTATTTCTTCCTTGGACTGATTTTGTTTTGAATTTAGTATTTATGTATTTGATCTATTCCTCATGCTTGGTGACAATAGTTTATCTGTTTGGTTACAGTCTGTTCTATGTCCATTCATGGTGGGGAAACCATTCATTGCTTAGAATTATCCTTTTAGTGACATCATATATTCCCACTGTATTAATGTTTTACACCACATTAAGCTTTGTTTAGCATTAGCTCCTTTAGGGTTGTTGCTTCCCTTGTCCTAGAGGTATCCATTTGGTGACTCCATTACTTTTGGTTACATGATTCTTTTACACCACACATGTATCTTTGCTTAACATTAGCCCCTTAGGGTTGTTGCTTCCCTTGTCCTAGGGGTATCCATTTGGTGACACGATTAATTTTGGTGACACCATTACTCCTGCTGACATAATATTTGCTTAGCATTAGCCCCTTTAGGGTATTTGATTCCCTTGTCCTAGGGTTGTCCTTTTGGTGACACCTTTACGTGTGGTGACACCCCTCATCTCTTAATGAAGTAATGTACATAACATTTTAAGGTTTAGGGTTAAGGATTTAGGGTTTAGAGACAAGGCCCTAAACCCTAAATCCTCAACCCTAAACCCTAAACCATATTGTACATCACATGTCCTTGTGGTGACAAGATTCTTTACACTACACATGTATCTTTGCTTAGCATTAGCCCCTTAGGGTTGTTGCTTCCCTTGTCCTAGGGGTGTCCATTTGGTGATACCATTACTTTTGGTGACATCATTACTTCTGCTGACAGAATATTTGCTTAGCATTAGCCCCTTTAGGGTATTTGATTCCCTTGTCCTAGGGGTATCTATTTGGTGACACCATTACTTCGGCTGATAGAATATTTGCTTAGCATTAGCCTCGTTAGGGTATTTGATTCCCTTGTCCTAGGGTTGTCCTATTGGTGACACCATTAAGTGTGATGACACCCCTCATCTCTTAATGAAGTACTGTACATAACATTTTAGGGTTGAGGATTTAGGGTTTAGGGTCTTGGCCCTAAACCCTAAAGACAACCCTAAACCCTAAACCATACTGTACACCACATGTCCTTGTGGTGACAGGATTCTTTACACTGTTTTTTTATTATGCCCTTGTTCTTTTTCTTTTGTGTATTTATGTATTTGATATATTTCTTATGATTGGTGACAGTAGTTTATCTGTTTGATTACAGTCTGTTATATGTCCTTGTTCTTTCTCTTTTGTGTATTTATGTATTTGATATTTCTCATGCTTGGTGGTAGTAGTTTATCTTTTTGGTTACAGTCTGTTATATTTCTCTTTTGATGACATTATCTTCCATATGGTGACATTTCATTTTTATTTATGTTTGAATTTGATATGTTGTTCAGGTAAAGATATTGTGCTATTTAGTGAACCTTCTCCTTTGGAGACATCATTTCCTCCTGAATCTGCTCGATTTAAGTTCATTGTCCCTGAGAAGAAGCGTTTTCGTGCACATCTTAATGTATACTCAAAGCCTGCTATTATTGATGTCATTCATGAGGGGTTGTCTTCATCTAATTGAGCTGCCCTTATTGATGGCTGTTTTGGGTCAATTGTGCGTGTCGGTGATCGCCTGTATTTCTATTCACAACTTATCCACCACATGCTACTACATGAAGTGGAGACTAAGAAAATGAATGAAATGTGGTTTAAAGTTCGACGACATTTGTTAAGGTTCTCGCTCGCTGAGTTTTGCTGTGTAACCGGGTTGGTTTGTGAAGATAATGGTTCTGATAAGTCTACCTCTCCTCATGTTGATATGGAGGAGTTTTTGGGAGTTTCTGAGTGCACTTTGGATGGTCTTATTGCCATTTTTAAAAAGGAACCAAAACTGTCTCAGAAGAAACTGTCCTTAGCACACCTATTACTAATTGAGGGTGTTTTGCTCCCCCGGAGGAAAAACTATCTTGTCCGTCAACAGTATGTTGATCTTGTTTCTGATTTGGTCAGATTATCGATGTATCCTTTTGGACGTCTTGTCTATTTGGAAACATTGTCTTTTTTGAAGAAAGGAATGAGATTAGAACAAGCCAACAGATGTGAGAGGTTTGGCTACAATGTGTTCGGTTATCCCTTGGCATTTCAGGTAGTTCCATTCTACTTACTTTTAAGTTCCAATTTTTATTATTTTTATTTTTATTTTTATATTATTGTTCTTTTATTCTATTTTTTGTCCTTATTGTTGTTTTGATCTTAAGTTTGGATTTTAGAAGCAATTCCTCAAATTGCTTCGATGACATGTTGTAACTTTGCATTTTGTGAAGGATTACCTGCCTTTATTATTTGGTATAGTGAAAATGTTGATTTCTGTATTAGCTATGACAAGTGTGCTGAATTTTTTTTCAAAAGATTTGGTAAGCATTCTTTTTCTTCTTGTGTTTTATTATTTTGATATCAGTTTATTGTTCAATTTCCTAACTGTCATTGTGTAATGTTGTTTCTTGTTCTCTTGCTAGGGTGTTACTGTCCATCCTATTTATGCCAGTTTATGAATGGCCCTCGACTCTCGTTTTCTGATGAAGTCTCTGATGACGCCATTGATTCATTTGTTTCTTCTTTCGTTGGGTTAGGTTGATGTCAGTGATGTAGTATCTGCTAAAAAGTTACGTATCCAAGCTCATGATGTTAGGCAATTAGGTGGTCCCATATTTCATGGTGGAGTTGAAGCTACTCTCCCTTCTCTTAAACTTCCTACTCGAAAGAATGACTTAGTCAGAAAGTCACCATTGGGGGAAAAGAAGTTAATTGTCACTAATGCCACGTTTGACTTTGAGAGTCCTGTCCCTCTCAAGAAGCACTATTAGAATTATGCAATTAGACATCACGTGTTTTAAGTCTGTCAAAAAAACAACTGATGTTAAATTAGTATGTTATATCAATTGTTAAATTTGTGATGTTAAATAATATTTTAACAACTGAAAAGTTTTTTAACAGATTTCAAATTGTTTGTTTTTAAAAAATTAAAATGGACGCGGGTTTGAATTTTCTAAGTTGAACGAGCGGGAATGTAACACTTAAAAAATTTTCGAAGGGTTTCAAATTTTGGAGGAAAATTATAACAGTTGGAAATTTTCCCAATCTCCACTTCACTGCTTGCTATTTCAACTTCTCTCTCCCATTCAGCACCACCACTTTCTCAATCACCTCCGGTCTCCACTGTCCTCTAGCTCCGGCGACCTTCCACCGCTTCGACGACCTTTCTTCAGATAAGACCTCCTCCTCTTCTCTCTGCTCCAACCTCTTTGCCCGCTCACCGCAATCGTCTTGTTGTCTTCTTGAACCCCATCCCGACCCCGACCTCGCTCTTCCTCTCTCCAGAGCACCATCTCCTCCTCCTTCTCTATCATCGGGATCTTCGCCACCACCAGATCTACCCACCCTCCCCCATCTCTGTCATCTCTCCTCCGTTCACATTCTCTCTGTTGTCTCTCACTCTCGCTTTCTTCCTCTCTTCTCCACCAATACAATCCCTGGCGATGGAGCTAGATCTGGAGAACGGACGCCGCCTGCAAGCATCCTTGAAAGCCCATGCTCGTCGGAGTGCCTTGTTTGTTCGCTCTCTCTAGAAGACATCACTCTTCGCTCTCTCAGCAACATGTATGGCCTCCTTCTTTTCTCTTTTGTGCTCTTTCTTTGCTTCATTTGTTGAAATGTATGGCTAATCGGATTTGGAGATTTAGGATTGTGGGGTTGTCCATTTTTACTTTTTATTTTTGTGTAGATCTAGGGTTTATTGCTGTTTGCTGTGATTTTGTGGTGGGATTTGCATCTCACATTGTGCGATTTTTTGGTGGGATCTGCATCATGAAGCTCTTATCTCTACAATTTCGCTTGACTGATCTCTCTTCTATTTCCTCTCTTTATCTCATACGATCTGCGATTGCTCCTGTTTTGCTAGATCTATTTGTAAATTTGCTTGATTTGTGCTTACATCTGTTTCTATTCATCTAATTGCATGTTTTGTTGTTTGGGTTCTTATTTAGAGTTGTTTCTGGTAGCCACTAGCCATATAAAAAATTTGTTGATTGAGGTTTATGTGTTTTTAGCTCAGAAGAAGTAGATCTGGCATTTGAAGATAAATTTCTAGTTACACACTTGGAAAAATGATGGATACATGTTTTTAACATTAAATAGGACTTTTGTTCTCATGACAGATGCATGTATATAATTTTTTTTTTTTTTAAAATAGAGCTACATTATTGTTTTTAGTCAAAGTTATGATCTTATAGTTCTGCTGCATAAGTTAGTGAGTATTTGTATTTTTACCCTATCATTTATAAATTTAAGCTATTGTATATTTAGTATGCAGTGGTGATTTTCTGATTCCTCATTTATGACAATCAAGACGGTGATGAATAACTTATAGGGAAATTCCGTTTGGTACCCCTGAGGTTTGACAATTCCGTTTGGTGTCCTAAGGTTTTATTTTTTCCGAATGGTGCCCTTGAGTTTTGTCAAAAGTCCGCCTCATGCCCAAAACTCATATTTTCACTTTTTTAAATCAATAAAATGGCTCATTATTTTTTCTTATTTCACAAGACCCCCTTTATTTTTAACAATGAATAAAATTACCTATTATTTAACTAAATCCAACATAAAAGTGAAAAAAAAAACACCTTATATATTTTTTTCAATAAAGTACACATAATTTCCAAAATTTTAGCAAAAACTCACCCATTGTGTCAAAAAATTTTAGAAGAAAATCAACCTTTATTTTTAACATTACACAAAAGATTCATTATTTTTAATATTTTGCAAAAAAAAATCTCATTATTTATCAAACATTGTAGATACATAACATACCACCCATTATTTATAAAACAAATTGCATCAATCCACCCTCACATTTTTTGAAAAAAAAAAATTGACCTATAAATTACAAAAGGGAAAAAATAATAAAACCATACTTTTGATAAAAAAAAAAAAGTATCCTTTATTCTAATTGATTATTGGGTACAAAAAAATCGACCCTCTTATTCATCAATTCATCCTTTATTTTTTACATTACTTTTTCAATAAAATTCTAATCGAGTATTGGGTTAGATTGATCAACTAGGATGGAACTAGGATGGTTCATACTGGGTTAACTCGATCCGATCCGACATATTCGGATCAGGTGAAACCCAGAGACCCGATTTTAAAAGAAAATGGTAATTATAATGTATTTCTTTCTTATACAATGAACTATTGTGGCTAAATATTAAATTGAAAAAAATAATAATTCCGGGTTTACAGATTGAACCGGAAAAAAAAATTATACTACCAAAATATTGAGCCACCATATGACCAACCGTATTTACAATTGTTAAAATTTAGTGAATTATAGGTTAAATATTATTTTGGAAAATAATAGGTGTTAAATATTGTTTTGGAAAATAACGAGTGTTTTTATTTTATTTTTTCAAAGTATGGAAACTAATATGTCTTTTGTATAATTTTAAAAACTTTAATGAATTTGTTTTAAAAATTTTGGAAGAAGGGTGATTTTGTGACAAAAGTTTTGGAAATAATATGTGCTTTTGTTAAATTTTAGAAATAAAGGTGGTTTTTTCAATTTTATCTTGAATTTAGATAAATAATAGGTAATTTTGTTTATTGTTAAAAGTAAAAGAGATTTTGTGAAATAAGGAAAAATAATGGGTCATTTTATTGATTTAAAAAAGTGAAAACATGAGTTTTGGGCATGAGGCGGACTTTTGACAAAACTCAGGGGCACCATCCAGACAAAATAAAACCTTAGGACACCAAGCGGAATTTTCAAAACCTCAGGGCGCCAAACGGAATTTCCTAAACTTATATGATGGTCTGGGTGAAGTTTACTGTGCCTCTTGAAAAACGCAAAGACTCGTGAAAAGGTTCTTTTAGGTGAAGTTATCAATAGAAACGCATCCAGTGCACATCTGCAGGTAATTCCTCCTTCCTCATCTTGTACCTCATTTTTGTGTTTCATACTGAGGCAACCTTGTTGTACCACATTGTATGAGGAGATGTATGCATCAGTCATGAACAAGTTCATGAAGTCATATCAGGATGAGGTAGGGTTGCATATATATATCAAGTGGCTTGTAATCATCTTTTCTTATTGCTTCAGATTTCTTGTTTTCATGTAAGGTTGTAGGCTACAAGTTGCATCTCTTCGATCAATTGAGGAGGCACGTAAAGGATATCTTGGAGATTGGGATAGGAACAGGTCTTAACCTTAAGTTTTATGCTGTTGATGCTGGGGTGAGCGTGGTTGGTGCTGATCCAAATAAGCTGGAGAAGTATGCAAAGGCAGCAGCTGAGGCTGTTGGCATGCCTTCCGAGAATTTCCAGTTTGTGCAAGCTGTTGGTACTCGTTTCCTATCTTTTTGTGTTTACATGACAACTTTCTAGCATTCCTTTGGTGTTATACAAATTGAAAGAAGTTGCATATGTACTATGGGAAAATATTGTAATTATTATCCAGAAAACCGAGTAAATGAACAATTGAGGGCAGTTCCTAAGTCCTAAATTTAGTCATGTTCCATTGTCTCAGTTGTCTAATTTTTCTCCATTGTTTATTTTGGTTTGCCTTTAGCAGATGCCTATGTTGATGCTGTTATAGGAACCCTTGTACTTGTTTCGTGAAAGATGTGAATGTGGCACTTGAACGTTCTCATTTTTATATTTCTATTTTTTAGTTAAATTTGTCAAGTGAGATAATAATTGAATCTTATCGAATACAACCGGCCCTGCCATGAATCTGGAGCTCCTATTACTTTGATGGATTACAATTGCACAAGATGTCAATTGCTCCTGAATATGTGTATTTATAAATAATACGTATGAGCCTACTAGTATTTAATGTTTCAACATTGTCTCCGGTTTGAGACGGTGCACCATTCGACATTGGACAAATGATTTCTCACTAAATGATAATAAAAACATTGGCTTCAGCACAAACTAGCATTATACTAGTATTTGCCAAACTATGCCATCTTTTCTTTTTCAATGTGTTGTTTAAGTGTATCAAACAGGAACACTTCCGCTTCCATTTCTTGATCACTTTCTGAACCGAATTGCATAGCAATCCGGTTTGTCTCTCAAGCCTCACTCGTAAATCACTACTAGAATTTGCATTGCCTCTTTTGATTATTAGGTACAAATTGGTTTGTTACTGTTTTAGAATTTGATTGTGCCAGATTGATTAGGTTTGAATTGTGGGGTCAGTGATGAGATGCGAGAAGTTAGTGTCAAATTGAAATTGAGTTGGCAAAAAAAAAAAGAAATAAACATGTCAATTCTGATCCTCGGCTGGACTATATCTCTACCCTATATCCCAGTATTTTGGTTTTGACTCTTGGAGAAGGAGCACGTATGTAAGTTCTCAAGCCCACCCTCTCTCTGCTATTTCAGGTTGTTTCCGTGCTTCTTAGATTGTCAACAACTGCCCAACTCTGGAGCTCCCGAGTTTTAATTGCCTTTCAAGACTCAATTTATTTATAGTTTGGAGGGGTTTTCCAAATACCCACCATGGGAGGTGCACGAGCTCAAGTAAATAAAGCTCATAAAACTCATTTTGCTTCAAAATCTACTCCCAACATTCACAACGTCTCTGAAAAAGGTAAATTTTTAACCAGATTTATTGCACCTTTCCTTCTCAATTTGTCTTCCTGAATTATTTGTTTGAATATAATTGATTTACCACTGAATTAGATAAGCCTCGAGGTTCAAAGTCAATGCGCAATGTCCTTACAGGTGTCTGAGATGCAAGGTTGCAGCAGAAAAATATGGTATTATCTGCAACTATCATGCAATTGATTCTGGGTAAATTGACTATTTGATATTGAGGATACGTGGTATGCACTTTTAAGGAGTTATCTTTATATCATTATCTTGTCTATGACTACTCTTATGAATGTACGTACTGTTAAAGGAAGCATTGAATATTCTTAGTGGCTCTGAATTTTGCATTTAATTTAGCTCTGAAGAAGGATCCAATTAGGATTTTCCATAGTTTCCTGAGCATCCAATTTGTATTTTTGGTATAAAATATGCTTCCAGGTTTCCATTGTATTTTTGGTATACATCATGGTGTTGCCATTTTGTCTCGCCAAATCCTGGCAGCTTGGAGTGTGTTTACTCTTACCATCTATTTCTAGTTTTAACTATTTGTTTGTCTTGCTACAGACACGTATTAAGTGAGCCATGACTGGTTATACACCCAAGGGCATGCGATTTGCTTATGAAACACTAGTTGGTTGCTTATGACACATTGCTTGGTTGCTTCAGAATAAAATACTTTCTCGGCCTCCTGATTTAAAAGTACTTATCTTTTATAAAATTGTATTTTTCAAGTACCTATCATTTGTAAAACATTTGTAAATGTTGACTTTGCATTTATCTTAATGTATATGTTCATTAAAGTGCCCATCATTTGCAAAATCTTATTCAGTGAGAAAAGGGTGTTTGTAGCAAACGAAAAAAGATCTGATTATAGATGAAAAGTGTTGTGCTTTAATAGCTATGAAATCGAACATTATGTAAAAATTGATGCTAATATCATTATAGACATTGTCTCAATAATCTAAATCAATGTCTAATATATATTTTTACATCACAATGTTAATATAAATTGATATATATTGCTAACAACATCTTTATAAAAATCTAAAATGATGTCTATATCATATTAATACATTGGTTATGTACATATTTCATACAATAGATTATTTTAAAATAATAAAAAATCACAAAATATATATATATGAAATTAATATAGACAAAATCATTATAATAAAAAGATGTCTATTTTGTTTTAATACATTGACTATTTTAAAAATAGTGATGTAAATATAAAATTTAGGCTTGATGTGGACATCTTCAAAATCTTATAATAAATGAACATGTCAAATATAAATTTGAAGGTCTGATTTATATCTATATTCAAAATAAAATAAATGTTTTAACCAAGAAAAGACATCAGCTTAAAACCGATGAGGAAAATTTGATCTTTTACTACACGCACAAAGAGATCGGAATTTTTTTTGAAAGACATCTGTTCACAACATATGTCTAATTGCATTTTTTCTAGTAGTGAAGGCAGGTGTGACACGGTCCACGCGCACTGCTACCAGTCCTGTTCCTCTCAAGCAGACCGTGGTTACACGGTCCAAGCGCAGTGATGCCAGTACTGGTCTTGTGGTGAAGAAGAGAGAGTTGAGAAGCTCTGCTGCTGTTGATCAGCCTATGAAGAAGAAGCAACAAGTGATGCCATCTCGACAATCTTCAAAGAGTCGATCTCCCTCTAAGAGTAAAGAAGAAGCAAAGAAGAGTGACAAAGTTCCAGCTCATGCTGACAAGCCAAAGAAATCCAAGTTTAAGCTACCTAGACCCGTTCCTTCTACATGTGGTATGTTTAGTGCCCCTCCGTCTGAGTCTGCACCTGATTTGCCTTCCTCTTCTATTGCTGCAAGTGATGATCTTCCTGGTTGGGCTAAAGATTTGGTTGGAAAAGCTGAATTTCTTGAAGGAATTATCAACTCTTTTAGGGCATCTTGTGACAAGATTGAATCACAGTTGAATGAGTGTGTTTCTAAGCTCGTTGGACTTGAGCAGAGAATTGCTTCACTAGAATCTTATCGTTCTAGTGATGAAAGTGAAGCCGCTCTAAAAAAGTTTCGTGAAGAATTGGATGCATCTCTCAAGCCTGATATGGTTGGGATTAGGGAGAACTGCTCTCAGATTTCTCAGCATGGGTATCCTTTTATCTGTTTAAATGAAACGGATGACAACGATACTTCCACTGAGTCTGACCCTGCAGGTTATTGTGTTCGTTCATCAAATAATGCGTCAACTTCAATAGAGGGTGATGTTGATTGCACTGCTGATGGGATAGATTTGGGTTCACCGGAAAAAGTTGATGACAAGGTTCTCCCTTCTGCTGATGACATGGTTCTCCCTTCTCCTGATTAGATTGCTGATGACAGTGCTTTTGCTACTGCTGAAGTCCTTGCTTCTATGGCTGAAACTGGTGACATTGTTGTTCCTCTTACTTATGTGGTTGTCTCAAGTGAAGTGGGTGTTTCAAATGATAAGCTTAATCTCAGTGGTGTCCCTCCAATCGTTGTGTCACATGGTGGATTTCAAGCTTCTCCTTTTGCTTCTACTGATAAAATTAATGCCAGTGGATTTGTTACTCCTACTGTAGTCATTATTTCACCAGATGGAACTGATGATTCTAGTGTTGCTCCCACTGAAGTTATTCTATTAGGTTCCACCAATATTGCTCTTTTTGTTGCTCCTACAGTTGTTCTTTCTTCACAGGAGTGCATTAATGACATTAATGTGCCAAAAGATGTGCCTAGTGATAGTGTTGGAGCTGATACTGTTGTTGTTGTTTCGACTGATGAAATCGATGACAGTTCTGCTTCTGGTGACATTGTTGCTCCTACTGTTGTTCTTTCTTCACTTGAGTTCAATAAAGACAGTAATGTGGCAAAACAGGTGGCTGGTGACAGTGTTGGAGATGATACTGTTGTTGGTGCTTCAAATGACGCAGTTGATGACAGTTCTGGTGTTGGTGTCATTCTTGGTTATTCATCTTATGTGAATGATGAAAGTGTTGCTGCTGATGTTAATGTTTCTGCTATAGACAGTATACTTCATAACATCACTGATTTTATGCAGCTCGTACCGTCAGATGAAGAAGAAGAGGTTCCAGGAGAGGTTCCGTTAAGGCGTTCCCATAGGGTTGGGAAAACTGCCCCTGCAGTCCATACTCCTTATACAAATCCGTGTAAACCAAATAAGCCTCCCTTTCCAAAAGAACCGACTAACTATTTTCTAACTAAAGAGGCTCGTACTGAATTTTATACTGCCTTTAGATCTCTTGGATAATTGTCTGTTTTTTTTATCTATCTTCTCTTTTTTATATTTCTACTTCCTATAATAATTTTATTTATCTTTGGTTTTATTTTTATATTTTTTGTGTTTTTGTAGGTGTGATGGGATGATTTATGGATTTACTGCTGACATGAACAAGTTGTTTTTCACTGAGTTGGTGGGGAAGAGCTGCTGGCTTCTTGATGTTGTAAGTTCATATTTGTGTTATTTGGTCCTATGTGCATGTGTTTTTCTTGTTGATTACAGTTGGTAACAGTAGTGTGGTGACAATTATGAATTATTCTTTTTCTTTTCACAGCATATTGAATAATCACTTTATCATTTGAGAAAGCGCCTTCACGACTTTCCTGATCAACATTCAAGCAGTCTTATATTAGGCACCATTTTTATGACCAAGATTGGGGCGTACGATCCTGATTTAATTACAAATAGCCCTACAATTGATGAGTCTTTCTATAAGTATTTCATTGGTCTCTCTCCTCCTTGTGGGAAGCCTTGGGAAGGTGTCAAGAAGGTTTACACATCTTTTAATATTGAAAACAAGCATTGGGTTGCACTTGAGATTCGGTTGGATTCAAAGCACATTATTGTGTATCACTCCCAGTGTAATTACTACAAAGAGGAAGTTATAGCTCAGAAGCTTGCTCAGACTTGCCAAATGCTTCCTATTCTAATGATGAAGAGTGATCTATTTTCTGATGTTGATGACACTCCCTTTGTTGTTGAGAGAGTATCGGGTTTGAAACAAAATGACGAAGGGTACCTTCTGTTTGCCATCTTTTTATTCTTTTTTTTTTCTATTTCATTAGATTACATCTGCTCACTTTTTCTTTGTGTGTTTATTATGTAGGGGTAGCTGTGGGGTTTACACCATAAAGCACATTGAGCACCTTGTATTTGATCGTGACATGGATCTTATCAATGATGATTATGTTCAGGCCTATCGCGAGAGGATTGCATCTGATCTCTTCGCCAAGCAATGGACATTTGTTTAGTTTATCACATTAGTTTCTGTAGTTGTGACAGTGTAGCTTTGAAATTCCTAAATACATTTACTTATCTAATTATGGGATATTTAGTGGATGTAAGTTGCATGGTGACACTTTGAAATACTTGAACCAAGTTAGTTGTATTTTGGAATGAATGTTTTCATATTAATATCTATGTTCCTTTTGATCATTTTATGTATTATGCCTTTTATATTTGTTAAGTCTCCATAATTTTAATTCACTTTCAAAGTTTGATGATTTCTGGTGACATGTTCATTGTTTTTACCCTGGTGACACTGCTGATGACATTGTTTTTCGGTGTGTTAGTGGTTACCTTTGGTGATAGAAGATGCATCTCTATTAATTGAACTGTTTTGATGCCATGTATTTAAAATTTCATGGTATTTTGCTTAGCATTACCCCCTCTAGTGTTTGGTGACACTAACCATTCTGATGACAGAATTTTTGACACTGTTTTCAGTGTGGTGACACCATTTTCCCCACTTTTATTTTATTTTTATTTTTTATGTTTTAAACCACATGTAGCTTAATTTGCTTAGCATTATCGCCTTTATGGTATTTGTTTCCCTTGTCCTAGAGTTGTTCTTTTGGTGACACCATTACTTGTGGTGACACATCCATTCTGATGACAGTATTTTTGAAATTGTTTTCATTGTGGTGACACCATTTTCCCCATAATTTTTTTATTGTAAACCACATGTAGCTTTATTTAGCATTATCTCCTTTTGGGTATTTTCTTCCATTATCCTAGGGTTGTTCTTTTGGTGACACCATTACTTTGGTGACACACCACATGTCCTTCTGGTGACAGACTCCTTTACACTTTTTTCAATTGTGGTGATAGAGCTTGTGGCTACACCACAAGTGCTTTGTTGGCAGATTATATGTACTGAACAACACTTGAATCAAATTGTTTCATTTTGAACAGAAACTAAAAGCTGGTGATAGTTTATATAAAAGCTGGTGACAGTGTAATAAACTGGTTACAGCTAACATTCTATTCAATATAAGAAGAAAAAAAACATAAAATGTACTAAAACACAATGTAGCATAAACTGTCTAGCTGGTCTGATGACTCTTTGATCCTTTTTCTCTATATTCTCCAGTTGAAGGCTTCCTTTTTTTTTGAGGTCGGCCGCATCTTTTACGCACCAATGGTGGGTGACATCTTTGCTGTTTGATGTCATTTGGCACAATCCGCTCTGCTTCATGTAACACTGGATATATTGTCTCTTGATAAGTCAAGGTCCAAGCTTCATTTGTGTAATAAGTGCTAATATACCTTAAACAGCCAGTTTTTTCTCTCTGATGACAGCAAGCACGTGTACACAAGGTATCTTGTCGTAATCAAATACCTTACATGTACAAGATTTCTGATTCAGATAAACAAGAACCCGATTCATGCCACCAACAACTTCAAACTGGAAGTCATTCAATTGTTTGGCAGTGTACATTCCTGATTCACTGCATCTTATGTACACTGTATCACTGATTTTTTTTGGAAGCTCAAAGTTGTTATCCTCAGATTCTTTTCTGCGGTCATTGAACCATTTTGTTAGTTTCTCTCTGATTGCATTCATTAGTTCTACAATTGGGAATGATTTATCTTCACCGAATACACTATTGATTGTGTTTGCATTGTTTGAAGTCATCATATTGTACCTGTCAGCTTTTGAATAAGCTCTTTCCCATTTCTCAAACTTCAAATCTTCAAGAAATGTCTTCATCTTGCTGTTGGCATTAGTAATGCATTCAAAGTAGGTGTTGAATTCTGATACTGTGTAACTGTTTGCAACTTGTTCAAACCACTCACACAGACTCTTCTTCTTGAATTTTGACATTATATTCTGCTTCAAGTGCCCTCTGTAGTAATAATGCTTAGCATTTGGGTAAACCAACTCTAACGCTCTTGCAATGCTTTGATGACGGTCAGAAACAAACACCAGCTCTTCACTTGATGGGATGATTGTTTCTAGCTTGTTGAACAACCACTCCCAAGAGGCGTTGTTTTCTGAGTCAGCCACTGCAAAGGCAATAGGGTATATTTGATGATTTGCATCTTGTGCAGAAGCCGTGAGAAGAGTCCCTCTGTATTTTCCTTTTAGAAATGTACCATCTACCATTAGTACCTGTCATATTGAGTCTGATTACAGTTTTGCAGATATCAAACTTATCTAAAAAATATTGAAAAATACATGTAATTTAGCTATTGAGATCAAAATTGATGACAATATTCCCATCTCAAACAACAATTGTACTCAAGATTACATAAAAGGCATGTATTAGTTATGATTAAATCTAAGAAATCCATTGATGACAGACATACAAATTAATCAAACCCAGCTATCATAATGTAAGAATTTGTACCTTTCGCAGAATTGGGAACGCACGGATACATTGTCCAAATGCAATGACCAAATACTTGAACCTTGATTGGGAGTCAACTTGAATGAAGGTGATAGTTCCAACATTATGTTGCTTTAGGACACAACAATATGCTGGTAATAATTCAAAGCTTCCTTCTGATGACCCCTTTACCATCGTTATTGCTGCATCACAAGTTTTCCATGATTTCCAGTAGTTCACATTTATTTTGAAGTCAGTTCTTATGATGTTTCTAATCTGACTTGGAGTTGGCCTCTTTTTAATGTCTTCATATCTGTTCATATGATGTAAAAGAGTCAATAAAATATGAAAGGAGGAGTGATTACAGGAAGGAATTACAGTATATTTCACCTTGGTTTGATCTTTTCAGCTACAAGTTTGTAGTTAGGAGCACGGCGTTTTCCAATCCTTACTTCCAAACTGCAACTATGTTCTTGATTGTATTTCTTAATTTGAAATATAGTTGACCCAGTTAATATGGCACCGTGAATTTTCCCATCGCAACTCTTATCAACACAAACTGTTCTGTAATAACTTGGTGTTGTCTTATTCACCCTGTAAGCAAATGTTTCTTGTGCAGCCAACAATGCAATTTCATCTTTCAGATCTTTTTTTGTTCTAAACAGTTGTCCCAAAGCTATAATAATGCCCCCCTTTCTTGAACTTATAGAGTCTGCATAATTTGTGGACATTGTAGTGCTACTGATGCCACTCTCAATCTCGGTATCATCTCCATTATCATATGTATCATTGGCATTATTTATGCAGTCTACATCATCATTCTGCACACAAAAGTTGTCTTCCATCACATATATATCCTTGAAATAGTTGTCAGCATGTAAAACCAACTGATTTTCATCATTCATAGATTGTGTAACCCGATCTTCAATGATTTCCTTTACAACAGTAACATATAAAGGCAATGTCCAATTCACTTCACTAATTTGAAAGAAACTCCTCAAATCACTGTCATTCTCAATCAAAAAAGGCTCCATAGTTTTCATGAAAGGATGCAAATGACCGAATTGAAGATTATGAGCCAAACTGTCAATGTTGATGAATCTATTGATTATCTCACTCTTCATCTCATACATACTCATAGGCTGATTGTTGACAATCACTTTTGATGACACAGCCCCAACAAACACTAAATCATCTTCTTCCATTTTCCATTCTCCTCCAAATTTTACTGTTAGCAGATTGACATCCATTATACATGTTCCCTGGTGACATCTCTTAAATTTAATACATATAATCTGATGGAACAATTTGAATAAAACTCAGATATTGTGATGGAAGGCATCCAATTTTATTTAAACACAGCCATCAAAATCAAATTGCATTTAGCTACTGTGATGACAAGCATCCAATTTTATACAAACTGAGATCACAATCAAATTTAGCTACTGTGATGACAGGCATCCAATTTTATTCAAACTGAGTTCACAATCAAATTTAGCTACTGTGATGACAGACATCCCATTTTATTCAAACACAGCTATCATAATCAAATTGCATTTAGCTACTACGATGATAGACATCCAATTTTATTCAAACTGAGATCACAATCAAATTTAGCTACTGTGATGACAGGCATCCAATTTTATTCAAACACAGCTATCATAATCAAATTGCATTTAGCTACTGTGATGACATGCATCCAATTTTATTCAAACTGAGATCACAATCAAATTTAGCTACTGTGATGACGGGCATCCAATTTTATTCAAACACAGCTATCATAATCAAATTGCATTTAGCTACTGTGATGACAAGCATCCAATTTTATTCAAACTGAGATCACAATCAAATTTAGCTCATGTGATGACAGGCATCGAATTTTATTCAAACTGAGATCACAATCAAATTTAGCTACTGTGATGACGGGCATCCAATTTTATTCAAACACATCTATCAAAATCAAATTGGATTTAGCTACTGTGATGACAGGCATCCAATGTTATTCAAACACATATATCATAATGTCAAAAACAAAATTCGGGATTACAGCACAACAATCACTAAATTAGCTACTGAGATGAAAACCATCAACTGAGATCAAAATCAATGACAATATTCACGTCTCAAACAACAAACGAGCACAAATTCGATATTTACCTCTTTTGAAATCTGAATTCGGGATTACAGTGCTATAACTGAGCACAAATTCGTTCAGGTTTGATGACTGATGGCGAAATCGACGATGCCTGATGAAGAAATTGGCGTTTGTGCTTCAGATCGAGAACGAAATCTTCGAATCAGGGAGATCGGGGAGGCCTGGTGTTGCTCGTTGTTCTGTGAATGAGAAGAAACGGGGATGCCTGGTGCAATAGGAAAAAGAAGGGTATTGAAGCTAGGGGTAAAAAAGTCAATTTAGGACATTTTGCAAAAGTCATTATGAAAATGGATATTTTGCAAAACAGCCCCCATTTTTTGGACAATTACCGAAAAAATCCAAAAATATTTACTGACGGTTTCCATTGGCCTGACATGGTAAAAGGAATGGTTGATTACTTTAGTCTTAGTCTATAAAAGGAATGGTTAATTACTGACTTGTGCCTTGACATTTTGTGATCTAATTGTATGCTGTCAAAATTTCAGACTCTGCTTGATTTGATCATAGTTACACTTACAACTATCCTAAAAGCCTTACTTTCCATAATAATTCTATAGTTTTATTTTTCAATTCTGATGCATATAATTAATCTGAAATCTTGTGAAAAAATTGAGAGGTATAAGGCCAATAATTAAAATGCTGAATGCAAGCCTAAAAAGGCCATCCTCCTTAAGGGGAAACTTCATGAAATGTTCTCACCACGGTCTCTCTTATATATTTGCCATAAAAAAAAACTAGTCAATTTTTTACAATGTACAAAGAATCAAGGCGAGTTCTACTATATTTTCATATACACGCATGTTAGACTAAGTTCTTCGTATCTTCTAATCAGCGCGCCTTTCTAATATAGAATTTTCTAATCTGCCATCCTTTTCCCTACTGTGCTATTTTATTCATCGATCTTTCTCTTTTGTCAAGTTCAGTAGATGTTGTCTTAAGCTTAATTAGTTCTTTTCATATCTCTTTAGATTAGAAAGTAAATATGCATCTTGTTTTATTCTGTTGGAAGAAAGAAAGTGGCATTTTACTTTGTGGAAAAGCTCATATATATTCTTTTAATAAGCAAATATTTATATACATTAATTCTTCTAGCTTATACTTTATGATAGATGTCATGGGAGAAGTACAACAAATATCTCCAACCATCGACGATAGTAGATTTGATCTTATCTTGAATAATGTTAGACAAGTTTATTTTTATATGCACTAATTTGTGTATTTTGTTATATATAAGTTATTTACTTTATCACATTTGATGGTAGATTTGATCTTATCATTTGGATGTTTGGATTTTATTTATTTTTAGGATTATTTGGATGTTTGGATTTAATAGGATTTTGCTATAGAGTTTTTATATTATTATAATATTATAATATATACATAGCACCTTTTTAATTATCGATCTAATATGTGAATTGAGTGAACAGAACCTGTTTAGTATATTAATCATTTGGATGTTTGGATTTGATTTATTTTTATGATTATTTGGATGCTTGGATTTAATAGTATTTGGCTATATATTTTCATAATATCATTATATATATATATATATATATATATATATATATATATATATATATATATATATATATATATATATATATATATATATATATATATAATTTAGATAAATTATGATAATATATAACATACTTTACAAATCCCGTGCGTAACGCACGGGTATTATGCTAGTACATATACTAAAACCGATACATTGGTGCCTACGTGGGGGCACGTGAGTGCATCTGCATATGTGGCGGCACGTGAGTGTATCTCGCAAAGGTTTCTCCCGTCAAAAAGAAAATCTAATAAAAATAATTATTTTATTTTACCATTAACACATATAATTGGATAGATGAAATATCTTATAAAAGATTAAATATTATATTAGGAAAAACTATATCAAAATAATTAAACGTAGTTGTAGTAATAATAAAAATAATTAATAAAACTAATCTTCATAGTCATATTTACAAAAATATTAATAGTTAAATATGTATGATTGGTAAGTGCTATTTTATTTATATTTAGATTTTTTTTTCCGGAAAGAATTATTTATATCAAAATCAATCATTTAATAATTGTTATTTTATACTGTATCTATCTATATTTTTTTTGAAGCTAAAATAAATAATTAAAATATTATATAGCCATATATGTAGTCACAATTCATCCGTACGTAGATATTTTAGTAAACAAATGTAATAAATATATACTACATATTTAATAAAAAAAGAATATTAAAATATTTTTAAAAATCATCTATCTAATTAAATTATATGATATTTAATTAACCATAGATTATAAAATAAAACTTTTACGTAGTACCTTATAAATGTGAATTTTATTTATATTTTGAGAGAATCTAATTAAAAGTTATTTAGATTATATATAACCTGTCGAACTAATTTCATTTATATTTATATTATTTTCTGGAGGAAAAATAATTTATATTTAGATTAACGCATTCTCCGTACACGGAACGGGATATACACTAGTATATATATATATGCACTATGCAAACTTGATCGGTACGGTTGTCATAAGCTTGCATTAGGTTATCACTGAACAAACTAACTTGTAAAAACTTTCACATTTTTTAGACAAGTTTTATAGATGTTGAGAGGGAGTTGATACTCGGCCTTGCGTGATCGAGGACTGTTGAGAAATAAAGAAAACAATCCTAAGCTTTTATGTTTCCTGACCCGATTAGAATCTTGAAACATAACAAGGGACGTTACTAGCTAGGGTTCACAACTACTAAATTTCATCTAGGCACTTCTTGCATTCACCAACAAATTAACCAGATGTACCCCGATAATTTTTCTTTTAAACACTCACTATTCTAATGAATTTTCCCGTATCTTTACCATTTCTTCTCTAACTTTCTGCGCCTACACCGGCCACCACCACCCTCAGGTCCTCTACCTGTCTTTGCAAACGACTTCTCCTCCCACTATGAAACCCTTCGATCTCCATCTTCTCAATCCTTCGAACGAGATTTGTCTTTCAATGTTGGTATTTGTGAAAATAAACCACAAATTTTATTAATATTACAATACTCACTCGCCCATAACTTTAAAATCACGATTGTTGAACAAAATAAAACTTCTGGGCGTGAGGTAAATAAATTTCGAAACCCCAGGATAACCAGACGAAATATCTAAAACATTTATTTACAACGCGAATTACGCGAAACCTCAAAGTTGTCTCGCAGAGTTTTTATTTTCAGAGGCATCGATTTTTAGCTCGGTTGTAGCATTTAGATCACCGAGCTCTAAAAAGTGAGTTAAGAATTTGGGGGAAAACAAAACAGAAACCCTACGCCGATTTTGTAAACTCGCACCCTAGGGTGTTGGAGCCTGTCATCAATCCTCTAATTTCTCATCCATACTTCATCCTCTGAATTCGTCAATGGAGGTCGATCGCGATTCCGCTCGATTGATTCTCTCTACGATCTCGGCTTCTTGGAGTTGGATCGGCGGAGATCTATGGCTACTCATCTTCTATAGATTACCAATCGAAACCCTAGGCCGATTCCGATGCGTCTGCAAGTCGTGGAACTCTCTAATCTCATCCCCTTTCTTCATCAACCTCCACCACTCCTTCAATTCCTCCGCCATGCCTCCTAACCTGAAACCCTACCTCCTCTCCAATGAGTATCGAACCCCCAATTGGTACTCTATCTGCCGCCCCCAACCAGAGGAATTGCATTTTCCGTTTCGATTTCGGAATCATATCAAAATCGTTGATGTCGTTCGGGGCGTGGTCTGTTCTTCCTTCTCTGAGGATTCGTCTTTTGACTCCACCGTCCTCTGGAACCCCGCAATTCGCAGGTATGTCGCCCTCCCCCGCCTTCTGTATCCATCGCATTTAGCGCCATCCGAGTTTCCCGATGAGGATTACTACAATGGCGTGGTTCGCTTTTCTACCTTCGCTATCGGCTTCGGTTACGATAGCTCTAACAATGACTTCAAGGTAGTCCGAATTCGGATCCCTATGTACTCTATGGAGCAAGCTTTAGCTCACCCAACACCTGCACCAGCTTATGAGGTGTACTCAGCTCGAGAAGGTCTCTGAAGGGAGAGAATCATTGCTGACATTAACCTCACATCTTGCGAATTGGATCCCGACACGAGTAGAACCGGTTGTTTCATGAACGGAATCATTCATTGGGTCTTATCAAAACCATCAACAGTGTTGGGTTTCCCTCCTATATGGGGGAAGAGTCCAATGGACTATTTACCATATGGTTTTTACCATATGAAGTTTTACCCTCATCCTTTATAAAAAGGGATGTCTTTCCATTTGGGAAAGTAAGAGAGAGAAAACAAAGAGTGAGAAAGGGAGAAAAAGAGAGAGCTTGGAGAAATCCCGTATGCCCTTGTTCAGCCCAATTTGAAGTGCCCCGATCGACGACCAAACGACCTCCGATTGGGACGATTTTCTGGTATGTTGTTCACTTCATCATAGGCTTCATTTTGTATGGTTGGATCATAGTTTTGAGCCTCCAATCTCATATCCTTTTTGTTAGTGTCCTCTCTTGGGTTTTGTTGATTTCCACCAATTGGGTGATGAAAATTGGAGATTTGGCCAAGCTTGTTGATGCTTGATGATGTTGTATGCCTCTAGCTTTGTCTAGGGAAGATTGTACCCACTTGTTAATGTTGATAGTGGAAGTTTCTAGCTCCCGTGGTTTTTTTCCCCGTTTTGGGGTTTTCCACGTAAATCTGGTGTTCTTTGTGCTTGGTTATTTATCTTCTGTTTGTGTCTGATTGTTGGTTTGGGTTGCTTGAGTTTGGCTCTCTGGTTTACAGTTCTTGTCCATCCCGATTCGTATGTGTTAAAGGGGTGTGTCTGACGTCCCCTTGCTTCCCGGCACAACAAGCAGAGAGTTTCGACATAAAATATTTCGTGCTGATGTATAACTGCGAGCTCGAACAGTTTACAATGATGGAGCTCCCGCGAGAAATCTACAAGCCTACTATGAAAGACGTCGACGAGTACCAAACAGAAATGGCGCCGCCTGAAGATGAAGCAGACCCTCCTGAGCTGGCATTTGATGCCCTAGTTGATGGAACCAAGTTAGAGCTAATGGAGCACGCCGGATTGCTGTCGGTGTTGGTGAGACGGGAATGGGAGCATGATGTGGCACTGTGGGGGATGAATTGTGATCCTTTTGATCCTAATCAGTGGATCAAGTTCCGTGACATTAAGAGCGCGAACCTAATGTTGGGAGGACGTGTTTACGAGGAAAGCATGTTTTTGATGGAGGATACCAAAGGCTAGTCTTATAGGACGGGGGAGATAGTTCGTTTCGGAAAGTTCTATAAATACCCATAGTTTTGGAATCGGATAGTGTAGTTCCGCTTTCATGTTTCAATTGGCAATGGATGCAGGCCATTATTTACCTTTACCTTCTTCTTAATACTCTCTTGGCGTCTTGTGTTACTTTGAGATATTAGTTCGAGTTTACTTCCGAGTTGATCTTATGAACTGCAGTGTTGCTTGTGTCAATTACCCTATTCAGTAGACCTCGATCAACTGCCTCGATCTTGAGAGGAAATCGCAAATTTCATGTAACAGATGAAGGGCTTGAAAGCCCTTGTCCTTGGTTAGTACAATAATTAGTTGACCTGTTTAATCAATTGTACGTACTGTATGAATTATATTTTCAAACATGAAAAAAAATAAAAATCAAATGATTACTATCGCTGTGAGTTGTATGATGGAAAACTTTGGCCTTTGGCCTTCAATCTTCATATTCAGTTTGATTGCTTATTACTGAAGTCCGTTGGGACTCGAGATCGGGGGTCGTGCACACACGTGCGCCTTTGCGCTAATAGCCTAGCACATAAGTCAAGCAGGGTTCCATCCTAAAACCAATTGGCATTAGGTGGGGTAGCCCTACTAGCTTATATACTATGGCTTTTTTGTTTGTACAATCAATGTGGGACTCTTTTGTCTCTTCACATTCTCAACACGCCCCCGCAAGTGCAACTAGGGTTGTCTTTCGCCTCTAGTTGACACTTGGACAACGGGTCTAGCATCTCATTCTCTTTTTTTAGCTAGCCCAGGATCAAGAGTCGGGCCGTTTGGCTTTTCTGCTCTGATACCATACTGAAGTCCATTAGGACTCGGGATCGGGGGTCGTGTGTACGTGTGCGCCCTAGCGCTAATAGCCTAGCACATAAACCGAGCGGGGTTCCATCCTAAAACCAATTGGCAATAGGAGGAGTAACTCACTAGCTTATATACTAAGGCTTCTTTGTTCATATTGTCGATGTGGGACTCTTTTTGGTCTCTTCACATCTCTCATTCTTTCAACATTGTTGAGAATGCGAAGAGACAAAAGAGTCCCACATTGATTGTACAAACAAAGAAGCCATAGTATATAAGGTAGTAGGGCTACCCCACCTAATGCCAATTGGTTTTAGGATGGAACCCCGCTCGGCTTATGTGCTAGGCTATTAGCGCAAAGGCGCACGTGTGTGCACGACCCCCGATCTCGAGTCCCAACGGACTTCAGTATGGTATCAGAGCGGAAAAGCCAAACAGCCCGACTCTCGATCCTGGGCTAGCTAAAAAGAGAATGAGATGCTAGACCCAATGTCCAAGTGACAACTAGAGACGAAAAACGACCCTAGTTGCACTTGCGGGGGCGTGTTGAAAGAATGAGAGATGTGAAGAGACCAAAAAGAGTCCCACATCGACAATATGAACAAAGAAGCCTTAGTATATAAGCTAGTGGGTTACTCCTCCTATTGCCAATTGGTTTTAGGATGGAACCCCGCTCGGTTTATGTGTTAGGCTATTAGCGCTAGGGCGCACACGTGCACACGACCCCCGATCCCGAGTCCTAACAGACTTCAGTACTTATCATCAAGCACTACCAATTTGGAAGTTGTCTATGTCATGTGTGCCATTGTTGATGAATTCGCAATCAATACCAAGGCTATGTCGGACAAAATTGCTAGGTTTTAAAGTTTTGGGTTTGATATTATAGTTTTAAATAAAATAAAGGCTAAATTAATTAAAATAACAAACCTTTAGAAGGAAGTTACAAAATATCCCCATCTCTCAACAATAAGAAAAATAACCCAATCTTTGGGAGATGTGGTAATAAAGTATCCCAATTGTTTTTAGGACTATAAATATGAGCAAAAATGATGAAATATAATTGATGGCATTAGGTTTTTGTTGAATTTTGGATGATATTGCCTTATTTTAATGAGAATGAGATCATTTAACCAAATTTATATCATTGTTTTGACCCAATTTATGGTCGAAAAATAACTCGGAATATTTTGTTACCATCTCCCCCAAAGGTCGGGATATTTTTCTTACAGTTGAAAAATGAGGATATTTTTTAACACCCCTTCAAAGGTTGGGTCATTTTAATTAGTTTCACCTAAAATAAATATAAGACTTTAGTTTAATTAGTTTTTGGAATCAAAACTTTTTAACAACTACTCAACCAAGTTATTTTTTCGGAGCTTTTGTTTTATATTCACAAGTTTACATCGGCTACTTTACAACTAAGATTATTATCGAAGTTTTGATTGATTTCTCTATGGGTTTGGTGTAGTGGCGGACCTAGGAATTTTCCTAGAGGAGGGCTGAAATTTTTTTGAGATTTTTTTTAAAAAATACATTAGAAAAATCATTAAAATTATTATTTAAATAGTCATTTCTAGCAGAAAAAATAAAAATTATCCAAAAAATGAGAAGTTTTTTTTATGTATAGGTAGAAAAAATATTTTTGTTTAAATATATTTGAGATAAATTTTAATTAGTTATCAACTGAGTAATGCTTAAAAAGGAAAAAAAATAATCTCAAATCAAATATTAACTGTATAAAGCTATAAAAAGGGGAAAAGCGCCTAAATGGGGCCTCGAACTTGGGTCTGCTACTACACCCTCTCACCTTTCTCTTTCAAATAACCAGTTGAGCCAAGCGGAATTACTGATTCCTTTTACATTCTTGTTTTACTTATAGCAAAAAACCCCGAAATATAATTTTTTTTTTTTTAACTCTCGAACCCAGGGTAGGGCTAAAGCCACCCCGAGCCCCCCTGGGTCCGCCACTGGTTTGGTGTAATCAATATTGATACATAAAGTCTACTAGCAACATGGATTATGTCTATTTACTAGATATATTTTAAACAATTACATTCAAATCCTTTTATTTTTTACAAAATAATTACATTTTGACTCGAGAACTAAAAAAACCCTAAATCGACAACGGTGCTAGTTGCTTGTAAACGCCGCTCGCAACTAGTTGGAGAATTGTTGTTTGCAAACACCGTGAACTGTTGTTCACATTATTTCTCGACTCTAACTAGGGGTGATATACGAGCCGAACGAGCCGAGCTTGGCATGTTCAAGCTTGGCTCGATGGGGAAACGAGTCGAGCTGAGCTCGAGCCTAAATTCTATATGAGCTTTTTTGAACGTTCAAACTCGGCTCGTGAGCCCAATCACAAGCTCGAGCTCGGCTTGTTAAGCTCGGTCGAACTGAACGAACGAGCCTAGGCTCGCTTGAGCTCGTCGTCCAAGCTCGTTCGTTCGGCTCGTTCAGCTCGTTTCAGCTGTTTCTTTGCAAAGTCAACCTGTGCAATACTAATAACAACACAATAAAAGCAACTTGTAACACAAGTTTAAAATACATATATTTTTTATACGCCATAACCAAAAGTAACAAATACAAATATTGTTCGAAATAAAATAAATTCGAAATAAAATATTAATAACTCAAAAGGAGGATCCGAGGATAGTTGTCAAATGTGCTTCAGGGAGTTCATGCTTCAGCAATCAGCTCCTGCAAATATTGTTCGAAATACATGAAACCAAATAAATTCGAAATAAAACACTAATATCTCAAAAGGAGGATCCGAGGATAGTTGTCAAATGTGCTTCAAGGAGTTCATGCTTCAGCAATCAGCTCCTGCATATGTGTACATAGAATTGGAATTAATATATATGAGCAAATTTATCTACATACTGGAACACACAAAAAAAACATAACCAATTCAACAAACAAATTGCTGGATGCAGCAAGAAAGGAGCATTTTGTACTAAAAACATATATGTGACAACAAGATGTATCCGGTGGCAACTTCATGAGTGTGACAAATCTTGGATATAAATCATTGATCTCCTTCATTCATTTTGACTCTAAATTTCCTTTAAAGTACATGTATTTTTGCAATTGTGCTAAAACTATAAACATAACAGAGCTAACTAATTGATAACTATACCAAGGGAACTCATCTAGCATAACTGCAATTCACAATTACAATATACCGATTACACAACTTGTCAAGCTTAGAGAGCACATATGTGATGCCTACAACACAAAATTGGCAGACATTTACTGGAGATAAACAAGCTAAAGTTCAAACAGGATGAATTCAAACACGCAATGGTTAGCCAATTTGTATGCTTATCAATATATCATCATTTGCCCTACTGCACCAGGTCGCAACCATCTCTTCCCCCCCTAATTTTCCAAAATATAAATATTTGACTTAATTACGAAATCAGCCCCTAATTTTCAAAAATATCAAATTGACCCATTTTAAAAAAAAATGAAAAGGATTAGAGTGTAATATATTGTTATCCATCTTTTTTGATAATCAAGTTTGTTCGACTCAATCACTCTATATCTTGTTATTCATCTTTCCAATAGATAAAGAACATCTTATCGATAGATATTCCCATATCGATATCACGGATCAGGATCTCTATTTCTCCTTCAAAACTTGGACAGTAGTACAGTAGTTGAATCTACCACAAGCGAGATCTTCAAGGAGGGGATCGAAAAGCGACGGCGGATTGAGGTCCAAGAATCAGATGTTCGTCAAGGAACTGTTGATATTGGCGGGGGCGGGCATCTCCATCTCTTGAAGTCAAAGAATCAAAAGCTCAACAAATGATCGAGGACGTATAATCCGACAACTCTAAAATTTATATGCCAACCTCGCCAACTCTAGACCAATCCTTAACTTTCTCCGGATTCAAAAACTTCAACTATAGCCCCTAACTAAACGAATATTTGGGATTGTACCATAAACTCACCCAAATTCAATAAGCATCACCAATGGAATAAAGTACTCCCTCTGTCCCACAATAGATGTCTTTTACTATTCATGCACGTTTTCTTAAGAAGCTAAAAGCTATATAAAATATCAACATTTTATTAAATATTTTTAAATAATATCATGCATATTACTAATAAGTATAAAATTATTTTAAAAAATTAATTAAAAAATGGATATTTTATATAGTTTTTAGCTCATTAAAAAGCGTGCATGAATAGTCCAAAGACAACTATTGTGGGACAGAGGGAGTAATAAACTACTCCATTCGCGGAATGGTTTCACGTGACACCCAGGAGACGCCAAAGGGTAAGGGTGGCCCGTGACCTCTGTGCGACTACTACTGCTGTGCTGGCGCATGGCCGACGATGTTGCGGTCAGAGGAGAGCCAAATAGTGAAAAATTGGGTGCAAGGGAAAGGAAGTAGGGAAGGGAAGTACTGGAGTATATATTAAATCAATATGCATCCGCCTCTCCTCATCTCCTACCTGCCGCCGCCCCAGCCACACCCTCGCTCTCCTACCCGCACCCTCTCTACGTTGCTAGGAGATGGACCAATGACTCGAGCCCGAGCCAAGAAGCTTCAACGCGACTCATTCATGTTTGTGAGTCATGCCTTGTTCTCGAGCACGGTTCAACTCCCGGAGCCACCAATGAAGACATACATGTGCATAGGACTCGATGAGAGCCTCGATGCCGACACCAGGAGTATCGATGCCGACGTCTGAAGCACAAGCCGACCTGTGGGTGGGCGTGCAGGAGGTGCGCGGGCGTGTGGCTCAGGCGCGCGGGCGTGCACGGGCATGCTGGTGCCGATTCCTCCTTTGCCGAGCTTGGCTTCTTTTATGTGTTATTTTAGAACCTTTATTTAATTATACTATGTTAGGGATATTTTAATTAATTATTTTTATTTATTTTTATTAGAAAATAGCCTTTGATTAGGTTAAATAGTCGGCTTTCATCTTGTAGAACGTTTTACGCCTCTTTTGATATAGAAACCAGTTCTTATGTGAAACACATCTGTGAGAAAGTCAATCGATTTGTAGCGTTGCTCATCGATTTCACAATTGGTTATAGATTTTGCTTGGTTTGCTTTGAGTTCATCAACCACGCGAGAGCTTGGTGATCCTGGTAATCACAAGTCCCCTCCTTGTGCCTCCAAGTTATCTGCTTGGTTGTGTAAGGTTGTAGAGGCGGGCTTTGTAGTCATTGATACTTGGTTTCTACCCTCGTAGGAGGTCTGTGGTCTTTATCTCGTTCTACCTTAGATCGAATCACCCAATCTATCGGTCTTTGTCTTTCAATTTCGTGCCTTTTAGTTCTACTGTTGAGTTGAGTCCTTGATCTCTCGTCCTTGTCGATTTCGAGTTCAATAGAGTCATATCTAGTCCTTGTTATTGCTGCGTTTGTTTTGTTCTTGAGTCTTTGCTTCCATTCTTGTCTTTGAGTCTTGATTGTTGAAGATCGGCCCATCCTACGGCTAACCCCGTATCAAATTGGCATCAGAGCTTAGGTTTTCGACATCGATTGTGTCTTTTGTTATTCATAAACACAAAACTACAAAAAAAAAGTATAGAGTCTTTCTTGTTCTTGGTTTTTACTTCTTGAATTCGTGATTTGATTGCTACTAATCCTTGTTTGTGATTGTTGTGTTGCCTTAGCCTATACACACTACCCTAGCCGTGACCTACATCAAACATTGGAGCCAATTACCACCTTTGTGCAGCCGACACAATTGCTTGAAGTGGAGCCAATTACCACGTTGCAGCCGAGCCAATTACCACCTTTGTGGTTTCGGCATTCTCAAACCCTAGTTTGTTTTCCTAATTTTGGCTTTATTTTGATCTATCTCTTATCTAACTATTCTATTCCTTGTATTTTCTGAAAATTCTTTGGTAGATTTAATTACTTTAATCTATCTTAGATCATAAGGGAATAAATAGATTTATTTACCAAATTTAGCCAAAGTTTCACCTATATATATATATTTCTTTAGGGCTACATATTTTATTTTCTTTCACCTTAGTATATATTTTCGAGTCCTTTATTTCATTTTTAAGTTTTCTTGCATTAGGTAAAAAAAAAAAAAGAGTCCGAAATTTTTTTTTTTTTTTTAAAAGTGACATTCAAGCTTTGATCTAAGAGGATAAAATTCACTAGGGGCAAAAGTAGCTTCCAAAAAAAAAAGGGATTGTCGACTCTAGTGCAAGAAGCTTCAAGGACCAATTTTGGTGAAAATTTCATAGCCCTACTCGAAAAAAAAAAGCCTTAAACACATACCTCTCAAAACACAATTTTTTTTAAGCCCTACCTAGCAACTATAACGTCCTTGCTAAGGGTTTGAATCAAAACGAGGTAAAAGTCCAAGTTTTCTTTTTTGTTTTCCTTCTTTTTCTTTGTTATCTTGTGTGTCGAGTCATAATCCCCACAAACCGAGTCGGTACTGGCACATACCGAGTCGATACCCCTCCGTTCGAGTCGATATTTGCCTTCTGTTGGGTTCGTTAGTTGGTCGATTCCGAGTCCCCCGGTCGATATCGACCTCGCCGTTTCCCAGTGTTCCCATACCAACCCAAAACCGACCCCCTACCGAGTCGTTACTGTTCTTCTGTTGGTTTTCGTTCGGTCGATTTCAAGCTCTCCAAGTCGATATTGAGTCGATACTTCATCCTTTCGACTCGATACTTTTGTGCCATGGTCTGTCGGTTGTTTGTTTCTTTATTCTTTCTCTTGATTACTTTCTTTTGATTGTTAAGTCCTTGCTTGAGTGTTGATTTTCCCAAAGCGGATTGCCCCAACAAGCTTGTCATACCAATTAGAGAGAAGTGTGTGAGAGAAACACATTGTGAGATTGTTTTTATTTTTGCTAATCTTGACATAGTTCCGTGTTTGTCTTTATTTGCAATGTCTCAGTAGGTTAACAACGGGAATAATTCCAACAATGGCAACGATGACAACAATTCCGAAGCAACTATATCCGCCGCGGTGTTCAACACCCGAATGAACACTTTTACCACCACCTTGATGACGATAATAGATAGGCTGATGGCCTTGGAGGCTAGACCAACGGGTTCTAATAACCTTGGTGGTCAAGGTAATCAAAGGCGTGACGATACGCCTAATGATGAAAGCGAAGTCCGGAATCCTAACCCTCCTCCTAACCTTAATTTGAATAATCCTGTTTATGAAGAGAACAAATCTCCACGAGGGGAGAGATATGGTAGAAATAACGGATTTGCTAATGCGCAGGGGCAAGGACGGGGAAGAGGAAGAGGTCGTGGCTTCCATGAAGAGTTCTACTACTCGGAGTGTGATGATGACTTCCAAGATGAAGACTATTGGGAGCAACGCCCGAGGCGGAACGATAGAGGAGGATGTTACCAATACCGTGAGCCTAGAGATCTTGATCAGGACGGCATAGGTAAGGTCAAGGTAAAAATCCCTTCCTTTGATGGTAAGACAGATCCAGATGCATATATTGACTGGGAGACAAAAATGGATCAAATCTGGAACTATCACAATTTCTCTAAACCTAAGAAACTACAATTGGCTTCTTTAGAATTTCAAGGGTTTGCTCTTATTTGGTGGGATAATTTGATTAAGGAAAGAAGAAGAGCCCTTGATGCGCCTATCGCGTCTTGGAACCAATTGAAAGCTTTAATGAGAAGTAGGTATGTCCCTCAACATTACGCTAGAGAGCTTAGACAACGCTTAGAAAACCTTAAGCAAGGTAATAAGTCTGTTGAGGAAACCTTTAATATTATGCAAGAAACCATGGCTCGAGCTAATGTTGTTGAACATTATGAGGATACAAATGCTAGGTTTCTTCGTATTTTGCATCCCGCCTTAGCTCAGGACATTGATTGTTTTTCTTACTCTACTCCTACTGAATTATTACATTTGGCTATTAAATTTGAACGTGGAGCTAGATACAGGAACCAAGGCGGAAGGATGACAAGTGGGCAACCCCAACCATGGCACAAGAACCGGCCTCAACAGGCCCAAGGACGGTCTGAAGGTAACTATGGCTCTCGGCCGAACCAGTACCAAGGGAAGGGAGAAGGTTGATCCAACCAGCAGTCTGTCGATAAGGGTAAGGCGCCTTGGACTGGACGAGATTCGTCTGGGGTATCTACTGGCCCCAAGGGGAGTAATCCTAACCCCTCTACTACTAGATCTAGGGACATTGTGTGCTTTAAATGTCAGGGTAGAGGTCATGTTATGAAGGATTGTCCCAATAAGAAAACTCTCATGATTAATCACTTGGGTGAATATGTGCCTGACAATTCTTGTGATGAAAATGAAGAGCATTCTAATGACAATGATCAAAATCTTAACCTGCTTACTTATGATGAAGATGATAATGGCATTGATTATGAACATGGAGAATCATTGATTGTTAGGAGAGTCTTAAGTGTTGTTCCTGCACCATGTGATGACAATCAACGTGAGAATCTGTTTCATACTAGATGCTTAGTTAAGGGTAATGTGGTTAATGTGATTATTAATGGGGGAAGTTGTTGTAACTTAGCTAGTCAAGAGATGATTGATAAATTACAACTCCCTACTATTCAGCATCCTAGGTCTTATAGATTGCATTGGATGAATGACTATGGTAATCTGAAAGTGAACAGGCAAGTCAAAGTGCATATCAAATTAGGACATTATGAAGATGATGTGTTATGTGATATAGTACCTATGCAAGCCTGTCATATATTATTAGGTCGTCCTTGACAATTTGATCGTAAGGTCTTGCATGATGGTTTTACTAAAAGATATTCCTTTACTTCCCAGGGCAAGAATGTAGTTCTCAAACTTATGACGCCAACCCATGTGGATGATGATATTGAGAAGCGGAAGGTAAGTAAAGGTGAGTTAGATAAGGAGGCTCAGTCGAGCCATGTGTCTACCCCTACTCGGCCTAGAGAAGTATTCTTGGCTTCCAAGAGTACATTTTTAGACAAGTTTGCGGATGGGGAAACAACCCTTATGCTCCTATGCAAAGGGTTGAGCATGTTGAGTGAGGAGCTTAGAGCTACCCTCCCTCCTCACATCTTATCTCTTATTGAAGAGTAGAAGGATGTTTTCCCCGAGGACATACCAGCAGGTCTACCCCCTATTAGAGGGATTGAGCATCAAATTGATCTCATTCCACGGGCTTCTTTGCCTAATAGGCCTGCTTATAGAATGAATCCCACTGAAACCCAAGAGGTTCAATCCCAAGTCCAGGAACTGTTGGACAAGGGATACATTAGGAAAAGTTTGAGTCCATGTGTTGTGCATGTGTTGTTAGTCCCTAAGAAAGATGGTTCTTGCAGAATGTGTGTAGACTGTAGGGCCATTAACAACATAACTGTAAAATATCGCCATCATATACCCCGCATAGATGACATGTTAGATGAGTTGCATGGTTCTTCTATCTTTTCTAAAATCGATTTAAAAAGCGGCTGCCATCAGATTAGGATGAAGAAAGGCGATGAATGGAAAACAACCTTCAAAACTAAATTTGGACTCTATGAATGGTTGGTTATGCCTTTTGGCTTGACTAACGCACCTAGTACTTTCATGAGACTAATGATGTCATCATATTCTATGTATTATAGGTAATCGTTTATAGTCGTTTTAGGTCATTTGGTATGTTTTGCATGTCATTTATATAGTTTTTGGTATGATTTTTAGAATAGATGTCTACACTTGTGTTTCATATGTTTTCAGGTGATTTGGAGCTTGTTCGATGTCAATTTGAAATCACTATTAAAGAAGATTCAATGAAGACAAGTTTGACATGTTCATGGACGCCGAAAGAACCTTGCATAGCGGTCTCAAGTGCTAGAAATCAAGCTATGAAGAGCCTATTGTCGAACCGACATATTTCGGACAAATCCTGTTTGGCGACATCTCAGTAAAATGAATTGTTTGCACTCCACAAAATTCGGATCGAGACGTTCTATAGCTTGTTGGAAAGCTAATTCAGAGATCTACAACTTTCATGTTAAGCACTTTTGCAAATTCGGCCTAAACAATGGAGAAATCGAGCCAAGAAGCTGATGCTGAGTCAAAGTATCGACCCGGAACTTTCATATATCGACTCGGTGTCCATAGGTTCCAACCCGGAATCCCGGAAAATTCAGAAAGCACGACATATCGACTCGATACTATAACGTATCCACTCGATACCTTCACATTGCGAGCCAGATTGCTTTACAGTAGCTACATATCAACTCGATACTCTGAAGTATCGACTCGATACTCTGAAGTATCGACTCGATACTTTCCTTTCCGCGTTACGACTTCGGGATTTTTTTATCCATTTTTATCTATTGTTGGACGACCTTTTTGGATATTTTATTATTTTTAAAATTATTTTCACATTTTCCTTTTAGGAATATAGATAAAGAATTAGGGTTAGATTAGAGGAGATCCACTTTTCACGTCAGAAACGCTAGTGGCAGACATTGGAGTTTTAGACTTTTTCAGAGATTTCTCCTTGAAGGTTTATTTTGCTAGATTCAAGAATACGTTTTTTTTAATCTAGTCTTATATTCTTTCATCATGAATTCTTTGATTGTGTCTGAATCTATGTCTGACTAATTTTCTTATTTTGGGGTTGGGGTGATCCCAACGATGTTGAGATAGACCAGTGCGTATGATGGCCTGAATGAATTCTATTATTTGTTTGATTTCATCCATGAGTGCTTAATCCGATTAATCCTATGATTGATTGGAATCCTTTTGATATTCAATATGCGCTGGCTGCGAATTGAGATTGGATACATAAACAAAGTTGTTGGAAAATGGATTGAACTTGAGAATTGTTTATGAGCAATCTATTTAATTCTCTTGAGGATAATAAACTATCGTAGACAACCTAGGTTTGAGTTGGTTATGCGGATCGCACCTGCGATTGTTTGATCGATTTGCTCGCTAGGGTCTAAGTGCTTAAAGAGTCCAATTTGATTGATTAATCTGCAACAAGCACAAGCTGAGTGGTAATTTATTGAAACGGGCAAAGTTATTGCAACATGCGTAGGCTAAGCGATAATGACTTTAGATAGTTTACCTTCAAATATCTCTTTTCAATTTGTTCAGGCATAAAAATTATATAGTCTATCGAAGATGCATTGTTGTGGCGAACCATGACTCTGGAATGTTTCGCTTCATATATTCACAAAACTTGCAATTTGTCATTTCTCTTCTTCTTATTCTCGTATTCATTCAAAAATCACTTCTTCTATTTGGCTTAGTAAACTAGTTGAGGTTCTGCAATTGGTATTCACACGGTCCCTGAGATTCGACACTCGATTACTACGATTGACACCGTACGCTTGCGGGGTGTTGGTTTTAGACCGATCAACTAATGAATCATGTGCTTAGGAATTTCATAGGTAAATTTATTGTTGTGTATTTTGATGACATTCTTATCTATACTAAATCACCTGAGGAACATGAAGCACATTTGAGGGAAGTACTTTCTACACTTAGATTAGAACACTTGTATGCCAATCTTAAGAAATGTGAATTATGTAATAATCAAGTGTCTTTTCTGGGTTTTGTAGTGAGCTCAAGTGGATAGCGAGTCGACAAAGCGAAGATCAAAGCAATCCATGACTGGCCGACTCCTACCAACATCGGCCATGTGAGGAGTTTCCAAGGCTTGGCGAGCTTCTATCAGAGATTTGTGCGCGACATCAGCTCCATCGCAGCCCCTCTCACGGAACTCAAGAAGAAGATGTGTGAGTTCAAGTGGGGTCCAGCTCAGGAGGACGCCTTTCGGCAGCTTAAGGAGAAGTTGACGTAAGCTCCATTGCTTGCTCTGCCTGATTTCACTCGACCTTTCGAGGTTGAATGTGATGCTAGCGGAGTTGGTATAGGCGGAGTCCTCATGCAAGAAGGTAAGCCTATAGCCTTCTTTTCTGAAACGTTAAAAAGGTGCTTGTCTTAATTACTCTACGTATGACAAAGAACTTTATGCATTGTTTAGAGTCCTTAAGACATGGTCCCATTACCTTTGGCCTAGAGAGTTTATACTTAGGACTGATCATGAATCCTTGAAACATATTAAGAGCCAAGATAAACTTGATATGAGACATGGTAGATGGATGGAATTCATAGAAACATTTCCTTATGTCATAAAGTATAAGAAAGGGAAAGACAATGTGGTTGCTGATGCTTTATCTAGGAGACATGTCCTATTGGCCACTTTGGATTCTAGAGTCTTAGGCTTTGTATACATTAAGGAATTGTATGAGAATGATGCTAATTTTGGGGATTTATTTAAGCTCTGTCGAGACAAGGGTCCTCGTAATAGCTTCTATATCCTTGACGGATTCTTGTTTAGAAAAGACCAAGTGTGCATACCTAGGCGTTCTCTTCGATTATTATTGGTGAATGAAGCCCATAGTGGAGGTTTAATGGGTCATTTTGGGAGAGATAAGACCTACCATACACTTAAGTCACACTTCTTTTGGCCACATATGCTTAGGGATGTAGAACATTGCCTTAAGAGATGTATTGACTATTTAAAGGCCAAGTCTAAGCTTATGCCCCATGGTTTATATACACCCCTGCCGATCCCTTCAGCCCCTTGGGAAGAGATATTTCTATGGACTTTATTGTGGGATTGCCTAGAACTAAGAAGAAGAGGGATTCTATCTTTGTGGTGGTGGATAGATTTTCTAAGATGGCTCACTTCATAGCATGCCATAAGACTGATGATGTTACCAATGTCGCTAATTTGTTCTTTAGAGATGTAGTTAGGTTGCATGGAGTGCCTAAGACCATTGTGAGTGATAGGGATGTTAAGTTTCTTAGTCATTTTTGGCGTACTTTATGGAACAAATTGGGAACTAGATTGTTATTCTCTACCTCTAGTCACCCCCAAACTGATGGCCAAACTGAGGTGACCAATAGAACTTTAACCACTATCCTTAGAGCCATTTTAAGGAAGAATTTGAAGCTTTGGGAAGAAGCCTTACCTCATGTGGAGTTTGCTTACAATAGGACATTGCATTCCTCAACTAAAAGCACTCCATTTCAATGTGTATATGGTGTTAATCCACTAACCCTTTTGATCTTACTCCATATCCTATGAGAGAGAATGAGGCATTTGACGCAGGTAAGCATGTTGAGTTCGTCAAGGAGCTACATGAACGGACGCGTCAACGGCTCATGCGGAAGGCTGAGTACAACACCAACAAAGCCAACAAGGGGCACCGATTGGTGACGTTCCAGCCTGGGGATCTAGTGTGGGTGCACCTGAGGAAAGAGAGGTTTCCCAATGAGAGGAAGAGCAAGCTTGCACCACGAGGGGATGGACCTTTCAAGGTTCTACAGAAGGTGGGTGACAATGCCTACAAGCTGGAGCTTCCTGGAACTTATGGCGTGAGTGTTACCTTTAACATCGCGGATCTCATTCCATACTTAGCCGTGGACAAGGACTTGGATTCGTGGTCGAATCCTTTCCAAGATGGAGAGGTTGATGCGGGACCATCTTTTACACCTCCGGACACGTCAATCATCTTAGGAGACGGACCAATGACTCGAGCCCGAGCCAAGAAGCTTCAATGCGACTCATTCATGTTTGTGAGTCATGCCTTGTTCTCGAGCACGGTTCAACTCCCGGAGCCACCAATGAAGACATACATGTGCATAGGACTCACTGAGGGCCTCGATGCCGACACTAGGGGTATCGATGCCGACGTCTGAAGCACAAGCCGACAGGTGCGTGGGCGTGCAGGAGGTGCGCGGGTGTGTGGCCCAGGCGCGCGGGCGTGCACGGGCATGCTGGCGCCGATTCCTCCTTTGCCGGGCTTGGCTTCTTTTATGTGTTATTTTAGAACCTTTATTTAATTATGCTATTTTAGGGATATTGTAATTATTTATTTTTAGTAGAAAATAGCCTTTGATTAGGTTAAATAGTCGGCTTTCATCTTGTAGAACGTTTCACGCCTCTTTTGATATAGAAATCAGTTCTTGTGTGAAACACATCTGTGAAAAAGTCAATCGATTCGTAGCGTTGCTCATCGATTGCACAATAGGTTATAGATCTTGCTTGGTTTGCTTTGAGTTCATCAACCTCGCAAGAGCTTGGTGATCCTGGTAATCACAAGTCCCCTCCTTGTGCTTCCAAGTTGTCTGTTTGGTTGTGTAAGGTTGTAGAGACGGGCTTTGTAGTCGTTGATACTTGGTTCTTACCCTCTTAGGAGGTCTGGGGTCTTTATCTCGTTCTACCTTAGTTCGAATCACCCAATCTATCGGTCTTTGTCTTTCAATTTCTTGTCTTTTAGTTCTACTGTTGAGTCGAGTCCTTGATCTCTCGTCCTTGTCGATTTCGAGTTCAATAGGGTCATATCGAGTCCTTGTTATTAATGCGTTTGTTTTGTTCTTGAGTCTTTACTTCCGTTCTTGTCTTTGAGTCTTGATTGTCGAAGACCAGGTCATCCTACGGCTAACCCCGTGTCAGGAACCCTCACCACGACATCCATGGCTGAACTACATTGCTCCACTACCTCTCAAAGCCTCCAATCGATCCCGTTGCAGCTTCACCCTTTGATTAAAATCTGATAAACCATTCCGGAGTAGTTCAACCGGAAAGGACTTGAGAATAGTACCCAAATACCAAATTCAAGGAGTTTTAAGAAATAGTTCAACCGGAAAGGAATTGAGAGTAGTACCCAAAGCCCAAAGATTCCTGGTTCGATGATTGACATTTATCTATTAGGTAAATATTATTGTAGAGCTCCAGTCGGAGTAGCTCACTAGAAGAAAGCAACGAGAGATCAGGAGGTTTCGAGTTCGATCCTTACTTCCACTCATTTGCCTTGCTCCTTTTCTTTCATCCAAGGTTTAGGATCCGGTGATCCCGATATGACTTGATATATCAATAATATACGGAGTATTTTTAATTTTTTTTCCCATTTTTAAAGATAAATACAGTCAATTTCCATTCAACTTCTTCAATGGAGACCGCCCTCAAATCGCCGTGCTTCACTCTCGCCACGCCAGCTCAGCTCCTTACTCGATCGATGAAAACTTATGGCAAGAGATCTTCAAGAGATCGCCGGCCGATGCCCTATGCCGAATGCGATGCGTTTGCAAGGCCTGGAAATCGCTCATCTCATCCCCTTTCTTCATCAACCTCCGCTACTCCTTCAATTCCTCCGCCACGCCTCCCAATCTGAAACCCTACCTCCTGGAGCAGCATCCCAGAGACTATACGCCAATCATCATGGATCCAGAGTGCGTTTCCCCTTCCGGCCTCCCGGTTCTAATTCAGCCTCTGAGTTCAGATGCGTTGATGTCATCCATGGCGTCGTCTGCGTCTCCTTCACACTGGATTCGCCCTTCGACTGCAACATCCTTTGGAATCCTGCGATTCGCAACTACGTCGCCCTCCCTTGGCTCCGATTTCCATCGGATTCAGACGCTGATGCGGATTTCTTAACTGGATCCGTTTGCTTCGAATGCAAAGGCAGCTACGCTATAGGCTTCGGCTACGATCGCTCCAAGAACGATTTCAAGGTAGTTCGAATTCGGATCCCTAACTGCAACCTCAGATCCAAATGCAGTTCAATTCCGCCATTGTATGAGGTCTACTCGGCTCGCGAAGGTCTCTGGAAGGCTGCAATCGCCGAAAACATCAGATCCTGTCAATTCTTCCGTGGCTCCAGCACCACAAAAAGCGAGATCAGTTGTTTCATAAATGGAGCTATTCATTGGGTCGTATCGACGATTGGTGTACCTTCGGTCTTGGCGTTTGATTGCGAGCGTGAAGAGTTCAGAACAATGGATCTCCCTCAGGCAATGTTCTCGCGGCGTTCAGCAAAGCTTCTGGAGCACGCTGGCATGCTGTCAGTGATGGGGAGGTTTGATTTTGCGCCCTATTCTTATGAACTGATGGAGATGTGGGTGATGGAGGAGTACGGTGTGGCTAGCTCATGGACGAGGCTATATAATTTTGACTATGGCCGCATCCATGTTTGCGAACCTTCCTTGGCGCAACTGACTCCCTATGACTTCAACCAGGCAAATTGGAAGTACACCAAGAAAGCCCGATCTTACACCAAGAAGGAAGAGGTGGTTTATGATTTGTATCTGGAGGAAGTTGCAACCACATTCAAAGGTATTTAGTTACATACGAATCGTTGTGATATCAGTGCTGTTTTCGTTTCTGTTTCACTTCACTATGAATGCAGTTTTTTTTTTTTTAATCTGTTCAGAACTTTATGCTAGTTAATTGATTGAGGCGAAGAACACAATGTGAATATAGATTCAATGGCTGAATGATTCACAGAGAGTGATAGTTTCATGTGACTCAGAATGGATCCCAACTGTGAAACGAACTCAGATAACAACACTTGCAAATGCTTAGGCTTATGTCGATTATTTAAACCAATGACTTATAAATCACACCGAAACTCCAACAACTATGAAAACTAACCAAATGGCAGTTCTTATCGGGATGTTTATAGAACAAGTGAAGG
The DNA here is from genome assembly GCA_037127255.1 of Persicaria tinctoria. Lineage (NCBI taxonomy): Eukaryota > Viridiplantae > Streptophyta > Magnoliopsida > Caryophyllales > Polygonaceae > Persicaria > Persicaria tinctoria. The sequence goes on along the minus strand of JBANSL010000019.1, from coordinate 38,865,037 downwards.
CTAAAGGATTGGCCTCTTTCAGGGTCAAGAATTAGAATATTTTCATCCATTAAGCACTCCCCCCGACCCCCGGGCACATCACGAATAAAAGAGATGAATGATTTGTTTCGAAAAGGCCACATTAATCTAGGTACATCTGTGGATACACGAAACAATGATCAAAGGGAATTGAAGAATGCGCAATTCGGTTTGACAGTGACAAAGCTACAAAGACAGTACCAGTTGAAAATGCAGTCTGAAGAGAGGAGGTATTTTGTTCTGATTGCAGAATTATTTCTCCCTTTTCCGATGGGTTTCGTCTTAGACCTTCAACGCGAGCTTCTGTGCTGCAAGAGCTTCGGCCTCCAACGTTGGCTGCCACAGTATGGTGGTCTCTGCTAGCAGGGAGGTGACGACGTATGGGTCCATGTTGGAAGCTGGACGCCTGTCTTCCAGATAACCTTTGCCACTCTTCTCAGTGTCGCGTCCCACACGGATTGAGCAACCACGGTTGGCCACTCCCTGAAAAAAAAAAAGGCGAAATTGTTACAGCAGTTCTACGAAATGTAGGAACTTTTGATGAATACGAGAGACCAATGCGTTAAAGCTCCTTACCCATGAGAAAGTGTTGATGCTAGCAGTCTCGTGCTTCCCTGTCAGTCTCCTCTCGTTTCCTTCTCCATACGCACTGATGTGCTCCTTGTGGCGTAGAGACAGGTTCAAAATCGCCTTCTTGATTACTTCGAATCCTCCCTCTTCTCTCATGCTCTTTGTACTGCAAAACGGAACCAACCATTACAAAACACTCTTAAAAGAATCCATCTCTTACGAGGAATGTTCCGTCAACCTGTAGTTGGTGTGGCATCCAGCTCCGTTCCAGTCTCCCTGTTAAGACCAAAAGATCGTTAAGAAGACAGTTTCTAGATATATAGAAATTGAAACGAATCAATAAAACGAGACATTGTTGCACACCTCAATGGGTTTGGGGTCCAGTGTAAGGACCACACCAGCTTGCTCGGTAATTCGCTGCAATAACAGAAGAAAGTAAGCCAGATCTGTTCAGGGAAACCATTAGTTCCGAAGCCAGAATAAGTTTCAAGTAGAACAAATTACCTCCAGGATGTACCGAGAAATCCAAATGTGATCTCCAGCTTCAATGCCCACACTTGGACCAACCTGGTACTCCCACTGAATGTGTACAGCACGAAAAATGCTTCATCGTTAGTAATGTAAGTTACACGACACAGGCAATGCTAGACATGAGGGAGACCTGAGAAATGTCGAACCTGGCCAGGCATAACCTCCCCATTGGTTCCACTGATGTTGATCCCAGCATACAAGCAGGCTTTGTAGTGAGCATCGGATATATCACGGCCAAAGGATTTATCAGCACCGACACCACAGTAGTATGGACCCTAAAGAACCAGGCATCACAAAGATAAATGATTTTAAGCTCCATTTCAAGATTTACCCCTAGTTTGTTTTTAGGTAAGGAAAGGTAATGGTTACCCTTTCGAAGCTAGTCCATTTTTAATTTAAGATTCATTAATCATTACCATTCTTCCCTCCTTTTACATACAAAATCTATTTCTTTTCCCCCCTTTTGATTACCTACTTTGAGCATAGGGTAACTATATCCCTTATGATTCTCTAACTATTACCCTCTCCCCTTCTCTAGACTCACAAAAAAGTGTTGATCATACAAAATTTCCATATAAAATTTGATTCATTTCCCTTCTATTCCTTTCTACTCAAACAAACAAGCCCTAAAGCTGTATAAAATTGGAAAAAGAAAAGGCATATGTAGTAGAGGATTATACCTGAGGACCTGGGTATGCTCCAACCGGCCAACCTAAAGGCCACTTGACGTTTGTCTGCATCAGTGTGTATTCTTGCTCTATCCCGAACCTGCGTTAAATTTGCAGTTGAGACATTTAAAAAAAAAAAAAAAAAAAAAGTAGAGGCAAGACAATGTGCAGTTTCTTGGACTTGAATCCTATTTCGGAAGGTGGAAACTGTAATCTTTTTGGCCAGAAATCCAAAATTTGCTGTTCAGATAAAACTTACCATGGAATTTCATCAACCACCTTTGAATCACCGAAGACCTGAGCAGCTCTGTGTCTCTTGTTCGTTGGGATCGGTTCACCTGCTGGTGTGTAAGCATCGCACATTACCTAGCACACAATGCACAGGTAAATTCACTTCATATATGATCCGTCTCCTTGATCACACACAACAAAGAACTTTAAAGACTGCTTTCTACATTGATCTCAGTTTTATCTGGAATGTGTTGGATCATATTTGCAACAAGCTTACCAGGATGTTGTTACCGCCACGGAAAGGGTCCTTAAAGATTGCCTGAGGACTGCAGAAAAGATTCAATAGTAGAAATGAGGACGAGCACGGAAGTCAAGTCATCATAATAATATAGTCAGTAACATACTATAGAATCACTTCACTGTCTTCTCCTGGCGCCTGACCCGTACTTGATCCATCATAGTTCCACTTGGGAAGCTCGGATGGGTGCTCAATGGGTTTCGAGATTGTCTGAAATGATTTTGCCATAAAGTGAGAAACGCGGCAAATTAACATAATCCGAGTATATTATATCATCATCAAGTTGATTCTGTCATACCCTTGATTTACTACGGAGATCGATTCCAGATCCTCCAATCCTATTCACCAAATAGAGCAAGCAACATTTGGGATTATACAATGTTGATAAAACCATTATGAGATATTCCGGCAAGCACACTCGATTTAGTACAAAAAGGATACAAAGGAGAGAGATTCACTTACCAAACATACTCGGCGATGATCTTGTCAGTGTATGGGGTGACATCCAGATTGAGTAGCTGCTCAACCCTGTTAATAGTGCTGGCCTCAGACTTGATAGTAAGCACTCTAAGCTTACCAGTGCTTTTCGGTGACCCCTTTCGGTTGTCCCTGAACAGCATACAGCTCAACCTGTTGGCGGCCATGGGGCTCGCGATGGCTGAGCTTCTATTAACTGTCATCTGCCATTGCATAGAAGGTGCAGGGATTTGTGCCATGGTTGGTTATTTACCTGAAAGAAAGGGAAGACGGAAAAGACGATAAACGTTCACCAAAAAAATACCTTCCATTTTGCCTGCAACTCCAAGCAAATCAAGTGATCTTAATCTATGATCTAGGTTCTCTGTGATCTTAATCTTTGAGCTACCGAATCAGGATCCGGTTTTACTTGATGTGGAAATCCATCAATGAAAAAATTACACTGTTTCCTTTTCATTTTGATTCTCACTGATTTACCATCAATTTCCATTTCCAACTACACTGATCCAAATCCAAGCTATCCACAAGATCTTATTCTTTTGGTCAATGAACTGTGTAATTGACCACAGAGTGAGACAATGAGAAAGGCAGAACTGAACATACAACAAACGGTCAACAATTCGTTGCAATTTGCTAGTTCCCAAACTGCAAAAAGTCAAAATTAAGGTACCAGATTCAAAATTACCGTCAAATCAAATTTACTTTGATCCAATTCGGTAACACCCAATTCAGACAATAGGCCCCAGCTTTGAAAATTAACCACCATTAAAGAATTAAAAAAAAAGGGGAAAGCGTAAGAATCGCCAAAAGATGGCTCCAATTTTATAAGAAATCCTAAATCATCAGGAAAGACAAATGCAGTATAAAGCTCCCAACTTTGCCACATAAAGGCACTGGAAATCCATTCATCAGCAACTAATCAGACAGATTATCCCTTTTAGAACAAGCAGTTAATGGGTACGTAGTATTAAATAAAAACTCCACCTTTTTGTGCCAAATGTGTGCATTTAATCTTATAAAAAAATGGGAAAGGAAAAGTACAGATACCTGCACTGTGAAGAACACAAAAGAGAACTCCCAGAACCAGGAAGGGTCGGATAGAGAGTGTGGGGAAGAAGAGGCGGAAGTTGAGATAAAAAAATGGATAATTTTAAGATTGGGGAGAATAAAAGAAATGAAAGTGGATGGATTGACAAATGTGGGATGCGGGTGGCTTTTGCAGTGCAGATAGGGGTGTGGGATTTGAGTGGCTAACATGTCTCTGGCGATCCCAAAAGGGCATTGGACTATAATTAATTTTGCACTATTTATAATGTTTGGTTTGATTTGATTTATGAAAATTTTAAGTTATATTTTTAAAAAATTAGTAAAAATATTACTTTTAATCTATATTTAATATTTCTCTATTTGTCATAAATAATTTGACAAGTGCACATAAAAAATACACTAATCATCTCAATTGAGTTTTTATTCCAAAATACATTTGCATTTTAATGCAAAAGTCAGTTGTGTTCTAAAAAGATTGCTTTTTTCAAAACAAATAATGCACGGTACTGTATTATATTTGACCTATAATTGAGAAACATAATTTGAAAAAAACAATAATGTACGGTATTATATTTCTCAATGGATGAACACAACCGGAAACAATGCAGATTTTCAATGGCAACTTGGAATTCGATTCAATCGTCTTCTACACTGGAAATCTTATTTTGACCATCTATTTGTTTTTTTTAAGGTTTTGAATAAAGTAGTGAGATAACCATTTCGAAATGGTTAAACCGGGTAGTATTTAAAGATTTCCGATTCGAACTTTGAATAACCGTTCTTTATTTATCAAATTCAAGACTTAAGTAGTGAGATACGATAATTGGACCAGTAAGATTTTAAACTTGAATCGATGGGGGAAGATATTATATTTGGCGAAACCAGACCCAACATTACACAATTCATCCAAACTAGCTCAAATATGACCCAACCCTAAATTTTAATTGATTTTCATTACTTAAAAGTCAATGAAATAATTGAAATCAAACTAACTCAAATGTACAATAACTTGAATTTATATTTTTTTTGTTTCATAACTGACTAACATATGGTTTAAAAAAAATTACAGTTCAATTTGTTAATTTATTTTAATAATAATTGCAACAACTTAAAATAAATATATACATATATATGTATATTATATATTAATTGTATATAAAATGTCAATACAAATAATAAATATGATCATTAATATCTATTGGTCGTTATTTGTCTAATTCTACGTTATAATTCAAATTTATTGTGCTTATTGACATATGTTTAATAGGCTTTTATATTAAAAAAAAAAGTTATTTAATTTTAGAAAATCATGTTACATTATTCTCATGCACGGATCTGGCTTACTCTAGTTTTATAATTAATCAAAATAGCTGCAATATGATCAATACGGGTTGTAACGAAACTCAACTTTAAAAAAAAAATATAGAATTTTGGATCAATTAACAACATTAAAGTATGCTTACTTCATAAGACAAAAACTACGGTCTTATTCAACGAAATTCCAAGCCCTGTATATATAGATTATGCGAACAAAAAAAAAACCTAATCTTATAAAATATATAATGAAAAAACCATGGAATGATCAATTACTAGTGAAATTAAAATATATCTTACTCTCATCAGTCATTATATAGGCTAAGATCGAATACATGAAAAAAAAAATTAATTTGATGAAATTATAAGTTGCAAACAATCAACATACACTAAAGCAATAATCCCGAAAAGAAATCCCTCAAATAGTAATTAAACTGATTTCAAATCACGAAAAAAGAAAAAAGAAAAAAGAGTCCCATTGATGATGCCGGCCGGAACATGCTTGATTCTCGATCGGTTTCAAGGCGGTGGTCCCGTGGACTGTATAGTCAGTGAATGGGGCATGGTCCATGAGAGATCGTCGATTGTAAGAATGTGTTTTGTTAAGAGATCGGAGGTGATTAGAGAGTTCCATGACTTGCAAACGCTTCGGAGTTTGAACAGGGTTAGGACGGGCAGTCTCTTCAGGATCTGCTGCTCCACCCATTGATCTTCACCGCTGATCAGATCGAACTGACTTTGGGTTGGACGACGTCATTCAACGATGGACAAGCTACTCTCACTGCTCTCAATTTCTAAGGGGAGTAAATTAATTGATTATGCCTTAATTTCCCCTTTAAATATATACGGATTACGGACCTATCTCCACTTACCAAACTTATCCTGCTAAATTAGATAAACTACCCGAGGCACAGGAGTATATGAACATATTATAATCAATATATATGATATAATTGGTTTTTCTAACTTGTGATCTTGTGACATCATTTTATAAATTTTAAATTCAGAAAATATTATATGAGATTAAGTAATTTGGTATTTTAGACAATCTATTTTCATATCTTGATTATTAACCATTATTGTTTTGATTGATATTGTCATTCCTCATTCCTGTCTTGATTTTCATCATCCTCTTCATCACTTCCATATTGTATTTAATATATACATGTTATTATATTTCCCCTATAATCCTCTTTATCTCCATCTTCCTTACTTCTTCAGCTAAATAATCCTCATCAGCTTCACCGCACACCAAATATTGCATGTTTGCCTTCTACATGCTTGTAATAGTATAATAAATCTGATTATATAACTTTAAATTAATTCATAACTTTTAAAGTTTTTTATTCCAAAAAAATACACATTATTGTTTTATTTTTATATGCAAATATTGTTTCTACTTTTTTTTAATGATCTTCTAATCTTATAGAGTTTGCTAGTTCCTCACTGTAATAAAGATCATTCATTATTGATTATATGTACAAAAATTACTCTAGATAAAACAACATTAGTAAAATGAAAGAAGAAAATATAAACATTGATACATGTAGAGAAAATGAGAATAAAAAAACTATGAAATTGGAAGTATAAACATGATATAAATAACATGTTTATTGTATACATGTATATGTAAATGCTTTGAGTTATTGTTTTTTAAAAAAGTTATAGTTTGTTGTTATTTGATTAATGGTAAATTAAAATTGATCAATCTGTAGAATTCAATCACTATCAAATGAGATATGATTGGAAGAAATTAATTTACATATTAACACATCATAAGATTTTAATTAATTTTATTTTGAGTACGTATTTATTAGGATCAAAATTGACACAAATGAAATAAACATGCATATATACAAATAAATTTGTAAAAATATCCATCAAGATTTAATGAACATGTTTCAAAACTAATATGCATGTGTGTGCGTGTGTTCATGATCAAAGTTCATGATCAAATTAAGCATAAATTTAGGTGGTAAAATTAATAACCCAAATAAATCGGAGTATCGGCTAACCAAATAAAGAAGTCTATGAAATCTCTTGATTTTCTCCTTTTGATTAAATTTATTTATTTTTAAATAATTGTAAATGATTAATTTTAATGAATAATTAGACATTATAACATTTCTAATATTTTCATTATTTATTTAAATCAAATCCGATTAGTTGAACTCAATGAAATCAAGTCAAGCCTTAAATTATTATTTTTGGATCGGATCCTAGTCTAGTTCAATCGATCTTCACGTCTACTTGACATATGGATCATGTATTGTATGTTCTATTTGTTTAACCAAAATATGTTAATTAGAAATAATCTCATAGTATAAGGTAAAGCCACATATGTTTAGTGAAGTTGAACCCATATTAATTAGGAATTTACATAGTATAAGGTAAAACCACAAATGTTGATTAGAATTTTTTTTTACTAAATTGCTTTGTATTTCTAAGATTTTTTTATTATAAAAATGAAAATATATTTTACATATAAAAAATCAAATCAAATCATAGGGCAATAGCCTTTGAATTTACCAAACATATATATGATCGATGGCTGGATTCCATAACAACACAAACAAAGAGATATCCGGATAAATAGAAAAACTATTTTTCATTTAAAATGAAAAAAATAATATTTTGCCTCAAACTATACGTATCACTTCAATTTTGCAAAAATAAAAAATAAACCCAAATTAAACCTTTAAAGTTTCCTGCATCAATGGATCGTCCGGCCGCTGTTCTCTACCGGCGGTTGTGCGGCCGTCCATCCATCAGTTCTCTGAACGTACAAAAAGAAAAAGGGAAAAAGAAAAAGGTAAAAGCTTATCCTTGCCCCGCAAGGATAAGGGGAAAAAAATTTAATTAATTAAAACATTAAAACCAAATTTTGAGCTTGTCGTGCAAGCATGGAAAAAAAAAAGAAAAAGAAAAAAGAAATCCCAAATCCCGAAAGGGCTTGAAAAAATTCCGTGAAGGCTCGTATCAAAATCCCATTAGGGTTGACTAAATCCCGATTGGGTTTATGGGTGCTCTTTTCTTAGGCGGTTTGCGGCTCTGCGGTTGCGTGATTTGGCGCTCTTCTCCATGGATTTGGTTCTGACCGTCGGAGTCGGGATAGGCTGGGGTCGTGGTAGTGTGTTTTGTGGCGTCTCCACTACTCGGGTTGACTGCTTCCCTGGAGTTTCATCCTCACTGCCCACAAGATGATCGGGTCCTGATGTATCGCTGGCCTACGGTTCTGCTTTAGGGTGGGGCTTGGCTTCGTCCGTCGTCTTCGGCCTCATCCAGTTTGGTTTAGGTCTGCTAGGTTTCGTCTTTTGCAGAGTTTGTTTGCTTGAGCTTGCACCGTTATGTATTATTTTATGTTTTGGTTTGTTTGGTTGTATGTTTGACGGTTCGCCGTCTGCCGACTTGTTCGGCCTCTCGATGAGTCAGGCCTGTCTGACCTTCGAATTATTACCTTATAAAAAAAACATATATACCGAGATCAGGGATCATCTCAAGAAGATCGAATTGATCTTATCATCAATTTGATTGATTAAACAAATATATTGATTAAGATAAGGAGTTTAGGATAATGCATGTATTTTGCATATCCAGTAATACAAAGGATTTTTTAATAGCCTATTGATTAAAAGTATAAATTAAATATCATTCGAAAACTTTAACTAAAAAAAAAAGATAAATTAAATACAATAATAAAATATTCACGTATTGTTATTTTATTAAATACAATATCATTCCAACTTATGTTAGTTTCAATTTTTAAATATCCGAGTATCATGGAATCTTCAAATATCTTGACCAAAAAAATCAAAACAACGTTTAAATATTATTAATTAAACAAATCTTGTTGTTATGTGTTTTCAAATCATTAGTTAAAAGTCTTGGATAAATTAATTTAAATTTATTAATAATATATTAATTTATTATTTTCTGGCTTAAAAAAATGTTGGATAAAAAGTAATTTGCAAATGTAGAGAAGTTGTTATGATTTGGTCAACAAATTCAATATTTTAATTAATAAAAAATGATTTTAAATATATTTATTTTAAATATATATGGGGGTATGTTAAGCGAATGGCTGCCACGTGTCACTTGCAACGTGAGGCCGCCATGTGTCCCTTTCGCATTTGTTTTAGTATTATACTAGTCCATTACCCGTGCTTTGCACGGGTTACTATTTCTAAAAATATTAAAGATCTTCTTAGTGAAGATAGTAATAAATAAAAGTTTTTTTTTTATCCTTTTTTGTACCAAAAAAATCTATTGGACAAATTTCAACTTGAAGTCTAATTTTATTCAATTTAATTGTCATTCAAATTAAACGCATACACAATGATAATTATACCCATCATTAACCAATTTAAAACAAAATAAGTGGGTTAAAAATTGACCCCGCTCACTAAATTTCATATAGCCATGTCAAAAATCACCACAAACCAATCCAACATTTTGTTAGTTAAAGATTTTTTCTTGTCTCAAATAATTTCTACCACATGCTTAATTTACAATGTTGAAAACTAATCTCATGAAAAATTAGACAATGTACCCACTAAGATGAGGATAAAGATATTTCATACGGTGATTCATGTGTCTCACTTATCATTTAAAAATAAAATGTACAATACACGGAGTAACAAAAGAAAATACATATTTTTATAATTACAGTAACTTCAAATCAATCTATTGTTACTCCAACCAAATACAATTTTAAAAGTAAATATAAGATTATTATTATTTCTCATGATATAAAAACATGCATCAATTGATTAACCAACATTGTATTTGAAAATTGATATGACCCTTCTCTTATATTACTAAGTTAGATGAAATTATATGGTTGAAATTTTACTACTCCGTATGTTACTAAGTTAATCTAATTACATATTTACAAATTATTTTAGAATACAACTCATGACCCTCCTCTTATACAAATCAATGTATAGTAATATATATAATATGCATATCAAGTATCATTATGTTGCTCGTGCCCGCGGGCTTCCCGCATCTACAATACCAAGCGAGTTTGGACGTGAACTCTAGACCATGAAGCGGGCTCAACTCGGCCCGCACCCGCACTATCAGGACTAATTTGGAAAAAAGTCTGGCATGTGCTCACATTTACCCGAAAATAAACTTTATTCTAGGAGATTTGATCACTTAAATTTTTGTTCATGGAAACATATTTCATAACTTTTTTAAAAAAAAAATTCAAATAATTAGGTAAATATATAGTATTCGATTGATAGATAATTAAATAAATTACTTAAGAACTATAAATACATATATTGATAATTGACAAATAAAGAATGATATATTTACAAACAAAATAGAAATTAAATTGCAATATTCACCATATTGCGCGCCAAATTGGTGTTTATACATGTTGTCTGTTGATATATGTGGAACTTTCCAAAAATAAATGAAATACTTTGATCTATATATAGTTTGTAGTTACAAATTTTAAAATATATGTACATAAAATATTTAAATAATGATAATTAATAGTGTAGAGAGGTAGACATTTTATATGAAACTCAATGAAACATATTATAGTATGACCTACACAAAGGAGGGAAAACTTTTCGCCACGGTTGACATGTTACAATAATAATAAATATGTATACTTACCTTGGCAATTAGGATTCATAAAATCAATAATTCAATGAATCAAAGTATATCAAAAGGATACTTTTGCGTTTATATAAAAAAAAGGATACTTTTGCAAAAAAAAAAAGATATATGAAATTTTTAATATTTTAAGTTTTTTAATGAGATAAATAAAACATTAAAATATGATAATTCTACACAAAAAGAAAAAAAAGTGGAATTATGGTTATAACAACAAAACCATTAAAATTTTGAAAAAATGTAATGGACATTCCTTTAAATGATTAAATAACAGTCTAAGAAAGAAGATTAAATTAAAAAAATATGGATATTGATTATTATAAAATAATGAATAAAAAATAATAATTAAATAAAATAGTGATATATACTGAGTAGGCAGATTTGGTAATATCAAAATATGTGATACTTGCCAATTATATATGAATATCAAATAATTAATGATAATTAAGTGGATATATGTGGCATAATAATTGACAAATGGCAGATTATGAGTGGTTAAGTTTTGAGCGGGAAAAAAAATTCACCAGAAGTTGACATGTGGCAATTTCACCTTATGTTTTAGTATTTGATATGCGATATATTCTATAGCGCATTTAGTAGTTTTTGTCATCATTTACATGTCATCGTGAGAGATATTTGTATGAACTTGGTGATTCGGAACTTGTTGAAGAAGTTGAAGAAATCATAGGATCATGCAAGTTATAGAAGAGTTGAAGTGAAGAAATTCGGAAGCAGCTGGAATCAGACGAGCTTGGCGCGGCCGCGCTGCTACATGACGTGCCTGCGCTGCTAGGAGGGAGTACCTGCGTCGTTGCCTCAGAGAGAAGTAGCAAGACAATTCAATGACGCGCCCGCGCTGCTACTGGCGCGCCCGCGTCAGTCCCTGGAGACGGATTCTTATCCGATTTTTCCCTATCTTATTAGTTTTTAATATTATATTTTTACGGGATTTTAAACCCTTTAATTAGGATATATATTATTTCGGAAGGGAAGTTTTAGTCCATTAGGTTATTTTCCAGAGACGTATTTTCCTCTTGTTCATCTCACAAACCCTATGGAGAACTAACTCTCCTTTGTTACACTTGGTTCTTTGAAGCCTTCGATTGATTTGGTTGTGAGTATTCTACTCTTGTTCGTCCTTTGTTAATTGTTTCGATCTCTTGAGCTTATTGCTTGATTGCTTATTATTGGTTAATCTGGATTGATCACCTAGGTTTATCGATACTAGTCATATTGCTAGGGTTTCCAATTCCAGGTTTGGGGTTGTAGATTCATTGTAGCAAACACAATCATCATACGCAGGTTGCTTGTGGTAGATTGTGAAGGAGATTCGATTACAGGCTATTTTAACGGGTTGTTAGAATCGCTTGTATCTCATTATAATTCATGTTTGAATGCTATCGCTTTATTATTCGGTGAAGGTTTTCCCTTGTAATTTGGTGATAAGTGCTTTTAGGACTGGTAGGACTAAAAGCTATTACACGATCTGAATTGAGAACAATTACTGGACATTAGAACTTGAGACTCATAGAATGCGATGATGAACCATCTCAATTGTTGTGCGGATAATTACCTGGTGTGATACTTTTCCATCATATATTCGCAACCTCTATTTGCAACTTGTTCTGTCACTATTGCTTACACACAAAACTCCCCCTTGAATTGGTTACTTTTGGGTAATAATACTTGCTCTTACAATTGATTCTGTTTCCCTGTGGGTTCGACCCTAACTTACCTACTATACTTGTTATAGTTTGCACCTTAGGAATTTACTTTGATTAGGCATAACGACCTGAGGCCTGTCAGTATTGTTTAGGATCATATAAAATATAAGGTAGGATAAGAAAATACATAAGATAATTTTTTTTAATCAATTATTAAAAAATATAATATAATTTTCAATAAAAAATTTAAATTGGACGTGGTCATCTTTGTAAAAAAAAACACATTGATATTTTGCTAACAAAATTATGATTGTGTTTATTACAAATTAAAAATGAATTAAATTGCATAAAGTAAAATGAATATAATTGAAAAATTAAATAAGTGAATTATAATAGACTCATTACTTATTTCAAAATTATCTCAAAAAAACTACCAATTATTATAAAAGATATGTATATAAAAATTATTAAAATAAAAGTTAAACATATGCATGAAATTACTTATTTTAAAATTATGGAAAAAAAAGTTACCTACTATAGAAGAATATTAGAATAAGGAAGTGTATGTCAATAAGAAAAATTATAATAATGGTATATAGAATATAATAAAAAAATAGTACAAAATTACAAAATCAACAACAATACACAATTAAAAAAATTGGCAATGAAATCATCATTAGCTAAAATAGGATAGATTGGAAAGTAATACTACGTAGAAGATAAAAACAATATGGAAGTTATTTCAAATTCTCAATGGTATCTAAAAAGGGATAGAATCAATCATATAAACATTGGAAAAAAATAGACAAAATGGGCGGAAAAATTTTTAACCAGAGCGTGACACGTGTCCTAAGAAGCTACTACTTTAGTATTGTTTAGGATTAGATATTGGAAAAGATTTTCTAAATCTAAAAGACTAAATCCTAAGAAATTTATTTTTAAAAATGGCTAAAATAGTTAATAGTTGAAAAATCTTTCTTAATATAGGATATATTTTTGAAAAAAGTCACCCGTAAAAAGTATCCCATTTGTTAACAAATATAAATCTTTTTAGGTTTTGCATGTTTTTTAAGAAGTTAAAAAATATAATAAAATATTAACTTTTTTAAAAATTATTTTGTTCTAATTTCATCAAATCAATAGATAAATGGGTATGTTCCCCATAGACTTTATGTTATTTACTAGTGCAGGTCCCGTCCCATGTACGGGGAGTCGGGGAATATATTAATACATGATTCCAATAAATAAAAATAATAATAATCCAAATATAAATCATTTTTTCACCAAAAAATAATATAGATATAGATAAAATTAGTTCGACGGATTATAAAAATTTAAATATCTTTTATTTAGATTATCTCAAAATATAAATAATATTCACATTTACTATGTATAAGGTAATTTTTTTTAATCTATTGTTAATTGAATCTCATATAATTTAATAGATAACCATTTTTTATAAATATTTTAATATTGTATATTTAATAAATATATAGTACATATTTATCTATTAATATTTTTGGTAAGTATGACTATGAAATACTTTTTATTTATATTTATGTCAATTAACTAAAATATAAATATATATAGATAGATTGTGGCTTGTATAACTTTCTATAAACTATGATAACATATTATTTTATTAACTTTTTTCCCAGAATCAACTACAACACGCCACATAGGATTTTTGTCCCTAGAATCAACCACAACACGCCACATAGGACGTTATGCATCAGTTTTAGTATATGTACTAGCGTAGTACCCGTGCGTAACGCACGAGATTTGTAAAATATATTATATTTTATAGAAGATATTACCATAATTTATTTACATTATATTAGATATATTATACTATTATAATAATATGAAAACGATATAGCAAAATAATATATTTGGATAAAAAAAAATAATGCTTATATTATATCAATATATAATATATGTGGTAAAACGTCAATGTCTCACCTTCCTTGTAGGATCGGGTTTGAGATTTGAAATGCACGAGGCAGGATATAAAAATGTGGCCCTCTACTATTATTTTCTGTTGTCTTAATTGATTGGAAGGTAAGACCAAATAATTTGGTAGTTCGACTACATATTACACAAACTCTAGGTGAATGGAGCTTTAAGAACTTCTGGATTGAGAGCACATAAAAATACCGGAGAAGAAATATTCTTGTAATAAACTTAAAAGTAAAAAAAATTGCTTCATCCGTCTCAAAATATAGGTCGTTTTATTTTTTGGCATGTTTTTTAAGAAGCTAAAAACTCTATAAAATGTTATATTTTTATTGGTTTTTAAAAATAATATTATGCTTATTAATAAAAAGTATATTATTATTTTAAAAAAATAATTAAAAAATTTAATATTGTATAAAGTTTTTAGCTCCTAAAAACGTTTTAAACAGTAAAACGGCCAATAGTTTGAGACAAATGTAGTATAAAGTTTAGAGTCACCGTTGCAGTTTGAGAATGAGTTTTTCTTAGCCTTTCAAGTTTTTTACTAAGTTGATTGATTACTTTGATCATTAACACACATTTGTTGTGTTAATGAGTTGGAAGGTAGAACCAAATAATTTGGTAGTTGGACTACAGATTCAACAAACGCAGGTGAATAGAATTTTCAGAACTTTGAGATGACACATAAAAAAAAATATATTAATAAACATAAAAGTAAAAAAAATCCTTTCTTCTCAAATATATATAGGCCATCTGCTAATGATATTGAACACTTTATACCTCTTTAAGCATTCCAAATGAGGATCTATGGACGATCCTACAAAAAAAACCAACAAATTAAACAACTGGTCACAACACTATAAATAAAATAACTCACATACAATTCAGAATAATCCTTACAAAAAAAAGTAAGTGAAACCTAAAGAGAAGATGAAAGGATTGGAAGCAGAAAAGAGATGAAAGAATTGAAACACATCTAGAAAGCCAATAATGAATCCAAGGATGGGTGTAGTATTTATACTGCAACACAACCATTTTCAAATAAAGATTAGAGCAAAAAATATATATTTAAATTTCAAATATTAATAAGTGGATCTCAAATCTTTAATTTATCTTTTTAATAGTTATCCTTCAAAAAAATAGTAGTAATTAATAGATAAATATGAGAAATTTTTATTTCAAAAACACCTCAGTATATCTAAGGATTCAACAACAAAAAAATTATATATTTATAGAATTGTTTAATTTTTTTTTCCCAATTTACATCTAACAAATTAATTAACACGGGAAGCTTCAAATATTTATACTACAGAGTAGACCTTTGGCTTCCGAGGCATCCGCGCTACGCCATGACGATCGGTATTTATCCCTTTTTAGTTAGAAAAACAAATAATTCAAATATAGGAGGCTTCGGTGACCTAAATCACATTGTAAAAGGATTCGGTGTCCATGGTGTCATTACCGTCGTAGTAGTTACCGTCATCATCGTGATCGAATCCGCGAGCGACGTACTCTGTCAGCAATCTTGGCGTGAAGAGGCCTCGGTACATGTATATGGAGTCGGCATTAGTGCATCGCTACGGCAGTGCTCGGGGGCTGGATTCGGGGTTGTGG
Source organism: Persicaria tinctoria (assembly GCA_037127255.1). Classification (NCBI taxonomy): domain Eukaryota; kingdom Viridiplantae; phylum Streptophyta; class Magnoliopsida; order Caryophyllales; family Polygonaceae; genus Persicaria; species Persicaria tinctoria. The sequence continues at coordinate 38,849,018 of JBANSL010000019.1, read as the reverse complement.
GAGATCGAAGCTCCCGATCTCAGATTCATAGATCAAGAAAATATATGCTTGGTAGAATTAGAGTTAGGGTTTGAGGGTTATTTGTGTTCCTAGATCAGAAAACTATAATATTTGGAGGATAGATTGAACAATTCATGAGGGAATTAATAAGGATAGAGTTGTGAAGCAGCAGAAACAAAATGAGGACTAAACCCATTTCTTTCTTCATCTTCTTAGTATATATCGATCTCGTTCTCGATCGTATCCTTCAATCCTTCTCTCTTGCCGTTGTTTAATTTGCCTTGTGTCAATGGCTTGGTTGTAGATAGATCAATTGGTTAATTAGAATTTCAAATGGCGATATAAAATGTTCAGTATCAAGTGAATTTGTTTTCTAATAGACTGGTCAAGTGATTTGTTTTGTAACAGAGAATAATTTTAAAAAATTGGAGAAGCATATGAGATATATCTTAAATTTCTCACTTTCAATGTATGGTTTCCACGTTTCCTTTTTGCAAGTGTTTTAGTATTATATTAGATATAGATAGATAGATAGATATAGATAGATTAATTGATTGGATATCTATATCATATATATCTATACGAATAACTATTTTCTTTTATATATATATATATATATATATATATATATATATATATATATATATATATATAAAGGAAGAATATCAAAATATATCCCAAATCAATAAGAGATTTACAAATGTATTTTATGTTATTTTGCAAATGTATATAATTAAAAAAAAATCTAACTTTACAATACTTTTATTGGCCCAAATAGACATCCTTTAAAAATTGGGAGAAATAAGGGTACTTTTGTAGCTAGTGTTGACGGTTGACATGGTACGGTAACCACCAAAAAATAGTGATTACTACGTACCAACCACCAATTGGTGGTACGCAAATTTTCATACTACATATCAACCACAAGTCGTGGTTACCACATATAGTGGTAACCATGACTTGTACATTACCATGGTTAGCATGATGTAATTCCTTTTAGAGCTAGTGCTTCTTCCGAATGAACGGGCAACCCTTGAACGTCCGGAACTCGGAACCCTTGAACGGAGAGACTAGAGAGTAGAGGCTAGGGCTGTCGCAGTGCCGCTTGATTCTCGTTTGTGGTTGTCTTTTTTAACAAACTAACGAAAAGACTAGAAACGGTGGAAATGACCAATTTTGGTCAAAATCGAAACACAAAATATAAAGTAAAAACTTAAAATGAAAAACATAAATTTAAAGGTAAATGTTGAGAAAAGGAAAGATGTGAAGAGACCAAAAGAGTCTCACATCGACAATATGAACAAAGAAGCCTTAATATATAAGCTAGTGGGTTACTCCTCCTATTGCCAATTGGTTTTAGGATGGAACCCCGCTCGGCTTATGTGCTAGATTATTAGCGCAAGGGCGCACATGTGCACACAATCCCCGATCCCGAGTCCCAACGGACTTCAGTATGGTATCAGAGCAGAAAAGTCGTATGGTATCAAAGCGGAAAAGCCAAACGGCCCGACTCTCGATCATGGACTCTCTAAAAAGAGAAAGCTAGTGGGTAGGGATGGACTAAATGCGGATCGGACCGGAATCGGACCGGGATCAGACCGGAATTTACGGTCTTTGGATCGGACCGGGATATTACGGTCTAGTCCACGGTCCAAGATATTCTAATTTCCGGGTTCCGGTCCAAACCCGGGACCAGACCGGAATTTCCGATCCGCACCGGAATTGGACCGGAATCCATATAATTTATTTTTTTTTAAAAAAAAAAGAGGACTAAAGAACAGGGAAGAGGTACACGTTTCATTTTAGTCCTTCACTTCGCCGCCAACCGCCCAAACCTTGCTCCTCAGTCTCTCTGTCCGTTCACCAGCCCTCGGCCCTCGCTCAACCTTCTCCCTCGCCAGAAGCCACATGCCATCAGTCCTCTCGGCTCTCTGAGCTCTCTCAGTAGGCCACCAACCCTCTCGGCTCTCTCGGTAAGTCACTCCCTCTCTGGTAGGGGTGATATACGAGCTCACGAACTCGAGTACCCGGTGTTCAAGCTCGGCTCGTTTGTAAACGAGCCGAGCTCGAGCTCGAGCTCCATATGGAAACGAGCCTAGGCATGGGCTCAAGCTCGAGCTGGGAAGAGTGCTCGAGCTCGAGCTCGTGAGCTCGCTTAGACTCGAGCCGAGCTCGCTTATACTCGAGCTCGTGAGCTCATTTGCTCGGTTACATTTTTTGAGTTAATTGCTCGATTTAACCTCGATTTTGATTCAAGCTCATTCAATAATACACTTTGACAATTAGTAACACATACAATACACAATCCAATCCAACTTTCATTTTCGTCATTCAATTCAAGTCACAATAATCTAAAATCAAATACAAATTGAAAACAGATAAGAAATCAAAAAACCTGAAGTGGATTGAATCTATAAGGAGGGAGTCAGATCTTATTTCTGAGGACGAGAGGACGAAAATCGATCAGCCAGTGGAAGCAAGGAAGCCCGAGAGGAAGTGAAGGTGAGCCACATTTGAGGACGAGCAAGGAAGCGAGCTGTTGCAAGTGATGGAGGACGACCCAGATCTGAGGACGACGAGGGGTGGTGAGATTGGAGGCAGCGAGCGAAGAGGACGGACGACAGTCAAGACCTAGATCTGAGGAAACGAGGTCAAGACGATAGGTGATGGCCGATGGGAGGATGACGAGGCACGACAAGGGGCAGAGGCGGAGGGCGACCCGGATCTGAGGACGACGAGGGGCGGCGACGGTGGGCGACCCAGATCCGAGGACGGCGAGGGGCGGCGGCGGAGGGCGACCCAGATCTGAGGACGACGAGGGGCGGCGACGAAGGGCGGCCCAGATCCGAGGACGGCAAGGGGCGGGGCGCCGGGGAGTCGGGGACTGAGATTGAGACGGCGAGCGAGAGAGAATGAGAGAGTAAGTGAGTGACGAAGAGAGGAAATGAACGAGGAGGGCTGACAGTGAACAAGGGTTTAGAACATATAAAGCTCTAGGGGTATAATAGTAAATAACCCAAATGAGTTGGCGAGCTACTCGAGCTCGAGCTCGAATCGAGCTCATTTACAGGCTCGAACTCGGCTCATGTAACATTTGAGCGATCCCGAGTCGAGTTTTTATCGAGCCGAGCCCGAGTCGATCCCGAGCTACTCGGCTCACGTATCAGGCCTACTCTCAAGCTCCCTCTCAATTTCGCTTTTAGATCTAGGTTTTTACGTATATTTTGACAAATTAATGTTGGTTTTAGTATAGATTTGGAGAAATCATAAATACTCTAGACTAAGATTGAAGAATTTCGTCCCGATTTTAAATCTAGGGTTAAGAAATTTCAATTTACAATATTTTTAGATCTAGATTTGATTTTAAAGGTAAGGGTTTGGGAAATGTCTGTTGATTTTAGTTTAGCTTTGTGCTTGAAAAGGAAGTGGCTTCTTTGTGTCCCTTGTGGTTATGGGTTAAGGTCAGGATATTGGATGGATAGTTATCTGTCTTCGTCACCGTGCTCAGAGTTTAGGAGCTTTTAAGGTGATCTTGGTGTTATTGGTGTTACGAGCACATGTTAGTTTCTCATTATTATGCTTTAAAATATAAATGGAATAAAATACTGCTTTTGTAATAGTGTAATGTGTAAAATACAGAAATCTGGGTTGCTGTGATGTTTTTTAATTAAAAAAAAAACAAAACGGGACTATGGGTATAACCGGTTCAATCGGTTTTTAGGGTCCATGGATCGGAAAATCCGGGACCATATTTCTCAATCCCGATCCGATCCACGGTCCATTTTTCCGAAAATTTCGGTCCTCCGGTCCAGCCCTGCTAGTGGGTTACTCGTGTGTTGGCAGGGTATATCTGCAAATCTCCATCGAATATAATTCCATATATTAGACCGTACCTTCAATTCAAAACTTCAAACCCTAATAACTAGATCACTGAATCACTGGTTTAATTTCTTCCGTTGCCATGGCCGATGAACTTGATCGGGAAGGTCTCAAGCAACGGCGTTTCTCCGGTGGCAATGGCACCCGGATCTACCAAATCCGGCATGACATCGCTCGCTGCAGTGCTAACGGCCAATCCATATATAACGGCGTACTTCGACCGGATGAAGAAGCTAAGGGACGACCTCGACGCTTATGTGCCGCCTAGGGCTTGCTCCCTTGCACATGTGGTCTATCGGCTCTTGTTCTCCAACAGGAGCGCGATTCTTGCACCCGCTCCGTCGCCTCACCAAAATATGAATTCTAATTTCTGTAAATAAAGTTTACCATATTCTAAATTGTGAATTCTAATTTTGGGGATCGGATTTAATTAGGAGTGCTGAGGAGAAGTATCGAATCGTAAGGAGCATGAATTGCGGAATCTGCTAGCCAAGAAGCTCGAACCAGTATGCTATCACGGATTTGAGCCCTCTGGCCGGATGCATATCGCTCAGGTTTCTTCCCGATCCACATTGAACCAAAAGCTTCTCTAATCTCACTTAATCAGGCCTAAAAATTGTTATTTGTTAGATGATCATTAAAAGACAATGTGCCTTTTGATCCGATTGTGCGTACCCTGGTTGTGTTTATGGTATAGGGTGCTCTGAAGATGATCAATGTAAACAAGCTAATTGATTCTGGCTGTAGAGTTAAGATATGGATTGCAGATTGGTTTGCGATGCTAAACGGGAAAATGGGAGGTGATCTGAAGAAAATCGAGGTCGTTGGTCAATACTTTATTGAGGTATAGAAATCCATAGGAATGAAACTTGACGAAGGGAAAGTCAGAGTTTTTGTGGTCCTCTGACTCTCGAGAGATAACCTCCCGGGCACCTGAGTACTTGCTTCTCGTTATGGATATCGCGATGAAGAAATACTCAAAAAAGAATATCAAGGCCGTCAGAATGTCATTTTTCTTTTCTTTTTGATCTTACATAGTTTTTTTTTTCCTGAGATTTTCTCACAATTTTTGCTTGCATATGTTGTCAAATTATGGGTCGTACCGAGCAAGAGGAGTTAAGTGCAGCTCAAATCTTGTATCCATGTATGCAGGGCGCCGGTATCTTCTTCCTTAAGGTACCTTTCGTCTTCAAATGAATGTTTCGGTTTGGTGTTCGTGTTTCAATCCTGACTATGAAGTCGCATGTCCACAGGCTGACATATGCCAGATGGGGATGGATCAGCGGAAAGGGAATGTCCTCGCAAGAGAGTACTGCGACGACATCAAGAGGAAGAACAAGCCGATCATCTTGTCTCATCATATGCATTCGTTATGTAGCACATCTCCTTACATATATGCAGGGGCGGAACCTGGATCCACATATTGAAGGGGCCAAAAACAACTAAATTTTTTTTTTAGGATAACTATAAGAATTTTGTCTTAGCCTTTTAGCGGAGCCTATTTCATTAGTTGCATACGCAAATTACAAAAATCGGAATTGGGGACAATTATGAAGCCAACACCCTTATACGAAATCAAATTAAAGGGACAAAGATCCATCAACTACGAAATCAAAATAAAAGGACAAAGATCCATCGATGAACCATTTTTAGAAAAGTTAAATCAAGAAGAAACTTATAAATGAATGCTACTATGCTACAGTATACTGCTATAGAAATTAGAAATCTAGAAGAAGTGAATGCTATACAAAGAAATCACCATGAGATTACGTTCAATGCTATAAAACTAGTAATTAGAAATCACGTAAGAATGAACTAGAAATCAATTGAATCAAGTAGTATGTTCTTACCACAAATATCAATTGAATATACTAGAAAGCTATAAATACCCTAAAATTCTACAAGACTTCTACAGTTCTACAGCATCTGTAAAGAGCCGCGGAAATTTCCAGCACAATCAAATTGATCAATTGAATCAAGAAATCAATACTACTTTAGATTATCTGCAAGATTTGTAAAAGTTCTTCTCCAATGAACTGTGGAGGATGATAAGAAAATCAAAAGAATATGTGTGACATGTGATTGAGAATGGAGACAAGCATTAAGTATTTGAAGCATATATAGAAATATAGAGTGAAATAGAAAGGAGAATGAAATTAGATTGCCTGGATAAGCATTGTAGCAATGGATTAAAGATTTCGAGAGCTTCGATATTGTTCAATGGAGAAGAGGCGTTTCCCCCACTTCTATCATGTCGCCTGGTCTTCTGCAAAGAATAAGGGCAAGAGGCGGAGAGACGGCATAAACGAAGAAGGGCGGAACTTCCAAGACACTCCAATTAATTTTTTTGGTTGTGGGGGCCACAAGAAGGTTAAAACTTGAAACTCCAAAGGCAGATTCTAATTTTCCCTTAGTATTTTTTTTCGGTTGTGGGGGCCACAGCCACCTCGGGCCCCACAATAGTTCCGCCACTGCATATATGGACTTCTACTCTAGCATTTTTCGTGAAGTTTGTCGTGATTTGTAGACATGCTTCCCGGCTTGAAGGAAGGGCAAGAGAAGATGTCCAAAAGCGATCCATCCTCCTCTATATACATGGAGGACGACGAGGTACAATACCCTGACAAACCTTCAAAAAACAAACAATTATAGGAGTGATACACACACACACACACACTTAGCCTTTGGTTTCGTAACTTTCGTTTCAGGCAGAAGTGAATTCGAAGATAAAGAAAGCTTTCTGTCCGCCAAAGATAGTAGAAGGAAACCCGTGTCTTTAGTACGTTAAGCACCTCATATTCCCTAGGTTCGACAAATTCGAAGTTTTGCGCAGACCAGATGATGGCGGAAAAAAGATTTACAACAACTTTGGAGAGCTGATTGCTGATTATGAAAGCGGAAATTTACATCCCAAGGATCTCAAATCTGCATTTTGCAACGCCATAAATAGGATACTACAGGTAGGATGATGAATGCTTTGTATTTCAGAGTCTGTTTCTTTCGACTAATTCGTCTACTTTTGTAGCCTGTGAGGAACCACTTTGCCAATGACAGCAAGGCCAAAGATCTATTGAAACGGGTCAAGGTACTAAAACCGCGATTTTGTCTCCCTAAAACATCTGATATACATGCCTGTCAAGGGAAAAACATCTTTTGCCGATTAAGCTAAACTGTTATAATCTTGGCTTTTCAGGCATACAGAGTCACCAAGTAAGGGTAGCTGGCTGAGATGTTGGATGTTGGATGTTTACAGAGTCACCAGGTTCCAAGTCGGATCTTCTTATGTATTTTGGATCAAAATATGACTTCTTAGGGGGTGTTTTCTCATCTACGAGATTGCAATGTGATGAAACAATGCTTTTGTTGATTCACTCATATTTAACTCAATTTACTACTTTCTGTTACTTCTGTGTATATATAAATAAAAGAATACAATCTGTACATACACAGATAATTAAAAAAGAAACACAGATTTTATGTACACATACACAAATTCCATATAGTTTCAGTTATCTTCTAGTTCTAGCAATTCCGATGCAGTCTGCACGAGCGAATGAATGGTTGTTCGGAATCTGTTGATACCGACAGTCCCGGAAAATATGTTGAAGCTCTCTAGCTCAGATGTGGTGTCCAACACATTCTCCAGCTCCCCTTCCAGGTTGAATTTCTTGAAGAGTTTTGCACTTGATTCTTGATTCGTCATCATCCAAATTGCCAACTCTATGGTAAATCTTCTTACTCTAGGAGTTTTGGTAGGCGGATTCGGATGCTTCCTCAATAGATGGACCAATGTACCACACAGTTGCTCCTCTGTCGCGCCTGCTCTCTCGAACATGATGCTTGAGTCCTCCGCAATCATGAATTTGAACACGCAAGCTGCTAATCCTATCATCACTTCCTGCAATTTGCTATCCTCGGACATGATTCCTTTGAGGACCTGGATAGCGAAACAGGCCATCAGGATCCACCTTCTAACACAAAATCTTTAGCTACGTATGATTATTCGAAGAACTTACAGTAGGTGCTGCTGAAACGACGCCTCTTAGCTCGCTGAAGCAGTCTTCGGAGATGTAGGTGCACAGATTCCTCAGGATCCTAGCTGCATTCTCGCGTAGCAATGGAGCTTCTAGCGCGCTTACAAGCTCCTCAAGTGCACCGGCTTTCAAGATACGAAGACAATTGCTCTTGCTCTCCAACGCCAGCATCGCCAAGGCCTCTCCGGCTGCAATCCTTACACGATTCGGATCATTTTGTGCTCCCTCTTTGAGGAAGATCTTCAATAGCTCGGTGATGATTCCGCCTGTGCCTCCAATCCTCTCAGTCGCATCTTCTTCTAGTGCAAGGTTCGTCAGTATCTCGATACCGAGATGTTGAAGAGTCGTGTGCTTTCCTCCATACCTCAGTATGTTCCTGATGTTGCTGATTGTGAAGACACACTCGGATATCTCCTGTCGAAGCTGCTTCCCCGTGGCTCCGGTTGTACTTGCCAGCATCCTTAGCACCTGCAAGGATCTTTTTACTGTTAGAATCTGAGATGTTGCACTGATCTCATCCTTCAGCAGCCTCTCTTCGGCGTGTGTGAAGTCGATAATCTTGGGCAAAAGGCCCCTTGCATTGCCTATCTTGCCGCAGTTATCATGGTTTCGTGCGAGCTTCTTCAAGATAACGAGACCGAGATGATTGAAGGTCCAAAAGCCGTAATGCTCATGATCGAAGACTATCCTCTTGTCCCCGATTTCAACAGCTGTGTCGCTTGGGTGTCGACTGGCATACAATAGCGAAGAAATCGACTCCATTGCCCCAGGAATACCCGCGACTCTAAGGGAATTCTGCTTCTTGCCAGCTAGCTTCGACAAGATTATCGCGGCTGATTGCCTGATCTCCTCCTCTTGAGGGTCCTTCCAGTTGAGCATCTCCACCAATCTTTCGACAACCGACAAAGTCACTCCAATCTTCTGGAGTGTATCATCAGAAAACCGATCACTCGTTGAGAACTTCCTGAGGATCCTGGCTCCAATGAGCTGCTCCTCGGTGGAGTCGGAGCCCAACAGCTCCATGGCGAAAGAGACCATATCCATAGACAGACCATCAAAGATGCTTCCACTCAAGCATCTTGAGTAGGCATCATAGAAGAACCTCTTGACCGATACGATACCTTCGGGTCCCAAATCACAGTCCTTGGCCACATCCTCCAACACCTTGCAGTAGATCACCTTGAGCTCCCAATACGCCTTCTCGAGCAAGAACAAGACCGCCTCTGCGAGAGCCAGCGAATAGAAGATGATCAGCGCGGCTTTGAGGTTTTTCCTATCGCCTTTCGCCTCTCCATAGCGATGCTTGATGAGCTTCATCGACGAGAGGGAGACACAAGCTATTGCAGCTATGATTTGGAGCCAGTGGAGGACCTTGCTTATGTTTTTCGACACGAAAACCCATTGGACATATGGCAAGAATGGCACATCTGAGCTTACCCATTGCCTTGAAGGCATTTTATTCACATTCCATGTATTGGCTCTTTCCGTGCTGGTAACATGATCGGTTGAGCTCGGTCTGAGGATGGCCTTGATTGCGCTGACGATAGAGCGAGAGCTCGACCTTAACCTGCGAAAACTGTTGATCCCGGTGTCTGTGATTGACCATGTGGATTGGTGTTGCCACTCGAGCTCGTGGCTCCTACTAAATATCCGCGTCCCTTCGATCAAGAGGATGGTTGTGATGAACCAGAAGTCCGTGTCATTGAGAGCAATAGCAAACCCACCTAAAATGAAAACACAGAACAAACAGCATACTTTAATATGGTATCAGAGCAGACAGTCCTGTGACAGAATATCTAGACAGACCTAAAAGGACAACGGTGGCCCAAATGAAGCCGAGGGTCCCCAAACCAGTGGCGCCCTTCTCGAGGATCGCAAGGCGGAGAGCAAAGAGGGTCAGCTTCTTTTCGGGAGCTCGAATCTCCCGGCTTATGGCAACTATATTGGTGGCCCCGCTCTCTCGGTTCTCGATGCTCCGTGGCTCGAAAAGGGTGGACCCCGTGACACCTGCGTCGCTGAGCCGCTTGAGCTCAATGATTTGCAGCTCTATGCTTCCTCCTGATGACCCGGCCTGATCCATGAATTGGAGGTGTTGAGAGATTTTTGGTGGGTTTGCAAGTTGTGGTTAGATATGACACGAAAACCAAGTTGTGTTTTGATATATAAATAGGTAGAGAGATTTGGTCGTGAAAATCACGATTGGGATGATTAAGAAAATAAAAAAAAAAGATGCGGAAAATGGAAAGTTTGCTTAAAAAGTATGGCTTTGGTATGATTGGTTTGTTACATATAATGTGAAGTATAATTATAGGCAGAAAATGTGGATGTGGATGGGAGACAGTTGCTGTAACGTGGTGTCAAACTCTTCCTTTCTGGTTTTCTCTTTTTATCTCATTGCTTGTAAGCATGCTTCCTTCTTCTCTCTAATATGGTTTGTTCCTGTGACTCAAACCTTTTTTTTTGTTAATGACATTTTCAATGGTTGAAATAAGTAATAGTTTCACTTCGTATCGGGTAGGTCTATAAGGTGTATTATATTCTTGGGGTATTATAATCTTTTATAAAGGGACGACGACTGTCCGAAGTTAACCGTTGTAATTAATTTGTAAAAGGTTCACATTTTAGATATATAAAGTCAAATGACACTATTAATGTGCAAAGGTATTTAGGTTATTCGAGTTGAACGAGCTAAGTTTGATAACTATTTTTCAATTGAATATTGAGCATAATTAGTAGAGGCCAAAATTTTCAATTAACTTATTTTTGTGTTCAAACTTAACTGGCTTGGCTTGCTCAACAAGCTCGAACTTGTTAAGTTGGTTATTATTCGAGCTCGGTCTACTCAAACTTGAGTTGATTGTTAGTTTATGAGTCAAGCTCGTATTGTTCGTGGATATTCGACTCAAACCTTATGGTTAAGGTTTGAGTCATTTTTGAGTCTAAAGCCCAAAACTCAAAAAAAGGAAAGTAAAGACTAAAGACATAGTAATAAGGGTAATTACATGCCTTCTTAACACGAGCGCTTGCTTACGTTGTTTGAAGCTCGAGTTCAAGTCCGAGTTTAGAAGGAGTTGAAATCAAACTCTAATTTATTTAATTGAGGGTAAAGAGTCTCTAACAAATTGCATCACCTTTATTTTGAGGGTTTCGATCATTAGGTGATCTAAGGTTGTACACATCTTTTTCTTTGGATTTTTTTAAAAAAAAATAAATCACGTGTAGATATGCTATCAGATACAACTTACAAGCCATAAAGAAACATGAATGCACCTAACGTCTACATTATATGGCCCTCAGGAAACATTAATGCACCTATCGACGTCCACATTAATTATCATATCTCTCCTTCAACATTCAACATTCAACATTGTGTTGAATGCTTAATATACAACACTTATTATGTTGGCCTTGTTGTACAATACTCCTCGACTCCAACTTTTAGTTTTATTTGTTGTTTCATTCACACTAACGCATCTACCAAATCACAAAAAATAAAACTAAACAGAGGGAATAAATATTTATTAGGAATAAATTACCTTCTTATATATGTCCTTATAGTAAATTTCCAACTTGCAATTCATTTCAAAGTTGTTGGATGTATAATTGACCTAAGCATCCTTATAACTACCAAGTTCAAACTAGTTGTTCATTGTTGTTTTTTTTATCGGTGAGTTATTTTTCTTATTCTTAATTAGTTTTATGTTTGCATTTCATCTGATTTGTTTGCTAGGCATTTAGCGTCTATGCACCTATACACACGACCCGCATATTTTTCAATGAACTTCACTATAATAGGAGAGCTTTTAAACCGGTATAACTTATAGTGTTAATTAGACAAAGTAAGTCGATTGACTAATTCCAATCACTCGACTAATTCCAATCACAAATCTCAATGGACTTCAATAAATACATTTGTAAACTCCTTATTTTATTTGGCAAAACAAAAGTCTACTATAGTCCTCTTTTTTTTTTTTTTTTTTTTTTTTTGATTATGTAAGCATTCGGGTGATAATACTCTACCCGAAAGCATCCTGCCGGATGAGGTCAAGTAGACCTGAGTGATTGTATAAATTAGGTCCCCTGGTAGAGTAGCAAAGGTGTGCAACCTTATCCGCTACTCGGTTACCAATACGGGGAATGTGAGAAATTCCTATATTCCTTACACCTCGGAGAATGGTCTGAATATCTGACATTACTAATTCTATTTCCCAAGGACAGTTCGTGTGTGTTTCTAAGAAATCCGTAATTACTTTTGAATCTCCTTCAATGATCAGGTTATTGATGTTTAGATCCTTTACCTTTTTTACCCCAAGTCGTAGTGCCAATGCTTCTGCCATAATAGGAGAGTGTCCCCCAATCACCCCACCATCCATGCTGATTGGATTACCATTCCAGTCCCGTATAATGTAGCCAATAGAGCTCTTTGAATTTGATATATATGATCCATCAAAGTTTAGTTTATATTTGCCCATGGGTGGCCTTTTCCATCGGGTGTACTTTTTGGCATTTTTAGGATGGACTTTTACCCTATTTTGGATTGTGGTATCGTCGTCGTCTTCAAGGTTCAGTTTGATGGTTCTTCTCCAATTATTGATATTTTTCAAAATAATTTTCCTAATGCCCTCTATAGGAAGGGATCTTGGCATTTTTGAAGATTATTTGATTCCTTACATACCACAGTGTCCACCATCTAAAGGCTATATTCTGTTTGCTGTCCTTCGAAAGGGTGGTACTCAGGAACTGAAGAATTTGATCCATATCTCTGTTTTCTGATATAATTGTGTTGACTTTCCGTGATATTTCTCTGGAAAATTGTTGTTGAAAGTTGTTGAAGGGGCATTCTATGAAGATATGAATATCATCTTCCGATGATTGGTTACACAAGATGCATGTAGTGGGAACAGCAACCCCCTTCTGGGCTAATCGCGTAGCAGTGGGTAATCCTTTTTGTTTGATTCTCCACATAAAATTTTGGACTTTTGGGGGAGCGTCAATTTTTCAAATCCAGGTGAATTCATCAGATACTATAGTCCTCTTGTTTTTTTATTGGCAAATGGTGTTCACTTCATTTGATTTTTGTTTTTTTTTATTCCAGTGATTATTTATGAAGTTCTTAAAGCTTGAAGACAGGGATTAGTAGCTTGATTCCTCTTGTGTGAAGCTAAAGCTTTGATGACCTCATCACCGCCATTAGAACCCTTTGAGTGGAAGCCATAAATCATTGACCAAACTTTTTGGTTTAGATTCTTCATTCCCACGAGGCCAATTTGGCACCATGACGTCGTCGTTTCATTCCTCATTTGCAATTACTTCAAATTTATATTACTAACTAAGTGTTTTGAGTACTTCATTTATATCAAAGTCCGACTCGGACAGATGACTGGGGTCGTGTGCATGGGCGCGCGCACATACACTAGTAGTCTAGCACACAAGCTAACTAGGGTTCCATTCTAAAACCAATTGGCAATAGAAGGAGTAGCCCACCGACTCATATACTAGGGCTTGGCAACTTTCCGATATGAGACACTTTTGGTCTCATTCAAATCGCTAACACGCCCCGGCAAGTCCAACTAGGAATGACTATCTAGTTGAGACTTGGACAACTGGGTAACCCAGACCGGGATCGACACGGGCCGTTAGGCTAACCGCTCTGATACCATATCAATGTCCGACTCATACCGATGACTGGGGGTCGTGTGCACGAGCGCACATGCACACAAGCTGAGTGAGGTTCCATTCTAAAATCAATTGACAATAAAAGAAGTAGCCCACCGACTCATGTACTAGGGTTTGATATGTTCAACTTTCCGATATGGGACACTTTTAATCTCATTCACATCGCTAACAATTTAAGATGTGATTAATGGCCCCTCCTCTCATGAATGATAAGTCTTTAATTGAAATTGCCATCAATAATCAATTATCTAGCTCTAGCTCGTCCCTTGCAGTATTATGTTTGGAGTACAAATAAAAAATATTTGTATTAATAATTTATTTTACTTTTTTTCCTTAAAGCTCTATAAGCTTAATTATCCAAGAATTTTGGGAACTTGATTTTCAAATAACGTTTCAAGCACTAATTTAAGAAGAAAAAAAATTACCTTTTTTATGATACTAAAAATAATCAAAATATTTTGAATGTTCTAATCATACACCATAAATAGACACACCATTATTTAACATATGTTCGTCCGCAAATAAAATGTTGAACGCCTCCACATTATATTTTATTTGCAATACAATTTTATTATGGAGTATTATTTTTTCCAAAAAAGTATCACATAAATTTATATTTTTCATTAATTTCACCCTACACTTTTTACTTTTTTTTTTTTAAAAAAAATTAGACAGATTGAAGCAGACCCAAGTTTGCTCCTACATGTTAGCTAGCATTTAAAATTTATGTTAAACCAAGTGTTTTAGAAGCCACATCCACGGTGGACCACCAACAAATTAAACAAGTGTTTTAGCATTATATATATGATCGGATGTGTGATTGACAAGTGCAAGAAATAATGCATCTATATATCCTGCAAAAGAAACTTCATACCAAATCTTCAAGTTTCACCACCTCTAACAAGCTTCCTGTTGCTTCCTACTACCAAGCTTGTTACCAATACATATAGGATGTCTGCATCAAGAATTGGCCGCTCAATTAAGATGGGAAAGTTGAACATTGTGTGATGCTTCATGTGAATGAAGTGTTAAGGTTTTGGTGATGATCTATATATTGATATTGAGTTTGCAAAAGAGTTATGAAGTCGGAATCTTCGTAAAGGTATTAGAAATAGTGTATTGAGAACTATGAAACGCACATTGTCCATTTGAACAATGTTTTGAAATGGTACTATTTAACTCTTGCATTTGGGAGTATGAAACGCTTGATTACTGCACTGGTAGTAAGACTTTACTTGCATCTATAACAAGTCCATTTGGCTTCAGCAATGCTTCATTACAACATAAGTACTTTGTTTGAAACGGTAAATATGTTAGATGTCATGGGTGAATTCAAACAATACAAACGATAAAATCATACCAGGGGTCTTATATAAAATGTGACTGGTATGACCAAAAACCAACTATCCCTCTATGTACCACCAACAACCCAAAAGGTATCATATTCCTATTAACCTCCAAATGGATCCCTAGCTACCACTCTAGTAAGTAGTAACTACACTAGACATCCACAATCATACCAAATACAGCCTATACACTAATTCGACTAACAGCCTAGGAGCTTGGTATGCCACCGTGTATCAATATGTGATTCGCACTTCCACATCATATAAATACACGCAAACTTCATCTCTTGATAATATGACTAATACAAGCATTGGGATTGAAATTTTCATTATAGAGGTACTTTGTCACAAACATTAGGTAAGATCATACAATGAAATAACTTAATTAAGAGCTCAGTTGAAAATCACACCTTAATCATAATTCATTGGACATATTTCAACAATGTTTGCTCACCCACTTGAAACCATTCAACTTTGACCATCTTGATCAACACTAAGGCAAATTAGCATATATGTGCTACGATCAAAGGCACACATTATCATAAACTATATGCACCATGTTTTTTTGTATTATAATAATGAAAAGAATTGAGTTCAGACAATTCTGAAACGAATCGACATCTAGAAGACCGTCATAATACAACCTATCACTGGAAAAAAAATGCAAAACAAACAAACAAAATGCCCCAATATAGACGAATCAAAGCAGCATGTTATATGCACCAATGCACCATGTTATATTGACATATATTTGTGTGTAATAACAGAATTATTTTTTAAAAAGATTAAACTGTACTATAAAGTGAATTGTTGTTGGAAAATTAATTAAGAAATTTAAATAATCAAAGCAATAAATAGTGCGCCCGGCCGTCACCGACCCTCATCAATTCATCATCTGTCCTGTTGTTTCTGGGAACCTCTTTAGTCTTTCACTTTCACCATAAACCCTTCCCTTTCGATAATCCCCAAATTCGTTCTCCTCATCTATCACCACCCCCAAATTCCGTCCAGATTCTCCACGTCAAGATCCCTAATCCCCTCGATTCACCTTCCCTACCCTCCAATTCCCACCCCCCCATTGTCAATTTCCCCTTCCCGCCCCGAAATCCATACCCCAATCGATCGATTCAAAATTTTCGGCTACGGTTAGGGTTAATCAACCCAAGCATCCAATTCCCCTGATAACCCTCAAACCCTGACATTGATATTCGTCAAATTGAGCTGAATTGCAGATTATCCCTGTAGATGGACGTTCCTGGGGTTTGCCTGGAAACCTCTCTGCGAATTGCCCCTATCGCTTCGACGCCAACGACAGCAATTCCTCCTCCACAGTCCGTCACCACCTCGACTTCTCGCACGGAGACCGTTAATGTCTCTCACGAGTTCAGGATCACCGGGTATTCGTTGTCGAAGGGGCTTGGGATCGGCAAGTACATAGCTTCCGAGACGTTTCAGGCGGGCGGGTATTCGTGGGCGATATACTTTTACCCTGACGGCAAGAGCCCGGAGGATAACGCTTCGTATGTTTCGGTGTTCATCGCCCTGGCTAGCGATGGGACGGATGTTAGGGCGCTGTTTGAGCTGACGCTTTTGGATCAGAGTGGGAAGGGGAATCATAAGGTGCATAGCCATTTCGGCCGGACTCTGGAAAGTGGGCCGTACTCCCTCAAGTATCGCGGTAGTATGTGGTAAGGACTGTGATCAGGTTGTTTAGTGATTGTCTTCTTCAATTTTGAGTTGTTAAGAAGTATTATGGATTCATGGTAGTTGCTGTGATTGTTAGTTTTTCAAGCTTGTTTCTTTTTTTTTTTGATCATGTTCATTGTGATTCCTTTTTCGCAAACATGAAGAACAAGGATTTTTATCGTGTTATTGCACTTGTAAGCTCAAATGGTGCACCTTTGCAAGGTAGGGGTGGAGATGGTTAATCATGATATACTGGGTTTGTTGTTGTAATTCTGGATGTTGCTTATAATCTGGTTCTGATAGTGCGTGTATTCCTTAGGAGTTTATCACCATGCTTGTGCATTGGTTATGTTCTTAAATAGTTCGGTAAGCATTGCCTAATGAGTGAGTTTTTGCAAATGAGTAAGCCCTATGCACTGAATAAGATTAGATGTTAGAACCGAATCTAGTATATTTTATTTTTTGACAAAAAAAATGAAGAGTTTATTCCCCTTGCATTTGGGGGAACATATTGGAATGACCTTAAGGATTTAACATCCTGATTGTGAATTCTAGTTTGTTACCTACTGTAGGAAAATGTTTGTAGTGCAAGTACAGCAGGTCAAATCAAAATCAAATTATCTATCCTCACTCCCTTCATTATTGTCCCAGGATTAGACACAGTAGTAAATTATATAACTCTTTAGTTAATAGGAATACATTTTTCAAGGTATTACCTATTTTTGGGGAGGAGGGTGTGTAATAGAACCCACTGGAAGCAAGCATCTCACTCCCATGACTGTGTAGCAAGGATCTGACACACACAAGAATTGCTAGAGAATCTCTAACCTTTTATGAAATATTGATTCAGTGGAAAGCTCATGAATGAAATTATCTATCCTCTCTCCCTTTGTTGTTGTCCCAGGATTAGACAGATTATGCTATTTGTATATTAAGTTAAATAACTACTCCATCCGTCTCAAAATACATGTCTTTTTAGGATGGAGCACGAGAATTAAGAAGTATGTTGAGTGTAATGATTAGAGGTAAAAAGTAGGTTAAGTGAAATGATTAGACTTGTATTTGTTTTTTTTTTTAATTTGTGAAGAGGAGAGTATGGGTGATGTAAAATTAGAGTAATGATTAGATGGAAAAGTAGATTAAGTGTAATGATTAAATCTAAAAAGATATGTATTTTTGACAAAATTTTATGGGCTAAAAAGATATGTATTTTGAGACGGAGGGAGTAATAACTTACTAGAAAATGGAATGTAAGGGAAAATTTAAAACTCATAATTTGGGATTCTATTAGTGTGTCATGAAAGCACAAATTTTTTAAAGGTGGTTATGAGAAATAACTCATACTGTCATACTTGAAAGTAACTGCACTTGTTGCCCTGTTTCTCAAATTAGGGACGACTCTTTCATGTCGGTACCATAGGTGTTGGTTGGTTTGTTATCTTTGGAAGCAGAATGACAAGAATATCGTATCGTATATGAATTGTTCATTTCATTTTGGATAATATCTCTCATTGGATTTTATATGGGTTTAGTTTTTCCCTTAGAATTTGGCACACATAATATATTATATGAATTGTTCAGGTCAGTTAGAGTACATTATGTCGATACTCTTTTTTTTTTTTTTTGGTCTTGATTTAGTATCCAAATTTCCTTTTATCAACGGAAAGTCTGCCATATGGCCCATATAGTCATATCATGTCCTTGAGTGTTGTGTAAGCTGAAAATTAGTTGTTGATGGGCTTTCTTTGGGATAAATGTGTCTTGCAACTTGCTTGCTATTTACTTGTGTAGATCTCCCTTTTTAAAGTATGGTAAAAGTAAAAATATTTAATTCAAGATTGTCTTATGATCTCGAATGCTACTGCTTAGTCCTCTGTTTGACATGGCAATTGATAGATATCTTTTTTCGTATCATGTTGATATCATTCATCACTTAGGAAGGGGAATCTGTTGATTCCTTTTTTCTAAGCACTTGTTCATTTTTTTTAAAACTGTCTTTACCTCATGCTTAGTTTGTTGTTAAGACGTAAATTTGTTAATTCTTGATTCTTTCAGGGGCTACAAACGCTTCTTCAAAAGGGCGGTTTTAGAGACTTCTGACTACCTAAAGGAGGATTGCCTGATAATCCGAGGTATTGTTGGTGTTGTGAAGTCCCAGACAGAGGGACCAAAGTTATACAACATCCCTGTTCCCCCTTCTGACATGGGTCAGCAATTTGGGAAACTCTTAGAATGTAAAAAGGGATCTGATGTCAGTTTTGAAGTTGACGGGGAGATATTTCCTGCACACAAGTTGGTACTTGCTGCACGCTCGCCTGTTTTTAGGGCACAGCTTTTTGGTCCAATGAAAGAGAAAAGCATGCAGTGTATAAAGGTTGAGGACATGGAAGCTCCAGTTTTCAAGGTAGTATACATTTTCAGCACCATGTATATTGTGCTTTATCTTCAAGAGTTCTATATTTTGTGCTTTTGCACCCCCTCCCCCTTGATGTTTCTCGGCTCCTAGATTATGCAAGTTACTAAGCTGGTGAACTTAAATTGGGTGACAGTTAGCAATTAGTGCCCGAAAGACACTTGACGATCATCTTCTTGTTGTAATGGATATTTCCTATAAGACCTCAATTAGGCTGTTAAATGCATTTTTTTTAAAAAGAAGTGAGATATTTTTCTTTAAATGAAAATGCCTCCATTTGGGGGGGTTTTCATAAATAATACTTTTTCAAATACAAACGTGGAACTTCAGGAATGCTGCAGATTTATATTTGACCAATAAAAACGGATATAGAGATGCATAGAACTGAAGAGAAGAGATGATCATTATAGGAGGGCTGGAGGCTGAATCTAGTTAGACTGTGAGAATCGCCTGCTATTGAGTAAAATATATTCCAATGTTCATAGACATATATATATTTTTTGATTCAGTATATGTATAAGTGAAGTGATTACTTTGGCAATTCATTTCAAGTACTATACCTGCATATTGCAACAGCTAGTTGAATCCATGAGGAAAATACTGAGTTTTGACTTGTAATGCCTTTTCCATTTGGAGATTATTGTAGTTTCTGTTTTTCCATAATTATGAGTGCCTTTTCTGCCTTGCACCATTGCATCTTACCGGTATAATAGAAACGCTACTAGTTCTGCTGAAATTCGGGTGTCTGATTTGGCAGAAAATATAGTTTTTTGGTTAATTTTTTTTCCTTCCAGTTGTGGACAAGCTAGATTTCATCCTATTGTGTATCTTGCTTGTAGCATCTTAAAATATGTATGCTTGATTTCACTGGCGTGTCTTTCATTTTTTGGGATTTAAATGTTGGCTTTCATAGTTTCATGTACTTTCCTAGTTACCAGTGAGCTGGATAGAGCAATGAAATTGCAATAAATGTTCTTATAGTGAACAACAAGTGATGTTAAAAACAATTAGTAGCCTCGTGTTCACATCCAAGAGCATTCTATTTGCGGTTATTGTTTTCAGATTTTTTTGTGAAACTACTTCACTACTTGGTGCAAAGGGGGGCTATAGAGGGTATGGTTGTTCTATCTGCTTTCATTATGCTGAAATTCAGTAATTTTTGGCTATCACTTCTCTTTCTCCATGCTGAAAAATTCACCTCAATCACTGCTGTTTTCCTTAACATTGCTATGGGGTACTTTTGGCAGGCTTTGTTGCATTTTATGTATTGGGACGACCTGCCTGATATGCAAGAAGCTTCTGGCCTTAATTCGAAAGGGGCTTTTACAATAATGGGTCAGCACCTGCTGGCTGCAGCAGACAGATACGGACTCAATAGGCTGAGACTTTTGTGTGAGGCTAGACTCTGCGAAGATGTCGCTATAAACACTGTGGCGACTACATTGGCTTTGGCAGAGCACCATCATTGTTTCCAGTTGAAGGCAGTTTGCCTCAAGTTCATCGCTTCACGCGAAAATCTCAAAGGTCAGTCAAAACACCAATTGTTCCAGTATAAACTGCACTAAGCATATTAGACCATCCACAATGGTTTTGTGCAAAATGTACACATTTGCACATGATGTGTAAAAATACACATCACTTTTTAGCAATTTGCTCCATTGGTAAAATATGCATTTTTTACACACCCTTGAAATACAATTCATTTAAAACAAAAAGAAAAATAAAATCATAAAAAAATAAATCAATGAAATTGTCTTGCTTTTTGTAAAAGTTTTTGTACATGGGGGAGATGGTGTGCTCAAATTTGCACATCACATGCTCAAATGTGCACATTTGCACACACCCAAAACAACCAATGGAGCTAAAAAATGTCTAAAAAATACACATTTGCACATTTGCACACCACCATTGTGGATGGTCTTAGAGTTGGATTACCTTTTCTCAAGTATGAATTTTGATAGCTGCCCAGGAAGGGGTATGAAAGCAGATTTAATGAAACAATTGATCAGTTGCGAGTTTTGTGTGAGATAACTGAAACAGTGTGTGCCCTTCTCTTTCAGCCGTGATGCAAACCGAGGGATTTGACTACTTGAAGGAGAGTTGCCCATCTGTTCTGACCGAACTACTGGAATGCGCAGCCAGGATCAGCGAGCACTCAATTCCCGTTTCGGGGTATGGGGACGAAGTCGTGCTGGACGGGGCGGATGTTAACGGAAGACGGGTGAAGCCAAGGATGTTCTAACTTGTAAGGAACATGTAGTCATTACAACCTGGATGGGGATTCCCCAAATGAAATAACTAGGTTCTAGATCTTGTATTGTTTTCGGTTTGCCTTTTTATTCGCGATTCTGTATTCTATAAGAACTTGTATTGGGTTCATAGAGGAGGATGTAACATGTTTTGGACTTTTTTTTTTTTTTTTTTGTGAATGAAAACGATTACCATTTTTTAAAACCTTTGTACTTGTTAGTTTGAACCTAAAAATTCAACAAATCTGTCACAACTGGAGAACTGAAGTTTGTTAAGAGGCTATTGGAGGGTAGAAGAAGAGGAGGAAATAGGTGAAAGTGTTTCTGTATGTACCCAAAAATTCGCACAGCGATTGCCTTTATATTGGCTGGCTTGTCTTTACATGTATTAGGCCTTGGCCCACTCTTTTCTTCTAAAGCCCAATACTAGACAAAGTCCAATATCTATGGTAATGTTACGACTAGACCTGTCAAAATATGACACGACCCGAAAAACCCGACCCTTATGTCCAGTAATTTTACGAGTTTGAACCAAGTGTTTTAGACACAGGACTCGAAATCGACCCGAATCCGAATTACCCGGGACTTTTATGGTCAAGAGTCGGTGACTCGTTGGGTCAAAATCTACCAGGTGAGTCAACATTATGTAGACGCCATACATGCACCAGATTGACCTCACACTGATTCGTCACGCAATTGTATTTGTTAAGGTCACTCATAACTTAAATAAATTATATATTTTATAATTATAGTATGTTTAGAACACTTATTTGTATAAATATGATTTTTTATGCTTAAAATATTATCATAATAATAATAATATTATAATAATATTTATAAATTTAATTATAATACTATTATTTAGTTTAATTTGATATATTTATATTATAAATTTAATTTTGATATTATTTTAAAATTTTTAAGGAAAAATGACCAAAAATAATATGAACTATCATCAGTGAACCAAAAATAATACGAAATTCAAAATTATCAATTGATATACAAACTATCACCCATTAAACCAAAATTTATATAGGGTCCAAAATTCACAAACTCTAAATTTATTTGAACTCAATAGATAATTAATAATAAATTGTGGTTAAATTTGTAAAATTCATAATTTAATTAACTTCCCAATCGGTAGAACTTGAAGCAACAACCAACAAAATGAAGCTTTGAAGCCGACAATGACGGACCTGCAACACGAGTCAGGTCGGCGGCAACCAAACGACCGGCGACGACCTTCTAGGAAGCTGGTTGCTTTCAATGGGGGTCGAGCGCACCCAGCCGACGACTACCCCCCCAGCCGGCAATGGCGGACCCTACAACACGAGTGAGGTCGATTTCAAGCCGTTCCAGCTCTTTCCTTGTCGATTTCGGCTCGTTTGGGTGCTGGTGGGTGGTCTGCTTCTCTGTGCTCGACCTCCTTCCTCCTAGGTGGGTTTTCGTTCATCCTCCTAGGTGGGTCATCGTCGTCTTTCATGGTGTCTCCGGTCTGGAAGACCCAATCCCTCCCTAGGGTTTCTTTTCGCTCGTCGCCTGGCCTTATTGTGGGGTGGGGCTATGCGATTGGTGGATGTCCGGTTGCTCCTGTGGTCTCGCCGCCGACCGTCTGGTTGCCCCTGTGAAAGCCGATTTTTGATTCTAACCCTAAACACAGATAAGAATCCAAAATATAGAGCGCAATAGATAAAGAACGAGAACACAAGATGCATTTCGGTTTTCCTACTCTGCGGAGCCTCAAGAGGGAGAGACTGAAACCCAATAATCTACTAAGTATGATCGAATACGCGTCATGGATACACGAGTACAGATAAACAAGCAAGAAAACCCTAGATCTAGCAGCTCGAGAGTGAAACAGGTATGGAGAAACACGAAGATAGGAACAGATACTCCCTTTCACTTCATTTGAGAACGAAGAGGCAGGAGATTAATGAAGACTGTGCTCGAACTGTCATCAATCAAAGGCGAGGCACCGTCTTCTTCCTTCTTCTACCAGGATCTTCAAAGCTCTCACATGCAACTTGAGGATCCAAGCTTCCAATGGAGGAAATCACCGAGGAGAATCGGAATCGCCGTCTAGGGTTTTCTCTCACTCTCTCTCTTTCTCTTTGTGGGCAGAAGCAACCAGAATGAGCAAGCCAAGCGTCTAGGGTTTTGGAGGATCGCTCTTATAGCAGGGCATTCATTAATTCAAATGTAGCGTTTGGAACAATAAGTACCAATTCAAGTCGTTGGAGCGTCTTCAAACACAAAGGGCCAGACAGAAGAGAAATGGGTCGGGCCGTGAACATTAAGGTCCGGGTAATGATCTGTTAAGATCTTCACCTTCAAACACTTCAAATCTTGGCGCCAAGGCTAGGAGCTCCCCATGGATTCTTCGTCTCCATCTTCAATTCACTCGAGCCACCTAAGATCTATGATCATCTATACATTTATCTATGTACAAGCTAAACCATGACTCATTGTTTACATGCATCTGGATTAACTAGACTTTACATCCCCCAATCTGACTCATGCCGGTCCGCCATTGCCGCTTCAAAACTTCACCTGTTGCTTCAAGTTTTACCGATTGCAAAGTTAATTATATTATGAATTTTACAAATTTGACCACAATTTATTATTAATTATCTATTGAGTCCAAATAAATTTAGAGTTTGTGAATTTTGGACGTTGTATCAATTTTGGTTTAATTTGTTATAGTTTGTATATGAATTGGTAATTTTGAAAGTTCGTATTATTTTTGGTTCATCGTTGATTGTTCGTATTATTTTTGATCATTTTTTCTATTTTTAAATATTCTTAAAAAAGTTCGAGTTTTTTGACCCGGTGGGTCAACCCGAACCCGGGACAAACCCGGTTTGGCTCGACCCGAAACGATCGGTAACCCGATTGATCTGAAACCCGAATGAACCGAACCCAAACCCGATTGACAGGTCTATTTACGACTTAGGATCCCTAGTTTATAGATCTACGTCACTTTTAAAAGAATTGGTTTTGCTATTAGAAGAGATTAGTGGTAAGACACATTTAGGTAGTGTTAACATATTGCATTTAGATAGATTTAGATATAATAAAGTGCATGAATTAGAGTAGTTTTCGTATTTTAGTTAATTATATAAAGTTTCGGAATCTACGTATGTTTGCAAATACTTTCAGGCGTTGGCGGAGCCGATTGATGACATGAGAATGACCTAACACCGAGCAAGAGGCAAATAAGCAAGAAAAATTGATTGGAGCTGTCCAAGCTGACGACGTTGCACTAAAACGAGCCGTTCGAAGGATGTAGTTATCGGATCGGATCGTACTTATACTTGTTAGAAAGAAGATTAGAAGACCTACAACTTTTGTGTTCGACTTTTCCAAATTCGATCTCGAAAACAGCGAAATCTGGACTTGAAATGTTGCTGCTGAATATAACTCGGTCTGGGCAAAAGAACTCGGCCGAGTTCTTTGGTGCACCCGAGTTATGTTGCATTTCCAAGGATGTGGGCTGTTACTTTTGTTAATTTCTAAAAGATGTTATTTTATTTATTGTTAATTTATTATGAGGAGTTGGAACGGTGAAGTGGAACAACAAGCAGCAAGTGAGGGGCACCGAATCGCTCCGCTGAGCTAATCTAACTGCCGTAGGGGGACCGTCTTGGCTTATTTTCCATAAGAAATTTTTGACCTTTGGTGGGATGTCCAGGTTCCAAATCCAAAAATTAGGATCGGGGCACTGAGATGACTGATCTGAAATCAGTTCGTATGCACTCGAGGTGGTAAACCAACCCTCCCTGTCCGGCCACTAGTATAGTCGGTCCTCAAAGGGAGCAGACGGCAAAGGAATATCCAGGATTTCGTCGACAATGTTTGAAGGTAGCACCTGGCCGAGCTTTTCAGACCACCATTTGTCGGCCATAATATAATCGCTAATGGTCTCCTCAAGATTAGCAGATGGAGGGCATTCACCCCTATCATTCAATGAGAGGCACAGGACCCAGTTATCCGACCAAAATTTTACCGATTTTCCATTTCCTACTGACCAGATCAACCCTTTTTTGAAATAATCAACGAGGGTTGTCAATTTGGCCCATTGCCAAGACGAGTCACCTTTTCCCCTATATTCTAGTAAATTAGAAGATCAGAGATATTTGTGTCTAATAATGGAGACCCATGCGTTTAAAGGTTCAGCTACAATTTTCCATAAAAGTTTCATTTGAAGGGCTTCATTCATATCTTTTGATTTTCGGATTCCTAGTCCACTAGCCCGTTTTGGTCTACAGATCCTATCTCAGCTGATAAGTGGGTGGTGTTGAAGATCCTTATTCCAGAAAAACGTTCTGTTCACTTGATCCAATTCTTTATGTATTGAGACTGGTAGCAAGAAGTTTTGCATAGTGTATAGGGGTATGGATGCTAAATTTGTGTTTATTAGGGTGGCTCGACCTTGTTGTGATAGCGCATTAGCACGCCATTTACTTAATTGTTCTTTGGATTTGCATATGATGTTCTCAAATGTGGCTTTGCTTACTCTACCATTGATGATGGGGCAACCTAGATATTTCTCCAGGGAAGAGACATTTGAAATATTTAGACATTAGCTAAGCTCGGAAATCTTTGAGTCCGTAATTCCTTTGGTTGCTTGGAAGCTAGATTTATGGTAATTAACCTTTTGACAAGAAACTTTACAGTATGATTCAATTATTTCTCTGACCTTGTGCACTGCCTCAGTACTTCCTTTATAGAAGATGATTATATCGTCCGCAAAGGAGAGGAACGGGATACGGGGACCCCCTCGACCAAATGTGAAGCCTATTTGACTTATTTCTGTGTTTGATTCCACCATTAGAATTCGCGCTAGAATATCCGCTCCGAGAATAAATAGAAAAGGGGAAAGGGGGTCACCCTGACGGATGGCCCGTGTGGGGAAGAACATTTCCGTTGAGCCATTGTTTACCAGTATCGAGAATGAAACACTCGAGACACAGGAGATGAAAGTCGGGTGGAACCCAAATTTTTGGAGAACTTTGTTGGTGAAATTCCAATCAACTTTGTCATATGTTTTTTCCATGTCAAGTTTTATCGCAAGCCAGCCCACTCGACCCTTTCGAGATCTGAAAGAATGAAAAATTTCGTGAGCTATAAGGACGTTATCTTGTATAGCTCTATCCGATACAAAAGCTCCCTAAAGCGGGTGGATTAGTTTTCCAATGATAGATTTTATCCTTTCAGTGAGTATTTTTGAGATGATCGTATAGATTGTGGAACATAAGCTGATCGGGCGATAATGGTTTGTGGTCGTCGGGTTATCTTTTTTTGGTAGGAGAGAGATGAAAGTATGACTTACATTGGAAACAACATCAACAATAAATCAAAAGCTAAGCTAGCCTTCTGTTGGTGGACCGTTTGGTATTCTCGAAATCAACATATCTTCAGGTCGATTCCAATTCCAAATAGAGATACCACACTCCATATCATTAAATCACACGAGTTAAATTGGAGCAAATCCTCTAGTTTTGAAGGCGGACTCGGGGATGACTACGACATACAACCTCGAACCATACCTGACAGACGATAGATAACGAAACACACAAACATTAGATGGCTTAAGCCACCCCGAGGAACTCTCAAATTAAACTTTGATGGTTCTTCCCTCTTAGAGAAGGCCAGCACAACTAGGGCTATTATTCGCGACTGGGAAGGTCGGACAATCAACATAGGATATAAAAAACTCGGTCATCAAAGTCCATTAAAAGCTGAAGCTCCTGCTCTAAAACTTGGGGTACAAAACGCACTAAATTTACAAATTACCAAACTTCAAATTGAGGGGGACTCCAAAATAATTATTGACCATCTTAACAAAAAAAAAATGTCCCTGGGAAATCGAACTTATTATGTCAGATATTACAACTATGTTAACAAATCTGGAAAGAGTTTCTTTTCTCCATGTACCCCGTATAGGCAATAGAGTGGCTGATAAGGTTGCACACCTTTGCCACTCTGCCTAGGGTACTAATATTCAGAATTATCCTGGTCTTCTTGACCTCATCTGAAAGGATGCCTTCGGGTAGAGTTTTCTCCCCCGAAATTTTTCCTAATAAAAAAAAAAAACTAGTAGGTTGTGTGTTTAATTTGAATGGGAGTTGTGGGTTTTTAGTTCGATTCGGACAGAATTGCTACCGGGGCAATTAGGATTTGACCTTTTGCGTTTTCTCAAGTATGAACAACTAATCCTCTTTTCTTGGGAAAATTAATCGAAGCTTCAGGTTTGCAATTTCATTGTGAGATTTCTCTATCTTAATACTCCTCTTTCAATATTATCAATTCTTTGCGTTGAATGTTTAGAGTTTTCGTGAATTTCCATTAGCTTGATCAACTGATGCCTTTTCATGATAATCTATAACTAGATATAGGTAATTTCTGGTTGAATTATCTATATTCTTGAGTAGCGAAGTATAAATCTCTAGATCTGGTTGATTTAGGGATTTGTATAAAGAATTGATTTGCGATTGATGCAATAACTAGTTGTGCGCATCGATTGTCTTTGTTGATTTCCTTTAAGCTTCATCGATTATTGAATTGAATCTTGATAGTTTCAAGATTGTTTGATAATTAGAGTTTTCAGGGTCTGGTTGTCATGTTAACTAGATTTTATAAAGGAATTGGATTCAAAAGACGTAGTCTTTCCACAACAAAGTATTCAAGAGGAAGTTATCTATTCGATTTCGATGATCAATGAACAAACTTGATTGCTGAGATTGGTTGACCTAAGCTATTTTTTCTCATATTCATTTCCTCAACCTGTTTAGTTTGTTACTTTTGTTTACTTTTGTTTCTTAGTTAGTTAGTTTAAACCATCAAAGTCCCCCCTGTTTCTTATTCTTGTTGACACACTTGACTTGCATACAAATTGTTGACTCTCTGTGGGATCGACCCATACTTGCCAAACTACATTAGTTAGGTTAGTTAGATTTATTTGATATGATTTAAGGCGACTGAAAATCCTCTGTCAATTAGCAGTATAGTTTAATATTGTGTGTTTGACATTGGATTATAGCCTTTATAGGAGATTGTGGAGCTTTCAAAAAATAATAATCTTACAGCAATGGTGTTTGATAGTGTATTGCATGTGGCTTCCATTAGATTGGAGATTTTGGAGCTTTTAGGAAATTATTTTGTGGAAAAATAGAATCTTGAAAATGGAGATTTTGGAGATTATAGGAGGAGATCTTGGATTTAAATTCATTCATGCCCTTAGGAAGGTAAACGTGGGTGATGGGAATGTAAAGTCAGGTTTATCAAGGGATACTAGATATACTAGAAATACTAATATTTTATTCTTCTATTTCCGCCACATCATCCTAGCATTTCATTATCACTTTTCCCACTTTATCAATAACATCCGTAGCATCACAAAACTCATCATTTTCTACCAATTCAATTTACAAATATATCTGTCACCAATAATTATTTTCATTCTCGATTATATTATTATATTCATTTTTGTTATTAAAATATTATTATGAAATTAATATTTTTATAAACTAATTAAATAAGTCTAAATATATATAAACCAATAGTTATTTTTTAAAAACGCCAAACTTTACTAGATTAATTTTGCAGACCATTTCTATCACATTTGTAGACAAATCATACATATTATTAACAATTTTCAAATATTAAATAATATTTTATTTCAAAAAATAAAAATAACTTCTTACATTATTCATTCTTACTATTTTAAAACAATTTTTTACATTATTCTTTTATATAATTATATTTAAAAATTTATTTTTTAAAAAATATGGTCAAACCTATTCAAAATGAATGTCTATGTGTAGATAAAAAATGAATCTTTTAATGTGGTAAAAAATTTTAAAATTTATTTTTACTTTTTAATACTGAAATTTGTATTTTTAAATATGCACAACAAATTCTCATAGATTAAATCTTTGCCGTCCATTCTACGCCATGTGTCATCCATCCAATATATCTTATCTGCATGCAAATCATTGTAAGACGTACACGTGTCCCCCTTCATCATATTTGCATGAGCTACAGCATCCCCCAAGCAGGGGCTGTAAAGACCGGAATTTGATTAATATTTATAAAATATCCGTAGGATAATCTGAATATTATCCTCCCTTATAATTATGAAAACCTGGAAAATTTAAAATTTTTATGCTTAGCTTTACATGGATTTAATGACGGGAAAAATATACCCAAGCCACTTTTCTCGTATCTTATAAACGTAACGGATTTTAACGCTTCGCGAACTCGGTTTTTACACTATGTTAAAGAGGTCATCCACCCAAATTGTCCAACATTAACCCACCAAACCCTTGACTTGTGGCTTGCTTGTGAATGTAGACATTCAACCACTCCCATCTCTTCATTCCATCACCTCCTATGCTTTGACTCAAGCCAAACCTACTCCCTTCCTTTATAAATCTGAGCTAAGGCTCATTTGGGGCTCATTCACAAAGGGCCAGCCGTCCCCAAGAGAGAGAACCAAGATAGAAAGAGAGCCTACTCCATTCTTGGTCCATTTTGGACAGCCTTCAAAGAAAAATCCATATCTCCCTCATTACTCATCCAAATTGAGCAAACATGGTGGCCATGGATCCGTCTTGAACCCAGATTTCTATAGATATCTCAAACATAAAAATCCATGGTCGTTTGCCTAGCCAAAATTGTCCATCTTTGGAGCTGCAGAAAACTGTTTTTGAAAGGTCTTGAGAGTTTGACTTGATTTCTTGGTAAGAACCCTTCCTTTCTTTAAAAACCGAGTTCCAACATATGTTATAACTCATTTTCTTCAACTTTGAGTAAGAATCTAAATCATGTTTTGGGATTTTTGGTGACAAAATGGCATGGCAAGGTGTTTGGAAGGTGCTCCGAAGGACTCCCGAGGGTGTTCTTGAGTTGTTGTGTGGGATTCTTAGAAGGTAATCCCTCATCCACCTCCCCCTCTCTAGGAATAGATCTTGTGTGCTTGGAAAAAGGCTTAGGGAGTGGAGCCTCTATGTGTTTTTGGTTGCGTTTTGTAGTAAACGTCAAAAGACAACCGAAACTTGGTTAAGGGAATGCTAAGAATATGGTTAAATATATGATGGAATAACCAAAACTTAGAGCATATAAAATACAGAAATGAAGTATACCCATAACTTGGCTTATGATCCGATAAGAAGAAAATCGATTATGTGATAATACGATATAGATTATAACCAAAGTGCATAATATATAGAATCGTGAACTTCATGTGGATGTATGTTGATTATTAGGTTGGGGACCATGCATTAGAATACCACCTAATGAAAGCTTAATGAAATTACTAGGCTCTTGTTGATTGGATCCTTGGTTGCGCATTTTATTGCTTGCTTATTCTTTGGACTCCAGGTAAGTCCCCTGGACTTACTCATGATGGATTTATGTGATACTCTTTGTCTTATCGAGAGTCTTCATGCATCATGCGACCTAGTAACATGTTTAAGAATATAAACCGGTAATATGACGTAGGATGAACTTAGTAAATCCAACAATTCATATGTATGCTATGTGTCTATGGTAGGACGTCCGTCAAAATCTGAATAAATGACTTATACTCGATGGAACAAGAATGAAATGATGAAAGACTTATGATGAGAAAGAATGAGTATGTTTGAGAAGAATGAGTATGTTTGAGAAGGATAAGTATATTTGAGAAGATATTATGATATGACGGTGATGGTGATGATGATGATGATTATGATGATGATGATACGGGCCCTTGTGTGTTTATTTTGCAATTATATATATCTATACACTTGCTTATGTGTTACATTTTAACATTCATTTAGTTTAAGTATGCCTCTTTATATGTCATTGAGTGTGCATATTTCTGATGATTGACCCCGATTTATTTCTTGTTTTTAGATTCAGGTACTCCTTACCCGATATGACTTACTTATGTGGATGGTTGTCGGGACAGACCTTTTGGGACGATTAGAGCGAGTGATGGATGACTTACGCACTCTTTACTTTCTCGCTTACTTTGATTTGGTGTTGACCTGGCTATGCCGCGACGACTTTGATGTACGTTATTTTCGCACTTTATATTTCTGACTTGAAAATCATTTACACGATAGTACTTAGGACAAGCGAACGCCTCCAACGGGCGCACGCATTTCTAGGGGTTCGAAATCCCCACTTTCGAAAACCATTGCTTCCGCTAAAAACAAATAACTTAGCTAAATAACTCGTACTCGGTTGTAAGATCTAAAGCTCACGGAAGAATTCAAAACTCTTCTATAACGTTCCCCAAATAACCGGATCATCCGAACCTTATAAATCCTCTAAGTGGATTTATGGAGGCATATTCGGATATCTATACTTTTGGGTCGTTACAAAGTTGGTATCAGAGGGAAGGTTGCTCGACCTGAGTACGCACGAGTTATAAAACATTTTCAAAACCCTCCCACCGTTTTAAAAGTTTTAAAGGATTTTAAAAGGTTTTAAAGGGCAAAGTTGAAAACCCTTTGGAAATGAAAATGAACTAGGATCCTTCTAGATGAGAGATAGGATCGATGGGTAGTATAAAGGTGATAGACATCTTATAGAGATGTAGAACGAGATTCTGTTAGGCAAAATACTAGTTTTTCTTTACAGCTGGTCGAAGAAGACTCCAAGGGAGTAACCATGGTGGTTGGAGTAGGATAGGATTTAGAGGCGGGCTCGCCAAGCTATCCCTCGAAGGATAACTATCTAGTTAGCCTCCGTGTGATATAAAACTGTGCATGCGGGCCATCCCCTTGAAGGGATGTAATTATGTGAAACGAATGTGCCTCAGGGCCGTCTTCCTTGAAGAAGACGTTTTATTGAGGTGTATATTGAGTACACTTAAATGTCCAGTTGTCATCATGGTCGACACCGAGATTAATACACTAGTACAAATATGATATTTTATTCCATAATTATTTATGCCGGATGTTCAATTTGCGCAATAAAAACCTTAAAAGGGTTTTATTTTATTTACCTAAATACATGAAAATAAATATATGCCGGATATTACAATTTATGTCCGGCATAAATGAGAACGAAATATTAAAAGACCCTAGTTATTTATACCGGGTGTGTTAAATTTTTATATCCGGCATATATATTATGAGATTCCGGCATAAAAAAACGAATTCAATTTCCCATACAATTTTTATACCAAATATAAATATCCGGCATAAATAAATGTTTTACTTATGGCATAAAAAAATTACCCTTTTTTTAGGTGAAAACCAAGAGTGATGTACATCTTTCTCTCCCAATTTGATAGGTGAAACGAACCTCAAACTCTCTACTCCCCGTCGGCGTCAAATTCTCCACTCCCCGTCGGCGTCAAACCCTCGGACGAACAAACTAGTCGGCGACCCTCCACTCCTCGTTGGCGGGGATCCTCTGCGGTGTCGCTCTTCTCGACGGCTCCTCGTCGGGGCTCTTGTTGGCCGCTTCTCTTCGGCAACCCTAGTCGAGAAGCGCCGGCGACCTAGGCCCTCGTCCGCTAATCTCAGGCCCTCATCCTCGTTGAAGCGCCGGCGACCCTAATCAGCCCCTTTATCTCTTGGTTGAAGCGCCAATTTGGACCCTAATCGACCCTTTGCTCTTGTTGCTGCTGTTTGTTGAAGCGCCGCCGCCGGCTGCCCTGAGTTGAGTCGAGGATAGGTTAGTTCTTTTTAGCTTTACTTGCATTGGAGATTTGGGATTGTTCTTCAATTCAAGAGAGTAATGTTATTTATTTGCATTGGATAGTTGAGTCCGATTTTCAGACTTAATGTTCAGTGCCGAGAGTCAGAAACACCTAATTACAGCTGAGATTTGCAGTGGAGCATTTTAGGGCTTATTGATTCTCAAGAAATCAATCAAAATATAATCAGAAGATACTGGATTTCTGTTGTGTAATTCCTCAAATTGAAGACTTATTTGCTTGGTGTAGCTTCAAAGTCTTACTATTGATTTTCATCGTCATTTGAAGAAGTTGTTGCCATGTAAGTATTCAATATGTTTTTTAGAAATGTGAAATGTACACTTTCTTTGTGATATCGTGTTCATGACTTTATAGGAGCTATAGGCTAAAGTAGTCCTCTTTGTGATATCTGGAAATGGGACAAATCTAGTTAGTAATTAAGCATGGTTTTGACCGTGAGTTAATTCTTATGTCAAAGTTGTTGCACCAATGACCTATGGTAGGAATACAAGTTTGTTAATGATGGTTTAGTGATGTACCAACTAAGAGGCATATAAATGTCTCTGAAATGCATATGAGTGTGTAATCATACTGATGCATGCAGAATCCATTTTGTCTTACTTCTTAGATTTTAAAACTCATCTATCTAATGACTTGATAGGAAGTTGGAGGACAGTGAAGCAGCTAAGCAATATTGTGCTGATCCTGGACGACCAGATGCTTATATGCAATTAGTATTAATTCTCTCGTCCAACTTTCCCGCAATAATTTTTAGCTGTAATATTTTTGTATTTATATTGTGGTGTTGGTGAATCAGGTTACTTGACATGTATTTGGATCCCAGAATGGAAAGGAACCTATGTTTAAGGCTGCAGTAAAGCTTCTGCAATCTACATAATCATGGAGAAACATTAGACCCTCTCCAAGTGTTGGAGGTACATGCTAATTTTTTTCTCCTTCAGTTCTAGGTCCCCGCCTTGCTATATTAATCCTCCCTTGGCCTGAGGACCCCAAATAAAGGAAATGAAAGAAATTTGATGTATTGTTCTTTGCTAACCCGACTTAATCAAAGATATAGTTTGTGGACTATTGGTGTGATCCTTAATTGAAGAGTTGAAAGAAAGTAAGAACTTGAAGAAAAAAATGTTTTTAGTATGTCTTTGTACTCTGAATGTTTTTTTTTTAATTGAGGAAGAACCTTGCAAGTGTATATTTGTACTCTGAATGGTTTTTTTTTTAATTGAGGAAGAACCTTAGAGTTGTAAGAATGGTCTGAATGGGTATTTGACTCGGTACAGAGAGGTATATTTCTTATCACCGTTTTTAATGTTTAATATGATATTTCCCTTGCAATTTTTGGTTGACTGTATTTATCTTGTTTGTTTTGGTGCTTTATGGATTGATGCTGATGTTGTAGATGGAGGTGCGTTCTCAATTTAGTTGTGAAACCTTACAAACTTCAAATTGCAGTCTATATGTTTTTTTTTCTTAAGATGATGCATGTGCTAGATTATTCTTTACCTCTAGCATCGTTATCTCTTGAATTGTGAATCTGTGATGTGGGTTTGCCGTTATCTGCACAAGTGTGCTAGTGTATTTATCGTGTTTGTTTTGGTGCTTTATGGATTGATGCTGATGTTGTAGATGGAGGTGCGTTCTCAATTTAGTTGTGAAACCTTACAAACTTCAAATTGCAGTCTATATGTTTTTTTTTCTTATGATGATGCATGTGCTAGATTATTCTTTACCTCTAGCATCGTTATCTCTTGAATTGTGAATATGTGATGTGGGTTTGCCATTATCTGCACAAGTGTGCTAGTGTGCTTAGTATCTTTTGAATTGTGAATCTGTTTTGATGTAAAATTCCTTACTGTATTTTCTTTTAGTAATAAAACTAGGTAGGTTTCTGCTAAGTACTATATCCTAAGTTATTGTTTCTGCTATAGTAATAAAATAGTCGTTTTTATTACTATTTCACCTCTTGAACATGAGCCTTGGAGTAAAAAGTATATGGGATGAGGGTTACTCCAAAAAGATTGCTTCAGATCATGCACTAATTATGAATCCGTAGATGATGATGATGGCGACTTTTTTCCATATAGGTTAGTTGATCATCTCCTTCTTATTTTATATGAATCTATTTATATCTATATGCTTTCATTAGTTATATTATTAAACGGAGGCTTAAATTTACCCTTGTTTTCTTTTGCCTAAAAAGGCCGTCAAACATATGCTGGTCAAGTAAAGGTACTAACTTTCATCTACCCTCGTCCTTTGAAACTGTTTGTATATAGTTTTACATAATCCCGAACAGAGCACGGATAAGACGAGTTGTGAGCATTGATGAAAACTGATAAATTATAGATCTTGTTGCTTGTAAATGGAAATAACTACGCACTTTCATCACTGTTATGTAGCTTGTTCTCACCTTAATCTCCTTGTATTGTATTTGAGGTCTCGTAGATTATCTTATCGTGCCCTTCGTTTTACTTTGTTGGGGTGTGTCTTGTTAGACGGGGATCTTTGATTCTCACTGGGATTAGCTTAAATTACTCTCGTGTCTCTTATAATTGTTTTGAATTTGATTCATTACTCAAATCACTACCTAAAATTTGTCACATCCTGACCATTTCTCTTTTTCAGGAGCAAGGCTTTGTACAGTGTAAGCATCATGAAAGCTGGGAAAGAGTTCGTCAAATCCGGATAAATTCGAATATGACAGAGAAAAATGGTTGAGAGCCAAAGGTTCGCATCATTTGGATATTTATCGCCTAAGATGGGATGAATCAAAAGTGTTGTTATTTTTTTTTTTAGCTCTATCATTCATTTCTAGTTTTTTAATTGTAGGATATGTGAATGCTAGCAACAAGCTGTTATTTTTTAATTGTAAGTGATGTTTTTGATTAGCAATTGTAACTGATGTTGGTGGGTTAAATTATACAATGGATTTGTAGTGGTTGTTGCTATTGTTTGGATGATATTTATGTATGTTTTTTTTATAACAGGGGGTTTATACTGATATTCTAAAAGTGCTCTTGCAAAATGACATTAAACTATATATCCCGGAAAATCGTCCGTTATAAAAAAAACATTAGTATTTATGCCGGACCTGGATATTTTACATCCGGCATAAATAGCTTGAGGTTTTTTTAATAAAAAGATCAACTTCATTTATGTCGGATATTTCTATTATTCATGCCGGATATGTCTATGATTTATGCCGGATATTGCTGTTATTTATGCCGGGCGTGTGGTTTTTTATATCTGACATAAATAAGTGTATATTTAAAAAACACCAATATTATTTATGCCGAGTGTGTAGTATTTAGATCCGGCATAAATAAAACGCCCCCTTTTTTTTATTACATTTACCTATAGCCCGGATATAACTTTTCGAATATCCGGCATAAATAGCCCAAATATCCGACATAAAATCTAGTTTTTGTACTAGTGATAGAGGACGCGGGAGACCACGTGGCCGAGGTCGTGGCCGCATTCCCGAGACAGTGACTGAGACTGAGACTGAGACCGACGCTGAGGTCGAGATCCCCGAACAACAGGGATCGACTGATAGGCAGCAACAGTAGGGATCAGCGATAGAGAGGGCATTACTCGCGTTGCTGGAGCGAGAGAGATCAGTTGGCGTCACCGACTGGGTGAAGAGACTATCACAGAGTAGCCCGCCTATCTTTTGGGCCGGACCCGGAGAGGATATCGAGTAGTTCTTCAGAGGACTCGAGGGAGTTTTCAGCTTGATTGGAGTACCCGATGCGGAGAGACAGATGCTTGCGGTTGGGAAGCTTCGAGGAGATGCTTTTGATAGATGGCTTGTCTATCGTGATGATCGTACTGTATGGACCTACGAGGAGTTCAGGAAGTTGATGCTGAGAGAGTACTGTCTATCTGGGACACAGGCAGCACGAGAGGTTGCGTTCTTCAGCACCCGCTACGACCCACGAATATCTATCTCCGAGATCGTCTGCTAGTTCAAGAAAGAGCTCGTTTATTGTGGAGGGGTATGTAAGACCGACGAGATGCGCATCCGCATGCTTTCTATGAGGCTTCCGCCAGACGTTCTTCTGATCTCTACCAACATGGAGGGAATGACATATGATAGATTCCTAGAGATGATCCTTCGCTATGACAAGTGACGGAGGTAAAACCTATCGTTGAATACCGCCAAAGAAAACTCAAACCTATAGCAAGTGTAGCGATAAGCAAGAGGTCGATCCACAGGGAAAATTATAACTCAAGTATGACTTAAGTGTCAATCAAAGTAACCAGATTGGGGGGTTTTTATGTGGGAAAGTTTTGCCTTTTATCAAAGCAAAGTAAAGAAAGTAAAGCAAAGGAATTTGTTTTTTTAGACAATTTGGAGAAGCAATTCTACCTACAATTTTCCACTTTATTGGATTGAAGCGATCCTTGTAACTTCTTCTCGTCCTATTAAGTTTCCTATGAATGCCCTTGTCCCGACCTAATATAGTTACTAGTCCAACCAGTCCTAGCAACCCTTATCAATCGAACAATCCCTAAAGAAGGATTTAACCCAATTGATAGCTTTAAGTTCAGAGATTAGCCAAGGTATTTGCAGTCCCTAAAGAGGGATTTAACAACACATTCAACTTCCTACTCATTCAATTAGTTCAACCAGCCCTAAAGGAACAAGTTTCCCACTTAGGTTAAGGTTCACAACCAGGAATCTACAAAACCTTAGCAATTGAATTGATCTAACAAGTTGGCCAGATAAGATAGAACAAAACAATAAACAATCAAGCACAAAGAAGTTGAAGCATTCAAATATAGGAAACAAGGAACGAGAATTAGAAACTCACAATCAATCCAAATAAAGCTTCAAATTGCATGCAGAATAGATGAGTTTAGTTCCTCATGGAAGACATTGCTCAAAATCTCTAAATTGTCTGATGGGAAAATAAAATAGAAGTGATGGAAAAATAACTAAAAGTGGCCTTAAGTATCATCCAAAGTCGGCCATGAAATAACAATATAGGTTCTAGGGTTTAATTTTAAAAAAAACGCAGCGTATAAACGCTGACGGCAGATGCGGCGGCCGCCGCATGGATACTGCGGCCGCAGCATCAGGATTCCTCTTGCATCGTCCCTGGCGGCGGCCACTGCACCCCATGCGGCGGCCGCTGCATTGGTCTTTCACGGAAAATCTGTCTCGAATTTGCTCTTCTTGTCAATAGGAAAGTTGTAGTTCTCTGAAAGAGCTTTCCAACGCATGGTCATACTAGTCAATCGGACAAACGAGGCCTCTAGAAAGTGCAAAACAAGTTCACCATGTCTGGCGACAACTTCTGCAGACTCGTTCTTCGTTTAGGCTCGCTTCTTCTTCTCAAGACCTCTTTAGATCTTCATGTAAGCTTCTCCGATCAACTAGACATTCTCATCTAATGCGTTAACACTCCTGTCTCATCATCGGATCCACGATTACCTGAAATAATCAATAAAAGTGTGTAGATTCCGACTCAACTAACATAGAGAGCAAATATGCCAATTCTACTTAATCTATCCATGAAATGCATCTTAACTAAGCTAAATGTAACCTATTATGCCTACCTAAATGCATGCTATCAAACTTCCCCACACTTAACCTTTTCTTGTCCTCAAGCAATGATAGAATGAACATGAATCAACGCATCACACGGGAAATCCCTTCAAGTTTCAACCTCATCAAAAAAACTACATCATAGCAAGTGAAAACATAAGCCAAGCAAACAAACTTCATAGCATGTATTCCAGTGATCAAAGCTTTGAAATAGACATCATCCAACCTCACCAGAAATATGTGTTTGAATCATGTGTTTAGGCTTTAAGGTACAACTCTCAACTCAATCCAAAATGCACTAAGCTCATAGACATTGACCAAAATATCACCAAATCTCCACCGAAATGCCATTACTTGCGGGATACAATAAAGAAAATAAACAAAAATGTGACACTTTTTTTTCTTTTCTTTTCTTTTCTTTTTTCTCTTGTCTTGGTGCTTTCCTTACGCGAGGCGCAAACATGGGTGTCATGAATGGCCCCGGTCTATCAACACCTCAACCTACTAATATGAAGTCCACTTGAACATCTTTTGACACAAGTTGCAAACATGGGTGTCATGAATGAACCTGGTTACTCAATGATCAAGCTTTCTTTCCTAGTGGATAGTTTTCCACACTGTTTTGCGCAAATCATACCCATGGGTGTCATGCGTAGATCCGGTTACTAGGTGCATCAACCATTGCCACCTTATTAACTAAATATGCAAAAGTTCAACACAAGGAGAGTAATTCACACAATTGAGCAAAAGAATTCAAATAAGGCCAAACATTCTCACAGGGTCATGTTTTTAGGACTTCAACCATACTTTAGCTCAATCATACATGCTCAATTATATTTGCTAGCTCATGTCCTATAAAAATCAAATATAGACAAGGCCAAAACATCCAAAACTCCATGGGATTTATATGATCATGCTTGAAATTTAAATTAGAGGACAAACTAAGCTAGATGGGTATTTGAATAACACATATGTATGCAATGCATGCTTATTTTTGGATTTTTTTTAAATACGAAAATTAAAAATTAAAAATTAACGAAACTAAACAGAAATTATAGAAACTTAAACATGATGCAAAAAATTAAATATGATCTCCTATATGCATCTATGTATACAGAATTCCTCTCCCCCACACTTAAAGTTTTCATTGTCCTCAATGAAACAATAAAGACAAGAAAAGTAAATCAAATATAATCAGGGTGAAGGAAAAGTAAAAGGAAAAAGAAAGAAAAACTTACCTCGGGTTGCCTCCCGAGAAGCGCCTTTGTTTCAAGTCTTTGGCTCGACATACTGGCCCTTGATTGGCCTAGGTTCCTCCACCAGGGTCACCAACACCTGTCATCTCATTGACAAATGCGGGCACCCTTGAAAGGTGTAGCTTTCTGTCCAAGCTGTCATCCATGACCCTCAGCTTCTCTCATTGAGCTATGCCTGGGGGTTGTCCTGGAATCACAAAAGGTTTCAATTTGTTAGGAGGTTCATATTTCCATAAACTATGTTCCTTAGGTGTTTCTAACAAATCACGAAAATTATTGGTGCGAACAATATTATCAGCAATAGGCATATCTAAAGAATTTTTAGGAGAAAGCTTAGCATGATTAAAGAGAGAGAATTCTATCTTTCTTCCATCAAACTCCATAGTCAATAGACCCTCACAACAATCAATTTTCGTTTTCGCAATTTTCAAGAATGGTCTTCCTAGTATAATGGGTGTTTCAGGGGCTCCCTGCTCCATATCTAAAACAAAGAAATATTCTAACTCACAAAGATTTAACAATAATTTCTTTTAAAGAAATATTTATTTGCAAGTATTCACCTCTCGAACCTGTCTGCTGATAACTTGCAATCTCTGTTCTTGTAAACTGGTGTACACAAATTGGCCAATTCGTGACCACTTACTTGACCTCATCTACGTACTTTCAACCAATTATCTTCTCATTGATAATGGATAGGACTTTAGTAATTTCTTGAGCAAATCCCATATATGCTCTACCAAATTAATTTCATGGGCACACTGTTTTTGGCATATGTTTACCTATTTGATTATTATAATGTGAACATTGAATTTGATTGATATGGTTTGGAATAACGTGTATCCTTGTGAGTCTTTTTTTTATTTTGGTCAAATGTTTGTTGCTTGAATATTTAAATTTTTTCCTTTCCTATTATTTTGTGATTATTATTATTATTATTATTATTAATAATAATATAGTTATTATTCTTAAAATAGGACATGGCTTTAAACAAGGCCTGGGTTAAAATAAAGAATCGCTCATCCCCTGATTATATAAAAGGTGTTGATAGCTTTTTGGATTTCGCTCTTTCTAATGTGCCGGTAGAGAATAAGGAAACTACTATCATTAGATGTCCATGTGAGTTTTGTCATAATGTGTTTTTCAAGAGAAAACGTGAGATTAGATACGATCTGCTGAAATTTGGAATGTATGAGGCGTACACTTTTTGGGATTTTCATGGTGAAATACAAAATGAAATGATTAGTGAGGAAAATGATGAGGATGTTGCTGATGATGGTGATGCTGAATTTACAATGTTACAAGATGCTTTGGAGTGACCGATATGAATGATGATGGACAAGGCATCCCTGAAGAGGCTAATGCTAATGCAAAGAAGTTTTATCGTCTCTTACAAGAGCACCAAGAGCCATTAATGACAAATGGCAAAACAATGTCAAAGCTCTCGTATCTTGTGAAATTACTTCACTTGAAGGTTCTTAATCATTGGAGTGATAGTTCTTTTGATAGTTTATTGAAGTTAGAGCGTGAAGCTTGGGGAAATTCACTTCCAAACTCCTATTATGAGGCAAAGAAGCTCATTAAGGACTTGGGTCTAGATTATTCTAAGATCGATGCTTGTGAGAATGATTGTATTCTTTATTGGAAAGAATATGAAACTTTGAATGAGTGTCCCACTTGTGGCTTATCAAGATGGAGAAAGGATGGCAAAGGCTCTTCTAAGGAAGGAAAAGTGCCTCAAAAGGTTTTGCGTTATTTTCCATTAAAGCCTAGGTTGCAAAGATTGTATATGTCAAGAAAAACAACAAAAGACATGCAATGGCACCACGAGGGGAGGGTAGATGATGATAAAATGGGACATCCTGCTGACTCGGTTGCTTGGAAATCATTTGATAGGGAGTATAGTGCATTTGGTAATGATACGCGTAATGTAAGGCTTGGATTAGCTTGTGATGGATTCCAACCCTTTAATAATACTCAACATAGTATCTGGTCAGTGGTTCTTATTCCCTACAACTTGCCTCCTTGGATATGCATGAAGCCCCAATCTTTCTTGTTAACTTTACTTGTACCCGGGGCCTACTAGTCCTGGAAAGAATATAGATGTGTACCTCCAACCACTAATTGAGGAGTTGAAGGAGTTGTGGGAGGTTGGTATTGAAACATACGATGCTTATTCAAAGACAAATTTTGTTATGCAAGCGGTTGTTTTATGGACAATCAATGATTTCCCCGCATACGCAGATTTGTCTGGATGGTCTACTAAAGGTAATTTTGCTTGCCCATGTTGTCATAAGCATACTAAACGTACTTCATTGAAGCATAAAGGCGGTTACTTAGGTCATCGTCGTTGGCTTCCACCTAATCATAAGTGGAGAAGGGAGGCTAGCTCCTTTGATAATACACAAGAAAAAGGGCGTGCACCGGTGCCTTTGAGCGGAGATGAAGTATTGACACACTTTAGTCGATTTACACAGGAGAAATTTGGAAAGGTTGTCGGTATAAAAAGAAAGAGGGATGGGGATGCCTTACACAAGTTGTATGGGTGGCATAAGAAAAGCATTTTCTTTGAGTTGCCTTATTGGAGAAAATTGAAAATTCGCCACAACTTGGATGTTATGCATATTGAGAAGAATGTCTCCGACAATATTTTGGATACATTGATGTCCATTAAAGGAAAAAATAAAGATACCTTAAAGGCTCGAGTGGATTTAATGAAGATGAAAATTAGAAGAGAGTTACACCCTATAGTGGATGGAGATAAATTACGTGTTCCTATTGCCTGCTATTCATTAAGCTCAACTGCCAAGGCTGCCATTTGTAACATGTTTGCCACAATGAAATCTCCGGATAGATATCTATCAAACATTTCTCGTTGTGTGAAGGAAAATGGGAAAAAGATTTCATGTTTGAAGAGTCATGATCATCATGTGTTTATTGAACAATTGCTTCCAATTGCAATTCGTGGTTTCTTGCCAAAACATGTGTATGAGCCTCTAGTCGAATTGAGTTCTTATTTTCGGAACTTGTGCTCCAAAAGCATATCTATTTCTGAACTAGAGAAGCTTGAACGACATATTCCATACACATTATGCAAGCTGGAGATGGTTTTTCCACCTGCTTTTTTTGATGTCATGGTGCACTTAGTTATACACTTGGCATCTGAGGCAAAGATTGCTGGACCAGTTCGATATCGATGGATGTATCCAGTTGAAAGGTATGTCACTTTCTCCATCTAGTTTTATTCATTTATTCCGTGTGTGTTTTTTCTTAAACACAAATCCATTCATATCAGATATATCGGAACATTAAAAGCATATATTCGTAGTAGATCACATCCAGAAGGTTCCATAACCGAAGGCTATATTGCAGATGAGTGTTTAACATTCTGCTCTAGGTACATGAATGATATTGACACTAAGTTCTCTCGCAAAGGGAGGAATGATGGTGCTTCTGTTGAGCATACCTCATATTCAAACCTTGAGGTATTTAAACCACTCGGTGCTCCTATTGGAAAAGGTGTACCAATCCATCTTAGCTTTGAGGAATGCGATCAGATTCATTCCTATATTCTCTTTAATTGTGATGAACTCGTCGAGTTTGTGAAGTAAGTGTTTTCAATATAGGCTGTTTTATTTTTATTAAAAATACTCATTATTGCTTATAGAATTTCACTTTACACTTATATACTTTATATATTGTTTTCATAGGGAGCATAAGTTAGAATTGGAAAGAGAATGTCCTAGAAACATCGAACGACGACATAAAGCACAATTTTCTAAGTGGATACATGGTCATGTATGTAAAAAACTCGTTTACATCTTTCTACATGACATGTAGAGGAAATTATAGTGCTAAACTTTAAAACCATTTTATTTTATTAGGTACAAAAACTAAATGAAGATGGGAGTGTTGATGTTGATCTGTATAACTTGGTTTGTGCTCCTTCTAAACTTGTGAGGCGTTATTTCGGATACATTGTGAATGGTTTTCGTTTTCACACCACTGATCGGTCTGAGAATAGAAAAACTCAAAACAGTGGAGTTGTAGTACGTAGTGATGACTCTTCTGATATGAAATATTATGGTGTTTTGAGAGACATTTTTGAGTTGCATTATACTTGTGGAAACTATGTAGTTGTGTTTAAGTGTGATTGGTTTGATGTGGGACACCTTG
Source organism: Persicaria tinctoria (assembly GCA_037127255.1). Taxonomy (NCBI): domain Eukaryota; kingdom Viridiplantae; phylum Streptophyta; class Magnoliopsida; order Caryophyllales; family Polygonaceae; genus Persicaria; species Persicaria tinctoria. The sequence goes on along the minus strand of JBANSL010000019.1, from coordinate 38,805,036 downwards.
GCACAGGGTATAAGGTAGATGAATATGGATTCACTAGTGTGAATAGAATGAGGTCTTTGAAGACGGATGAAGTGTTTGTTCTAGAATCGCAAGTGGAGCAAGTGTTTTATATACAAGATCCACGAAATGATAATTGGGAATTCGTTATACATGCCCCACCAAGAGATCTCTATGATATGCCTACTTTCGACATTGATAACGAAGCTGTGGATGAAGATGCATATCAACAAGTAGAAGTTAGTGTTGCAGAGGATGAAAGTGTTAGCCCAATATGTAATGATTTCTCAATCGATTCATTAGCTACAAATTCATTCGTGGTTGAGCGAGAAGCTAAGGCAGTTGAAATGGTCAAAATGGTTATTGAGGAGACAAAGGAGGATGACGACTTCATCAACGATGGGGAAATCGCGGTGTCCGAGAGTTCAAGCGAAGAGGAAGAACTTATTTCTGACTCGGAAGATTGAACACACTATATTTTTCTTATAAAGCCTTTGATTTTCTTTAATTACTTGTTTTGTTTTTTTGTATCTACGAAGAGGAAGAACTTATTTCCTTATGGGTTATCATTGGAATGGATTGTTTATATATGTTAAATTTGACTATGTATGTTTCATATATTTGGAAATCCTTACAAAAACTTATGTCTTATATTATTTAACATGTGAAGACCACCATCCACAACACATTTTTTTGCAGATAAAATAGTGGTTGTAAGAGGAGGGAAGACGAGTTGTAATCATGATCGATCCACTAGACAAGTTGCACCCTTTGATGAAGAAACTTTTTCCATGGCTCGAAGAAGTAAGACTATATATACTTAATTCCTTTTATGCATTTAACGTGCAATTAGATATTCAAAGCCATTATTTGTTATATGGATGGGTTGAAAAACTTTGTCAATGTAAGACTTGGACAGACAAAGAGCTTTGCATTCCAAAAATCCAGAGTCAGAAACTTTAAGTCACAATACTCTCCATCATAATAGTTCACTGGAAATGGAAGTTAATGAGTCAAATGATAGTCAAGTTGAAGGTCTTGTTCCTTCAAAAGGAGAAGGTATGTTATCGAAAACTCATTTATTATTTATATTTACTGATCGATATTCTATTGATGCTCTCATAAATATATGCACATCTTATTTTGATTTTCATAGGTAAAAGAAAGAGAATTTCCAAGCTATCAAGTAGAGTTTCTATGGGTTTACAGGGAGAGGAAGTTACAAGTTCGACCCCTAGGGAGAGCATACCTTGCGGTGAGTAAATAGATATGCTAGATTACCTTAAGTCTGAGTATTTATATGAGCTCAAAATAAATCCAAAACAAATTAAAGAAACACTCGAAAAGCTGTAAAGGCACCCCGTATCTGGCACTGTCACGACTCGTGAAGGGTCTCCCACGAGTCGTGACAGCATACAGTAGCTCGCATAACACATGGATCCTCTTTTCACGACTCGTGAAGGGTCTCCCACGAGTCCTGACAGACTGCAATAGCTGAAGATTGCTCGAATCCCCCTTTCACGACTCGTGAAGGGTCTCACACGAGTCGTGACAACATGCAGTAGCTGAAGATTGCTCAAATCTCCCTTTCACGACTTGTGAACGATCTCCTACAAGTCATGACAATCTAGATGCTATCATAAAATCTCTTTACTTATTGATTTTCAATCTTATATGAAGGGTGCATTGCGTTTGTAGTTACTAAAAAAGAACTAAGTCTTTTTGGTTGTTAATATTACAGAGGAGCATACAAGTATAAATGGAAATGGAACTATGAATCTTATGCAAGGTAATGAGCCAATTGAGAGTCAACCTAAAGAGGTTGTTACTTCTAGGGGAGAAGGTATATTATTGAAACATCATGTGTTCATTGTACATATTGATCGATATTATGATGATGAGCTCATAAATATATTTATACATTATTGTGGTTTTATTAGGCAAGAGAAAGAGAACTTCTAAGTTGTCTAGTAGAGCTGCTATGGGTTTACAGAGGGAGGAAGTTGCAAATTCAACCCCTAGGGAGATCATAGAGGAGCAGATAGTAAACACTGTTGGTGGCGTGGTCTCAAATTCAGTTGTAAATGGAAGTGGAACTGCAGATGTCGTTGAAGGTAAATTGTAAATATTTTATGTTTTTTTAATAACTTGGGACAATTATTGTGTGTGTGTGTGTATATATATATATATATATATATGTATGTAAGATTGGGTGTGTTGATATGCATTTAGCTACATGTAAGACAAGTAAAAACAGTAGTAGAGGCAAGTACAAGAGTTATGTGGTTGACATGAAACTCAGAGGAAGAGGTTCAAAACTGTCAATTGAGATCCCTGACGAAATTGATCGTGCAATTGGAGAAAATGCACGACATTTGGTAAGAATTGGCAAGAAGCATTCGCATTAGTCGGTGAAAGCATGTGGAAGGAGATACAAGTAATATGTTATCTATAAGTCATTTTCAAATGATATTTTTAAACTACTTTGTGATAATTGAAGACTTGATTTGTTATTCGTTACAATTACAGGATAAATTCCAAATTGCCGAATCTCGTCACCTAAAGTTATTTGGCTTTGTTGTGGATACCATGCAACGTCTATATCGGTTGTGGAAAACCCGATTGCACTACTACTACAAGAGTGATAAGTGTGGCAAAACAGATGAAGAGCGCTTGAAAAATCCTCCTCCTGATTTACCTAAAGATCAATGGGAGTTTTGCGTAAAGCGATATGGATCCGATGAATTTAAGGTACTTTCAATTATGGTTCTTATTCATGTTTTTCCCTTTTATTTAATATTTAAATTTCATGTAACTATCTTTTTTCATGAAGGCAATTAGTGAAAGAAACTCTAAAAATCGGTTGTCCGACAAGAGATGCACTCATACAACTGGAAATTTATCATTTGCCGAAGTAGAAGATACATTGGTAAGATCTAGCTTGATTCTTTATCAACTCTCAATTTGGTAAGATCTTAAATTTTAACACTCTCCGGTAAGCTCTTCAATCTTCAAGTGGCGAATAGACCCGGTTATTTTGTGAGAAGTTATTATGGTCATTTCGTTCTTCATTGATAACCTAACTATTACCTCATTGACTAATGTCATTTTTTTTTCTCATGCTAGACAAAACGGAACAACAATGTAAAGCCTTCTGCAGATGTTGTGTGGCTCGTTGAGCACACAACTAAAAATTCTAAAGGCGAGCTTCAATGGGTTGATTATAATTCGAAAGAAATTCATGTAATTTTTCATACTATTTTAATTGTCATCACATTTCATATTAAAATAACATTAAATGATTTATTAATGATTTGATTTTGCACCTTCTTATAGGGTAAACTTAAAGGTGTGGTTGTCACAAGTGGTGATGCAATGACACAAGAGCAGATTCTAATTGATGTTTTGGGGTCAAGATCCGGCTACATACGTGGAAAAGGGACTGCTTTGCGTGGTTATACTAAGGGAATAAAGCAACTGGCCCAACAACAACTTGTAGAGCAACAATAAGGCCAATTACAAGAACAACAAAAAAAGATCCAAGATTTGGAGAAAATGATGAAAGAAACCAAGCAAATGCAGCAAAGAGAATTGGAAGAGTATAAAGCAGAACAACAACGGGCAATGGAAGCTTTCAAGCAAGACATGCTCCAAACACTCGCTAATCGAAATATCTAGTAACATGAAAATCAGGTAATTGTTCCCATATGTTATTTATGCGATGCTTCTATTGGTCACATTGTGCTTATATTTCTCTCCGTATGTACATTTCTTTTAATTTTTTTTGCATTATATTATAATATGATGATATCAAGAAAAAAGAAAGAAAGAGAGAGCAAAAGATAAGAGGGTTCATCGAATTTACAATCTTAGAATACAAAATGCATACAACATTTAGGTTTGATGTGTGTATTTAGTGACCAATGAGTTCTTCATCCATGGTAGTTTTCTTCTCTTTTTGAACTTGAATAATGAAGTTCTAACTTTGATTATAAAGTATATTTTTGTCCCTTTTGCGGGATATGGAAAAATGAGCACGGATGATGGATGCAAGTTTTTGTTGATTAGTTTGCATATGGAAGAATACATTTTGCCTTAGATAAGAATTGATATATGTAGTTTGTCTAGGAGAAGGAACTAGTTATAATGCATATAGAAGCATAGATTATGGATCGGAGTAGTTTTTTGGATTAGAAGGGAAGATATGACTAGTATAATGATGAAGTTACATGTTTGAAACATGTAAATTTTGTATGGTTTGGTGGGCAACTCGATTAAAAGGAAGTCAAGTCTATGTATTTGCATACAGTGGTACAAATGAATGTATTGGTACAAATGAATGTGTTGTAAGGAACCTACGGGAGCTATGTGTATTGAAAAAGGGGATTGCAAAAAAATCATTTACGGCAACAAAAAAAATTGTTGCTAAAGGCTATTTCACAACGATTTTGTCGTTGCAAAAGATTGTATTTATTTTTATATATAGTCTATTGCAACGACATTTGTCATTGCAAAATTATCTACCTTATCATAGTAGATCATTTTGCAACGAGAAAGTTGTTGCAAAAGATATATTTTTTGCAACAACATTAGTCATTGCAATGCTTGCCAAGAAATTGTAAATGCCTTTAGCAACAACATTGTCGTTGCGAATTTTATACCTGTTTTGCAACGCCGTTGTTGTTGCAAAATAGTTATGGCAATTGCAACGACATTTTTTGTTGCAAAAAACTTACCATTATTTTACAAGAAAAACGCATTTAGCAACGACAAATGTATTGTAACGAACTTTGTCGTTGCAAAAAGTGGTATTTTTCGCAACGGCAAATGTCGTTGCAATAGCCTTTAGCTACGCCTTGACCCGCAACGACACCGCAACGATAATTGTCGTTGCGAAATGTGGCTATTGCAACGATAACCCATGTATCGCAACGACAACAGTCGTTGCGAAAGCCCCTTTTTCTTGTAGTGAGGACATAAAATGGATGAGAAGTAGGCGGCAAGGATTGAAGAAAACGGGAGTTTCAAATGGGAGGAAGGGGAAGTATGATTTACGATTTGATTTTTTTAACTGTAAAATTAGTGAAAACGGCATCTGACAAGTCAGAAATGGAATTTCAGGGTATCATTTGTCCCCTATAGGTAAAATATCTTTACCTTATCATATCAAATATCCCATTTATAATAATTGAGAAAGAATGGAACTTCCTACTTAACTTGTGTGCTGCCATCTCAAGCGGTATTCCACGAGGTCTTCCAAAACACCTGTCGGCTATAAAAATAGCGGCTAAAAAAGAAGCATGACAACGCCAATATATATTTCCTATAAATAGAAAATGAGATCTCAAGATTCGAGGTCCGTATTTTAATATCGAGAAGGTTTCGGTTAGCTTTTCGGTGTTTATTGGAGTGAGATTTGTAGTCAAGTATGGAGAGCTGGTGTTCGACCGAGTGTGAACCGTATCGGACAACTTCAATAATAAACAAAGAACAATAAAACTAAAGAAATATTTGTTCATTAAGATCCACACATACACTCCTTGCAGGCAGGCAATACATGCATTAAAAAAGAAAAGAACAAAAAGAGTACAAACATATATGACACCGAGACTGAATTGAAGATCCACAACACATATTACAAATACAGCGTAGTGGCAACTAGCTAGGTAGCTTCCATTTATTTAAACCTTATATATCCACACGTACAGTGACTTACTTATGTGGAGGGGCCATGGCAGCTTAGTTACAGGTACGTACGTAGTTGAATCAGACATGGATGGCAAGCCAATTGACCATCAGGGACTGGGCCTCCTCGGCCCTCTTGGCAGCCGGTTCATCCTCCACGTTGTACCTCAGCCCGAATCCGTGTGACACCCCCGGGAAGATCTTCACCACGGTATTAATCTGCACCGTACCCAAATGATCATATATATATAACATGTATCGAATCCGACTTTTCTTACTGAATTGTACGTTGAAAGAAATTACGTACCCCTGGTTTGGCCGAAAGGATTTCTCCGAATTGCCTCAATTGTTCGGGTGGTGAAACCAGGTCATACTCGGCTCCGATGAATGCAGTCGGAACCATCACATCTGAATGTACATATACCAAAATTGATCATGAGTTCCAAATCAGGCCAATTGTAATTTTAATATATATATTTATCTTGTTATTTAATTTATACCGTTGATCTCATCAAGGCTTAGCTGATCGGAGGGATGAAGTGCAACCGCAGCCTTAATTGCGTCCAATTTCGCCAACTTGATAGCCGCCGATCCTAAATGTATACGTACGTCAACGAATTCAAAACATACACAAGCTTAGATCGAATTAGTTTAATAATTTAGAATAAATGTGTGTGGGTGTACCGCCAAAGCAAATGCCGGCAACGCCAAGAGAGGTAACGCCTCGGCTTTTTAAGGCGTCAATCATCAACTTTGCATCTTCACAAGCTTTGTCCTGTACATACATATGCAATTGATATGATATATCAACGATACCAATATATTATATTATATTATATATATATATATATATATATATATGAGTCTTTGATTAATGTGTGATATTATTATTAATTAACTAACTTACCGGAGAGTGAAGTTGTTTCCAAGCCTGGAAATCGAAGGCAGGGTCGTCGCAGTTAGCAGGGTCGCCGTATAAGAAATCAGGAACCACCACAAGGAACCCTTCTTCGGCTATCTTATCAGCTAGCCTCCTTCATTTGTACATATACAATACATATGTATAAGTTTATTTTTTTAAAAAAAAAATAATATTTTTTAACGATTTTTTTTATATATATAATCATCAATAGGTACGTAGTATGTGCTATCATACCTTAAGTTTGGTGCTTCATATCCTACAAAAAAAAAACATGACGATCAGGGTTTGATTGTACAAGTATATACAATATTAACAAATAAATAGTGAAAACATGTGCCATTTAAACTTCAAAGTGCACACAAATGAGTACTTACTACGATATAAATTTTTTACATAAGATATTATTTTTTTTTAAAATAAAATTAATATTTATTACTAATAAGTATTTAGTTAAAAAAAAAATATTTATATACTTTTTTAGCTCTTTAAAATACGCGTTAAAAAGTCAAACATCCTACAATTCCGATCCAAAAAATATTAATTTTTTAGTTCAAAATCAGCTATGATCCAAATATAAAATGAATATGTAGCTATGTTTAATTAATGAGTGGTATGTTGCACAACCAAAACTCATCCAAGATTTGAGCATGCATCCTTGATGCAAGTAAAACTTTACTAAAAAAACAAGCTTTAAATGAATGAAACTGTGCTAAAAATGGTATACATGCATGTAGATCTAATCTAAAAAAAGTTGACAGGCGCATCTAGCTAGGATGCGGGCTGCGCAAACAACTTGGCGGAGTGCATCTCAGTTCTCCTTAATTGATTAATTCGTGCAACAAAAAAACGGTTAGATTTTATTTTATTCTCTGAAAAAATATTTATTTAATTAATTTAGATTATACCGAAGACGTCGGAGAGGAGGAGGACGGCGCGGTTAGAATCAGCGGGGCCAGAGAAGTAAGCGTTGAGGCCTCCGAGCTCCTCGACGAAGCCGGATCCGCTGTCGGAGCTGAGGACCGGTGGGTTCTTCAGGCAGCATTGCGACGACATCTTCTCTGATTTGAATTGATCGATGATGAGATAACTCAATTGTTTTGAGTTGCTTCCACTGGGGAAGCTCTATTTATAGGCTCGTGGCAACTGGCAATTACTGCCAATTAAGGGAGGCTGATGTCATTCCTCCCGTCACCACTCATATATTATTGAAGTACTAACTCATGCAGTACGTAGTGATATGAGTCACTGAGATTATTCAAGTAATTTAACCCTAATTTAATTTCGTTGACCACGTGAACCATGTGATTTAAGTTCGATCATCAAATTAATATGGTTTCCACATCAACCAAAAGGCCTATATATGGATCGAAATAAATCGGTTCTAGTAAAGGTCACGAACCTACCAATCATTTTATTTTACTTCACTCTACTGTCTAGCTCCAAGTCCAAGTCCTACGAGTGTTGCCTATAACCCTTAAAAATGATTTTGGGCGAAGAGAAAAACATGAGCACCTCTCATGGAAACCCTACGAGTGCCACGCCGCCGGGTGGTGGAAGCAGCGGCTGGCTCCGGCCTCCAGGGGAGCCACCGGACGGGTCTAAATCATGGCGTGATACAGTTGTGGGTGATGGGCCTGTGCGGAATCCAGGGCTCACGCCCGGCTTGCTGGAAGGGAAAGTCTCGGTCTCCTTTCCATATGGAGCGGAAGGGGATCCGGTGATCGAGATAGGGCAGGAGGTCATGGAGGTGCTTGCTTTGACGTGGAAGTCGTCGGTGATTGTTAGGGCAAGAAGAGGGAAAGAGATCATGGATGTGCTTGCTCAAGGAGATCTGGCGCCCTAGAGGGCGTATGTTCTTGGCAGATCTCCCTAATGGCTATTACGTGGCAAGATTTGACAATGATTATGATTATTGTAATGCTCTTACGGGAGGACCTTGGATGATCTCGGCCACTACTTGATAACCAAGGCATGGTGTCCCGATTTCGACCCGGAGAAGGACGTCATCACCACATCTTCGGCATGGTTGCGTATCTCAAAGCTCCCAATTGTGTTCTATGAAGAGGAAGTGTTACGGAAGATTGCATCTGGGATCGGGATGCCAGTCAAGGTGGACACGAGAACTTTGTTCTCTAGCAGGGGGAGATATGATTAGATTTGCGTCGAAGTGGAACTCTTGAAACCTCTCAAAGGTACAGTCACGATTAATGATCGGCGCTATTTCCTCGAGTACGAAGGGCTCCACAAGATCGGTTTCAAGTGCGGGCGTTACGGTCATATCGCGATGCAATGTCCGAAGCGGGAGCCAGGAGGTGTTGCTGGGGACATGAGGAATAGGACGGCTAATTAGGAGGGGGAGAACAATCAGTCTGAGTCGAGGCAGGAGGATACTGCTGACAAACCTATGGAGTGGGTAGAGGAAGAACATAGGGGATGTTATGGTCCCTGGATGGATGTTCCGAGATGACGGAGAAATACAAAGGGCAAAGCTAAGATCGCCGGAACTCAGGGAGAACGGAGTGGCAACGACGGCAATCTCGGCAACAGTTTCGATGCATTGGAGGTTGAGGACGTAACCGACGAGGTAACTGGCAATGATAGCGAACAGTCCGGGCACGTCAATAAAGGAAAAGATATTAATGTGGCTATTATTAAGGAGAGAATCTCGGTTCCGGATGCTGAGAGGGGTATGACTTTTGATTATGGGAAAGAAGTTAGTTTCACTACTAGTAGTTTGGATAAGGGGGAAAGCACTAAGAAGAGAGCTTCTAAGAAGGTCCAAATTAGAGGAAATGGGCCTACTGCTAAAGGGAATGGCCTTACTTCTAGTGGGCTGGCTGGAGTAAGAGGGTCAGGCCCAACGAATCGTAGGAAGTCTGACGACCCGAGTCTAGTTTGGAGGGTGAAAGCCTCGGCCTTTTCAAAGGACAAAGAGGATGTCGACGGGGACTCGGATATGGCGCAGACGGTGGTAAGTGGAAATTAGGCGTAGGAGATACAGGTGTCGATCCTGACTCGACGTCCTATCCCCCATCTTCCCAATTAATTGCATCATTTGGAACTGCTGCGGGGCCGGTAGTGACGGGTTCCGCAAAGCCACCAAGTACATGAGCTGGCTACATAAAGTGGATGTGTTGGCCATCCTTAAGCCGAAGTTGTCTGGCGAGCGTGCTAAGGCGGTGATGGACATATTAGGTTTCTCTGATAGGGAGGTTGTTGAAGCGGATGGGTTTCGAGGGGGAGTTTGGCTCCTTTGGAAGAAAGAAAAGGTCGATATCTCTATTATTCGGAAGCATCAGAGATTTATTATTGCGGAGGCTACGATTGGACCACACATGCTGCATTTGATGGTCGTGTATGCGTATCCGAATGAGGCTGATCGGAGACAGTTCTGGACAGACGTAGCGGAGGTTGTCGGCGACATCCATGTGCCAATCTTTGTGGGCGGGGACTTCAACTGCGTGCTGCATAGTTGGGAGAGGAGTGGTGATTCTAGGAGTCTTTCCCCTGACACGGACAAGTTCAAAGAGTGGGTTGAGGACTCCGAGTTGATCGACTTGGGCTTCTCCGGGCCGACTTTCACTTGGCATAGAGGTAAGACGCCAACAACTTATAGGGCTAGCAGAATTGACAGGGTTTTCACTAACGTTGATGAGCGGTTTGACTGGTCAGAGGCTCAGGTTAGGCACTTGCCCAAATTTAATTCCGATCATTTTCCGTTGCTTCTTGAACTGAGCCCTCCTAGGAAGACTAACAAGAGTAGACGTCCATTTCGGTTTCAAGTGGCCTGGACTATCCACCCTGGGTTTCGAGACTTGGTAAAGGACTCTTGGGACACGTGGAGGGCTACACCGTTTGCCCTTCAGGATCTCCGGACACACCTGTTGAAATGGAATAAGGAGGTCTTTGGCGATATTTTGGAGAGGAAGATGAGGCTGGAGAATCAGTTGCGTGAGATTCAGGAGGAGTTAGGCACTCGAGTCACGATAGAGCTCATAAGACAGGAAGCGGACACCTAAGCCGAGCTGGCTTTGACGTTGGAACAAGAAGAGCTCCTTTGGTTCCAAAAGTCCAGAGAGTAATGGTTATGCACCGGAGACCGGAATACCTCTTTCTTCCACCTCTCAACTGTCATCCGACAACGAAATAGGATTGATGGGCTGCAGGGTGCAGATGGGGAGGTTGTTACGGATGGAAAAGCGGTTGAAGCGATGGTAACTGCTTTCTTCTGAGAGCTTTACATTATCCCGACGGAGGAGATGGGGGCCTCGCCTTGGCCGACGGGAAGCTTTCCTGTCTTGCCGGAGGCTGATTGGGATGCGATTAAGAGGCCGGTTACTGATGAGGAGATCTGTTGTGCCATTCGCGAGATGGGAGCCTTCAAAGCGCCCAGGGTGGATGGTTATCAGGCTACTTTCTTCCAGAAATGCTGGGATGTGGTTGGGTCTTCAGTAAAGGCGTACGTGAAGGGGGTTTTTGCGTCGTCTTCGATGCCTAAAGGACTCAATGAAACGTTGATTGTGTTGTTGGCTAAGGTGTCCAAGTCGGATACCGTTGCTCAGTTCCGACCCATAAGCCTTTGTAATGTGTTGTACAAAACCATTACAAAAGTGCTTGTTAACAGGATGAGACCTCTTCTTAACTCTCCCATTAGTCCGATGCAAGGTTTATATGTGATAATATTGTTGTTATGCAGGAACTTGTTCACTCAATGCGGAAGAAGAGGGGTGCGACGGGTTGGATGATCCTCAAGATTGACCTTGCAAAGGCCTATGATCGACTTCGGTGGGATTTTGTCTTGGATACCTTACGGGATGCTGGCTTCCCGGGAGATTGGTTCGGATGGATCGAGGAGTGCATCACTACTCTGTCAACGAGGGTGCTTGTCAACGGCGAGATGACCAATGAGTTTAAGCCAACGAGGGGCCTTAGACAGGGAGATCCTATTTCCCCCTATTTATTCATCTTGTGCATCGAACGGTTAAGCCAAGCTATTTTTTGGGCTGTTGATGAGGGGGAGTGGATTCCTGCTAAATTAAATAGGACCGGTCCTAATATCTCTCATGTCTTTTTTGCAGATGATATTGTCTTGGTAGCAGAGGCCTCGGTTAGCCAGTTACGTGTTATACAAGATCTTTTGGATAGCTTCTGTGCGGCTTCAGGCCAAAGAGTGAGCCCGTCGAAATCCAGGCTGTTCGTCTCAACGAATGTGAGTAGCGAGGAAGTTTCGGAATTGAGGAGAGAGTGCGACTATGAGGTGACGGATAATCTTGGGAGCTATCTTGGGATGCCCGTGCTTCATAAGAGGATCACTAAGGGCACCTTCGCCCCTTTGGTTGACAAGATCAGGTCCCGACTAGCCAGCTGGAGAGGGAAGTATCTTAGTTTTGTTGGGAGGATCACCCTAACAGCCTAACTAAATCAGTTTTAAATTCTATCCCTGTTTAAACTATGGCTATGGTGGTTTTACCCGTGGATACGTGTGACCAAATCGATAAACTTTGTAGGCAATTCATCTAGGGAGGTAGCGAGGATCGGAGGCGGATGCACTTGGTCAATTAGGAAGCTGTCTGTAGTCCGAGGGAACACGAAGGGCTCAGAGTCTGGTCGATGCGAGATCTCAATCTCGCTATCACCGGGAAACTCATGTGGCGGTTCCTAACAAGCACGGATGAAGAAGCTTGGAGTGATATACTCCGAGCTAAGTATAATCGGTCGCTAGCCGGCGGGGTGTTTGAGACGTCCCATGTTTGGTCGAGCATGCTCCAAAGTTCGAGCGCCGTTGTGGCTACGGGAGTGCGATGGATTATTGGGGATGGCAAGCTTTCACGCTTCTGGGATGATTGTTGGGTTGGAGACCATCCGTTGAAATCGGTTGCAAGGGTAGCTCTAGATGAGGTGACGCTTGAACGGACTGTCCGGTCGTATTGGGATCGAGGACGGTGAAGGTTGGAGATGGGTTGATCTAGAACAGCTGCTCCCGCCCACATTTCTTATGAAGTTAGCTTCTTCAGCCGTGGATGAATCCAGCACCGAGGTGGACAGGTTGAGCTGGCGGGCGTCTCCGAATGGGGATTATTCAATTCGTTCAGCCTACGATATGCTACGAGGTAACCGAGAGCTTTGTTTTTATCAATGCTTAGGTTTTTAAGCGGGTTTGGGTGCTGAAAGTCCCCAAGCGAGTCAGGTGGTTTGTGTGGTTTGTTCTCCGGGGGCGATCCTTACCAACGAGGAGAGATGCCGCCGTCATCTTGCCTCTGACCACTGCTGCAGCGCTTGCTCGGGCCATGCCGAATCTCTCGTTCACCTGTTTAGGGATTGCAAGGAAATTTTCCCCCTTTGGGAAGCTCCAGGTATGGAGTCACCAGGGCTGAGCTTCTTCATCGAACCTTTTGCGGAATGGATCCGATGCAACCTGTTGTCCACGGTTAATAAAATGGAGGATATGGACTGACCGAGCTTATACGCGACGAGTCTGTGGTGGATTTGGCGTTGGCGAAATAGCCGAGTGTTTAATGGCCAACAATGCTCAGTGGATCAGGTTCGGTTTATTAAGGCGAAGGCGCTGGAATACGCTAATGCATGGAATTTGCACAGCATCAAGGGTGCCGATATAGGTCGACACCGGGTGAACATTAGCTGGGAGAAACCCCCTGAAGGTTGGTGTAGTTGAACTCGGATGGTTCGGTTTTGATTGATGGAGGCGCTGGCGCCGGAGGTATTATTCGTGATGAGGAGGGGCGTTGGATGACGGGGTTTGTTCGCCGGTTAGGCAGTTGCACAGTGCCAGTGGCGGAGCTTTTGGGTCTGGTTGATGGGCTCCGTCTGGTGTGGGACCATGGCTATAGGAATATCGTGGTCGAGGTCGACTCTTTGCTCGTCACTTCATTCGTTATGAAAGGAGTCAGAGATTGTCATCCGTTATCTAGCCTGGTTCGCCAATGCCAGAGCTTATTAGCCCGAGACTGGGAGATCCAGTTGAGGCATGTCTATAGGGAAGCAAATCGTGTCGTCGACTCCCTCACAACTGGTTCTTTTTCTTTCCCGGTTAGGTTGCATGTGTTTATTGCCCCGCTGTTAGATATTGTTATGCTTATTGATGAGGACATCCAGAGAAGGGCCACCCCCCGTGATTTTTCGATGCAAGCTCTTTTTAATACTACCGAGAGCTTGCTCTCGTCTTTTTTACCAAAAAAAAAATTTATTTTACTTCTAATAACCCAGACATCGACAAATAAATGTGAACAAGTCTACTAGCACACATCAGAATTCAGCCAAAATAATCCGTCTTCACCTTGTATGTATACATAGTATATAGCTTCAACTAAAACAAAATCGAATTAATATGAGTGCTCTCACCCAGTGGCGGACCCAGAAACTTTTGAGGGGGGGGGGGGGGGGGGTCACCACAGTAGTACACAATAAGATCGAGCCTCGATCCATCAACCAAAACCATACACCCTCAGGCCACCTCCTGCCCAACCTTGGAATAAAATCCATACTAGAGGTATGCAATATACATAACAATACACATACTCATTCCTCATATCAAAACCAAAACGAAATCAACATGGTGGTGCACAAAAACTAACCTATCATTCCATTCCTAAAAAATGAGAGCACTAGTGATCATTCAAAAATGCAAATCAAGACATGAAACGATCATAAAAGAAAATCTACACTGAAACTCAGAGATCCTGAAATGCATCATTCCCATCATCAATCAAAAGTTACACTAAAGTACATCCAACTATCCAAGTGCTTAAGAGTTCTTCTCCTGTACGAAGAAAAATCAATCTAAACCAAAAAAAAAAAAATGCTAACCAATTCAAATCCAATTCAATATCAATCTCAATCCTAAAATCAATCTCAATTCAAACCTCTCACTTCAATCTCAATCTCAATTCATTTAGAAAACAATCTCAATTCAAAAATCTCAATTCAACATCAATCTCAATTAGAAAATATAAATTCAATAACAAATTCTCCATGTTTCTATCTATTTAAACAAACGGCTAATCCAATCCCACTTCAATCTCATATCAAAAATCAAATTACAAATTTACAATTCAACATTAATCTCAATTCTAAAGCAATAACCACAATCAATTTGTAATTTGGAGATTACCTTTCGACTTTCGATCGACAGTAGACAACTAGAGAAGGAAGGAGAAGGAAGGAGAACTGGAGGCAGCGTAGCTCCGGTAGGCGAGTCGGCGACGGAGGTTCGGGAGAACTGGAGAAGGAAGGAGGCGGCGTGGCTCCTGTCGAATACTCGAGAGAGAGATTCGGTCACTCCTGTCGACACAACCACACAGGTTGTGTCGACAGGAAGGAGGCGGCGACGGCCTGGCTCCAGTCGGCGATGGCACTTCACGGGAGTCGGGACTGGAGAACGACGCACAGGCACGACTGCATGAGAGAAGTGGGGAAGGAGGCGGACGCGTGCGGGGTACTCTCTGCTACTCTCTCCCACCTGGCCGCCTGGGAACCTTGAGAGAAGTGGGGAAGGAGGCGGACGCGTGCGGCTTGCTCTCTCATACTCTCTCCCGCTTGGCCGCCTGGGAACCTTTGGAAAGTTAGGGTTAACCAAAATGACATTGTTTTGTTTTGTTTTTTTTATTTTGGGCCGAGGGGGGTCACGTGACCCCCCAGGACCCCCCTGGGTCCGCCACTGCTCTCACCAGTTTAGTAAATTGGTTAAGTGGCTATTTTCAAACAACACCCTCTACAACACATTTCCTACTCCACTCCCTACTAAACTCATTCATTTTAATATTTATTTAATATTAAAAAAATTATATTTATATTCCTAACATTTTTTTTTATATATTTATAAAATTTTATTTTGAAATATCATGTTTTAATATTTTGAATAAGGATATTTTGTAAAATATTGCCTTTTTAATTTTTAAAAATATTAAAACGTGATTTTCAAAATAAAATTTTATAAATATATAAAAACAAATATTAGGAATATAAATATAATTTTTTAATTTTTTGTAAGATTAAATAAATGTTAAAATAAAAAGTGGATTAGGTAGTGATGTATGGAGGGTTGTAGAAGATCCCCACTGGGCTATTTATTTTGGTACATTTGAATCACGTGCAACCCTCTTCCCCACAACCCCGCCCCATAACCACGTCCCACAAAATTATTTTACCATTAAATTAATATTAAAAAATTTTAAAAAATATATTTAGCTTCTACATACTTCTTATAACATATTTGGAAAAAAAAAATCTTAAAATATCAACTTACAAAAACTATAATAATTTATAAGAGATAGAAATATTTTTTAAAAGTTTTTAAAAGATGTGATTTTACTGTATATTTTAAAAATATATATAATTCGATTTGTTAGGATATTATTTTTCCAAATATGATATAATAAGTATGTAGAAGCTAAATATATATTTTAATTTTTTTTTATATTAATTCATAAGTAAAATAATTTTGTGGGGCGAGAAGTTGGGGCAGAAGATTTGCCCCAATTTGAATCGTGCATTAATAACATTATTAGTCATTTTTATCTGTTCGCCTAAATAATAAAATAACTTGAAAATAATTGTTTTTTTTACAGTAGGTAAGAAGTAGGCGAACCTTACTTAGAGTAAGGTGTCACCATGATCATCCGACAGGATGATGTTACAGAGATCCCGAAGGATAGGGAGATTACCTAGATTACAAATGTCACTAGACTAAGCTATGAAATCTGCAGCTCTGCTGGCTTCTCTGTAGCAGTGTCTGAATTCGATATTGTCGAAGTTGGCACTAAGGCTTTTGATAAGCTCCACTTCCCTTAAAATTTCCCATTTGACATGATTCTTGACGTTAATGGCTTTTGTAACATCCAAGCAATCACCTTTCACTATAATTCTCCCTAACCCTTTGGATATGGCTAAAGTAATACCTGCACAAACCGCTGCAGCTTCTGTTTGGATAGCAGATGAGGCTGCCGTTTCCGATTGAAGAATATCAATAACTAAACCGTAATGATCCCGATTAATCACCCCCACCTGGCCTGCGCCCGTGGGTTTCAGTGAGCCATCTACATTTACTTTGTATATAGCCCTATGTGGATTAATCCATCTGGAGTTGCGTTTCCTTTTGATACTTGGTGCTGGTTTGGTAGGAGGAGAATTATTCGCAGCATGCCAGTCAGCAAGAGCTGACAGCAGCGTACCGTCATGCTGTGGGATGTCCCTTGTTGTTTATTCCTGAAAATCAGATCATTCTTAGAATCCCAGATCTTTTGCCAAATGAAGCTAAGTTCCTCTAGATCTTTTTTGTTGCAGTTTGTGCTAGCTAATTCCTTGATATTATCACAATTATTGGGTATTAGTGGTTTGTTTCTACCAACCAAGTTTTCATAGGCGGCAATGGTGGTTCTTGTGAATGGACATGTTAGAAAGAGATGGTTGCTATATTCAGTACTGTTATTGCAAAGGCAGCAATTAGCCACTACTAGAATTTTGTCATTTAACATCGGGTAATAGCCGATGTCTTTAAAAAAAAAAATCGATGTCTATGTGGGTGATGTAAAAAGTCAAAACTTTTTAACATCGGGTAATAGCCGATGTGTTTATATGTTATAGCATCGGTTATATTTTTAAATCTGATGTCTTTGATATGTTATAACATCGATTATAAAATATACCAGATGTTATAAACATACAAAGACATCGGCTATTACCCGATGTTAAAACGTTTTGACTTTTTACATCACCAACATAGACATCGAATTTTTTTTTTGAAAGACATCGGCTATTGCCTGATGTTAAATGGCCTATTTGTAGTTATTTTTTAATTATCGTAGCCTATGCGGGATTTGAACCCACATCTTTGTGTTTTAACACAACGCTCTACCATTTGAGCTAATAAGCTTTAAGTTAGATAAAATGTTCTTACATAATAGAAAAAGAACATGATTTAGATTCATAACAAATAGCTAGAAACAAAACACTAAAAATAGAAGATTAGACAAATGTATAGAATAGAAGTTTAGACAAATGCTCCAGAAGTGTAAGTGATCGTCTTTGTTGTTTCACCATAAACTGAAGTTGAACTAGAAAGCATTGATTCATCAGACAAGTGCAATTACTAGAGCAGAGAAAGCTAAATTGAGAAAAAAGGGTTGAAAACATACGAATCTTTGATATCGACGTGCTCGACAAACAAAAGCAATATGGTAACAAGTTGATCTCCGTCATTAACAACCTGTCACATTTCAACCATATCAATTTACCTTCTACACAGAGCAACAACAACCATTTAGCTAGATGTAATTATGCTAATGACAGAACTAAGAGGATCATACATGTTCAAGTAAAAACAATCCACTACAAAATCTCCAAGCAAAGCATCCACTACTCTGTCAAGTGGAGAACATTCAGCTCAGATAACACTCTCTGAACATTCAGTTCAGAGACTCTCCTTTTATTTTCTTTTATATTACCTTTATGTATGATCTCAAAAACCGGCTGCAGAAACACAAGGATCTTATATCAGTGGCAGAAAAATAAACACTGGCCATCAAGTTTATTATAAATCATGAAGAACTGCATAATGTGAAGACATGAAAAAATGATACTTTCGAGTTTCATAGTTTGCCATTATTTGCAGAATCAATTGAAACCAAAGAAACCCTAAATCATCACTTCAATTAGAAATAATGATTCAATCCATGAATTAGAAAGGAATTCCTATCAGCAGCAATCTACATATATACAATTATAGAATCTCCAACCATTAAGCTTTTCAAATGTCTGATCCTAACAGAAAAAAAGGAAACGCAAGTAATACATTGTCCTCTCTTACCATTTTTAGAATAACATCTATAGCACCCTTGCCATCACCAAGAGCTCCATCAATCTCATCAATTACCTACAAAGAATATAAGATTACAGTTGTTCCTTATAAAGCTTACCATTAGATGGATAAGATTATAAGCTTGCACCTTACCAAACACTTTGGTTTTGAGTCTGCCATTACAAAGTTCATCTGAACTGCATCAAGGATCTTTGTTTCAATTGTGGACGTTGATCGATCGTCGCTAGCATTTATCTATCAAGATAAAAAAAAGCAGTTGGGACCAAATGAAACGTGAAACTTGAAAAACAAGGCAGGAGAAAAGAATCCTTCAAAAACACATGAGTATAACGGATGATAATAAAACAAAGACTTTCAAATCAAGCAACACTGAACATTCACAAGAACAATAAAAACTAAACATACATAACTAGATGACATTCAACATCATTTTTCTGACAGCATTATCACATTATAATGGTTGTTGCCATAAACTTAGCAAGTAGGATATAGATAAATTCTTCAAGCAAAGAAATAAATATCATACTAGAAATAATAAAAGGACCCTACAATGAACTGATTTCTGATATTGCATGCAAATCAAAACTTTAGACATCAGTTTAATCATAGTGTATAAGGGCAGAAACCAACCTCTACAACATGGTACCCACAATGTCGTGCAGCACCATGAGCAAGTGTCGTCTTTCCTAGACCAGGTGGACCACACAGTAAAAGAACCTGCAATTGGTTAGGTTTTAGTATAGGTAGATTATTATATATATCTCTGCCTAGCTTGTACTGGCAATCATAATCCAGCAAGTGGAATAAGACTAATATATGTAAACAAACTAACTATACACTAATATGAGTGTGCAAATTGAATCAAAATCAGCACACTATCGTAATGCATAATCAATTAAAAATAAACCTCTATTGCTCTGGAATTGAAAAAAAAAGGAGGGGGGGGGGGGGGGGGGCTTCGATTAGCACTATATAAAATACGACTATATGTGAACATCTTGACAGAGATTAGAAGAAGAGAAAAAAGGGCATAATAGCTTCACTTTTGTCAATAAGAAAATATTTTTATAGCATTGTAAATTGTTGACCTTCAAGTAATGAAATTAATAAGACCTTCACCTCACTTAAAATTCTACAGAAACATTCATTCTACTACAGTCTATTGTCCTCTCTCCAATAGAAGGAGCATTTTAACAGAAAAAAGAACTTTACATGGAAATTTATGAAGGACATTAAAGCCACTGAAAGAACTTATGCTAATTGTTATAGTGATTGCTATAATCTTTATTCATATATATTGCTATAATCTTTATTTCTTCTTTACTGACTTGAAGTGTAATACATGCCTAGTTGAAAAAGGATATTACTTCACCACAAATGACAAACCTTTTGATATGGTGGTTCACCATTTCTTAATTTTTTGGGTTGTATCCCTTGAGCTCCTAGAGGTCTAATATTTTTAGACAAGTCCTCCAAAAGCAAGGAAAAATCTACAAAATCAAAAAGTGTCTCCAAAAAGGTTGAAGCTACTACCAAAGATTCTCCCTCAAGTTCTCAAGTTAGAAGGTCCAGGAGTAAGAAGCAAAAGACTAAGAATATTTCATTTACCTTATCGGAATATTCATAATCATCAAAACTGATAGAGCCAGCACCAAAGCTTAAAACCGATTCTGACTGCTGAGAGCATGCCCAGGAGGCAGAAACCCACAAACAAACATTCACCAAATTCAGCGGGAAAATAAAAACTAAACCAAACTAATTCACATAAACAAACATTCATCAAACCTAAACCCTAAATAAAAATTGAATATCAACATCAAGCCAGCCACACTTAATCCAATCAATTCACACAAACCCTAAATCAAAAATATTGAAAATTAAAGGCGGAATTTCGTACCGGTGACAGAGAGGAAGTGAGGGAGTAGGGTTTCGATTGCTGGAGTAGGGATTTCGATAGCATCCTCTTATCTGAGTTGTCTCCCTCTAGCATCCTCTTGGACTGCTCAGATCTGGTGGGGTGGTGGACTGCGCCTCTTGTCTCCCTCTACCATCCTCTTGTCTAGTTCTCCAGCCTATGTCCTCCTCTTTTGAGTTCGATCGCCTGCTGGCGGTGGGGTGGCGGCGAGCCTGTGATTAGGATGAAGCACCGAGAAAGAAGAGATCTGGCGTGTATGGGTTTAGATCTGAGAAGTAAGAACAGATCTAGGCAGATTTACGAAGGGAGGTGGCGGGAAGAGGAGGTGGAGCGAGTCGCCGGCAAGAAGGAGGTGGAGAGGTGGCGAGAAGGAGGTGGATCGAGTGAGTTGCTGGCAAGGAGGTGAATTTGTGAAGGGAGGTAGTGGGAGGAGGCGGTGGAGCGAGGGGTCTGAACAAATGAAGAATGAATAATGAATAAAGAAGAAAGAGCACCTTCTAAAATGGTACACATATTTGCTTGGGCGGGTGTTCAAATGATTTCAAGTGTAGTTCCGCGCCTTTTAAAATTTTTTAAAACACATATTTAACATCGGTCAAGTAAATGGGACGTTGTCTATGATTTTATTTAAATCGCAAATTTAAAAACCGATGTTAAAAAACTGTTTAACATGGCAGGTTTTTCTGACTGATGTTAATCAGCCGATGTTAAATAACAGAATTCTAGTAGTGAGCGGGTACTCTATTGAAATACCTATTTAATCTTTCCTTAGTAGCAAGACTGTCAGAAGTAATCTTCCAAAGTAGGTTTATAATTTTTGGAGGGACGAGTAATTTCCAGATCCAGTTATAGTCATCATTATAATTGTTGTTATTTATTATTTTTTATCTTGCTGATCTAGTTATGAATTGTCCATCCGGGTTATCTTTCCAAACAAGTTTATCTGGAGTATTCCAAGTTGGCACTCTGATTTTAATTATTTTAGAGACAATGTTGTTGGGGAAAACCTCATGAAGGAGAGGAATATTCCAATGTTTATTAGTGTTGAGAAGCTGGTTAACCTTAAGTTCAGGGTCACGATTATATTGATAGTCAGATAGATTGTGATCTGGTAGCCAGTTGTCTTTCGAAACATTTATAGATTCAACATTTCCTATGATCCATAGTAGACCTTGAGAGAAGTTTTCTCGTAAGTGTAAGAGTCTACTGAATTGCCAAGAAGTGTTCTGTGCGGATTTCTCCATTAGCCCTTGTTGCTGTAGGTATTTTTCCTTTATTATTTTAACCCAGATATTATTAGGCTCATGGTAGATTCCCCATAAGAGTTTCATTTGGAGGCTTATATTCAGATCTTCAGCAAGCTTTAAGCCGAGCCCACCTTGCTCTTTTGGTTTGCAGATCTTTTCCCAACTAATCAGGGGGGTTTACTTTTCAGATTGTAACTTATTCCAAAAATATTTTTTATTTATTTGATCAATCTGGTGAAGGACTCCTTTTGGAAGAAGGAAGTTTTGCATCAAATAGTTGGTTTTGGAGCTTAAATTAGCATGGATAAGAGAAGCACGGCCGGCTTGTGTCAAAGTAGAAGCTTTCCAATTGGATAATTGTTTTTTCAGGCTTTGAATAGCCTCATCAAAGATCTCGTTTTTAACTCTACCCCTTACCAGAGGTATACCAAGATATTTTTCAAGAGTTTTGACAATAGGAATGTTCATATCTCGTGCTAGGAGTTAGCCAAGTTTGGGCTAATGTTTTCAGAAACTTGTAAAGATTTTTATTATAGTTTATAGTTAGACCTGATAGGTTAGAGAAATTATTTAGAATGTTTTTGATGGAGTGTAGGCTTTTATGAGAAGCTCTGGCAAAGATAATTGTGTCGTCTGCAAACGTAAGAAAGGGTATAGTAGTACCATTTTTTGCTAATTGGATTCCAACGAGAGCATCATCGAATTGTGCTTCCTTAATTAGTTCTCTGGCCAAGTTTTCCATGAGAAGAATGAATATATACGATGCTAAGAGATCCCCTTGTCTTATACCCCTGCCAGGTTTGAAAGGGGATCCTGGGTAGTTGTTTACTAAAACAAAGAAGGTGGTTGTGGTAATACAGTTCATAATCCAAGTGATCCATTGGAGGGCAAAGCCAAATTTGGAGAGGGTTGCGTGAATATAATCCCAATTGATTCTGTCGTATGCCTTTTCCATGTTAAGTTTGATTGCCATCCGTCCTTTTTTTCCTTTTTGTTTGTGAAAGTTATGAAAAACTTCATGGGCTATAAGGGTGTTGTCTTGAATTGAACTTCCTTCAACAAAGGCACCTTGAAAGGGTTTAATTAATTTATTTAGGAATGGTTTGAGTCTATTAGCAAGGATCTTAGTTATGATTTTATTAATGGTATTGCATAAGCTGATGGGTCTGTAGTGATTGATATTTAGAGGATTTTCAGTCTTGGGTATGAGGGCAATGAAAGTCTGGTTGATTTGAGTTAGCTTGCTGCCTGAGTGAAAGAAGGCTTTAATTGCTTTACAGAGAGAGCCTCCAACTATTTTCCAGTATCTGAGGTAAAATTCAGGAGGGTACCCATCAGGGCCTGGGGTTTTGTCTTCAGCCATACTGCTGATAGTGTCTTTGATTTCTTTGTTGGAAGGTATGGTTAGCAAGGTGATAGCATGCATTTAGGTAGGCATAATAGGTTGCATTTAGCTTAGTTAAGATGCATAACATGCATGATTTAAGTATAATTTGCATATTTGCTCTCTATGTTGGTGGAGTCGGAATCTACATGCTTTTATTGATTATTTCAGATACCTGTGGATCCGAGGAGGAGACATGGGTTGATAACGCATTAGATGAGAATGTATAGTTGATCGAAGAAGCTTACATGAAGATCTTCATGCTATAATTTTATAAAAGCAACATCAAGCAATAGGAAACATGAATAAGAGAACAAATATCCTAGCAAATATGTGAGCGATCCAATAGTAAAGGAAATTTTAATCCAACCTCACCGGGATAATGTGTTTCACTCAAACTCTCATGTGTTTAGGCTTTAAAATCCAACTCTCAACTTAATCCAAAATGCTCTATACACCGTGAAAGTTATCACTTGCAAACAACATCATGAGGACTTTTATATGGTTGTAATGGGCTTTGGTAGGAACATAAGACATGACAAATATTTAGGTTTGTGGTGCTAAAAATCCGGGAAAAAGGAACAACAACTAACCAGAACAACACCCAAACTTCCATACTTCGCAAACCATTCCAATAACATAAACTCCAATACACATCAATAAGCACTCTTCGATTTCAATAGCCATACAACTCATGCATTTTTTTCATTATGATGACTTCTTTTCTTTTCTTTTATGTTACTAATTTTGCCCCTAGGTGAATTTTATCCTCGCTAGGTCCAAACTTACTAGACTTTTACTCATAAGTGAATTTTATCCTCCTTAGGCCCCTAGTAATAAGTCATCTCTTTTATGCAAGAAAGGTTACCTTATTTTGGCTAGGCCTCTCGCAATGCACAACAGTACATACATCATCTCCATTCAAAGCAACTCCAACATAAAGAATTTTCACCAATTCTCCTCCTAATTCCCGGATGGGGTCAGGCTAATAATTGGCTATGATATATTTTTGTGGAGCTATAAAAAAGAAATAGGCTTTACGACTCAGATGGGCTTCAAGCAAAGGATAATGCAAAGGGTAGATAAGGTATAATATGGGTAAATAAAACATGCCTCAATCATTTGTAATTCACAAGCAACAAACATGTGCAATACGGTCATGAAAAATAATCATATGAAGAGTATAATCACACAATAAAAGCAAAAGGAGATAATATGTAATCTCCCTATAAGGCCAAAACAAATTCACAAAGGGTTATGTTTTTGCTAGATTTCAATTAAACCTCAACTATGAACCATACTTGCTCAATTATATTCTCAAATCATGCTCCAAAATCATTTTCAAGCAATTCAATCAAATTATGGGATTTATGCAATAAGATCATAAACATAAATTAGAGGACAAAGTAAACCAAGATGGGTATCTTTAATAACACCTAAATACAATGCATGCTATTTTTGTGATTTTTTTAAATGTGATATATGAGTAAAAATAAATACGAAGACATAAATAAACATGATAACATACATAAACATGATATGCAAACTCTATCTATATGCAATGCAATCCCTCCCCCACACTTAAACCTTTCATTGTCCTCAATGAAACATAAAAGACAACAACAAATAAAAACATAGAGGAAGAGATGAATGAAATACTCACAATGTGGTGGATGGGTCTCTATAGGTCGGATCTGAGCATTGCGGCGGGTTAAAGGCGACGACCTTTCCTGAAAGGTTAGTCTATCCAAAAACTAAAAACAACTATCTAATGCCTAATGGAAAACCTAATTTATTGAAAAGAAAACTAGCTAACTAGGAATTGAAATAACTAAAACTTACCTCGGGTTGCCTCCCGAGAAGCGCCTTTCTTTAATGTCATTGGCTTGACTTATTCTCAATCTCAAGACCTTATCTCTCAGACATCGTCAAGGCCCTCAGTAGCCTATCATATTTCTGTGCACACATCTTACAAGGCACATCATAGCACATGCAATAAATTGAAAGCATAAAATGTTGAACTCAAGAACCCTTTCAATATATCAAAGAGTCTAGCATGACTCTCTGCAAAAGGAATATGATACCACCAACACAGTTCCGCTGGTGGCTTTTCAAAATAGCAATCAAAAGGATCAACATAATCACCATTACCTTCAAAATTGCAAAAGTTTACCTTTATTACCTCTTGATCCTCAGCTGATGGCTCTAGACCTGGTTCATCAATGGACGAGCTCATAATGGATGTTGCAGATGGAGTAGGAGATACATCACATGTAACCTCATGCGTCGACTCATGAGATTCCAAGTCAGGAAGCACTAGACCCTTTCCTCCATCGTCGAAGACACTAGCTATTGTTGTCTGCAACCAATTCCTCCTCTTCTTCTTCTTCGAAGCTCCTTTCTTTCTCACCTTTTGCACTTAATATTTGAATGAGTTGGTTCATCTGTTCCTCTAAGTTTTTACAACGGCTCATTTGTTCCTCCAATTTTCCGATTCGGCTCATTTTTCCTTCCTCTAACTGCTGCACCACTTGAGTAAGAGTTTGCAATGGATCCTCCAAGTGTGTGACAGAGTCCTCCATTGGCGGTGAAGACGTAGTGAGCAAGACTTCTTGTGAAACATGGTAATCCATATAACAGAAAAAATCCCATAACCCCGACAATCCTCCTAACCGTTTCAGTCATCCGTTACTCATGTACTCAACAAGTGCTCGTGTCTCAACAGTCATCCCATTAAGTATGCAAATAATCATATCTCAGATGCTGAATTGATAACCCCATGAACCAAGGTCGTCAACATACTCGTGCAATCTAGTGAAGTATTGGTGAAAGTTCTCCCCTTCAAATTGCGCTAATCTCAACATCTTGAAAAAGTTAGTAGCAAGGGTGTTGTGAACCGTAAGATAGGTTCACAACAAAGTTAGATATATAAACAAAAATTAATAAATACACAAAACAAAGAAATAAACTTGATTCCCCGGCACAAGGCATCATTCTCAGAGGGTGTGATTTGGGGTTGAATATGCTTGATAATGGGGTTTCTGTTTTGAGGTATGAACCTCTCAGCCATTTCTTTTGTAATTTGGTGGGCTATCTTTTTTTTTTCCATTAGCACTGTTCCATTTTTGGTAGTAAAGGTAGCCATGGAATTTTTGTGGTTTCTAATCTTGGTAATAGTCTGATAATATTTGGTGTTTCTATCTCCTAATTGAAGATGTTTAATCTTAGATCTTTGCTTCCAAAACTTAAAATTATAGTCTAGTAGGGTATTTTTTTCTTTTCCAATCTAGCAAGCTTTCTGGTAGCATCAGATGACAATGTTCCCCACGGTAGTTGAAGCTACAGATTTTGAATTTTGATTTCGATTTCAGAAAGTTGTCTTTGGATATTGTTTTGGTTGTGTCTTTTAAACCAAGTTTTGATATTCTTTTTGAGAAGCTTTTGTTTTTGCATGAAAGAATATGCAAAGGATCATGTGAGCTTATTGTTCCAGACCCTGGAAACAATGGTTTCGATGTTGGGATTAGTGGACCAAGCCATCTCAAATCTGAAGGGAGTTCCTTTTGGGCAGTCTATAGAGCCAATCTTTAAGGTGATGGGGCAGTGGTCGGAGAAAGAGAAGGGATGGTGTTGGACTCTAAGATTTTTAAACTGAGACATAATATCTTGGTGGGCAAGAATCCTATCAAGGCGTTCATAGGTGTTGTTGGGATTGTTATTGGCAGGTCTTCTCCAGGTAAAGGGGGAGTCAAGGTAAGGTATAGTTTGGAGGTTGAGATCATTCTTAAGCTCTCTAATTCTTCGAAATCTGGCAATGGCTGGGGTGCAACCACCCACTTTTTCAGTATCATCTTCTATATCATTTAAATCTCCTATGATGATAATTGGAAGCATGTGTTTATTGACAGTAGTGATGATCTCGAGCCAGAAAGTGTTTTTTTTTCCGATTCATTATTAGGGGCATAAACAAAGATGATGGCAAGATCAGTTTGATCAATTCTAATTTTTAGAATGTAGAATATATGTTGTTGTTCAAGTATTGTATAGTTAGCTAAGGTTTGGGAAGGCGTGAAGAGAATCCAAAGACCTCCTTTAGGACCACTCGAAGGGATGGTTATAGATTTATTGAAGCCAGATTCCTTGAGATTGTAGTGTGTAGGGGAGTCACCTGATTTGGTTTCAGTTAAAGCTAGAATGTCAAGTTTGTTGTTATACCTGAGTTGGTTGATTTCATGCCAAAGAAGGGGGCGCCTGGAAACCCTAATATTCCAGTAGCCGACTCTAATCATGAAACCAACCAAGAGCTATGCTACATAGCTTAGCATTCAGGAACCAACCTCTATGGTGATTAAGATTATTGCACAGATGAGTTATGAAGAGAAGAGAAGCTAAGGAGAATCCTTTAATCCTTAAGTTGTTTCTGTAAGCTGCAACTAATTGAATGGAGGTGAGGTAGTGAGATTTACCTCATTGAGCTCCACCTTTCAGTAGGATTGGGAGATTGGTTCTGTCTCCGGCTTGATGATCTTCGTTGGTGAATTGGTGTTTGCAGTTTTGATGGCCAACATAGTAGCTTGTTACACAATGTTTGAGAAAATTGTTGTGTGAGTGTTGTTGATTTGAATGTTTGGTTTGGCTTTCCACTATGGAGGGATCAGAAGTCCTCATGGGAATGTTAGCCGATTGTTGTTGGATAAATTTTGAAGAGTTCATACCTTTATTCCTTTGCTTGTAGCTGTACTCAGACAACCATCTCTTGGCTCCATATGGTATTGATATGACAGAATTGGATTGGCAGGATATAAGATAAGGACTCAATAGCATATGTTTAATTCGTGATGGGAGATGAGAGGTAATAGCATCAAAGTTAATCAAGGCATCATAGATATAAGGTAAAGTTGAAATTTTGCATAAAAACAGGCAGGAAACGTGACTCCCGCCAAGGTAGAAACTTGGGTGAAGCCACCAAATGCAACACCAGAACAACAATATCCAAAACATGGCAAACAGGTTCAAAAAACTAGTAAAGCTGATAAGCAGGGGGATATGGGCAATATAAAGCCTAGGATTATTTAGGAGAGCGTGATCTTTGGTAGGATCACACATCGAGCCCTGCATCAGGATCGTGTTCATCATTAAACCTTTTTCTTCTTGGGCTTCTTGGTTGCCGGTGAAGTGGTTTCATTCAGGTCATCTTCTTCTTTCCCCTTGCTCTGCTTAGTGTACTGGTTCATGTCTTCATCTTCAGGGGATCTTATGACAATTCCCCCCATCTTCTTGACAACCGAGTTGTCTGATTTGAGGGACAGATGGGATTCTTCAGAGTTAGTGCCAGGATCAGTCATCTTACTTTTGATTTGAGCTCTCAGAAGATCATCATAGGCACTCTCAGGGAGCAGGTTAGCCATGGTTGGGGTAGAGGGAGCAGTGGTGGCCATGATTGAGTGAAGGATGGAGGGAGCAATCACAAAGGGAGAGGTGAGGGAATCGACCGACAGCTTAGCAGCATGAGCATTATTAAGAGCGATCAGATGGTTGATAAGCTCATTGGGGTAAGAGGAACTAGCAAGCTGGGTAGAGTTGTACTTGGGTTAGACAGTGTTGGAGCTAGAGGCAGACAGGAGCCCAAAATTACCATATCTAGGCAGCATAGAATGAGTCACATAAGGCTCGGCCTCCCCCTGTTGGTAGGTAGGTGTAGGATTCGGCATGTTGAAGTCTTTGGTGTCATGCATGGGAGGGTTCAGGGAGGGTGGAAGAACAAGAAGATCAACATTGGGGTTTTCCCCAAGAACAAGGTTGAATTTCCGGGGTCGAGGGGCATTAAGTGGGCAGTCATCAGAAACATGATCATAACCCCCACAGCACCCACAACCATCCGAGAAGTCTTCATACCAAATTCTGAGTTTAACATTCTCATTTTCATTTTTTCTTATGCTGACAAAGGTAACCAGCTTGGTAAGGAGCGATACGTTGACAGAGGCTCTAGCAAATCTCATTTTGTTTCTAATGTTGGAAACTTGATCAATTCTGATCAAAGCTCCCACACCACTAGAAGCCAGAATGAAAGCTATAGCCTAAGCCGTGTAGAATTGACGAGGGAGGCTAGGAATTCTTACCCAAACATCCACATTGGTGGTATCTTCATCCATAGGATTAAAAGTGTCTAACCAGGGATAGATGACCATCAGGGAACCTTGGACATGGTATGGCCTGTTGCTCCAAACCACAAACCTATTTTCCTTGTTAGCAAACCTGAGAATAAACCAATCGTTTCCAATTGAATCTATCCCCAGCCGCCTTTTAGAGATTTCCATTCAGCTTTCATCTTGCCAGCTACTTGCTTGAGATCAACAAGAGTTTAGACAAACCTTCCAATCAAGCTGAACTCAGAGAGCTTACTGTGAAGATCTTTGACTCTAGGGATAGAGTAAGGATCCGCAACATGGTTGAGAGTGTGAGGATTGGCATCCAAAGGGAGGGGGGGGGGGGGGGCAGAGCTCAGGGGAGTAGCTTCAATGGGATGGGTGTTAGTGTATTGGGAGGTCAGAGTTTGGTTGTCCAAAGCCAAGGAAAGGGTAGGCTCAACCATTTGAGTGGAGATAGCCATGGTCAGCATTTGAGAAGGGATAGGCATGTTCTCAAGGGAGATACCTTGCCTTGCATTGTTGATGAGAGCTTCCATAAAAGATTGCTGGGGATCCATGAACACAAGAAAGCAACAGATAGTGGAAGCAGAAGGAAGGTGATGAAGAAGGTGTGATTTTGCATAGATCTCAGGGGTTCTACTTATACTAGTAGTGCATGCAATGTTCTTATCAAAATACACAGTGATGATAGTTGTATCTAAGGGCGGGAATTTGAAATTATCATTATTAGCCAGAATCATAGAGCTAATCATACCTTTTTGGCTACTGTTAGGAGCCCAGATCAAAGAGAAGTGGCTCCCTCGGACCAGGTTCATCTCCTCCTCAGCTGGTTGCTTCTTGGAATGGGTAAAGGATCTCTTTCTTCTCTCGGAAATAGGTTCCATTGTTGTATTCAAAAGAAAGGAAGGGGTTTGTGGCAACTGCAGATGGCTAACCGCCTGTTGTTGCAGGAGGATGGTCAAGTATGAAATAAATATAAAATAAAGTTCAGACTGACTTCCCTGTCTCAGCAAATAAATACAAGACTTCCTCCCGTTGTAGTAGAAGGTTGTCAGGATCGATCCACGAGGAAGCGTGTCAGCGGATCCTAGGCAGCGGAGAAATCTCACGGAAGTCGACTACTGGTGTCCTCGATCTCGACTAGGGTTAGTCGACAGAAGATCGGGCCAGTCGAGTAGAGCACAGCAGCAAGCACAGTGTCTTGTCGATCTCGACTAGGGCTTACTCGAGATCGAGTAGGCTTCGTCGACGTCGAGTTGAACTTTGTCGAGTACCTGCACACAGAAGCTACAGCGATGCTAGATCGAGAATCAGTACTCGATATCGACGAGTGCTATTCGATACCGAGGAGACAAAAACTAAAACGAAACAAAAGAAAGTAAAAACAATTGCTTTGGGATTTCGAACTAAACTTAATGTAAAAGGCTTCCATGATTGGGGTTCGCAACAACGATAACCAAGCATGCATAAGGCAGAGATAAACAGATAATCATGTGAATCGCATCAAAGGACTAAGCTTTCGCTTTTTCCAACAATTAGACAACTCTTTCAAGAAACCCTAATCATCTCTACTGATTTTATGTTTACAATCCAAGTTGTTAACATGGATCTCCATTAGATGGGTAATAAACACATAAACAAGTAGTAGATGCTCAAAACATGATAAAAGTCGGATCTTTACCTCAAACGCGCATGGCTATAGTCGGGCTTGCCCCAACCCTAGAAGTGGGTGGACTACTCGCGCTTCATCGCAACCTCAGACATCATCGATTGAAAGAAAATAACTAATTGCATTAAAATAAACCAAAGTTTACAACTGCTTGAAGCCAATTCCGCTCTCGCTTCACAACTCCAATCGGCCGCTCACACTCTCTCTCTCTCTACTTCTCCTACTTACTTCTCTCTGAAATTGAATGACTAGAAAAACCAGCCCCAAGGGCTTTATTTATAGGCTTCTAAACCTTTCTACTCAAGGATAGAATATCTATATCTATATCTAAAACTATATCTAAGATTTTAAAGATAAATAAAAGGTATAATGAAATTAAATCTAAAATAGGGAAATAATATCTAAAGTGTCTTCAAGTGGATAGATCTCTCTTCATCATGATAGAACTTGATAGATCAGATAGAACTCGGCAATCTTCGAGCCCAAGTAATCCCACACCGAGTAGAATTGATCAAACCACGTAACGCGTCTCCGGAAGTCTCCTCGATCTCGAAAAAGGGCTACTCGATCTCGAGTAGGATTGTCGGTCGACTGGGCTTGACTCGGCATCTCGGCTAACTGGTCCTCGGTGTGGCTCGGTCATGGCTACTGGCGTTCGTCGATATCGAGGACCCTTACACGATCTCGAGTAGCGAGGCTCGTCAACTAGTTTTGTCTTGGCTGGTCGGGTAAGTCTTCTCGATGTGCCCGGGTGTGGCTCCTCGACTTTGTCGATCTCGAGGAACACTCCTCGATCTTGAGTTGGGCGTCCGGGCATGGTCGAGTAGTCTCTCAGTCTCCTCGGACATGCTCTCCTCGACTCCGAGTTGTCTCCGAGGTCTTGTCGATCTCGAGTAGACTAACTCGACCTCGACAAAGGTTCCGAAGTCGGGTTCTTCGTCTTTAGCTTCTCGACATAGGCTCCTCGATCTTGGAAGGTGTCTAGACATGGCTTGTCGAGATCGACTAAGGCTTGTCGATGTCGAGTAGCTTTGAGCTCCGGTTCTCGCTTCTTGGTTTTTATTCCGAAATGGTTCCATATTCTGCGATATTAAACAGAAACTTATGTAGATCTCCATTTCTGACAAATAAGCATAAACTACATAAATTCGACATATTCCCAACCCGAAATATGCAAAATGTAAAGAATATGGAACTAAAATATGCATTAAGACATGGCTATTTTGGAGACATCAAATCACCCCATACTTAGACTTGCTTGTCCTCAAGCAATAACCAAACAATAACCAAGACCTAAAACACATCCTTCAAGTCTTCGCCTTTGTCAAAAGCAACATCTCAAGTAGTAGCAATGTAAGACAGGTGAATTTAACGTCATCACACATATATGAGCGATCCATAGGCATAAGCAGTATAAATCCAAACTCACAGGAATAATGTGTTTACACTCAGCTCTCAATGTGTTTAGGCTATGTAGATCAACTCTCAACTCAATTCCATACACAATCTCATAAACATTGCAATTTAAATATGTATCCACTTCGCAACCAATTATGAAAATGCAACAAGAATTATCAGGAGGACTTCGCTCAATAGAAGTCTTCAAAGAAGATGCATCAACCAAACTCTAACTTCTCAATCATATGCATCAACCAAACTCTCCAACACAACCAAACCATAACTTCTCAATCATATGCATCAACCAAACTCTCCAATTTATCTCAATGAATTATGTAACCTTTCAAACTTTCTCAACCTCTCCAAAGTGTGTATCTTGTAAATAATGAAAGAAATAAGGTAAATTTGGCTCATGCACTTTATTCACAAATATATATACTTTTTTTTTCTTTCTTTCTCTTTTTTTTTTCGAAAATAAAAACCAAATAATACTAATAGTGCATTTATAATGTGAGCCAAAAATCCTTTTACATAATATGCATAGCAAGATAAAAATGTAAAACCAACCCATATCTCAATAATTTCAACAATCCTTCCTTCTTGAAATGCAACATAAGCTCATTCTTTCCACAAATCATTATTCGAACCAACTCTAAGTCTTAATTCCCAAATGGGGGTCAGGCTCAATTTTGCTAAGGATAGCTTTGTGGAGTTCACAATAAAAGTCTCAGGCTAATGTTATGGCTTCAAGCAGGGATAATGCAGGGTAGGTAAAGAGAGGATAAAATTGGCTTAAAAGGTGCCTCCATCATTTAATTCTCATCAACATAAACATATAAATGCATTGGCTTTGAATAACTATCACAACATTTAGAGATGCATAGGAAGAGTAAATACACTCAAGAAAGTAGAGGGATTTTTAATGTTCTCCCTATAAGGCCAAAATTCTCACTGGGAAAATTTTTGTTGGATTTTAACCTTTAGCTTAGGATCATATGTGCTCAATTTCATCACAAGTTCATAATCCACATAAAAACCATTTTGAGGACTTAGGCTAAACCTTCCAAACATGCCATAGGATTTATATGATCAAGTCAGTCATTATTTATCATCATAGGACATCTAAGTTAAGGTATAAAACAATGCAAAAATTTAAACATGCATATTTTTTTTTATTTTTTTCGACATTTTCTATTTTTTTATTTTTTTTATTTTTTTCTTATGCAAAAATCAAAACTAAAGTATGACGAAAGATTTAAAAGGCATAAAATTTAAACATGAATGCAACATAAAAATTTAAAATTTCACCTTGTAAAACCAAAAGCAAGACTAACACATATGATAATGATAATGAGCCCTTCCCCCACCCCATACTTAAAATTTACAGTGGGGACACTGTATAAAATCAAATAAAAACAAGAGTAAAGGAAGGAACTCACAGGATAACACATCGAGGAGGGTAGATCAGTGTAGGTCGAGTAGACATCTTTGTCGATCTCGAGTACATGTTACTCGATCTCGAGTAGCTTTTCTGCGTCCTGTGGTTTTCTGAAGTCGAGGAGCTTCTGGTGGCTTGTCGATATCGAGTTGGCCTACTTGATATCGAGTAGTGTCTGGGCTGCTCCTCCTTGTCGTCGTCGACTTGGCCTTCGTCGATTCTGACTGTTTCAGGGACTTCTTTATTCCACTTTTTTGCGATCCTTATATGCTTGCCGACCTAAAAGTGTTAGATTGAACAAGAAACAAGACTATCTACATGAAATACTCTAAAAGACATAAAACCAAAACCAAAAACAAAAACCAAAAAGGTTTAAAAAGTCCCAAAATTCATAAAGTTCTATATACATGCTCTAGATTTTAGAGTCGCTAGGCCGACTTCTCCGTTTGCGCTCAAGGACCATTATTGTGGGGCCCGCTCATGCTTGGCCCTTCTCCTGGATCTTCTAGGTCCTGATGGTAGTATGCCAGCTCAGCTGACAAGTGGTTGCTTGCATCATCTCCCTTCTCTTTCTTCTTCTTCCTTCCAGTTCTTAGTTTTCGCAGATTCTTTCTCCACGGTGTCTTATCTCCCCTTAAATCATTGATAATTTTCATTATGGACTGAGGGGGAGTAGAATTCATACCCGAACTTACCTTTTCGGACCCAAAACAGAAGTCTTTGGGTTTGGGGCTAGTCGAGATCGAGTATAGCTTGTCGACCTCGAGTACAGGGACCCCATACTTAGGCTCTGGGCAAGTCAGTGGCTCATAAGTGGAAGTTGACATCGACAAGTCTTGGTCGAGATCAAGTAGCGCTCTTGTCGAGATCGAGCAGCTCTTGTCGACCTCAAGGACAGTGTTGGCGCTTCCCTCCGATGTTTGCTTGGTCCCGCGGCTGCTGATGCTTTTCACCTCCAGCCAAGAAATTTCCTCTTTTGCAGGGCCAAAAGAGAAATCCAAAACCTCATCGCCTATGGTGAAAGTGAGCGAGCGATTCTTAACACTAATTCTGGCATCTGCAGTAGCTAAGAATAGTCTACCAAGAATAATAGGGCTAGTAGGATCTTCAGCACAGTCAACGATAAGGAAATCTGCTGGAACAAAGAACTTACCAACCTGGACAGGGACGTTCTCAACTATACCTGTAGGGATGACTACTGTATTGTTTGCCATGTATAGCTTGGCATCCACAGGTTCTATGCATCCTATTTTGACCTTCCACCAGATTGATAGAGGCATGATGCTCACACTCGCTCCTAAATCACACAGAGACTCATATTTATATTGTCCAAAACCCACAGTAACAGAAAACTTACCAGGGTCAGGTCTCTTTTCAGGGAAGTGGAGTACTTTGCATTCGTCTGCGATCTCTGAGATGGATCGCTTCTTGCTTAGGATTTCCTTTATAAATTTGACATATCCAGGCATCTCTTGCAGGGCTTCTGTAAAAGGGATAGAAACATTCAGTTCTTGCAGCATATTAACAAATCTGGTAAACCTACCTGTAGTGGGATCTTTCTGTGCTTTTGAAGGGAAAGGCAGTGGCTTTTTCTGTTTCGGAGCCAGATCAGCTGTCGGAGGTGTTGCAGAGTCATCGACGTCGGCCAGATGCTGCACCTCGATCTCGACCACGGGCTCCTGGACATCGAGTTGGGTGGTTTGCGCAGCGGAGTCCGAGCTCAGCTTCTGGTCTTGGTCGAGTAGCTTCTTGTCGAGGTCGAGTAGATTCTCCTCGAGATCGAGGAGATGTTGCTCTGTCTCCAGTTGCTGCTCTGCCTTGCCTTGTTGTTTCCCGACCTCTGGCTCGTGTAATTGATGCCCACTTCTGAGTTTGATAGCTGTGACGTGTCCGGTCTTCCCCTTAGGATTTGGTTCTGTTTGCCCAGGGAGCTGTCCGGATGGTCGTGGGATCTGTGCAGCGATTTGACCCATCTGCGTCTCTATTCCTCTTTTCCAGATGTCCAGTTCTCCAAATTTTGTAGTGATGTTCTGGAACTGGTTGTTGATGGTGCCCTGATTCCGACGCATCTCCTCAAGGATCAGCTGCAGATCATCCTTCTTTTAATCCCTTTCTGGATGTCCTGGAGCTCTGTAGGGTGGGGAATTCCTAGGAGGACCTTGGTTCCACTGTGGTTGATAGAACCTTTGGTCTCCCATGTAGCGATTGAGACCCCCCGCGTAAGCTGCCTCTTCATGTGTCTCTGCCATTCTGACTTGCTCAGTGTGTGGGCACTCAGTAGTGGTGTGCCTTTGTGATCCGCATTCGATGCAAGGCTGATTGACAGATAGATATTTGACTTGCTTGAGGAGCTTGCGATTCTGGTCTTTGTAGAATTGCTCTCTGACATCTGGGTCGATCTCCTTTGCTGGCTCAAAGAGTGGCATAGATGGTGCTGGCCTGGCGTAGGAGTTCTCCTCATAGTTTGCTGTAGACCCATATTTGTTGTCATAATTGGTGAGCTTGTCCAGCACACCCCAGGCGTCAATTGGAGGCATCGTTAGATACTCATAGCGAGTATAATGGTTGATTCTGTCCTTAGTGACTTGATCAAGAGAGTTGAAGAAGATCTCCTGAATGACATAGGGTGGCTGTCCATGAGTAGGGCAAGATCGCAGCAGTTCTTTGTAGCGTTCCCATGCCTTTGCCATCGGTTCCCCTTGCTTCTGTTTGAAGGTGGTGATTTTCTGGCGGAGAAGTGTTGTCTTGGCAGGTGGGAAGAATTTATTCAGAAACTCTTGCTCTACTTGGGCCCATGTGGTGAGTGATCTTGGTTTCAGCCCTTCAAGCCACTTCAGTGCAGGCCCAGCGAGAGACCAGCGGAAAGCTTTCATCTTGACATATTCCAGAGTTGTACCTTCAGCAAGAGTACGACACATGTCAGAAAAATTTGTAATATGTTCAAGAGGACACTCATTAAATTTTCCATAAAAAGCATTATTCTTAAGCTCTATAAGAAATTGAGTGCGAATTTCAAAAGAGTTATCAGGGATGAGAATCGCCGATTCAGGCACGACGAGAGTTGGATGCATATAATCCTCAGCAGTAGTTGTATATTGGGCAAGCTCAGCTTCTGCTTGCCTTGCACGCTCAGCTTCTTGTTCCCTCACTGCCCTTTCATTGGCGATAGTGGTATCCTTTGCTGCTAGCTCCCTTGTAAGCCTTGCGATCAGCTGTTCTTGTGTTTCAGCGGCCGCCATGATCTTTTTGAGTTTAGAGTGGATGTGTAGGTATCGCTCTGGTTCGTCTAAGCTGTCAAACTCAGGTGGTAGACCAGAACGGCGCATACACTTGTATAGTAACTCAAAGCAGATGTGAGATTTAACTACCTAAGGCGCGAATGATAGCTTCCCCGACAACGGCGCCAATTTGTTGTTGCAGGAGGATGGTCAAGTATGAAATAAATATAAAATAAAGTTAAGACTGACTTCCCTGTCTCAGCAAATAAATACAAGACTTTCTTCCATTGTAGTAGAAGGTTGTCAGGATCGATCCATGAGGAAGCGTGTCAGCGGATCCTAGGCAGCGGAGAAATCTCACGGAAGTCGACTACAGGTGTCCTCGATCTCGACTAGGGTTAGTCGACAAAAGATCGGGCCAGTAGAGCAGAGCGCAGCAGCAAGCACAGGGTCTTGTCGATCTCGACTAGGGCTTACTCGAGATCGAGTAGGCTTCGTCAACATCGAGTTGGACTTTGTCAAGTACCTGCACACAGAAGCTACAACGATGCTAGATCGAGAATCAGTACTCGATATCGACGAGTGCTATTCGATATCGAGGAGACCGAAACTAAAACGAAACGAAAGAAAGTAAAAACAATTGCTTTGGGATTTCGAACTAAACTTAATGTAAAAGGCTTCCAGGATTGGGGTTCGCAACAACGATAACCAAGCATGCATAAGGCAGAGAAAAACAGATAATCATGTGAATCGCATCAAAGGACTAAGCTATCGCCTTTTCCAGCAATTAGACAACTCTTTCAAGAAACCCTAATTGTCTCTACTGATTTTATGTTTACAATCCAAGTTGTTAACATGGATCTCCATTAGATGGGTAATAAACACATAAACAAGTAGTAGATGCTCAAAACATGATAAAAGTCGGATCTTTACCTCAAACGCGCATGGCTATCGTCGGGCTTGCCCCAACCCTAGAAGTGGGTGGACTACTCGCCCTTCATCGCAACCTCAGACATCATCGATTGAAAGAAAATAACTAATTGCATTAAAATAAACCAAATTTTACAACCGCTTGAAGCCAATTCCCCTCTCGCTTCACAACTCCAATCGGCCGCTCACTCTCTCTCTCTACTTCTCCTACTTACTTCTCTCTGAAATTGAATGACTAGAAAAACCAGCCCCAAGGGCTTTATTTATAGGCTTCTAAACCTTGCTACTCAAGGATAGAATATCTATATCTATATCTAAAACTATATCTAAGATTTTAAAGATAAATAAAAGCTATAATGAAATTAAATCTAAAATAGGGAAATAATATCTTAAGTGTCTTCAAGTGGATAGATCTCTCTTCATCATGATAGAACTTGATAGATCAGATAGAACTCGGCAATCTTCGAGCCCAAGTAATCCCACACCGAGTAGAATTGATCAAATCGTGTAACGCGTCTCCGGAAGTCTCCTCGATCTCGACAAAGGGCTACTCGATCTCGAGTAGGATTGTCGGTCGACTGAGCTTGACTCGGCGTCTCGGCTAACTGGTCCTCGGTGTGGATCGGTCATGGCTCCTGGCGTTCGTCGATATCGAGGACCTTTACTCGATCTCGAGTAGCGAGGCTCATCGACTAGGTTTGTCTTGGCTGGTCGAGTAAGTCTTCTCGATGTGCCCGAGTGTGGCTCCTCGGCTGTGTTGATCTCGAGGAACACTCCTCAATCTTGAGTTGGGCGTCCGGGCATGGTCGGGTAGTCTCTTAGTCTCCTCGGACATGCTCTCCTCAACTCCGGGTTGTCTCCGAGGTCTTGTTGATCTCGAGTAGACTAACTCGATCTCGACAAAGGTTCGGAAGTCGGGTTCTTCGTCTTTAACTTCTCGACATAGGCTCCTCGATCTTGGCAGGTGTCTAGACATGGCTTGTCGAGATCGACTAAGGCTTGTCGATGTCGAGTAGCTTTGAGCTCCGGTTCTCGCTTCTTGGTTTTCTTTCGAAATGGTTCCATATTCTGCGATATTAAACAGAAACTTATGTAGATCTCCATTTCTGAAAAATAAGCATAAACTACATAAATTCGACATATTCCCAACCCGAAATATGTAAAATGTAAAGAATATGGAACTAAAATATGCATTAAGACATGGCTACTTTGGAGACATCACCGCCTCTAGCCGTCCAACCAGGTCGCCTGCATTATAATAATTGCTAGGTAATCTATGGTTAGTGATATGATTAGCGCAAATGTTAGTAACTAGAGTAAGTCATCGGTTCAACTGAAGTTTTGTGTACTGATTGGTTTTTTAGAGTTGTGGCAAAAAGTTTTTAATTTGCCGAGGGGCCTCAAACACTTGGAATTGGTAGCATGCAATTAATCCTTGTTGTTGGTCAATGCAAAAGCAATTGAGATTGGTAATCACCCTCTCCAAGAACCTATGCTTTCCTTTGAGAAATGTGAGATTTAAATCAAAATCTGGGGTATTGATATGTTTGGTTTTTAGGTAAAGTTTTGGGATACAATTGAATGTTTGGGTTGTAGAATCTGTGTTTGGATTGGTGGTACTGGGAATATCAAGGTTAAGGTTGCATTTGATCAATCTTACAAGGAGCTGCCAGTAGCAGTCCTTGCAAGATCGATGAGCACAAAGGGTGACAGTGGGGAACAAAATGGGGAAGAACCGGGGGGGGGGGGGGGGGGGAGGGGGGGAGGGGGCAGGGAAGAACAGGGGTAAAGGATCGAAATAAGAAGATATTGAATGGTAAATCCAACTTGGAAATAATTGTTAATTATGTGATTTTATATAATGAAATCAGACATTTTGGATGGCAGTAGGTAAAGAAAATCATTATATATATATATATATATATATATATATATATATATATATATATATATATATATATATATATATATATATAGTAAGCAATAAATTGGATCAACTAGCGACATCCATGATCATCTCGCAAGATGATGCTTTGGAACTCACAACAACAGGAACTCAAAATATAATTACAATTCAACTAAGATTTAGCAAGAAAGTCAATTGCACCACTCTATAGCAGTGGTGAAATGTGACGCTCTCAAAATCTTTGCTTAACGAATCAATCTCTTAGATTATTTGAGCGACCTCCCATGGTGTATTGTTCACTTGATTGATGGCGTTGACGATGATTGCTCAATCACTTTCAACTGTAACTCTTCGAATCCTCATCTCCGCTGTCAGTCTTATACCTCTATATGCTGCAAAAGCTTCTGCTAGAATGACAGAACTCATCCTAACATTGCATTTATAAATCTGAAGAACTAGACCATCATTAATCCTCACAATACAACCAACTTGAGGTTGAGTATTAATTTTCACTGAAGCATCTATATTGATCTTAATGACATTTATTTGAGGGCATTAATTTCCAAATATATTTATCAGGAGGCCTAACACGTTTAGGTGATTTCGTTTTTACCTGTCGTTTACTCCAGCATGAGATCTTATCAATAGCTTGAGTTAGAGCGTAGATAACACTCGTATCAAAAGTATTGCGAAAAATAATCCTATTTCTGAGCTCCCAAACAGAATGCAATAAATGACACAAGTCTGTAAAATCTATATTAAGAGCCCTAGTATTTAAAATATTTTCTGAAACATTACTTGTTAAACAGATTGATCTTAATTTCATTTAGGTAATTTCAGCATTTAAGTTAAGGCCCCCTCGTCTTTGGGAGTCAAAAGTTTTCTGCAGATCCGTTGTATGGTTCTCCGCCTTACAACTCCTTACTACTATGTCATCCACGTAGATTGATACGTTCTTCATAAGCTGCCCACGAAAGATCTTGTCAATAGTTCTTTGAAAATTGGCCCTAGCATTCCTCAGGCCAAAGGGCATTACTCGATAGCAGAAGATCCCCTGATTAGTAATGAAAGTGGTCTCCTTTTTGTCCAGCAGATCCATGCGAATCTGGTTATACCCAGACTATGCGTACAGAAAACTCAAAGCTTCATTTTCCGCAGTGATATCTACCAGTTCGTCAATCGAGGGCAGGGGGTAGCTGTCTTTTAGGAACGACTTTTTTATGTCAGAGAAGTCAACACACATTCTCCACTTTCCATTCGCTTTCTTGACCTGGACGGCGTTAGACAGCTAATCGGAGTCTTCCACTTCTTCTATAAAACCAGCTTCCAACAATTTCTCCACTTCTTCCTTTGCGGCGCGGAACCTCTTAGGAGCCATTTTCCTCTTCTTCTGAGCCACTGGTCGGGCGTCATGGCAAATTCTATGGGTGTGGATTGCTATGGACGTGGGGACCGCTAAAAGGTCCTTTGGTGACCATGCAAACACGTCGCGGGACTGTCAGATGATGTTCAAGACACGGTCTTTTTCTTCCGTTCCTAGCGCTTGACCCATATATATCCTTTCCTCGGGGTTGGAAAAAGGTTGATGGACCGTCCTTTGATCAGTGGTCGGGACTTCCCGTTCTACGGGTCTAACCTTGAGGTCGGCTTCTTGAGTCATTTCCTGTGGGCTATCTAGCTCTTCATCCCCTGCCCCGGGACCTTCCTCCGGCCCCTTGGCTTTGCTCTGAGCGGTATCATGGAGACACATCACTTCTTTCTTTTTCCGGAGAGAGGTCATGTAACAGCTTCTGCTCTCCGGCTGCTGGCCACAGACTTCCCCAGTTCCCCTCTCCGGGTATTGGTATCCTGACCACGGTGAAAACTATGTTTTCCATTCGGCGACTGGGGGCGGACCCCAGGACCACTGCTAGTACTATGGTGCCAGCCACCTGTACCTCATCTCCGGAGAAAGTAACTAGGGTGTCGTGGTAGGGTTTTAGGGCCGACGCGAATATGCCTATCTGGGAGAAAGCTTCCCAGGAAATGATG
The DNA here is from genome assembly GCA_037127255.1 of Persicaria tinctoria. Lineage (NCBI taxonomy): Eukaryota > Viridiplantae > Streptophyta > Magnoliopsida > Caryophyllales > Polygonaceae > Persicaria > Persicaria tinctoria. Next base: position 38,763,314 of record JBANSL010000019.1, on the reverse strand, counting down.
TTTACAGAAGAGCCAGTGTCGATAAAGACTCTTCTGATGGTCTTAGTGGTGATCTGGGCGTGTATGACCAAAGTGTACGCGTGGAGCATGCGGACGTCTTTAGCATCTCTTGCGGTGAAGATTACCTTGGCATGCGCCCGTAAAGCAATCTTTTGGCTGGCCGAGCAAGGGGGTTGCTTCGCTTCTCTTTCGTAGTTCTTCCTATCCTGCCGGCTAGCTCTTGAAAGCGAGGGTCCTCCAACCAAGGTGTCAATGAAGCCTTCTATCTCGGGGATCCGGTTGGTCCTGGTCTTCTCATGACGGACCTTGTCCCTAGGGGCTTGGTTAATTGATCGTTGTGTCGGTTGGGCTCTACCCCTTCGGCCACCTCGCCATCTTCAACCCCACCCATTGCTGCGGTTATGGGGAGGATAACGCTGCTGATCATACCGATCCTCCTACTGCTGCGGATATTCGTCCCTCTGACCCTGCCGAAGGCCCCGTTGGTATTCTGCGTATTGCTCTTCCCTTGGGTCCTGGGGGCCGTGTTGGGGCCGCCTATGGACGTGGTGTCACGTTCTTCATTGCGTCGTCCCCCTGACCGTGTTCGTTTTGGTTCATGGCCGGGTTTCTTCTTTCATCATTTAGGTGAATCTCATCTTGCCGAGACGCAGGCTGGTGCCACGCAGAGTATTGCCTTCTTTGCTTCCCGACTCCCTTATCCTTTCGGAATTTTCCAGCGATTTCCGAAGAAACCCTATTGTCCTTCATTTACCCTTGAGCTGGAGCCCGCGACCTCCTCTGCTTCAATCTGGGTGGACACCATGTCTCTCAGCCCATTGTAGCTCTTTGGTTTCTTTCTGAAGAGGCGAGTCTTAAAATCCCTCTCCGCTAGGTTCCCCGTGAGGATGATGACGGCCGATTTGTGGTTGAAATTAAAGATTTGCGCCACTACACTGGTGAATCATGCGAAGAACTGTCCCAGTGTCTCATGTATCCCTTGTTTGATAGAGTTTCGGTCCAGCATGGTCTTCTTGCGAAACCGAGAACTTCCAAAGTGTGATTTGAAGACTTGGGAAAGCTGCGCGAAACTGGAAATGGAGTTTTGCGGTAGGTTAGTGAACCATGTCAGGGCTATGTTGGTCAGAGTCGAGGGAAAAGTGGCAGATACGATCGTCGGGGTTGGTGGTGCCGTAATATTTCATGAGACTAACATCTCTCCACCGCTTGGGGACCGGGGTTCGACAGATTTCACTAGAAAAGACCAACGGTATGAGAACAGGCACCTCCATTCGCGCAGGGAGTGAATTCGTCCTGGTTGACGTGGAAATATCAAAGGACCGCTCGCCGCGATGGTAGTTGCTAGTATGTCGGTTTCCGTAGTGGAGATGTTGACCAGGATACTCAATATCTCTCTGTTGGTGATGCTCCTGCCGAGCGTTGTCGTAGTCATTCCTGTAGAAACCATTGCGAATGTTCTTCCGCTGATGTGTCTGGTACCCGTCGTGCCCGTAGAAAAAAGCATGTTCGGGGTTTAGTGGGGGAAAATAGTAACCTCCGTTCGCCCCACCACCTTGCCAAAAATATTCGAGATTCGACGGAGGGAAAAAAATGGTATCGATCCATTGATTCCATCGCTTTGTCCGAAATGGTGAGGTATGTATGGTGAGAAGACAGGGTCGTCGGGGACTCCTGAGGGATTTGGAGAGGCGTTGTGCGGAGCAGACTCCGCAAGCCCCTCTGCATCGTGACTCATCATGTTTGATGTGTCCTCTATATTATTGCTCAATTTTCTGTATCAAACAAAATTCGTGGTTAGTTGACAGGAAATGTTTCTGCTATTTACCATGTATATCCTTTTTTAGGACCTCTTAGCGTGAGACTGTTCCCACGGACGGCGCCAGTGATGAAACCACATTTGAGAAGTGGACCTACCTCCACGTCACCGTGGAGGGAGGGGAGCCACATGTACTAATTAAGTTGGTCAACGGTCTTACCTGAAGTTTCCCCCCATATCCTTAATCCTAGAATACTCCTATTCTAGGGAGGAAAACCCTTTCCTGTGTCGCGATAACCATAGATCCTAGGACGGTCTTACCCAGGCTCAGACCTCCACGGTCAGCAGAAAGTGTGAGCCTGGCGCCACCGTGCCTCGTTCGTGGCTCGTTCTACCTTTCGGGCGTCGATTTCATCAATGCTCTTCGATAGGATGTTATCTTGCTCTAGAATAGAGTAGACGGATCGAGATAGGGCTATATTCGAACATACCCTATTTCTACTACCTGTATCCTCGCCTTTCGGGTGATCGCGGTGATTGCGTGGATAAATTGGTATTTATTCGCTTGTCTTCTTTCCCTTCTCTCTGTAGTTGAAGACCCTCCTTTTGGTTTTCCGAAAAATCCCATTTCTTAGAGTGTCTCCTTGTTTATATAGTGCATGCCCGCATCCCTCCTTGAGTGGGGCATTTCCTTCTCACGGCCATTTGTCGCCTTGTGGCTGCCACGTGTTCTACGGAAGAGGACGCGTGGGTGGGGGGCATATTCAACATCTATCCGAGTTACATTCCACTTACGTCCGCGGACCGCTTAGCAGTTTTATCCGCGATGGCCCATCTTTCCCTCTTTTCATTCTTTTTCCTTTTTTCCCTTTCCTGCTATTTTTAGGCATCATCAGTTGCAGTCTCGGGCGCCATGCTGTTCGTGTTGACCGTGAAAGTGTTCGTGATTCTCGAAGATCTCTCATCCAGATGAGAGGAACGTCGTTGATCCTCACTTTCTCAGGAGACGCCTTTTCCTTTTATGGATTTCTGCCTCTGTCTCCCCGGCGTCGAGGCATTGTGTCAGTCCCTCGACTATCCCATGTTCTCATCATTCGTAACTTTCACTTGATATCCTTCGGCTGCCTCTCTATTGGTCTTCTTTGCTGCTATCGTTTGTATTCGGGTTTTTCTTTTGTATTTTGGTTTGTCCTGGTTGTATCATGACGGTTAGCCTGTCTGTCGTCCCCTTGACCTCTCGTTTTCTCATATATCTAATGTCATATGGGATTTCGAATTATTTCCTTTTAAAAAAAAAAAAAAAACTGCCGGATCGGAGTTTTTGGGAATTTAACATCTCCCGCCTTGTGTGACTCATCTAATTCATATGATGACACGTTCATATTTCATTCACGAGGTTGTGGGTATCGGACAAGTTCCAGCACAATGACTTAAGATGTCATTAACTTCATTCAATTTCATTTCACAATAGGACATTCAATTCAATTAGAAGATTTCGCGGTTTACAGTTTTGCATATGCAATCAATAGTATATATAGGCATAGAGCTGGCAATTCGGTCGTTCGGGTCGGGTTTGGGTCAGGCTTGCTCGGGTCAGGTTACTGACGGGTCAGGTCATTTCGGGTAAAATTTATGGTCGGGTATTGATCGGGTCGAGTTCGGGTCGGGTTCGGTCATAATGAATTTTAGATTGGTCAGGTTCGGGTTAAATCGGGTTATGCCCATTCGAGTTCGGGTCAAAGCGGGTCGAGCTCGTTCGGGTTTCGGGTCAAGAGGCGGGTCGGTCTCATTTGAATTTCGAATCAAAGTGGGTATAGTTTGTTTGAGTTTTCGGTCGAATCATATTCAACCCATTTGGATAATTAGGTTGATTTTGACTCGGTTGAATACATAAATATGTAATTTACTTAAAATAAATAATTTTGACTTGGTTGAATACTTGAATATGTAATTTTGACTCGGTTAAATACACTCATTTTCATTTTGACTCATCAGTTGTCGACCAATATTCAAAAAAATCACAATCGGAAATTCGGTATTCTTCAACATCGGCTTTTTTTAATCCTTTAAACCAATTGACTGGTGCTATAATTAAATCAAATTAATTGTACATTTATGATTTAAACTTATTTTAACTAGGAAGTTGCAAATGTGCTTATTTGTGGTTTGAATATATCATTGACCCATTTCATTTTCAAGGCCAATTTAATTTTTAGCTTTTGGCCCATTAGTTTTTTTTTTAATTATTATTATTAGTTTTTAACAAATCTAGATATAAATACTTAATTCTATGAAAATATAACAATATAGATAAAAATAAAATAACAACATAAAAATTATTGATTTAGATATAAATAATTCTATCCACTAAAACATAATAATGTATCATAATTCATACAAATTATGGAATATGGACAAATAGAATAACCATAAATATGAAATCTAATAGAATTATTATACTTATATTTATAAAAAGAAATCCATTTATAAAAACTGAAAACTACTAGAATTAATAGAACTATTAACACTAATAGTCTGATAGAAGGATATGATGTTGGGTTGCACGTTATATCATCTGCAACGATTAATAAACTTTTAGCATTTCTGACTCGTAGTATGTATCGATGTTTTGATGTATGTCGGTTGACTTACTTGACTCATTGACTTATCCGCTTATCTATTGATTTTACTTGGGTTCTTATTCATATGATAACAATTAACAAAAATAATTGGTGCTTTATATGTTAAAAGTATAATCATAAACTTGTGTTAAAATGAAAAATCATTTAACATTCAAGCATTAAAATGTTGATGTTAAATAACCATTTCAAGTCGGGTCGGGTTGAGAGTCGTGTCGGGTTGAGAGTCGGGTCGGGTTTGGGTCGGGTCGGGTTTATCTGTGTTCAGATTTGTTTCGAGTCGGGTCAGATTCGGCTCGGGTCGGTCTCGGGTTCGGGTTACGGATGACTCCAAATTTTCGGGTTTCGATCGGGTTCGGATTCGGGTGAGTTGGGTCGGGTTAGATTTTGCCAGCTCTATATAGGTATGTGAGTTTACGAGTTTGATTTGGCATATGCCTCCCCTTTTTATATATTATTTTTATATTATACACTAACTTCTGTTCTTGTCACGATTGAGGGAAACAAGCTATTCGTTGCTAGCTAGGCCGCACCGAGATTGAGCTTCATAACCATTCCGGAATAGCTCACCGGAAAGAATTTGTGGATAGTACCCATAGGTCTTCGGTTCGAACCCCGGAATGACCGCTCTTTATTTACTAATTCTTCGAACCCCGGAATGACCGCTCTTTATTTACTAATTCAAAAGAGGGAGCTCCAGCATTCATGAGCTGAAGCGTCGTCTTGTAGGTGACACTAGGTCTCGGTTGTGATTTGTGAACATGACCGACGTTGCCAGCTAAATTGCTACCTATTTCATACGGACTACGGAGTATCATACGTACACTTTCAAATGAATAATTATTTTCACTTGTAATATTTAACTAGTCCTATACCCGCGTCTGACGATGCCTTGGAAAATAACCCAATCAATTAACAATAATATAACGTCATAAATAGACCACCCAACGTAGAAGCTAGGCATCTTGCACACTGCAGAGCGCATCGCGAGTCATACATCTTAGGGGAAAGGCAAGCAGCTCGCTGACCAAGCACCTCTCCGCTAACACAGCCACGTGTAAATAACCGACCCTATGGCATAAGGGACATGTATTACACGTGTACCTAGTTAGTCCACGAGGTTACCAGCCAACTGCTCGCTGAGCCTCCCTATAAATACCCCGACCCCTTGAGCTTTCAAGGGAGGGATTCCATTCAAGAGATCGAGAAGAAGAAGAGCGCTACAGTTCTCCCAGACTTAAAACCCTTGGAGTTGAGGTCTTAAGGTCTTTGATCGGAGAAGAACGCATCTGGAGGAAGAACTTCATCTGAAACGCTTCCTCTAAAGACGACGATTGAACAATGATTACCTGGTATCAAATTCAAAAAGAACTACGTAAACACTTGATACTCTTTCATGAGTTATATAAGAAATCCGGTATCAAATTCAATATATATCGGATTCAGTCGCCCCTCTCAAATTAAATCAAATTTGTCCCTAAAAAGAACTACGGGTGATTTGATCCCGTCCAAACGGGTATGTAGGTAGCTCGACATAAAGCTTAATTAGCTCGTTGCGTACAATCGCTGATAAAAAAAATTCATTTTGGTTTTCCAAACAGAACTACGTAAAGACATGACGCTGTAAAACGGCTACGTAGGTAACCCGATATTAAATCTCAAAAATATGTCAGGTACAGTCGTTAATCTCTAAATTCACTTAAAAAAATGAAAATGAGGTTAAAATTAAATTCAAATTAAATACACATGATTTTCCGTGTAAGTAATAGCCGTTGAGTTGGGAAACCCTTCCGAGTAAGTGTGCTCAATTTATTCGGGTGATACACGAGACACGAGAGAATCTCATGTATATGATAGTGTGATTTACGTTAGGACTACCCTTCCGAGAAGGTGAGTCCTAATATGATCCAACGATGCATGAAAATCTTAAAGGTGATAAAACACACAAACCCAAACACTCTGAACAACGTAAAGTTTGATTCTCATCCAAGATATACGCAGACAACCCGCTAAAATTCGGCTGCAGCTCAAATCACTAAAACCACTCAATTCTTTGGTATCAATATGACTTCGAATCAAGAGGATAACCAAAAGGGGTCAAACTGAAATATTAAAAATCAAATAAAATGTGTTGTACGATTATTGCACATTTTTGTTCAACATATTTTTGGCACGCCTAGTGGAACCCTTTTTGCCTTTTCATCTCTTAGTTGTATTTATACTAATACACGATTATCTTATTTTTTGAAGGTACAAATGACACCAAAAGCTCAGTGACAACAAGCTGAATAACCATCGTAACTGCCAAAAGATAATAATGCAGGAGGGTGGTTACAATGATACAAAGCTCACTAATGAAGTCGCTCAAAGACCCATCATTTGTATCATTAAAAAGCATGAGGGGGCTATTGCAACTTCCGCACAACCTGTCTCTTTTGCCAAGAAGGCAAACACATCCATGAAGAGAAGGGGACGCAAGTGCGGATCTCAACGCGGCAAGACAAGACTTCTACTTGTGCTAGATCGTTTATCAACTTTCGAGCGAGTCGGTGCAACCTTTGCAAAAGATCCTTTTAGCTCGCATGGGGGCAAAAGTAACTCATGTAGTGTCTTTTTCAAGAGAGATCATCGTCAGATCTATGTCTATCTATCCGAAAGAGGTTGCACAAGTCAATGTGACCTCATATTCGGAAGAGAGGGAAATAGGGTCCATAAAGGTTAAGCCTTCAAGATCCAAGAAGGACAAGAAGGTTCAAGAAACATGTGAAGTCTCTAAAGAGGATGCAGTAGAAAGAAACCAGCTGAAGTCAACAAGTTCAAATACTTCAACGGTTGAATCTCAAGCAAAACTCTCAAGCAAAAATCTAAAGAGGATGCAATAGAAAGTCAACCAGCTGATCACTCAAGGGATAAAAGAAGCATATGGATCACAAAATCCGAAAGTGCTTAGATATAGAAAGCCATGTCCATCGCACTATGATTCGATGTCGTTTCCCCCAAGCTACCAAAGACCGAGCTTTGAGAAGTTCGATGGCCTTCATGATTCACCCCAGAGCACTTAGCTCATTTTTATTCTGCTTGTGGTGAAACTGCCTTAAACGATGCCTTATTAGTTAGGCAATTCGTCCAATCTTTGAAGGGATCGGCATTCAATTGGTACAATCAACTTCAACCAGGGTCGATTCAAACATGGGACGATCTACAAAGAAAAACACCTAACTCAGTTTGTGAGCACGAAGGCAATGAAAAATTAAGTGAATAAGCTTGTGTTCAAATGTACACCAACAACCTAATACCTAAATTAACGGTACATGTTGGAAGTGCCGAACCTCGTTCATTTGATTAATTGTTGTCTAAAGCATGTAATGTTGAAAAATAACTCGCACGAGGACCCAACTGGTCTCAAGATAGTTAGGCTAACAAAAATAATGGCGATGAGCTACAAAATGTAGAAGAGTCTATGGCGACTTTTGCCAAACATGATCGAGACTTGAGCATTGTTTCACTTGGTACACTAGTGATGACAACATTTTGGAAGTGGCTGAATTTGTTGATAAAAAGTTGTCACTAAAAAAATATAAAAAAAAGTTATCACAAAAAAACTGATATGGATGGTGGTGGTAGTGTTCCTCTTATAAGGGTGGTGACAGTATAACAACAGTAACAGTACACTATAAGCTAAGATTGCTATACTTAGTAGATATTGGGCCATAGAAAAGAGACTATGAAATAAACACAAATATGACATCATAAATGGGTCGCCCAACGCAAAAGGATATTTGGTCCCACCATTAGATCCATCGCGAGTAAGGTACCTGACAGAACCAAATAACTAGATCTAACGTCCCCAAGAACTTTGACCCTGGTTTCCCTCACGACCTGAATCCTCCGGGATCCTAGCAAGCAGCTCGCTGGCTCAAGCATCTCACCTCTAAATAGCTCCACGTGTGTTGCCTATGACCCTAAGCGTGTGGGCATGCGTTACACGTGTCCTATACAGAACCACGAGGTTGCCATACAGCTGCTCGATTGGTTTCCTTATAAATACCCCCTCCGACCCCAAAAGACGGGATCCGATTTGAAGATAAGAAAAGCAGCAGAACTCTTATCATCCTCCGAACATAAAACCCCCGGAGTTGAGTTCCCGAAGATCTGTGATCGGAGCAGAACGTTCTTGGAATAAGAACATCACCTGACTCCACCCAAGTTCGCGACGAAATGATTCGAATCCTCGTGAGCCAAACGTAACACCCCCACCACTTGGACTAATGACGTATAATCTAATCACAACCCCTCGAAGTTAAGGCTTGCAGGTATTCCCAGTCATTTTTTCGTCACAATGAGGTAATAAGTATAGGTGAAATTCCACGAGCGCTTCATTGGCGCCGTCTGTGGGAACCTTTCACGATGAGAGGTTCCGCGTAGCGATACGCATCCTTCATTTTACATTCTTTCAAATTCTTTTTGCCTTCTGTTTTATATCAATACTGTCTCCTCCTCGGAGATCCCGTCTAGAATAACAAATATTGCGCGTATTCCCTTGTGAACACTCATAAATTGTGCCGGAAATCATGAACTTCACCCTATTCGGGGAAACATTTGGGAACTAGCACCACGACGCCGAAGAAACCAACGGTCTCAACCTCAACATTGCCCCCAACGAGGAGGCTCTGCAAAGTGGCAACGATAATGTCCCTCAACCACCGCCCTGGGACATGGCACAACCACCCCCGTTCTCTCCCTAGTAGTATGGTGCTCGTAGATTCTTAGTTAAATCTCGAGATTCAACCAAGAATCTGCGAGCACCATACTAATGGGCAATTTGGCTGAAGGAGATTTTAAGATATGCCTTTTCCAAAAGGAGCCAAAGAGCTATGATGTTTTGAGAGAGTTCGTAACCAAGCAGAGTACTGGACCTCTTGCATCTGAGGTCGCGGTGGGATGATATGGTATTGCTAGGGAGGGTTGTGGTGCTGCTGGCCCCCAAAATTCTCTCTTTCTTGGTGTTTGTTGGGGGGCCGGTGGTAAGCCGGTGGCTTATACTCGATGGGTCGCGAGCTAGAGTTGGCGGGCTTCCACTCAGATCGAAGAGGTCCAGTATAACCAAAGGTCGGGACTATGCCTGCTCGGTGCCCCGACCAATGTAATGATGGCCCATCCCGACTATATATCACCTCCTGTTTATGGGATTCCGCCAAACCTCCCTCCGAAAGAAGTGCCCCTTCAGATTTGCGCTACGCCAACGGGTCCCGATCATCCAGTCGCGAGACTGCAACAACGCAAGCCCTCTGCGGTTCCGCCCCAGCAACATAGGCTACCGAATGCACCACCGAGGCCTTACAATCCCCAGTATGCGGCCAGAGGAAGGGGTAGAGGGCCAGAGGGGCCTACCCCCAGAATAGAGGACGTAGAAATGGAAATAGAGGAGGGGGTTACAGACCTCCTCCAAGGGACATAGGGAATGCATAGGAGGCCAGATCCTCGTCTAACCGACCCAATCGCTCTAACCGGGATCAGCGAAAGCGTCCCTCACATGATGGATGCATCAATACCATCCGAGGGGGACCCACGACATCCGACACCAGTAACTAGGAGAGGAAAAACTATGAAAGAGAGGCTAGACGTTCCCCGTCCGAGGCCAGTGTCAAGCAAGCGTCCACCGAACGTGCAATACTCAGCTTCTCTGTTTCTCATACTCGAGATGCTCGCGACCTTAGAATGCCGCACTCAGATCCCATGGTCATTCATGTGCAGATAGGAACCAAGACTGTCAAGCGAGTTATGATAGATACAGGCTCATCAGTGGACGTGCGTTATTGTGACGCTTTTGAACAACTCGGGATCGCCGAAAGAGCCTTACGCCGGTACTCAGGAAAGCTGGTCTCCTTATCTGGAGATGAAGTCGAGGTTGCTGGAACAATTGAATTGGCCTTGACGTTGGGAACTGCGCCAAAAAGAAGAACCCACATGATTGAATTCATAGTGGTTAGGCTACTGTCCATTTACAACGCTATCATGGGCCGAGTAAGTTTGTTCAAATTCCAAATAGCATGCTCCATTTATTATTTCAGTGTCAAATTCCCATGTGCCGAAGGGAATGTGGGCGAAGCACGGGGCGAACAAGCAGAAAGTAGAATATGCTACTTATCCTCGCTGAAGAAGGTCCATAATCGAATATTCGCGATTAAAGGAAGCGATCAAGGGTCTCTAAAAGAGGAAGCAGTTGATGAGCACGAACAAGATGCCACATTTGAGCACCAACAAGCATAACTGGAGGTTCGGCCCGAGAAGACGGCTAACAAGATCGTGGAGGAAAAGATCCCCTTTTTCCCTTTTTCAAACAACACTGAGGCACTGTACCACGATCACAGTTTGGCCGGCCCAGCCCTGGAGTGCCTCAAGAGCATGTTAAAAGGTTCGCGCGACGTTTTTGCGTGGTCGCCGCAAGATTTGAAGGGACTCCCCCGAGAAATCGCGGAGCATTCCCTGATATTTAATCACGAAGCGAAGCATGTGTGCCAAAGAAAAAGGAAGATGGTTGCGGAAAAATCAGAAGCAGCAAAACAGGAGGTACACCAGCTATTACAAGCTGGATTTATTCGCGAGATTACTGATTCAACTTGGTTATCGAATGTAGTACTGGTCAAGACGAGCAGCGGCAAATGGAGAATGTGCGTGGACTTCAAAGATCTAAACAAAGCCTGCCCAAAAGATAGCTACCATTTGCCATCTATCGACGAGCTGGTAGACACCACGGCAGGGCACGCTACTCTAAGCTTTCTAGATGCTTATTCAGGCTACAATCAAATCAAATTGAGTCCTCGCGATGAAAAAAAGCACAACCTTCATTCCCAGCCAGGGGACCTTTTGTTATATGGTAATGCCGTTCGAGCTCAAGAATGCTGGCGCCACCTTCCAACGGATGATAGAGAAGGTGTTTTCGTCGTAGATCGGGAAAAATGTTGCGGTTTACGTCGATGATATTGTGGTTAAAAGTCTCACAAAGGAAGACAACTGATCATGGCCCCCAGTTCGACTACTTCACAAAGGTGCGAACATTCCTCTGAAAGTGGGTGGAGGCCGAAGCTATGGCCACCATCACAGCTGAAAAGGTGCGAACATTCCTTTGAAAGAACATGATCTACCGATTCGGAGTCCCCCAGGCGATTATCACTGATCATGGCCCCCAGTTCGACTGCGAAGCAATTCGCGATTTTTGTGTCAGCCTCCATATTGGCTTCCGATTCTAGTCGACAGCATACCCACAATCCAATGGACAGGCCGAAACCACAAATCACCAAATTCTTAATGCCCTTAAAAAGAGGCTAGGGACAGCAAAAGGAGAGTGGACCGAGATGTTTCCTTTAGTACTATGGTCATACAGGACCTCAGCCAAAAGTCCCACGGGTGAAACACCCTTTGCAATGGCCTTCGGTGTCGATGCAGTCATCCCTATAGAGTTGCTCGTCCCATCGGCTAGAATAGTTGATTTTAGTAAAGACACCAATGACAAATCCCTCGAGTTAGAGCTCCACTTGCGTGAAGAAAGAAGAGACACCACTTGTCTCAAGGCAAATGAATATCAGCGCCGACTGGCCGAAGGATACAATAAACGCGTTTTCATACGCCCACAGCAAAAAGGAGACATGGTCCTCCGACAAGCAACAACAGGGGGGAGACTTGAGCCTAAATGGGAAGGACCATACGTCATCCATAAAGAGGTAGGCCAGGGTTCTTTCAAGCTGCATAATTCAGAAGGCACTATACTCGCGAAGGCATGGAACGCCAAGAATCTCAAGACTTATTTTGCGTACAGGTTAGGCATAAGAATCCTGATGACTTAGATTTTCCATGTATAGGGGTCGTCAGGGTTCCCAATTGGGTATACCACTTCATATATATAAATGAAAGTTCCAAACCCAACCCAGATTGTCGACACGCATAAATTTAGCAATCGCGTGTGTTTTAAACACGGATGTGCATGCAAGTAAGCCTCCAAGGAGAATAAATTTAGCAATCGCGTGTGTTTTAAACACGGATGTGCAATGCAAGTAAGCCTCCAAGGAGAATAAATTTAGCAATTGCGTGTGTTTTAAACACGGATGAGCAATGCAAGTAAGCCTACAAGGAGAATAAATTTACCAATCACGTGTGTTTTAAACACAGATGTGCTTGCAAGTAAGCCTCCAAAGAGAATAAATTTAGCAATCGTGTCTGTTTTAAACACGGATGTGCATGCAAGTAAGCCTCCAAGGAGAATAAATTTAGCAATCGCTTGTGTTTTAAACACGGATGTGCGTACAAGTAAGCCTCCAAGGAGAAAAAATTTTAGCAATCGCGTGTGTTTTAAACACTGATGTGCATGCAAGTAAGCCTCCAAGGAGAATAAATTTAGCAATCACGTGTGTTTTAAACACGGATGTGCAATGCAAGTAAGCCTCCAAGGAGAATAAATTTAGCAATCACGTGCGTTTTAAACACGGATGAGCAATGCAAGTAAGCCTCCAAGGAGAATAAATTTAGCAATCGCGTCTGTTTTAAACACGGATGTGCATGCAAGTAAGCCTCCGAGGAGAGTAATTTTAGCAATCGCGTGTGTTTTAAACATGGATGTGCAATGCAAGTAAGCCTCCAAGGAGAATAAATTTAGCAATCGCGTGTGTTTTAAACACGGATGAGCAATGCAAGTAAGCCTCCAAGGAGAATATATTTAGCAATCGTGTGTGTTTTAAACACGGATATGCAATGCAAGTAAGCCTCCAAGGAGAATAAATTTAGCAATCGCGTGTGTTTTAAACATTGATGTGTTTGCAAGTAAGTCTCTAAAAAAAAGAGTAGATTCAGCAACTTTTGCGTTCTTATACTTGAATATGTAAACAAGCTTCTGTATGGCCTCAAAAATCAATAAAATAAGATCTATTCTTTTTCTACTCTCCTTTGTTTTTGTAATGTTTTAATTCCTGACCGACCCAATGAAACAGTTACTAAGAATATATTATACCGGAATAATCACAACGCGATTGCTATAAACAAAACCAGGTTTACAAGCATTTAAAAGTTCGTGCCACAAACGATGGAGAAGGAAGCAAAGAAATCATAAAAACGATAACAAACACGAATTTTACCACAATCTCATCGGCCTACTCACTAGCCTCAAGAACTAATATAGTAAAACGATTAGCCCCCTCATATTTAAAAATGATAAGGGATCTCCCAACACACGGGCCGCTATCCACGGCAGAGGCACGTCAACCCTTAGTAAGGATATAATGATTTTGGCTATCTTGAAATACCCTCACTCGAAATTCTCGCCCAGTGGAAGAAATCAAGAACACGTGAGTCAAACCCTCGCGAGCATATTGAGCACAAAAAGACTCAGGCAAAAGCTGCAAATAACCAAAACAAATATCAACCAAGAAAAACAAAAAAAAAAAGCGCAAAAGAAAGGTTGGAACGAGTACCATATATTCCAATTTCTCTTTAGAATCAATAGAATGAAAATAGTCACGACGACGAGGACTGGGGGAAGTCATGATTTTTCAAAAGATGGAAATACCAAAATTAGAACAAAGTACGGAGACAACCGCCTAAGCTCTATCCGAGCCTCCTATATTTATCAATAAGCAAGGCATGCAACATGTCGTGTTGTCCCGCCACTAAAATAAAGAGTTTACCCCCATCCAAAACAATTTTTCCAGAAACAACTGCATGTCAAGCAAGTGGCAGGATCTCCGAGCATCTTACTGTATATCAGAGCCACAGTACTGGGTCAAGAAAAGTCGCATCAGCACCAGGAAAGGACAAAAATGCAAAAAACGGAAGCATATCTATTTAGGTGTTCAAAACAACGATACCATCACATGATACTTCACGATTACACTTAATAAAGCACAATATTAGGTCTAAAAAGTACGTCATGAAGGCAATTTTCCAATAAAACCACCCTTACAAACAATAATGCTCTACTCAACCTCAAGAACAAGGGTCTTGAAACGGTGCCCGCCTACGTACTAAAAAAGCACCATCGATGCACCAACTCGAACAGCATTATTGATTGCAAATCTTCCCCAACCCTCAGATAACCACCAGCGATTTGCGCGATCCTTGGAAATTTCAACACGGAAGTTTTCACAAGTAGCAGAGACCAAGCAAACATGGTCAGACACAACATGACCTTACATCTCTTCAAAAGCACAAGGGAGGGGCTGCAAACGAAAAATAAAACAATAAAAGAGAGAGCAAGCATTTAATCACAGCAATTCAGACCCAAATTAGTACGGAACACAAAGAATGTAAACAAGCATACCAAACGATGCATCCTTCCCTCTACATCGACACAACGGAAGAAATCACGCATCTCGGAGTTGGGAGGTGCCATCTCTATACTAAAACAATAATAATGGGCGGCAGATAGATAATCAGATCACCAATCACATATCCCTTTTTATACCGAGCAAGATTGGACAAATCTCAAGATACATCAAAAGCATTCATGGCATGCATTGAATAAAAAAGAAAGTCTGATGTAAAGTTTCCCCGTGATACATTGCATGAGCAACACATGGCAGAGAATCCTCTCAGAACCCGACCAGATGCAGTGAGAAATGTCAAATCCAGCAATAGTCAATTATTACAAAAATATTTCTTTCAAAATGGTCAATACCACTATAAAAGGATTTCTCCCCTACAACAGAAAAGGCACAACCCTTTAATCAAAAATCTTTCCAAAAAGAAACATGGCAACAAATTCCAGCGATCAAGATCCAAACAATCCCTTTGTTTTTGATATTTACTTAGGGGGGGACGAACAATACATACGCATGATGTTGCCTTATGAATTCGGTCGACACTTCACACCCCATGTACCCGAGCAAATCTTCTTGCCTACCCGCATTGTCAAAGATTTCCGTGTCCACATCGTGGGGGCAGTTACGGATCTCACTGGTTGGCCCGCGAATGGAGGGACTTTATCGAATTACACGGACTCGAGTTTGAAACAACAATAATGTTCACCCACCTGGGAGAAGCAAAGTTTGAAGTCCGTTTTTTCGACAAAGAACGCTACTACATCGAGGACCAACTCTACGATGACGACTACAACGACCCAACAGCAAATGGTTTTAACTAGATCCCAGGAGTAGTTCGGACGCTGGAGATAGACGGTTTTTAAACTCCATTTCCCCAGCGTCCTTGGACGCTGGAGATAGACGTCTCTCCATCGCGAGCGATACGCTGGAGAGTAATTGGTTTTTTAACTCCATTTCCCCAGCATCCAAGGACGCTGGAGATAGACGTCTCTCCATCGCGAGCGATACGCTGGAGATTAATCGGTTTTTTAACTCCATTTCCCCAGCGTCCAAGGACGCTGGAGATAGGCGTCTCTCCATCGCGAGCGATACACTGGAGATTAATCGGTTTTTTAATTTCATTTCCTCAGCATCCAAGGACACTGGAGATAGACGTCTCTCCATCAAAAGCGCTACGCTGGGGATTACTTGGTTTTTTATCTTTATTCCCCCCGCAGCCAGCACACCAAAAATCAGGCCTCTCAATAATCAATAGCCGAACTACTGCAATTCGGTTCACCCACTCTTCGCGAGAAGCTCAAAACGGTCAGCACCACGAAAATATGTTTGTTTATTTATTACTCAACAAACAAAACCATCCAACGAAAGGAACAATATAACCGCACAAAAGATTACAGAAACGAAAAATTCAACACCGAACCGTAAAATCTACATTACCATTTTGGTCGAGCCCGTGATCTATGGCAACAACATCAAAGCAGGAACTCCCATCATACTCAAAGATCAGGCGTGTCCCAATACGATGATCGTTCGAAACATCGAACTCGGGCCACCCACTAGTAAACCAGTAGTTGTTAAAACCTAACGCTTCTACCCTCACCACAAACTCCTCATCAGAATGCGTCCATAAATGCCCAAAGCCAAGTGCATCATAACCATAGTCACGATACACAGATGGTAGAGGCTATAAGCGCAAACATGTCAGAAAAATTCAGAAACCTTGTCAGGAGAAAAATTACACAAAACACAACTTA
This sequence comes from Persicaria tinctoria, assembly GCA_037127255.1. Taxonomy (NCBI): domain Eukaryota; kingdom Viridiplantae; phylum Streptophyta; class Magnoliopsida; order Caryophyllales; family Polygonaceae; genus Persicaria; species Persicaria tinctoria. Next base: position 38,746,858 of record JBANSL010000019.1, on the reverse strand, counting down.
CCAGCCTATATAAGTTCCCTTCCACTATAATATCCCGTGTAAAACCTCGCACGTGAGGAAGAGTTACACCTGGAATATCAACTGGCGTCAAAGGCATCATCACCACGAGTCGAAACTGCTATAACAATCTCGGGCGCCCCTGCCCTTTTTTATATTAGTCTCTACGAGGATAGAAAAACGGAGGGCACCCCACACCGCGTAAGTCCGCCACGTGGTCAATAAATATCAAACAACACAACAATGAACACAGGACAACTGCAACCCCATGCCACACGACAAGGAAAGGTAACGAGTAAAACTCGTGCACCAAGAATGCGAGAAGGGCAGGTTGACGACACGCACCTCCCTGCTTCATAAGAACTCAAAGATAACCTTGCCGAATAACCATCCATATCCGCTTGATATAGAGTAGTATAAATGCGTGCTTTAGACAAGATACAAACGAAATCACTAAGACAAAATGCCAAGTTTCGACATAGCTTCAAGAGAGCTCTCCCCACTCGAAATCCCATCGCCACCTTTTATCATGAGTACTATGGTATTCCTAAATCCTAAATTTGCAAGGATAATCCTTAGGGAAAGCCAACTACGCAGGCTTCCCCTCTCATATATCTTTGTTGAACTCGGAGAAGAAATACTTGACCAAATCTTTATGTGTTCTCCCACAAAACAGGAATTCGTCGTACTAGTCAAACGGGACAAAGGAGATTGGTTCTCTCTGTCAGAAGGATGGAGGTCAATTGCGAGCAGTAATAGAACAAATAGGAGGGCATTCGCCTTATCTTCGAATATCAAGGTGAATCCCACTTTGACGTGGCAATAGAACAAATAGGCCCAGAAGAAAACGGAGATGTCTGGCTTGACTACCTATGCTACGAAGGGATATAACTATTAAAAATATAAGTTGCTCTCTGCTTTGTTTTATCCCTAAGAAGTTTTTTAGCTTTGCCTATCATTCTGCTTAACATCAAATAAATTCGCGAACCCTACTTTTTGTCATCTCACGATTTATTTCATAAAACGATCAATGACAGGAGATGGGTAAGGGTATCGCGAATTTACTTAAGTAAGAACAGTAGACAAATAAACAGATCAAATTCTGGGCACGAAAAACATAAGTAAAATCGATAGAGCAAGCCATTAAGAAAAACATGCAAAAGGCATAAACAAAAATACGATGGATTCAAAGATAAAGTATTCACAAAACACCAAAATAAGACATCGCTTGTCACGGGTTGAAATATTCACCATCCCAAAAAACGAAAATACGAACCGCAGCAGAGTGCGAGACTCTCACCACGGGTAGAAATGTTTTCAAACATCATTACACAAAAACATCACATAGGGTGGAAAGACGATTGATTAAACATCAGTAGGAGGGTTATCATCTTCACAGGCGAGCTCGGGGGTCTTCTCACCTACAGGGGGAGGATCGAGGGCAGCGGCGTCATCAATTAGAGTATTAGGGGGGAGAGACGGCTCGCGTTGGGGGTCCTTCAGCTTCATGTCCTCATCCTCATAGCTAAGAGGAAATATCATCACCTCATCGCCGAGATGAGCAAAGTGGTTGACACTATGAGAGATCCCACCTGCAACCCCCTCCATGAACGCATCAGTAACCCTGTCGTAAAGGACATCATCTCCGTTTGTCTCAAGTTCATGATCAAGCCAACCCCGACCGGCTCCCCCTAGGAAATCAGTTAGCCACCCCTAACTCTCACTCAAGATCCCTGAGCTGACCCCTCAAACATGTGGCCTCCAACTCATGTCGGGCCCCCGTCTCCTGAGCCTTCGCGAGTTCGACTCGCGACAGGTCTAGCTCGCTCCTCGCCACTTCCACATCTCTTTGGGATTTCGTCAGAGCATCAATAAGACTCTCGATAGTTACCTCGCGGAGCTCTGCGTCTTTCAACTTCTCCACCTTCTCCTTCAAAGTGGCCACGATCGTCCTTAACTCCCTCACCTTTTCATCATAATTTCTCAAACGTCCAGCCATTTCGGACCATTGTAGGTCATCCTACGGCGACACATGAAGAATAATAGACGCATAAGTAAAATAGGGAAAGAAGGAAAAAATAAAAGCAGGAATCACGAAGGAGGTTACCCTGCCTCTGCTCTTATGACCATGCTCCACCAATTCTTCATCCGTCAAGTAATTAAGGTAATCCCTTTCAGCTGGACAACTCTTCTTGGGAATCTCCAGCTTCATGATGTCGATGGGGTCAAATCCAGGTAACCTATAAGCGGTCATTGAAATCCACACCTGAGTAATCAGCTCAGAGCTTAAGAGCATAGTACCCCTTGTCCCCTCTCTTGGTCGCTTTCGCCTGCGATGGGCCAATGGATATTCATCTGACGAGATGCTCTCCTGGTCGTCAACCGACTCTTTCCCCTTCAAACTCCTGTTCACAAGAGGAGACCCGCGGGGAACGCTCTATCGACCACCACCTGGCCGCGGAGTAATAGTAAGGACATGCCTGGACCCACCTCTTGCAGCACACTTTTTCTTCGCGAGCGCGGAAATCTTTGACTTGTCAATTATCATATCTGCGAAAAATTAGAACAAGTCAAAAGAAAAGAAATTCACGGCCAAAATACCAAAAAATTTGTAATAAAAATTCTTAGACACCGACCCGGCCGATGTAGGAGGTTAAGTCCGGCCCTTTCCCAAACGCGGCTCTCCATCCATCCGCCGCAGCATGCTGATCTTTGGGCACGATATACTTGCTAAGTTTGATCACAAAGTTCAGGACAATCCTGGTTGGGTCGCGAACGAGAAACCATTTTCTCCTCCATCCTGGACTGCTAGACAACCTTTCGATGATCTTTCCTGCAAAAGAGGCAGACACCAGTCCCTCATCATGCCTCAAGAAAAGGACAGAGAAAAGGTGGTCTAATGTCGGCGTTTCCTTGATAGCAGCGCAACGCATGATGTATACCGCCAGATACATCCATACATTAAAAACAAGCTGGGCGGGGCATTGGTTAATACACGCCAAGAAGTCTGTATAAAGTGGGGGGAGGGGAAGGCGGAACCCCTGAAGCAAGCTACCCAGGTGAACGACGACGTGGTCTTTATATTCATTCAAGCACCCCCCACTTTCGGTAACCAAACCTATCTCTACCCTGAAAGGCCATGGGTAAAGCCTCACAACTTCTTCTAGATGATGAACATCTAGAATCGATCCCTCCTCACCCAGCGTCTTGGCTACGGTAGGATGTACGCGCTTTGTAAATATCGTGGAGAGAGGAGGAGGCGCCACGAAAGCAGGACTTGTACTGAAGCTGCAGTTATCTACTTCTGTCTGGTTATAAGGAGGTAGGGCGAAGTCACACGGGACCACTCAGACCGGTTTTTTAGCCTCTTTGAGTACGTGTGACGACTCGCCTTTTCCCAAAGCATTTATGGACTCCGAGGTTGTCCTTCTTCAAAGGGCGCTTGATGGTACCTGCCATCTTTCGTTTCTTTGCGCTCGGGCCAACCCCAGGATTCGATCTCTTTCTTTTTTCCTCACGAGGTTTTTTACTCGGTGGGAGAGGAGCTGGACTCGCTGTAGAATCCGAGTCAACGTCTGCCCGGGATCTGGTTCGCGAAGAACTGACCTCTTCATACTCGAAACTCACGCTACGGTTCTGTCTATCACTCTTTGCGACATCTTAAGTCTAGGAAAAAAAGAAGAAAACCCCCTGGAAACGACGCAGCGAAAGGAAAAATCAGCAAGGGGAAACTACCTTTTCAACAACGCGATTAAGCAAAATTGGCGCCAAAAAGCCCTCATGTGGGCCCAAGTTGGCGCCTCACGTGCCCCTTGAAAGGACGTTGAAAAGACATATTCCCCCCGTTGGATGACAGTTAAAAGACGCCTTTTCGTCTCCTCCATAAAGGTTCCTTGATTCTCGAGAAATCACCCCGGAGAAAGGCAAAAAGGAGAGGCAAAGGGACACTCCCGCCCCTTGTCGTCGAAAACTTTCCACAAAATCTGAGAGAATCGCCGGAGGTTTTCCGAAGAACTCAAGGGCAACACTACCCCGTCCCGGCACCACCGCCCAGTGCTCCAAAATACACAATAGGCCCAACTAAGGCCCATCCAATAAAACTGGTCATCTGGTGGGTAGCATCGTGTTTCTCGAAACCCAATCGCGAATAACGTTTCACTCGCGAACCGGTTACGAGGAGATATGGTGATGCCATAGAAAATAGGCTATGAAATAAACACAAATATGACATCATAAATGGGTCGCCCAACGCAAAAGGATATCCGGTCCCACCATTAGATCCATCGCGAGTAAGGTACCTGACCGAAACCAAATGACTAGATCTAACGTCCCCAAAAACTTTGACCCCGGTTTCCCTCGTGACCTGAACCCTCCGGGATCCTAGCAAGCAGCTTGCTGGCTCAAGCACCTCACCTCTAAATAGCTCCACGTGTGTTGCCTATGACCCTAAGCGTGTGGGCATGCGTTACACGTGTCCTATACAGAACCACGAGGTTGCCAGCCAACTGCACGCTTGGTTTCCCTATATTTACCCCCCTCCGACCCCAAAGGACAGGATCCGATTTCAAGATAAGAAAAAGTAGCAGAACTCTGATCATCCCCTGGACATAAAACCCCTAAAGTTGAGTTCTCGAAGATCTGTGATCGGAGTAGAACGTTCCTGGAATAAGAACATCATCTGACACCCACCCAAGTCTGCGACGAAATGATTCGAATCCTCGCGAGCCAAACGTAACACCCCCACCGCTTGGACTGATTGACATATAATCTAATCGCAACCCCTAGAAGTTAAGGCTTGCAGGTATTCTCAGTCATTTTGTCGTCACAATGAGGTGATAAGTATAGGTGCAATTCCACGAGCGCTTTAATATGAAATTCTTTATGCCGATTTAATCCAAAACGATGTCGTATATGTATAGCTGTGCCCCCTTCACAATATTTTTTTTTGGCTCCGCCACTACTAAAGTGGGTGTGGGGAGAAGGAAGGCGGAGGAAGAAGGTCAGTGAAGGGCGCATTTATTGACCTTCCAAAAAAAATAAAAAAACAGCTCAGGGGTATATTTCTGTAAGTTTTGTTCTCCAGCTCGGCTATATAAACAGAACACCTATAATACTACGTATGTTACAAGAATTTGTTCCTAAACTGCTTTACCTTCTTCACTCTTGAATCAATGTAACTTGCTCATGACAAAGTAACTTAAATGAAATTTTATAAACATCACAAAATTCAAGCTTAATTAACACGACCTGAACCGATATTTGAATCAATCTTGAAAATGTGATCATGCTTAACTTATTTAGTACGTAAATGAAGCTTGAATTGAACTTTTATCCTGCAGAACCCGAATCAAGTTCGAGCTACTCGGCTCATATTACAACCATAATATTGACTTAATGTTAATTTTATTGTGTATGTTATCCTCATGCGGTTACCCCCCCCCCCCCCCCCCCCCGCGCGGATATTTCATCAATTTATTTATTTTAAACGGGAAAAAATGATAGTGGTTTATCATAAACCGATGACATTTTATATTAAAGTAATACTCCCTCCGTCCAAAAATACATGGACTTTTACTATTCATGCACGCTTTTTTAGGAGCTAAAAACTATATAAAATATTAATTTTTTTATTGAATTTTTTTAATAATTACAAACTTATCATCAATAAACTTGTAATTATTAAAAAAGTTAATATTTTATATAGTTTTTACCTTCTTAAAAAAGCGTGCGTGAATAGTAAAGGCAATGTATTTTTTGACGGAGGTAGTATTATCTTACTGTCATATAAAATGAAATTATTTATGCCGATTTAATCCAAAACAATGTCGTATATGGATAGTTGTGCCCCTTCACAATTTTTTTTGGGTGTGGGGAGAAGGAAGGCGGAGGAAGAAGGTTGGTGAAGGGCGCATTTATTGACCTTCCAAAAAAAAAAAAAAAACAGCTGAGGGGTATACTTTTATAAGTTTTGTTAACCAGCTCGGCTATATAAACAGAACACGTATAATATGTTACAAGAATTTGTTCCTAAACTGCTTTACCTTCTTCACTCTTGAATCAATCTCTATGAGATTTGTCAAATATGGTTCCCGCGTGCATCTATTTGAGAGAATTAATTAATCATCATCAAATTATGACCCTCGATCAAAACACGATAAAAGTCGAGGTCCTTGATATATAAAACCGACGAAAGTCATATTATATACATATATGAAATAGGTAGCACTTTAGCTGGCAAGGCCCGTCATCCTCGATCAGGATCCGGACCTAGTACCATGTACAACACAACGCTTTAGCTCGCGAATCATCGAGCTCCATATATATGAATATGACAACAATAGAGTTATAATAGTATATAAAAAAGGGGAGGCATATGGCAAATCAAACTCGTAAACTCACGTACCTATCCTACTACTGATCGATTACATATGCAAAACTGTAAACCACTAAATCCTTCAATTCTTCAAGTGTCCGGCGCGCCTATATATATATTATTCATGACGCCTTAAACCCACCAAGTACCAAGAGGGCTACAAGAGGCATGCGATACTCACAAACTCATTAATGTAATATGCACGTGTCATCATATGAGTTAGATGAGTCACAAAAGGCAGGACTCAGGAGATTTGTTAGATTCCGGATAGAAAACACCGATCCATCGGCCGGTTTAAATTGGCCGGGAGTTATGTCAGATTTTTTTATTTTTTTTGTTCTAATATATACAAATACAAGTAACAAGTGCGTTTGAATCGTGCATTTTGTTGGCCTTCACCCTCTTTTATATTTTAGTTTTTATTTTCACTTCTCAATTAACGTTTGTGTTCAGATTCGGACTAAGGGTTGGAACTTCGAAGCATCACAAATCAAGTTTTATTTTTCTTATAAATATAATAAGAGGCGATTAAGGAAAAAGAGGTCGGTTTGTCGGATCCCAAATTAGGTGCTCATTTGGATATATAAATGTAGGAAGTCTACTTTCCGGAAATTTAATTCATTAAAACTTTACCTTTCATTAATTACACTTTTTGGGATGTTATGAAACATGTTTAGTTGAAAAATGAAATGACGGTGAATTTGATATAGTGAGATAAATACGGAATTTTTATTAGTAAGAACATTGTGGAAGTTGTCTTACCATGTACTTCTTGATAATTTCAATTCCTGTATTTCACAGGAAGTTCAATTCATGTGAATTTCAATTCCTGAGTTTTTGGAGAAGAAACACTACTACAATTCCGATCTTTAGCGGTGGTAAAAAACTGTTGCCTAAGGCCCTATAACCGCGGCCTAAACCATTTGGCGGCGGTTTACTGACCGCACCATCTGCTCCCGTTGCTATAGATCTATGGCGGCGGGTCTTGAAAGACGGTTAGACCGCTGCCAAAAAGTACCTAAAACCGCTGCCACAAAGTCTATGGAGACATTTATATGTTGGGACAATGGAAGCGGTTTGATTCGGTTTTGGCAACGGTTTAAATATATTATAGATGCGGTTAATATACTCTATGCCAGCGGTTTGACATCTATGGAAGCGGTTTTTCTTATTTATGGCAGCGGTTAAACAACATTAGGCAGCGGTTTTAAGAATATTTTTCAGCGGTTTCATATAAAGGGATATATAGTAGTTTCCCCATTCTATAGAAGCAGGTAACCTATGCTATGGCAGCGGTTATTTTATCTGTGGCAGCAGTTATCACACTTTTGGTAGCAATTTTGTTTAATCTGTAGCAACGGTTTTGTATAGCTAAGAAATAGATGATTTAACATTGGTTCATTCACAACCCACCTGTTATTATAACTGCAAATATTTATACATATTGAAATCACAAATTAAAATTAATTAAAAAATATATGAATTCAAAATATTACACTTACATTCTATTATAACATGCATTACAAAAGTTTCATTACAAATATATACATCATGAGTTTCCACTACTCTTGCCGATTTCGTAGTGGTCTCAACTCGTCCATTCCAAGAGCAAAGTTGCAGTGATAATGTAGAGGACAAACCTGGTAGTAAGAGACAAAGTCTGGCCTCAAACATAGAACACAACTTTTTCTTTAATGTATATCCTTCTTATTGCCTTCGACACATTGTTAGTCGAATACACACTACCTGCAAGATCAATACGTATTTTATCTAACAAAAGGAACTAATTATATATAATTACATCATTTGAAGAGTTAAAGACTTTGTTATCAAAGTAAAAAACAGAAAGCATATGTAATTAAGTGAAAATATGATTATGTTGATAAAAAAAAAAGACAAAACCAAGATTTTAAAAGAGCATCCAAGGTCTTTAAGAAATAATATAATCTTATTAAGGTATATCTAAACACTAAACTTGTCGTAATTTAAGCAAAGAGTCCATATAAAGCAAATACAATTCAAAGGCAACCTAAACTATGCACATTTAGAACCTTGACTAAAGTTTAATTATCTACGAAATCAACAAATATCAGCAACCAACAACGATCACTAGCAATTAGACACAATCAATAATCCACTCCATTTTATCAAATCACCAACTATTTAAAATATTTTAAGGAAAAAAAAAAATTAAACCAACCAACAAGAAAAAAAAAAGTGCACTTACCTGCCATAAGTCCTTTCAAAAGGGAATTCGACATCAAAGGATTGTGCATTAGTCTTGGTTGGACCTATAATTGTGATATAGAGGGAAAAAAAATTAACCTATAAAGAAAAATATAACCTAGTAAACTCTATAATCAAGGATTGCTTGTGTTGGTTGGACCAAGGAATTAGTCTAAAAATAAGAAGAGAATTATACAAAATGTATCTAGGAAATAATAGATTATTAATTCACATAGATATTCTCATGTTTCTCTCCCAACAGACCGTAGTGCTGGAAACAATAACCCAAGAAAATCCACTCAAACAAAAATCTACACATTGTTATTTCACATTTGATACATGTACACAAGTTATATCTATGCCACCCGACCTCCGGCATGTCACAAAAGCAAAAAGTTACCCTGAGCTTAAGTTTGTTAATCATTCATGAGCATATTTGGGAAACCCCGAAGATATTAAGAAAAAGATAAAATAAGAACATATAGGTACTAAGATAAGCTATCAATGTTATGGAAGACCACTAAGATCAAAGTAATTACTTTGAAGCCAAACGACATTAGTTTTATTACCTCGTCTAATCTCTTTGCGGCAAAAGCATTATATTGTTCAAATGCCTCGTCCTTCAGAAGTATACATGCACATCTGGAATACAAATTAATATTAGCATTAGGCTACTTAGCTGCACCAAAATGCTAGCATAACAAAAAATATGGAGCTTGTAGTCAGCATGGATCCTTATATAGGACCAAGAATTCTTATAGGCTTTAATTTCAATAAAGAGTTAGTGTAAGAACACACAATTAGCATGGAATTTGTAATCAACATGGTAAATAAAAACAAAACATAGTAATAGTTTATATATTGTGACAACTAGGCTCCCATTTGTCCTTGAAGTAGCCCAAATGTAAGATGAAAAGTTGGAAAATTGAGGGAAAACCTGAGTAGGGAGCAGTTCAACTGATCATCAATCAGTTCACACAATCTCAACTTTGATCAACAAGACCTACACCAACTATAAGCCTTCTAGTGTTGAATTCTAGAATTCCTAATTTAGAATATTCCTTTCTAACTTATAGAATTCCTAATTATGCACATCATTTACAACGGGATGAAAAGATGACTAAAATCACCTGACAGAGAGAATCAAGAAAAAATTTGCTATCACAAACTCACAAGGGAACCATCAGAGAGACTCTGACGCATGCCCTATCCATGTTCTCCACTTTGCGCCCCTTTAATAGGGTGAGCAATAGTGCTCAACTTGTTCAGCCACTCGGTCTTATCTGCTACACTTTCAGCCTTCAAAATATGCGTCATTATATAAATCAGTTAATCAACCAAACGCATAAATTGCAGCTGGTTACTGGAGATGGAGAACAACAACAATGACTCGATGAGAATTATTGCAGAACCTTTAAGAACTGTCTTATACGGAACTATGCTGGTCAACTTGAACGCAGCACTGGGTACCTTACTAGACTCGACCCCGTTTGCCTTTTTATCTTATAAACTTTTTGTGGAGGTCTCCACATCTTGAGAAATATCTTCAATGTTGCATTCCTATGATCATGTATGTGGTAAGAGTCCTATAGGTTCAATAAGCTATGAATTCCAAACAACAATAAGCAATTTAACTAACGGTTTTTAATTTCTAACCTGTGCTCATGAACAAACAGTATGAACATAAAAAAAAGGAAAGAAACCCTACTTTCAATGCATTGACCCAAGGGGTTATAATGCAATATAAAAAGAGGAATATTTCCTTTTTTAGGTTGTCTAATGTGTGCCCGTGGACACACATTAGAAAATTCCTTCAAATAATCCACAAGTTATTGTTTCTCCAACAAATTATAACTCACCCAAAGAAACTAACCATGTACTAATATCATTTTAAGTTCAACATGAGGTCCAATAAAAGCTTCAAAAGCACCAAAGTGTAATCCATTTTAATTTAACCCAATTCAGAATCTTATGATATTATATAGGTTTTACTACTAAAAGCAAGCAAGCTTTTGAAATTGGATCAAACTAGAGTGTTAAGATTTAGAGTAAAACAGGATTGCAGTATTTCAACCTCATATTAGATAAAAGCTGAACATAAATTAAGAGCTCAGCAACAAAATACTAATGCCAAAGTTCTTAAACATTAATAGATGTTAAATTACAATGTAGGAAAAAAAAAATACAGCAAAGCTGTTGGTGTATGTGTGTGTGTGTGTTAAATTGAGTCCATTGCTATGAGAATAAGCTCTAAGGTGTTCAATTCAATCCATTACTAGCTAAAAAATACAGCAAAGTTGTTGGTGCAATAAATATGACATCAGTGCAGCAGTAGGGGCTCAAAAAATCACAAAAGTGGAGCAATTCACATGAAAGCTCTAAAGGTGCAGGAGTAGCAAAGCTCTAAGGTCTTAAAGTCATAAAAAACAAAAAAAAAACAGAAACCAGGGTTTAAATCACATAGGAACATAAATGCAGAGTACATGTTAGGATTTCATTCAAAGAAGGAATAGAAACTCTAAATTGAAACTCAAACGAGGCGGCGCTCATTACTCATAGAACACCTAGCAAAAATATACAAAGTACCTATTAGCATTTCATAAAAAGAAGCATCAGTCAAAGAAAGCAAACTCAAAAGAGACACGCTTGAGTAGGATTAATCTCATCACCATCAAACTGACTGTTTGAATTAGGTATTTGAAAACTGAGAGAGACTAGACCAGATTTATTAAGATATATATATATATATATATATATGTATATATATATATGTATATATATATGTATATATATATATATACATATATATATATATATATATATATATATATATATATATATATATATATATATATAGAGAGAGAGAGAGAGAAAGAGAGAGAGAGAGAGAGAGAGAGAGAGAGAGAGAGAATGAGTAACTTGTGCACACCCCTTAGGGTGTACTTTGTGCACAAACCCTTGATCTATAGAAAATGAATGGCTAGATTTATGCCACATAGATGGGTATTTAAAAAAAAATCTGAAAAAGAAGCCCAATCTCACATGTGAAGTGTTTGAAGCGCGTGGCAAACCCTAATAAAAACCTAGCCCCTCAATCTCTCTACTCGATGAAGCGATGACCGGATTGAAGCAGTTTTGGGCGATGAGGCGAGGCTGGGACGACTGAGGGAGGGATCTCGGCGCCACCTCCCCTCCTCTTTCTGGCCACCATCCGACCAACACACCACCGCCAACGCTCCCCCTCACCAGGTCCGGCCACCCCGGTGTGAGCAGCAGGACAACAGCACCGGCGAAGGCGACTGTTTCTCTCGCACCCCCTTGTGCGAAGGCGACGGTTGCGAAGGCGGCAGGGTGGGGTGCGAAGGCGGCGGCGGGCGGTTTCTCTCGCACCCCCTTGTGCGAAGGCGACGGTTACAAAGGCGGCAGGGTGGGGTGCGAAGGCGGCAGGGTGCGAAGGCGACGGCGGATTCAGGAGACGAGGTTGCGGGTGTGGGGTGCGAGAAATGGGGCTGCGGGATTTGACGGCGGCAGTGGTGGACGAGGGTGGGGAGGGAGTCGGCGACGGAGGGGAAGCCGGGTGCTAGGGAAGGAGGAGAAGGTTTCGCATCCCCTCTCGCTCCGATCTGTGTTGGCGGCGCCGAGAACGACCGGATCCGGGCGGCGCTAGGGTCGCCTCCTCCTATCTCGCTCAGATCCGGACGGCGTTAGGGTCGACTCATCCCCTCTCGCTCGGATCCGGGCCTCCTCCTCCACTCTCGCTCAGTTCCGGGCGGTTCCGGGCTATGGCCGGTGGTCGGCCTCCTTCAACCGCCTCCGTTTGCAGCCGATGTCATTGTCGTCGCTGCTAGCCCTTGCTCGCCGGAGGAAGAGCATCCATCGATCACTGCTCTTTCTTCTCCTAGGCGGTTTCGACGGAGCGCTGGCGTGGGGAAAGTGCAGGGTTTTGGAGAGCAGTGGCGATTTGGGAGGAGACGGGGGTGCGGGCTTGGCGACGACGGAGGATCTTGTAAAGGCTCGAATTTTCAAATCATAATTTTTCGGAAAAAGGAAAATAAAAATGAATTTAAATTGGACTTAAAACTCGTTTCGCGGATTCCGACCGGAATAGAAAATTTAGCGAACGATTTCCGTCATTTTACCTCAGAAATTCAAAATAATTATCGTAGTGTGATATCCTTTTCGATTTTATAAATCTAATTGATCGAGAAAGCGAGAGTCGGGGAAAATAACATTTAAGAACTAATTGTAGGATCCAAAATTCACGTATTCGGGATTTATTCCGGGTATTGGTTTTCACCAATTCAACACACAATCCCTCACCCACTCCCATCACTCACCTTACCCTTCAAATTCAACCCACCCCCTCACCTTGTCATTCACTCATCGTCATCACCCTCACGTCGCCATCTCCACCTCCCATCACGTTCTCCATTCAGTAACCACCGACGCCATAAGCACCATCACGCGCCACCACAACACCTTCTTCCTCTCATCACCATCACCACACACCACGCCTTGGAGCTCCTTCATCGTCGTTGTCATCCTCGCCTCCTCCTCTTTCATCGAAGAGCAACAAAGGCTGCCCCCGGAGCACTCGACGCCATCGACGAGCCACCGAAGATCCACCGCCCATTCAAACGCAAAACAACCTTCTGGTAAGCCGTTCCCCTTCGTTTCCGATCCAAACAACTCTCGAGCCCTACCATCGCGCTCACCCACATCCGACCCAGGTCTGAGGAGCCATCGAGAGCCTCCGACAACGCCCATAGCTCCGTTCGAAGCTCCGACATTCGCGAACCTCGGTGAGCTTCATTCCTTTCTTTCCGTTAGCCTTCATTTCCTTTTCGTTCTTCAAGGTCGGGAAGAGAGTGTGTGTGAGCTGAGAGTGGGGAGCTTGGACAAGCTCGAGAGCTCCGGCGAGCTCGAGAGCCCCGACGAGGGTCGAGCGTGGGTTCTAGTGAGGCAGAGGCGAGCACGAGCGCGGCTGGGAGCGTTTGTGGGGGTGCGACCGGGCGAGTGGTAGTGAGCTGCAGGTGGGGAGTGTCCGGGTGATGCGGGAGAGTCGAGGCTAACGCGGCGTCGTGCTGGGCGGAGCCAAGGCCGCAGAGGCAGGCGTCGAGCCCTGCAGGCGGGAGTCGGAGGAGGAAGATGAGCCGTGGGCTCCATCCGCTGCCCAGTCAGCCGTGGGTCCCATTTCATTTTATTTAATTTCGTTTTGTTCGATGAACCGGGTTGGTTTGAGGTTTAGCGGGTTCGGTTCGGTTTGGGTTAAAAGCGTTGGTTCAGTTCAGGTTTATTCGTTATTTATTTATTATTTTGATTTATTAATTAATTGCTTAACCGAATTCCGATAATTGATTATTTAGAAATCGATTTGTAAAAAGGCTGAAAAGCGTTCGGTTCGGTTCGGTTTTAAAGTATATAAATTGAAAAGCGTTGGTATTTAAAAAGGCTCGGTTTTAAAAGCGTTGGTATTTAAAAAGGCTCGGTTTTAGCGGGTTCGGTTCGGTTCGGTTTGGGTTAAAAGCGTTGGTATTTAAAAAGGCTCGGTTTTAAAGTATATAAATTGAATTATTTAATAACGGTTGAAAATTATTAAGTCCCTAGAAGGATGATTTTAATTAAAGTAAAGTATGCCGGAATTATTTAATCGGATTTTTGGAAGTATTTTTAAAGATTAAATATTTTATGAATTAGAAATGGCTAAGTATAAATTTTGAAGTAATTGTTTTGACTAACAACCGGACTAGCTAGTGAGACTATATGGATTGAAGTATGACTGAGCCAGTTATGGAAATGATAATGGAATAAGATGTTGAGATAAAGGATGCTGATGATGCTATGATTAATGGATTGATGAACATGTTATGTAGTGGTAAATGGATCTCGTTGTGTGCAGTTTACTTATGCATATTTATTAATAATTGCTAGGTGATCTGTAACCTGCTTGCTTATATCTTGCTGCTTTTCATCTTGCTGATCTGCTACTCCAGGTAAGTTCTTTGAACTTACTCATGATGGGCGCTCTATGCACTGGGTGTTATATAGTAGGCTAGTGTCCATGCACCATACGACTTAGAATCACGCTTAGGAACTAAAATGAAAATCATATGATTGTTATATGTCCTTGCAAGAGAACGGCCGTTATCTGTGATAGTCCTAGAGTCTTTGCTATGGTCATAGGGTAGCCCAGCCTCATCGGGTACCCTGAGTCAATCGAGTCTATATGAGCATGATATGATAGCCCAGCACCATCGGGCAAACGATGAGATGATATGATATGATGATGCCGTGGTTTGTGCACCACCACGAGGAAATTGCTATTGCACCGAACTGGCCAGTGTCCGCCCTATCGGAAGGGGGGTGGAGGTAGGAAAGGGACATGCCACTTGGCATTCTGTGTGGATCCATTTATCGCTTTCTGCATTATATTAAAATGTCAGTATATATATGTGATTTAATTTACGCATGACATTACGCATTTCATCTTAAAAATAGGATGCTTATTATATGCCTCTCAGAGTGTGTTTACATACGCGCATGAGTGACCTGATGATTGACCCAGATCCCCCTCATTTTTTTTAGATTCAGGTAATTGCTAGCCGTTATCGTTGCTTATGTGGATGCTTGGCGGGTTCAGACTTTTGACGTTAGATCGAGAGGTTGAGAGACCACCACACTTCCTCTCTTTTATACTCCCTTTCGGATTGTATTTGAACTCAACCTTATTTTTTCTTTCGCTCGATTTCACGATTAGACTAAGGCAGGTATTTGATCCCCAATGGATCCGCGATCTTTAAGGGTTCGAAATCCCTTCCTTTAGTACAAATATTTTGTTTTAAAACTCAACCCGTACCTGGATTGCAAGATCCGAACAAGGGGTTTTATCCCTTGAAACGTAACCCGGAAATCATAATTCTGGGCCGTTACAGATCTGAGGGGTCAGGGTGGCGGGGATGGGTGGCGGGGCTGGGTGGTTGGGTTGGGTTGGGTGGGGTGGGGTGGGCTGAGATGGGTGGTTGGGTGGGTGGCGGGGGTGGTGGGCAGGGTGTGGGTTGTTTATTTTTCATTAATTATTCATATGGATGAGTTGAATTTTTGTTGTTAATGTTAAATGGGTTGTTAATTATTCGGTGAAATTTGGATTATTATTCATCGGTATACGGAGATTTCGGTTTGGCAAACAACATAAAAACCTTTCATATACCACCGAATAATTTTCCTTCTATTGAATAATGTTGTTTCTATTTCCGAAAAAATATAACTATTCTACCGAATAACATTTCAAAACTGAATGCATAAAAATTAATTCGGAGTCAAAACTAAAATTGATTGACAAAAAATTAAACATTATTCGGTAGGATGTGACAAATTATTCGGTTGAATTAGTAAAATTTGATCTAAAATGGATGAAAAAATAAAATATAACATTATTCGGTAGAGTATGAAACATTATTCAGTGGAATGGACAGATTTTTCAAAACAACGAAATCAGATCCGAAAAAAAAAAAAGCGCGTCAGACCTTTTTAGGTGGGTCCCACCAGTTTTTCTATTTAAAAAAAATAAAACACTCCTTTAATCTTGGCCTTCCATTTCTTTCAATCAAAGGCCAAGATTCGTGCACAAGGTACACCCTAAGGGGTGTGCACTCTGGAATCACTCCCTATATATATATATATATATAGGTTGGGTCAGGTGTTTACACCCCTTATTGTGTTTTGTGTTAACAAATATAGGCCATTGATTGATTAGAAATGAATGGGTGAGATTAATTGAGACTTTCCCTTTTTATTTAAAGAAAAAAAAGTAGGTTCCACCACTTTTATAGCCAACTTACTGAAACAAAGCGCATGTGTTTTTTTGGAGGTAACGTTTTTTTTCCTGGGGAGGAAGAAAATTTGCTTGCATCGTGTGTTCGATGAATAATGACGAATAAATTACCGAATAATTTCATATTATCAACGAATAATAACTCTGAACTTCTAGATTTTGATTGCATTTTGTGACGTAACGTTTTTTGTATGGGATAACATTGATTTTTGTGTGGTGCACTGTTTGAATTATTCGATAAGGTGATAGTAATTATTCGCTCACTTATAGTTATTATTCGCTAGTTTGAAAGTAATTATTCGTTAGGTTGATACTAATTATTCGGTAGTTTTGCCAGTTATTGTTCGCTAGTTTGATAGTAATTATTCGTTAAGTTGATAGTAATTATTCGGTAGTTAATAGTAATTATTCGTTAGGTTAATATTAATTATTCGTTGCTCAATTACGCAACTATTCACTAGATTAATAGTAACTATTCGTTAGATTAATAGTAACTATTCATTAGATTGATAGTAATTGTTCGTTAGGTTGAAAGAGGATGTAAATGTAATGATTGGTTTCCACATCTAATTAACTATATATACAGATGAATAATTCCTTCTTATCAACGAATATAAACTCTAACTTGCCGAATAATGGCTCTGAACGTGAAATTAATGAAAAACAAAACTCGAAAAATTCTGATCGGACCACAATTTGTATTTGCAACAAAGATTTCACATTGACAAACACCAAGAACCGAATGATTATTTCATCCCGAATGTTAAATAGTAATTCAATCAAAACCAACTTAATAAACAACAATTCAAGAAATTCCCAAATTGAGTACCGGATTCAAGAAATCCCCATTTCAGGAGAGCACTGTCGACTCTTGCGGAACCGAAAGGGGAGGCTCGCGACGCTTGTGGGAACGAGATGGGAGGCGTCGAGATGCGAGAGAGAAGTCCGAGAGAGAGGCAGCCATTGGAGGCGCTCGGGCGAGCTTGATCTTAGGGCGATAGGCGCAGGTCCGAAGAGGAGCGAGGCCGTCGTTGACCGGTGTTAGATTCGGTGCCATATGCAGCTTAGGAGGTCCGGCGAGGGAGGGGATGCTCGCGACGCTTGTGGGAACGAGAGGGGAGGCGTCGAGATGAGAGAGAGAAGTCCAAGAGAGAGAGGTAGCCATTGGAGGTGCTCCGGCGAGTTTGCTATTGCAGGTGGCTTCGCCTGGGCCATTTACAGAGGAGGAAGGGGATGGAGACGGTGATGAGCGTATGGAGGGAGGAGATGTAGATGGTGGAACCTTTGATAATTAGGATTTTAACGTGGATGAGTTGTAGGCAGTTACACAATTTGGGTGGGATGTGATTTACACGCCCTGGATTATTGAGGGTGTGGTTTGTTGTTCACATGGGACCCACATTATTTAAAAAGAAATTATATTAATTCTCAATTAATCTCAGCCTTTAATTTTAATTCCATCAATGGCCAATATTTGTTAACACAAAACATGTTAAGCCTTGTAAACATTTGATCCATAATATATATATATATATATATATATATATATATATATATATATATATATTGTTTGAGTTTAACTCATCATATTGCTCTTCTTTCATTTAAACATGGCGGGCAATATAGAAACTATCAATTTAAGATGGTTAAAGAAGCAACTATACATAATAGGGTACAAAATCATATCGAGTTTAAGATGATATATATCATACCGGAAAACATGTAAATATATATATTTTGTTCAAAACCTTCTACTTTCTACTTGAATAAAGTGGCCAAATATTTTTAGCTAGAGTTAAAGCCAAGAAGATCAATGATACGCCATCGGCTTCCACAAATAAGCAGTGCAATATATTTATTAATCAAAAGAGAACGGATTTTTCGCCTGGTAATCCTGAGGTCTCGCATATTTCGCGTGGTACCCAACTTTTTTACATATTTCGCCAAATAATCCTGAGGTTTTGTTTTTTTTCTCCAAATAACCTTGTCTCCAAAATTCACCTTTTTCGGTTTTTTTTTTAATAAATACTTTGTTAAATAATATTTAAAAAAAATTAAAACTGACTAGTAATTAAGTAAAACAACACAACACATTTTTTTTTTTTTTGACAGAGAGCGGAGACAGAGAGCGAAGACATAGAGCGAACAAGGTGAGACAACAGTGGTGGAGCGGAGACAGAGCCGCACGCCGGTGGCCAGTCGGAGGGGCGGCGTCACGCCGGTGGTGAGACAACAGTGGTGGAGCGGCCGGGGCGACAGGTATGTGAAATCCGCAAATCTTAGGGTTTGAGAATTCTAGGGTTTATGTATTTGAAATTGTGGGTGTTGGGTCTTGATTTCTTTGGTGCATAGTAGGATTTTAACATGTTTAAAACTGATTATAGTTTCTTTCAAATTATAGAATGAAAGGGAAGATATTGTTGAAAATTCGGTATATTCATAGAGAGTATGTGAAGATAGAGGTGGATGATCCGAGTGAGGGCAACATTCTAGACTTATTGGTTGTGTAGATTTCCTACTAAATATTGTTTGGCATTAGCCCATTTTGCAGTGGATGGTTGATTTCTTATTGCTTTAAGATGTTGAGAAATCATTGCTTCTGTTAAGTATCTAATGATGCAAGTTTTCTTATTGTTTGCTAGAATGAAAACACATACAAATGGTAGGTTTTGAAGCTTGATATGGATGTAAGATTCTTTTTTTTTTTTTGCAAAGTGGGCGTATTTGATACAACCAATACATAAGCTAAAATCACCAACTAAGTCTAATAATTAAGTGCAACAAGAACTACAACTAAAACAAACACCGCCACCCAAGAATACAGTACAAATCCGGATTTGTTTATTTTTCCGATTTGTACTCGTTATTTGTCATGGTCAATCTCCCAAAATCACCAACTAGGTATTTTTATTTTTTTTTATTTTTAAAAAATTTTATTTAATAAATGGAATTATTAAAAAAAACAAAAAAAAACGTGAATTTGGGATAATTTGGGATACAAGGTTATTTGGCGAAAAAAGATAAAACTTTAGGGTTATTTGGCCAAAAAAAAACAAAACCTCAGGGTTATTTGGCGAAATATGAAAAAAAGTTGGGTACCACGCGAAATATGCAAGACCTCAGGGTTACCAGGTGAAAAATCCGAAAAGAGAAAATGTGAAAGAAAACACAATGAATGGAGTTACTGAGATGCATACCTATTAAATCATGTACATTTTAATGTTGGCGGGATGTGCAGCCTCAGTCATAGCCTATGAGAAGATGATACAAAGTCTTAGAATCAGCAACAAGCGAAGAACAAAGGTTGCTTCGTGGTCTATTGTACTGTCAAGAAATTGCTCTAAAATAAATTGCTCTTGCAGACATTCAATAATGTTCTCTCTTGCTCTTACTATAAAAAAAAACAGGAATCAAAACACTAGATTGAATTTTTTTATACCAAAATCGAAACCATACATCTGAACCAGAGAACCCTAAACCTAGATCTAAAGCATCAACGAAGAGGAGGAATTGAAACCCTAAATTGAAATTCCTACTCATTTTGAAGGTGTTGCAAATTAGTAAAGCTTTAGATATTAGCTAACCTGAGATGGATTCTCCTCAAATCAGTCAAACGTCTCTTGAGTCTTAAGGCTTTGAAAATTTCAGTCAGTTAGAGGAGTCGGTCGGCGTCATCTATTGGTGGTGCTATGGAGTGGATCGATTCAGAGTCGTTGTGGGGTTTAGTCGACGACGTTAGTGTGGAGCCATGGAGGGGGAGGGGAAGTGCGATGCCGGTGGCTGCGAATGGGTTGAGCTCCGGTGGAAATCCGGCCTCTATCTTTGATTTGGGGGGGACCGATGTTGGAGGCGTCGGAATCAGATCTGGTGAGTTATCAATTAGAGAGGGAATCCATGGGGAGGGTTGAAGATCCCAGATCTGAGACGAGGGAGAGAAAGCATGAGAACGAGATAGCATGAGACGAGGGAAGCCATGTGGAGGATTGAAATCCCAGATCTAGGATGAGAGTTGAAGTGAAAGGTCAAGGATTTTTTTTAAGCGGGTCTTTAAAATTTTTGGGAAAATTAAGGCGGCCTCGTGTAAATTAAAACCGCCAATTCAATTAACCGCCCCATTAAGAACATCTCCCATGGTAAGCCAAAAAATGGATTTTGGCCTAATTTTGCTCCTACCCTAGGCCAAAACCCATTTTAGTCTTTTTGTTTTTGGCCTATTTTCAAAACAAATGCTAAATTTGGCTTTCTCTTTTGGAAGGCCAAATGCTATTTATTTATTTATTTATTTATTTTAAGTGTTTAATATTTATGTAAATCTATAAATAATACAATTATAAATCTACATATTATATAGTTATGATTTTTAATTAAAAATAAAAGTTGTAATATTGTAAAGATATTAAAGAGTTCTTCAATATGAATATAATATTTGACTTATTTAAATTATCATTGAATAAATAATATTTTTATAAAATGACATTAATCTTTTTATTATAGATTCATCAAAAATATAATAAAAATAAATATTGCGTTGCTTAATGTACTAAAGATATAATCGAGTGACGGAGATAAGATGTGAAAGTTTTAAATTATATTAGTATTTATAGGAAATTTAGCCCTGCCAAAAATGACCTACGGTGGGAACAATAAAACTGTATAACAGGCCAAAAGAGAATATTTTATAGAATATTCTCTTATGGTAGGCTATTTTCCCTAGCCATTATGCCTTACGGGGGAAGATGCTCTAAGTAAGATAAAATTTAGAGGGTTTTGATGAACCGTTGTCATAGCTATTTTTACTTAAATAAACCGCTGTCAAAGGCTACTTGAACCGCCTCCGTAGGATATTTTTTAAAAACCGCTGCCTAAACCGCCTCCATAGGCCAAACTATTTCCAAATTCGTAAATTTCTCCTAAACTGATGCGGCGAACCGCCTCCTTACTGAACCGCTGCTATAAACCGCTTCCTTTGCTCGAAATTGTAGTAGTGAAAAAATTTAACCAAACGTAGATATTTTTATCCAACTTTCTGAGATATTCACTGTAATGACCGGGAAATATTATAATATTAAATTATTAAAATAGTGATTTATAATCATTCCGATTTCTAAGATTTGGGAGGTTTGGAATTTCCGTCCTTGAGCTATTGGTTTTATTCTAAACATTTCAAAACGAGTTCCGGCATTATTTAATTGGAAATTTAAAATATGTTATACTCTGCTTTTATATACCGAAAATTGAAAAATAATGTTCGAATTTCATTTATTAAATTCGGATTTGAAAAAAATAAAATATAAAAAAAAAATTAAAGAGTATTTTAAACGCGTCGGGATAAGATTGAGTGAGTGAGTTTCAGATTTATATTCCGGGTATTTGACGTTTTGGAGTTTTGGGACCATCTTAAGTTATATTATTTTCCTTCCTACCTTCAATTTCTACATAAGACAAGTAAAAGCTCACCCTTTTAAAGCTCACCCTTTTGTCCAACTGTGCCTCTGCCTCCCTTGTTTTTGCTTGCTCAGAAACACCTCCCCTATGCCTTTTGATTCCAAAAGAGCTGCAACCCATCTGTGCTTCAGAATCACACGACACACGACTGATTCTCACCCAATTTCAAAAGCAAATTCAGGAAGTCACAAAACTCCCCCTCCATCTCTCTTCTCGTTCAAAGACCCCAAACATCACTAATCTCTTTGTTTTGGCCTCCTGTCGCACTGACGAGTCGGGCAGCAGCCCTGTTTCCGAGCAACCCAGTCGAGCACCACCGGTTCTCCCTCTTCCTCCTCCCACTCGATGAACAACAGCAAGACCAGAACCCACCACCAGCTCCCCTTTCCTCGCTGTTCATCGTCGTCGTCACCGAGCGGCCGAGTCCGGGCTCCTTTGACTTGCCAAGAAGCCACTGAGCACCTTCCTCATAGCTCTCGTCCTAGCAGCGCTTCCATCCACCTCCCTCCGAGTGGTAGCAGCAACACCCAGGAGCGCCACCGGAGCACCACCAGCGAGCCGCTTTCCATCCCCTGAATTTCCGTTCTAAGGTTTGTGCGATTTCGTTCTCGATTCCGATTTAAACTCTCTCCAAATTGCTTCTCACCCATTCTTCATCCTCCCTAGCCCCTCGATCTGTCTTCCCTCGGGTCCTCGCAGCCGGAGCACCGCCATTGAAGTCCCGGAGCCCCTCGGAGTCGAAATCGCGCCGCCACTCGGTAATCCTTCTTTTCTTCCTCTCTTTCCCTCGCGTTTGAATCTTACCCGGGCCGGGGTGGTCGGGATGTCGAGTCGGTCTGATGGGGTGAGCTTGGGTCGGAGAGGAGTCACCCCGGAGCCTGGGTTTCATTTACGCTTCTTCCGTTTCCGTCGTCTCTATTCTCCTGTTGTGAGGAAGAGGGCAGGTTGAGATCTGTTTCCTCCTTTTCCTTTAGCTGGGCTGGGCTTTGAACCCAGGTTTTCTTTCATTTCAGTTTGGGCCTTTTGTTTTGGGAAAGAAAGAGAGCTTGGATCCGGGTTAGGTTTGTAGGGGATCGGGTTTGGGCTTCTTCCTTCCGGGTTGTTGATTCGGGTTTCAGACTGAGTTGTGGGCTGAGTTTGGGCCTTTGTGGTTTGAGCTATTAGTGTGTGATTTATTACGTTTTATTTAAGTTAATATATATTGTTATATTATTGTGTTATTATATATTATGGTTATGTGATATGATTTATAGCTTATCATTACCTTTATTAAATTATCCCGATTTTGAGATAATTAGATTTTTTGGAATTTAATATATATTACGAATTATTTTGAAAATAGATTAATTGAGATAAATATTTTATGGGGATTTAAATATGGAATTTTGAGGATTTCGAAATAATATATTTGATGTTGTGTTGTTATGTATTGTTGACAAATTACTTAAAAAGGTTTTCAAGTCTTTGGAATTATCTCTTTAAGGATTTGTGTTGGAGAACCAAAATGCCGGAAGTATTTCTATAATACGATTTTGGGAATTTGTTCAGGAATTAAATGATGAGTATAATTTGAGAAATTATTTTGAATATAAGTTGACTTAATTTGGGATTTAAGAGTTTGGAAAAATATAGTTGGTACGATTTTATCAATGGGTTTGATTGGAAGAATGATTTTGGTTGATGTTGATCGTATCGGAAAGGTTTTGGGAAATGATTTTACTATCGGTTGGTTTTGAGTATGTTGAACACTTGGATTCGTGTGTGTGATTGTTGGTCCGGTAGCTTATGGAAATGACTTGATGATAGGTGTGTATTGCTTTTGGATTGCGTTGGACTTGCATTTGGGCCCTTGCTTGTGTTATCTTGCTGTTCTGCATCTTCAGGTAAGTTCCCTAGGGGGCTTACTCAGGTTGGACATTCATGCCTGTTGTTGCATTTTATGTTAGGTGTTGCATATGCATAAAAGCATGACATGTAGTATCCTGTTTAGGTTGCACTAATTGAATGAGCATCTGCTTACTTATTGCGTTTGAAACAGAACGGCCGTTATCTGTGATAGTCCTAGAGTCTTTGCTAGGGTCATAGGGTAGCCCAGCCTCATCGGGTACCCTGAGTCAATCGAGTCATGAACTTCCTTATATTATGAGATGCCTGCGGGCTTTATTGTGGAGCGGGTTAGGCATGCGTGCCGCCCGATTATGATGGAATGCATTCACGAGCTGGCCAGTCTCCGCCCTATCGAAAGGGGGTGGAGGTAGGAGAGGGATATGCCACTTGGCATTGTCTTGGGCCCTTTACAGTATTTTTACACATTATTATAACTAGGAACATGCTAGTGTGTTTGACTTTCGTACTGCATTAGAGCATCTTTATTAGGTATAGCACATACTATGTGGCCTCAGCGAGGACTGCCGGTCCCGCATGAGTGGCTCGATCTGACTCCTTTCCCCGTTATTCTTTTAAAGGTATTTTCTGCAGATTTTGAGTGCTCGATGTCTATATGACAGGGTTCCTTTTGGCTAATCGAAGAACCTAGCTAATTCTCTAACTTGGTATAAATGGTAATCATTCGCTTATGTTTTGGTTTTGACCCGGCTCTGCCGTGACACTTTGTATCTTAACTTTGCTTCTGCTTTACTTTCATTTGAATTGAATTTCGCGACATAGTCTTAACATAGGTTAAGGGTACCCAACGACCCTTCGTGGCTTTTAGGGTTTGAAATCCCTCTTTCTACTAATCTTAAAATGAGTTGAAATCTCGACCCGTACCTGAATTGCAAGATCCGAACAAAGGGTTTTATCCCTTGAAACGTAACCCGGAAATCATAATTCTGGGCCGTTACAAAGATGGTATCAGAGCGAGGTTGTGCAATTCGGGTACGCAAGGGTCGAGTGTATGTTTTGGAAAACCGCCCATGAATTTCAAAGGATTTGAAAGTGTTTTAAAAGGGCAAAATGATCTTAAGATGCCTAATTGGAATTGGACTAAGTAATGAACTCAACTTGTAATAAAAGAGGAAAACCGACCAAACGGGGACACGAGTGGGTAGTAAAGGCGCTAGACCAACCCTTTTGGGTGTAGTTGGGAATGGTAGGCAAAATACTTGCTTGCTCTTTACAGATGGTCCGGAAGACTCCAAGGAGATTGCACCAAGGTGGTTGGAGTGGCGAGTTAGGTAGGATCGCGAGGTTTTTGCCCCTCCGATCAGTCGCTCCCCGAATAGCGACATTAGATAGCTTGATGTGCTTTATATGTTGAGCCCGAGAACAAACTTCCTTGAATGAGGTGATTATAATTGTCATTGACTGATTCTATGCTGAGTGCTTGATATGCTAAGGTCTGATTGGTATGCCTAACAATTAAATGTGTATTGACTAATCTGTACAAATGAGATAGTGGGAGTACCCTTGTTTCTGTGTGGTCAAACCCAGCTTGTGTGGAACAGCCTCTTCCACTATGTTAACCCCTTGACGGCTCTATCTAGCCTTTCCTTGGGTGTTAGTGTCTTCCACGGGGAATTGGGTTGGTAAAAACATTGTGTCGGGAATCATGGTTGGAGATTAAGGTTGTCTGGGTGAGTGTTGGAAGTTCTTGATGACATTTTGAGTCAAAAGTAAGGTGTCCTGGGGCTGTCTTTCTTGATTCTTATGATGATCAACCAATGTCTCCTTACCATAAAGATTCATACCAGAGTCCCACGGGAATGAGGGTTGAAGAGTCAATTGGGAAAGGTCAATGATTGCCCTTAGGAATCTCTGTCGAGTTGTCTTAATTGCTATGTCCATGATTGTGTGACTCTATATGTACTACTTCTTGACTTACGGATCGATCCTTAATGTGAACCTGTGCTTATGTGATTTGATGCTCATGATGACCATTGTATAGATTCGAGCTACAATTGTTATATTCATATCATCCTGACATGATCTATTTAGTATATTGCATTATCATACTAAGGCACGAATATATATGTCATATGCTAGAAAATTGTGTAATTTATGTTCTCCCTGTGAATAGGTTAATGATAGTGTGATCGTTAAATTTTGTTATCCTGACGAAGCAAGTTCCCTACTTGATACGTGTTACAACTTGACGTCAACATGCCCTATATGATTGTTATTTTCTCCTGGATTAGGTCCATGATAGTGTGATAAACTCTTCTTCGTATTAATGCATGCAAATGATCTCTTTAGCATGCTAGCTGATGACGCCTTGATGTCTATCATTCCTTTTGTGACAAGAACCTATAGCATGCCCAACTATTTTGTATTCGTCAGATTAACTATTGTTGATTAAATTGCAAGTTAATATTGTGTGTGTTACTTGCGTTGAATGAAGAACATGTCGTATGATTGAGTCTTGATGAATGCATGTTTTATCCTAGTATGTGTTGATCTGAGCTCATGTCCCCGTGTTCTATTCATGTTGCCCATTACTTCGACTCGTATCATACATCATTAAACTTTTCTCATGCTTCTATATCATTGGAATGTGATTGAATTGATTTCTTACGTGTTGTCAGGTTGACCATTTAAATGCATGTATGTATCGCATGTTGTGTTGCTCCATTAGTGTCATGTAAGTTCATGGTTGTGACTTGTGCGAATTCATATCTCGCCTACATTATTACCGATTTCCTCTTGAGCTAGGTTCCTGATAGTGTGGTTATTCCCCCTGTTGTCCCCTTAAAATGGTTACTCATTCTAATTAGATGGATGTTGAATTCGATGAACGACTTGCCAAATGATCATGTGTTGTACTTGTTCTATGATGTGATGACTATTGTACTGTATGTGTGCTCTATGATGGTTCGTTCTAAGCATGATTATAATATATCGTCCATGATATCCTTCTTGTAACTTTTGATGATGCCTCATGTTTCGTGAATATTATGTTGAATTCCTCTTAATGACTCTTGACTATGCTTGTATTACATCATGTATCGCTAGTATCATGAATGACCCATGCTTTCTAAATGTACCCCGTCATATGATTATGTGTCATGCTTGACCTATTATATGATCATTGTTCCATATGAGGTAGTTATTATGTTGCTCTTATATATTCTCGTATGATGCACACACTAAACTCGTTCATTGTTCATATATGTGATAATTGTGATGCCCATTAAATCCCGCATATCTTGCTTAAGTTGCTAGGTATATCCATTTTCATGGATAATCGACTACTATCTTGTCTCGTATGCATCCGTGTAGCACTCGAATATGTCTTTTTGGAATGGATATGTATGTCGTGCTCCTCGAGATAGGTACATGTTAGTGTGGATTAAAATGATTGATATGCCCCATGATGAATTTGTGTCTACTTGTCATAATTGCAACCTCATAGACCTCCATAAGGGCGTTGTTGCTATTCTCGGGTCGAAGTCTTTTCTTTAGTCTTGTCGTTTTAGCCTTGGTTCGTGTTTGATTCCGAAAGGAACATTGGGTTGTCCTCTCTTGTCACTCCCCTATCCTTGCTAACTTGGAGTCATGCGCGATACATTGGGTGAGCGACTGCTTGAAAGAGAAAAGAAGTTGCATAGTGATAGAGCAGTGTGGCGGAAGCGTGGGCCCATAACCCATGAGCCTCAGGATCAATGATGTCGGTGGAACAGGCACACATCGGGAATTACGGTTACTGAGCACGATAGGACTTGCAAGCTGAATTGTTCTCCATTCGAATTGCTAACCCTTTTGAATTTGTTGACAACGATATTGCACTGACCTAGCGATGAGATTATGTGTGATGTGCTGACTTGATGATGACCGTTGCCTGATTGCCTGTTGTCTATGATGATATGATTTGATGACTTATAGATCTCATGTACCATGATGTCTTGACGTGTTGCTACTCTAAGTTGCTAAGCATGATTTGAATTCCTTTGCCTGTAAAATGTGAATTATATATGTTAAGAAGCATGAATTGTATCAGATAAGGTTATAATGCAACATGTTAGCTTGAGTTCATTATGTTCATATATGATGTTTGCAATGATTATTGAGCATGATGGTAAACTGAGACTTGTTGAACCCATGATGTTATGTTTATAAATGCTAGTTGATATGCTGCAGACCTTATCTTTGATGATTTTCATGATTGCTTCTTCCTTAAACATGTGGGTGAGGTCAATGGTAGCGTGGTTGGAGGGTGGTGAAAGAATTTAAGCGGTTAGGATGAACGGTGATATTATGAGGGAAGTCGCAAGAGAGGGATGTTTGCTTAGGTAAGACCGAGTGAGTTTTGGGATTTAGAAGAGGCAATGTTTGTTGGTTTTGGATGAGCTTCTAAGTGAATCTTGGGAAGTGTGAGAAGTTTAAGAAAGGGCTTTTAAGGGTATTGATGTTATAGTAAGAGAGGGCACTCGGGTGTGAAGTTAGAGATAGGAGTTGGATTCTTAGAGGTGGATGGTGTGGTAGTGCTTGGCGGAAGGAGGGGCGAGATTTGAGTATTAAGATGAATTAGGATTTCTTTGGAGAATTTTTTCTGAGTTGACGTTGGCGAGTCTAGAAGAAGATTAGTCTTGGCTTGAGTGTGGAGATGGGCAAGTGGGGATTGAGTTTATTTTGACTGGTATGATGTGAGGATTTCTTTATTATGTGATTTATTTATATCTGCTGGCATGATGTTAAATAGCGAACATGATAAGACCTGATATGGAATGACACTACATGTTGAAATATAATTGATAGTGGCAAGTGTTATCATGATATATTGATGCTTGCTATCCTGTTATATTATTCTAGAAGCATGATAGGATGTGTTATGATATGATACATGAGACAATAATGTGTTATTATGTGAAAGCATGATGTTATAGTATGTGGTGGTAATCATGATGTTGTATTATATGGTTGGGAAGCATGATTATAAATATGTAAATGATGAATATGATCTATATATGAGATAATGGGGCCTAATGACAAAATGATCGTTATATGGTATTGTAAGGAGTTGAAATGATGTTTTGTGAGTATGTTAGCATGTGATGCTTGGTATATGGTTGGATCTTTCCTTTTTCTGAATCTTAATAGTATGACCTTGTTGTGTTGATATGTTAACGTGATGAATCTGTTCTACTTGTGTTGCGATATCGACATGTGATTGTGAAATTTGATGTGTACTGACGTACTAACCCTATAACACCTAACCCGTTGATTTCTGGACATGTGTGATTACGTGATGAGTGATGAACATTCGATTATGCACTTGTGATGCCTTTAGTATGATATAGACATACCTTATGACTCGTAGTATGTTTAGGCTTGTTGTTTCTTTGGTAATTAAGACTTGTTAGCATGCTTATGTTTATGTTAGACGGTTATGTGATGGGTTGTGACTATGATATGATGTGAGACTTGCCATGTGTGAGATGGCTTTTGGTATTATGCTTATATAAGAGTCGATGAGACTTTTAGTTATGATACTTGTTGAGTTGTGAATGATGTTGAATGATTCTGGAAACTAGGAAGAGAATATGGGACTAGCCCTTAGAGGTGGATGATTCCACCTCCTAGCTTCTGAATTCGATTGATTGTTATGCGGGAAGCTGATTTGGTTTTGGAAGATTTTGACGAAATCTTGATCGAAATGATTTTGTTTGTTTTGGTGTAAAGTTGCTTGGTTACACGTCTTACTTGAAGATTTTGGGTAGTTAAAAAAAATTTATTACTTGAAATTTTAAAGAATAAATGTTACCGAGAATTTCAACGACTTTGTGGCCAATCTTTTCCAATTGCGGAATCTCTTTTTGAGAATTTTCACACCCGGGCTTATATTATAACGCCTCACGAAGTGGATACAAGCATTTTATAGGGGCGCATATAGAATGCTTGCTAAGACCCAGTAGAGACGCAATGATTGCTTTTCGAGTTATGATGTGATCGAAAGGTCGGGGTAAGGGTGTGATAGGGGGCCCATATCACATACTTGCTACGACCAATTGGGGATGTTATGATCACGTCAAGGGTGCTGTGAGGATCTCATACGGGCCCCTATGAGATGCTTACAGAATCAATGGCATGATCCTTGGGCTCACCAATTTAAAACTTCATCCCCATGTTTTAGAGTGATTTTTAGTCTCGGGGACGAGACTGGTTTTTAGAGGTGGATGATGTAAAGACCGGGAAATATTATAATATTAAATTATTAAAATAGTGATTTATAATCCTTCCGATTTCTAAGATTTGAGAGGTTTGGAATTTCCGTCCTTGAGCTATTGGTTTTATTCTAAATATTTCAAAACGAGTTCCGGCATTATTTAATTGGAAATTTAAAATATGTTATACTCTGCTTTTATATACTGAAAATTGAAAAATAATGTTCGGATTTCATTTATTAAATTCGGATTTGAAAAAAATAAATAAATAAATAAAAATTAAAGAGTATTTCAAACGCGTCGGGATAAGATTGAGTGAGCGAGTTTCAGATTTATATTCCGAGTATTTGACGTTTTGGAGTTTTGGGACCATCTTAAGTTATATTATTTTCCTTCCTACCTTAATTTCTACATAAGACAAGTAAAAGCTCACCCCTTTAAAGCTCACCCTTTTGTCCAACTGTGCCTCTGCCTCCCTTGTTTTTGCTTGCTCAGAAACACCTCCCCTATGCCTTTTGATTCCAAAAGAGCTGCAACCTATCTGTGCTTCAGAATCACACGACACGCGACTGATTCTCACCCAATTTCAAAAGCAAATTCAGGAAGTCACAAAACTCCCCCTCCATCTCTCTTCTCGTTCAAAGACCCCAAACATCACTAATCTCTCTGTTTTGGCCTCCTGTCGCACTGACGAGTCGGGCAGCAGCCCTGTTTCCGAGCAACCCAGTCGAGCACCACCAGTTCTCTCTCTTCCTCCTCCCACTCGGTGAACAACAGTAGGACCAGAACCCACCACCAGCTCCCCTTTCCTCGCTGTTCATCGTCGTCGTCACCGAGCGGCCGAGTCCGGGCTCCCCTGACTTGCCAAGAAGCCGCTGAGCACCTTCCTCATAGCTCTCGTCCTAGCAGCGCTTCCATCCACCTCCCTCTGAGTGGTAGCAGCAACACCCAGGAGCGCCACCGGAGCACCACCAACGAGCCGCTTTCCATCCCCTGAATTTCTGTTCTAAGGTTTGTGCGATTTCGTTCTCGATTCCGAGTTAAACTCTCTCCAAATTGCTTCTCACCCATTCTTCATCCTCCCTAGCCCCTCGATCTGTCTTCCCTCGGGTCCTCACAGCCGGAGCACCGCCATTGAAGTCCCGGAGCCCCTCGGAGTCGAAATCGCGTTGTGACTCGGTAATCCTTCTTTTCTTCCTCTCTTTCCCTCGCGTTTGAGTCTTACTGGGGCCGGGGTGGTCGGGATGTCGAGTCGGTCTGATGGGGTGAGCTTGGGTCGGAGAGGAGTCACCCCGGAGCCTGGGTTTCATTTCCGCTTCTTCCGTCTCCGTCGTCTCTGTTCTCCTGTTGTAAGGAAGAGGGCAGGTTGAGATCCGTTTCCTCCTTTTCCTTTAGCTGGGATGGGCTTTGAAACCGGTTTTTCTTTCATTTCAGTTTGGGCCTTTTGTTTTGGGAAAGAAAGAGAGCTTGGATCCGGGTTAGGTTTGTAGGGGATCGGGTTTGGGCTTCTTCCTTCCGGGTTGTTGATTCGGGTTTCAGACTGAGTTGTGGGCTGAGTTTGGGCCTTTGTGGGTTGAGTTGTTAGTGTGTGATTTATTACGTTTTATTTAAGTTAATATATATTGTTATATTATTGTGTTATTATATATTATGGTTATGTGATATGATTTATATCTTATCATTACCTTTATTAAATTATCCCGATTTTGAGATAATTAGATTTTCTGGAATTTAATATATATTATGAATTATTTTGAAAATAGATTAATTGAGATAAATATTTTGTGGGGGATTTAAATATGGAATTTTGAGGATTTTGAAATAATATATTTGATGTTGTGTTGTTATGTATTGTTGACAAATTACTTAAAAAGGTTTTCAAGTCTTTGGAATTATCTCTTTAAGGATTTGTGTTGGAGAACCAAAATGCCGGAAGTATTTCTATAATACGATTTTGGGAATTTGTTCAGGAATTAAATGATGAGTATAATTTGAGAAATTATTTTGAATATGAGTTGACTTAATTTGGGATTTAAGAGTTTGGAAAAATATAGTTGGTACGATTTTATCAATGGGTTTGATTAGAAGAATGATTTTGGTTGATGTTGATCGTATCGAAAAGGTTTTGGGAAATGATTTTACTATCGGTTGGTTTTGAGTATGTTGAACACTTGGATTCGTGTGTGTGATTGTTGGTCCGGTAGCTTATGGAAATGACTTGATGATAGGTGTGTATTGCTTTTGGATTGCGTTGGACTTGTATTTGGGCCCTTGCTTGTGTTATCTTGTTGTTCTGCATCTTCAGGTAAGTTCCCTAGGGGGCTTACTCAGGTTGGACATTCATGCCTGTTGTTGCATTTTATGTTAAGTGTTGCATATGCATAAAAGCATGACATGTAGTATCCTGTTTAGGTTGCACTAATTGAATGAACATCTACTTACTTATTGCGTTTGAAACAGAACGGTCGTTATCTGTGATAGTCCTAGAGTCTTTGCTAGGGTCATAGGGTAGCCAGCCTCATCAGGTACCCTGAGTCAATCGAGTCATGAACTTCCTTATATTATGAGATGTCTGCGGGCTTTATTGTGGAGCGGGTTAGGCATGCGTGCCGCCCGATTATGATGGAATGCATTCACGAGCTGGCCAGTCTCTGCCCTATCGGAAGGGGGTGTAGGTAGGAGAGGGATATGCCACTTGGCATTGTCCTGGGCCCTTTACAGTATTTTTACACATTATTATAACTAGGAACATGCTAGTGTGTTTGACTTTCGTACTGCATTAGAGCATCTTTATTAGGTATAGCACATACTATGTGGCATCAGCGAGGACTGCCGGTCCCGCATGAGTCGCTCGATCTGACTCCTTTCCCCGTTCTTCTTTTAAAGGTATTTTCTGCAGATTTTGAGTGCTCGATGTCTATATGACTGGGTTCCTTTTGGCGAATCGAAGAACCTAGCTAATTCTCTAACTTGGTATAAATGGTAATCATTCGCTTATGTTTTGGTTTTGACCCGGCTCTGCCGTGACACTTTGTATCTTAACTTTGCTTCTGCTTTACTTTCATTTGAATTGAATTTCGCGACATAGTCTTAACATAGGTTAAGGGTACCCAACGACCTTTCGTGGCTTTTAGGGTTTGAAATCCCTCTTTCTACTAATCTTAAAATGAGTTGAAATCTCGACCCGTACCTGAATTGCAAGATCCGAACAAGGGGTTTTATCCCTTGAAACGTAACCCGGAAATCATAATTCTGGGCCGTTACATTCACCTTTCTGGGTTTTAAACCAATCCAAACGATCACTAGATTAGGATAATGAATTGCCTTTTGTCCTGATTAATTAGCATTAATTGAACTATAAAAAAAATTCGTGTTTGATTGAGGGTAGAACGTAAAAAAAAATCAATTATAATTTTTTAATTATTATAAATAAGTATATTATTATAAAAAATTAATAAAAGATTTATATTTAAGTTTTTATTATTTTTTTTAAAAACGTGTTAAATAGTAAATGTCAAATTAAAAGACGGAGGGGGCATATTGGGAAGGAATTCGATTAAAAGGGAATTATAGTAAATGACCCTTGCCCCGGTTTGGTTTGCACGCCTAACTCACTACTCGATTCAATTTGCAAGGGTTAGACCCCACCCTTTAAAAAATTGCAAGGCAGCCGGTTGAAAGAAGGGGGTTGAAACCGGCACTATGCCAGATTTACACTCAAGGGACGGACTCTCAATGATGATCAGAAAGTGGCGAGCTTCTAGGTATTATTCTATAAAAAAAATTTACTTTCTTCAGTTTCTTGATCTTTAATGAGAATAAGGCATTATATTTGAAGGTGCAGTGGCTTTCCTACCAAAAGTTGGACACAATGTGATCATCTGAAATAGACTCGATTCCTTCTTTAGTAAACACAAATGTGAAGTACCCCATTACTACTCTTATTGCTGTTTTATCTCATCTGTAGGTCTGATTTTTCTTTTCTTTTCCCGACTGTTATTCAGGAATTGTTGAATTACTTCAAGATTTAAGGACCTGGAGTAAATTACACAATCAAATGCCATAAGTGTCAATCTTTCCAATTATGTTAGATATTCTTACCAAATAAAAGTTATTGAAAATTATGGAAAGTTGGTCTATTATTATAAATAATCTTTAAAGTTCGTCTATATTTACAAATAGCTTTCTTCAAACAAATAACCTTTTATTCATTTTTTTGAGTTAATTATGAATTTTTTTTGAATTTTTTTTTTGCCTATTTCACCCATTTTTTTTTTTCTCATTTTTATATTTTTTAATCAATACTTTGATTATCTTTATATTGGAACTTCTTATTCGAGCAACCTTGTTCTATTTAGTCAAACTGTTGTTCGATGTGTTTCTTTTACAATATTTCTTCTTCTTCTTTGATTCTATGATCG
Organism: Persicaria tinctoria; assembly: GCA_037127255.1. Lineage (NCBI taxonomy): Eukaryota > Viridiplantae > Streptophyta > Magnoliopsida > Caryophyllales > Polygonaceae > Persicaria > Persicaria tinctoria. The sequence goes on along the minus strand of JBANSL010000019.1, from coordinate 38,712,466 downwards.
TTTTATTCTATGGTCATCTTTTTGTACAAAAGTACATTATAAGAATATGGATTACTCGAGTTTGGAACATCTCCTAACAAGATCTACAAAGCTCACTCTCTTAAACGTCGGGATCTCACATTCAAATGATTGAATATTTGTTTCGAAATCACCCACAACTCCCACAAGTATCAATCTCACCAGCAATGATTTAACAAATTGATTCTTTTTGGCATTTCACCTTAGAAGATATCGAAGGAATCTCACGAAAAACATTTTAGCTAGAATCATCTTTATCAAAAGAAAACAGGGTTGATCCATTGTTTGTGGCCTTGTTCAATTTATGTAGTGAAGCCTGTTGACTTCTAATAACAAAAAAGGATATATCAAACCTTGTAACAAAATAGTATCATCGTATCCTTTTGTTACAAAGCACAAATACATAATCTCTAATTACTTGGCAAATGTGTCAGATTTCAATCTATCTATCTATATATTTATCTATTAATCTATTATCCATCTATCTATTATCTATTAATCTATCTATTAATAATACTAAATCTGTTAGCATTTAGCTAACATGACACATCCAAAATTAAAGTTAATTTTTTTAATCAGCTACCTTTTTTATTGGTCGGTTTTATTATCAGGATTTTTGATAATATGTTTCCTACTTCAAATTTTTCGCAATCTTCTCCGAAAATGTTTGCTTACATTGAACTTCATTTCTTATTAGTCGATTGTATTTTGGGAAATTGTAAATATGTGTTTCCAATTTTAAATTTATCACAACCATCTCCAAATTGTCAATGTACATTGAACATAATAGATGCAAATTTACCATGATTTTATATCACAGATGTGATTGAGTTATTTTATATAAAAAAATGCTTACATAAAAATAATGATCATAATTATTAATAGATTATAAAAAAATCAATATTAATAATTCTATCGAGATCATGTCATCTATATGACTTTAGTACATATTATTTTTTGTAAATACAGTTTTGTTTTGAATATTACAGTAGTGTATTACCATAATTAATTCAAGTCACAAGATTTGTATTATTTTAAGTCAAAATTTCATAATTTGTATTAGTATTTCTTTATTGACTTCTAACTTTTAACTTTTTTTTTTTAATTTTTTATTCTAAATGATTATTTAAACTAAATTAATATATATGTGCAATGCACGATTTTCGACTAGTTTATAACCAAACAAATAAACAAATATTAAGAGTATAAGTTATGCCGGTAAGTTTAAGGGAATTAAGAAATCATTAAAAAAATCTTAAAGGAAAGTATAACATAAGTTTTTTTTTACTCTATAATGGTCACAAAAAACCGTCACTCTTCATTTAAATTCAATAGTTTAAATGATTTTTTAATTAATTGAAAAAAAAGGAGAAGCTAGCTTTTTAATATTGGGTGAAATTACTTGAAATTTCACAAGAGCGGGCTGAGTCCTTCAAAAATTAAAAGAAGTGCGGGCTTCACAAAAATAAGAAAGAAAAAAAGAGCGGGCTTTATTAAAATTTCCCTGGGTCAATGAAATTTCAATTTGATTTAAAAAACCCTAACTCTGTTTCTTCCTTCTCTTCTCTTCAGCGCCGCTCCTCTTGACTCTGAGAACCTCTTTCTTCATCTCTCTCTCTCTCTCTTTTCTTCCCCCTCTCACGCCCTCTGGTTCTCTCTCTTTTCTTCCCCCTCTAACGCCTTCGTCCCTGCGGGCTACCTTCGAGAAGGAGAACGGAAGAAAGGTCGAGCCCCGTTTCCGACCACCAGTCATCATCGCCTCCTCAGATCTGGCACCACCATTGTTGAGGAATGAAACCTCCCCCCCCCCCCCCCCCCCTCAGATCTAGTGTTCACGACCAATGACAACACAACGGTAATTGTAGTCTCCTCCTCCCTCCTTTCAAATCTGAGAATCCGCCCCCACCTCTCTGTCTTCCTCATCTGAACCAATACTCACGTTCAAGAATCCGCCGAGCACCTCCAGGTCGAAGGCCAACCAAGAGATTCCACAGTCCCTGATGGGGTCCTTTCTTTGATTGAATGGACTATGGAGTTTGATTTCAATTAAGTTTTTGTCTTTTAGTTTATTTGATTGGATTGTTAGTATAAATTTTGTGAATGAATTGTTGTTAAGTTATTCACTTGTACTTTTGGTTTGTCAAATTGTTGATTTTGACTGAATGTTGATGTTTTGTTAATGAAATTGGATGAGAAAGAGTTGAATATATGTATGATTTGAATTAATGGCAGATCTAATTTGGTTTGAATCTAAAAATTGTAAAACAATCTTCAATTCAAGGTATGAAACAATCCCAAATAAACAAAATATTAAAACTATTATATTAAAACCAATCTAGTAGATAAAAGATTATTTTAGTTTAAAATAAATAAATAATTAATTCGAAAAAAATTAATAAAAATAAAAATGTTTTATGACTGAGGGGACGGATGATTTTGGTCATCTCAATGTACAAGCAAGTGGCTTGAATAGGTAAGGGGATGAAAAATGGTGTTGTCGCTTGAACACCTTGAAGGGACGGATGTTTTCAAAGTTTGTCGCCTTCACGCTGAAGGGACGGCGTTGAGGAGACAACACTTCAAGCGACGAATATCCGTCGCATAAGTGTTCAAGCGACCCAATTGCTCTTAAGGCGACGGATTGTGTCCGTCGCCTGAGTGTCTATTTGGCATAGTGCGGTGGTTGGTGGTAATTAAAGAAGGGAGAGAGCGAGCGTGGGAGGGAGGAGGAGAGAGAGAGGGCAGTTTTTTAAAAACCTATCACTTCCAACTGTGTGTAAAACAGAGAGGAGGGAGGGTAATAGGCACGAAACTGCCATTCGAGACACGAGTAAGGAGAAGTAGAAGCCCAAGGAAGAAGACAAACCCGGGAGTAAGGAGGAGAAGAAGCCGGCGGTTTGCAAGCAAGTAAACCCGACAACGTGTAGAAGACCACCCCGACAGCGTTTAGAAGAGAGGGACCGACGGTTTTCAAGTAAGTAAACCCTAACTCTACCGATTTAGTACCGATTGCAAAAATTGAAAGTAGGAGGGACCAATTGAAGAACCTAATTTGTTTGACATGGTTTGCAATTGGATGAAAGAGCGGGTGGAATATCCGCCCCTGTCATGTGGGATGTAACCGGCGTCAACTATGAAAACAATGGGTGAAAATGTGGAAACGGGGGGTGTTTGCAACGGGGAGAGAAGGGAAGTACCATTGTCGTGATGATATGGTTAAGGCCATGAATGGGGAAGCAAATTAGGGGAAATCGATACATATATTGTGTGAATTTTGGGAAATTGGTGAAATTGGGGAAATTTGTGAGAATGGGGAAATTGAATAAATTATTATAGATAGAGGGAAATTGGGGAACGTTTATGTGGGTTAAAAAATTCCAGAAAGAAGTTATTGAATGTAAATGCTGTTACATTCTATCATGTCATGTTTTGAATATTTAGTTGGCATGTTTAATAGGTTTCCTGTCATGTTAATATGAAAACTTGCGCGACGTATATTTTGTGGAAGCTATAAAATGGTTACAATGCTCACGTGATAAGTATAGTGATGTCATCCTCAAGCGAAAGAAGATGGCTCCACCTTGGGAGTCGTTGAAGAAACGACGTTAATTACTTTTATTATTTATATTTCTTATTTTTTATATATATTCTATTTTTAGTAACTCCTATCTTAGTTGGAGTCTAATTATAGAATTGCTTATTTTTAGTATTTCTTAGTTAGATTAAATAAGATGGTTAGGATTTTAGATTAAAGTTTTATCTTCTAGGTTTATTTATCTTTAGGATTAAAATTATATCTTTATCAACCTAAATTCTATCTTGCACGGTAGAATTGGTTCTTAGGTTTTCTATTTAAACATTGTAGTTCTATTGAATTAAAGCAGATTGAATTAGAATTGAGAACCCCTTTATGGATTAAAGGGTTCTCGATTATCAATCCCAAAGGCTATCCGGTTCGTGTGTCTAATAACCTTCGGCAACCATTATCATCACCGTCACTTTGATCCCTGATCAAAGCCAAAGCCAGCCATTACCTTCTTCACCGAACCTAGCACATCGAAGAGAAGCCGGACCTTGGTGACGTCCGCGGCGTCCCTCGCTCCCAACGAGCGCAGCCTCGTCGGCACCGCGCTCCCAGTGCTCGCTCTCTCGCCCTCTCGCTGTCTCGCTCCCGCACACGCTCGCTCGCGCCTCGATCGATCCCTCGTGCTCTCTCCTGCTCTCGTCCTCGCAGTCTATCGACGCCGCGCCCTGAGGAGCACTGCTCCTGCGCTTCAGCGTCGCTCACTCCTGCGAAGTCGCGCCTCGCCACCAGCGATCGCAACCAACAAGGCGCGTCCGCACCGGCGCGCCCGGAGTCTGTTCCGCGAGACCTCGCGAGCCTTCGCAACCTTCGATCACTCTCTTCGCTTTCTTTGCTTTATTTCTTTATTCGCTTTAAGCATTGAAGTTCAATTAGTTTAAATTAGTTAGTTTCCATCGTTATTAGTAGATTAGTTTTCTTAAGTCATAAATCTGTTTCTTTTAGTTAGTTATTCACTAGTTTAGATCAGGGCCGTCCAATCAGTTTTGGAGGCCCGGGTCATAATTTTATAAATTATAAATTTTATATGTAATTTTTATTTATTTTTTATATCTTAAGATGAGTATGTTAAAAGAATTTAGATTATTTTTGTTGATATTTAAGAAAAATGATACAAAAAAAATCTTTAAAATAAGAATTTTTAAGAAAATCACTGATAAAATTTATATTAAAAATTTTATACAAATTGTTTTAATCCATAGTACAGATTACGTACGCAAAGTATATTTATCGATCTTTTGCTCTATAAAATTTATAGTTATACAATATTAAAAATAATTTATATACTGCACGTTTAAATTTGTGTCATTTTTTTAAACACAAAACCCTAGTGTTTCTATATATATATATATATATATATATATATAATATTCTAAAACTTCTTGAAACATATTATTTCATTCAATTCAATTAATATAAATATAGCTATGACCATATGAATATTTTTTTCTTGAATGTCCATGTTAATAAAACTAAAATTGTTCATGAATGACATAATTATAAAATGAAATTAAAAGATTAGCTGTATTTAAATTTGAATTAATAATTTGATACTCTATGACTTTATGAAATTTATTGAGGTCACATAATTAGTTACATAAATGAAGAGAAATAGGTGGGGCGACCTAACCAATAGAAAAAAAAGGTTAGAATGTTAAGAGTTGTGCTAAATCTGGGATTCAAACCCGTGACTTTAAGAAAACATGCATGTTCCTTAGCAATTCAACAACCACCACGCCAACAGACACTTGTGTCACTTTTAAAAACATTTTATTATATATACTAAAATTAGTAAAAAATGAGGCCCCGTAAAATCGGAGGCCCAGGGCGGTCGCCTGCTTTGCCCTCCCCCATGGCCGGCCCTGGTTTAGATTTAATTGAAGTTTATTTCCATCTTGTTAGAATTCCTTAAAGTTAAGAATTATTGTTTAATTTGTTTAATAATTAGTTTAATTCAATTGTTAATCAGGAGATATCGGAAGAGCTTTGCAAGGTCGGGCAAATATACGGCGTGGTTCTTGATCTTGAGCCCACATGCGAAGGATCGGGTATCCCAAACGTATCATATAGGGTAAGATATGGTGAGGCTAGAAATTTACTTGGAGTGTGATAAGTATAGGGTAAGATATGGTTTTTGTCATGTTATAATGGTCAGATGACATGTTATATGAACTTACCATCATGGGCATTGTGACTGGTGTGATGATAATGAGCAAATGTTTGCAGAATGCTAAAGTATTGCTCCCCAACCTGCAGGGTATCAAACAAAAACATGGGTGGTTCAGGAGAAAGAAGGATTACGTAGACACCGACAACATGCGAGGTATGGTTTGGGTAGTGTCGATCAAGGGTAGAGTGTTTTACAAATGAGTCGCTCAAACATTCCACCCCACCGTGCAGACGATATATGCCGTCCCCGAGGACCAGCATTTCAAGTGTAGGTGCAACCAATACGCTCGGCCCCATGTCCTTTTAATGCTCGACCGGTACCTGACCGCCTCAGACTGGAAGCGCTTGTGTGAAAGCCAGTTTGGCGGCATTGCGAGGCTTGGTGCCAAAGTCAAGTTCTCAGCACAGCTAGTCCACTACGTCCTGCAGCGGCATCTGCGGTCGAAAAAAGAGCATGAAACCTGGTACATGATCCAGGGGTCCATAGTCTGGTTCTCCATCGCGGAGTTCGCGCTAGTGACCGGACTAAAGTGCTCGTCAAACGTGCTGCGGACCGTGGACACTAAGGCGGACAGGGCTGCCTCCTTAGAGTTCTTAGGGGTGGAGAAGATGAGGATGGAGGACTTCGAGTTGGAGTACAAAGTGGCGATGAAGTCCGAGCATTCCCCCGCCAAGCGCTTTAACTTCGCGCTCATAATGCTGGTGGAGGCGGTGCTCTTTGCGATGGAACCCCGCAACTATATTCAAGGGTAGTTGTGAACATGGTGTCTGAAACTGAGGCGTTCTTGCGTTACCCGTGGGGGCAACTGTGCTACGAACGAACCCACGAGTTCCTCTACCGGGTTGTTGAGCGCAAGCTCCAGCACGGGGTCAGCGACTCTTGCCCGTCATACTTGTTAGCCGGCTTCCCCCTTGCATTCCAAGTATGTAAATAAAGCTCACATGAAAAATAATGATTTATACTGGACACTGAGTCATGGTAACTGGACATGGGCACTGTGCATTGTAAAATGCAAACTAAACACGATTATATGCAAAGTGTCGACATGTCATCACCTGGGTTTTTTTTTGTAGTTGTGGGTGTACGAGGCTCTGCGCCTAGCTGCAAGACAATTTGTTGCCATCAGCGAGGACATAGTCTACCCTCGGTGTCTGCGGTATAAGTCAAAAGAGCACAATATCATGTACGATTCTCTTTCCTCCCTCATCCAGCAGTCGAAGGATGAACTAGGCATGTTTGATGAGGTTGACACTGTCGGATAGTCCTCCTCCCGGATGCCGAGGAGGTGCGGAAGAGGGTTGTGATGTCCATGTTTTATGCCATGTTTTATATCTACTTTTATATCGATTTCTGCATGCATTTCATGCATTTGGGTTAGACTAATACAAAATCTATGTAGTTTATGCTTATTTTCCAAATTATAGAGTCTATAGTAGTTTTTGTTCAATTTCGCAGAAATCGGACGCACTTTGGAGCTTAAAGAAAACTTATGAAGAAGCTAAGGATGGTGCAGCCGGAGAAAAGGCCATTTTCGCCATTTGTCATTCTAAGTCAAGTTCTGATGTCGTCATGAGAGTTTTAGCCCTCGAAAAGAGCTTTCCAACGCTTGGTCATATGCGTCAATCCGACGAACGATGACTTAGGAAAGTGCGTTTCAAGAACAGAGCAGAAAGCTGAGAGCTGTCACATTTGCTCGACATCGACCAAATTAGTCGAAGTCGACCAAGCCCAAATCGAGTTGGAGTCCCAGAAATCGACAAGGATGTTGAGCCAAGAAGAATTCAAGTCGATATCAACCAGTACCTGTTGATATCGAGTAAAAGTTGGTCGATTTTCACTCTGGAGGCCGGAATCGAGTAGCTGACTTGAAGATGCGAGAAAAGTTGGTCGATATCGAGGAACCTACTCGATATCGAGTTGACCAACAGTGGTCGACTTCGAGCTAGTCCGGGTTCTTGTTAAGGTTCTATCACGAATCCAATGGACATATTTCCGAGAGAAGATTTCCAACACATGAAGATTTAGATATTTTTATCTTTTTATCTTTTTATTTATCCTAAGGGTTGAACAATTAATTACCCTAAGATTTATCTAGTTTAGATATATTTATTTCCTAAGTAGAATTATTTCTTCTATTTTAGATAGAGGTATAGATAGAAATTTCTTCCTTGATTAGCAAGGATTGAAAGCCTATAAATAAAGTCCATGGGGCTAGTTTTCATTCATTCAATTTCAGAAGGAGAAGTAAGTAGAGAGTAGAGAGAGAGAGAGAGAGGCCGAGTGGAGCAATGAGAGTGAAAGTGATCTGGCTTTGTTCGATTTGTACTTTCTTCAGTTTGGATTAATGCAAGTTGTTTCTTTTCAATAAATAATGTATGTGATTGCGATGAAGAGCGAGTAGTCCACCCACTTCTAGTGTCGGGGCGGCCCGACGATAGCCATGCGTGTTTGAGGTAAAGATCTGACCTTTGTTATGTTTTGAGCATCTACTACATTTCATGTGTTTATTACCAATTCAATGGAGATTGATGAACGGTTTTTAGTCGCGTTAACCGTATCAAAATAAATTCGAACTTACTAACTAATGTAGTGTGGTAAGCACGAGTCGATCCCACAGAGAATCAAGTTATTCCTAAGTTAAGTCTATTTACCAATTAATAGAAGGGGGGTTTTGGTGTGATGAGAATAAGAAAGAAAATAAAATAAACTATAAACAAGTTAATGGAGATAGCAAATAAGAATAGAGTTTCATCTACAGATATCCAATTTAACTTGACCGGTTGATCATCGATTCCTTTTCAAGTTCTCTTTTCATCCTATTATTGTTCCTGTCCTGATCTTGTGTAAATTACTAGTCCTACGAGTCCTAGTAACCCTTACTAATTAGATAACCCTAACACTGTCAAGATTTAACCTAATAGTAGCATTAAGATTAAGGATTAACCGTACCTCAAAAAAAAAATAATTAAGGATTAACCAGGATACATGCAACATCAAGCTACGAGTCAATATTTAACATGTAATTGATTCTCTACACACTAGTTTAGTCCTACGAGTTCTAAAAAGGCATGATTGCTACTATGGATTAAGGTTCGCTACGAGGAATCTACAAAATCCTAGCAATAATCTCAACTAGTTGTACGGACTAGAAGAAATCAACAATATTCGCAAAAAAATCAATACGAATCAATAGAAATAGAACAAGAATAGAAATCTCACAACTTTATCAGACCAAAACTTCAATCCATAAACGAAACGGAAGAGTTTATATCTCCATAAAAATAAGACAAAAGACAATTAGAGTTTTAGGGTTAAAACGTTAGTCGGCTCCGGTGTGTACCGCCCGCTACGTATGAACCAATGTATATATATAAACTATAATCTGATCCTAATCTACCTAACCTATCTAATATTGATATATCTAAACTAATTCTAAATATATAATAATAACAATGCTAACATGGACTATGGAGCGCAGCTAACAGCACTTGTAAATCATGTGGGCTCCTCCACTCTTCGTGTTTTGCTTCAGCCCAAAATTGCTTGTGTATAGACAGCTAGATCGGTCCAACTTAATATTCACCTTCTAGTCATTCGGCCTTACCACCCTAATCCAAGACTAGCCCAATCCTTCTCATGAAAGTGTTTATAACTTCAAACATCTTTAATTCTCTTCCAAAATACCTAAATTGTAATAAAATACGAGTTTAGACTCCAAATAACAAATAATAGAAATTAAGTATAAAACATGTAAAAATGCTCTAAAATGATATGCAAATATCTACTTAAATCATGACGAAAATAGACACTATCAGAGATCCATGCTAACAACTTGGATTTTCAACATAAAATCGGTATATACATGATGGACGATTTTTAGTCGCCTAAACCGTATCAAAATAAATCCGAACCTACCTAACTAATGTAGTGTGGTAAGCACGAGTCGATCCCACAGAGAATCAAGTTATTCCTAAGTTAAGTTTATTTACCAATTAGTATCAAACGGGGGGTTTTGGGTGGTGAAAATAAGAAAGAAAATAAAATAAACTATAAACAAGTTAATGGAGATAACGATTAATAAAATAGTTTCACCTACAATTATCCATTTTAGTTGGTTGAATTGATATTGTAACTTCCTCTTGTCCTTTTAGGTTTCCTATTAATGCCCTTGTCCCGACCTAATATAATTACTAGTCCAACCAGTCCTAGAAACCCTTATCAATCGAACAGTCCCTAAAGAAGGATTTAACCCAATTGATAGCTTTAAGTTCAGAGATTAACCAAGGTATTTGCAGTCCCTAAAGAGAGATTTAACAACACATCCAACTTCCTACTCATTCAATTAGTTCAACCAGCCCTAAAGGAATAAGTTTGCCACTTGGGTTAAGGTTCACAACCAGGAATCTACAAAACCCTAGCAATTGAATTGATTCTAACTAGTTGCGCGGGCTAGATAGAATAAAACAATAGACAATCAAGCACAAAGAAGTCGAAACATTCAATATAGAAAATAAAGAACAAGATTCAGAAACTCACAATCAATCAAACAAAGCTTCAAATTGTAGACGAAACGGAAGAGTTTAAGTCTCCATAAAAATAAAAATAAGACAAAACATAGTTAGGGTTTAGGAGGAATCAAAGTCGGCCGTGGTCACTGTTAGTTCGGCCTCCCTTTATGCCGTATGAATGAATGTATATATAAAACATAAACTATCCCAACCTAAATCTATCTAATCTAATACGGATATATAATAATATTATTATTATATCTATCTAATCTATCTAAACATATATGTTACGCAGCACTCAGCCACTCATTGGAATTGTTGAACCCACGTCCTGCGTTCGGAGTCCATCTCCTCCACGTACGATCATCAACCCATTTACGTAGCTAGCCCATCTTGTCTTTCAAATTGCAATCCACCAATCAACCTCTGAATTCATACGATCCAACCCAAAAATACCTAAAATATATAAAAATACTAGTGTAGACTCCGAAAACCAAATAATATAAATTAAGCTATAAAATAGGTAAACATGCTCTAAATTAATATGCAAATCTATTCTAAAAACATGACTAAAATAGACTCTATCAATACAATTAAGGTTTCTTGAAAGAGTTTCTTAATTGTTGGAAAAGGCGAAAGCTTGATCCGTCGATGCAATTTGCATGATTATCGTTATTTATCTTATGCATGTTTGGTTATCGTTGTTGCAAACCCCGATCTTGGAAGTCTTTTTCATATATTGTTTAAAGTTCGAAGTTTTGCATTCGTGTAAGTTAATGTTCTCCTCGATTTCGACCAAATCTGGTCGACGCCGACTTCTTACTTTCGATCAAGCAGATCGTTGTTGCTTGTGTTCCTACAGGTTCCTCGATCTCAACAAGACAACTCGACTTCGACAAGTTACTCGATATCGAGTAGTTTTCTCGAAATCGACCAAAAAAGCAGTAGCCTTCGCTTGCTCGGATTGGACTGTGCTTGGCCCCTGTCGACTAACCCTTAGTCGAGGTCGAGTACACTGTGGTCGACAACAACCAGTGAGATTTATCTGCTGCCTAGGATCCACTGACACGCTTCCTCGAGGATCGATCCTGACTTCCCGCAGCTACATTGGGAGGAGGTCTTGTAATCATTTACGTGGGCATAATCCGGTTTGATTTATTTTATTATATTTTGAACTCGATTTCCTCCCTACAACAAATTGGCGTCGTTGCCGGGGAAGCAATCATTCGCGCCTTAGGTAGTTAGATCTCACGTATTTCTTTAAATTTTGATTTTTCAGGTGTATGCGCCGTTCTGGTCAACCACCTGAGTTTGACGCCTTAGACGATCCGGAACGTCTTATACACATCCATTCTACACTGAAAAGGATCATGGCGACTGCCGAAACACAAGCTGAGATGATTGAGAGGCTTGAGAGGGACCTAGCCGCCAAGGATACTGCTCTCACCACTGAGAGAGCACGGACTGAGCAGGAAGCTGAGCGAAGGAGGCAAGCAGAAGCTGAGCTTGCCTAATACCCTACCACTGGAGAGGATTACATGCACCCGACTCTCGTCGTGCCTGAATCGGCCATTCTAATCCCTGAAAATAATTTTGAAATTCGCACTCCTTTCCTGATTGAGATTAAAAATAATGCTTTCTATGGAAGATTTAATGAATGCCCTCTTGAACATATTATTTTCAGGGATTAGAATGGCCGATTCAGGCACGACGAGAGTTGGGTGCATGTAATCCTCTGCAGTGGTAGGGTATTGGGCAAGCTCAACTTCTGCTTGCCTCCTTCGCTCAGCTTCCTGCTCAGTGCGTCCTCTCTCAGTGGTGAGAGTAGTATCCTTGGCGGCTAGGTCCCTCTCAAGCCTCTGAATCATCTCAGCTTGTGTTTCGGCAGTCGCCATGATCCTTTTCAGTCTAGAATGGATGTGTATAAGACGTTCTGGATTGTCTAAGGCGTCAAACTCAGGTGGTTGACCAGAACGGCGCATACACCTGCAAAATCAAAATTTAAAGAAAAACGTGAGATCTAACTACCTAAGGCGCGAATGATTGCTTCCCCGGCAACGACGCCAATTTGTTGTAGGGAGGAAATCGAGTTCAAAATATAATAAAATAAACGGAATTTTCGCCAAATACCCCTGAGGTTAAGGCTAATTTGCGTGGTGTACAAAATTTTGACATATTTCGCCAGGTGCCCCTGAGGTTTTCATTTTTTTCGCCAAATACCCCTGAGGTTTATATTTTATCGCCAAATGCCCCTCTGTCGAATTTGTTAACATTTTTTTTATTGAAAAATAGTACAATTCCCCCAACATGGCGCATATTTTTAATAAAAATAAAATTTTCAAAGTATAAAAAATTGCTATGATAAATTTAAATAAGATATTATCAAACGTTAACATAAATTACAAAAAAATAGTTTTGATAATTAAGTAAAAAATAATTAAAATATTTATGAAAAATGTGTAAAAATTACACGAGTTTAAGATTTAAGTAAAATATGTTGTTTGGGTTAAAATCCTAAAATAAATGTGTTTATAACACCTAATAAAAAATGCTTATTAATTAATGTTTAGATATAACTAGACTGATTAAAGAAACGTGTATAAATTTGATTAGTTTGATTTTTTTCAAGATTCAGTTGATTGGGAGGAAATTGTGAAATTAAAATGATTATGTCATCTAAGCAAAAATATTTCTCATTTAACAATTAGAATAGATAAATCTCATTGGTTAAAAAAAATGTTTAAAAAAGAGAGGTTAATTGTTTTGTAAAAAAAAGAATTCATATATTTGGAACTATGTATTTTAAAAAAAAACGTTTTGAATTAATCTCATTGTTTAAATAAATAGCATGAAATGATATTGTGTAATTAATACATAATGAAATAATAATGTATAGTTAATTTTAACTTTATCAAAAAAAAAAGTTTTGAATTAATTCCATTGATTAAAAAATATAATATGATATGGTATTGTGTATATAATATTAGATAATTTAATTACCATAATTAAATAATATTGTTCAAATAATACCTTATAAAAATAACAATGAAATAATATTTTCTATTCTTTTTATTTTCAATAAAAAAACGTTAACAAATTCGATAGAGGGGCATTTGGCGAAAAAATAAAAACCTCAGGGGTATTTGGCGAAAAAAATGAAAACCTCAGGGGCACCTGACGAAATATGTCAAACTTTTGTACACCACGCGAATTAGCCTTAACCTCGGGGGTATTTGGCGAAAATTCCGTAAAATAAATCAAACCGGATTATGCCCACGTAAATGATTACAAGACCTCCTCCCAATGTAGTAGCGGGAAGTCAGGATCGATCCTCGAGAAAGCGTGTCAGCGATCCTAGGCAGCAGATAAATCTCACGGGTTGTTGTCGACCACAGTGTACTCGACCTCGACTAAGGGTTAGTCGACAGGGGCCAAGCACAGTCCAATCCGAGCAAGCGAAGGCTACTGCTTTTTTGGTCGATTTCGAGGAAACTACTCGATTTCGAGTAACTTGTCGAAGTCTAGTTGTCTTGTCGAGATCGAGGAACCTTCAGGAACACAAGCAACAACGATCTGCTTGATCGAAAGTAAGAAGTCGACGTCGACCAAATTTGGTCGAAATCGAGGAGAACATAAACTTAAACGAATGCAAAACTTTGAACTTTAAACAATATATGAAAAAGACTTCCAAGATCGGGGTTTGCAACAACGATAACCAAACATGCATAAGATAAATAACGATAATCATGCAAATTGCATCGAATGATCAAATTTAGCGATCGCGTACACTTTGAGTACGGATATTCATGCAAGTAAGCCTCCAAGGAAAATAAATTTAGCGATCGTGTACACTTTGGGTACGGATACGCATGCAAGTAAGCCTCCAAGGAGAATAAATTTAGCGATCGCGTACACTTTGAGTACGGATACACATGCAAGTAAGCCTCCAAGGAGAATAAATTTAGCGATCGCGTACACTTTGAGTACGGATACGCATGCAAGTAAGCCTCCAAGGAGAATAAATTAAGCAATCACGTGACTTCCAAGCACGGGGATGTGCAAGTAAGCCTCTAAGGAGAATAAATTAATCAATCGCGTGACTTCTAAGCACGGGGATGTGCAAGTAAGTCTCCAAGGAGAATAAATTAAGCAATCACGTGACTTCCAAGCACGGTGATGTGCAAGTAAGCCTCCAAGGAGAATAAATTAACCAATCACGTGACTTCCAAGCATGGGGATGTGCAAGTAAGCCTCCAAGGAGAATAAATTTAGCGATCGCGTACATCTTAAGTACAGATCCACATGCAAGCAAGCCTCCAAGGAGAATAAATTTAGCGATCGCGTACACTTTAACTACGGATACACATGCAAGAAAGCCTCCAAGGAGAATAAAACTAAGCGACCCAGATCTGCGAAATTCACCCATATTTCTTCACCAGAAATGGTTGCACTTACTGCATAATTCTTACTTGTTTCAATCACATACACCTTGCAAATTTTCCATGAAATTCACTAGGTTCAGGGGCATCCCCATGCGCGGCGTTTTTATTTTCAAAGAAAATCACGATTTTACTTGCATTCAATTTTTGCGTCCCCGTCCTACCACAGCTTTAAAAGCATCTGATATTTATCACCAAACCAAGAAAAAAGGACATTGTTGTCTTATCACCACATATCTATCCAAACACAACGTTTTCAAAGCCAACTGCATGCCAGCTAGATGGCAAAAGTTGCAGAAACAAACTGTGAAAACTAGTGTCATTATCACACTGGCAAAGGTCTCATCCAAGTCAAAAGAAGATAAAAACCACAAAGATAAAACCGAATCATTCAAAACAGCGAAATATTATTAACAAGAACATTCGCAATTATAGATACCAAAGCATGCGATTAAAAGCTAACCAAAGCACAACATAAAAACAAATATCTGCTAAGATTGCAAAACTCCAAAAGCTCTATTCATCCTCATCTTCGAGAACTAGAGTCTTGAAGCAATTTCCTTCTACATGTTGAAAGAGCACCACTGAGACTCCAACTTTAACCCCGTTGCTGGTCGCAAACCTATTCCAACCACCAGGTAACCACCAACGGTTAGAACAATCCTTGGAGACTTCAACGCGAAAGGTCTCACCATACATCACGACCATACATCCTCTCGAAAGCATCAGAAAGAGGCTATGTACAAGAAAGTTCTATCACTGAGTAAATAAATCAGCGCCAGGGAAAAGCATAAATCACGAAGGGCATGTACAACTTACAAGACGATGCATCCTCCCCTCTTCATCAACCCAACGAAAAAAATCACGCATGCTAGAATTAGAAGACGCCATCCTTGTGCCAAAACGCTACGGCTGTAAAAGGAAACTCAATAACTGCAAAGACCCCAACACAGCAATACGCCTCCTTATACTCAGAAAAAGTGGTGTATACTTTGGAAATCGTATAAAAAGCATTTATTACGTACATTGAAACCAAACAAAAGGACTGCGAAGGATTTCCCGAGATAACCTACATGCCCTGCACGTGACAAAGAATCCCTACAAAACTAGGCCAGGTACGGTGTTATTTTTTGAAACTTAAAAATACTCATAAACCGAAACTTAAAAATACTCATAATAGCAGCAAATAAACAACAACCAAAGCCAAACCAATCCCTTTAGATTTAATATTTATTTAGTAGGAAACGAAAAGTACATACACATGATGTTACGTTACAAACTCGGTCAACATGTTTAAATACCTGCTCCCAAACAAATATTCCTATTCACTCGCGTTGTCAAAAACTTCCATGTCCACATCGTAGGAGTCAGTTACGGATCTCATTGGGTGGCTTGTGGATGGAGATGGTCCAATAGCGAATGATATCCATTAGCTCCTAGGATTAGTATGATAAGGGAAGTTTTTTCACATTAGGTTTCTTAAAGAAAGCTCGGCTTGTCAGTAAAAATTCGCTTATTATCGGATTTGTCGTCAATCTTGGTATAACAACACAAAAAATTCCCAATATCCAAACAACGACTGAAGAATAATTTTCTTTACTCACGAGCCACGAAAGGAAGATCTCCTAACCCCTTCATCCCCGTCATCTACCAACATGGAGATTTACAAAAATCTCGCGTTGGAGATTGAAAAAACTCGCGCTGGAGATTTAAAAAACTCGCGGTGGAGATTGAAAAATCTCGCGCTGGAGATTTAAAAATCTTGCGCTGGGGATTTAAAAATCTCGCGATGGAGATTGAAAAAACTCGCGCTGGAGATTTAAAAAACTCGCGCTAGAGATTTGACAATCTCGCGGTGGAGATTTAAAAAACTCGTGGTGAAGATTTACAAATCTCGCGCTATACATTGGTTCATTCAATAGCAGGTCAAGTACCGGGTATCGCGATCCCTACTTTTTGTCATCTCACGATTTATTCCATAAAACGAGCAATGATAGGAGATGGATGAGGGTATCGCGAACTCACACGCGAACTCACATGAAGAATAAAAGTAACGGGTCAACAAGAAAAAACAGGCAATAAATACAAACAAAAAACATGATGAATCCAAAGAAAAACAACAATATTCACAAAAACACCACAGAAAGGCATCACTTATCTCGGTTTGAAACGTTCACAACCAGAAAATACAGTCAGACATCGAGAGGAGGATTGCCATTTCAGCAAACAGACTCAAAGGCGTTACCACATTCGGAAGGAGGATCGATGAGTACGACATTATCAGTAGGAGCATCGAGGGGAAGGGGCTACCCGCGTTGGGGATCTTTTAGTATCATATCGTTATTCTCATAACTGGGAAGAAACATCCTTACATCATCGCTTAGATGAGCAAAGCGATTAACACTTTGAGTAATTCCGCCTGCAACCCCATCCATAAACGCATCGGTAACCCTTTCATAAAGAACATCTTCCCCATCCGTCTCGAAATAATTCCCAAGCCAATCTCGGCCGGCTCCTCTCGGGAATTCAGTTAGCCACCTTTGCCCAACATCACCAAGCATGAATTCACGGAGCATCTTTCTGGTAAGAGCAGCATCCTCCCAAGAAAAGAAGCGCTCCAGTTGACTCTTCACATTAGTGGACTCCTCGCGAACAATCCATAACTCATGCTCAAGATCCTGGAGCCGACCCTTCAGAAGCATGGACTCTGATTTAAACCGAGCCACGAACTCTCGAACCCTCGCAAGCTCGATCCGTGACAGGTCTAACTCACTCCTCACCATTACCACATCCTTCTAGGACTTAACTAAAGCATCGTTAAGACTCACGATAGTCGCTTCCTGAAACTCAACATCTTTCAACTTTTTTACTTTCGCCTCCATAGAGATCACGATAGACCTCAACTCCCTTACTTGGTCACCATAGTTTCTCAAACGGTCAGCCATTTCGAACCATTGTAGGTCATCTTACGACAGCACAGGAAGGACAATAAAAGCATATGAAAAACGAAGAAGCATTAGGAAGAAAGAACAGAAATATAAATTGCGCATCACAAAAAAAAGGGGGGGGGGGGGGGGGGGGTTACCCAGCCTCTGCTTCTTCGTCCGTGTTCCACTAGCTCTTCATCCGTCAACTGATGAAGATAACCCCTCTCGGCGGGACAAATCTTTTTAGGGATCTCCAACTCCTTAAAACTAATAGGGTCAAACCCAGGCATTCGATAAACTGCCATAGAAATCTCGGTTGGGGAAATCGATTCAGAACTCAGAAGATCGGTGCCTCCTACTTCCTCCCTTGATCGTTTCTTCTCGCGACGAACCAACAGTTGGTCTTCAAACGACAGACTTTCCCGGTCGTCAACCGGCTCTTTCCCTTTCAAACCCCTCTTCACAAGAGGAGGCTCACAAGAAATGTTTCGCCGGCCACCACCCGGCCGCGAAGTGATGAATAGGGTAGGCCTGGATTCACCCTCAGGAGCGCTCTTTTTCTTCGCAAGCGCGGAAATCTTCGACTTATCGACTATCAGACCTGCACAAAAGATGTTAAAACAAGTCAGAATAAAACGGAATCGCGGCGAAGACGCTAGGCGACATGAAACGAAGATTTCCGGCTATCACTTTCCCGGGGCATTATGGTTCTAGAAACAATAGAAAAGCCTCCTAGAAAAGACGCAAGAAAAGTTAAAAATTAACGAGGGGAAAAATCACCTTTTCAAACATCGCGAGTAAGTAAAGTTGGCGCCAAAAAAGCCTTCTTAAAAGTTTATAATGGCGCCTCACGTGTCCCCTCGAAGGGACGTTGAAAACACATCTCCCCCCCCACAGAACAACAACTAAAAGACGCCCCTCCGTATCCCTCATAAAGATTTCTCGGTTCTCGAGAAATCAACTCTGAGAAGAACAACAGGGCGAAATCGAAAGGATTTTTTCCGCCCCTATTTCGTCGGAGGTACTCCATGGAACCCGAAGGACTCAGAATACAAAGGTCACCCCTTCTCGACACCGCCCTATCACAAATTACTACCGATCGCCACCCCATAACCGCCCCTGGTTTCGGTTTTCCCGACTAAACCTAAAGGTCTTGAGAGGATGACACAAACGTGGAAAATCGGAAAGAACAAAAGGAAAAATCGGAGACAAACTTACTTAAGCGACTGCGAGAAGAAATCCCTGAAAAACTCTGTAAACCAGGAGGAAGCCACCGCCTAAACACCAATCTCAGTCCTTCATAAGGCACTGGAAACCCTTGAATATCCCTCTTGTTTTCCCTCCCCTTCGGAAATTTAGAAGTATGGAATGGGAAGGAACAAGAATAAAAATCCCACTTATAGGACCCTGTGGGGCCAACTAGCCCAATGGGCTGAAAGGACACGATAGGCCCAAGGAAGGTTTCTCTACAAGACTAACCAACCTTTAAACAGAAAGCATCGTACTTGTCGAAACCTAATCGCGAGTGTGGTATCACTCCCGATCTGGTTATGAGGAGATATGCCGATACCATAGAAAATAGGCTATAAAATAAACACAAAGTATGACATCATAAATGGGTTGCCCAACGCAAAAGGACAGTCGGTCCCACCTAAAGCGTATCGCGAGAAAATTAACCAACTAGACCCAGATAACAAGGCTCGACACTCCCTACATCTATCAACCTTTATTTCCCTCGCGAATCAAAGCCAGCGTAGGGTGAGGGCTAACTCTCTCTTGTACTTCGATCAGCTTCCAAAGACCTAGCAAGCAGCTCGCTGGCTCAAACACCTCGACTCTAATGGCTCCACGTGTTTTTCCTATGACCCTAAGCATGTGGGTATGCACTACACGTGTCCTACATAGAACCACGAGGTTGCCAGCCAGTTGCTTGCTTGGTACCCCTATAAATACCCCCCTCCGATCACAGAGAAAGGGGTCCGATTCTAAAGATAAGAAAGGCATAAGAGCTCTGATTACCTCCCGGACTTAAAACCCCCGGAGTTGAGTTCTAGAGATCCTCGGTCGGAGAAGAACGTTCCTAGAGATAACGACCTCGCCGAACTTCCACCGCAAACGAAAATTGAATAGTAAAACATAATTCATCGCGAGTCAAACTCATAACCCTCATCGCTTGGACCAATAAGTTCACAATCTGATCCTCGTCCTATCAAGCTAAGGCTTGCAGGTATTCTAAAAAGTATTATGTCATCACAAATGAGGTAATAAGTATAAGCGAAATCTCACGAACGCTTCAGTCACGAAGGGGGGGAAGAAGTCGTGGGCCGCAAGGGGAAGAAGGTCATTGTGGGGGTTGATGCCGTGGCCTTGGGCCTGACGACCAGGGCCGACGTCGACGCCTTCTCCGTGTGGTTGACCAGCGACGAGGCCGAAGGGACTGACCCCGCGCGTACAATGATGGGTACCCTCTTCCAGAGGGAATTCTTCGGGGACCTAAAAACGCCAAAGCATATGGTGGGCTCAGAGGTAATGTCCGATCACTCATGCTGCCATAACATGCCAATTTTGTTGTTGACTGGACACGTGTTCCTTGTTTGTAGCATATCGACCAAGCATGCGGCATCCTCCGAAAGGAGGTAGCCAGCGAGTCGAAGTACGCAGGCGTCGCAGTCGTCGACCTCTATTTTGGGGTACTGATGCAGCGACATACCAGCATGAACGTCGATGAGGAGTTGAACTACTACTTCAGCGGTATGTTGCTTGAGCAGTGTCCGAAGCCTTGGGCCAACGTTGACCGCGTGTTGGCCCCCTGAAATCTAAAGGACAACCACTAGGTTGCGCTGGAGATCGACCTGGCCGAGTGGATTGCCTGTGTGTATGATCCAGACACTCGTCTGACTCTTGAGCGACATTTTCCCAGCCTTCTGAAGCCCATCACGCACACCCTGCCCCCGCTGATGAATGTCCATCAAGAGCTGCACGCCAAGCATGCAGGCAAACTACCCCAGCCGTTCAGGTACAACCGTGTGAAGGGGATCCCTCAGAACAAGCAATCGTAAGTCGTCGTTGTCCATCTTTTTCATTATAGTGTAATTGATGCGAATTTGGTTTGACACATTTACTTTTTGTGATGCAATGGAGACTCCGGCCCCTACGCTATCCGTTTCATGTAGATGCTCGCATCTGGCGACCGCGTATTCAAAGGGGTGGACGACGCCTTTATCGATGCCTACCGCCTAGTCCTCTGTGTCGCCATCTTCCACGGTACCTTCCGACCCAGCCCCGATCCTCAGTAGTCATTGCCTCCATCTCCATTTACAAGAACATTATTGGTTGTACTGTTGTCTGGACATGTTGTTGGTCGCTTGCACATTTGTGTTTTCGTAGGATTTGATTTGGTTTACTTTGGTATCGACGGTATGTTGTTTTGGGAAACCTAGGCCTCAGGTTTTGAAACTATGATGTCATGTGGTTTTTGAAACTATGTTATCATGTAGGTCGTATGATGGTTGACACTTATATATTTACGTCGTCCGTATTTCCATTGAAACTGACAATTACAACATGTCATGTCCAAAATATCACCTGGCAAGTTAATATTACTGCATGTCATGTACAAAATGAAATAGCTGCACCCATGCCCAACAAGCCTTAATTACAAAACACGGTTTAAGTTCATACTTCAATGGAAAAGGGGGAGCGTTAACGTTTCCGAAGATGTGAGCCCTGATTAAAAATCGTGGTAAATACCTACTGTCATGTCTTAACCATTATATGTCATGTCAAAAGATGTGCCCGTCATGTAATATCCATATGATCGACCAAGTATGTCGCGGGCGGTAACTAGGGGGTTTCGGGAACTTCCTTTCCCACTGAGACGGGTACCGCGTTGTCTTCGGCCTGCCAGGGCGTACCTTGATGGGGGGGGGGGGGGAAGGCAAGTCTCATTGGTGATTGCCTGGGGTACCCTCCAAGTGTCTCGCGACGGGACTGGGTAGATCACGTCCTTGTAGCACGCACGCCACGCGTCTACCTTGTAACAGTCGTTGACGAGCGAGTACACATCCACCCCGTGCATTTGGGATGCTGCGATTGTGTGTGAGCATGGGTACTGGTCGACGTTGAAGCGTCTACAGCTGCATAAACGTCCTGTTAGGTTTACAAGTCAGCTAGAGGTTCCCTTGCATACCTCGAACTCATGAGGACTCAGCTGTCTGATAACCATGGAAAGGGACTGCACGAAGTTTTCTCTGATGGCGTTACCAACCCAGTCGCTTACCATTTTCCCCTGCTCGGCGCTTGTATTCCTACGTTTGGAGAACCACATGCCAACGGTCTCAATGATGGCATCTACAAGGGCTGTTAACGACAAATCCCGAGGATATTTGAACACCGAGTTCAAGCACTCGGAGTTATTAGTGGTTGTGATGTTGTACCTATTCCCGGTGTAGAAAGCCCTTGCCCAATTGCTAAACCCGACCTCCTGGAGATATTGGCCCACTCCGGGAACTCATGCACAGAACTCCGCGTACAACGCCTAGAACTCCTCGTACGTGTAAGCTTTACACATCTTCATGAATTTGTCTTGCAAGCCCCCGCACTTGAACCGGAAACGGACGTTTTGAAATAAGTTATATGTGCATATGTCGTGCTTCGCGAATATGTAGCTATCTCATATGCCCTTCAGGATGCTCATGTGGCGGTCAGATACCCACACCAGATCAGTCGTGTCTTCAACGACACGCAACATATGCCTAAAGAAGAACCCTCAAGACCCATCATTCTCGTCGTCAACCATGGCGAAGGCGACGGGGTAAATGTGGTGGTCAACGTCTTGTGCGGTAGCAAATAGCAAGAACCCTCGAAATTTCCCCTTCAAGAAGCTCCCGTCCACCAATATAACCTAGAGAAGAAACATCTTGAGGCGTTAGAGGTGTCATGTGTAATCAAACATATGTCATGTCTTATTAATATGAGCGTCATGTGGAAAGTAAATGTGCGTCATGTTCCATTTACGGATTAATTGACCTTTTGTAGGTTGGGGATAGCCCTCCGCCACACTCCAAGACTCACAAACGCATACTTGAATCGCCCCTCCGTGTCGCGTTCTATCCTCGTGTACGTCCCAGGGTTGGCCTGCTCCAGGATGTACATGTACGAGTACATTCTCCGATAGCTTTCCTCTTCGGTTCCGTACACGTTGTCCCTCGCACTCAACCGGGCGCGGCGCGCCTTCTAGTAGCTGCATGTGACCCCCAGGTGAGACTTCATCATGGACTGCACTTGCTCCGGAACCAGGGGCGTCTTTGACCCTACGAAACTGCATTTGCCCATTCACACACGTGTGTCCAGTTAAAATAGGTGTGTGTCCAATTTTCATTAACGTATGTTCAGTGTATATAGGTTGGTGTCTAGTTACAAATGTTGTGTGTCCAATTACTACCAAAGTATGTCCAGTTTATATCTGTATATGTCTAGTGGAATTTAGGCAAGACTCCAGTTCAATATTACGTATTGGGTCACATACCTTTCGACAAGGCGCCGCCCCAACTGCGTGTATGTCGCACTGCGTTTTTGTCTGACCACCTCGTTCAGCATGCACGTGTGCTCGTCCACAAGCTTTCGGATCATCCATAACCCCGTATTCTTGTAAGTCAAAGCCCGACATGACCACTTGCACTTGGAAGCAGCGCACCCTACAACATACAAGATCGTCGTTGACTTCTTCACCTTTGTCATGAAGCAGCGAGTTAGACCCGCCCACGTTACGAGTTCCAGCACATCCTCCTTCCTCCGAAACATTTGTCCCTCCCGGAGCTTAATACCGCACTGGCTGGGATCCAATGGGTTCCCCGCCACCATTGGTTCACTTTCAGCAGACTTCGGAGAAGCTCTCGACTTCCATTTTCGTCTTTCGTATGCTTCCTCGACTTCCCTCACCGCTCGCTCCGCCTCATAATCCCATGACCAAGACTTCATCAGACCAGAACTACCGTGTTCAGGTTTAACCACTTTTGGGATTGCATCATCCTCGTCGGAGGAGCTACCAAGTTCAATGGCTCCATCTTCCATGTCACTGCTGACATAAATGACTTGTTTCCCACGTTTAAATGCGTCGGCATTTTTTTCCCTCTTCGTAAACTCCAACTCCAACTCCTTACTTATCCCTAACTAGTCAGAAGTTTCTTGTAACTGGACATCCGTTTGGTTTACCTCGATAATTTTTGCTCCCAAATCTTCGTCTTCTCCGTCAAACCCCAAGGGGGGATCCGTCTTTGGGTGATCTTCTTGGGTCACGGGCGGACCAGTTAACATCACTAAAACATCCTCCAAGCATGCAAGAGACAAACCACCACCGTCTGAGTCATCCGTTGTCGATCCTTGTGTTTTTGCCACTTCTTCACCAACCTTGCGTCGCATGGAGACATTGAGGTCGATAGGCCAATTTCGTTCTCCAGACAGCCCGTTTACAAACTTGTAGGCCTCCAAGTCTTCGTCATCCCCGATAGCAAACGGCCTAGACCCTTTCTTCCTTGGCTTTACATATGTGAGCTCCATCATTCCTCCTCCCATCGACATTAAAATTGTCCATTAGCTGTTTCTTCAGATTTACATAGTCAATCCTTTCGTCCACCAACACGGCTTTCTGGCTCCTTGACCCCGTGAAAACCCAAGTGCCGCCTTCACACGCCCATCATCCTCCAAACAATATAGTGATACAAACTGATGATTTTTCCCCTGTTGCATTACATAAGGAGACAGAAAATAATTTTTACTGCAGTAATTAGATATGAACAACACTTACCATACATAGAGACAAAACTTACCCATTTTATATCCGACCAGAGGAATATCCAGTAACTTCCAACACGTGTCCTATGGGTACGACTTAACTGTCCAATGAAAATTGGCTTCGTACAAGTAAACCGTTTACTGAACCCAGACCCACTTGCTTCTTCTTCAATGGATTCTCTCTCTTTCTTTAGATTTTGTGAATAAATGTGACGCCCATCATTCATCTGATCTCCTTATATAGACCACACATCATTGGACACCAACCCTCTTTCTTCAAATCCCACGTCGGCCATTCCCCTTCTTCAAGTTCTATTTCCCCTGCAATTCATTAATGGGGACTAATGATTTTCCTCAGAAATTATTCAATGCTTATATACCCTCCCCCTCCTCTCTCCCCTTTCCCTTTTTTTTAGCACCATCGCTGGGCGGGAACTATCTGGCTCCCTTCTTTTTACTGTAGCCCACTTCTCCATCTCTCTCCCTCTCTCTATCTGTCTTGTCCATAATCCTGAAGATTTTCTCCCTCTCTCTCTCTCTCACACGCACATCTCTCTCACACAGACTCTCTCTCTCTCTCTCTCTCCGTCTTTTATTCGCTTTTCCGTCTCTCTGTCTCTCTCTGTCTGTCTGTCTCTCTCTCTCTCTCTCTCTCTCTCTCTCTCTCTCTCTCTCTCTCTCTCTCAATTTTCCAGCTGTCGAACTCGTAGTGTCTAGTCACCCCTCATGCCTGCTACCGGTTGAACCAAAAATCTAGATATCCGAAATTGTGTAATTTTTTTCGGATGGGGTTAGGCGTGCAAAGTTTGCAACCAAAAGGGTTATTTATGCAAAACCCCCTTCGATTAACCTAGGTTTTATTGATTGGGGTACAATATATTGACATTTTATGAAAACGTGTAATGGGTATTAAAAATTAATAAAATCAATATATCAATATATCAATATCAATATATCAATGTATCAATATATAATACTAAAGGAGAAGTCGCTTACGTCATGTGGCGACTTCTCCTTTAAAGTAGCTATTTTTTATTTTTTATTTAGGATTTTTGAATTTGTTAATTAAATAATTGCATGTTTAAGTAATTAGAGTAATTATTAATTCATTCATTTTTCCCTAAATCTTAACCGATTGATTTTCTTTTTAAATTTCTTTTTATTAATTTCATTAAAATTATTTTGAATTGAATATATTTGCAATTTTGAATTTGAACAACAATTCGGATAAACTTAAATAACTTAAAAAATCTAATTGGTTTTCTTTTTATTATTTATTATATATCAAATTACTTATTTAAATACGTAATTAATTAACTAATTTATTTTTTCCTAAATCTTAACCGAATGATTTTCTTTTTAAATTTCATTTTATTAATTTCATTAAAATTATTTTGAATGATGTTATTGCAATTTTGAATTTTAATAACAATTCGGATAAACTTAAACAACTAACAAAATCTATATTGGATCTTTTGAATAAGATTCGTATACAAAAATACCCGTGTGTCTTCAATTCTACAAAGTCTATCATCGCTCCATCAATGTGTCTTCCTCACTGTAAGTTTTTATTGACCGTTCTAATTTATTTTAAATTTCTTGCAATCTTGTCATCGATCTAATTTTTAGTATTTTATCTTTCTACTTTGTTTGATTGTTTATAATTTATTCGAATTGGCTCTTAATTAGTACGTGCATGCAATTGTTTGTTTATAGGATAGTGTAAAAGTAAAACTTTGAGAATCGACTTGATTTAGTTCAATTTGTGTTTTTCTACCCCCACTCAATAACGTTATAGTTTTCAAGGTGAGTAATGTACAAATTTCTATTCTATAATTATAATTTACAAATTAAACTATTAATGCCTTTCTATGACCTTTTAACTTAATTTGAAGGGTTTCATTTCTCTATTGGGATAAAAATTTCCCTATATTTTCAAAATATTAGTTCTTTTTCATTAAAATAAATATGTACGCGTGCTAAAGATGTTATAGGTACAATACGACCAGTTATCGATTCTCTTGCACTCACATTTATCTAAAAATTAAGATCTATATGTTTGTTGTTTGCCGTTGTTGATGTGAATTCCCATCTCTCCCTTTATTATGTTTGATTAGAAATATATGCAATTGTTAATGAAATCTCTTTTAATATATATATGTATGGTAAAAACAAATCTCAACTATTTATACTAAGAGATAAAAACAAATCTCAAGTATACCTAACAAATCACAATAAATAAATAAATAAATTTACTAAACAGTTTTCAAATATAAGTAATACATGTTCATTTGCACTGTTCCACAATATAACTGAAAGATGACAGATAATGCATTCGAAGAGAAGAAGAATAAATTAAAGAAAAACAATTTCAACTCTAAATGATAGTACATTTCATATATAATTTATGATTATTTTTACATACATGCATTTGGGTACAAATATTAATCAACAATGAGATAAAGTTTTGTCTTTGATTACAAATTTTCAAAGTTTTTTTAACGTTAACTATATAATAATTAATAATGTTTAGATATGAATAGTGGTACTTAGAGTTTAGAGTTTATTTAGGAAAAAAATATACATTTTCAAATATTAAATATATTAATTTTAAAAAAATCCTGCACAAAAGTGCGGGTACTAAACTAGTTTATAAATAATTTAGTAGATCGGTTTTTCTATAAGAGGCTTGATTGAGAAAGATTTTCCCAAATTAAATTATTTTATCAAAAATTGTTTTTCTATGATTGATGCTATGTTTAGTAGAGAATCTTTCCCAATCAAGGTTATTATCATACGCCTCAAGGTAGGCATAGGATAGAAAAATTGTTAATAGATTGATGGTATTTTTAAAGGGTTGTTTTCCAAACAAAATCATCTACTTCACTTCATAATCTATTCCCTACATCACTAAATTATTTTAACATTTATTTAATTTTTTTAAAATATAAAAAAATTACATTCATATTCTACACATCTAGTTTAATAAGTTTTTTTTTTGAAAATTCATTTATTAATTTTTTTTAAAATTAAAAAGGCATTATTTCATAAAATATAATTATAAAAAAAATTAAAATATGATTTTTCAAAATATAATTTTATAAACATATAAAAATAGTTGTTTAAAATATGAATATAATTTTTATAATTTTTTAAAACAACATAAATATTAAAATAATTTAGTGATGAAGGGAGTGAAAGTAGGGAGCAATGTAGGTGCTCGCTCTCTGAGAAACGCTCTCTTTGAGCGTGACCTAGAGTTGCCGCCGCCGCCGCCTCTCTTCATCATCTCCACAACCTCCACCAGGCTCACCGGCCACCACCTGGCCAACCTCCACAACCTGTCCTCCCGCCTTCAAGCCTCACCAGCCAATCCATCCATCTCCCGATGACAGGGTTTTAGCCCGCCGCCACCCTCCTCCTCGACCTAGTTGTGCTCGGCTTTCGTCATCGCCACCAGCACCGTGGCTACCACCAGCCACCCTCGGTTCACCTCCGAGCTCCATCAACGCCCAATCGGCTCCATCACCACTCTACGGCCTCCGATGCCTCCGCTCCCGCCTCCCTCGCAATCGCCTGCGACCTGCTGCCGTGGCTCCGCCCTCGCGCTGAAGGTTCCCCGTCCTGCAGCACTCAGCCCCATAAGCCCACGCCTCAGCCATCCGCGGCTCCGCTCCCGCATCCTTCGGCTCCGCCATCCAGCCAACCTCTCCGACCTTCCGCAACGGCTTCACTCCTCGTGGTTGCCAGCCTTCACCTTGGTCCTTGGCCATGGGTGATACGCTTCTTTATTATCCTTTGGATATATGAAATTAAAATTACAATTTTCAATCCTTCTGGCTTGTGTCCTTTCCTTTCGATTGTTGCTTTAATCTTTCGCCTTCTGCTCATCTTGCCCATCTCTGTTTTGGCTTGCCTTGTGCAGCCTATTACGATCTTTGTTATCGTCCTTGAGGGGTTAAGATGGATTTTTGGGTTTAATTGAGCAATGGTTTGGTTAGGATTTAGGCTTGCGGATTGGTGTGCAGTGTTATTCTTGTTGTCTGCAGGCTTCATGTGAATTGTGGTCGATTTGCTATGTTCGAAGACGTCGTGGAAGTGCGATCGATATTTGAAGGCTTAGTTGGAGTCCATAATCTCGGTTGTACACGATGGTTAGTCCATCCACCGACTTTATTCCCTTTGGTCGATCGTATTGATTGTTTTGCTAGCTTGTAGTTTCGGTGTAGGACGACTTGTACTTTTATTTACGCTTTTATTTTTGTCATTTGCTTCAGTCATTTGCTTCTGTATGTTTTTTCGGTTGTACACGATAGTTAGTCCATCCACCGACTTGTTCGGTCTCTCGGTTTCTCTAGGCTTGTCTGGAGAACCGAATTCTTATCTTGCTTCAAAAAAAAAGGGGGAGCAATGTAGGTGATCTCCTCTAACTTTTTTTTAAGGTAAAACTAAATAAAATACCCTCACTTTTAGGGGTATGGTAAAAATATATCCCCAACTTTTAAATGTAATGAAAATATCCCAACCTCTGAGTATAATGGTAATATAATACCACGAGTTTTCTCGCTAATAAAAAATACTCACAAGACAGCCTATGTGGATTTTTTTACAAGGGTTTTCATCAACGGTTTTCTTAGGAAAAAACGAGTTGGACCGGGTTCATACCTAACACCTTTTTGTCCCTATTATCTTCTCTCGTGATCGCGTCTTGAACTGTCTTCCAAATCTTTCAGGTAGCTCATGATTCTTCTTCAATGACAGTCTTCCTCCCTCGTGGTCACCTATCTTGAGTTGTCTCTCTCACATCTTCTTCCTCATTGATTCGTTCATGAACTTGACTGAGTAAGTTTAATTTTGTTTTTTTCCCTTCTTCGTTATTGTTGTTGTTGGTTTAGTTTTGTGTCGGTTTGGTGTTAGTAATAGTCTTGTTGTGTTCGTTTGACACAATTTTGACCAGATTAGTTGCTTGATTGAATCAATTTCGTTTTTCGGGTTTAATTTTGTTGTCGGTTTATTTTATTCTTAAGGAAACCGTTTAAGAAAATTCAATTTTAGTGCTAATTTATAAAAAGGCTTCCACGTAGGTTGCCTTGACAAAAAAAAATTCACGTAGGCTGTCTTGTTAGTAATTTTGACCTGTGAGAAAACCCGTGGTAATATATTACCCCACTACCCACAAAGGTCGAGATAATTTTATTACATTTGAAAGTTGAGGATATATTTTTACCATATCCTCAAAGGTGGGGTATTTTAATTAGTTTCCCCTTTTTTAAATTGTGAAGCTATAGACACGAAATCAAAAAAAGAAAAGCAAATCTTAGCATGGTTTGTATTTTTTTTTTTTTATTAGGTAAGAATTCGAGTTCAGACATATTTGAAACTCGATGGACGGCCAGGGCGGCAGACGGAAGAACCGTCTAAAGACAAACATACAACAATACATATGGTGCAACCTCATACAAACACAAACTACAAAAAAACGAAACAAAGCAGTCCTAAACCAAACTGGATGAAGACGAAGAAGACGGACGAAGTCAAGCCCTACAAGAAGCAGAACCGTAGGCCGGCGGTACATCAGGACCCGATCATCCTGCGGGCAGTGAGGACGAACTCCAAGGAAGCATTCAACCCAAGTAGCAGAGACGCCATGATACACACCACCACGGGTCCACGACCCCAACCTATCCCGACTCCGACAGTCAGACAAAATCCAAGGAAAAGAACGCCAAGTCACGCCAACGCAGAATCGCACATCGTTTGAGAAAAGAGCATCCAACAACCCCGACGGGATTTAATCAACCTTAACGAGATTTAGTACGCTTCTATACGAGCGGTTCAGAGCCTTTGGGATTTTAGTAATTATATAAGAGAAATATATAATCCATTTTTCCTCCTCTTTTTTTTTGGTTATATGTATATATATATATATATATATATAGGGGATGGTTCAGGTGTACTCATTGCTTATTGTGTATCATGAGAACACATCCTGGGCGTTGATTAATTGAAATGGGTGGCTGAGATTAATAGCCAATTTAACCTTTTTTCTTTAATTAAAAATCAGTGGGACCCATAAATTTCCTTCCTCACTTGCTGCGTTGGGGCGCGTGTACAAGCCTGTGTTTTTTTTTGTTTTTAAATTATTCGACGGTATCGCTGGATCATTCGATCATATTGACGGATTATGCGATGGTATCGATGTATTTTTCAAATCGGCTAGCATCCTGAAAACGCCTCTAAATTTTTACCTAAAAATTATTCAATGGTATCACTTGATTATTCGATCGTATCACTTGATTATTCGATGGTACAACTTGATTATTCGATGGTGTTGTAGTGCTATAACTAAAAATTATTCAATGGTATCACATGATTATTCGATAGTATCCCATGATTATTCGATAGTATCGATGAATTTTTCAATCATATGACTGGCAACATAAAAAAACACATTTCATGAAGCACAAAATCGGTCCATATACATGAATAATTTGGCTTTCCCCCCGAATATCTCTTTCAATCGAGCAATTAAATCAATTGCAAACAAAAAGGATTACAACTAATCACAAACCCTATACTCCAAATCCACCACCATCGAAAAACCTCCCCGACTGCAGATCCCTCACCAGGGAGTCGCCTCACCATCTCGCCTCGGTGGATTTCGACCTAAACCTCACTATCTCTCTCGATCAAAGCCGCCCCCTCCCCCTGTACTCAGCACCCAGAACCAGCCGCCACCACCACCTACAGCACCATCGCCGGCGACCTCCTGCCTAGATCCACCCACCGGTGCACCCACGAACCACCACGCAGCCCTCATCCTCTCCTTCCTCTCCTCGCAGAACTTACGCAGCCCCTGTCGTCACTCCTTTGCTCTCCAGATCCGGTCGCCTCCGACCACCGCCGATCACCACCTCGCCCAGATCCGGCCTCCCTGAGCAGGATCTCCATCGCCATCGCTTCCGCCTTCGCCATCCGCCCCGCCATCGCCATCACCATCGCCCGCTCCGCCATCTCCTTTGCCGCCCCCTTCGCTAGCCGCCTTCGTCATCTCCCGATCTCCATCGCATCCGCCATCCACCATCGCATCAGCCCATCACCATCTCATACGCCATCACCATCACATCCGCCATGGAGCCGGCATCTCCTGATCGCCTTTCGCCTCTAGATTGGGGAGAAGAGGCGTTTTGATTTTATACAGTCTGGGGAAATTGATTAGGGTTGAGATGGGTGATATACACGCGCAGTGATTGGAATTGGTGGGGGTGGATTTTCCATTTCCTTTTTCAATTAATAAATATTTGAGATTAATCTCAGCCATCCAATATCTCTAAATCAACGGTTAGGATCTGTTCACATATTACACGTTAAGGGTTGTTCTCATATGATCTATCCTATATATATATGGTGTGGTTATAATGAAAAAGGGGCTTAAAATGAAAAAACCTCTTAAAGTGAAAATGGGTTAAAAAAGTAATACGCTGGTGCAGGATTGCCATTAAAAAAACTGAACCGCAGTGAACCGGGGTAAAAAAAAACAAAAGCAAACCGGCCCCCTAAAAAGCGCTTGTTTTTTCTCTTTTTCTCCTCCCTATCCACGGAGACCAGATGCCCTAGAGACTCCCGCATCTCCATCGGTGCCGCCGCATCTCTATCGCCGGAGCGACTCCCGCATCTCCATGCTCCCATGAGGATGATGCCACCCACCAGGCAGCCAGCAGCGAGCATCCCTCCCGACCTCACCTCTGCTAGAGCCGAATCCTGAAGCCCCAACCTCCGATCCCCCGCCAGCAGCGAGCATCCCTCCCGATGTCACCTCCACTGGAGCCGAATCCCGGAGCCCCAACCTCTGATCTCGAGACCAGCCTCTCTCCCCAGCAGTAGTGATAGCATGCATTTAGGTAGGCATAATAGGTTGCATTTAGCTTAGTTAAGATGCATATCATGCATGATTTAAGTAGAATTTGCATATTTGCTTTCTATGTTGGTGGAGTCGGAATCTACATGCTTTTATTGATTATTTCAGGTAATGGTAGATCCGAGGAGGAGACATGGGTTGATAACGCATTGGATGAGAATGTCTAGTTGATCGAAGAAGCTTACATGCAGATCTCAAGAGGTCCTGAGAAGAAGAAGCGAGCCTAAACGAAGAACAAGTCTGCAAAAGTTGTCGCCAGACATGCTGAACTTGTTTTGCACTTTCTGGAGGCCTCGGTTGTCCGATCGACTATTATGACCATGCGTTGGAAAGCTCTTTCATAGAGCTACAACTTTCATGTTGACGTCGAGAGCTAATTCAAGACGGATTTTCCGTGAAAGACCAATGCAGCGGCCGCCGCATGGTTTGCAGCGGCCGCCGCCAGGGACGTTGCAAAAAGAATACTGATGCTGCGGCCGCAGCATACATGCGGCGGCCGCCGCATCTGCCGTCAGCGCATAACGCTGCGTTTTGATTAAATAAACCCTAGATGCTTTTGTTTTGTTTCATGGCCGACTTGGGATTGTTTATAAGGCCAATTTTAGTTATTTTTCTAGGACTTCTATTCTATTCTACTTTTCATCAGACAATTAGAGAGAGAGCGATGTTCGCCATGGGCGACTAAACTCTCTTCATTCTACTTGCAAATTGAAGCTTTATTTTGATTGATTGTGAGTTTCTAATTCTCGCTCCTTGTTTCCTATTTGTGAATGCTTCAACTTCTTTGTGCTTGATTGATTATTGATTTGTTCTATCTTGTCTGGCCAACTTGTTAGATCAATTCAATCGCTAAGGTTTTGTAGATTCCTGGTTGTGAACCTTAACCTAAGTGGCAAACTTATTCCTTTAGGGCTGGTTGAACTAATTGAATGAGTAGGAAGTTGAATGTGTTGTTAAATCCTTTTTTAGGGACTGCAAATACCTTGGCTAATCTTTGAACTTAAAGCTATCAATTGGGTTAAATCCTTCTTTAGGGACTGTTCGATTGATAAGGGTTGCTAGGACTGGTTGGACTAGTAACTATATTAGGTCGGGACAAGGGCATTCATAGGAAACTTAATAGGACGAGAAGAAGTTACAAGGATCAATTCAACCAAATAAAGCGGATAGTTGTAGGTAGATCGGTTTTCTCTAAATTGTTTTGCATCAACTTGTTTATAGTTTATTTTGTTTTCTTTCTTATTTCAATCACCCAAAAATCCCCCTTTTCACTAATTGGTAAATACACATTGCAAATGAATACTTGATTCTCTGTGGGATCGACCTCTTACTTGCTTGCTATACTAGGTTGTAGGTTTGAGTGTAGCAAGCGCCGCTCCCCATTCAATCTAGTGCCGCCCTCTCCATTCAATCTGTTGCCATTACTTTAGATGTCCATCTCTGATAGATTTCCAAGCTGCTACTCCTCCATTGACCTCCAATTCAAGAACGAGGTTGTCTCATCTTCCTCATGTAAGTTCCACCCTTTCTCTCTGTGCAATTTCTGTGTGCAACATACCAGATGCACACCAACTGTTTGTCAATTTGCTTCATATAAATTAGATGTTGCTTTGTTTCATTGAAAAATAAGCAATGGCATACCTTTCCCTATGTTGTCGGTGTAGTCCGTCATTGAAAAATAAGCAATGGCATACCTTTAAAAG
This sequence comes from Persicaria tinctoria, assembly GCA_037127255.1. Taxonomy (NCBI): domain Eukaryota; kingdom Viridiplantae; phylum Streptophyta; class Magnoliopsida; order Caryophyllales; family Polygonaceae; genus Persicaria; species Persicaria tinctoria. The sequence goes on along the minus strand of JBANSL010000019.1, from coordinate 38,678,408 downwards.
CAAAAAACAGGAATTGAAAGGCTAGGACAATTAATCTATAAATCATTTACATACTCTCCAACTATACAATTGACCAACTAGATATAGTTGAAGCCATGTATTAGCAGTTGTGCATTGATAACATTTTCCCATCTACAACTGCATAATCACCATTCCTCTAATCACATTAGCAAATGACAAATGCCCCTTGAAGCTAAATGTAATTGAACATAACTTACATAAGGCAGTAAAACAATAGTCAAGAATGTTTACTTTCCTGGATTCTTAATATATCTTTATTTGATCCTTGCATCCCAATGCGCTCTTGATATATTTTCAGACATTGAAGCTGTTTATGGAGATCGATAATCCAAATCGAAGAGGAAACCACTGCTCAACTAATTACCACCATTCAGAGTCAACAGATCCATAAACGTCATGCTCCTCCACTGAACTGGGGGATTGTTGACCATCATGTTGTTTCTGTAGGCAAGGAAGCTTTCCTTACGTATGATGCTGCTACTGCTCAATTGTATGGAGCTGCTGCTGCTACTGCTCTCACCAACAATAGGCATTTCACTTGGGGGGTCTGGTGGGTGAATTTTGAGAGGTACTCCTCTTTCTCAACCATGATAGAGTCTTGGCTTGACAAGGCTTGTTCATTTAGGTAGATGGGTCTCTCCCTTTATATTATCGGCTTTTCCGGGGTAAGAGGAGCCACCATGGTCTCCACCTGGAATTCCTTTAACACAGGAGCAGATTTTACAGTGTCAACTCTCATTTTTCTCCACCTGGAATTTCTTGTAATTAATAAGTTTGCTTTAAAAGCCTATTAGCTCAATGGTAGAGCAATGTGCTTGTGAACAAAGATGTGGGTTCGACTCCTACATAGGCTAAATTGCTTAATTTTAAGAGTTTGTATTATTTTCTAATAAAAGTGCAATTCATAATCTTAATCGTGCACTACATAATCATATTTTTGCACTTAATCATTTTATTTGTGCACTTCATAATATTATTCGTGCACTTCATATTATTATTCATGCACTTCATCATTTTATTCTTGCACTTTATCATTTTATTTATGCACTTTATAATCTTAATTGTACACTTCACAATCTTATTCATCCTCTTCATATTATTATTAAAACACTTCATCATTTTATTCTTGCGCTTTATTATTTTATTATTGCACTTTATAATCTTAATTGTCCACTTCATATTATTATTCATACACTTCATCATTTTATTATTGCACTTTATCGTTTTATTTATGCACTTTATAATCGTAATTATGCACTTCATAATTTTATTCATGCACTTCATATTATTATTCATACACCATCATTTTATTCTTGCTCTTTATCTTCCTTTAAAAGCCTATTAGCTCAATGGTAGAGCAATGTGCTTATGCACAAAGATGTGTGCTCGATTCCTACATAGGTTAAATTGCTTAATTTTAAGAGTTTGCATTATTTTCTAATAAAAGTGCAATTCATAATCTTAATCGTGCACTACATAATATTATTTTTGCACTTTTATCATTTTATTTGTGCACTTTATAATATTATTCGTGTACTTCATATTATTATTCATGCACTTTATCATTTTACTCTTGCACTTTATCATTTTATTTATGCACTTTATAATCTTAATTGTACACTTCACAATCTTCTTCATCCACTTCATATTATTATTCATACACTTCATCATTTTATTCTTGCACTTTATTATTTTATTCTTGCACTTTATAATCTTAATTATGCACTTTATATTATTATTCATACACTTCATCATTTTATTATTGCACTTTATCATTTTATTTATGCACTTTATAATCGTAATTATGCACTTCATAATTTTATTCATGCACTTCATATTATTATTCATACACTATCATTTTATTCTTGCTCTTTATCTTCCTTTAAAACCCTATTAGCTCAATGGTAGAGCATTGTGCTTATGCACAAAGATGTGTGCTCGACTCCTACATAGGCTAAATTGCTTAATTTTAAGAGTTTGTATTATTTTCTAATAAAAGTGCAATTCATAATCTTAATCGTGCACTACATAATATTATTTTTGCACTTTTATCATTTTATTTGTGCACTTTATAATATTATTCGTGCACTTCATATTATTATTCATGCACTTCATCATTTTATTCTTGCACTTTATCATTTTATTTATGCACTTTATAATCTTAATTGTACACTTCACAATCTTCTTCATCCACTTCATATTAATATTCATACACTTCATCATTTTATTCTTGCACTTTATTATTTTATTCTTGCACTTTATAATCTTAATTATGCACTTCATATTATTATTCATACACTTCATCATTTTATTATTGCACTTTATCATTTTATTTATGCACTTTATAATCGTAATTGTGCACTTCATAATTTTATTCATCCACTTCATATTATTATTCATACACCATCATTTTATTATTGCTCTTTATCTTCGTATTTATGTACTTTATCATTTTATTCTTGCACTTTATAATCTCATTCATTAACGAGAACAACCATAAATAACCTATGTGGGATTTGAACCCGCATCTATGTGCATAGCACATCGCTCTCCCATTTTGAGCTAATAGGCTTTTAATGGCACATCATGCATAGTTATGCAATTTTAGAATACAATTGTGCAATCTGAACTATATTAAGTGAAAAAATAAGATATATTAGTGCAATTTTAGATAACAATTGTGCAATTTTAAGTCAATAAGTCGTAGAAACCAAATATTAAACTTGGTTTCTAAAATAGTAAAACAAAAGTGTTAATTTCTAAAAAGAGTGAAACTCCTGATCTATTTAAGTTTCAGCGAACAGAGCCCCTAAATTGCAGTGAGATACATTAGACTTCAATTTTTTTTTAACATATTCTGGACATTTCCCTTCGCATCCCATTTAAAGAAACCTAATAAAGAGAAAGTTAATTGATGTTTAGTATAGAAATGGAATGAGTAGCAGAAAACACCAGGAAATTTTTTTAAAAAAATATCTGTGATTTAATTGGCATGAAAATCAGAGGGGAACAGCCAACAGTCAAACCAATTTTATGTGCACATTTCAAGCAACAGAATCAAGTGTTCCCTTTGATTTCAAGCAACAGAATAAAGAGACCTTGGGTTGCTGATGAGGCTTCGGAAACTATTTTATGTGCACATTTCAAGCAACAAAATCAAGTGTTCCCTTTGATTTCCAATATTATCCTTCTGCATAAGAAAACACGATGACAGATCAGTCAAGGTTTGTACATAAGCAGAAAAAACACCTAGCACATAAAAAGAAAAATGAGAGCTCAAACACCATAGATTACCTGAAATCCCAATGTTTCCCAAAGCCAGTCTAAGATATCGTCATCTTTCTTCTTCCTATATTCCTTGGGCCATGGAAGACCCCTAGTGTTACGAAGTGTAACTACAGTTGCTTGAGTCTTCAATACAAAGGTACAAAGCTCGAGAAAAATCATAATAGCACTTTACATATTGACCAAAAATGCACAAAAGAATATTAAAAAAACAAACCTCTGGATATCTCATAATTGCCTGATCAATACTATCAGGATCAAGAGGAAGAATATTGTAAGGAAAATAGTTTTCTGTTTTTAATGCCACTTCATCATGAGTTTTCAATATCAGTATGTGCAACAAATAAAGTGCATGTCAATTGAGATAAACAACCTAACCATATAAATAACAACTTTATGATCTCATGATATTAGAATTCAGAAACCAAACCAGATTCTAACTGATAACTCCACTCCCTTGATGAAAATCGGAATTAGTTTCAAAGGCTTTGACATACTGTTTGTGTCAAAGGTCTTGAAGCTACAACTGTGTTGATGAAACACAAAACTTTTACTTTATTATATTATGTCCGAATATTATTATATGTTATTATATGCTTCCAGATATTATTTTATATATACTAACATCTCAGGAAGCTTTTCGAATATTATCTCCTTCCTTAAGCTTGAAATCAAGAAGATTCAAATTGGAGATCATGGCGTCCGAGTTTCCACATATAGAAGATCATGGAGATTTCTTCCCAAGCCACAATCGGTTCTAGCCGTTGAAGAAGATCTCTAAGTGCCGAGTTGATCTGTATAAGAAGGAGATGGAGAAAAGAGGACATATACATTCATTGAACACAAGCTTTCATACACTCAAGCCTTCAAGTCAAATCTGTCTTCTTCGTGTACTCTCTGCTAGTTCTTAAGAGTCATTTATTTTGTTTCAAAGCATTTGAGAGTTACACAGTGAGCTTATAGGATATATTTCGAGAGAGTGTTATACTCGAGAGTTTGTAACTCAGGAAGTGAACACTAGGCGATTGATTCATGAAGTGTAAGAGGATTGTACTAGATAGCTAAGAGAGGTGGGGCTCTTCTAGATTGGTCTAGGACTCCAAGGGAATGTGATTTGACTAGATTGCAATTGTATAGGAGAGAGGCTTCTCGGTGAGCTATTAGGATCCTAAGTCTTGTGAATCAATAAAAGCCGGTTGAATCCTAGGGTTATGGAAGAACCCAGGCGGGGACGTAGGCCAAGTTCGTGCCGAACCTCGTAAACAATTCATTGCGTCCTTTACTTATTGCTTTGCCATATTTCCTCACTTGTTTCGAATTGTATAACTTGTTTATGATTCAGGTTTCCAGAGAAAAGATTAAGTCTAATCTCAAAAGGTTTTGCGAGCATTTCAAAAGTCTTGAGATTATCTGCAAAAAATCGGCATACTCTATTTAACCCCCCTTCTAGAGTATCTTTATATTACTTTGTTATACATTGTCGATCCTTCAATTGGTATCAAAGTCTTACTCACTGCTTTTGATCTAACAATCTTGTGGGTTTTTTATCATGTCTGGTGAAGCAAGCGGAGGATTTGCACAAGGAAGGTCTACCAGTAGACCACCACTCTTTGTAGGAAACAACTTCGTCCACTGGAGATCTTTGATGAAGATGTTCTTTATAGATCAAGATCTGAAACTTTGGAACATTATAGAGAATGGTCCGGAGGTTCCAGAGAAAGACGGACCAAATGGAACCAAAATTGCGAAGACTGAGGCTGAATACATCCAAGCGGATCTTGAACTCGTCTCCAAAAACTACAGGGCTATTAACTTACTTTATTGTGGTCTTAGCACTGATGAGTTTAACCGTATTTCATCTTGTAGGTCAGCTAAAGAGATTTGGGACAAGCTGGTTGTCACCTATGAAGGAACTAGCCAACTAAGGGACACCAAGATCAGTATCTTCCTTCGAAAGTATGAACTTTTCAAAATGAAGCCTGATGAGTCTATCAAGGCCATGTTCACGCGGTTCACGGAAATCACCAACAACCTTGACTCTCTCAGCAAGAGATTTAAGAACATTGAGAAAGTGAGGAAGATATTGAGGTGCCTTCCAAAAGAAAAATGGGGTCCTAAAGTAACAACCATAGAGGAAGCCCAAGATATCACCACTCTGCCCCTTGATCACTTGCTTGGGAAGCTGATCACACATGAGATGATTCTCAATGAAGACGATGGAGAACTTCCAGCAAGCACCAAAAACTTGGCGCTCAAGTCTAAGAAGGATGAGCCTAAAGATGTATCTGATTCTAAAGATGAGGATGACGATGAGGATGATCCTTTTGCTCTTATCACAAGAGGCCTTTCTCGAATCCTCAAAATGAAGAAACAATTCAACAATAAGGATGGATCAGAGTCTTCTAAATTTCGAGGTAAGTCTCAATACAACAAATATGACAAGAAGACTAAACCTTTGTCTTGTTTTGAATGTGGTGAAACAGACCATCTTGTGAAAGATTGCCCTCAAAAGACGAAGAGGCAGTCCAAGAAAGGTGATAGATGGAAAAAGAAAGCCATGGTGGCAAGTTGGAGCGATTATGACTCAGACTCCGATGATGAGAAGGCTAATGTCTGTCTTATGGCCTCAGAAGATGAATCCCATGATGAGAAGCTTGAGGTAACTGTAAGAGAACTTATGGCAAGTCCAAAAGAGGTATTATCGGAATTCCCTTCTAATATGATTGCCAATGAAGAGAAACTTATTGCCCAAACTAACACTCTTATTAAGAAAACTGTGGACCAGGAAAGAACTATTGAGGATCTATCTATGAGGGTCAAAAGTCTTCAAGCTTGTTATTCAGGTCTTGACATTAAAGTCAAGACTCTTGACTCAGAGAAATCTGAACTCAAGCAAGATCTTTCCTCTCTAAGAAGAAGTGAACATCATGACTTAGAGAACGAGAAGATCTCCCTGAATAATAAGATTCAAGACCAACAAACACCCTTCATAAGTTTTACCAAATCCAAAGGCACTCTTGATAGGATGTTGGGTGAGCAACAAAGTTCTCTAAACAAAAGGGGTATTGGTTACAATCCAAGGTTTTTAAAGAAGCAACACATTACCACTTTTGTAAAGGCAAAAGGAAGCAAAACCTCTCCTATATGTCACCACTGTGCGAGAAAGGGTGTTGTGAGCTAAATCTGCCATATTTTACAGTAACTTTAATGTCGTTTTATGCATACTTCACATACATTTGGGGTTAGCTAGTACAGAATCTATGTAGTTTATGTTCATTTGCCAAATTATGGAATCTACATCAGTTTCTGTTTAAATTTGCAGAATTCGTGACGTTTTACAACAACCTTAAGGAAGGTCAGAAAAGCTCGGAAAACCACTACAGAAGTCCAAGGTCAAAGAAGCAGCGGAACCAAGCGAACCAATCTGAGAACCCAGGCTACTCGATCTCGAGTAGGCCCTACTCGATTTAGACGAGCATGTCCGAGCACAAGCCTTGTCGACTAGGAGCAATGTCGAGAGCCAGACCAACCCAGCTCCGGAGCTCTACTCGATCTCGACAAGCCCTAGTCGAGATCGACGACGCCTCAGCGCACACCCAGAGTCGACGAGGAGAGTCGACAAGCCGAGGACGAAGACGACCTGGCAGCACTCGCTGCCAGCGACCCGACTCGCTGCAGCGGACCGCTCGCTGCCGCGGAAATCTTCGCTGCCAGCGAGACGCACCAAAACGAGGGAGCTCGCCGAATCGCTCCAGCGGAAGGGGGTTCTCGCACCTGCGGACGGACGGACTCGCTGCAGCGGAAGGGGCAACTCGCGGAAGCATAAGGGAAGACCCAACTCGATGTCGACAAGCCCTTGTCGAGGTCGGCGAGACCCGTGAGCCAAGTCCGAGCCACATCGAGCACCAGCTGGCCAAGACGACGAAGTCGGCCCAGTCGATGACTTTCCTAGTCGAGATCGACCACGCCTTGTCGAGATCGACGAAGATTTCCCGAAGCCGCGTGACGCGTTGATTGCAGTTCTACTCGATGTAGAGTCCTTGGAGCCGAGGAGAAGCAAAGTCTATCCGATTTATCCACATCTATCATGAAGAAGAGAGTTTTATCCACTTGGAACATTTAGATATATTTAGATTTAATTTCTTTATCGCTTTTATTTATCCTTAAGCATTTTAGATATAGTTTTAGATATAGATATAGATATTCTATCCTTGATTAGCAAGGAATAGAAGGCTATAAATAAAGCCCATGGGGCTCAGTTTTATATATACAATTTCAGTTAGAGAAGTAGTTCCACAAGAGACGGTTTAGGGAGTTCGAAGGTTTTAAGGTTTTGGCAGTTTACGAGAGTTGATTGCCAGGATTGTAAAAGCTTTGAATTTAGTTAATGCAAGTTGTTATTTCTTTCAAATCAATGTCTGAGTTTGCGATGAGGCGTGAGTAGTCCACCCACTTCTAGGGTTGGGGCAAGCCCGACGATAACCATGCGTGTTTGAGGTAAAGATCTGACCTTTATCATGTTTTGAGCATTTTCCTACTTGTTGATGTGTTTATTACCCGTCTAATGGAGATCCATGTTAACAACTTGGATTATAAACATAAAATCGATAGAGATAATTAGGGTTTCTTGAGAGAGTTGTCTAATTGTTGGAAAAGGCGAAAGCTTAGTCCTTTGATGCGATTTACATGATAATTTGTTTGGTTCCGCCTTATGCATGCTTGGTTATCGTTGTTGCAAACCCCAATCCTGGAAGTCTTTTACATACACTTTATTTCGAAAGTCCCAAAGCATTTGTCTTTACTTTATTTCTTTATTTCGTTTTAATTTCTGCCCTTCGTCGACCTCGACCAAGCCTGGTCGATCTCGACTACTGATCTTCGATCTAGCATCGCTGTAGCTTAACTGTGCAGGTACTCGACGAGACGAAGCGAAGTCGACAAAGACTCTACTCGACATCGAGTAGGCCTCATCGACATCGACAAGCCTCTGCCTGCGACTGCTACACTGTTCGATTGTCCGATCTTCTGTCGACTACCCTAGTCGAGATCGAGGACCCTGTTGTCGACGTTCGTGAGATTTCTCCGCTACCTAGGATCCGCTGACACGCTTCCTCGTGGATCGATCCTGACAACCTTCTACTACAACGGGAGGAAGTCTTGTAATTATTTGCTAAGACAGGGAAGTCAGTCTGATCTTGATTTTATATTTATTTCATACTTCACCATCCTCCTGCAAACAACAAAGGGACATGTAAAAGAGACCTGCCCCTATAGAAGAAATGATCCACATATCATTCGCAATACATTCCCTGTTCATTTGAGGAAAAAAACGGATACCGCAAGTTTGGGTCCCCAAAGGCACTATTTTACCAAATATGGTTTATCCCAATAATGGATCTAAATTTGCTTATTGGTCTAGCCACAAAGGTTGATGTTTGTTTTGCAGGAGATCACCAAGGTGAAGGAGCAAAAATGGAGTATTCATAGTGGATGCTCGAGGCATATGAGTGGGAAGAGTTCTCTCTTTCATGATCTAAAGAAGCAATCCACTGGAACAATCACTCTTGGTGACAAAGGAAAGTGTGACATCATTGGTATTGGTAGTGTTGGGAGTGATCCTAACCATAGTATTAAAAATGTTTATCTTGTTAATGGTTTGAAGTATAATTTGCTTAGTGATTCTCAACTATGTGATAGTGGTAATGATGTTGGATTTAACAAGAAAAGATGTCTATTGCGCAGAGAAGATACATGTGAAGTAGTTCTAACTGCATATCGCTATAACAACATCTATACTGTGAATGCTGAGCAAGTGGCACAAGGAAGCTTAACCTGTCTAAAGGCTTTGACGGACGATCCAAAGCTCTGGCACAGGAGACTCGATCATGTGAGCCCACATACACTATAGAAGCTTGTGCCCAAAGGGCTTGTAAGAGGACTACCTGAGATGGACTTCAAAGGTATTGATATATGCAAAGCATGCACACGAGTTAAACAAACACGTATCTCTTTCAAACCCGAAAAGGTTGTAAGTTCTTCTGGACCCCTTTAACTTTTACATATGGATTTATGTGGTCCTATGCGTGTCAAATCTCCCAATGGTAAAAAGTACATGCTTGTTGTTGTTGATGATTTTTCTAGATATACTTGGGTTTCATTTTTAAAAGAAAAATCAGAGGCCTTATTTGAGTTTTCAAAACTTTGTAAGGAGTTGCAAACTTTAAGAAACGAGCCCATAGTGTCAATTCGAAGTGATCATGGTAGGGAGTTTGATCAACTTCAGTTTGATTTGTTTTGTCCTAAATATGGCATTTCCCATAATTTTTCTGCTCCTAGGACACCTCAACTAAATGGGGTTGTGGAACGAAAAAACCGCACCCTAGAGGACATGGCCAGGACTATGCTTTTAGAAAATGCATTACCTAAAACCTATTGGGCTGAAGCTGTTAACACAACTAACTATATTTTGAATCGTTGTCTTATACGTTCCATCTTAAAGAATACTCCTTATGAACTTTTCAAAGGCCGCAAACCACTTATATCTTATTTTAAACCCTTTGACTGTACTTTTTTTGTTCATAACAATGGAAAAGATAACCTTGGGAAATTTGATGCGCGTAGTGATGAAGGTATATTTCTTGGCTACTCCACAAGTAACAAAGCTTATAGAATCTTCAACAAAAGGACCAAGCTAGTTGAGGAAAGTATACATGTTATATTTGATGAATGCAATGACGGTTCTTTGAGTGAAAGTATTGCAGATATAGACCTTAATATTCATACAGAGAACGAGGATGGTGATGATGTTGCTATCAAGAACACAGAGAAAAGGAACATGCAGGAACAAATTCTCAACATTGAAGCATTGGCCCAAGGTGTTGAAGATTCGTCCAAAGCTCTTGGTGTCCAATCCAACAGTGTTAAAATGTAAGAAATTGTTGTAACTAAACCTAATAGATCCATGGAGTCAGACGTACCACAAATCAATCCTACTGGTGTGACGAATCAAGGAGCTGAGACTAGCAAAAGAAAATTCAAATACTCCTCATCACACTCATTAAAGGATATCATTTCTGACCCTACATCTAGTGTTCAAACTCGTTCTAAACTTAAAGATCTTTGTGTTTTTCACGCATTTGTTTCTCTTTTAGAACCAAAGAAGGTAGATAAGGCCCTTCAATAGCCAGGCTGGATCATTTCTATGCAAAGCGAGCTTAACGAATTTGAAAGGAACAAAGTCTGGACCTTGAAGCCTAGGCCAAAGCATCAATCAGTCATTGGCACACGTTGGGTATTTCGGAACAAGCTAGATGAGAATGGTAAGATCGTGACGAACAAAGCAAGGCTTGTTGCTCAAGGCTACAATCAAGAGGAAGGTATTGACTACGAGGAGACTTTTGCTCCCGTAGCCAGGCTTGAAGCCATTCGCATATTATTAGCATTTGCATCTTTTATGAGCATAAAGTTATATCAAATAGATGTCAAGTGTGCTTTTCTTAATGGTTTCTTACAGGAAGATGTCTATGTGGCTCAACCCCCAAGTTTTGAGAGTTCGGAATTTCCTGATCATGCTTTTCTTAATGGATGTCAAAGCGCTATATGGTTTGAAACAAGCCCCAAGAGCTTGGTATGAGCGCTTGTCAAAATATCTTTTAGAAAATGATTTTAAAAGGGGTTTGATCGACGAGACTCTTTTTATCAAGACCAAATGAAAGGACATTTTGGTTATTCAAATATATGTTGATGATATATTGTTTGGTGCTAGTAACACATCCTTGTGCAAGGAATTTTCTGACATCATGTGCAGTGAATTTGAGATGAGCTTGATGGGTGAACTCAACTTCTTTTTGGGATTACAAGTTCATCAATCCAAGAAAAGGATCTTTGTCAACCAAAGCAAGTACACTAAGGATCTCTTGAAGAAGTTCAAGATGGATCAATCCAAAGCAGCTAAGACACCCATGAGCTCAACCTTATCTCTAGATCAAGACAAGACTGGGAAACGTCTCAATCAAAAGGAGTATCGAGGGATGATTGAATCTTTATTATATCTAACTGCTAGTAGACCTGACATCATGTTTAGTGTTTACATGTGTGCTAGGTTTCAAGCTGATCCTAAAGAATCTCACATCGTAGCTGTGAAGAGGATCTTTTGATATCTCAATGGCACTAAGGAGCTTGGCTTATGGTACCCAAAGCAAAATGATTTTACATTAATCGGGTATTCTGATGCAGATTTTGCATGCTATAAGGTGGATAGGAAGAGCACGTCAGGATGTTGCAAATTCTTAGGAGCATCCTTCATCAGTTGGCATTCAAAGAAACAAAACTCAGTTGCTCTATCCACTGTCGAAGCCGAATACATAGCAGCTGGAGCATGTTGCTCCCAAATTCTTTGGATAGCTCAGCAAATGAGAGATCTTGGCATCAACCTCAAAGGTATTCCCATTAAGTGTGACAACACAAGTGCCATATCAATCACAAAGAATCCTGTTCAGCATTCAAGGACCAAACATATTGATGTAAGGCATTATTTCATTAGAGACCATGTCGAAAAAGGTGATGTGTCCATATCTTTTATTTCAATTGATTATCAATGGGCTGACATTTTTACTAAGCCTTTGGCAGAGGACAGGTTCACCTTCATTAGACGTGAGATTGGAATGCTTAACAGGGATGCACTTTCGTAGGGGGAGCTTTCCCTTTACGAAAAATAAATTCTACTCAGTGTCAAGACCTTTGAGAATTATGTCAAAGATTGTGAGCTGAATGGTAGAGCACATTTAACGGATCATATATTTGGTTAATATCTTATTAGATATTTGATCAAATATAGTTTTTATGTTTTTTTAACCTTTTTTATACAGTACACATTTTATTTCCTAAAAGTTCTTATATCCGAGTATTTTTATTTATGGAAAAGATATTTTCGGATTTTCCCTCTTGAATTAAATTGTGACAAGATGGTTTAAAATTTGAATTGTTTTGGAAATCAGATTTTTTCAAAATTGGCAATGATATGATTACCCTCATTGGAACCATAAACCCATCCCATCACTTAACCTTCTCTCCCTTTATAAACCACAAACCTTACCCGATTCTTTCACCACTCTAGATTTACCTTAACCCTTTTCTAATACTTCTTCCTCAACCTCTCAACTTTTTCTTAAACCCTAAGCCGAATCTCTCCATGGCACCTAAATCGAAGAAGACCTCCATACCCAAACGTCTTGGAGCCACCCCCAAGGGATGCCAGGCCATTGTTTCTTCTCCTCCACCTGAACCTACTCCTCAAGCCATTGTCCCAGATACTGTCCAGAGCACCGTCCCTGAGAGCACTATTGCAAAAATCAAGCGCTCTCTAAAGCGCCCAACGAAGAAATCACTCAGCGCCAAGCAAAAAGGGAAAAGGAAAATCATTGCTGAGGAAGACGAGGAAAAGGAGGATCTTGATGCGATTTTGGAACGAGATGCTGCTAAAGAGGCCGAGGAAGAGGCCCAGAGAAAGAAAAAGGTCGAGGAAGAGGCCGAGCAAGCAAGAAAATTAGCCGAGGAAGAGGCTGAGAAAGCCAGAAAGGAGGCCGAGAAAGAGGCCCTAAGAGCTGATGAGAAGGAGGTTCCCACTGAAGAGGAACCAGAGGAAGAAGAAGAGGAGGACGACGAGACTGCAGACGACGAGGAAGCTGAGGGAGACGACGTTGAAGGGTCCACTGAGGACTCGGGGTCTAAGGATAAAGAGAATGAGGAGCCAGAACTTGTTCCCTCTCCTTCTCCTCCTCCTCCTCCCCCGTATCCGAAGAAGCGCAAAGCCCCTGCAACAAAGCGTCCATCTCCCAAGCGCACCAGGAAAGGCACTCTCAGAAGCCTTGAGGCGCCTGTCAAGAGGACTGCTCCCACAAAGGCTCGCAGGAAGAACGCCGATCCGCCTGCACTTATCCAGGTAAACCAATCATTGCCCTCTTCTTGGTTTGAAAATGCTGAGATGGTTGAAAAGTGAGTAGATGAGTTTCGAACTCGTAAGATATGTTGTTCTGATTTTATTGATCATGAATTTTTAGAAGCTTTGAACATACCTTGCATCTCTCTCCTCAAACAAACCCCTGCCTGGACCCTTCTCTACCTTGAATCTGTTTACTATCCCCAACTCACCCGCCTGTTCTACATAAACCTAAAAGCCAAACACAATGCTGATGGTTGGTCCTTGGAATCAGTCGTCAAGGGAGTTAGAATCACTTTCAACTCCATTGACTTCGCTGATTTCCTTGGCCTACCTAGACCCTGTCCACCCTCTCTTGAAAACCCCACAAGAGAACAGTGTATTGCCCTTGCCCGATCCAAATATATGCTCCCCAAAGCATCCAACAACACCTCAAAACAGATTACCCACTCATCCCTTACCCTTGAGGCAAAAATCATCTTCAACATCATTGTGCGTTGCCTCTTACCCCGTATAAACTATGGCTCTCTCCTAACCGATAATGATATGGTCCTTCTATACCGTATTTTGAATGGCCTTGATCTTGATCTGGCCAATACCATTCTAGGATCCATGGCTCACACTCGTAAAGCCAGAAAAGGAACCCCCTCCCCTTTGCCAACCTTTTGACCCACATCTTCAAAGCTTTTGAAATCGATTCCAAAAATGAAGAACAACAGTGTCATATGGGTAAGTTCGACTCTAAGAGCTTTGAGAAGATTGGCATCACTCAGTCCCCCCAAGGGACTTGGAGTCTTTCCTCTCCCTCAAAGACTCTTCCCACTGCCTCTGCCATTGATGAGTGCATGGACAACCTGGAGTTGGGCTTGGAGGAAGTTCTCCTAGATATCAAGGAGCTGCATAGAGAGTTTATGACGGAGATGAGCGGGGTGTCGAAGCCTTCAAGTCAAATCTGTCTGCTTCGTGTACTCTCTGCTAGTTCTTAAGAGTCATTTATTTTGTTTCAAAGCATTTGAGAGTTACAAAGTGAGCTTATAGGATATATTTCGAGAGAGTGTTATACTCGAGAGTTTGTAACTCAGGAAGTGAACACTAGGTGATTGATTCACGAAGTGTAAGAGGATTGTACTAGATAGCTGAGAGAGGTGAGGCTCTTCTAGATTGGTCTAGGACTCCAAGGGAACGTGAGTTGACTAGATTGCAATTGTATAGGAAAGAGGCTTCTCGGTGAGCTATTAGGATCCTAAGTCTTGTGAATCAATAAAAGCCGGTTGAATCCTAGGGTTGTGGAAGAACCCTAGGCGGGGACATAGGCCAAGTTCATGCCGAACCTCGTAAAAAATTCATTGCGTCCTTTACTTATTGCTTTACCATATTTTCGCACTTGTTTCGAATTGTATAACTTGTTTGTGATTCAGGTTTCCAGAGAAAAGATTAAGTCTAATCTCAAAGGGTTTTGCGAGCATTTCAAAAGTCTTGAGATTATCTGCGAAAAACCGGCATACTCTATTCAACCCCCCTTCTAGAGTATCTTTATATTACTTTGTTATACATTGTCGATCCTTCACTAACCATCAATAACTACAAAATCCACACAGAATTATTCAATCAAAGTAACAAATCCTGTCAAGTTACATTCCATCTAGGGTCGTTTGGACTTCATACACTTCATGATTTTATTCTTGCACTTTATGATTTTATTAATGCCCTTCATCAAAGTAACAATTCCTATCAAGTAATAATTCTGGATTTTATTCTTGTACTTAAGTTGATATTTCCATCTGCACCACAGAATATTGCACAAAGGGTAAAGAAGATGTATTAAGTGCAGAAAGTTTAAGGAAGAAGTGTGTGCTGAACCAATCTAATTGTCAATGTGCTATACACATAAATCTTATTTTATCAAGTGCATAAATAAGATAAGGAAGTTCAACAATAAGATTACTAAGTGCAAAACTATGAAAAAAACTAATGACATAGATCCAAGCGGAATCGAACCACCAACCTCCCGATAGACCTGAGCATGGGCTGAGCCGGGCGGGCTTGGGCCGGGCCTCGACCAAAATTTCAGCCCACTACACCGGGTCGGGCTTGGGCCAGGCCCGGTATTTGGGCCTAGTGCCTTGCCCAAGCCCGCCCTATTTCCCGGGCCGGGCCGCCCACCGGGCCAAGCGGGCCTAGGTTCTCAAATTCGTTTTATGTCCGAAATCGAACTAAAAAAGTGGCAAATTACAACATTGTATAAATACTTTCAAATACGAGGCAAATATGGACAATATTAGCTTACTAACAAATCCAAATCAACGTTATAGTGTGCCAATACTTTTAAGCGGCACTCGAGCTATGCGAGAGAAATCATTTAGGGTTTTTATTTCTCAATTGGATTTGATTTTGAAGATGAGAACGTTTGTGATTGGGAATAGTTAGCACTTAATACTAGTATGATACCGGTAATATAGTTATAAATTATAGAAATTATGTATATATTTTTACAATACTCTATATAATTTATATAATTATAATTATATATAATATTATTATAATACCAGGCCGGGCCCATCGGCCCGCTTGGGCTTCACCCTCCGCCCAAGCCCGGCCCTCTGGCCCAACCGGGCCGGGCCCGTCGGCCCGCTTGGGCCAACTACTCTGTCCAAGCCCGCATATTTTGTCGGGCGGGTTGGGCGGGCCGGGCGAGTTGACCCATGTTTGCTCAGGTCTACCTCCCGAACAACAATTGCTTGGGTGCTCTTTCCTATTTCAGCTTATGGATCTTAATGTTAAAACCTACTAACTATTAAAAAAAAAGTGCATTAAAAGGATGCTCATAAAAAAATAACAATGGCTCACTAAAAAAAGACTTGGCATCATTGTATTACTCATATTAGAATGCTAAAATGATGCAATATCCTACCTAATGTCTTTCTAGAAAGTGATTCGCCAAGAAAAATTGAAAGTGGTAAAAGATTTCAACTTCAACTTTAAATTGGAAAATTCCTGGCAGAGGAAAAGGATTTAGCAATAAATCCATGACAAATCACCATAAGCAAACAAAATAGACAGCAGTAGCTGACTAAAAATGACTCCTACCACCATGACATAACCAAAGCCCCTTAAAAGCATAAAATTCAGCAACTCAAGCAATAAATCCATGACAAATCAAGGTAATTTACAAGCCAAGCCAACCCATTGATTCAGGAAGGTTGGATCGACTGGCTAGTTTTGACATGTGTATTGGAAAATTCAGCAACTCAAGCACACTAGAGCGACTAGTTTTGACATGTTCATCAGATTCCGCCCCATCCCCTATGATCTCCCGACCTTTTCCATAAACCTCAAAAGAAATTCCATAACAATTTCCCCAAATCACAAATCCCCAATTTCCCCCAATCGATTCCATCCAAACCCTAACAATTGAAATTTCCCAAATTAATATGGACAATATCAATGTGTGGGAAAAATCAAAGTAAGGGTACATACCGTAAATGTGAAGCACGAGGGTAAGAGGAAGAATAGGGGTTGAGAACTTAGAGGTAAAGGATGGAGAAGGGTGGCGGTCGGGCTGGTGTGGCCTGCTGGGCGAGGCAGAGCTGTTGGCGACGAAGGGGCGGGCTTCAGGGCTGTTGGCGAGCGCGAAGTTGGTGCAGGAGCTGCTGCAGGCCGGAGCTTCTGGCGGTGATGAACGCCGACGAGGTTGATCAAAGAGCGAGCGGAAGGAGAGAACGGTGAGTGCGAGAGAAAGGAAGAGGGTTTATTTCTCTGAAAACGGGTCAGGCCATTTACAAGTAAACAGGATCCGCGGCCTAAACCCATCAATTAGGCCTATTTTCACTTTAAGCCAAATTTTCATTTGAACCCTTACCTATATATATATATATATATATATATATATATATATATATATATATATATATATATATATATATATATATAACACATCGGGCTTCTTTGGGCCCAAGGCATAACCTTGGGCCCAAAGGGTAGTTTCGGGCCTCTCTCATGGACCACCCGAAGCCAGAACGAGGCACCAGAAGACGCCCTAGAAGGCAGCAGAAGCAGGCCAGAAAGGAGACGGCCGCCGTCCAAATCTCAGGGGAAGAGGTGGGGATTGACACTCCGGAGGCACAATGATTACACGGAGTCGGACCACCAGCAAGCCAGCGAAAGGGCGTCGATGGCCACACCCCGAACCGGCCCACGTAGCCGGGGAACTAACGACGAATCCGGCTCAAGAAGGAGATGATTACCGACGTTGATGGGGGAATCGAAAATCGGGGTGGCCTCCGAGCAGATTCCAGAAGGGCGGGGAGAACAGAGGACGAGAGGGAACCAAAACCAACCCACCCAAGATGGGAACAACCGATTAGACCCAAAAGAAAGAAGAGGGAACGGTGGTGGAGCAGCCCGAAGACAAGGGTTCCGAGGGAACCACCACATCAGAAGGATGAAGGCGCGTCTTGGCCGAGGCACAAGAACAACGCAAGGTTTCCACACCATGGAAGAAGAAACGAGTCAAGAACCAGATGTAATTTACAACAAGGATTAAAGAAATAAGAGGAAGAAGCCAGCAGAGAGCAACGCTTCAACTCAATTTCAGAATCCGATAAAAAACCGAACATGGATTTTTGAACTTAGGTTGAAACCGAACACGACCACGAGAGCCACGCTGGGCCAACGGAGTAGCGGAGTCCCAACGACATGGAAGCTGCCAAGACTGGGTTGAGAATGGCCGAAGTCGAGGTAGTACGGCTGGAGCCGGGGTAGGCCGACCGAAGCCGGATTTAAGACTCCCCCTCTCTCTAGCATGGTTTGTATAAACTTTAAAGACTGGTGCAGTTAAAAAAATGAAAAAAAAAACTTAAAATAAAGCTTTCCAAATTTAGGAGTTTTATTGTGGGTCCAGACACATACTTTAAAAAAACTTGTTTTAAAAAGAGGTAAATACCCTTGACCCAAAAAAAAAAAATATTTTCTCAAAAATCAAATCAGTATTGATTTGCTAAAAATAATCATCACAATCAAATGTTAGTGGAGGAAGATTCGCATCAATATAATCAATTAAGACCTCAATTATTTATCGTTTTTCTATCCTAGAGTAACTAGATAGGATAAGATTCCTATTTTAGAAGAAAAAAATATTTTTTTCAGCCAAACATTAAAGGGTGTTTTTGTTAAATAGCTTATTTTGAACCTTTAATTAGATAATTAACACCCAAATTAATTTTATTAAGTAGGCTAGCACCCTTCCCAATCGGTCAACATTTACCGTTGACTTGTCAACGTTGACCATTGACTCTTTCGTTTTTTTTTTTTAATTTTTTAAAAAAAAAAACCAATTGATGCCACTTTTTTTGATGCCATTTTTCATAGTGTTTTGATGCCAAATTTTTAATTACGTTTTTTTTCTGTAATGTGATGCTACTTTTTAAAGTAGCGTTTTTGATGTTATGTGATGCCACTTTTTTTCAAACTTTGATGACATTTTTTGTTTACTGGGATGTCATTTGGACCAATGATGCCTTTTTTTTACTATTGAGTACTGATGACACTTTTTTATGTCAATGTTTTGATGATATGTTTTTTTACCATGATGCCATATTTTTTCAAAGTAGTATTTTGATGACATTTTTTTTCTTTAATGTGATGCAAGTTTTTCAAATTAGTGTTTTGATACCATTTTTCTAATGTAATTATTTTATCTCACTTTTTTTAATCAAATCGTTTGATGCCATATTTTTTTTCAAGGTATTGTTTTCGTGGTGCCATATTTTTTCAAGGTAATGTTTAGATCACATTTTTTTCTTTAATGTGATGCAACTTTTTCAAAGCAGTGTTTTGATGCCATTTTTCTAGTGTAATTATTTGATGATATTTTTTTTAATCAAATCGTTTGATTTTCTAATAAAATGGATTGATGACACTTTTTTAATGCCACTTTTTTCAAATCTTGCTGATATTTTTTTGTTTACTGTGATGCCACATTGACCATTGATGCAATTTTTTTTACCGTTGACTACTGATGACACTTTTTTTATATCAATTTTTTGATGATATTTTTTTTTCCGTGATGCCACATTTTTTCAAGGTAATGTTTTCGTGATGCCATATTTTTTCAAGGTAACGTCTTGATGACAATTTTTTCTTTAATGTAATGCAACTTTTTCAAATCAGTGTTTTGATGCCATTTTTCTAATGTAATTATTTGATACCATTTTTTTAATCAACTTACACTTTGAATAAGATATCTTAATTGCTTCCTCATGTTTACAACGTTTTTCAAATGGTAATTCAACTAGAAATGTCAACTGAGCCATCTGAATTAACAAGCTGTTGTATATAAATATAAGATTTTGATTCCAAGGTACATTAATTAAAAAAATATATATTCACAGATTGAAATTCAACTCAGAAATTATAGCTATTGAGTATCCACAATCTGTAGTCTAAGGATTCCCTAATTACCTTGTTCTAAATTACATAGAAATCCTCCAAAAGAATGAATTTTTTTCAGTAAGTTGAACAACAATATTTTGGTTTGATTATCATGGAAGCTTGTAACCGAAACTCGAATTCGCTTGTTTCCATTGCTGGGTGAATCCAGCTCCAATCTGGTTCATTGGAGTCCTGCTGAAATCCCTCCACCACATTGATCCATCATCATAAGTCCCATGAGAAGGGCTCTCATCAAATTCATCCAAAGCACGAGATGCTTCTGTTGCATGTTCCGTAAATTGAATCTCGTGGTCTTTGTTCAAGGCGGCGTTCTCTGAAATGGTAATAGAATCATCCATCTTTCCCCTTTCCAACCAAGACTGTAAAGGTGGAAGAGAAAATGTAATCTTGCTCTCATAAAGTTTGCTCTCCAAAGGAATCCTGAGGATATCAGTAGATGGATATTTTTCCAACAGTTCACTCATTTGATTTGCATCAACAGAAGGCTTTTGAGTTGTTTTTGAGATACTGCTACCATCCTTCAATGAATCATTCCCAGGAGGGGGTACCCAGCTCCAAAAGTCTGGTCCAGGCGTTCCAATTTGAGAAGGTCGAGTTTGTCGATTGTATGAGTTCTGAGACAGTTTCCCTGATAATTCACACACACATATACAAGTAGAACAAGTCTGAATCTCAGTTATAAAATAAGCTTCCAAACTACAATGTCAAAGTCGTAACTCCGGTGTTCGACAAAATAAGAGTAGTTCACAACCGATAACTGATATGTCCCAATCACAATAAAAAGGGACCCCTCCAACCAACCTGAACATATCACAAATTCACACCCAAAACCATCTACTGCATAATTGCAAACTGATGCAAGCAAAACATGGAATTTAAAATGAAAATGCCAGAATAAATGCTTCCAAATACAGTATTATCTTCAACAATTAATCCTCCTAGCACTTTGATAATGCTACTAAAACAGACAGAAGCTAAAATCTGCAGAGCAATTGGACATGAATCCACATAGAAAGACACATCTAGGAGGTCTGCAATGTCGTAAATCCAATCTAAACCCCCTAATTAAACAGGTAAAGCTTAACAACAACAACGAATAAGAAACCAAAATTACCTCCATCTTGTGACCTAATTCCGATCTCACTCTCTCCAATGGCTGCCGAATCCTTCCGATCACGGACCTCCGGTTGCGGTTGTGGAGAATCCTGATCGAGAATGGCCCGGGCGGTAGCAATAGCCGCGGCCGCGCGGTCAATTCCCTGCATACGCTGAACCCTATCTCTCTCCTCTCTAGGAACCTCCAGAATCTTCTCGAACTCAATCGTCTGTACACGATCTGAAGATTCTGGACGCAGCCCTCGCTCCTCAATCCCTCGCTCCGGCCGATCGACCTCGACCTTGCTCGCTCCGGACGCTCGCTCGATAGCTCCGCCGCTCGTTCCCTCCCTCGCTCCGCCGCTCGCTCGTCAGCGCCTCCTTCCCTCGCTCAGATCTGGACTCGCTCGACCTCGGCTCAGATCTGAGATCCGCCCTCGCTCGACCTCCCTCGCTTGCCATAGATCCGGCGAGCCAAAGCTGAGATCCCTCCCTCGATTAGATCCAGCGACCTCGGCTCAGATTCGGCGAGCCAACGCTGAGATCCGCCATAGATCCGAGTCCGCCAACACAGCCCCAAATCGCCATCGGAGCGCGAGAGATGGAGCTTGGAGAGAATGAACGGGAAAGTGTTAGGGGGCTAATTAGTTTTCAAGGGGTGTTAGACCAGCCCATTTAACAAGTTAAGATGCTAATAACCTAATTAAATTAGCAAAGGTAAAGGTGATATTTCACCAAAATTTCTCAACTTTAAATTAGATTTTTAAAGTGCACTTATTTTTTTTTTTTTAGAAAATCTTTACTAAATTGGTTGCTTAATGGTATAGGATAAAAAGACAGATTATTTAAACCGGGCCCATTTAATCAATTAATAATATTAACGCATGCATGATTACCTTAAAAACAAATGATTTAATTTCTGTACGTAGTGCCATCCAAGTAATCCAACACGTCTGATTTGATGACATAATTAACAATTATTTCCAAGTTTCCGTACCTCTCTCTCTCTCTCTCTCTCTCTCTCTCTCTCTCTCTCTCTCTCTCTCTCTATATATATATATATATATATATATATTATTTAGGCGAAAAGATAAAAATGATAATAATGCATGAATCGCTGATAAAAAAAATAATACTTTATTTCCTCCATTCTTTATTATTTGTCTTTTTATTATTCATGTACATTTTTTATAGTGATAAAAATTATATAAAATATTTATTCTTTTAATAATTTCATACTTATTAATCATAAGTATATATAACATTATTAAAAATATTAAATAAAAAATTAATATTTTATGTAATTTTTACCTTTATAAAAAAATATGCATGACTTGAAAAAGTCAAATATTAAAGAACGGAGGGAGTAATAATAATTATCTTTAACATGCGCACATACAATTAATTATCTTTGCGTCGGTTTATAAGCCACTTAATAAATTTAAAGGAAATTTACATAAAATTATGTGTTAAATATAAATTTTTACAATTAACCGCCCGTTAAATACAAAATTACATAAAATCATCCATTAAATATTTAAATGGTTTTTGTTATCAAATCACCATCCACCACGTATTTTCATTAGAATTCCATTAAATAAAATTGATTTTAATATTTTATGCTTAAAAGTGAAAGTTTAAACTTGAGTATATTTTAATTATATTTATGGTAGGGATAAAAAAATTATACTAATATATTAAGTGCAAAAATTTTAAATTCTATATTTATATGGAGGGCAGAGGATATAATTAAATATGTTAGATTAGGAAAAAAAAATTCTTTTACCTTATACATGTGAATTTTTTATTTTTATTTTGAGACATCATAAATAAAAGATATTTAGATTATATATAATCTATCAAACTAATTTTATTTATATCTGTATTATTTTTTGGTAGAAAAACTATTTATATTTGAATTATTATTATTTATATTTATTGGAATCTATCTAAATTATTTATAATATTGTATGAATGTATTCTCTATACACGGGGCGAGACCTACACTAGTTATAGTAATATATTAGGTGCAAAAAATTTAAATTCTATATTTATTTGGGGGACGGAGGATTAATTAAATATGGAAAATATTATTAAATTTAATTTAAAATTTTAAGCAAACTTTAATAAAGATACTTTAAATAAAAATATTTAGATAATTTCTTTCGTTTTAAGTATATAATTTAGGTGTTTAGAAATATGAAAGAAAATGAGACATTAATTATTATTATAAAAATATAATTAAAATTAAACAATGCTAATGACTTATAAACTTATTTTAATTTTGATTAAAAAGTAGTCGATAAAATATTTTTAAATTTTATAACCATTTTTAGGTATTTTATATATATATATATATATATATATATATATATATATATATATATATATATATATATATATCAAATTAGTTCATATATATCAAGTTTTTTTTAAAATATTTTTATTAATTTTTTTTTGAAATTTAGTAAAATATATTTTTAAATCTATTTGATATTTTAGTTTAAATATAAAGCTCAAAATATTATAATATCATATATATATTTGACAAAACCCTTATAGAAATAAACAACAGGTGGTGATTTGTTAAGAAAAACCATTTAATTGGAGATTTTCTATAATTTTACATTTAACGGGTGGTTCAATATATATAAAAGCATGTATTAATTTAGTGGTGGTTTTATGTAAATTTCCCTAAATTTAATAATTAAACTCGATCCTGAGAACACTCATCTCATATAATTCGATTCTGTTTGAATTAAAGCTTCGAGACAACGGATTATTTCGTTTGACAAACCAGATTTAAGGGTCCTTCGAGCCACCAAAGACTCGAACCCGACTTGTTCACATTTATTTGTAGATGTCTGAGTTAGAAGTAATGCTTGGTAGGTTCGATTTATGTTGTGATTAATTAGTGAGTGACAAACATAATCTTCAACGAGCTAGAGAAAGACAATTAAAATTGTAATGATTCAAAATCGCCACAATAGATATGAAAATCATTGTGGATCGAAAGCCTATTGTAACGGATTATAACCGTATCATTAAATCCTGTTGTATTTGTTTTGGTGTGGCAGTAATTGATACTTATTGTAGCGGTTTTTTTCACCAAAATTAAATGACAATAGGTGACAACCAAAAAGTACGTACTGCTACAGTAGATACATAAGGAGGAGGTTTTTGAAAGACTTACTGCTACAATTGATAACTCATGGTTTCATAATCAATTGTCGTTTTTTAGTTATTGTGGCGGTTTGTTACCTATATATAGCTAGTTTGAATGTATGTAAAAAGATATATTTTTAACTTAACATTACATATGTGATCTATATTTTTTCTTTTCAACTAAAGGGATTCAAACCTCCTCTTGGATCCACCTCTAATTCCACCCTCCGTTTGATTCCATTAAAAAAATCAATGATCAATAAGATCCAGATCAAATCGGAGTAGCTCATATATACTCAATCGATCCATAGACCTTTGGGTTGATGTGCCAACTTACCAAGCCTTGGACAATGAGGCGATGAACTCTTATAAGTTTGTCGCCGAAAGTGAACTCAGGTGACGGAAGCTCATGGATCCGTCGCCTGAACTGTAATCGATCTGGCGTAGTGTGTGGTAGTGTGTGGAAACCATATTAATTTGATGATCGAACTTAAATCACATGGTTCACGTGGTCAACGAAATTAAATTAGGGTTAAATTACTTGAATAATCTCAGTGACTCATATCACTACGTACTGCATGAGTTAGTACTTCAATAATATATGAGTGGTGACGGGAGGAATGACATCAGCCTCCCTTAATTGGCAGTAATTGCCAGTTGCCACGAGCCTATAAATAGAGCTTCCCCAGTGGAAGCAACTCAAAACAATTGAGTTATCTCATCATCGATCAATTCAAATCAGAGAAGATGTCGTCGCAATGCTGCCTGAAGAACCCACCGGTCCTCAGCTCCGACAGCGGATCCGGCTTCGTCGAGGAGCTCGGAGGCCTCAACGCTTACTTCTCTGGCCCCGCTGATTCTAACCGCGCCGTCCTCCTCCTCTCCGACGTCTTCGGTATAATCTAAATTAATTAAATAAATATTTTTTCAGAGAATAAAATAAAATCTAACCGTTTTTTTGTTGCACGAATTAATCAATTAAGGAGAACTGAGATGCACTCCGCCAAGTTGTTTGCGCAGCCCGCATCCTAGCTAGATGCGCCTGTCAACTTTTTTTAGATTAGATCTACATGCATGTATACCATTTTTAGCACAGTTTCATTCATTTAAAGCTTGTTTTTTTAGTAAAGTTTTACTTGCATCAAGGATGCATGCTCAAATCTTGGATGAGTTTTGGTTGTGCAACATACCACTCATTAATTAAACATAGCTACATATTCATTTTATATTTGGATCATAGCTGATTTTGAACTAAAAAATTAATATTTTTTGGATCGGAATTGTAGGATGTTTGACTTTTTAACGCGTATTTTAAAGAGCTAAAAAAGTATATAAATATTTTTTTTTTAACTAAATACTTATTAGTAATAAATATTAATTTTATTTTAAAAAAAAATAATATCTTATGTAAAAAATTTATATCGTAGTAAGTACTCATTTGTGTGCACTTTGAAGTTTAAATGGCACATGTTTTCACTATTTATTTGTTAATATTGTATATACTTGTACAATCAAACCCTGATCGTCATGTTTTTTTTTTGTAGGATATGAAGCACCAAACTTAAGGTATGATAGCACATACTACGTACCTATTGATGATTATATATATAAAAAAAATCGTTAAAAAATATTATTTTTTTTTTAAAAAAATAAACTTATACATATGTATTGTATATGTACAAATGAAGGAGGCTAGCTGATAAGATAGCCGAAGAAGGGTTCCTTGTGGTGGTTCCTGATTTCTTATACGGCGACCCTGCTAACTGCGACGACCCTGCCTTCGATTTCCAGGCTTGGAAACAACTTCACTCTCCGGTTAGATCATTATTATCACACAATCAATCTTATGTTGATATCTTTAATTGATCATATATATCAAATATAATGCATATATATATATATATATATGTGTGTGTGTGTATGCACAGGACAAAGCTTGTGAAGATGCAAAGTTGATGATTGACGCCTTAAGAAGCCGAGGCGTTACTTCTCTTGGCAACAGCGTTTGCTTCGGCGGTACACCGACACCCAATATTTAATCTAAATTATTAAACTAAATCGATCTTAACTTGCGTATATATGTTTTGAATTCGCTGGCGTATGTATATATATAAATAGGATCGGCGGCTGTCAAGTTGGCGAAATTGGATGCAATTAAGGCTGCGGTTGCACTTCATCCCTCCGATCAGCTCAGCCTTGATGAGATCAACGGTATAAATTACAATTGGCCGGGAATTACATATATACCTAATTTGGAACTCGATCATATGATCAATGTGGTATACGTTCAGATGTGATGGCTCCGACTGCATTCATAGGAGCTGAGAATGACCTGGTTTCCCCACCCGAACAACTGAAGCAATTCGGAGAAATCCTTTCAGCCAAACCAGGGGTAATTTCTTTCAACCTACAATATATTCAGTAAGAAAAGTCCAATTCGATATGTGTTATATAAGCATTTGGGTACGGTGGTGCAGATTAACAGCATGGTGAAGATCTTCCCGGGGGTGTCACACGGATTCGGGCTGAGGTACGATGTGGATGATGAATCGGCTGCCAAGAGAGCCGAGGAGGCACAGTCCTTGATGGTCAATTGGCTTGCCATCCATGTTTGATTCAACCTAAGCTGCCATGGCCACCTCCACATAAGTAAGTCTCTGTGTGGAGTAAGTTGAGGTTTAAATAAATGGAAGCTACCTAGCTAGTGGCCACTGGGTGTGTTGTTGTACAACTATGCTATATTTGTACGAGGTGTGAACTTGGTGTAACTCTCTGTCTCAGTGTTATATATGTACTCTTTTTCTTTTCTTTTTTAATGCATGTATTGCCTGCCTGCAAGGAGTGTATGTGTGGATCTTAATGAACAAATATTTCTTTAGTTTTATTGTTCTTTGTTTATTATTGAAATTGTTCGGTTTTCCGTACGGTCCGCCTTCAAACACCGGCTCTCCATGGTTTGATATACAAATCTCACTCAGAGAAAGACCGAAAACGTTAATCGAAAGAGTCAAAACCCGGTCTCGTTGTCTATATCATGTGAGAAGTTAATATTTTGGTGTAACTATTTTTTTGATGCAAACCAAAAAGAGCATTTCTATTGGTTAATTTTTGATAGTGAACATCTCCACTTTCTAACTAAAATCTAACCAAAAACAAAAAATTACGTAGAATAACCACTATTATAGAAAACAAATAAATTGAGTAATAAAAAAACCTAAACGCTCTCTTGAGCACTTTGCCGCCGCCACCATGGCTTCAGTTGCAATATCGCCGCCACGCACCTCTTTGGCCTTCACCGCCACGCAAAATCACCATTTCTGATACTTCATCGGCCACACCACCCACACCGTCGAGCTTCATCCGCTCTTTCTCCTGCTCCTGGCACAACCTACTCCAGGCACCTCTGTCTTCTGACCGGCACTGTCTTCGGCTCCTTGGCGCTTCCACCTCGGTGCAGTTGTGCCACCATCAGACCTTCATCATCAACTCCTTTATGATCGTTTCTGTGTAGTCTTCGGCGTCTTCTTCAATCGAGTTCCAGGCACCCTAGGACGGTCTTCTTCTACTTCGTCTAACCCCTCTTTGCCTTACCTCCACTGGGCCTCACTGTTGGTGTTGTTTGGTGAGGTTTATTTCTCCCTTGCTCCACCTTCTGCCTTAGTTGGCCTCGTCCACCTACGGCTCCGTCTTTGGGCCCTTTGTTCTTTTGTTACCGATGCTTCGGTTGTGCCCCGATTGTGAGTTCCGATGGGTTGTCTAGGTTGCTCTTTCGGGCTTCCTTCCCGGCCCTTCGTGGTCTCCTGTCTCGGGCCTTGTTCGCCCACTGTCATGGTCATCCTTGTTTCTTCCAATCCGTTCTTCTTGCTCTTTGCCTTTATATTATTGTTCAATTTCTCTCCTTTGGTCATCTCATCCGCCTCTATTTCGACTACCTAGTAGTCACTCACGATCTTGTTATCGTCCTTGAGGGGTTGAGTTGTGTTTTGGGGTTTGATGGGATAATAGTTTGGCTAGGAGTTGGGTTTGCGGGTTGGTGTGTTGTGCTGTTCTTGTTGTGATGCAGGTCTCATGTGAACGAAGTTTGGTTTGCTTTTTCCGAAGATGTCGTGGATTTGCGATCGACCTCTGATGGCTAGGGATGACAATTTCACCCGCATCCGACGAATATCCGTCTCACCCGACCCGAAAAAGTGGGTGAAAATCTGATTTAAAGCGGATATTAAGTGGGTGATGGGTGAACGGGTGATGGGTCGGGTCGGCTTCGGGTGAAGGCATTCCCCATCCATCACCCGACACATCACCCGATCCGTCACCCGACCCGTCACCCGACTTATATTATATAATTATATTTATATATGAAATTACCAATATACCCCTAAACCCTAATTTAACTAACCTATCAAACACTTTCCTTCTCTTTAGTCTTGCTCTTCTTGAAGACTTATTGTTGTAATGTCTCTTTATTTCTAAAACTTCTAACTTTAAGTGTTGAAAGATGTGGATGTTTACACGTAATTAACCGAATTTGACTATATTTGCTACTTGTTTATCCATCGAAGTTTTTGACGTACATATGTTTTTCTACAATTTTTTTTATTGAATTTGATGACTTGTATTTCACCCGAATTATCACCAGATCCACCCGATCAACCGATGGGTGATGGGTGGACGGGGCGGGTGAAATATTTGGTGGGTGATGGGTCGGGTAGGGTGAAGGGTTTTGGGTGGTGGGTCGGGTGACGGAAGTAGAACATCCACCCATCACCCGACCCATTGCCATCCCTACTGATGGCTCGTCGGAGTCCATAGTCTAAGATGTTCCGCTATTGTCCCCAGATTTCTCTGTGTGCGTCGTTTGTTGGCGGATTAATTGAATCGTTCTTCGTTTTGGCTTTGTCTTACAATGTAGAATAGCTTGCACGTTTATTTTATTTTTGCATTTTCCTTTATGTTATTTGTTTCGTATTGCTTTCTTTCTCTCATTTACTTCTGTTATTTTATTTGGTTATACATGATGGTTAGTCCATCTACGAGCTTGTCTGGTCTCTCGGTTTCTCTAGGCTTGTCTAGAGAACTGAATTCTTATCTTGCTTCAAAAAAAAGAACTTTGATTTGTGTATATTATTTTAAGTTTTCTTTATAATTCAGCATATATCTTGTTAAAATTTGTGATCCTATAATTTGGTATCAGAGCTTAATTAATTAAAAATAATACTCCCTCCGTCCAAAAATACATGGACTTTTACTATTCATGCACGCTTTTTTAGGAGCTAAAAACTACATAAAATATTAACTTTTTTATTTTTATTTTTTAATAATTACAAACTTATTATCAATAAGTTTGTAATTATTAAAAAAATTAATAAAAAAATTAATATTTTATATAGTTTTTACCTTCTTAAAAAAGCGTGCGTGAATAGTAAAGTCCATGTATTTTTGGACGGAGGTAGTATGTATTTATCTATATGTCAATTTGGATGTATCTACTAATTGTCCTCATAAGACTTATCCTCCATCATGCTCTACATTTAGATATAAAAGATAAGCATTTTGGAGCAATTTTAAATGTTATTTCAGACCAACTTATAGATCTAAAATTAGAAAATTAGAACAACTATATATTGGTATTAACGGTAAAAGAAACTGGTGAAGTACATCTCTCACAATCTAAACGTCATCAACAAAATTAGTCATTAGACAAGCCTAAAATCGGGTGGTGGAATCAAGAAAGGAGATCCTTTCAAATATAGTTATCCATTTAAAAAATCCAAAAAGAAGTTCTCTACCAGATTAGATAACAATATAAACAAAAAATGGATTATTGTAGAAGAAAATCAGGACGAAAATCAAGTCCTTAAAAATGAATCAATTATTAACACCCATTTCAATAAATAAGGAGATTTAGAACTAAGTTGGATGACCCAGAATGGAAGCTGAAATTACAGAAACTCAAAACTATTGAAACCAACTTCATGAACCAAGAAGTTTTTAGCGACGAAGAGTCTAAAAAGAACTCAGATGAAGAAGTTGTATATTAGCAAATTGGATTAATTAGTCTAAAAGACATGGATCTAGACGAAATTATAGAAGATATGAACATGCTTCAACCAGCAACTACAGACCCAGATTAAAGCCAAAATAATATTTGGAAAAGAAATAAAGATTTGGTGTTAGCATTATGCCAAACCATAGGCAAAATCAAAGAGAAATTGATCTCGAACCTATAAGCGAAATAGGTTATAAAAATTAAATCTAGATGGGGAAAGAAATAGGCGAGAAATCGTAAAGTTATGGAAAAAAAAAACATGATGAGTGTATTAAACATGAATGTATGATGGAACTCTTCTCAATTTCTTAATTATATAGAACATAGCTTTTATGGGTGTATTGCCGACTGGTATGGAGCTATTGGTGATGAACCAAAACAAAAGCTTAGGAATTTGGGAAGTCCAGCGAATATGTTCACACTAATATGTAAATTAATAGAAGAAGAATTCATTGGAGAAAATTAAGGAAGACGATGATAAAGAAGCTTTAAAATGGCAAAGAATATTAAACAATCTCGAAATCTAGCTGTAACATGTTGATAATTACATAACAGAATTCGAGAAGTATTATTATAAGATAGGGGAAAATGGCACTAATTTACAAATGTTCTTTGATAAACTTCCTGCATTCCCCAATTAATGAACAAATAAGAGAAGAATATCGAGAGCTAATATAAAATGGAAGTAAAGATTCTCTTGCTAACAGAATTTCCTATGTTAGGAAATGGGTCGAGAAAAAATGTCGAGATGTGAGAAGCACACCCAAAGAATAAAAAAAACAATTCTTAACTTGTTGGGAGACGCCCAAAGAATGGGGGGTGTAACAGTAGAGATTATCAAGGAAGAAGAAACTATAAGAAGAAAAGTTTCAACAAACAAAGAGGTAAAAAATACTGTAAGAAGTATTATCAAAAAAACTATTCTAAAAAAATAGAAGATTTTTTTAGAAAGCTTCGTTACATCCCGAGAAAAAAGAAAAACTGCAAGTGTTGGGCATCTGGGAATCTGAGCATTATGCTAATGAATGCAAAAACAAGAAGAACAATAGATTAGCAGAAGCACTAGGTAGTTTAGATTACATTGAACTATCAGAAGATGAAGAAGTAGATCTAGCCCTAAGAAATAACAAAGGGATAGTAGAGATAATAGAAGAAAAGTTTGAAGAAAATGAAGAGTCTGAAAATGACTCAATAGAAGGTGAAGAAATCAATTAAATGATGCAAGGAGAAACTCCTAGTGAGTTCTCTGATGAGTATGAAATGACCACCTTAGCTCAACTTCAACAAGCTGAAACCTTTGTTGATGAGGAACAAGTGGAAGAGATGACTAGATCAGGTGTTGATTTCTCGATCATTGCTAAAGAACAGTTTGTCAAAAAATCATTATTCTCTAAATATGCTAAGTATGTATGTGAAGAGATGTCTGGAGAGGTAACTGTCAAAAACAATGAAAATCAAGCAACTGAAGTGAACTTGATTAATTATACAAATATTAAAAAACACAAGAAAGATATAAAAAAAAATTAATATATCTTTATATGTGGCATCAAAGTAATTATAACTCCATTACAAGGCTATGGAAAAGATGTGCAATGCATTAATTTTGTTTGTGACATTAGGCATAAAACGTTTAATGATCAATGCATTAGTGGAATAGTCGGTAATTTGAGTCAATGAGCGGTTTCTTGGATCTGTAGACCTAACTATTATGTTAGCCTAGAAGATCATTATGCATCTAAATTCTTGGCTATAAAATTGTTTAACAGAAGGTATCAATATGCATAAGGGAACTTGTCCTTTGCAATTAAAG
This sequence comes from Persicaria tinctoria, assembly GCA_037127255.1. Taxonomy (NCBI): domain Eukaryota; kingdom Viridiplantae; phylum Streptophyta; class Magnoliopsida; order Caryophyllales; family Polygonaceae; genus Persicaria; species Persicaria tinctoria. The sequence goes on along the minus strand of JBANSL010000019.1, from coordinate 38,646,599 downwards.
TGGAAGGTACCTTATAAACTAGAAAATACTACAAATTCTCCACGAAGGTATCATATAGTAGAAGCTGAAAACACAAAGTTGTAGGTCCCAGTAAAGAGGTTGAGCCTATTAAAATAAGACCTTAGCAGATAAAGCTTAAGACTATTTGGGTAAACACATTTGAAAATTCTACAACCACTAGTAGTGATAACGTTTTAACCATAGATGAAGAAGGTAGAATCCATACAAATGATAGACCATCAATAAGTCTTTCTGGGTTTCCAAGTCTAACCAAAAATGCTAGTTTTAGATTTAATCCTAATCTTAGTATTACTCCAAGAAATCAGGGAACTACTGCAAGCAGGAAAGACAAATCATTTGTGGTAGATGAAGATATAGCAAGCATGATAGTAGCATTGAACAAGAGGTTAGAAAATAAAATTATAAGAGAATCAACCAGACATAGTCTTTTCTTTTTATCCGGAAATAATTTGGCAATAAAGGGACCTTATATGCCAAGGGCATCCAAACGGATGAAACTATAAAGCACGGAATCGTTAGGAACCAAATTACTAGAGAAAGTGAAATTGAGGTGCGATAAGCGGTCAACAACTCGATTTGCCTCTCTGAAGACATGACGAATCTCAACTGAGTTAAAGAAACCTAGGGAGACTAGATTGTCGGAGACAATCATTTCCGAGTCCCATGTGGGCCACCCACAACCCTTGAGGTTGTTGATAATGGTGAGGTTATCACCTTCGATTATGAGATCAATTATGTTAAGTTCTCTTGCAGCGATAAGACCCTTCCAAAGACTCAGACCCTCCACACCGGAGATGGAAGAAATGGAGGAAGGATCAGCGCCAAAAAAGATAGGTGTGCATGTATGGTTTCTAATAACAAATCCTTATGAGCCAGATGAGGAGGTAAACAAGGCTCTGTCAAAGTTTAGTTTATAGCAGCCCAGTCTTGGTGCCCTCCATCTGGTGTTTTTCCTAGATCTTGCAGACATATTTCGTGCTCCATTGTTGTTTTGGTGGGTATTGTGTTGTTCTGTGTTGATGTCATTGTGTTTAGAAACATTCCACAAAAGCATTTGTGCTTTTTCAAAGGAGAGTATACTTCTCACATCTGGTTTAGTGTTGTCAAACAATGTCTTATTCCTGAAGTACCATATACTCCACCAGCCAAAAGCTAGCTTGGTGAATTTTTGGATTCTGGTTTTCTCTTTTATGGAACAGATGGTGCTATTTAACTCGATTCCTTGCAAGAAACAAGTATTTAGAATGCTTATCAGAGTAGAATCTGTATTTGCTAACGTCGCTCTAGTTATAGGGCAGTCTCATAGAAAGTGCGTTAGATCTTCATAATTTGATTCACAATGCAGGCATGAGGTAGGGACTCCAACCCCCCGAGAGGCAAGTCTCGAAGAAGTGGGGATCCCATTTTTTGTAATTTTCCAGAGTAGCGTTTTTACTTTTGATGGTAAGTCTAAACTCCAAATCCATCGTAAGTCAGATTTTTGATGTTTTTTGCATTGGTTAATCATTTGTAGAGCATAGCATGTGATGAACCATCCATTTTTGCTCCATTTCTAGTATAGCCTATCGATGTGTATATGTTGGGGGATTGGATATGTCACTATCATTTCTATTACTTCTTCCGGTAAGACGTGATGGAGGGTAGCATTTAAGTTTTCCAAATTCCATTTATTCTCGTGTTATGAATTGTTGTATAGTGGTTTGGGTGTTAATCTGCCGCACTTCTGGGACCGTAGTTATAAGTGGAGCCTTGCCAAACCAATGGTCAAGTGACGGGATGAAAATCGTTGATTCCCAATCAAAAAGTTCCCACTCTCACAAATTAGTATAATTGGGAAGAAATGGGTCGAATCCTCGGGAGATTTAAGATTTCACAATGCAATTTGATCACCAACAAGTAACAAAAGTGGGAAAAGATGCGACTTTTAAATAAGAACAAGTAAAGTAAAGTAAAGATGGAATTTTGTTGTAAAATCAAGAGTAGAGAACGGTTCCACCCACGAATTCTTTGACATTGGTTGGCTTATCGATCATCGAATTCTTTTCAAGCTATTAACTTTCCTAAAAATTCCTCTCATCTTGGTTTATATGGATTAAAAGTCCTACAAGTCCAATTAATCCCTTACACCTCAATGCAATCATAACACGGTTAAGATTTAACAAAGAGATAGCACAACATCCCAAGAACTTGAGCACATAAATAACACCAATTAAACACGGTAAATCGATGTTTAAGATATATGTCAACTTCCTACATAATCATGCTTCAAACACGGAATCCACAATCTTATGCATGCTACTATAGAAATAATGCAAATACGAAAGCATTAAATCTTAGCACGAAATCAATATTATCAAGTCGGCCAAGCAAGATAACATCAATAACATAACAATAAGCACAAGGAAGTTGAAGGAATTATAATAGAGGAAAGATAACTTGAATTAAAAACTCACAATTCACCAACCAAGTCTCCGAAAACGTAGGCGAAACACTAGGAAAATTAGCCGCTCATGGCTTACCTAAGCTCTCTTCTCTTCTATGGTGATTGCTCCAATTGAAAACTTAATTAAACTAACCCTAGAACATCCTATTTATAAACCTAATGTCTTCCATAAAAGGTAGATAAAAGATAGAAACTTCCTAAACAAACTAGATAAAAGATAGAACTTTCCTAATTTAACTCAGCGTCGGATTCCGCTGGCAGCGAGAAATTCCGCTGGCAGGGAATGACCTTAATTGACCTCCTATTGGATTTCCGCTACCAACTCGCTGGCACACTCGCTGGCAGCAACTTTTTCCATGCCTTAGAAACTTTCAAGCCTCTCCGAGTCCTTCCTTTCCGCTGGCACACTCGCTGGCACACTCGCTGACACTGAACCCGCTGCAGCGAGCTCGTCCATCAGCTGTTGCGAGCCCATCTTTCCGCTAGAGCGAGTTGACGAGTCTCCGTCGCCCTGGTGATTCCCGCTGGCAGCGAAGTTTTCCGCGGCAACGAACGTCTCGCTGCAGCGAGTCATGCCCCTAGCAGCGAACGGTGTTGGCTTGCTCGCTTGCGGGGCATCTCCCTCTCTCGCTGGCTCTCTCTTCTCGCTGGCTTCCTTTGCCGCTTGCTACTCTCCAGGCTTCTGGCTCCACTCGCTGGCAGCGACGGGAGCATTCGCTGGCAGCGCCTGATGCCCAGAAGCTCGATTCTTCATTATTCTTCCCTCTTTCTTTCTCTTCTTAGCTTGATTCCTTTACTTCACTTGGCCATGTTTAACAGCTTTCCCTTGCTTTCCACCATGTCGGATCTACGATTCTGCACAATTCAACCGAAATAGCGTAGATTCCGAACTTTTCCACAAAAAGAGTTTAATCTAAATTAACACTAAAACATGCATATTCTACAATGTAAATGCAACTAAATTATCCTATAATGCCCATTAGAAATGTGCATTATCAAACTCCCCCACACTTAACCTTTTGCTTGTCCTCAAGCAATGCAAAACAAAGAAGAGCAAGACCAATATCCCACACATATAACCTTCAAGTACTAACCTTGTCAAAAGCAACATCAAAGTGGAGGAGCCATGAACATGAAAGCTAACATCCTAGCAAGTATATGAACGATTCAAAATAAGGCACATATCATCCAATCTCACCGGGATTATGTGTTTGCTCTCACTTTCATTGTGTTTAGGCTTAACAATATATCTCTCAACTCAATCCAAAATGCAAAAAGCTACATAGAAATTGACACATATATCACATATTCTCCACTGCGGATGCCATCACTCACAAGCAACATCAAGAGGTCTTTTATCAAGGTTGTAATGGGGCTTGGTAAAGAATTAAGGGCAAGGAGAATTTATGGTCATGTGGTGCTCAAAATCCGGGAATCAAGATCTTAGATAATCGAACATCAACCATCCACTCTCTCAAAAACATCATCTTAAACTCAAGCTCTCACAACAACTTTACAAAAGATATTAATTTCTCAACCAAAGATTATTTCCAACTCTCACATTCATAATAAAAGGTTCAAACTCATGCTCTTTTTTTTTCTTCTTTTCTTCTTCTTTTTTTCTCTTTTTTTTTTTTTCATTCATTCATTTTTTTTTTCCTTTAGAGCCAAAACAATAATGCACAATGTGAGGAGTAAAACTAAAATTACATACTCATCCAAACTTGTAACTTTCTCAACAATAATCTCTTTTTCACTCAACCAAATCAATCATTCACCAATTCTAATCCTAATTCCCGGATAGGGTAAGGCTCATCATCGGCTAGGATAAATTTTGTGGAGCTTCAAAGAAAAGGCTAAGGCTTAAATTTGCTACAAGAAAAGGACACATATGTAGGGTGGATATGGATAATAATATGGCTAAGAAAATCATGCCTCTATCATTTGAAACTCATAAGCAATAGACATATAAATTCGGCCTCAAATATAGATAACAATGTCAATCTCAAGAGGTAAGTGCATAAGGAGAGTATAATATCACACATGAAAGCAAAAGGGAATAAATATGAAAATCCCTTATAAGGCCAAAATTTCTCACTAGGACAAGTTTTGTTGGATTTCAATAATGCCAATAAGAATCATACTTGCTCAATTAAACTAACAAGTCATGCTCCAATGAAAATCAACACAAGTAGATGACAAGATTAGCCAATTCAAACATATCATGGGATTTATAGGTCAAGTTCAAAAACTCAAATAAAATAGAGGACAATTAAGGCAAGATGGGTATTTGAATAATACATGAATGCAATGCATGATATTTTTGGGTTTTTGAATTTTTGAATTTTTTTTTCTTTTTCTAATGCAGTATAAATGCTAGAAATAAACATGATATGCATGTGAAAATTTTAAATATGACCAAACTAATGCAATATGTACACTAAACCACTCCCCCACACTTGAAGATTTCATTGTCCCTAATGAAATAAAGACAATAAAAATTAAACAATTAAAATAGGTGAGGGAGAAGGAAACTCACGAGCTCAATGTGGTGGCGAAAATTGGGTTTGCCACCCAAAGGGTGCCCAAGCGTTGAATTGGGCCATGATCTCCTCATGATTCTTTCGTTGTTGCTCCATGAGAATGTTATGGTTCTCCGCAATTTGTCGGTCCGTGGAATCTTGACGCTCGGTGATTTGACGGAAGGCACTCTCAAAATAGTCATGAGAGGGAAAGCCATCATAAGACTCGCCATGGTACCCTCCATGTGAAGAACTAGCTCCTCCGCCATAAGTCACTCGTGGATCGAATGTCTCCACATGCATTTCCGGCTCATACTCCATCTCCGTGGGTTCTTCATAAGGCTCCTCATAAGCATCTCCTTCGTTAGCGTTCGGAGGTGGGCCCAATGGTAAGGCGTCGGATGGAATATATAAATCGGCGGGGGACGGACCGGTGGGTAGTGGGCGAGGGAGGACCAAAGTGTGGGACTTATTTACCCTGGCATACCAAATGAAGCTCCCCCCATAATCACTTTCCCTTACGATGATAGCCTTCTTTAGCGAAGCCAAATTGAGCCTATAGTTGTCCGCACAAGGGACATAGGCATTCAAATCAATGTCGAGCTCCAATGCAAGAAAAGTAATTAAGCCTCCAAAGCCAATCTTCACCTCTTCCTTCCTTGAATGCTTTTTAGTAGTCTCGCCATAAGCGGTAAAGAAAAGCTCTACCCAATCTGGGGTCTCATGTGCTTCGGGCAATAAGCAAGTCATCCAAGCCCAACTTCCCTTGGAAACCTTGTTGATCTCGGCATGCCCGAAAAAAGTGTTGTTCAAGACCTTGTGGCAAACTCTAAGGGAAGGGTGGACGATGCTATAATTGTAGTCATTGCCGGAGGTCATGACCTTTTGTGTGACTTCCAACCATCGTTGTTGAGGGGTGGAGCTACGAGGCAATTCAGACCAACGGGCGGAGGGAGTGCCCGTGATCCCAAACACATTCTTCAATTCTTCAAAAGTCATAGCTTGATTTGCCCCACCCAATCGAAAAGTAAAACTATCCTCACTAGCCATTGCAAAGGTAGCCAAAAACTCCCTAACCAAATCCGGATAAGTGCGGACACACTTGTCTACCAAACCATCAATATCCCCAATGCCCATAAACATCCGCACACTCTCCTCAAGTCCCAATAATCTCAATGTGGGGATATCAAAAAATTTCGTCGAAATATACCGACGAGCATCAAGATCGTCCCACCTAGTCCTTTGAGCTCTAGTCAATCCCCTAGGCCTAACCATTGGTGGAGAAGCCATAACAATGATAATCAAATGATGAAGACCGAGGACTCACAAAGAAGACGACTCACTACAGGATTCTCGCTGGCAGCGAGTGGGATCCCGCTGGCAGCGACTCAAGTCAGGCCGGGGGAGTTGCGCTATGGGTGTGACTCGCTGGCAGCGAAGGCTACTCACTGGCAGCGAACAGGGTGACACCGACGGGCTCCGGAACTGCTGCGTAAGTGGTGAGACTCGCTGGCAGCGACTGGTTTTCGCGGCAGCGAATGAGACCACCTGTTGGGCTTGGAGGTTCTGGTGGCGGCTGTGGTGGCGGCTACTATTCCGCGGGAGCGAGTCGAAGCTTCCGAGACTCCGGCGTCATTGTTCGGACGTCGGAATTCAAAAATTCCTTCACGAAAGTTGCCCAACTCGACCTGATCTATGCAATGGCGGAAGAATAAAAGGGATTTGGGTGATTTTTTGGTTATGTGGCGGTTGATGGGTGGTCGGAATGTGGTGAATGTGGTGTGGTTGCGTAGATCGGCTCGTCGGGAGTCGGAATCCGGTGCTGGAATTAGTTTTCGGGGTGGCGGAGATGGTGGTGTGGCTATGGAGGTGTGAAGCTTGGAGGTGTTCCAATGGAGGTGTTATGGGATTTTTGGAAGGAGGAAGAAGATGGTAAGAATGGAAAGTGGGGGATGATGAAATATGAATAATGGGTAAAAAGGAAAGTGGTTAAAAGGTAAGTGGGTAAAAAGGGGTAAAAGGGATTCTCAAATATTTTTTTTTTTTTTTTTTGAAAATTCGGGTGGTCTTCGGAGCATCGGAACCCGCTGCCAGCGGGTTGGGTTCGCTAGCAGCGAGTCGGGCTGCTTAGCTCGACTCCTCCTGGTTTGCTGCTGGTTGCTGTCGCTGGTGGCGAATTAGGTTCGATGCCAGCGAAAACAGCTCAGTGCTTCCTTTTTCCGACTTATTCTCTTAACCCTGCAAGGTTAGCTCCACACTTTTCCAAAAGAAAAAAAATCTATCTAATGTAATAAGGAAATTTCTAACCTATTTAGATAAATAAACTAAATTTAATTAACTAACTATGAAAGTGAAATTGCAAGATAAAAAAAAAACTTACCTCGGGTTGCCTCCCGAGAAGCGCCCTTGTTTTATGTCGTAGGCTCGACGGTATGACCCCTCAATGGGTCTCCTTTGTAGGCTCTTGGAGTTTCATCTCCTCCATGATCTTGTCGGAGAAGCCCTCATAGTAGCGTTTTAGCCGGTGACCATTTACCTTGAACACGTGTGCATTCTCCTCATTCTTGATTTCTACCGCTCCATGTGGATATATGTGCATGATGGTGTAGGGACCTCTCCATCTTGAGCGTAGCTTTCCCGGAAAAAGATTAAGGCGAGATTGATAGAGAAGTACCTTGTCACCTACCTTAAAGTCCTTTCTCAAGATGTGCTTGTCATGCCATGCTTTGGTCTTTTCCTTGTAAGTGATGGCATTGTCATATGCATCCCAACGAATCTCCTCTAATTCTTGAACTTGGAGCTTGCGGAATTCGCCAACCTCATCTACCCTCATGTTGCATTCTTTCACCGCCCAATAGGCCTTGTGTTGGAGTTCTACCGGAAGATGACATGCTTTTTCATAAACCAAGCGGTAAGGAGACATACCTATTGGTGTTTTGTAGGCCGTGCGATATGCCCAAAGAGCATCATCTAGCCGTTGGCTCCAATCTTTTCGGTTTGGTGCAACCGTCTTCTCCAAGATTCTCTTGATCTCTCTATTTGACACTTCGGCTTGCCCATTGGTTTGAGGGTGATAGGCGGTGGATACCCTATGTGTGACATGATATTTCTTCAAGAGAGCGGCCACCGTCTTGTTGCAAAAGTGGGTACCTCGATCACTAATTAATCCACGTGGAATACCAAATCTAGTGAACAAATCCTTAAGGAATCCTGAAACCACTTTAGAATCATCAGTTTTGGTGGCCTTCGCCTCCACCCATTTGGAGACGCAGTCCACCGCAAGTAAGATATAAAGATTCCCAAAGGAACTAGGAAAAGGTCCCATGAAATCAATCCCCCAAACATAAAAAATCTCACAAAACATCATCCTAGTTTGAGGCATCTCATTCCTAGTTGCAATATTCCCCATGCGTTGGCACCGATCACAAGATTTACAAAAAGCATATGCATCACGAAAAATCGTGGGCCAATAGAATCCCAAATCAAGTACCTTCTTAGCCGTTTTGTTTGGTCCAAAGTGTCCCCCACATGCATAAGAATGACAAAAGTTAAGGACGGACATTACCTCATTATCCGAAAGGCATCGCCGAATGATTTGATCCGCACAATGCTTCCAAAGAAACGGATCGTCCCAAACATAAAAACGGGCGTTGTGGCGAATCTTGTCTTTCTTGTACTTGGGAGGGTCCATCTTTCCGCTAGAGCGAGTTGACGAGTCTCTGTCGCCCTGGTGATTCCCGCTGGCAGCGAAGTTTTCCGCGGCAACGAACGTCTCGCTGCAGCGAGTCATGCCCCTAGCAGCGAACGGTGTTGGCTTGCTCGCTTGCTGGGCATCTCCCTCTCTCGCTGGCTCTCTCTTCTTGCTGGCTTCCTTTGCCGCTTGCTACTCTCCAGGCTTCTGGCTCCACTCGCTGGCAGCGACGGGAGCATTCGCTGGCAGCGCCTGATGCCCAGAAGCTCGATTCTTCATTATTATTCCCTCTTTCTTTCTCTTCTTAGCTTGATTTCTTTACTTCACTTGGACATGTTTAACAGCTTTCCTTTGCTTTCCACCATGTCGGATCTACGATTCTGCACAATTCAACCGAAATAGCGTAGATTCCGAACTTTTCCACAAAAAGAGTTTAATCTAAATTAACACTAAAACATGCATATTCTACAATGTAAATGCAACTAAATTATTCTATAATGCCCATTAGAAATGTGCATTATCATCAAGCCATAAATTAATGCTTTCACCATTATTCCGTAAGAAGTTCCGGTTAATCCTGTTAAGTTCCATATGTATTGCTTTTGGTAGTAGGAAGCACTGCATAAGATGGAGAGGCTTAGCTGACAAAGTTGTTTTAATTTAGGTACATCAACCAGCTTGAGATAAGCAGTTAGTTTTCCATTTATGCAGCTGGGTTTTGGTTGTGTATAATAGATCGTTAAATGTTTCCTTAGTAGCCCTCCCACAAATGATAAGGCATCCTAGGTAAGGGCCCATGTTACTGGTGCAGGGGATCTTTAATTCATTATGTATTGCATTTTTTTTACTTGTTGTCATGTTCGGGGCTGTTTGGAATTGTGATTTGTGTATGTTTACCTTTTGTCATGATACGGAAGAGAACTCCTAAAAAACTTTATTGATTTGATCACAAGCAGTTTTTGTGGCTGACGCAAAGTTGGCAATGTCATCTGCAAAAGCCAGGAATGGGATTATGATGCCGAAGTGGCTACGGAGCGCTATCAATTCTTTGTATAGTCCACGTGCTAAGACTTCCGATAGTATGAGAAACAGGTACGGGGATAGAGGGTCTCCTTGCCTAAGCCTTCATTCGATGGCAAATAGGTCGGTGGGTTCGTTGTTTACTAAAACTGAATAGGTGACTATCGTTATGCATTCTTGTATCCATCCCGTAAAGCGCTGCGAAAAACCAAAGTTGTTCATAACGGAGAGTAGGAAGTTCTAATCAATTAGTTCAAAAGCTTTTTCCATATCTAGTTTGACTGCCATCCAACTAGATTGTCCTTTTTTTCTTTGAGAATGAGTAGAAGACTTCATTGGCTATAAGGATATTGTCTTGTATGGATCTTCCTGCAGTGAATGCACTCTGTAAGGGGTTGATAATTTTAGGAATGATTTTCTTTAGTCTAGTTGTTATTACTTTAGATATTATCTTGTACGTCGTTGAGCATAGACTGATTGGTCTGTAGTGGGATGCAGTTGTGGGGTTATTACATTTTGGAATGAGCGCTATGAAAGTGTGGTTTATTTGCTTTAGTATTCTGCCACTAAGGAAGAAACTTTTATTTGCCTTAGTAACAGAAAGGCCAACAATGGACCAATATTTCTTGAAAAAACCAGCCGGGAAGCCATCGGGTCCGGGGGATTTGTCATTTGCTAAGCTAAAGACTACATTTTTAATTTCATCATTTGATATTTGTCTAGTGAGCCACTCATTTATCCTCGTCAGTGATTTCCATGTTGATGTTTAGGTTGCTCGGGATCCTTGGTCTTTGGGTAATTTGGTATCTTTTTACGAAGTCATATTTAATGGTTTCCCGGATTTCTTTATCAGTTGTTACCGTCATTCCTGCTACTGTTTGTATTGATTTTATTATGTTTCAATTTCTTCTTCATATTCCTATTCTATGAAAATACTTCATGTTAGCACTACCTGGTTTCGTTTTTCCCATTGCCCCCAATATTTGTTTTGATATCTTAGTAACGAGGTGTGTTTGGTGGTTAGCCTTTTAATTTGTTCATCAGTCCTTGTGTCATATGCGTTACAGAGATGCAGCTGAAGCTCCTGTAGTTTTTCCTCAACTTTTGAAATTTGACGGAATATGTTTCCAAATGTACTTTTACTTTAGATCTTGCTATTTTTTTTTTTTACTTCCATGAGCTTTTTAGCTAATTTGTATGAATGTGATCCTGGTATGTCAACTCGCCATGCATTTTTGACAATAATCTCAAAGTCTGGTCTTGTAGTCCAAGCCATTTCAAATTTAAAAGGTTGAAGCCTTGGCTTTTGTTTATCCATCAGGTCTAATGTGATTTGGGTATGGTCAGATTTAATGAAAGTATATTTTTTCGTGTTTTGGTTGGGGAACGGTTGTAGAAGAGTATGACTTAGCAGTGCTTTGTCTAGTTTTTCAAAAATATTATCCTCTCCATGAGGTCGCTTTCTCCATGTAAGTTTATTCCCAGTTGTCAGGGCATCTACTAGATTATGAGTGGTGATAAATTCGCTAAGTCTATGGAATCTATGTACACTAGGGGAGGAACCACCTAGTTTATCAGAAGGATCCAGAATTTCATTTATATCCCCCATAAGGATTAATGGTTCCTTGATGTTCTTGACTTTGTCATATAGAGATTTCCAGAAGTTTTCTTTATCTTTTTCATGTGGGGGCATAAACAAACATGATCATGATAACAATTGGAAGGGTATGGTTGGTATAATTTCCTTGTATGGTTCTGTTATCTGAGTTTATGATTTCAAAGGTTTCATTATTAAATTGTGATGCCTTCCAGAGAAGGCAAAAACCTCCAGAAAACCCCAAAGAAAGGCAGAAATGCATATTATCAAAGCCGAGTTTTTTCTAGCAGTTGTCCGGAGGAGGGTTTTGTAGTTTCGTTTAAGCTAAGGCTAGTATTTTGATATGGTCACTTCTACGGGTTGATTCTATATGAGTCCAAACATTTTTTCTGGTAAGTCCACGTATATTCCAAAAGCTCAACTTCATTATTCAATTTTTTAAATCAGGGTTTTAGCATGTAATGATCATAAAAAATACCCAAGGAAGTTGCTGCCGGTTTGGTGTCTTGTTTCTGTTCCTTAGTACTTTCCTTATGTTTATTTTGTATTACATGTTCCTTACTTGATGTTTTGTTTTGTTGTTTTATCATGAATATTTCTTCGAGAATGTCAAATTGGATGGTCGCAGTGGGAGTTTTCTTATAGGTGCAATTATGGTGAAAACCAGAATGATTTTGACAAGGTAAACAACACCCATCGAGTGCTTGGGATAGTGGATGTGTTTCAATATAATCCTGGTAAAAATAAGGGCAAAAACGAATCAATAGTAGTCTCTTGCTGTAAGAAAGGAAACTAAACCCCTTATGTGTTCTGATATGCTTGGAGGTAGATCTAAGTATTATAAGACAACAGGGTTTCTTTAGTAAGTTCATATTTGTTATACATAAATTAAGTTCTAGTTCATTTGATTCTAGAGACAACAAAGAGAACCTCCCAGATAAAGAGAATACATATGCGTCATATAGGCTAAAGATAAGTGGGTTGTAAGTCTTTTTGTAATTGCAGACTTGCTTTGTGGTGCATGTATCTAGTTGAATCTTTAATTATTCTGGCATGAAGTCTTTCTGTTTGATAATGGGATGTCTTGTGAAACTGATGTGCATTGAGCCAGCTTGTTTTGAATCACAAATATGTTGGGTTCCCAGATAAAGAGAATACATATCCCTCGAGTAGAGTTAATATCAACAGGAGAAATTTCTAATAAATGTTTGAAATGGCGCTGCTTAGTAATGATAAAAAAAAAATACGGAAATTTCACGAGGTACCCCTGTGGTATTGCAATTTTCGCAAGGTATACAACTCTTTTACATATTTCACGTGGTACCCCTGAGGTTTTGGATTTTTTCGCCTAACACCCTTCCTAGTTAAATCTAACAGATCTTGGCAATTTTCCGTTAGTTTTCATTTTTTTTTTTTTAAAAAAAAGAAAGAAAGAAAGAACAGGCAGGAGAGAGAAGCGGAGGCTGTTGCTCACCCGCGTTGGATCGACGAGAAGTCGCCGGTGTTGCTCACCCGCGTTGGATCGACGAGAACCAGCCGCCGCGTTGGATCGACGAGAAATCACCGGTCTCCAGCGGTGTTTGGATCGACGAGAACCAGCGGTCTAGCAGTGAGAAGTCGCCGGTGTTGCTCGAGCGGTGGCTGGTTCTCGTCGATCTCCAGTGAGAAGTCGCCGGTGCCGCTCCCGAAGAAAGTCGGCAAGATTCTCGTCGCTGGCACCCATGGGAACAACCTCGGATGCCAATGCGGTGGCTGGTCCTTGGAATTGCAGGGCGTCAGCGGCAACAACCACAATCGCACAATTCTGAAACCCTAACTCTGCAAAATCGAATTTCTAGAAACGAAGATCCTGAGCGAGATCACGTCGGTGGTAGATGAGGAGACAGAGGGGAAGGGAGTCGTCGGCGTCCTACTCCTCGGCAAAATCGGCCTCCTCCAACACGAATCCTCCTCCGCCACTGCCAAACGCTTCCTCCCCGCCGCACTAGACACCGTCATCGTCTTTACCCCTCTCCTCTTCGCCCTCGCCGACACCGCCTTCCTCCACCAGCCCTCCTCTTCCCAGCTCACCTTTGGTCTCTCTCTGCTTCTCGCCGGGGCCAGATCTGGTCATGGGTTTGTCGGGGAAAGAGAAAAGCTGAGAGGTTCCCATGTCCGTTCCTTCTTTCTTCTTTTTTTTTCTTTTTTCTTTTTTCTTTTTTTTTAATTGAAAATTAACGAAATCCGTTAGATTTAACTAGGAAGGGTATGAGGCGAAAAAATCCAAAACCTCAGGGGTACCACGAGAAATATGTAAAAGAGTTGTATACCTCGCGAAAATTGCAATACAACAGGGGTACCTCGCGAAATTTCTGAAAAAAATATGAGACTTGGTAGATGTTATGGATAGTTTCTTGTCAGCATATTTGTGTTTTAAAACAAATGTCAAGCATAATTGTTGGGTATGAGTCATTTGTTTTTTAGTGTTGAGATTTCTCAACACAAGATCTAGTGTTAGAAGTAATAGACAGTTAAGTCCATGTCAATAGTTAATGTGTATAGCAGGTTTGGTAAGAAAGAAGTGGTATTGCCAAGTTCTTTCAAGTAAAGAGAGGTTGCGGTGCTTGCTTAAAGGAGTATTACTTGCTTTTTTTAGGGAAGCTTGACTGATTTTTTGTTGTCCATTGTGATTCTGCAAGTGTTACTTAATAGGCAAAAATTCGAGGGAAAACCTCACTCGAATGATGTTAATGCAGTCATGGGTAAAGTTGAGATCAAATGTGCCAACAATCATAATTGCAATATAAGAACAATAGAAATATGGGTTGTTATTGTGCATAATCAATATACTTTTGCTAGTGGTTAGATTATACTGTTTTGTTAAAAGCAAAGTTAAGTAACTGATGTGGTGGGTGCTAGAGTCATGAGAGTGTAACCAAGCAGATATGCCAAAACAATGTGTATAACAAGAGGTCAAGTAACCATAATAGTGCAAATCATAATGGTAGTTCATTAGGTAGCATATGTTACAATTAGATCTAGAGGCCGAATATGAACAATCAGCAAGGCCATAACCCAAGCTGAGATACATAACTAATAGAAGTGCATAGTCTTGTAAAAACATAGTTAAACGATATTGAGGCTGGTATTTTTGAAGTTGGTCATAGAACGAGTTGAGGTCAAGCTTCCCCTTACCCTTGTCACTTTTGAGTGATTTGGATGGTTCTGGAGGTTTTTGGGTGTCACCCGAAGGCTTCTCATTGGTTTGGGTTTTTTTTTATTGTCGGTGGAGCCCCATTGAGGCTCCTCTTCCCTTTAGTTGATTGGTTGCTTGCCATTAAAGCAAAACAATGGAGCTTGTAATAAACACAGCCAGAGAAATCAGAAGACTTTAGTTGAAAATCAGTAGAAGAAATTAAGATGAGAAGAGAGTGTACATTTAATTTGACTTTGTAAAGGCTTTTATAGATCCATTACGCTCTTAGAATCTAAGCCAGTTCTTTCAAATATCTCCCCTCGGCCTCTATTAATTAGAACAAACAAACCTAGAATATCTATGACAACCTATTGATCCTATGGAGATCTTGAATCATGCTATTATGTCACTCAAAAGCAAACATCAATATCTCAGGTTCTATGTTATAGCTCCAATGACAACAATCACCTCTCGGTCTCATGCAATCATCTATTTTCCTATTAGAGCTATATCCTTTCGGTATCAACCCCTAATTGGATCTAATAGATTAACAACTAGGTTATACGCTCAACAGGATTAAATCAACAAAAATCAAATTACATTCAAGCGATAGTAAGTAACGGTCTATCTCAACATGGCAGGATCACCCCAACCCTAGAACGATCAAATTAGCTAAACATGATGGAAGAGAACAAACCAAAAGCGGAATAAGATGACATAGCCAAGAAGAGTAAGATAAATACTTGATCTTATATAGCAGAAATCCTCTTAAGCATCCATTTTGCAATCCTTTATCATCCAACTAATCTAGGGTTCTCTCCAGTTTCCCCCCTCCCCCCCCCCCCCCAAAATCTTAGTGTTTCCAGCCCCTCTGTCCAAAACGTAACCCCCCTAAAATCTGGAAATTACATCGGTTTTAATTCATCCACCAAACAAATGAAACAAACTACGAAAATATGAAAGGTTTGGCTGATCTGGCACTGTCACGACTCGTGAAGAGTCTGCCACGAGTCGTGATAGCCTACAGGACCTCACAAAACACATGAGTTTACTTGTCACGGCTCGTGAAGGTCTCCCACGCATTAGTCGTGACAGCTTGCTATAGTTGGAAATTGCACAAATTCTCATGTCCCGCGAGTCATGCTACATCGTCTTGAGCTCCTGTGAGTGATTCACTTGATATGTTTGCTTCTTGTCTCATAGTTTTGCTCATCTCTCGACCCCTTTAGCCCGTCTTTGATGACTTATTTCCACATAGAGGCGCCTCTAATCATCTCCTTATCCTTTAGCTCTTGAATCGGCCCCAAAATCGCTCAAAAGTACCTGAAATTGTAACAAACTAGCGGTAGAGACCGATTCTCGAAATGGGACACAAAGACTAAGAAATAGGTAGAATACTCTAGTAAAACGCCCTAAACTCTACGCAAGAGTGCCCAAAAAACAATGCTAGAATAGACATTATCAGGGTGCGTGGCTCCGCGCGTTCTTTTGGAGGATTTCGAGCTTTTCAGGTTCCATAAGAAAGATACAGAGACTGTTATGTTTGTAGCAGAGGGAGTAGCCAGACATAGTCTAGATTTAGGTTCTTGTCCATTTAGAAAAATTGGATCAATACCATTAAACTAGAAGCATTAGTGAACCTATCTATGAAAATGATGCAAGAGCAAAAAATATCAGTGAACCCCTCAAGAATCCATTTTATGAAGAGGCAAAAATTCGAGGGAAAACATCACTCGAATGGTGTTAATGCAGTCATGGGTAAAGTTGAGATCAAATGTGCCAACAATCATAATAGCAATATAAGAACAATAGAAATATGGGTTGTTATTGTGCATAATCAATATGCTTTTGCTAGTGGTTAGATTATACTGTTTTGTTAAAAGAAAAGTTAAGTTACTAATATGGTGGGTGCTAGAGTCATGAGAGTGCAACCAAGCAGATATGCCAAAACGATGTGTATAACAAGAGGTCAAGTAACCATAATAGTGCAAATCATAATGGTAGTTCATTAGGTAGCATATGTTACAATTAGATCTAGAGGTTGAATGTGAACAATCAGCAAGGCCATAACCCAAGCTGAGATACATAATTAATAGAAGTGCATAGTCTTGTAAAAACATAGTTAAACGATATTGAGGCTGGTATTTTTGAAGTTGGTCATAGAACGAGTTGAGGTCAAGCTTCCCCTTACCCTTGTCACTTTTGAGTGATTTGGATGGTTCTGGAGGTTTTTGGGTGTCACCCGAAGGCTTCCCGTTGGTTTGGGTTTTTTTATTGTCGGTGGAGCCCCATTGAGGCTCCTCTTCTCTTTAGTTGATTGGTTGCTTGCCATTAAAGCAAAACAATGGAGCTTGTAACAAACACAGCCAGAGAAATCAGAAGAATTTAGTTGAAAATCAGTAGAAGAAATTAAGATGAGAAGAGAGTGTACATTTAATTTGACTTTGTAAAGGCTTTTATAGTACCATTTGGTGATCGAAGCTGAAAAGTTAACCTTGTGTTCATAAAGTATATGGATTTTTGAAGCCTTTGTTGGGGTAATAGATCCATACCTATTACAGCAAAGAGAGGAACTCGGCAGACCTTGGGCCAAGCAGATGCAAAGATGAAGACGTGATCCTTTGAGCGCAGGAACCCCAACACCACTCCAGTTAAAGAGGGCCTCGTCTAATCGGCCAAGATAGGGGGAAGTGGAGAGAAACCCTTTGATTGAAGCAATAATTACTCCTATAAATCTCCATTGGAGAGATGTGAGTGAAATGAGAGAACAAAACCCTAGAAAGAAGGTTTCACACAGAACCCCGCTCAAGATCCAAAACTTGTGCCAGATCCAAAACCAGTATTGTTTGATTGTGATGGGACAATACCGATTAAAGCTTTGAGGAGAGATTGAAGTGAGATTTGCAAAGGGATTTCTCACCTTTTCAGATTGAATTTGAGTTTTCGGAGTAGGGGATGAAGGGTTGTGGGTAATTAGGGGCGTGATAGGGTTGAAACCTACTCCCACAAGTGTATGGGATCAGTTGTAGTATATCAAGGTGTCAAACTCAGGGACTATATAAGTATTAATCGAATCTTTGCAACAAGTTGACTAAGACAAAATAGTGGAGATCGAAATGGAGGTTTTATGATATAACTAATAAAAACAAATTACAACAAGCAAATGGAAGTTTTGAGCAAATATGGAGAAAACATTCTAGAATCGGGGATTAACCACCATGTGTTGTCGATAGAATTAAGAGATTTTTCTCGCTCGAATGAATTTGATCTTGCATGAAGGTAGGTTGTCTAAGTTCATTACTAATCTTCTTTCGGTCTCATAGTAAATTATACCTGACTAGTTAACAATCACTCTCGTGCAAAGTTAAACTAAAGTTAGGTCCATTACGCTCTTAGAATCTAAGCCAGTTCATTCAAATATCTCCTCTCAGTCTCCATTAGAACAAACAAACCTAGAATATCTATGACAACCTATTGATCCTCTAGAGATCTTGAATCGTGCTATTATGTCACTCATAAGCAAACATCAATATCTCAGGTTCTATCTTATAGCTCCAATGACAACAATCACCTCTCGGTCTCATGCAATCATCTATTTTCCTATTAGGGTTATATCCTCTCGGTCTCAACCCCTAATTGGATCTAATCGATTAACAACTAGGTTATACGATCAATAGGATTAAATCAACAAAAATCAAATTACATTCAAGCGATAGTAAGTAACGGTCTATCTCAACATGGCAGGATCGCCCCAACCCTAGAATGATCAAATTAGCTAAACATGATGGAAGAGAACAAACCAAAAGCGGAATAAGATGACATAGCCAATAAGAGTAAGATAAATACTTGATCTTCTATAGCAGAAATCGTCTTAAGCATCCAATTTGCAATCCTTTATCATCCAACTAATCTAGGGTTCTCTCCAGTCCCCCCCCCCCCCCCCCAAAAAAAATCTTAGTGTTTCCAACCCTTCTGTCCAAAACGTAACCCCCCTAAAATCTGGAAATTACATCGGTTTTAATTCATCCACCAAACAAATGAAACAAACAACGAAAACATGAAAGGTTTGGCTGATCTGGCACTGTCACAACTCGTGAAGAGTCTGCCACGAGTCGTGATAGCCTACGCCCTACAGGACCTTACAAAACACATGAGTTCACTTGTCACGGCTCGTGAAGGTCTCCCACGCATTAGTCGTGACAGCTTGCTATAGTTGGAAATTGCACAAATTCTCATGTCCTGCGAGTCGTGCTACATCGTCTTGAGCTCCTGTGAGTGATTCACTTGATATGTTTGCTTCTTGTCTCATAGTTTTGCTCATCTCTTGACCCCTTTAGCCCGTCTTTGATGACTTATTTCCACATAGAGGCGCCTCTAATCATCTCCGTATCCTTTACCTCTTGAATCGGCCCCAAAATTGCTCAAAAGTGCCTGAAATTGTAACAAACTAGCGATAGAGACCGATTCTCGAAATGGGACACAAAGACTAAGAAATAGGTAGAATACTCTAGTAAAACGCCCTAAACTCTACGCAAGAGTGCCCCAAAAACAATGCTAGAATAGACACTATCAGGGTGCGTGGCTCCGCGCGTTCTTTTGGAGGATTTCGGGCTTTTCAGGTTCCATGAGAAAGATACAGAGATTGTTATGTTTGTAGTGGAGGGAGTAGCCAGACATAGTCTAGATTTAGGTTCTTGTCCATTTAGAAAAATTGGTTCAATACCATTAAACCCTCCAACAATGCCAATAATTCATATGGTAAAGAAGGATCCTTTATTTTTGAGACAAAAGGGAAGATAGTAGATTATCAAACTAGAAGCATTAGTGAACCTATCTATGAAAATGATGCAAGAGCAAAAAATATCAGTGAACCCCTCAAGGAACCATTTTATGAAGAGGAAATAGGAATGAGAATGGATGTAATAGACCTCAGATATCTCTATGAAGATAATATGAGAGTAGGAGAAAGCTTTGAATATATCATCAGAGGATTACTAAAGAAAAATTATAGAATTACCAACCCATATAGCATTTATATCCGAGTAAGTATTTGCTCAGAAGGGTTTAATAATTATGAATTATGTGCCTTTGTAGACAACGGATATTTTGTATGCTTTGGTAAGAATGCATTATTTCCTGAATTTATATGGAAGAAATCTCGTAGACCAATTCAAGTCATAATAGTTAATGAAGTATAATGGCTCACTAGTGTGGGACGAACGCCACTAGCTTTTTCTTCCTTTGACAAATAGTAATAATATCATAACTCAAAGCTCAAACCATTAGATTAGTAAACTAATAGATTGATAAACCAATAAACTAGTATAGCGATGAAGTCCGGAGTAGAACCGGCCCACAGAGAGAACGGTTGTTATGCAATGTTTCTAACAATGACTCTTATGACAAAAAACAATGATTTATAGCAAACTGATAAGAAAATAAAGTAAGGAGATCAATGATTGCAAAGTATTGATAGTAAGATAGAAAAGATATTTCACCTGTAATTATCGACAATGGTTGAGGTTCAAAATCCTAAGATTGAATCAATAGATATTTATAAGCATATGTCGACTTAACTAAAGTTGATAGATCCGCAAAGGTACAATCTTCTCATTCAATATCACTAAAGAATAGCATTAAACACTCAAGTTCTAAGACCAATTGGCATATCGATTCAATGCAAATAGAAGACAAACGGAACAACCCTTTTCGGCCCTTTAGGATCTATCGACATAGATCAATCGAAATCATCCACTACAAAGACAGAAATATCACTAATTCAATGGCTTCGTTTACTATCTAGAAAAAAACAACGAATTCATAGCATAGATGCAATTTCTAACATGGTGATCAATCATAGAAAGGAACACAAATATAATAAATAAGAACAAGATGATAAATATACTCATAAATAACTAATATAAATCAAAATCTCACAATTCATTCGACCATGTCTTCGAATCACAGGCGAATTAAACTATGAGTTTAGGAACTCATAAGCCAAATAACTATCTTCTCTCTAGTTGTGTTCATTGTTGAACCCTAATATGTCTTCTTCAACCACACGGCTGATATGAAATAATGAAACTGATAATGCATATTTCAGATAGGCATTATAGGTATTTCTTATTGCATTTAGATAAGAGTTTTGCATGTGTTTTAGTCTAGTTTCATATCTTGCTTGTGAAGTATTCGAGTTCGGAATCTACGCGTTTTTAGTGTTTATTCTGTAGTTTTACATTCCGACCTTGGATGAGATCTTGGAAGAGCTTAAAAGACATGTTTTGGAGCATATAGAAGCTGAGGAAGGAGCTACAAAGGAGCAAAGAAGCACATAATCGAAGCAAAGAAGAGAATTGGCCACTTCATAGGGCGATGCCCGCCAATTTTCTAGGGTTTGCCCATTCCATTTAGGTTATATTCTTCCATAATAAGTCATAGTTGACAAGTTTGCAATTAGGGTGGATTATTGTGAGACAATGAACGCTTTGAGAGAGAAGAGAGGTTTTTGGCCTATGAGTTGTTAAACTCATAGTTTCGCCTCTGATTCGAAGAAATGGTTGAATAAATTGTGAGGATTTGATTCTATTTAGTTATTTATGAGTATATTTATCATATTGTGTCTATTGATTATATTTCTGTTCCTTTGTATGATTGATCACCATATTAGGAATTGCACCTAATATATGAATTCGTTACTGTTTTCTTGCAAATAAAGGTATTGAAGTAGTGATATTTCTATGTCTTTGTAGTGGATGATTTCGATTGATCTATGTCGACAGATGTCGAATAGGCCGATTAGGGTTGTTCCAATTATGTCTTAGTTGCATTGAATCGATATGTCGATTGGTCTTAGAACTTGAGTGTTTAATGCTATTCTGTAGTGATATTGAATATGAAGATTGTATCCCCAAGGATCTATCAACTTTAGTCAAGTTGACATATTCTTAGAAATAATTATTGAATCAATCCTATGACCGTGAACCTCAATCATTGTCAGAGAATTACAGGTGCAATATTTCTTCTATCTTATTGTCAATACTTTGCAATCATATTTCTCTTTACTTTACTTTGTCATTAATTTACTACAAATCAATTCTTTTATCATAAGAATCACTGTTAGAAACATTGCATAGCAATCGTTCTTCTCTGTGGGTTCGACTCCGGACATCATCTATACTAGTTGTTGGTTTATCAATTCATTGATTTGCTAATCTATTAAGTTGAGCTTTGAGTTAGGATATTATTACAATTCGTCAAATGGTGAAATTGCCAAGGACGTTTGTCCCACACCAGAAACCTAAATAGAGATGTGAAACCCTAGGAAATATAATAATAATAGTATCTTCAGACGTAAAGTCGTCTTCGCTGAACACGGGATAACGGCGGGCGCCGTGGGAAAAGCGGCGGACGTCGGTCCCAACAGTGACCACTTCCTTCTTTTGCTTCGACGTTGTGCTTCCTTGCTCTTTTGTAACTCATTCCTCAGCCTTCATATGCTCCAAAACATGTCCTTTAAGCTCCTCCAAGATCCCATCCAAGGTCGGAATGTAAAACTGTAGAATAAATACTAAAAACATGTAGATTTCGAACTCGAACACTTCACAAGAAAGATGCAAAACTGGACCAAAACATATGCAAAATTCCTATCTAAATGCAATAAGAAACACCTATAATACTTATATGAAATATGCATTATCATTCACTCGGAATTATCTTCTAATGTACATATTATGATAGGGGGAGTCCAATGTGTAATTCCTACACTCTGGGCTACTAATCAACCCTCTCATGATATGTTAATTGGAAACAACTTCCAACGACTTCATGTTCCAGTCACTTAGCACATAGACATGATGGTCTTCAACATCAAGGGAGAAGATGCTTGGGTTAAAGAGATTTAACAAGCCTATACACACCAGGCAATAGAGTTTACGTGCACTAATCGTGGTGAGGAGTATATTCTTCCTACACAAAGAGAGTTTGCACTCTCTATATGTGAGGTAACATTAAAAGAGAAAATCCCTAAGTAGCAAGAAAAAAATGTGTAAGGAGTTATATTTTGAAAATCCTTTAAAAATTTGGGAAAAAGAGAAATCATTTGCTACCATAGAATTAATAAGCTCAAAAGCTATCATTCGAGTAAAACATATGGTTATTAACTATAAAAAGCTTAATGATAACATTGTTTTTTATGGATATTATATCCCTAATAAAACAGTTTTATTTAACATAATACAAGGAGCCACATGGTTCTCTAAAATGGATTGTAAAACTGGTTATTGGCAGGTAAAGATGGATGAAAAGAGCATTCCACTTACTGCATTTAGTGCACCACAAGGACACTATGATTGAAGAGTCATGTCATTTGGTTTGAAAAATGCACCACAAATATTTCAGAGAAGAATGGATAATATTTTCAAAAAATTTAAACATTGTTGTCATGTTTATATTTATGATATCTTAATGTTCTCAAAAACTATAGAACAACATAAGCATAACTTAAAAGCTATAACTAAAAATTGTATTGATCATGGAATCAATCTATGACATAAGAAATGCATCTATGTTGAACCTGAAATTGAGTTCCTAGGATTAAAGATTAAAGCATGTCAAATTGTGTTGCAAGAACATATCCTGGAAAAGGTAGAAAAAATTTCTGATGTAATTAAAGATAGAAAAAAACTAGAAAGATTTTTAGGTTGTCTTACTTAATTATGCTTATGATTTTATTAAAGATTTAGCTAAACTAAGAAAACCTTTACAGGTAAAATTAAAGATCAGGTTTGGAGTTGGACTCATTTATATACTAAAATAGTCCAAGAGCTAAAAAGAAGATGTGAAAAACTTCCAATATTGACTTTACCTAATGAAGATGATGAGTTAGTTCTTCTAACAAATGGTAGTGATTATCATTGGGGAGCTATTTTGAAACTTAAGAAAGATAACAAGCTTTGCAGGTACAACAGTGGCAGTTTCAACAAATCCGAATATAATGACACTGTCATGAAAAAGGAGATTCTTGCAATTTATCGAGGAATCCAAAAATTTATAATCTTCTTAGCTCGTAAACCTTTTACGGTCAGAACAGATTGTAAATAAATACTGGGTTTTATAAATAATAATCTTGACAATATGAAAGTGTATGGGAGACTCCTGCGTTGGCAATTAGCCCTTAACCAATTCAACTTTACTATCAAACATGCGCAGGGATAAAAAAAAAATTCTTTAGCAGACAACCTAACTAGAGAACTAGCTGATGGACCAAAGAAATCAGATTCGGTGGGAAGATCCCCGATGGGCAACCAGCCCATGGGATTGTAATCTCTTAGTTTTTACATTTCCATTAATTTTGGAATATTTAATCAAAGTAGATTTCATCGTGGACTCTTCAGCTACTTGTTGAACTTCGTAAATATATCTGTAGAAGATGGATGATGAGAGATTTTAGGCATTTCTACTGGATAGTAACCCAGAGGGTTCGAGGAGCGCCATCGGTATTAAACGAATGGTTTAACAACTTTTGTATAAACAAGCAAGCTGGAGTAGGAAGAATTGCATTACCAATCAAGCCACACGAAGACGCAGGTTACTTAAAAGCATGGAAATATGGAATGTGTCTCATTTTCTCTATAAATACA
Source organism: Persicaria tinctoria (assembly GCA_037127255.1). Taxonomy (NCBI): domain Eukaryota; kingdom Viridiplantae; phylum Streptophyta; class Magnoliopsida; order Caryophyllales; family Polygonaceae; genus Persicaria; species Persicaria tinctoria. The sequence goes on along the minus strand of JBANSL010000019.1, from coordinate 38,622,489 downwards.
AACAATGATGGCCAAAGGAAGAGGAATAGAGCGTTATGTTCAAATACTTCACTAAGTTCCAAAAAAGAGATCTTTATGAATATTTTTGGTAGGGAGGCTATAGGGACATATTGCCTTATATTATTAAAATCACAAACTAACCGTTTTGGGAAAAGTGAAAAATCTCTTTTAAGAGTTATTTGCTAGTCCCTTCATTAATTAAAACAATTCATTTTAGAAATTTGCATATTTTTTAGGAAAGCAAATAAAAATATACTTACATCCCTAATTATTTCTCTACTTTTCACTTTATTAAAAACTATAACTAATATTGCTCTAATCATTATAAATGCAATTTTGAAAAGTGAAAACAAAAATACCTAAAATAACATTTTTTTAAACAAGTTTTTCTCCCTAAAATGACATATTTTCTAGATTGGGCTTCCCTCAAGTACTGTATAGTAAAGTTGAACAAATATTAACCATTAAAAGATAATTGGATGGAGTATGCGACTATACCAGCATTAATGCACCAGATTTCATTTTCTTGGGCGAGAGTACTACTAGGATGGGTGACCTCCTGGGAAGTGTGTTGCATCCCCTTTAGAAAGTTCACACAAAAAAAAAGATAATTGGAGGGTAAATATTGACACATTTCTTTAGGATACACGTCAATCTAATTAGTGATAGAAGCTCTCTCCTCTCTTTAGATAATTCTAGAGAGAGAGAGAGAATTGACAACCTTGCCGGAGTTTTCGAATGGCATCTTCTGTCCAACCTTCGCTTGACCTGAGAACCCCTCTTCAGAGGCTAACAACCCCTCTTCAGGGGTTTATAACTCCTCTTCAGAGGTCGAAATTCTGTATCACCTGAGAAGCTCTCATCGAAGACTCTTAACATCCTCCTTGGAGGTCATCTACCTGTCTCACCGGTCCATGGCCGACAGGCTTGTCCAATCGTTTCGCCTCCCTTCTTCCTCCTCCTGTTTTGGCGAAACTCATCCACCTGGTGTCGGTTAGGGTTGCTTCTCCTATTTTCAATTGCCCAGTTTCGGACCTATTTAAAGCATCATTCAATTGGGGCTTTGTGGATTTTTGTTCCTTCCGCCAATCTCAGGTTCTTCAATGTCGGATTTGGTTCTGACAAGCCAAATTTGCTCAATCTTTAGTCTTGTGAGTTCTTATTCCTCGGGACTCTTTGCGCTCGCTCCAACTGGAATTGAATCCTGGTTTGTGGAAAGAGTCCCTTTCTTTCCTCGCCTCTCTCGTTGGTTTCGTTGGTGGTGGTGCACCGGCTTCTTGTTGGCTCTGGTCGATTGCATGGTGTCGCTGCCTCCAAGTATTTTCCCATCATCGATCGTGTGCGCGTTTCGTTTGCCTTCGTATCGACCCAGGGCGCCCCGCGCCCCTTGAACCTCCTGATTTGCCCTTAACGCGCCCGGTCTGTGCTTCCCAGTTCCGGGCCTTGGCGGCGTCGACTGATTGCTGCTCGAACTCTGCCCTTGCGGTGGCTCTGGCGCCGGTGGAATTGTCCTCTGGGCGGCGCTGCTACTGCTTCCATACCCACTGCTGCACAGATTTCCTTTGGGGTGTCTGGATTCCTTTGGGCCCAAGTTGGCACGATTTCTATCCTTGGGCCCAAATCAACCTCTTGGCCCGAAGCTGTCTCTCATAATCAAATCAATCAATTAATAAATAAATTGTCAAAACACAATAACACTATATATCCTTTTAATATACTTAATTCCTTTAATCATCCTCTTTGTGGGGGGTTTTATATTATTTGGCCATTTTTATTTATATCCACCCCTTATACTTATAATTTCATAAGCAATGTCTTTGTAAAATATTGCACCACGTGTCTTTCTCTGAGAAAACATAGGAAACCTAATTTGAAGCATTTCTCTCCCCCACGTTCTCCCTCCTTCAACTTCTCTCTCCTAAAATTGGTTTTCTTTTCCTAGCAACACAGTTACCCACCTACGTCTCTTCCTCTCTCACAAATTCTACCAAATTCTACCAAAGCTTGAGAGAATTCTACCAAAGATTTTCTAATGATCAAGAGAGGGGGAGCGAAGGAGTTGAATACGGTTATGGGATGATCGGAGATGGAAAGGATTGAGCGACGTTTTCGGCTTCAAATCCCGCCCAATTCACACTTCCACCGAAGGATTAGCCAACTCCAGCACAAGCGACACTTGCCTCGACATGTGAAAGAGGGTGGTATGTTGTGCGAGAGCAAGTGGAGAAGCAGTTCCGGAGAGTCCTCAATAACTCCCCGACCAACAGTTTCAACGCCGGCACCGAGGCTGAAAGTGAGACTAGGGCCGATGACGGCGTGCCTGTCGAGGATCTGGCGAAGACTCCCGAGGAGACGGAGAGGAAGACAGTGGAGTTCAACAAGATTCTAGAAGGTATGTGTTCCATTTTTTGTTTTAAAATTCCAAAATTTGGAGTTTAGGGAGTTGGATTTAGGGATTTTGTGATTGGATCTGTGGCGACATCATCTAGCGCTACGGATTGGAGAAACATTGTAAAGAACAGGAGGCTAATTGTTTGGGTGATATTGGGGATTTCAATTTTAATCAAGGTTTGATTGGTTGAAATTGAGAGTTTTGAATCCATAGTAAAGCCAAAATGAAATTGTACCAAGTTGGAATTAAGAATAAGCTTGAGTAATCCTTTTTTTTCCTGAGTAAATCCTAATATTTAGTGTTTTTTGCAGTGAGATTTGCCAAGTTTTTTGCACGAAAATAGTGGGTTGTTGTTGCTGGTGATATGTTTATTCATGTATACAACGATAACACTTTGGACATAGTAAAAGTATTTCATGCACACAAAAATTATATAAAGCTCTGGAATTGCCAGTCTATCTCATACTTCCATATGTCCTCTAATCGTCTGATGACATTCTCATAAAGCTATAGAATTGAGATGAAGGCTGGGTATGTACTCACTTTTGTAAGGGCATTCCCATTATGTGATGCAAGTGACATTTAATCAAAAGGATACCAACACTTTTGTCCGTCCCTCTCTTGACCGATGATTTATTTCTTTAATTCTTCATCTTACATCATATTTAACAACCTGGTCTTTTTATGTTTTGGATTAAATGTTTTTCCCTTTTTCAACCCAGATTCAAAATCTTGTATCGACCAACTCAAATTTTACTCTAGATGCTCACAAGAAAGAGATGAACTGCGTAGATTATTTCACCGGTGGTAATAAACCTTATTTGGTAAATGCGTGGATTGTTTCTTGTACTTGGTATAGCTCAATTTTGTACAATTAATGGCTAACTATCAAAATAAAATCTAGGTAGGGACTATCAAACCAAAAGTTGTGTTCAGACATTGGAAGAACATACACACAATGTTTTTTTTGTATGTTTTCATCTTGAACTTCCAATAATTGTCATTGGTTCTGAGATGGGACAGTTAGGATCTATGAGTCTACTACTTACATATAACTTTCTTTAGCTATCTTTTACAATTTAGTTGAGTTGGCTCAAAGTCTCAAACTGAACTCGATTTAGTCGGCAATTAAAGACCAATATCAAGTTGCAATCGAGTTAGCAAGTAGTTGGCTAACTATAAAATTTCTATTTTTTGTTTCCATAAAACAATCGCATCTTATCATCTTATGCACTGCTCAAAAGTAGGTTCTCAACACTTTTGCATGTATATCAATTTGGAATAACTGGATTCCCATGAAAATACATACGAAGTACAACTTTAAAATGAGTAAAAATATATATCATTTTTTTTAATTAAGTAAAGATTCGAGATCAGGCAAGCCTGATTCACGAGAGGTCGACGAGTCGACATGCGAGAACCGCCTAAACATACAAAAAGTACAAAGAGCAAACAGGCGCATCGAAATAAAACAGATATAAACTCTACAACAAGACGACCAATCAGAACTACTCCTAATAAGTTGAGGACGACAGCGAAAAATGAAGTCAAGCACCACCGAATAGTAGCACCGCGGGCCAGCGGTACAGTAGGAACCTATCTCCTATGGGCAGTGCAAACGAAACTCCAAGGAAGCTCATTCCCTAATACGGGGCTGCCCTACACGCACCACCACGACCCCATGGCCAGCCAGTCCCGACTCCGAACTCCACGACCCCAACCAAGTAGAATAACTCTTAAGATACCAGAAGTAGAGCCACACACCGCTTGTTTGAAAATGCCAACATAGTTTTCCAATACTCTTTCGGAATTTGTTCAACCCTTTCGAATTTGTAGACTAACCCTTTCGGGATTTTATTCAAGGTCTTATAAAGGCCAAAATTTTATTCTATAATTATTTTCAAACCTACATATAAAAATGAAAATAAATATGTGTAGATTTATCCTCCTGTTTTTTTTTCATATATGAATATACATTTTTTTTTCTTTCGGGTTAATTTGGGCCCCAAGACAAAAGTCTTGCACCCGAAAAGCAATTCGGGCTCCTTGGATACCCAATGACACATCCACAGTACGCACAAGTGTTCACCTGCAACCGGCCATGGCAGCCAAAGCGGAGGACGCTGGCCTACAGATCCGAAAACGATAAATCATTAATTTTATTTAGCCTGATTCATAGGTATAGTGTGACGTATATTATGGAAATAAAAATCAAGTTTCAATATTAAATATAATAGAAATAACAAATACAAAAAATAAAAATAAAAATCTGAAAAGAAATAGTCTATTAAAAGGAAAATGGAGTAATTGGGCTCCGATTAAAATACAGACAACCTTAAAACGAGTAAAAATATAAATCATTCATTTTTTGTAGCTCATTTCATTGGCATGGTGTGACATCTCTTATGGTTATCAAAATTGATTTTCAATATGTAATACAATGGGAAGAAAAAAAAACCAAAAATATTCGATGCTCAACCCATCATATATTTAAGCCCGTGAAAGAGGTTTGACAAAGGTACCAAGATTTCTTCGTTGGGATATTTTTTTAGCAAAATATGTATATAACAATGCATAAATTGTTTACTTCGTTGATGAAATTTCTGAAATTGAAGATTATAAATTATTGAACAAATTTCATCATCAGATTTTGGTGTTAGAAGGTTATAAATTGTGATTTGATGGGTTTAATCCTTGCCCGTGAGGTGTTCGATTAAATGCCTCTAAGTATTTAATATTTCAAATATAGAATAGGCTTTAAAGTTAATTTTGAAAGTGGGGCGTATTGAAATTGATTTATAATTTAAACTAATTTGAGAGGTAAACCATTTTTTTTAATGTTTTGGCCTCGTAGGGTTTATAGACTTAAACATTGATACCTTTTTTTCAAATAAGGGTCTAAGACATTATAAAAAACACACACAATTTTATTTTTTAGCTATACAGGGTTTGTACATTTAAACTTAAAGTATCTTTATTTATTTGGTTTGTAATTTAGACGAATTTAAAAGGTGTAACATGATGTGTAATAAGTATCACAGAGTATCTCGACTCAGTTTTCTTAAGCAAAAAACTACAAAGTTTCTTTTCTTTGCCTTCAAGTAGGACGGATGTTAGGAGAAGTATGGAAGGGGCTGATTTACTATTTTTCATCACATAATTTGAAGTGTCAATCGTTTCAAAAGAGTACTTCATCATTGTAAAGACCGAAAATTTTAATTATGATTAATTAAGATTTAATTAATTTCCGAGGGATAATTCGATCAATTATCCTTCTTTTGACGATTTTGAAAATCCGGAAAATTTTAAAAAATTTTGGATGACATATTTTATATGGAAAGAGTATTACAATTCCAATCTAATGGAATTCGTATTATAATTTTCCGAGAAATATTAGTGAGGCAAAAGCCTTGTCATCCGTTTATTTCGGTAATTTTCGTAACTTGTCGCGACATTTCGGGACATTGTTTTAACATTAAATTGCCTTTCAAACCACCCCATTTCAGCCCTTTATATGATCAAATATGAGCCATATGTTTTTGCATTAAACAAATAGAAGCAATATTGGATGAATGAGTTGTTCCTATTTGGCCACTATTCTACCTAAGCTTACCAACTCCTTGACCAACTTTGGATTCACTTTTTAGCTCTCTTAAAGCAACATTTCTGGCCTCATTCAGCCACTCCACACGCCAAAAATCAGAGAGGAAAGAAGAAGGAAAGAAAGAAAAAGAAAGAGAAAGAAAAGAGGGAAGTCATTGTTGGCCTAGCAACACCTCAACTTCAAACCACCATAACTCCCTCCTCACTCAAGCTTTTTGGCTGATTCTTGAAACCAAATATCCAAAAAAGAGAGGCCTTTCCAACCATAGTGAGTTCACAAAAATACATTCCCAATAAGCTGCCCGTTGAGGCCCATTTTCGAGCCAGCTGTGCCGAGCCCTTTGTGTTCTTGAGGTTTTCAAGTGTGTTTGGGTGAGTCTTGGTTTCCTCCCCTTCAAATCTGATTTTATACTTGTTGTACAACTAATTTTGAAGGTTTTTGTCTAAGAATTCCTTTTATGTTTTTGATTGGATTTGTCAAAAATGCATGCTAGGTGTTTGGCGCAAGGTCCCGGGAAGCTTGGAGGGGTAATTTGGTCTTTTTCGAGAGAGGCTTCGAGGGTAATCTCTCATCCACCTTTCCCTATATAGGTTAAGAGCCTTATGTGTAAATTAGGGCTTAGGAAGTAGAGCCTCTATGTGTTTGTGGTTGCGTTTTGTAGAAAACGTCACAACAAACAAAATGGATATATGTGCATCTATAATTTGGACTTTAATTCCAATCCAACGGTCTGATTCGTCTGAAATCTTAATATGATGTTCATGGGAATGTTATGTAACTGTCCATCAAAAATTAGGGCGATCCAACGGTTGGATCAAGAGTTATTATAATTTTAGTAACCAGTGTTTATAATGACTCGGTTAGAAAACTTGGTTAAGAGAATGCTAAAAATATGGTTAAATATGTGATAGCATAACCGAAACTTAGAGCATATAAAATACATAAATGAAGTATACCCATAAATTGGCTTATGATCCGATAAGAAGAAAATCGATTATGTGATATTACGATATAGATTATAACTGGTTAAGTCCGGATCACTTAACCAAAGTGTGTAATCTATAAAATCGTGAACCTCATGTGGATGTATGTTGATTATTAGGTTGGGTACCATGCATTAGAATACCACCTAATGAAAGCTTAATGAAATTAATAGGCTCTTGTTGATTGGATCCTTGGTTGTGAACCTTATTGCTTGCTTATTCTCCGGACTCCAGGTAAGTCCACTGGACTTACTCATGATGGATTTATGTGATACTCTTTGTCTTATCGAGAGTCTTCATGCATCACGCGACCTAGTAATATGTTAGGAATATAAACTGGTAATATGACGTAGGATGAACTTAGTAATCCAATAATTCATATGTATGTTATGTGTCTATGGTAGGACGGCTGTCAAAATCTGAATAAATGACTTATACTCGATGGAACACGAATGAAATGATGGAAGGCTTATGATGAGAAAGAATGAGTATGTTTGAGAAGGATGAGTATGTTTGAGGAGGATGAGTACGTTTGAGAAGATATTATGATATGATGATTATGATGATGATACGGGCCCTTGTGTGTTTATTTCGCATTTATATATATCTATACACTTGCTTATGTGTTACATTTTAACATTCATGTAGTTTAAGTATGCCTCTTTATATGGCATTGAGTGTGTATATTTCCGATGATTGACCCCGATTTATTTCTTGTTTTTAGATTCAGGTACCCCTTACCCGATATGACTTACTTATGTGGATGCTTGTCGGGACAAACCTTTTGGACGATTAGAGTGAGGGAGGCGCTTGACATTCATACTCTTTTGCTCATACGTTTTATCGTTTTGACCCGGCGCGGCCGTGGCATTTTGTTGTATTTATGATTTCCGCTTTTATTTCTATTCGAAACATTTTCGCGATAGTCTAGGACAGGTAAGGCCTCCAGCGGGCTTACGATCTTTTCGGGGTTCGTAATCCCCATCTTTTGACAACTAAATCCTCCGCTTAAATGAACCTAATAATAACTCGTACTCGGTCGTAAGATCCAAAGCTCACGGGAGAAGATCAAACTTCTCCTATAACGTTCCCCGATAATCTAGTACTCTGAACCTTATTTACCTTCTAAGTAGGTTTATGGAGGTTAATTCGGGTACTTAAATTTCGGGTCGTTACAATCATGATAACCAAATATTTCGAAAAATAACATAATAAGAAGCATATGCAAAATTGTATAGTAGTAGAAAATTGACGTGTTGAATATTTAGTTTAAGACGTCAAACTCGATCGAAAAATATTATGAAAAAATACGAACACGATTCGGGAAAAGAACTAGTATGTATTTATATAAATTCTTTGAATTTTCATAAGGGTATCAAATCTCGCTTGTATGGGGTGAAACACCGTTCGAAAGAGCTTGGATTAAATACCGTTTGGGCTTGACCGGTCCTTCGCGGTTCGCTTTGCTCGGGTGGTGTGTGTCTCTGCATTGGTGTGGCTGAGGGTTCTTCTTCTATGATGAGGTTCTAGCAGTTGGAGTCGGGTCTGACTGGGATCGAGGTGGTGTGTACGGGGCGACTCCGTGTACGAGAAGGAGCGTTCTGGAGGTTCGTCTTCACTACTCATAGGAATTCCTAATGTATCGCCGACCAGCGTTGCTGTTTTAGGACGGTGTTTGGCTTTCGTCCGTAGTCTACGTCCCCTTCGTGTTAGATTTAGTTTTCATTGACTGGTTTTCTTGTAGGGTGCGTTCTCACTTGTTGTATTACTCCGCTTTTTATTTTCGCTTTCGTTTGTATGTATTGTCGGGTTTCTGTCTGCCGACTTGTCGGCCATCGAAATTCAAGTATATCTGATCTCGGATTATTTCCTAATAAAAAAAAACGTCAATCTAATCAATATTTTTTCTTAACGGATGGATTAATTTTTTAGACTTTCAGGAAATTTTGGTTTTCTTGGAATCGAATCAATCGATATGGATTGAGAAAGCCCAATACGCATTCGACCCAACCCAATCCCTAAGGCTTATTTCGCGGGAATCCAACCAGAAAGTTAACGGACGACATGGCAACCGCGAATTGCCGAATTCGCACAACCCAAATCCAAACCACCACGGTCGGGCAAATTAAACGGCGTCGTTTTTAAACGACCCGATCAAAGATTCAGGGGTCCCCTCCTATGGCCTTCGCTGTGTTGCAATTTTGTGACCCGTGAGCGCAAATGATCAAAGGCGAAACCTTTCGCAAAAAGCCAACAATCAAATCTCTAATTTCTCTTTTGTTAGCCTCTGTGCGGCTCGGGGCACTCAGGGTTTTACAAGGGTTTTTATTATCCTCTTCTCCTTCTTGAAACTGAGATTGGAAGAAGAGCGAAAATGGGTTCCTTGGGAGATGGGTCGGAGAGAGAGGGGAAGGAATTAGGAGGGAGCGAAGTGGATGAAGAACCCATCTTGATGAAACAGTCTCAGCGGTTCACTATGTTCCCAATTCGGTATAATCAGCTTTGGGAGATGTATAAGAAGGCCGAAGCAAGCTTTTGGACTGGTATAAGTATCTCCTCCCTACTTTCTGTTTCTCTCAATTGAGCACTGAGAGGTTTTGTGGTTTGGCTTTGGACAAAGAACGTCCTTAATTGCTAAAAAAAACTTTTGTGGGGTTTTCAGGTCACAACTCATTCAACGTTTTAATTTGGTGATTTGAGAGATTGCATTTGTATGGATAATCGAATAATGCTTGGAAGACAAATGTTTATTTCGTACTTAATAACTTATATGAGTAGATAGACAATTAAACATTGCTTGATGTTATCCCTCAGACTAAAAATAATACTAATTGGTTGGTTTTATGTGACTTGAGGAAACACTGGCTAAGATGCTTCATCCATACAGTCCTTGTATTTTATTTGCAGTGGCTTTTTTCGCAGTTTGCTTGCAAAGTTGCGACATGTGAGTATTGTGTGTATTGTCAATTTGGGGGTAATTTGAAAGAGTGTCACTGCCTTTTGTTAATCTCTCTCAGTTTTACTGAATGTTCTATTGAAACTTGAGAGTTGTGTTCATGTATGAATTATGATGGTGTATATTTATCTGATTGTTGAGACGTCATACGGCGAAATGCCTGTACATACTGCAGGTTGATTAGGTGCTTCCGTGCTTAGCATGGTTTTGATCTACCATGAAATAATGAAATGTCATCATACATCCTCCTTTGTGTGATCCAGACAGCTCAGGTTGTTTAATTCTGATTTTAATATGTGGTTATTGGTGATGCAGCGGAGGAGGTTGATCTATCAGGTGATTTACAGCAATGGGGCACTCTGTCTGAATCTGAGAAACATTTCATATCTCATGTGCTGGCATTTTTTGCTGCATCTGATGGCATTGTTTTGGAGAATCTAGCTTCAAGGTTTCTGAATGACGTTCAAGTTGCGGAGGTGAATTTTTTTTTCTAATTCCGTTTAATGATTGAGGCATGAAATTCATTGTTTATTATGTATTTCTGATGCAGAAATTATGTTTTTGATTTTCTGCTTTAGCTTTTCGTTAATAAGAAACTTTTTGTTCGTTAAGGCCCGCGCTTTTTATGGATTCCAAATTGCAATGGAGAACGTACATTCTGGTATGGTTTCCTTTTATGTAGTTCTTGTTACGGGGAATCCACATGGTGAGCAAACTTAATATATAACATTTATCTTCATTCTGTTGGCAGAGATGTACAGCTTGTTACTGGAAACATACATTAAGGACTCAAAGGAGAAGGATCGCCTGTTCAATGCTATTGAGAGTATTCCTTGTGTGTCTAAAAAGGCCAATTGGGCATTGCATTGGATACAAAGGTAGTTTATCAAACTTTTACGGTAGCCTTTCCATGGAACTTGTATAGATATCTGAACTTTTGATATGGTTAACCATGAAAAGTTTTTCAAACCAGGCGATTTCTAAAAGTGTGAAAACATATTTGCTGGCAAATATTTTTCGTTCATAATTTTCTGCACCCCTTCCTGATTGTCAATGAAATTTGATGTTTCTTGAGGAGAAAAGTCCTCTAGGAATGAGCATTATGCCTAACTTCTTTGCACTTGCATTTATTTTGTCATTCCCTAAAGTTGGGAGCATAGGAAGAAATGTGATAATTAATTTTAACTACAATCTCGTTGCACTCTTTTTTCTTCTGATACCTTGAGCAGCTACAACAGTTTCGTTGATGGCACTTTCTCAATTCATGTATTGGAATATTGCAACTTGAGAATGGCTATGTCCATTTATGATGCCATTTGTTTGGTTTGTACAGTGGAAGTACTTTTGCTGAGAGGCTTGTGGCATTTGCTTGTGTAGAAGGAATCTTCTTCTCAGGAAGGTAATCCTCATTCATAGGGATCCCTTCTTAATTAATCAGTGTTCTTGTTGGATGGTTTTACATTGACATACTTGCTCATGTTCAGCTTTTGCGCTATTTTCTGGCTTAAAAAGAGAGGACTGATGCCTGGTTTGACATTCTCAAATGAACTTATTTCCAGAGATGAGGGTCTTCATTGTGATTTCGCTTGCCTCTTATACAGGTATATAACATTTTATTTTATTTTATTTTGCCTGAACCTCTTGTGCCCCTATGTACACCTTGCTTCTTATTTGATGCCTTTGTTAGTCATGGAATCCCCCTCAGCATTGTGAATTGTGATTGTTTTTGACAGTTTATTGCAGAAGAAGCTACAGATCCAAAAGATCCATGAGATTGTACTGGAAGCTGTTGAAATTGAGATAGAGTTTGTTTGTGATGCACTCCCATGTGCATTGATTGGCATGAATTCTATCCTTATGAGCCAGTATATAAAGTTTGTTGCTGATCGACTTTTGGTATGTATTCTATGTATCAATATCTCTTATTTCTCTTTGTTTATTTCACAATCCAACATAAATCTTTCTTTTGGATGTTGGCATATGGCAGTTTGTAGTAAGAATATTGGGTTTCTCTAATTATTAAGTGCTGATCTAGATGAGTGCCACTGTTTCTTCCCTTTTCAGGTTTCATTAGGCTACCAGAAGAATTACAATGTCGAAAACCCCTTCGATTGGATGGAACTCATATCATTGCAGTAAGTACCCTTTAGTATTTAATATTTATCTTACAAGGGAACATGCTACTAGAAGAACTCATCTGATGAAAATGTATCCATGACAAAAACCGGGATGTTGAAATGGCCTTAAAATGATGGTAACTTTTCAACTTCAGCTACATGATATATCCGATGATCATGCAAGATTAAACAGCTGATGAATCATTATCCTTTCATTCCTGAAACATCATGTATTTCCCTCATCTGATGTTACTCGAATGCACGTTTTATTTCTTTCTAGAGGTAAAGCCAATTTTTTCGAGAAAAGGGTGGGTGACTATCAAATGGCGTCAGTTATGTCAAGTCTACAAGACGGTGGGAAGAACTTCGTCTTCAAGCTGGACGAGGATTTCTAGTTGATGTATCAAAAACTCAAGATCAAAGTATATCCGGTACCATTTCATTTCTTTTCATATTTTGTGCTTCCCGATTTTACTGTGCTGCCACCAGTTGTAGGTCATTCAGTAGTTGCTGCTCTTATAAACCTATTGTATCATGCCTTCAAAGTTCAACCTGTATTATTGATGAATTGGATGTCAAAACTTTTGTAGTCACTCATCTGACAATTATCATGTATCAGTTCATATTGATACAGATTCAGAGTAAAGTAAGCAAATTGAAAGTGCAAAGAACTCAAGTCAGTTTCTTCAATTTTAATTCTAAAGATGGAAGATGATAGCATAAAAGAACCCTTAATTTCATGTCTACCATCAAATGTAAACTCTGATACCCACATTGCAAAATGAATCATTTCATGTGTCGGTTTAGCAGGATTATACACTACTCCGTATGTCGTAAAATTCCAACTAGTTGAAAGACAATGTAAAATGTACATCTGCATAACTTCAATCAAGAGCTCCAACCAGGAAATCTTCAAACCTGCATCCAGCCATCCGAGAGCGAGATAAACTCCAGCTACAAGGACTGGTCATACAATCAAGCAGTTCAATCTCATCATCCTGCAGATGCATCCTCAATCTCTTCTTGCACAGCTTCAGCTGCTGTTCAAGGAGACTCCTTTCGTCCTCGTACTGCATCACAATCCGCTGAAGCGACTGGATCACCTCATCATCATAAGCCTGCTTATCCTCCCCCAACCTCTGCAGCTGATTCGCCTCAATCTGCAACGAGCTCTTCTCGTTCTGCAGCCGCAAGATCATCGCCATGGCTTCCTCTGCAGCTGAAGCTGCAGCCATCCTCTCCTTCTCCAGATCCCTCTGAGCCGCATTCACTATCCGCTTCTGATCCTTCACCATTTCCCTCAATTCAATCACACTAAAAACCTCGTCTTCAACGCACACTTCATTTTCCCCTTCCTCCTGTTCTTCTTCAAGCTCTTCATTTGCCCCGAGAAAATCATCTCTCTCCTCCACACAATGGTCCCCATTTGGTTTGCTGATCTTCCTCGATTCCTTAAACACCCTTTTTGAACAGAACCTATTAAAACCCCCAAATTGCAAAACCCTAAGCCCCAGCCCAAACGCCACGAACAACAGGAGAAGGGCATTGCTGCAGCCGAACACGAAAAATCCGCATCCGAAATCTCCCATCTGTGTCAGAATCTTCAGGCTCCAGGCGCACTCCATCAAGATAAACCCTAAAAGGATTGGGAAAATGGAGTTGCAAAACCCTAGCACTGACCATAAGGCTACCAAAATGCATAACAGAGGTGAGGGATGCATTTGGTGAATCAAATTTCGCCGAAAAGAACTTCGAATTTCGCCCCCAAATTGAAATCCCGATTGCCAATGCGTCCTTGAAGGCTCTGAAAATCAGAGAAAAAGAGACCTGAGTGCAAAGCAAGAAAAGGAGGAAACGGCAAAATCGAAAACTCTTGTCTGTGCTATTTTGTATAAATTGGAGTAATTAGGGTTCGAAATCCGCCACTGAAGATGAAGCACATTGCAATTTGCACACGAAAATGAAGGGCGGTTTCTGAATTACGATGGATTGGGGATGTTGGAATGACTGCAACGACTACGAGTGTGGTAAGGGCGTGAATTTCGAGTTCGAAGGACAAAGCGCCAAGCGAACATAGAACGATGGTCGTAATTTAACGGAACAATCGGGGTTAGTTTTGTAATTTCTGATATGCAGGCTAGTAACGGTCAGCTGTATCCTAACGGACATATTATAATCGACAAATTAATATGTTTACGACTAAATCCGTATTACAGTAATACTGTAATTTTATTCACCGGTATTAATTAGTCTGAGGAATATTCCCATATTAATTGGATGATTGTACAATGAATTGGCATTTAAATATTATGTTTTACTCTAAAAAAATATTACCTCCGTTCAAAATTATATAGGCTTTTACTTTTCGATATGTTTTTAAGGAGCGAAAAACTCTATAAAATATTAATTTTTTAATTAATTTTTTTATATAATCTAATTTAATACTTATTAGTATCAAATTATGTAAAAAAATTAATTTAAAAAATAATATTTTATAGAGTTTTCACTCCTTAAAAAATGTGCCGAAGAATAAAAACTCATGTATTTTAAAACGGATGGAGTATCAATTATATGTAGTTTTGTATGTTTACATTGGCCAATATGGTAATGTTGTAAATGTGGATATAATTAAAAACACAAAACAAAAATAAAAACTTAATGCGATTTTAGAATTTGCTTACTTTTTTTTTTTTTTTTTGCTTCAAATAATTTGCTTACTTAAAAATTTTGGAGGATTAGCATTGTCTCTTTTTTCATTTTACCGTGGTAAATATTCGAAATAAATAGTGGGTGGGATTTTTTGCACTTGCACATTGGAATCTAAAAGCACTAAGAATTTGTATTTTAATTACTTAAATTCAAGGTGATATTTGTCTGTAAATAAACTTTTTCATTTGACTGATATATATATTTAGTGTAGTAACGGTCAAACTAAGGTGTGAGTAAGTGTATAGCTCATATATATTGCATAATAATTAGGGTGATAAGTTATTAAGTTGGTCAAAATCGGTTATCCATTACTATTTAATATTAGAACTATTTCAGTAGCTATTATTAAGATGAATACATCTTGCACAATAATACTTTCTAGAATCTAACCGTTAAGTACATATTATATCCAACATACCTCTTTTTTTTTTTTTTGAGAATTTATTAAGGTGATATAAATCATTTAACTCCTAAAGATTTTGAATTAATTAATGATATATATATATAGGGGTGCGCTCCGGTGAAAACCAAAATTATGCTAAAAATCCGTGAGGACCGGTTTTTTAGTCCGGTTCACTTGCTTTATAGTCCGGTTATGAATAAAACAAATCTATAAAGTCATAAATTTTAGCCCGGTTTTTAATAAAACCGAGCTATAAAGTCACTATTGTTGTGTACTTTTTATCTAAGGTGAATGAACCACCTTCTGAATTCCCTCCCGGATTTCATTCTCAAACACACACACAATGTATGCATGAATCCTCCTCTATAAATAGGTATGCACTCAATGTAAATGAAATCATATTGAATAGATCAAAGTTATCAAAAGCTTCTCATTCATCTCAAATTGCACAAAATATATATCACATTATCAGCACGAGATCTAAAACCAACTGAGTTTCTGAGATCTCAAGGTAAAAACCTTAAATCTCAACTCTTCAATTCGAAAAAAGTTTTTACCAAAATCGATTTTAGAGGAGTATGCTCTGTAGTTGCCCAAAATTTGGGATCTTCTACATCGGAAACTCATAAGACCCTCAGATCTCCATGTTTTACATCATCCTTGTTCAGATCCGTTTTCAAAACTCACAAAGAATGGAACACAGAAAGAAGCTCAACACATCTTCATGAGTTTTCATACGAAAACGAATTTTTCAAAGCCAAAATACGGGAATTTCATCGTAGGGTTTTTGAAAATCCTTCACTTCAAAACAAGATTAGTAAATTTAGAGCCATTACAAGATATTTGCAAAATACTGCATAATACAATACCCTTTTTTAACTACATTTTTCGAAACTCGCCTTGGTAGAGCTTTAAGGAAACCACCATAATCGCTATTGTTACTCCACAACGAAGGAAACCACCATAATTGCTATTGTTACTCCACAAACAACGAAGGAAACCACTATAATCGCTATTGTTACTCCACAAACAAACATCCTTAGCAAAACACGATCGATCTCGGTCATTTTTTGCTTGAGCGAACGGCGATAGGATGAGGGAGATGGAGGATGATGATAATGAAAAAGGAGCGAGGTGTGAAGTTGAAGGGCGGTAGTGGTAGAGCTTTAAGCTGGGAAAAGTAAAGGGAAAGAGGGGGAAAGGATATATATATATATCCCCAAACCTAGCTAGACTACCGTTTCTTTCAATTTGATTTTTGAATGCATATGAATCATGCATTTTTTCTTCTCGGTAAAGGTTGAAAGTGTACATGATCAACTGACATTTAAGCCTTCTTTTTTTAGCTGCATGCAAATTAAATATTTATAGATATATAATGCCATACTTTCTGCAATCAAAGTACCACCTAACATGTACTTTGATTTCTACCTACTCCATGGTCAAAACTGAAAGGCATACAAATATATATAATATTTCACTCCAGCATTCATGATGTCATTCATATTCAAATATAAATATAATTGCATGGTGCCATGTCAATGTTTGAATGAAATATCACACCCATTTGTACATATACACAATTACTATTTAATATTATATTAGTGCATTAATTAATGTTATTATAAACCCGCATGATTATATACATGGTAGAAAGTAACGGTAGGTTAGTATATTAATTTGCAAACATATCATTTATATCTCCCTAATTAAAATTATAGTTTGTAAATTATTTCCAAGATATTTACACTCACGTATATGTCTTGTAATTTTATTTTTGTAGTGCTAACTATTATGGCAAACATCACCAAGAGAGAATTCGATATCCTAGATCTCTAGGAGACAAGTTCCTTGAGTGGAGAGTGGATGCCTTAACACACCTTAAGTCCAGAGGTGTTGAAAAGACCATTGAGGCTGACAATACCACCACTCCACAAGAGAAGGCACAAGCCATTGTGTTCATTCGCCACCATATTCATGAAAGCCTGAAATCTGAATATTTATTGGTGGAAGATCCCAAGGAACTATGGGAGAATCTGAATGAAAGATATGGCAACCAGAAGAATATCTTATTCCCAATGGCCTTATATGAATGGAACTCTTTAAGGGTTCAAGATTTCAAAAATATCAGGGAGTATAGCTCCGCTGTGCAGCGAATCACATCATAGCTAATGCTATGTGGTCATGAGATTACAGATGGGCAAAAGATGGAGAAGACATTCTCCACAATGCATGCATCTAATTTGTTGTTACAGCAACAATACAGACAGAGTGGCTTTAAGAAGCACTCTGAACTAATACATGTAATGCTAGTGGCGGAAAAAAACAATGAGCTCTTGATGAGAAACCATGATATGAGGCCCCCTGGCGCAGCACCATACCCTGAAGCAAATGTTGTTGATGCTATGAATGCCAACCCAAAAGGGGGGGGGGGGGTAATGACCCTAAAGGTTCACGGGGGTACAGAAGGGGAAAGTATCGTGGCAACAATCATAAACAAAACTATGGGAGAGAAAGGCAACCATGGAGAATCATTCTCCAAGGGGATGAAGCCAAAGGTCCATAGGGGTTCAACAAAAACCCCAAACAAACCAAAGTCACAATGTTACTGGTGTGGGATGACTGGTCATTGGGCTAAAGTGTGTCGCACAGCAAGACACTTGTGTGAGCTGTATCAGGCCTGTCTCAAGGAAAAGGGGAAGGATATGGAAACAAAATTTGTTGCCACTAATACCCCACTAATGCCGAGTGACCTGAATATCAATGACTACATGGGTAATGAACTTGGTGATGGATTTGACCAAGATGAAGGCACTAGCTTTTCAATTTATATGCATGAAATAAATTAAGGATGCTTGTAATACATTTTCCTTGTCTTGTATCCATGTCGTGTAAGATATTTGTCATGAGATGTAAGATATTTGTGTAAGTTTAATTTCCACCATGTAATATAATGTCTAACTCTATGTTTTTCTTAATTCTTGAAGTCATGAATCCATCTGGAGTTAAGCCTGATTATAAGCATCAATGTCTAGTGGACAGTGCAACAACCCACACCATCCTGAAAAACAAGGAATACTTCACTTAGTTGACAATCTTTGAAGGAAATGTCAACACTATATCAGGTGTGGCAAAGATGGTCAAAGGATCTGGAAAGGCTTGCCTTTCGCTTCCAAAAGGGACAAAATTGGTAATAAAAGACGCATTATACTCCAGCAAGTCTCAAAGAAATTTATTGAGCTTTAAATATGTGCGTCATAATGGTTTTCATATTGAAACCATAAATGAAAATGAAAGGGAATACTTGTGCCTGATAGCACATGTGTCTAACAAAAGGAAAGTGGTAGAAAGACTACCAGCTTATTCCTCTTGGCTATATTATACCTACATTAGTCCATTTGAGGTTAATATAGTAACTACACCAAGTCTGGATGACCATAAGATGTTTACCCTCTGGCATGACAGATTGGGCCATCCAGGTACATTGATTATGCACATAATCATTGAGAATTCAGTTGGTCATACATTAAAAAAGAAGAGGGCTATCCAGACAAGTGATCTCAATTGTAATGCTTGCTCGTTGGGCAAACTGATCACTAGGCCCTCGAAAAATAAAATAGCAGTTGAGGCTCCTGCATTCTTAAAATGAATTCAAGGGGATATATGTGGGCCAATTATCCCACCGTGTGGACCATTTCGTTACTTCTTGGTGCTAATAGATGCATCTACACGATGGTAACATGTGAGTTTATTATCGACAAGAAATATCGCGTTCGCTAAACTCCTTGCTCAAATCATACGATTAAGAGAACAATTCCCATATTATACAATAAAGAAAATCCATTTGGATAATGCAGGAGAATTCACTTCCCAAGCATTTAATGACTATTTAGGGTTGGGCATCCGGTCTGGACCGAATCGGACCAGACCGAAATTTCCAAGACCGGTGGACCGGAAATTTTAGGAACATGGACCGCGGATCGGACCGGGACCGGAATTTATGGTACCGGGTTTTCCGGTCCGTGGACCGTTTGGACCATTTAGACCGTCACTTCGTTGATTTACACTTGATTTTTTTTGTAAAAAAAAACAATAGTTTTGCAGCACAACCCTAATTCAAGTGAAAAAAATGGTCCCTGCATTCTTCATTTCACCCATGGATTCATTAATTCCTTTGAAGAAAATGGTTCAACATAGATCAAAGAAGAGTGATTTTAAAGATAAAACAAAATGGTTCAACTTAGATCTGAAAATCCATAAAGTACAAAATCGAAACTAGATCCGGAAGTTTTCTAAAGTACAAACTGAATTCCCTAAAATCGAAACTAGATCTGAAAATTTTAAACTACAAATTGAAAAAATTTCTCTAACCTAGATCTGAAATTGGGACGAGATAAACTAAAATCGACATTACAAAGTTACAAATCAGGACGAGATAGATAAAAGAGAGGGGAGATGGATCGGAGGCCTACTGGCGATGGACGAACAACTGAACAAGGGCGAGGGCGGTGGTGAAGCCGCGAAGGGCGATGACTGATACTAATGAGTGGGGGCGAAGGGCAGTGCCGATTGGCGAACGGGCGATGAACGACGGCGAAGGGCGACGGGGACTAGGCGCGAGTGAGCAGCGAGTGCGAGGATTACTGCGACTCTGCGAGCACCGAGCAACGAGAAGGCTGAAGAGAAGAGAGATCGAGAGAGTACTCGGAGGGGAGAGAGAGTCTGCGCGAGTGAGTTACTGGTAAGAGGCTTCGTGAGAGTACGGAGAAGAGAGATTGAGAGAGGGGCTGCGTGAGAGTCGGAGGAGAGGGCACCCCATTTTTTTTTTTTTTTATATATAAACCCGGTCCAATTCCGGTCCGGCCCGGAAATTCCGGTATGGTCCCGGGTTTGGACCGGAAACTGGAAATGGAAAATCCTTGGACCATGGACCAGACCGTAATGCTTCCGGTCTGATCCAATTTATGCCCAGCCCTATGACTATTGCATGTCCATTGGGATTATAGTTGAGCATCCAGTAGCACATGTACATACTCAAAATGGTATTGCAGAATCATTACTTAATTAAACGATTACAACTGATTGCTAGACCATTGCTGATGAAATCTAAGCTACCATCATTAGCATGGGGACACGCAGTATTACATGATGCAGCCTTGATTCGACTCAGGCCAACTGCATATCATAAATATTCCTCGATGCAACTTGTGTCTAGCAAAGAGCCGAATGTGTCGCACCTAAAGGTGTTTGGATGTGCAGTCTATGTCCCAATTGCACCACTGCAATAGACAAAGATGGGTCCTCAAAGGAGACTGAGATTATATGTTGGTTTTGAATCTCCTTCAACCATTAAATATCTTGAGCCAACAACAGGTGACCTATTTACAGCAAGATTTGCTGATTGCCATTTTGATGAATATACATTCCCAACTCTAGGGAGAGAAAAGAACAAAGTTGATCCTAATAAAGATGAGGTCACCTAGGATGTCATGTCATTGTCATATCTTGATCCTCGAACAAAAGTGTGTGAACAAGAGGTACAAAAGATAATTCATTTGCAAGGACTGGCTAATCAGTTGCCCGATGCATTTACTGATATAGCAAAAGTGATAAAGTCGCATATACCTGTTGTAAATGCCCCTGCAAGAATTGAAGTACCCATGGATCTACCAAGTAAGCCAATCGCTAATGAATCTGTTGTACGTAAAAGGCGAGGTAGACCACTTGGTTCAAAGGATTTGAAACCAAGACATCCAAGGAGGCAAAACGGCATGATTGGTAATCCCATAATAGTCCAGCCAAATAACGAGGGCAAAGAGGTCAATAACGAGGATATCTTGAAAGACAAAGCAAATTCCTCGGAAGAAGAGAATCTTGTTGAACAAGATGAAAAAGCGAGTCTTCTTGAAGAAGACAGAACAATCGACTTAATTATGAAATTTACATAAACTATGTATCCACAAGAACACGATGGAACAGGAAAGATGTCGTTGTCAATGAAATCTTTGCCTATTCAGTAGCAGTTGAAATGATGGCTGAAGACGACGATACTTAACCAAAAACAGTTGAAGAGTGTCGTCGTAGGAAAGATTGGTCTAAATGGCAAGAAGCAATTCAGGCTGAATTAAAATCACTTGAGAAGCGTGAAGTTTTCAGTCTTGTAACTCAGACACCGAAGGGGGTAAGGCCAGTGGGCTATAAGTGGGTCTTTGTGAGAAAAAGAAATGAGAAAAATGAGGTAGCAAGATATAAGGCAAGGCTTGTAGCACAAGGTTTTTCACAACTGCCAGGAATTGATTACGAAGATACGTATTCACCGGTAGTTGATGCAACTACCTTAAGATTTCTGATTAGCCTGGTAGTGGCTGAGAAGCTACATATGCGCTTAATGGATGTCGTGACTACATATCTGTATGGGTCACTTGACACAGACATCTATATGAAAGTCCCTGAAGGACTAAAATTGTCTGAATCTTGCAAATCAAAGCCTCGAGAAATGTTCTCCATCAAGTTGAGGAGATCATTATATGTGAAGGTTCGATAATGTAAAACAAAGTAATGTAAAGATACTCTAGAAGGGGGGTTGAATAGAGTATGCCAGTTTTTCGCATATAGTCTCAAGACTTTTGATGCTCGTGAAAAATCTTTTGAGATTAGACTTAGTCTTTCTTCGAAAACCTGAATCACAAAGTTAAACAGTACGAACCAAATGCGAAAATAAGGTAAAGCAATAAGTAAAGGACTCGATGAGTTGTTTACGAGGTTCGGCACGAACTTGGCCTACGTCCCCGCCTAGGGTTCTTCCACAACCCTAGGATTCAACCGGCTTTTATTGATTCACAAGACTTAGGATCCTAGTAGCTCCCCGAGAAGCCTCTCTCCTATACAATTGCAATCTAGTCAACTCACGTTCCCTTGGAGTCCTAGACCAATCTAGAAGATCCCCACCTCTCTATGCTATCTAGTACAATCCTCTTACACTTAGTGAATCAATCGCCTAGTGTTCACTTCCCGAGTTACAAACTCTCGAGTATAACACTATAACTGAATATATCCTATAAGCTCACTGTGTAACTCTCAAATGCTTTGAAATGAAATAACAGACTCTTAGGACAAGCAGAGAGCATACGAAGACAGATTTCTCTTGAAGGCTTAGAGTGTATCAAAAGCTCGTGTTCAATGTATGTATCTTCTGTCTTCATCTTCCTTCTCTTTATATAGAGACAAATCGGCGCCAAGGATCTTCTCCAACGGCTAGTCAAGATCATGGCTTGAGCTGGATCTTCTATCTTTGGAAACTTCGAAGGCCATAATCTTTCCGATTTGAATCTTCTCAAATTGCTTCATAAGAAAAGAAATATCGTTCGAAAATACTTCCTGAAAGGTTAGTTATATATAATAATAAAATGGAAGCATATAATAACATAAAATAATATTTCGAACAATATCATATAGAACAGGTTTTGTGTTTCATCAACACTGTAAAATCTTCAAGGCCTTTGACAGAAACAAACTGTCAAAGCCTTTGAAACATATTCCGATTTTCATCAAGGGAGTGGAGTTATTAATATCCCCCTTGATGAAAGACAAAATCTGTGCATCCCTGTAACTTAGTCAAGCATAAATAATATAAGTGAAATCAGACTAATTACCTGCATGGGTTAGATAAATGTTGGATCAAAATTTTTAAAGCAAGACCAGTCATCCAACCGAAAACCAAAAATCAAAACCTAAGGTCTTCCAAGACCTTCACAGCGAAAAGTTTTCAAGTCTAAACCACCACAGATCATCTCCCCCTTTTTGTCTTTCAAAAAAGGGAGGAGGTAAAACAGTCACCAAAAGTTTTGAAATTGTTTCCAAAAACCAGCAATGTATCAAGTTTGGGATAGGGATGGAGTAGGATAGGGTTAAGCTTCGTCAGCCGGAGCATCATCAGTGAGCCTCGTCCACAGACCTTGCAGCATCTTGGTTATCCCGCTCATCTCCATCATAACCTCCTTGTGCAGCTCCTTGAGATCCAGGCGAACTTCCTCCAAGCCCAACTCCAGGTTGTCTATGCGCTCATCAACAGCTGAGCCAGTGGGAAGAGCTTTTGAAGGAGAGGCAAGACTCAAGGTCCCTTGGGGAGACCGAGTGGTGCCTATCTTTACAAGGCTCTTGGAGTCGAACTTGCCCATATGACGCTGCTGTTCTTCATTTTTGAAATTAATTCCAGAAGCTTTGAATATTTAGGTCAAAAGGGTGGCAAAGGGGAGGGGAGTTCCTTTCCTGGCTTTTCTTGTGTGAGCCATGGATCCTAAAATGGTGCTGGCCAGATCAAGATCAAGGCCATTGAGGATTCGGTAAAGGAGGACCATGGCATTGTTAGTAAGGAGCGAGCCAAAGTTAAGACGGGGTAAGAGGCATCAGACAATGATGTTGAATATAATTTTTGCCTCTAGGGTAAGGGATGAGTGGGTGAGCTGCTTTGAAGTGCTGTTAGATGCTTCGAGTAGTAGGTATTTGGATCGGGCAAGGATGATACAGTTTTCTTTAGAGGGGTGTACTTCAGAGGGTGGACATGGGCTAGGTAGGCCAAGGAAATCTGCAAAATCAGTGGAGTTGAAAGAGATTCTAACTCCCTTGACAACAGATTCCAAGGACCAACCATTGGCATCGTGTTTAGCTTTTAGGTTAATGTAGAACATGCGGGTTAGCTAGGGATAGTATACAGTTTCAAGATTGAGAATGGTCCAGGCTGGGGATTTTTTTAGAAGAGCAATGCAGGGCAACTTCAAAGCTTCAAAGAACTCGATATCCAAAAAATCAGAACAGCATATCCTACGAGTTCGAAACTCATCTACCCACTTACCAGCTGTCTCAGCATTTTCAAACCATGAAGAGGGTAAGGATTGGTTTACCTGGATGTAGGCGGGTGGATCGGCATTCTTCCTTTGAGCCTGTGTTGGAGCAGTCCTCTTGACAGGCGCCTCAAGACCTCTGAGGGTGCTCTTCCTGGTACGCTTGGGAGATGGAGGCTTGACAGCAGTTGGGGCTTTTCGCTTCTTTGGAGACGGGGGAGGAGGAGAAGGAGAAGGAGAGGCAACATGTTCTAGCTCCTCTTCCTCCTCATCCTCAGACCCCGATTCCTCACCGCACCCCGCGTCATCTCCTTCAGCTTCCTTGTCCTCTCCAGATCCGTTTTGCTCTTCGTCCTCTTCCTCAGGCTCCTCTTCAGAAGGAACCTCCTCGGCTTCGGCTTCCTTCCGAATCCTCTCAGCTTCCTCCTCGACAAGTTTCCTTGCAAGCTCGGCCTCCTCCTCGACCTTCTTCTTTTTCAAAGCTTCCTCTTCGGCTTCCTTGGCTGCATCCCTTTCCAGAATGGCGTCGAGATTGTCTTCATCCTCTTCCTCGTCCACCTCCTCAGCGATGACTTTCTTTTTCCCTTTCTGTTTCGCACTGAGAGGTATCTTAGCAGAGCGTTTTTTAGAGCCCTTGGTAACAGTGGTCGTGCTCTCAGCGATGGTGCTCTGGACAACAGCAGGGACAATGGCTTGAGGAGTGAGTTTAGGTGTAGGAGAGGTGGCAGTGGCCTGGCGTCCCTTGGGGGTGGTTCCAAGTCTTTTGGGTATGGAAGCTTTCTTTGATTTGGGAGCCATGGAGGAAATCGGCTAGGGTTTTTAGAACAGTTTGAGAGGTTGAAGAAAGAGAAGTTGGAAGGGTTTTGGATAAGTCTGAGTTTGTGAGGGAATCGGGTACAGAGTTGGGTTTAAGTAGAGAGAGATAATGATGGAGTGATGGGACGGGTTTAGAGTTCCAAGGGGGTAATTATATCATTGCCAATTTTGAAAACATTTCCAATTCAAAATTCAAATTAATCCATTAAAATAGGAGGGAAATAACCGAAATATTTTGTTCCAAAAATAAAATATCTCAACGGAAAAAATATAACATAAATAGACAATTTTGAAATCCGATAAAAATATAATTGATTAAATATCTAGAAAGATATTAACCAAATATACGTGATCTGTTATATGTGATCTACCATTTAGTTCACAAACCTTGACATAATTCTCAAAGGTCTTGACACTAAGTAGAGTTTATCTTTCGTAAAGGGAAAGCTCCCCCTACGAAAGTGCATCCTTGTTAAGCATCCCAATCTCTCGTCTAATGAAGATGAACCTGTCCTCTGCCAAAGGCTTAGTAAAAATGTCAGCCCATTGATAATCAGTTGAAATAAACGAAATGGACACATCACCTTTTTCAACATGGTCTCTAATGAAATGATGCCTTACATCAATATGTTTGGTCCTTGAATGCTGAACAGGATTCTTAGTAATGGAGATGACACTTGTATTGTCACATTTAATAGGAATACCTTTGAGGTTGATGCCAAGATCTCGCATTTGTTGAGCTATCCAAAGGATTTGGCAGCAACAGGCTCCCGCTGCAATGTATTCGGCTTCTGCAGTGGATAGAGCAACTGAGTTTTGTTTCTTCGAGTGCCAACTTATCAAAGATGCTCCTAAGAATTGGAAACATCCTGATGTGCTCTTCCTATCCACCTTATAGCCTGTAAAATCTGCATCAGAATATCCAATTAATGTGAAATCCTTTTGCTTTGTGTACCATAGTCCAAGCTCCTTAGTGCCATTGAGATATCGAAAGATCCTCTTCATAGCTACGAGGCGAGATTCTTTAGGATCAGCTTGAAACCTAGCACACATGCAAACACTAAACATGATGTCAGGTCTACTAGCTGTGAGATATAGTAAAGATCCAATCATTCCTCGATACTTCTTTTGATTGACACTTTTCCCAGTCTTGTCTTGATCTAGAGATAATGTTGAGCTCATGGGAGTCTTGGCTGCTTTGGATTGATCCATCTTGAACTTCTTCAAGAGATCCTTAGTGTACTTGCTTTGGTTGACAAAGATCCATTTCTTGGATTGGTGAACTTGTAATCCCAAAAAGAAGTTGAGTTCACCCATCAAGCTCATCTCGAATTCACTGCACATGATGTCAGAAATTTCCTTGCACAAAGTTGTGTTAGTAGCACCAAATAATATATCATCTAAATAAATTTGAATAACCAAAATGTCCTTTCCTTTGGTCTTGATAAAAAGAGTCTTGTCAATCAACCCCCTTTTAAAATCATTTTCTAAAAGATATTTTGACAAGCGCTCATACCAAGCTCTTGGGGCTTGTTTCAAACCATAAAGCGCTTTGTCAAGTTTATAAACATGATTAGGAAATTCCAAACTTTCAAATCTTGGGGGTTGAGCCACGTAAACTTCTTCTTCTAAGAAACCATTAAGAAAAGCACACTTGACATCCATTTGATATAACTTTATGCTCATAAAAGATGCAAATGCTAATAAAATGCGAATAGCTTCAAGCCTGGCTACGGGAGCAAAGGTCTCCTCATAGTCAATACCTTCCTCTTTATTGTAGCCTTGAGCAACAAGCCTTGCCTTGTTCCTCACAATCTTACCATTCTCATCTAGCTTGTATCGAAATACCCATCGTGTGCCAATGACTGATTGATGCTTTGGCCTAGGCTTCAAGGTCCAGACTTTGTTCCTTTCAAATTCGTTAAGCTCACTTTGCATAGCAATGATCCAATCTGGCTCTTGAAGGGCCTCATCTACCTTCTTTGGTTCAATAAGAGAAACAAACGCGTGAAAAGCACAAAGATCTTTAAGTTTAGAACGAGTTTAAACACTAGAAGTAGGGTTAGAAATGATATCCTTTAATGAGTGTGATGAGGAGTATTTAAATTTCCTTTTGCTAGTCTCAGCTCCTTGATTCGTCACACCAGCAAGATTGACTTGTGGTACATCTGACTCCGTGGTCCTGTTAGGTTCAGTTACAGCAGTTTTTGACGTCTCAACACTGTTGGATTGGACACCAAGGGCTTTGGACGAATCTTCAACACCTTGGGCCAATTCTTCAGTGTTAATAATCTATTCCTGCATGTTCCTCTTTTCTGTGTTCTTGGTAGCAGCATCATCACCTTCCACGTTCTCTGCATGGATGTTAAGATCTATATCTGCAGCACTTTCACTCAAAGAACCGTCATTGCATTCATCAAATATAACATGTATACTTTCTTCAACTAACTGGGTCCATTTATTGAAGATTCTATAAGCTTTGCTACTTGTGGAGTAGCCAAGAAATATACCCTCATCACTACGCGCATCAAATTTCCCAAGGTTATCTTTTCCATTGTTATGAACAAAACAAGTACAGTCAAAGGGTTTAAAATAAGATATAAGTGGTTTGCGGCCTTTGAAAAGTTCATAAGGAGTTTTCTTTAAGATAGAACGAATAAGACAACGATTCAAAATATAATTAGCCGTGTTAACAGCTTCAGCCCAAAAGGTTTTAGGTAATGCATTTTCTAAAAGCATAGTCCTGGCCATATCCTCTAAGGTGCGGTTCTTTCGTTCCACAACCCCGTTTTGTTGAGGTGTCCTAGGAGCAGAAAAGTTATGGGAGATGCCATATTTAGCACAAAATAAATCAAACTGAAGTTGATCACTCCGAATTGACACTATGGGCTCATTTCTTAAAGTTTGCAACTCCTTACACAGTTTTGAAAACTCAAATAAGGCCTATGATTTTTCTTTTAAAAATGCAACCCAAGTATATCTAGAAAAATCATCAACAGCGACAAGCATGTACTTTTTACCATTGGGAGATTTGACTCGCATAGGACCACATAAATCCATATGTAAAAGTTCAAGGGGTCTAGAAGAACTTACAACCTTTTTGGGTTTGAAAGAGCTACGTGTTTGTTTACCTCGTGTGCATGCATTGCACATATCAATACCTTTGAAGTCCATCTCAGGTAGCCCTCTTACAAGCCCTTTGGACATAAGCTTCTGTAGTGTATGTGGACTCACATGACCGATTCTCCTGTGCCAGAGCTTTGGATCGTCCGTCAAAGCCTTTAGACAAGTTAAGCTTCCTTGTGCCACTTGATCAGCATTTACAGCGTATATATTGTTGTAACGATATGCAGTCAGTATAACTTCACCTGTATCTTCTCTGCACACTAGACATCTTTTCTTGCTAAATCGAACATTGTTGCCACTATCACATAGTTGAGAAACACTAAGCAAATTATACTTTAAACCATTAACAAGATAGACATTTTTAATACTATGGTTGGAATCACTTCCAACTAGACCTGTCAAACGGGTCGTTCGGGTCGGGTTCGGGTCGGGTCACTTCGGGTCTCGGGTAATACGGGTCCCGGGTAATACGGGTTTCGGGTATTTTCGGGTCCCGGGTAATACGAGTTTGACCGGGTTTTCGGGTCATTTCGGGTCGATTTCGGATTGGTCAATTTTTTCTTTTTTAAATTAAAAAAAATCATGATTTGATTATTTTGCGATAAATTTAAAATTCTAAATTTAAATACGTTGTTCATAAGTTCTGGTGCTTGTAATTATATACTATATTTGATCTAAAATATTTGATTTTTATTATTTCTCGTAATTTTTAATAAAATGTAATAATATATAAAATATTAAATTTTCAAATAATTTTTTAAAAATAATTTCATACAATTAGTAATAAGTATAGAATTGTTTTAATATTTTAATATTTTTTAGAATTTTTATCTTCTTAAAAAATTCTGTTGAAAAATAAAAAATCAAATACTATCGATCGGACGGAGTATTACACAATACAAATAAATATAAAAGTTGATTTGAAATCAATCGGGTCACCGGGTCGAAACCCAGATTACCCTGAAAATTTTCGGGTATTTCGGGTTCGGGTCGAAAAAAAATTATGGGTCGAAATTCCCGGGTTCGAGTTGAATTTTTTTCGGGCGTTCGGGTCGGGTTGGGTTTTGACATGTCTACTTCCAACCCTACCAATACCAACGATGTCACATTTTCCTTTGTCACCAAGAGTGATGGTTCCCGTGGATTGCTCCTTTAGATCATGAAAGAGAGAACTCTTCCCACTCATATGCCTTGAGCATCCACTATCAATAATCCATTTGTGCTCTTTCACCTTGGTGATCTCCTGCAAGACAAACATCAACCTTTGTGGCTAGACCAATAAGCAAATTTGGATCCATTGTTGGAGTAAACCATATTTGGTAAAATTGTGCCTTTTGGAACCCAAACTTGTGTTATCCGTTCTTTTCTCAAATGAACAGGAAATGTATTGCGAATGATATAAAGATCCTTTCTTCTATAGGGGCAGGTCTCTTTTACATGTCCCTTTCTAACACAGTGGTGACTTATAGGAGAGGTTCTACTTCCTTTTGCCTTTACAAAGGTGGTAATGTGATGCTTCTTTAAAAACATTGGATTGTAACCAATACCACTTTTGTTTAGAGAGCTTTGTTGCTCACCCAACATCCTATCAACAGTGCCTTTGGATTTGGTAAGACTTATGAGGGCTGTCTATTGGTCTTGAATCTTATTATTCAGGGAGATCTTCTCGTTCTCTAAGTCATGATGCTCATTTCTTAGAGAGAAGAGATGTAGCTTGAGTTCGGATTTCTCTGAGTCAAGCGTCTTGACTTTAATGTCAAGACCTAAATAAGAAGCTTCAAGACTTTTGACCCTCATAGAGAGATCCTCAATAGTTCTTTCCTGTTCCACAGTTCTCTTGATAAGAATGTTAGTCTGGGCAATAAGTTTCTCTTCATTGGCAATCATATTAGAAAGGAATTCCGATAATACCTCTTTTGGACTTGCCATAAGTTCTCTTACAGTTGCTTCAAGCTTCTCATCGTGGGATTCGTCTTCTGAGGCCATAAGACAAATATTGGCCTTCTCATCATCGGAGTCAGAGTCAGAATCGCTCCAAGTTGCCACCATGGCTTTCTTTTTCCATTTGTCACCCTTCTTGGACTGGCTCTTTGTCTTTTAAGGGCAATCCTTCACAAGATGATCTGTTTCACCACATTCAAAACAAGACAAAGGTTTAGTCTTCTTGTCATACTTGTTGTATTGAGACTTACCTCGGAATTTAGAAGACTCTGATCCATCCTTGTTGTTGAATTGTTTCTTCATTTTGAGGATTCGAGCAAGGCCTCTTGTGATAAGAGCAAAATGATCATCCTCATCGTCATCCTCATCTTCGGAATCAGATCCATCTTTAGGCTCATCGTTCTTAGACTTGAGTGTCAAGTTCTTGGTGCTTGTTGGAAGTTCTCCATCGTCTTCATTAAGGATCATTTCGTGAGTGATCAGCTTCCCAAGCAGGTCATCAAGGGGTAGAGTGGTGAGGTCATGGGCTTCCTCTATAGCTGTTACTTTAGGACCCCATTTTTCTTTTGGGAGGCACCTCAGTATCTTCCTCACACTACAAGAAAAACAGGTTTTTGCAACGGCAAAAGTCGTTGCAAAAAGCCCATTGTCGTTGCCATAGAGAGCTATTGCAACGACAAATGTCGTTGCAGAGTCGTTGCGCGTCAAGGCGTAGCAAAAGGCTATCGCAACGACATCGGTCGTTGTGAAAAATAGACCTTTTGCAACGCCAAATGTTGTTGCAATACAATTGTCGTTGCTAAACACTTATATCTCAGAAAATAATGGAAAATAATGACATGTTTTAGCAACAAAAATGTCGTTGCAATTGGTATAAATCTTTTGCAACAACATTTGTCGTTGCTATATATACTACCTTTTGCAACGAAATTATTGTTGCTAAAAGTGTATAAAATTTCTTGGTATATATTGCAATGACCATAGTCGTTGCTATATATACTACCTTTTGCAATAAAAAAAAAAGTCATTGCTATAGATATTGGCTTCGGCAAGGACTTTGTCGTTGCGAAAAGCTTATATTATGATAAAATGAAATCTTTTGCAATGACATGTCGTTGCAATAGGGATATATATTGCAATAAATAAGATATTTCACAACGACAATGTAAGGTTTTTTTGTCACAATTTTTTTCGCAATTCCCTGTTTTATAATTCCCTACTTTAATACACAAGTCTTGCAGTTTCATCAAAGCACATTCATTCATACTATTCTAAGCAAATACATTTGACATCATTCAAATCAACCATATACATAGGTTGTCCAAAATACCTTACAAAATACTCTGTATACTTGTTTTCAATAGATAACTCTATCCTTATACTAATCACATCACCCCTACATTCCAATATATCATATCATCATTCTTCCATACGCATAATATAACCCTATACTTCCATAGACAAGCTTCATATATCAAAGTTTCATATATCAATATATCATATATTTTCAAATACTTCTCCTAGCTAGACAAGCTTCATATATCAAAGTTCATGTCTAAGGCAAAAATGTGTGTATAAATTTTTTCCATATGCAAACTAACCCACAAAAATTTGCATCCATCATCCTTGCTCATTTTCTCAAATCCTGCAAAAGTGGGAAAAAAAATTTTTAATCAAAGTGAAAACTTCATTCTCTAGACTCTAAAAGCCAAAGAAACTGACATGGACAAAGATGACCCAACTCTTCATGAAGCCTCTTAGTCCCGAATGGACCAACAGTCTTTATCGACACATCAAAGTACCAACAGAGTGTCATCTACAAAAACAAATGACGATATAAGACAAATATTGCATCTTCAATTGAACATAAAATGGAATAAAACAAGAATCATAAAAAATAACCGAATGAGTTGAGCTTCAAAGATGGAAATCGATACCTAAAATAGTTAGAAAATCAAATGAACAAATGAATCAAGAAATAACACCAAAAGTGAATTTCAGTGGGGTATCCTGAGGATGAGAAATCAAATCAGTAAGGGTATAATGGATCATGTTACCATCAACTACATCAGAAAGAGAAGGCAACAAAGAACAAAGCACTCACCAAAAAGGCCCCGGATTCAATTTATTTTCTAAACTCTCCTCTCTGCTGCAACGTGTATGAAACAGACGAGTCAAATTCCATGAGACGCAATGCCACTGCAACTGTTGTTTACGGTATCCAGGGAAGGACAAAAACATCTCTGAGGTTGAAGGCGTGAGTGGAGTCTGGTTTCTATCTGCTACTTGAGCCCATTAGGTCTTTGGTAGTTTGAAAATTTGGAGACAGGAAGTCTTTCTTTATTGCACCTTTCAACGCTGTCATAGCTTGTAAATAAGTTGTACACATCAATGTTCCTCTTTCTATTTCTATAGATATCTAGAAAAACAGCATCTGCTGGCCGAAAAAAAAGATCAACTGCACTTCAATTGGAAAACAAACCTGAAGGAGATCATCCATTGATGAAAATGTGACAAGCTGCGTGCTCCATGACCTTCTATATTCATCTGTCCAAGAAGAATGGAGGACTTCTGTTGGAAGGGAAACTTGTAGAGTAAATAATTCCATTAAAGAATGTCAAAAAAAAAATGACCAAGCAACAGATAATAAACAAAAAATACAGAACAATACAGTCCAATGTTAACATGCTCCAAGTAAGAAGGTCCAAACAAATGTATAAGATAAAAAAAAATTGCTCAAATCAATTAAATCGGGAAAAACTGAGTGTCCCTACCTCCACGAGAGCTAATTGAGCCTCGAGCAATCTTATTCTAACAGGAGCCAAGTAATCCAAACCCTTCATCCGCCACATGGGATTGAATTTCAACATCTCTTCACAACGAGCCACGTGATCAGAAAAATCAGCATTCATATCAGAAGTAAAGGTGTATGTACCAAAAGGGCGGAAGTTGGTACCTATCAAATATTAGATCCCTCAAAGGCCTTTGGGTAAGGTGCAAGAATCCTTTGGACGATTGCATTTAGATTTTAGAATTTCAGTTATTCTTATGCCCTCCTATTCAAAGAGAGAAAAAAAGGGCGAAATAAAATGAAGATAAAAAAAAGAAGCATTTAGTCCTTATTAATTAATTAAAATAACCTACATACATTGACAAAAATCCTCAAGAGTAACAGATTAAATGGATTCAATATAGTAATGACTTTCACTGAGAAATGAATCGCATTACTATAATCCAGACTAACTACTTACAAGGAGAAGAATATCAAGATGTCTCATTTCAACACACAATACTAATCACGATTAAGAGAAATAAGCAACAGAAATTGTACCTCAACTCTCTCTTCTAATGCTCCTCCCACGTTGAATAATATTCAGTATCAGGCGGTGAGGAAAAAGCAATTCAAAAGAGGGATCTGCATCTTCTGTCATCGATCCTTTGCAATGCAGCAGAAGTTGTACCTTAAAGATAAGTGTTTTAGAACCCCAAACCATAAAAAAAAAGATGAAATAGAATGTGAAAGCAAGAATCTCGCTAACATCTCACTAGAAGCAAGCATCTCAATCCTAGGATTTGATAGACATCTGATATGCAAGTATCTCACAGAACAACTAGTTTTGAGGAATCCTCAATCTGTAATTCAATTCATAATCGAGTCTAATTACAAGCTTCAGGTTCTTCTCTTTTTATATTTGCAAAACCAATACAAATTCATTGATTAAATTAGGATGTAACCAAAAAATTGATAAAAACCCATATTATAGGTTCTCCTCTTCTTATGCTTGATTGCATCAACTAACTCATCCACATTGCTGTCATGGAATATCTCTTCAACTATTTGAACAATGTTGTCATCCCAGACCCATTCATACATACAAGCATGTTCACTTTACTGAAACTGAGAACATAAAAGTTGTGAACTGGTAAGAGAGGAAGATGCTCACATGATAAAGAATCACCTTCCTCGTGTACTAATGCACATTAATCGTATTGCTCCCTCTGTCGCTGGTATGCCCAACATGCAGCGGATGAAACTCAACCCGATTTTTATCAGTTCGATATCAAAGCTTAGGTTACGAATTCAGTCAAAAACTTTACCTGGTGGATGTCACCCATCAAGTGAGAAAGGAAAAGGAGTGCTTTTGTGAGGTTATCTGTCAAAGCAATAATACTCAATTTTCGATATAGTAGTACAAGAAAGGCTTGGAAGATGAGCTTGAATTACTCACATTCGGTTTGAGCCAGATCAATGCTATAGGTGGGGAGTTGTGTAGTGTAGTGTAGTTGATGATTGATCCAGCCACACACCTTCCCTCTACGTGGTCTTCATATTTGCAATCTACTGCAAGCAAACATCACAAGCAAAATCCAGATGGGTCTGATTGTGTACAACTTGAGGATAACTAAAGTATATCCACCTATCACAACACAAATGCTATAAAATATGCTTCTCATACAATGTACAAAGGAAGCTAAGTCAATAAACATTAACTCATTTGTTTCCCTTAAAAAATGGCCCAGGAAAAGAATCCTAAATTCAATCCTTCTAAAAAAAATGTGAACATATTAGAGTGGTTAAAGCTATTGCTTGGTCCCCTTATCTTCACGGAGATCCTTATCAAATTTTCTTCTAAGGCATCACTATGAAATGTTAACATATTGGAACTGTCAAAACCCTTCACAAAATAGCAGAAATGATTGTAAAAAATAACTTACTAGAATAATTTTAAGGTTGTTCTCTAATGCCAGATAAACATTAGCTAATATCTCAGCTTCCACTCCATGTAGAGAATAATTACATGCATTAAAAATCTTTCATTTTCAAGGTTGTTTCCATGCTATTGAAAGCCTTGATTAATGGCAAGATAGTAATCCATGCAAAAAGGGCAATACAAAATGGGAAGTTCTAATCAAATAAAGGTTGCTAATTCATTCACAAATCTTGTAAACATGTATGGAATATATACTAATACTATGTGAAGAATGTATAAAACAATATAACTTATCGAGGGCAAAGATCAATAATTTTATGATCTATTCCAAAGATTCATTGCACCCCATCAACAAGTATCTCTATGTTCAAGGCTTTCATGGAGAAGATTAATACAAAATTGAAATGCATCTTGAAGATCACTACAAAATGGCTTACATCCACAAATTATCTAACATGGTAAGAGCATGCTCTCCTTTGTACATTTCCAAGAACAGGTTGAACTCTTTATTAATCTTCTTCAGATCTCAGACCTACAAAATATAGCAATAATGTCTTTAAAGTTTGGTTCTTGTCATTACTTTAGAAGAAAGAGCACCGAAGTCTGCACCTAATCAAGTAATAGAATGAACGACTGATTCCAATAAATCATACTTTAGCTTAAAGCCCTTGTAATTCTGCTTTCGTGATGGTTGCTTGTCTTTCATGCCATGAAAGAGTGTCTCTCTCATCCTACAATTTAGAACTGAGCGTAAGTGCTAGTGTCAAACAAGATATTGCAAAAAATAGAAATGATTCAGCCACATGACACTACCGATCAGTTATAACCTGAAGTTTCTCATATAAAGCCTGATATGGTATCAGCTCAACTATGGACTTCTCAAGCTGTTTGCTAACCAAATCGAAGGCATCGAGAGAGCATATGTACTTTAGATTTTTCAGTGTGTTCTGCCAATCAAATCAAACACCTTGTTCAATTTACAAACTAAGAGATTAAAACATGAAGAAGTGCTTTTACCGAGAAAAACAAATTCGAAAATAAAAAAAACCCTAACCTCTTCGACCCGTGCCAGAGCAGATGTTACCAAATTCAAAAATCAAAAACCCTAACCTCTTCGAAAATTCTTTAACAAAATTGAAAACCTACATCTGAACCAAACAACCCTAAACCTAGATTTGAAGCATCAATGGAAGAGAACTAACCATTGTTGTCTCTGGGTGGCGTTCATGGACTAGATTGAGTAGTCGCCGCTGCGGGGTTTAGCCATCGACGTCGGGTGGAGGAGGAGAGGAAGAATCAAACACCTTCGATTTGGGGTCGAGATTCGAGGGATCTACGAGAGAGGCAGAGAACAAGAAAGGAGAGAGATCGATTGAGAGAATTAGATATGCAATAGAGGAAGATCGAGAGAGGGAGGTAGAGAAAGAGGGGCGAGAGTGATCTCATCTCGAGTGTGAGAGAGAGAGAGAGGGGCAGCTGAGGAGGAGAAGCCGAGAATGAGAGTCGGGAGAAAGAGGAGAGGTGGCGGCGGCGATGGCGGTGGCAGTAGTGGTGGTGACGGTGACGACATATATTCAGGCGAGCTAGGGTTCACAGAGAGTTGGGAGAAGTTTTGTAAGTATGAAAGTCTGAGGGAAGATCTTGTTTTCTCTTGTTCTAATGATTTTTCATGATATTTTTTAATGAAAAATATTTTAACGTTTTCCTTGTAAATCTTTTGGTTTATATATGGTAACAACTTTTTGTTGCCATACTATTACTTGATTTTTAACAACAAAAATTGTCGTTGCAAAAGATAACCTTTATCTATATAAATTCTATTGCAACAATAATGTTGTTGCCAAAGATATAACCCAAATTTTCAACTTGCCCGCCAATGTTTGGACAAGCGCCAAATGAAGTTTTTTTATTATTGCAACAACCTTTTGCAACGATAATTTTTAGTCATTGCAAAAATCATATCTTTTGCAACGAAAACAAATTGTCGTTGCCAAAAGTCGTTGCGATACACTGTTTTTCTTGTAGTGTCACTTTTTCAACGTTTGTAAAGCTCTTACCGAGAGAGTCAAGGTTGTTGGTGATTTCTGTGAATCCTGTAAACATGGCCTTGATTGACTCATCAGACTTCATTTTGAAAAGCTCATACTTTCGAAGGAAGATACTGATCTTGGTGTCTTTCACTTGGCTATTCCTTCATAGGTGACGACCAGCTTGTCCCAAATCTCTTTAGCTGACCTACAAGATGAAATACGATTAAACTCATCAGTGCTAAGACCACAATAAAGTAAGTTAATAGCCCTGTAGTTTTTTGGACACGAGTTCAAGATCCTCTTGGATGTATTCAGACTCCTTCTTTGCGACTTTGGTTCCATTTGGTCCGTCTTTCTCTGGAATCTTCGGACCATGCTCTATAATGTTCCAAAGTTCCATATCTTGATCTATAATGAACATCTTCATCAAAGATCTCCAGTGGACAAAGTTGTTTCCTACAAAGAGTGGTGGTCTGCTGGTATACCTTCCCTGTGCAAATCCTCCGCTTGCTTCACTAGACATGATCGAAAAACTCACAAGATTGTTAGATCAAAAGCAGTGAGTAAATATCTGATACCAATTGAAGGTTCGATAATGTAAAACAAAGTAATGTAAAGATACTCTAGAAGGGGGGTTGAATAGAGTATGCCAGTTTTTCGCAAATAGTCTTAAGACTTTTGAAGCTCGTGAAAAATCCTTTGAGATTAGACTTAGTCTTTCTTCGAAAACCTGAAGCACAAAGTTAAACAGTACGAACCAAATGCGGAAATAAGGTAAAGCAATAAGTAAAGGACTCGATGAGTTGTTTACGAGGTTCGGCACGAACTTGGCCTACGTCCCCGCCTAGGGTTCTTCCACAACCCTAGGATTCAGCCGGCTTTTATTGATTCACAAGACTTAGGATCCTAGTAGCTCCCCGAGAAGTCTCTCTCCTATACAATTGCAATCTAGTCAACTCACGTTCCCTTGGAGTCCTAGACCAATCTAGAAGAGCCCCACATCTCTATGCTATCTAGTACAATCCTCTTACACTTAGTGAATCAATCGCCTAGTGTTCACTTCCCGAGTTACAAACTCTCGAGTATAACACTATAACTGAATATATCCTATAAGCTCACTGTGTAACTCTCAAATGCTTTAAAATGAAATAAGAGACTCTTAGGACAAGCAGAGAGCACACGAAGACATATTTCTCTTGAAGGCTTGGAGTGTATGAAAAGCTCGTGTTCAATGTATGTATCTTCTGTCTTCATCTTCCTTCTGTTTATATAGAGACAAATCGGCGCCAAGGATCTTCTCCAACGGCTAGTCAAGATCATGGCTTGAGCTGGATCTTCTATCTTTGGAAACTTAGAATGCCATAATCTTTCCGATTTGAATCTTCTCAAATTGCTTCATAAGGAAGGAAATACCGTTCGAAAATACTTCCTGAAAGGTTAGTTATATATAATAATAGAATGGAAGCATATAATAACATAAAATAATATTTCGAACAATATCATATAGAACAGGTTTTGTGTTTCATCAACACTGTAAAATCTTCAAGGCCTTTGACAGAAACAAACTATCAAAGCCTTTGAAACATATTCCGATTTTCATCAAGGGAGTGGAGTTATCAATATGGATTGAAACAATCTGGGCGAATGTGGTACAATTGTCTTAGCGAGTACCTTTTGAAGGAAGGGTACAAGAACGACTCGAGATGTCCATGCATCTTTATCAAAAGATACCAATCGGGGTTTTCCATCATTGCAGTATATGTTGATGATCTAAACATTGTTGGAACCCTGAATGAGATTGCAAGTACAGCTAGGTACTTGATGAAGGAATTTGAAATGAATGATCTTGGGAAAACCAAGTTCTGTCTCGGTTTGCAAATTGAACACATAAAAGATGGAATCTTTGTCCATCAATCAAATTATACCGAGAAAATTCTGAAAAGATTTCACATGGACAAAGATCATCCTTTGAACTCACCTATGGTCATTCGCTCCCTTAATATACATGATGACCCATTCAGGTCTCGAGAAGATGACGAAGAAATACTTGGCCCAGAAACACCATATCTAAGTGCTATTGGTGCCTTGATGTACCTAGCCAACAATACAAGGCCTGACATTGCCTTCACTGTAAATTTACTATCGAGATACAGCTCAGCCCCTACAAGGAGGCATTGGAACGGAATCAAACATTTGTTCCGTTACCTTAGAGGCACACATGATCTTGGCCTGTGCTACCAAAATTGTCCAAATGCAACTCTTGTTGGTTATGCAGGATACCGATCAGACCCACACAAGGCCAAATCCCAAAATGGATATGTCTTCACCTTTGGAGATATAGCCATATCATGGAGGTCCATAAAGAAAACTTTGACCGCAACATCGTCGAACCATGCCAAATTGATAGCATTATATGAAGCTGGTAGAGAACCAACTGTGATATACGAAGACAACTCGGGTTGTGTTACGCAAGTGAAGGAAGGCTATATCAAAGGAGATCGGACCAAACACATATCGCCAAAATTCTTCTCTACTCATGAACTTGAGAAGAAAGGGAAAATTGAAGTCCAACAAATCCGATCAGATGAGAACCTTGCTGATTTTTTCACAAAGTCCTTGCCACAAAAGAGGTTCGAACAACTGGTACGCAAGATCGGAATGTGTCATCTTCGAGAAGCTCATTAAGTATGTCAAACTCAGGGGGGGAATCGTACGCGCTGCACTCTTTTTTCCTTCGATCGGGTTTTTTATCCCACTGGGTTTTTCCTGGCAAGGTTTTTAATGACGCAGCATTACCAATGCGTATGACAGAAGCAAATTTGTGTCTAACCCCTAAGAGTCACGACAGAAGGTGATTATTCAAGGGGGAGTGTTGTGTACTTTTTATCTAAGGTGAATGGACCACCTTCTGAATTCCCTCCCAGATTTCATGCTCAAACACACACACAATGTATGCATGAATCCTCCTCGATAAATAGGTATGCACTCAATGTAAATGAAATCAGATTGAATAGATCAAGCTATCA
This sequence comes from Persicaria tinctoria, assembly GCA_037127255.1. Lineage (NCBI taxonomy): Eukaryota > Viridiplantae > Streptophyta > Magnoliopsida > Caryophyllales > Polygonaceae > Persicaria > Persicaria tinctoria. The sequence continues at coordinate 38,582,834 of JBANSL010000019.1, read as the reverse complement.
AAAGCTTCTCATTCATCTCAAATTCCACAAAATATATATCAACTATGTAATTTTAAAACATGAGTTTTTTAGCACGATTTTTAGGCTTGACCGAACTATAAAGTCATGTGTTATTTTAAATTTGGAGTTTTTAACATGGTTTTTAGGTTGAACCGAGTTGTAAAGTCACTGTGTGATTGAGGTTTTTAGCACGGGTTTCAAAATAAACCAAGCTATAAAGTAATACTCGCGGTTTTTACCACAATTTGAGGTTTTCACCGGAGTCAATCCCTCTATATATATATATATATATATATATATATATATATATATATATATATATATAATATAACTTGGGGTTTATTTTTCTTTTAAAGCAAAACATTTTAACAAGCGGGTGCAGAGTAAGGGGTGATTACTAGGATGTCCAAATTTTTGGGCTTTATTAGGAAAATGTTCACCACCCTCTCCATATTAGCAAAATGTCCACCCACTGCTGAAACGAAGTTGCTGAAATTGAGTTTATTTTTTCCGCGTTGCTGAAACTTCTGAAACCGAAGTTGCTGAAATTGAGTTTTTTTCCCGCGAAATTTAGTTTGGTTTTTTTTTCCATGCATTGCTGAAACTGCTGGAATCGAAGTTGCTGAAATTGTGCCCCTATGCCCCCCACGTGTGCCCCTTCATGTTTCAACAATATTTTTTTTCCTGCGTTGCTAAAATCCCGATTTCAGCACTTTTGTTGATGCTGAAACTCTAGTTTCAACACTGTTGTTGATGCTGAAACTCTAGTTTCAACACTGTTGTTGATGCTGAAACCCAATTTCAGCAACGCTGTTAATGCTGAAACCGTGTTGCGGGATATAAAATTTAGCCTATCCGGGATTCGAACCCACGTATTTGCGCCTAGGCGTATTTCTCTACCATTGAGCTAAGGGGATTTTAAAGGAGATTTAAAGCAATGAATATCAAAATTCATTGCAGTCCGCATTTCAGCGATTGCTGAAACTACAATCCACATTTCAACAATTGCTGAAATTGCCAATATCCAAACCCAAACCATGTAAAAATCAAGATAATCCATTAATTTTGTGCAATTTGATAACAATTCAAAAATAAAATACTCTAAGATGCTGAAATATTATGAGATGCTGAAATTATAATCGATTGATTTTGTTCTAGTAAATTTGACTTGTTAAAAGAAAGCAGCATACCTTCATATATGGATTCAGATGTAAAATCAAGCAATAACGGCTTTGTTCTTGTGACTAAATCAAGCAATAACTTGGATATTGAACTGAAGGAGAGAGAGTTGACATGAAGACAAATCAAGCAGATCGGCTTTCTACAGCAGACAGATCAAGCAATAACTTAGATATTGAACAGAAGGAGAGAGAGTTAACTTGGATATTGAACCGAAGAACCAAGCAGAGAGAGTTAACTCAGACAGATCTAGTTCAATCAAGGAAACAGATCGACAACGCGGAGCAGCCGAGGCAGGTCTTGCGGTGGCCGTTCCCGCCGCCGTCTCCCCTTCCTCAGATCTTGCGGTGGTCGTTCCCGTCGCCGTCGGTTCTGATCCATCCCTGTCGTCGTCATCGTCCTCCGCGACGGACCACTGGATCTGAGCACAACTCCCCTCTTTCCGTTTTCAAATCTTTAGAGGCACACTCACAAGAGACTCAAGAGAGAGACTGGGGAATTGTTGAAAATTTTCAGAGGCAATGAAGAGAGCGAGAGCCCGATGGAGAGGCAGGCTTGGTGGTCGGCGGAGTGAGGTCACGTGCAATGTGTCCGGGGTTTGTCACCAATTAGTGGGTTTCCTCGTCATAAAAAAAAATATTTTGACAATAAGGGCAAACTATAAAGAAAAAAAAGACATAAAATATTAATGATCGAATAAATTCCGCTTGGTTAACAAAGGATACTCTCTTCGTTAACATGTTATATTTTTGCTTTTCAAAAAAATATTTAAAAAACTAAAAATTATATAAGATATTAATTTTTTAATTTCATAATAAGTATGAAATTATAAAATAAAAAATAAAATTATATATTTCATGTACTTTTTAACTCTTTAAAAAATGAGTGAAAAAAGTAAAACACTGTATTTGTATTAAGGAAAAATGACCAGAAATAATATCAAGTATCGACCTTGAACCAAAAATAATATGAACTTTCAAATTGACAATTTCATGTACAAAGTATTCCCATATTAACCAAAAATAATACAGTTTCCATTTTCACTCAAATTTAAATCAAATGAGTATTTTTTGTAATTAAATAAAATAAAAGGATCAACATTGTGAATATGATAAAAATTGAGGGCAATACCATTTTCCTGCTTCGCTTCTTCCTCGGATGCGGTTAACAGCTTCAACATGCCTTCAATGGCGTAATTTTTAACTTTCGTAATTTCCGCTCCCAAACTCAATGAAATCAGTCCTAAATTGATCTCCATGAGTTTCTATAACCAATCCCACAATCAATTGGGAGATATCGAATCAAATTAAGCCACATACCATTATCCCCAATTTTTGAAAATTTTCCCAATCCTGTGAAATTGATTGAATCGAATAAAATTGGAGATATAGTATGGCTGTGTTATCAATTATCAATGAGATTTGCGGATCAATTTTAGCCAAATCATCCCCAAATCACCCCTCCTATAGATACAAGGGTTTTGGCAAATTTGGGATTATTCCCGCTGGCGATACAGCCACTGCGGCTTCCCGACACCTCCGCCACCAAAGAGCACCACCTAGCGCCACTAGGAATTCCTCCTTCACCCGCCGAGTCTCCCATGGTGACCACCTTGCGCCGCCAGCCATAGCTTCACCGCTGCCAGCCTTGCTTTGCTAATGTCGGACCACCGCTGCACCCACCATCGCCGCCGCTGTGTTGCTGCCGCTGCAACCACCGCAGCCACCGCTGTGTTGCTGCCGCTACAACCACCGCAGCCGCCGCTGAGTCGCTGCCGCTGCACCCACCTCTAAGGAGGCCGTGTTGGTCACCCCCGCCCTCGACTACTCCTCCACCTGTCATGCCCCCTCCGATTCCTCAAATCTATTACAATGTGTTTTAGTTTTTATCATATTCACACCACCTGGCCCTTTTATTTTATTTAATTACAAAATTTATACATTTGATTTAAATTTGAGTAAAAAATAAAACATGTATTATTTTTGGTTAATATGGACATACTTTGTACATGAAATTGTCAATTTAAAAGTTCATATTATTTTTGGTTCAAGGTCGATACTTGGTAGTATTATTTTTTGTCATTTTTCAATCCCTCTAGCTATTTGTGTGATGAGAGACATGTGGACGATAACTTCACTTCTCATGGTGATCAAGACATAAGCTCAATACAAGCCTTGAGAAGATGTAGAGAGATGGGGTTAGATTGTTGGCAATGATAAGATAATTAAGTATTTTGTCAATATACAATACTAAACTGTTACGGCTATATTGTACTTTATATTCTCGTTCGTAACAACGCTTTATGATGAAGCACAAGTACTACTCAGAGACAGTAATTAAGTTCTAATTTATTTCCTGACTTAAAAAAAAAGGGTGTGGTTATGTTGCCATATTTCCTCATTGTCGGCTCATCGCATATTGCTCCATGTAAACACTTAACAACTTTATTCCATTAGTACATTACCAATAATGGTGCGAAGCCAACCATTTTGCAAAAATACTTGCAAAATGCAGGATGCCCCGCGCAAAATGTATGGAACCATTCGCATCGCGTGCTAGCACTCTAATACCACATGCACACACCCCCATGACCTATCTCATCGCCAACCATCGTATCGCAATTAATTTTGAGAAAGCCCGTCAAGGGTGTTCTCCATATATATAATTGAACGAAACTGCAAACATAAGTTAACCCAAAATTGAACAAGGCCTCACAAAACACAACTTGACTCAAAACTCACACACATGACACAACTCAACAATCGCCCAGAACAAAAGTAGCCCAATTCAAAACCTTTTGGTTTGTGAAGATTTGGGTAATAGGGAGTTTTGTGGAACTTTACTAGAACAAGGGTCTATTGAAATCAAGACAAACTACATATAAATTATTAAAGGGTAGTGAATTCGGACCACTAATTAATGTAGGGATGTGAACTTGACACTATGTAGATATCAACTTTCAATCCTTTATGATCAATGTAGGGGCCTTCAAAAAGGCTTAATTGATTGATTTTAATGGCTGGACTCCCACTTAGTCACCATCAAATTGTATAACGACACCTTACCTTTCTCATCCCCCACAAATATTATTGTAAATCATACTTGTCAAATAATGACAACTAGACCCAATTCAACATCAAAAACACTATCCCAACATGTTTTAACTTTATATTTTGTGATTCATTATTCATTTTATGCTTTTTCCTTTGCATTTCTCTACACCTTGTTTTACACAATCAATTCCTTGATACTCATTTCCTCTCTATTCAGAAAAAACATGTTATTTACTATTTACATGCATTTTTTCTAGAATGAAAAAAACTATATAAAATATCTATATTTTTATTAAAAAAAATTAACAATTTTATATAAAATTTAATAAGAACGAAATTGCTAAAAAAATTACTGAAAATGGATATTTTATATAGTTTAATTTGAAAACGTGTATATCTTAATCTCCCAAAACCTACTTAATTGTGGGAATCACTAAACTATTATTGTATTCATTATTGATTTTCAACTTCTTATAAAAAAATTACACATCATATTATTAGAAATTAATTTTGATTATCGACTTACTATTATAAATCATCATATCTTGTCAAAACGAATCGTATTAACCAATAGGGTATATCACTATAATTATGAAAACTTGAAAGTATAGGACCAAACTCAATGTTGTTGTCTTGTTAGCACGTCTAGTCACAACTCACAAAGCTATGTAGATAAGGTTTGTAGTTTTCTCATGGGTTGCTATCCATAGAACTATTGGGCCATGTTATTGGGCCCAAAACTGGCCCAATGTGTTCATATTTGGGCCCACGTACCATCCAAGCGCCCTATAAGATGGACTTGCTTCCATTTGGTGCTTCACTCCGATTGGAATTTTTTTTTTTGAACCACTCACTAATTAACATGATGTGTTTATGTGTATTGTACACTTGTAAGATAAGATAAAATGATATATTTGCTTGTTATTCTTTATAATGGCACAAAGATATGGAGGATCACGTGAAGTGGGACCCTGTCTGGGGTTCCAAACTCATATAAAAGTATACAACTACCATCTTGCATGCCTACTGGTTGACATGTTTTTGTATACTTAGCTAGATAAAGCTAAATTAATAGTAGTAAGTATGCATTATTTTAGTTTGTCACAATACTGTTAGTTCAAATATTGGAATTTAGTGTACGCGTATTTATGTTAAACAAAAATATGGTATAGTCGGAAATAGAGAAACTAAGAAAACGTGTTTTTTAAAAGACATTTTCGACAATATCAATAAATAGCATGAATTTTAAGAAATATTTTTTTTTTTTCAATAATAATCATTTCATCTCCAAATTGCATTTTTTACCTTTTCTTTTTTTTTTTAAAAAAATGCTATTAATGAATAAAGGAAAAATCATTTTCAACCAAGAGGAGAAGAGGTTGGTTGGGGATCGTTCTTGTGGAACGGTGCCCAAAGCAAGAAATGGGCGTTTATAGTTTGACTCGCAGCTAAGAGAAGATTACAAACTGGATACCGGTGGTGCCCGTTCTGCCAACTTGAGGTTGAGACTGAAAACCACTTGTGGTTTGATTGCAACCAAATCAAAGAAACAAAGAGATTTTTATGGAAATGGGTGGGGATAACACATGAGGAGCGGGATATTGATGGCTGGCTGGCATGGTTTGCGAGGGAACCTCCCCGAGTGAGGGCTTCAGTTCCTTTTCAAGGCAAGCTGCTTGCCTTTTCTGCGCTCATCTACTTCACTTGGCTGGCGAGGAATCAAATAATCTTCCACAAACAACGGTTCAGCCCAGTGGAATGTGCAACCAGAATCATGGAGGCTTGCAAGACTCGAATCTCAGTCAAGTGCATGCAAGTGTCGAACTTCAAGTGAGAAAAGATGGAAGGAGCGCATGACTAGAGCGTGAGGGGTTGTGGGTATTGGAGAGGATGTGTGGGATATGGCTTTTGTATAGGGTATACTTTTGGGGAAATTTAGGTCGTGCGAGGCTAATAGCACGTAGTCTTACATACACTAGACCCTAGCTTGATATGTTGTACGTCTTTTGTAACTAAGTTGCATCCTTTGAAATATATTTACCAGTTTAGGAAAAATCATTTTCAACCGTCTATATGTTTAAACATTAGAAGTCTCGAGTTTGAATTATGAATTGAACCTTTAAAAAAAATATTGGATAAAATACTTTGCCTCCTCATTGGTACTATCGAAGACAATAATGTGGTATAAAGCGAGGCCCGTTGAGGCAATTGGAGGCAAGTGCTTTAGTACACTACTAGTATGTTGATATGTACATTTAAGTTTGTCGTCGAGCTTTACTAATGTAACCATTATATAAAACATGTAGGTCCGATTTTCCGAGTTGGATGAATGATGGATTAAAGACCAAAGTAAGTACTCCACAAGTCTCTTTTAGCAATTGATCCGATTATTTATTTGTCACCGATATTTATCAATCGAGTCGTTAGCTTCCATACACATCTTTTCAAAAGAAGGAAAAAATCTACAACAGTTGATCGATCTACCACACCTAGAGAAATATATGGGCCTATTGGCCTGCAGGAAACTTCTGCCTTATCTTCTTGTTGTTGTTTTTGTTCAATTATGTATTGTATATAAAAGATAATACTCCGTATTTCACTTGATTTAAGTTTGTAGGGTGGTACTCTAATGATAAATCAGTACTACTGTACGTGAAATGCCGTGGTAAAAATTATAATGTAATGAAATTAAAAGGCGTTTTTTCTTTTTTGAAAATGGAAAGCGATTAGGATAAATTACGCATGATCGGTAGTCTAAAATTTAGAGCATCCTTTCGGACGAGAACCTGAAATTTTAAATCTGTGATGAGGTTGATGGTAGTGGTTGTGTGACTCATAAAGGCCAATCGATCTATCCGATACGCTATCATTTTCCCTATATTTAGGATGAATTTGAACCGTCTGAAATCGACTAAGGTCCATTAGAGAATCGGAATTAAAGGGCGTTTTTAACTGAAAATAGTTCGAGTTGTCGAAACCAACTATTAATTAGTTTACAGTTAAGTTATGATAGATCTTAAAACTTCTCCTTAAGGTGTTATCCTCATAAAAATTATGACAGAGACAAATTGTTTTAATATAAAATTTCAAAAAGAAAATACGGAGCACTAATTTTTTTATTTTTTTGTCAAACCCTCAAAATTAAATTGTCAACACATAATTAACTAGAATAAAAATATATACGATAGTTACACAATTGATTATATGACAGTTATGTAGAAGTTTAGCAAAAGAGAGAACTATCCTGGTTTGTTAAAGAGTGTGTAAAGTGATTCACATTTATTCAATTTTCAAATGTTTATAACTTTTGGATTTTGGATTAAGTGATTGTGTGAAGCTTATAATATGTTAAATAAGAACTATTGACTAGAGCAACTTCCCAGCTAAATGTTATTTTTGCTTGAGGGGATCATGCCCATCTCTGATCTTTAAAAGATCCGCCCTGTTTATAGACCCAACTAATTTCACCGAGTTATCATATAAGGGGTACGGATACCTTCTCGTCGACTTGAATCTCAATAAGATTGTACCATTCCATTTATTCAAGGTTAGAAACTTAGGGTTTGAACTTGAGAATTCAAGGAACATATTTGGTTTTTCCTAATTTAATTTTACCAACGGTCATTTGTATATTTTTAACTAAAAAAATCTGATGAAAATCTTTATACATCTAAAACATATACTATATGATCCATTTAAGGGGTTGATCATCCTCACATTATCTTACATATAACTCGCTATCATGCTACTTTTTGTGTAGTCGAAATAAATTTCCCTTTTAAGCATACTATTAAGGATAGGAAGATAATAGTATATATTGTGAAAATGAAACCGGCCATATCTTGTTAAACACAACTTTACAAGAATGTAGGCCCTCTTCATACATGGAAATATGGAACAGGGTCCATACACACTTAGATAAGCATGTGTGTTTAGCACTATAAATTATACCATAAGTTGTAATGTTGGGGGGCAGAAAACAAAAGGGATTGGTATTATAAGAGATGGGGAGCATGGGAGAGAGGTTTTCAAAGTGGAAGAGAATGGCTAGACAGCAGAAGGTGAAGCTTTACATCATTAGGTTATGCATCTCCATGCTTTTGAGTTGGGACAACCACTCTCATCACAAGTTTTAATCTCCTTTTTTTTCTTTCCTTTTTAATAAAAATGTCTTCTGACATTTTGGTTAGTTTAAGTTTGGTATGTATGTTTGTGTATGTCCTTAATTAATTAGCAATAGTTTTAATGGGGTGTTGTTGAATTGATTGTGTAATAAAGTTGATTAATTGTTTTTTTTGTAGTGTTGTGTAAATGCCATATGTTTGGAGTTTGTAATGTTGTTTTAGGGTTTTGAATGATATAAAGTTGAAATTATGGGTATGAATTATTTGGGTAATGTACTTGTAGCTTTTTAGTACAGCAGTCAAGTATGTCAGAAATGCACATATGTGCGTATGGACAGTGAGTTCATGCACATGTGTATGTGATTCTTCATGGCAAGGTACTATAAGATCTACCCTTTTGGGGAAAATGAGTTTTATTATTATTATTTGATTTTTTAATTAAAAAAACAAAAACTTGCTTTGTTCAGAATTTATTCCATACCACAATATTTTCATCTCGTACTATACTCAAAATCACCAAGACCAGATGGTTTTTCAGCAAGTTTTTACATGCAAGAAATATTGGCACATTATAGGACCTAGTGTAAACTAAAGGGATAATGAGGTTCTTCTCAAACGAAAGAATACTAAAACAAATCAACAACACTCTAATCACGCTTATACCTATATGTAATATTTCCATCAACACCAACAAGTTTAGATCAATTAGTCTATGCATATGACGACATACAAATTAAAATCATCGCAAAATATTAACAGAAATTAAGACTACAAAAAGTCATACCAAAACTTATTCATCCACTACAAAGTGGATGAATAAGTTCATTCTTAATTATAAAATTAGAATGTATTTACACGTAAAGATCATCCTTGATCATCCTGACGGATGATGTTAGAGAGCTCCCTGTTCAAAGGGAGGGTACAAAAATTACAATTAAGTTCATTCTTAGCTATAGAATCTGCAGCTAAGTAGTGTCGGAAATGCACCGATGAGAATGTTGTTTTGAGTCTTCCAATCGTTTCAATTACTCTAAAGATCTCCCATGTCATCCTTGAATTGTCTGCAAGTGTCTTGATCACCGTCAAGCCATCTCCTTCAACTATGATCCCTTTGAAACCTGATGTTAGAAATTTTCTATTACTTTTCCATTCCAATCCCTAATAATACTCCAAATTCTACATTCATCGTTATTTTTAACGAAGCCATCTACATTTATTTTGATCACATCCCTAGAAGGTTTAGTCCATTTTATGTTTCTTCCTTGCCTTTTTTTCCCGGTCGATATTAACTTGGTTTGAGTATCCTTCCATTCATTTATATTATTTATAGTTTTTTGCACAATTGCAGTGGCATTTTCCTTCTTTTTTTATTTTTTTTAATATGATTGAGTTTCTTGCTTCCCAAATGTTTTTCCAAATAGCGCAAATCTCATCAAAGTGGGGGTTAGTTTTCCTAATTTGGTTTATATCATTTATTGAGACATTTGGATTTCTAATTCCCACAAATTGTCTATGAACAGATTGTTAATATGTACCTATTATTGTCTTTGTTACCGGGCATTTTAGTAGGAGATGGGAGACATCTTCATCTTCTAGGTTACATAAACAGCATTGAGAAGATACTCTGTTGATGAACTTGTTGAATCTTTCCTTTGTTGCTAATCCATTAGTAATAATTTTCCAAATATGAATGTGGATTCGGGGAGAGATATTGAGTTTCCATATCCATTTGTAACCCCCTGTGCTGGTATCATTATTTATGTGGGTGTGAAAAGTCGATTTTCTTGTGAATATACCATCCTTATTGTATTTCCATATTAATTTATCATCCACGTACCAATCTGGAATCTAGATATTTAAGATTATTTTAATTATTTGTGGTGGGAAGATTTGGGCAAGAAGGGGTTTGTTCCATTTCTTAGGAGGATCCAGAAGTTGTGAAATTGTCATTTGAGGGTCATGATTATTTTGATAGTCTTTGAGGAAAACATTATCTATCCAGTTGTCAGACCATATACATTTATTCTTGATCTATTACCAGTAATCCAGTGGAGGCCTGTTTGAAAATGGTCATTAAGATTTATAAGTCTGCCAAATTGCCGGGACGTGTTATGGATGTTTAATTCCTTTATATTACCATTTAATAAATATTTTTCTTTTACTATTTTAACTCAAATGTTGTTTGGTTGATTATGAATTTTCCATAGGAGTTTCCATTGAAGACTAATGTTCCTCTCTTCGGTGGACTTGAGCCCAAGTATCCCTTTTTCTCTGGGTGATCATATTTTTTCCCAGCTAATTTATGGGTTATATCTTTCAGAAGGAGTTTTGTTCCAAAAGAAGTTTTTATGAATTCGATCTATTTTTTGCAGAATACCTTTTCGCAATAATTTTTTTTTTGTATTAAGTAGTTTGTTTTTGAGCTTAGGTTTGCATCTATGATTGTCATTCTACCTGTCTAAGATAAAGTTGAGGCCTTCCATTTGGATAATTGTTTTGAGCTTAGGTTTGCACACAGTTTTTACTCTGCCATTGATAATAGGTATACCCAGATATTTTTCCATTCTCTGAGCTATTGGAATGTTCATTTGTTGAGCTAGTGACCTTGCTAAGTTTTGGTTAACATTTTTAGAAACTTGAATTGAACTTTTCTGATAATTAACTGTTAGGCCTGATAAGTTCGAAAAAATTTTGATCATGTTTTTTATAGTATCAAGGCTTATATGGGAGGCTTGTGCAAATATCAAGGTATCGTCTACAAAAGTTAAAAAAAGGAATTGAGGTTCCTTGGGGGTTTAATTTTATCCCTACTAGCCCATCATCAAGATGAGCTTCAACAAGAAGTTCTCTAACTAACGTTTCCATAACAATGACAAAGATGTAAGGTGATAATGGATCACCCTGATGTATGCCTCTTTCTGGTTTACATTTGTCACTTGGTGAATTGTTGACAAGCACTAAGAAAGTAGGAGTAGTGATACATTTCATGACCCACCCCACCCATTGAGGGTGGAAGCCAAATTTTGTTAGAACCGCTTGGATAAAATTCCAACTTATTTTATCATAGGTTTTTTTCATATATAGTTTTAAGGTCATCCATCCCTTTTTTCCCCTTTGTCTCTGGAAGGTATGAAAAATTTCATGTGCAATCAGTGTTATCTTGGATCGATTTCCTTCTACAAATGCTCCTTAGAATAGATTAATGATTTGTAGGAGAATGTTTTTGAGTTTATTAGCTAAATTTTTTGCAATAATTTTGTAGATCGTATTGCAGAGACTTATGGGTCGGTAGTGGTTGATAGTTATATATTGGGTTTTCTATTTTAGGCATGAGTGCTATAAAAGTCTGATTTATTTATGAGAGCATTGATCCAAAATGAAAGAAAGCTTTAACCGCTTTACAGACTGAGTCTCCAATGATTCTCCACTATTTTTTGTAGAATTCTGGTGGATATCCATCAGGGCCTGATGTTTTGTCTTCAGCCATACCGAAAAGCGTATCTTTCATTTCCTTGCTAGTAGGTTGTTTTATTAGCTGTACATTTTGTTCTTGCATAATTTTCGACTGTATATATGATATGGTGTTATGATATATTTTTTCCTTTGTGGGACTCAAGAATCTCGATCTCTTCCATTTCTTATGTTATTTGGTCACTTATTTGTTTTCTATTGGTCATTATTTGTCCATTTTTTGCAGTGAATCTTGATGTAGTTTATCTGAAATTCCTAATTTTAACAAATTATTGGTAGTATTTTGTGTTTCTATCTGCTTATTGCACATATCTACTTTTAGCTCTTTGTTTCCAAAATTTGTGGCTATAATCTAGGATATGGATTCTTTTGTTTTCTAATCTTTTAAGTTTTGGTGTATCCTTTATTTAAAGAGTACCCCAAGAGAGTGATTTTTGTAATTCTTTTATTTTGTCTTTCACTTTCGATAATTGTCTAATTAGGTTATTATTATGGATTTTGCACCATTCTTTCGTGTTCTTTTTTATGAGTTTTTGTTTCTGTGTTAGTTTGTATCCGAAAGAGCATGTGAAATTGTTTTTCCAAACACTCTTGACCATTTGTTCGTATTCTTTAAAGGTAGTACAGATCATCTCAAAGCGAAAGAGAGAACCTTTTTCTTTAGAATATTCGCCTATTTTAGTTGTGATTAAGCAGTGATTAGAGGATGTAAATGGGTGAGGACGCATGGTAATATCTTTGAAGGTTGTTAGGATATCTTGATGAACAAGGCCCCTATCCGGCCTTTCATAGATGTTGTTAAGGGTATCTGAGTTTTTTCTCCATGTAAATGGGGATCCTTCAAATGGGATGGTTTGTAAATTTAATTCTTCCTTTACTTCGTTGAGTCTTCTGAATCTATTTATGGATGGTTGAATTCCACCCATTTTCTCAGTATCGTTCTCTATATCATTTAGATTGCCGATGATCATGATCAGGAGCATATGTTTGTTAGCCTTCAAATATATATCTTCCCAGAAGGTAGTTTTTTCACTTCATTTTAAGATACTTAAATGCACAATTATGATATTCACAAAAGTATCTTAACATATATTTTATTTTATTTTTAAATCTTTGTGAGGGTAAAAAAAAAAAGTCGTCCCCACATGTTTATGGTACTCTTAATGGCCCTAATAATGGGCCCATGTCAAAGTGTGCCCCTCTGACCTTTATTTTATTTTTTATTTAAAAATATGGTTATAGTACTCTAAATTTTATGGTTCAAGTACTTATAATTTTGAACGGAGGTAGTATATTGAATACTTCATACATTTTTCAATTGTTTTGGTGTTTCAATAAAGGTATATTGTGAACACAATATAGATAGTGCTCTTAGTTGCAATTTACCCAAAAAATGATGATGGCAAATTGGCAATGCATAGTTGCAACACTACATGAAAATCCAGTTTGGATGACGAGGAACCACATTCGGTGGTAAACCCCGAGCACATGACCCAGCCGACAAGAGCCACATATCAGGTAAATCGGCTTGCGCCGACCGGCTCGACCCAGTTGTAGGGAGCAAGGTAAACCTTGGATTTTCACCCAAGGAAAGAGGTGGAGGCAGGGATCGAACCCGGAACCTCCTTACTCCTCCCCTTGCTCCTTACCACTGGGCCACCCCGACTGGGGCTACATGAAAATCCAGTTTATTTAACGTACTGTTGAGATGAAATTTCAGCAAAGTATAGATCTGCATTCCTGACCAATCCAGTTTATTTAACGTATTGTTGAGATGAAATTTCAGCAAAGTATAGATCTGCATCCCTGAAATCAGTCAGGTTCCTTGACTCTACTTTTTATACTTCTCTTTCCTTAAACGACACAATATAAATTTTCACTCATATCCCTACAACCTTTAAAAACCCTATTTATTTATTTTATTGGGACCCACCTATATATTTTTCTCACACATTTTCTCTTCCGGATGGCCCACTCTCTTATATTTTTTTTTCTCTCTCCCGATTTTTAAGGGTTGCTTGCTTAGCAACCCGTCAAATTGTTGTTTAAGTTTTTTTTATCTCTCTCGTAAACAATATCCAAATTAAAATTGGACAGTTTGCTAAAAAATAATAAAAAAATTGGACAGAGATTTTAAACACAAACACACAATCAAACATATGAAAACTGACGCGTGTATTATGAAGTATGAACACATTAAAAAAAGAGGTAAAATCAAGAAGATTAACCTAACATGGAAGCTTCTGATCCAACAGAAAGGGTTTTTTTTTTTAAAAAAAAAAAACAATTTGAAGCTTTGCAAAATTGGGTGGTCAAAAGTTGAATCAGAATCAGTTAATTGTTAAGTATTGGTGTAAACGAACACACATTCCATTGATTTGTAAAACGAAATATATAAGAGGGTACAATATGATAATGGAGAAGGTGGAGAGAGATTGACTCTAACTACATTTGACTAATTCCTAAATAATAAATAACTAGTACAATTCCCGCGCCATGACGCGATTTTTTAAAACAAAAATATTAATAATATATATAAATATATTATAAAATACTAATAAAAGTCAAGATAAAAAAAATTACCATAAATGTATCTTATAATTCTGAAATAATTTTTTTTATATCTCATCTAAAGTACAAAACATAGATCTAGATATTTTAAATCACCCAGTAATAATAATATCAATATCATTGTAACTTTTTTAGAAATTTTGAAATCTGAATCATGCATTTAAATGTGATGTGTCACAACTAATAATTATATTCAATGTTTTGAATTAAGCTCAATAGTTAGTACATAAATGTGAGTTAAGCCTAATGGTTATATTAGATTGAATTCAATGTTTTGAATTAAGCCCAATTGTTAGTAAATATGTTAAGAATAAAAGAGAATGGAGTATTAAAAAAAATTGATGGAAAAAAGAGAAAAGGAGAAATAAAAAAATCAAGGAAAAAAACATAATTGGTCAATATTCCTAAAACTCCTCTAAGATTAACGTAAGCAAAGTCTTCTAAATTAAGGTTATATATAGATAGTTAGTACATAAATGTGAGTTAAGCCTAATGGTTATATTAGATTGAATTCAATGTTTTGAATTAAGCCCAATTGTTAGTAAATATGTTAAGAATAAAAGAGAATGGAGGATTAAAAAAATTAATGGAAAAAAGAGAAAAGGAGAAATTAAAAAATCAAGGAAAAAACATAATTGGTCAATATTCCTAAAACTCCTCTAAGATTGACACATAAGCAAAGTCTTCTAAATTAAGGTTATATATAGATTGATCTAATCAAATTCTAATAATATAAATATATATTATTTTCCTAATATACTCCCGCAGTTAAAGCGAGAGATATCGAAACTGAAAACTGGATAAATATGGAATAAACCATAAATAAAAAGTGTTTTTTGTAAAAAAGAAATATTGTTGAAGGTGTTCCACCAATCACCCACATCTACCGCAACTCAAGCCATAGATGACAAGCAACCAACTTTGAGGATCTTCAGGTCGAGGTTGTGTGAGGGGCTCCTCTTCACCAAGGTCGTTGAGAAGATGTAGTGGAACCTCCTCTTCATCATTGTCGTTGGGGTTTGGTGGATGACTGACGAGGATGGTCTTCCAAGGAGCGGATGCAGATTCGTAGTCGGAAGAGGCTCAGGCGACGTGGAGTCGTGGACATAGTGGTCGTAGAGGAAGCAATTGGCGATCGGTGGCGCCTCATGTGCCCCACGAATCCCGCATGCGTAGACCTTCAATTTGGGGGTTTGTTGTTGATTGCACTCAAGGTGCTGGTGGCAGTCGATCTCAGTGCTCGGTCTTCTTTGTGGCTTGCCCGGTAGCCTCCGAGCACCTGGAACAATAGGATGCAGCGGTTACAGGTCTTGCACTCGTACACCAAGCACATCGGTAGGAGCGAAGAGGATTGGCGGTGGCCTTTTGCGAGGAGGATCAGGCAATAGGCCAAGTCCACTTCCTCCTTGGTGGTGATGGGACGGAGATCCAATGTTCTTTCCTTCGTCCGAATGTGGTTTTATGTGGCTGATACGGGGTTTGGCCAACGAAAAACAAGAACATAATAAAAGGCATACATGGTTTTGACCGAAATTTGGTTGTTTGCGAAAGACGGAAGCGATTTTGTAATGGCCAGAGCAAAATTTGGATTGCCCATAGGCGGTTTGGTGGTGGCCTAAGCCGTATGATTGGTTTTGTGGCAACATGCCGAAGCATTGGTTTGTGCCGAAATTTGGATAGTTGCTCGAAAGCGGAAATTGGAGAGGATCAAAGCCATTAGGCGAAAGGCTCGGATACCATGTTAAGTATTGGTGTAATCGAACACACATTCCATTGATTTGTAGAACGAAATATATAAGAGGGTACAATATGATAATGGAGAAGGTGGAGAGAGATTTACTCTGACTGCATTTGACTAATTCCTAAATAATAAATAATTGATCTAATAAATTCTACTAATATAAATATATATTATTTTCCTAATATTAATTACCCAGAAAAAAACAGTTGAATCAATTTCAACTGGTTTTTCCGAATTTTCGCCCTTCCAAGTTCCAAGTAAGCTCCAAGCCACATCCCAGAAGAGATTGAAGACGATAACAGAGTGGGTCACCGTTGTAAATTACAAAGAATCAGAGGGGCAGGAAAAAAGGATAAACTTCGCAAAACCCCTCCTTACTAACATTATTTTCCGCAGATCATCCCTTATTTTGAAAATTGTACGTATTTACCCATCACTTATGTGTAGTTTATTTACATTTCACCACCCATAATTTTGATAAATAGAGAGTAGTCATTTGGGATTCGAATCGGAAATGTTTGGCTACTACTCTGACATCCTTTCTAGCTCGATCGACTACCCTGAGGTGGTTTATATTTCATCACCCCAATTATAAGAAAAACGCATAATGTTTCGATATAATTTTAGGAAAAAAAAAAGGTTGTTTTGTATGAAATATAATAAATAAAAGAGTGGTTTTGTGAAGTTAAATCACAATCCATCACAATACATACATGGCTTAAAGCCTTAAACCATATGAAGTTATGAACGTAGATCAAGATTCATAATAAACTCTAGTGTCTATTCAAGGGCAAAAACAAAGGTGGGTCCCATCCCGGGAGCCTGAGCACGGGATCAAGGGAGGGGAGTTCATGCTCGAGAGCTTGCTTCCTTTAATTGGGCCATGTCAAAGTGGGCCCCACTGACACAATGGGCCCACACCCTCACCACCCCCAAATGGCCCTAATAATCCTTTGCTTACCCTTTGGCCCATTACTTCCTATAAATGTCATGTGTCTTTAAACCACTAAACATAACACCAAATTTTCCCATTGTACAAGTGAAGCTTCTCCTAATTAAGCTCTCTCCTAGCACCATTGCAAGCCTCATAAATCCTAGATCCTTTCCAAAACTGCGGTTCAAGTACGAGTACGAGCAAGGCGAATATGGCAAGGAGATCACCCGAAGTGAAGCTCTCGACGAGGCGATTGTGGCAGGGGCTATCGAGCCATATCAGGGAGACGAGAACCCGCCTCCACATCATCTGGAGGTGCTCGGTTTTCCTCCTGAGGAATAGCGAGAGTTAGCGCGCAACGCGTCTTGTATGATGAAATTTAGACCATAAGGAGGCTCCTATCCATACATACATCCTAGATGGATAGATCGTTTTGTAAGACTAGGAATCACCTCACCCTGTGCACTGTATGGATTGTGATTACCTCTCTAACTTCTCAAAACTTGTAGTCATCAATCATGGATCATATGTTTATATATGGCAATATGATGTGTTGTTAGCTTCTTGAGATCCCTTGTAACAGTGCTATTCTCGATAATGAAAGATCCTCACCGGCTTTTTTGCCCTAAGGACACACGTTTCGACCTCCGGAAACACCCATCTCAGCACCACAAAACCAACACTGGAGTAACAGAAAGGGACAGTTTTCAAGTGAATCACATGATGATCCAACCAAACACCATCACAGGTAACACAACTAAATCACTTGATTAACTAGTTTTAGCTATGATGCAGAAAAAAAAAACCAACTAAAAACTAATGCAAAAGGAGTAGATTAATTTAATACAAATTAATGGATATATTTAATTAAGAGACAAGTCCATGTGATGAGCTTGTGTGATTTCCAGACACTATACATGGTGGGTATAATCAGATCCTATGAACATTCATTGATAATTCAATGATCTCATTAGAAATACATACAAAGTGTACTCCCCATACTTATATAGTATTTATATACCTTTTCTTCAGATCATGTACTGAAAATTAAAAAAACCCTCCTTTTGCAGTAGAAAAAGGCAATCATAAGTGATACCTAGTGCTAGCTGGCAGAAATTATATGGTACATGAAGATGAGCCCTCCCCCACCAACCCTCACAGAAAGTACCATTTTAGATACTACCTTGTATGAATGAGTATCTATGAAATATGTCGACTCTCAGTGGTTTGTCAGATACTCAGATTACTCGATGGGTCATTAACGAAAACTTAAAATTATAGTTACCGACACTCTCACACGGACCCTTTCATTCAATTTTCCTTTTTTCTTTGCTCAAATTAATCATTATTTTTAGAGCTGGTGAGCTTCTCCGGTTGTTGTTATCGGGGTCATGACGGATGTCGCTTAGTGTCGTTTGAGATCCACCCGGGTGCTGTTGAGGGGGTGTCGCATTTGGTCGAGTGGTATGATTCTCACTTTGGCCTGAGCCAAAATTTTTGGAATGCCCCCAGGAATTGCTTAAAATCCGGGCCTGGCTGTGAACATGCAGGACAGAAAGATGAAGAACCACTTTACAAAAACATATGGGTCCTCTACAAAATTGAGGAGGACAACAGATTCGGCATTCAACACACTTTCGACACATGAAAAACCTTGCATTTCATGCTACTGACCCAAATCAGCACATGGTAGTGTCAAACGTACGACAACCTGAGTTTATTGATTCATATAATGTGGGGATCCCATAAATTCTCGTCGCTAATGTACCACACTTGCTAGTTGAACCGACAAATCTCTGTAAAATCCAATATGCTAGTTGCGAAGAGCTGTGCCGTATACTTTGGCAACTCTTGAGACCGAGTAATCTAGAATGACCAATAGAAGTAAGTTTCTCAATAAAGTAAACCCGGGTAAGGATTCAACAAAATCTTTCAGCCGAGAATGGGAGTCACGAAGCATTTTACCCGCGGGTCTTTTTACTTCACCATCAAGGGACAACTGACTGTACCACCTTATCTAGTCGCAGCTTCATCTTCACTTGGCTTCTTCATACTCTGTCTACTTTGGCTTCCCTGGAAAATTTAACATAACAAAGCTAAGTACTTAGCAATAAGATAGCAACAGATAGAAGACAGTGAGAAGAGATAACAAGAGGAAAACTAATGAGCCAACAAACTTATTCTTAAAGAAAGCTTTAGGCATGATCCAACTCCTTTCTACCATTTAACCACAGTAACAAAAATAACGCATATTTGGTCATTCATTTATCAAGAAAATAACCTCTCAGTTCAGAGGCGGAGCTAGAGGGGGTCCTGGGAGGTCACATGACCCTTCCTCATCCGAAAAATTACCTAGGTGTATTCTCCTCGTCGATAGCTTCGTTTTGATTAATAATACGCCATAATCCGACATCTAAGTAAAAAGTTATGGAGGTTTGAAAATTGTAGGTGTATTAATCACTTTAATTTTATTTCAATAGACTATAATACTTTTATATTTTACTTAAATTGACATTCACATATTATAATTTATCTTGAGAGCTTCAAAACCATAGGTTATATTACTTATTTTGAGAATTTGGTAAGAAGTTATGCAAATTTAAATTTTTTATATCTAGTTATACATTGTTACATGTTAAGAATACAATGTTTATTTATTGCGTTTTATATCCTTATTTTCGTTTTATATCTTTGTAGTAGTTTGTAATATCGTTTTGACACTAATTTCTAATATCGTTTGACACTAGCTTGTACTATCTAACATGTTATGTGTTTTAAGACTTTTTTCTCGATCTTATTGTCTACTACCACAATGACCCCCTAAATGTGCACTAAAGACAAGAACTGCTAAGAATGAGACTGTTATAGAGAGAGATATGCAGATGATGAGAATTTACAGGACACATTGACTACTTACAACACCCTTTAACCTCCGTGCAGAAGGGGCCCGAGCAATTGATGAAGCCGCTGCAACTGCCGCAACACGAATCCTGCATTAACAACCGACAAAGGGTTACAAATTACTAGTGATTGTTAATTAGATGTAGGTTTAGTGCAACTATTTTATTTAAGTCAGATGGTCCAAACCTTTTATGGACATCCACAAATTCATCCGTTTCATCCACAATCTCCTCCTAAAATGTGACAAGCAAATTGTAGCAATTAGCACCATATAATTTACACCTCTGAGTAAGGTTTATCCAAGAGCAACTTTTATTACCTGCAAAAGCTCTTCGAATACATCTTCTAGGGTCATAATACCAATGACTTCTCCTTCTTCAATATCATCAGTGGAATAACGCATCAAGCTTGGCGACTTCATACTGATTTGCTTGGATAACGTCTCGATGTCCACTGTACTTTCAGAAATTTCATTTGGCTTGGATAGCAAAGGAGCAGCTAAATCAGAGCCAGGATCTCCATTACCATTCTCAGGATTTTCGACATCAATGATTGGTGATATGTTGGTGTTTCTGGGCTTGGTTTTCACTACAGCTGCCATATGACTGTGACCCTTTTGAAATTCATTCAGTATGTCATATAAAGGCATTTCAGCTGGAACCCTGTCAAATCAATTCTCATCAACAATCAGTCCCCATTTCACCATTACAACCACCAAAACTAAAAGAATCGCCAATACCTTGGAATTTTCCGAATTGAAACTGCACCCACTGGAGTCTCAGTTTCAGGTCGAACTGTCAGAAGAGTTTTTACCTAAGATAAGATTGTGCATGTAAGGTAATCATTTCACAAGAAACTATCTTTCTCAAGCAGTTTCTTATAAAAATATTGTGTACAACTTTACACTAGTCTCTCTTCACTCAGGACAAACAAATAAAATTGGATAAATGTAGTTTCTTGTGAGCTGGTCAGAAATATTAAATGGATACGGGAATAAAAAATTAAACCTTCAGAAATGAAACCCACCAGGAGAAGTCCAATAATATTTTTCGGATTTCCAGAATATACAGGAACTCTACTATGACCACGCGCCAGAATTTTTCCCATTGCTTCCCTGTAATCCCAAATGGAGGAGAGAAAGAAACCCATTAATTTACACATTACGAATTTAGAACCAACATTGATGAACATTTAAACCTGTCTAGCAAAAAGGAAAAGGTAAAGGCAATGGGTATTTATCAGTCCTTACCAGTCCAATTTAGCGTTGACGTCTAATGAAAATGTTGATTCAATAGGTGTCATAACCTCCTGAGCTGTCTGCTCAATTCAAAAATAAAAAGATTATGACAATATTGAACATAAACAGGGAGATAATATAGAAACTACAACTTCACAAATCATGATGCACATTGAGTGTAGGAACGTAGGGTTGGCAGATTAGGAACAACTTCAGCTATGCTGAGCAACAATAAATAAGAAATATATGGTTGACCAAAAGATATCATACAGCAAGAAATGAGGTTTGCTTTATCTCTGCATAAAATGCACATAGTTCAGTCTAGTAAAGAAGATCAACCTTCATTTCAATGTGGTTACATTTGGTTTCCTGCAAGTCTGCAACACTAACACCTTAAACCTTTCGTTTTCAAGAAAATGTTTTACTGAAGAAATCTGCTTCCAGAATTTAAGGCAGTAATGAAACAAGATACTTGTAAGCTAAAGCTAAGAACAGACTTCTCAGAGTAAGCAAAGCAAAAATCAGAGGGTAATGGGTAAGAGTCCTAACACAAATTGCAATGTTTTACGTATATGAAAGATCTGCATTTCTCAAATGATGGTCAACTTGCTATACCTTCTCTGTTAAATCTAATGCTCCACTGATTATTGTTGTCTCATCATGAGTGAGTTCTCCACCTTTTCCAGCCTAGGAACAAGAATGGTGCACAATGAGATACATAATAAAAGATACCATATACTTTCTGACCATTTTGGAGTTATCCATGTTTATGAAAACAAATGACTTTCTGCAGTCTTCATGCACTAATTTATTTAGAAATATATTAATTTACCTCTTGGCCATGAATGGTGACGAGGGCTTTAAGCTGAGCCCTCCTGAAAAGTGCCTCCTCATGTCCTAGTAAGCAATCCAACACCTAAAATCACATGATAAAAATAGTGCAAGTCATTGTACAAAGCCTTTCTTCTAGAAGTGTCTTCCATTCAAAAAGAGCAAACTGTTTCATTCTAGTTTGAACCGTCATAATTTCTGCGGGGTAAAAAGATGTATGTAACACACAAGGAATCCATTTTTCCACAACATTAAACTTAATAAATATAATAGACATGGATCAACAAGGAAGTTGAGCTCAAATGGGAAGCAGGGAAATGTATATTTATTTGCATAACGGATAAGTTCGTATATATGGAAATTGCAGTGACAGTTCCATGAAATAAAGCTAGCACAAAAAGAAGGTGCGATAAACAAAGCTATAAAGAATGCACAACTTAAAATTTACCTTGCTAATAGGAAAAGCAATTGGATAGCAGATGACCATCAACACGCGCACAAGCCATGCAAAATTTGAGCCAACAGCCAGTCCATATCTTGTGCATATGGATTGTGGGATAACCTGATAGAAATAACCAATAGGCAAACTACTTCAGCCTCCAGTTCAAGTAATATGCTAAGGAAATCAAAATTTAAGGAAAATCCATGTGATAAAGTAAGTAACATACCTCACCAAAAGCCAGGACAAAAGTTACAGATAGGATAATAGCGACATATTCGTTGAAAAGCTTATCTAGGTATATTGGAAGGGCCTGCAAAACTCGAGCATCAAGTGCATATTCATGTAAGGCAAACCCGGTATTATCATCATGCGAGAAATGGAGAATTAAGACTATTTTTGGCACAGGGAACCTTGAGCTTTTTGGGGATAGCTTAAAGAGCTTTTTATTTTGTGATAAGCTAGAATAGGAAACTTTTCACTTTCATAAGCTGCAATAAGCTCTTGCCAAAACACAGTCAAATTTTTGTATATGCAAACTATGCAGCTGAAATAAATCTCAATGGTGAACTCACAGAATTTTCCCAACTACAATGCAAACAAAACGTTTGACATGCAATACGATTCCACTGAATCGTATTGCATTCATGCTAGACTAGGCGTGAAATTCTAAGCCCTTTCAATCAACTGCTGTACTATTGATTGAAGACTGAAATTCAAAGTATGCAAGGAAGACCCTAAGCTTTTCCATGGTAGAACAAACCAAAAACCTATAAATGGAAACACAAATAATGAGTTGAGTGCCAGAACTTACTTCCATTGCAACTGCATTACACAGGAGCAGAGTCACGAGAAGCTGGTGCTGCTTCTGTAGAAGAGGAAGAATAGCAGCTGCACGAAACCATCAAACTGAATAATTTCTTTTTGGCAACAATGTAAAGGTGTCAACAAATGTGATGCGGCAGATCTATTTCATTTCCCCCCAAAGTGAGGAATCCATGGTTGCATTACAATCGAAAGCAAGTCCAATTTCATTTCCCCCAATTGAGTCCAAGAAGAAAGTTGAATCAAAGCAAGTAGAAAGGGATCTGAATCATCCAATTCATACCTGCTTGCTTCTTCTCAGTAGCTGAGCCGCTCTGCTTGAGGATCTCGAGGTCAACGAGGCTGATTGACATGAGACCGAGCGTCAAGCCAGACATAGTCCCAGCGAAAAGCACGAGCACGCAACAAAGTGCGGCGTAGATGAACCACATAGCCGTTCCAAAGGCAATATCGGATCCCAATCCCGTGTTCGCCGCCGACGCCATTCGCGCGGCCAGGAAAGCGTAGATCAGATTCATCAGCTTCCCCAACCAAATCAGTAAATTACCGTGCTCCGACCGATCGTTATCTGGCGGATTATGCTTCAGAGTTCAGAACGTGCTGGGAATTTCAGCAATCCTATTCCTATGTATTACTGCTCTTCCAAATTTGGGGGTTTTACCATGAAATCAAATCCAAACTGAAAGATAATTAGAGTGATAAGCGGACAAATCTACACCTACACCAAGTGTAGGATTAAAATTCTACACCACCAATAAATAATTGCCACTTGTCCTTTTAAAGAAAAAAGAAATTAATTAATAATTAAAAACAAATTGAAAACGTAAACTGATTTTTTTACCAAAAAAATGTAAACTCAATTAAAAACTTACAAAATTTGAATTTGTAACGGTTGCAAGTAAATTTGCAAATTTTGATTTTGATTTTTGGCTGCAAATCATTCCATTACTAAAATATTTTTCATGTCTTTCTATAGTATGGAGTATAATTTTTAGAAATAAAATTAATTATTTTTATTTAACATTTTAAATCATTATTATTTATATATTAATAAATTTATCAATATTTTATAAGTAAGGCGATTTTTAATATAAATTATATGTGATGTATTTTATGAATAAAAAAATGTACTTAGATCGAGTAAAACATAAATTAATTATTTTAGGTTGTAGTGTTTTCCATACTAAACGATTATAAATTTTATGTATAAATCAACCTAATTAAATAATACAATAGTATGAACCGGCTAAGTTTAAACTATAATATGAACCGATGATTAGAAAGTTTTGTTATTTATGTACGTGGGAGTTGATATATTATTTCTTATGAAAAATTATTTGACTATATTGTTTCAAAAAATCATCAAATTATTTTTATATATACTACGTATAATACATGTACAGTATATAAACTTGAAATATACTTTCAAATCTCGAAAAAACAGTATACGACTACATGATACGGAGTATATTATGAATGCATGGTAAAAATAATTATTTTATACTCAACAATGTTTAATTTTTATTATTTAGAAATAGACGTAGGGGGTGGTTATTCAGAATTATTTTTTTTATTGGAAGTTATTTAATTTTAAGATTTATTTTTTCAATTTAAATAATATTGGGTGGTTATTTTTTTAAAACAATTGTACACATGTTACAATCTAATTCGTAGTGTATACTTTAAAACATACACTAGGTGTATGTGTATCACTCTTCGTGATAAGCAGATTAGGTAGCACCTGCGATTATGAGTTAGGCAGATCCTCGCGCGATTTTGGCCTTAACTGTCGTGCAAACTGCAAATTTGTCTGTGGAGCCGGAGGAGTGTTATTTGTAAAACATCATTCAAACATTTGTATAAAGTATAATTAATCGCATTTATTTAATCACGAAATTAATCTCATATGGTGCGCTTCTTAAAATATCCATTAAGATATTATTTCTCACGCTCTATTTTTTTTATTAGGAAATAATTCGAGATCAAATATACCTGAATCTCGATGACCGACAAGTCGATAGACGGAACCAGTTAAAATATAAAAACGAAAACGAAAACAAAAGGCGGTGCAATACAACAAGTGGAAACGCACCCTACAAGAAAATACAATAAGTGGAAACGCACCCTACAAGAAACGAGTCAAGCGAAAACTAAATCTAACACGAAGGGGACGTAGACTATGGACGAAAGTCAAACACCGTCCTAAAACGTACAGCACCGCTGGCCGGCGATACATCAGGAATCCCTGTGGGTAGTGAAGACGAACCTCAAGGAAGCTCCTTCCCGAACACAGAGTCGCCCCGTACACACTACCTCGATCCCAGCCAAACCCGACTCCGACTGCCAGAACCCCAACATAGAAGAAGAACCCCAAACCGCACCAAAGCAGAGACGCACGCCACCATAGCAAAGCAAACCGCAAATGGCCGATCACAAGGACCGGTCAAACCCAAATGGGATTTAATCCAAGCTCTTTCGAGCGGTGTTTCGAGCCCTTACGGGATTTCAAATAATTATATATAGTGAGATTATGTTATCTTTATTTATTTGTTTAATGTTTTCAAGTGTTCGGGCCACCTTTGGGCCCAAGGTTCCTCGGGCCCAAAGCACAGGATTTCGGGTAATCCTGGGCCCAAGGCAAGGGACACACGTGAAACCCTGCCTCAACACAAAAACCGAACCCAGCAACTGAGGGGCAAGAAGAACGACGGCCGGAGGGAGGAGGGAGGGAGTATGCGCTATAGCACGACGACAAAGGAGAGTAGGCGTGACAGGACAAAATCGTTGTGTTTCCTATCAAAAGAATATCCAAACTAACCAACTAGTATAGCTAGTAAGTCCGGAATCGATCCACAGAGAACTACCGTTACTTTATGCGTTATAATCACCAACAAGAGTAAACAAGGGGGTTGTAGAGATGTAAAGATGCAAAATATTAAAGAAGTAAATAATGGTGATGGTTGTAAACAATGATGAATGAGATATTTCACCTACGAATCTCAACTTTGGTTCGTCTACTTGATCATAGTTCTTCCTTCTAGTTGTATATTTTCTATATCCACTCTTATCTTGATTTAAATAGATTATTAGTCCTATGAGTCCTAATAATCCCTTACTCCTAGGCAATCTTAACACGGATTAAGGTTTAATCCTAGGAATAGCACTAAGTCTCAAGATATATTAAGCTTATAAGCAATATTAATTCCCTAAAGATTTAACATTTAACCTATAGTCAATTTTCTATAGAATCAAGCTTTTCTATGAGATCCACTTAATTGTATTCGCTACTTTGGATTAGGTTTCACAAACGTATGAATCAAAACCCTAGCAATGATGCAATTCTAACGAGGTCGCGAATCAAGGTAGAATCAACACCACAAGCAATTAAAGCACAAAGAAATTAAAGTAGATAATAGAAAACAACTAGAATTCCAAACTCACAATTCAACAAAACCAAGTCTTGATCGTAGGCAAAACACGATGAGTTTAGTTGCTCATGCTTCTAAACGGTGTCTCTCAATTCTTCAAAGGATAAAAAATCCCTAAAAACAACTAAAATAAGTCTTTAAATACCTAAGAATACTGTCATAAAAAACCTAGAAAGTATTTCCCAAAGATAGGCCCAACTTAATAGGAATATAAATTCGGCGCTGAACCGGCCCAGGAAAACCGCGGGTGCTGCCATGAAAACCGCGGGTGCTGCCTCCTAGGCCGCGGGTGCTATTTTCTCTCTTGTATGCCCTTTGCCTCTTCCTTGTGCATCCCAACTTGGCTTCTCTAGCTCGTTCTTGCCTCCATATGATCCATATGACTCTAATGAATGACCTTTTCCATTCTTCGAATCCAAAATCTGCAATTACTCGCTAAACTTGTGTAGATTTTGCACTTAAGTACCAAATGAGCAAACAAGTAAACTAGCCCTTTAAAGTAAAATATATACATCTAAATGACCCTAAAACTACTCTATAATGCCTATCTAAATATGCATTATCAAGGCGACACCCAACACTCACCCCCGCGACGGCGACAGCGACGCCGGGGAACCACCGAGTAGGAGGCGCCACCCAAAAAAAAAAGTTACGGAAGTTATAATGAAACCAATAATACGTTAAGTGAAACGAATGAATATTACTTCCCTTCCCTCCTCTGTTAATTAAAATTTCTTGTTTATTATTTATGCACATTTTTTTAACATGATAAAAATTATATAAAATATTAATACGTTTTTACATTTATTTTTATAAATTCATACTTAATAGTAGTAAGTATGAAATTATTAAAAAAATTTATTAAAAAGTTAATATTTATATAGTTTTTAACACCTAAAAAAGCGTGCGTGAATAGTAAAACGTTAAGTTTTAATTAGCGAATGGAGTACGTCATATTCATATGAATATTATTTTAATGAATATGAAAATCTGAATATGATGTAAATATGAGTATATATGAATATGATGCAGAATATTATTTATATTCAAATAACATAAAATGAATAACATCATATTCATATGGGTAAATTGCAGTAAACCACCCGTTAAATAGGATACTTTGCACAAAACCACCCAATAAATGAAAAACTGCAGAAAATCACCCTTTATATACCCTTTGTTAACAAAAGACCACCCCAACCATTACTTCAGTTAGATTAAGAAAAATATGAATAAAATTGCCAGAATATCCATCTCTTGCTCTCTCTCCCCACTCTCCAGTGAGAGATTTTCAACTCCAATTTTTTTGAGATCCCTTCAACTTCAATTGGTCTCTCTAAGTCAACAACTTTCCCTCCACTGTTGATTCAATGCTTCAATTTTATCAATTGATCAATCATGGGTGTCAAGTAAAGGGCTTCGTTGAAGGAGGAATCACATCCATCATCGTCGATTGCTCCACACACCAGCTCGACCTCATCAAGGTCTGGATGCAACTCCATGGCAATGGCCCACGCGCCCCCGCCGTCAAGATCAACGGCGAGGGCCCACACCTGTCATCTCTCTCTTTGGTGAAGGATCTTCACAATCCCCCTAACCAAAAGAAAACCAGCTCCTCCGATGTCGGCCATCCTCGATTTGATCCTCTTCTGAGTTTTGAGGGATGATGGGTGTGAGCACGCGTTGTTCCCACACTTCGCACATATATAACCGAGCTCATCGTTACCAGCTTCTTCCGCTAGTCCGCTACACATATCGATCTTCAATCCCCCCTTGCCGACGTTGGTGCCGAGATGGCCTACGGTGGCCATGGCGGCTCAACTTCCACTTCTCCAATTCATAGTTTCATACCGTAGTTTAGCCTTTACAAAGAAATAGTATATGTTAAATGTAGAAGATTGAGAGAGTTTAGTGTGAGTGCATAAATCTGCTCCCAATAATTGTTGATGGAGATCGATCTTGATGATGACCTAAACCCGAACCCTAGCTTGCGAAACAAGAACAAACGAGGTCGGGGCGGGGCTTGTCACCCTCGGATGACCCTCCGACGCTCAAGTCAGTATTGTTCTGATTTCTCCTCCCTATGGATCGAAGGCGTATCTCATGTTTTATAATCAAAATTAGGGTTTGAGGGTTTTACCGTAGGAAAGATAATAATGCCCTTGGGCCCTAGTGGGCTTGCTTAGTTTTGCTCTCTCAATTGCCCCTCGGACTTCTTTAGCACTTATCAGTGGTGAAGGAGGCCGATAATTTTCGATCCTTGGGAATCTTTATACTTATACTTGGATTTTCCCCTTGATCACTTAGCTGATCCTTGATCTCGTAGATGGGTACTTGGATAACAAGTCGGGTAAACTCTCTTGATTGCCAATGGTTGAATAATATTGACCGTGATTGGTGTCGAGATTCTGGCTTGTCAACGGTGACTATTGACCTTAGTCGGTGTCCGCTTGTTGGCCTGTAAATGGCAACTATTGGCCTTAAATGGCGTTCACTATTTGGCCTATAAATGGCGACTATTGGCCTTAAATGGCGTTCACTATTTGACCTATAATTGGCGACTATTGTCCTTAAACGGTGTTCTCCTCGATGGCCTTCGAATGACTACTTTTGGCGTTAATTGGCGAAAGGAATCGGCCCTTGTCGGTGGCGGATTATGTTGGCCTTTGACGGGTTCTACTGATTTGGCCTATAATTGGCTTTTCTTTGGGTCCTGATTGAGAAACATCTGGGTGGCCTATGAGTGGAGAAAATTGGTCTTAATTGGCGTATCCATGGCCTAAATTGGCTTTAAAGCTTACTTCTTCTTGGCCTATCATTCGCTCGTTTTGGTCTTAATTGACGAATACCTTATGGCATGTGATTGGTGACTTTTGGCCTTAAGTGGAGAACCGTTGGCCGTAAGTGACGATTTGTTGGCCTTGGGTGGCTATTTTTTGGCCTTGAGTGGCGATCTGTTGGCCTTGATCGGCTATTTTTTGGTCTTGAGTGGTGATCTGTTGGCCTTGATGGGCTATTTATTGGCCATGAGTGGCGATATGTTGGCCTTGATCGGCTATTTTTTGGCCTTTCCACATCTATTCTTTTGGCGTCCTCTTCACCGAGGAATCCTGTTCTTACCTATTTGAACATAATAACATGGTTTTCCACCAAAGTAATGCCTGGAGCCATTACATGGACGAGATATATAGACATAATATCCAAGCAAATTCGGAGTCATCAAACATCTGATTTTAGTAAAGAGCCTTCACGCCACTGATATGTGAATGTTTTATATGTAGATGCGCGCACATAGGCATTTCAAGGACTTCTACATGTCGCTAATTAAAGTTGGGAATGAATATGAAACTAACCATGTAATATTATTAACTAAAGAGTAGACACTTCATCAAAATAGGACATAGAGAACTTAGCTAGCAGGCTTCCGTTTCGGGTGTTGTTGCGATTAGGGACACAATACTCATCCGAGATTGCTCTGGTGCAACATGAGAGGTCGGTCTAGCGAAGCCAGCGAGCCACACGTGCAATTCTTCAAGAGGTCTCAGGCTTGAGTTCCAAATGCGATCCCGTCGTCGTGGCTACTATGAGCATGACCGCTGCACTTGGCCTCGGTGGTCCTTATGCCTTGCCCCTCGTTGCTAGTTTGTGCCATATGAAAGTGCTATACTTTAACAAAAGTTATTAAGTAGATAACTGAACAATAAAGTCATATTTGTTAAGGAGAAAGACAAAGGTCTTTGAGCACTTCCTGATTTTGACGGACTTTAATGCCATGAGATCTTGCTCCTTGTCATCTTCTTTTTGAATCTATTGAAAATAGAAGTCTATAGGGACAAAAATTCTGCAACTTTAAAAGTTTGGATCGCTCGCTATAATTACTTGGAAAGATTGGGCCAACTTTGCAATTTGTGAGAGCTTCGGGCCGGATTTGAAATTATAGCAAATCTTAATCAAAGCAAATCGTATTTGATAACTCCATCCCTTGATGAAAATCGGAATAAGTTTCAAAGGCTTTGATACACAGTTTGTGTCAAAGGTCTTGAAGATACAACTGTGTTGATGAAACACAAAACCTGAACCTTATTATATTATGTCCGAATATTATTATATTATATGCTTCCAGATATTATTTTATATACTAACATTTCAGGAAGCTTTTCGAATATTATCTCCTTCCTTAAGCTTGAAATCGAGAGGATTCAAATTGGAAGATCATGGCGCCCAAGTTTCCACATATAGAAGATCATGGAGATTTCTTCCCAAGCCACAATCAGTTCTAGTCGTTGAAGAAGATCTCTAGGCACCGAGTTGATCTGTATAAGAAGGAGATGGAGAAAAGATGACAGATACATTTGTTGAACACAAGCTTTCATACACTCAAGCCTTCAAGTCAAACCTGTCTTCTTCGTGTGCTCTCTGCTAGTTCTTAAGAGTATGTTATTTTGTTTCAAAGCATTTGAGAGTTACACAGTGAGCTTATAGGATATATTTCGAGAGAGTGTTATGCTCGAGAGTTTGTAACTCAGGAAGTGGACACTAGGCGATTGATTCACTAAGTTTAAGAGGATTGTACTAGATAGCTGAGAGAGGTGGGGCTCTTCTAGATTGGTCTAGGACTCCAAGGGAACGTGAGTTGACTAGATTGCAATTGTATAGGAGAGAGGCTTCTCGGTGAGCTATTAGGATGCTAAGTCTTCTGAATCAATAAAAGCTGGTTGAATCCTAGGGTTGTGGAAGAACCCTAGGCGGAGACGTAGGCCAAGTTCATGCCGAACCTCGTAAACAATTCATTGCGTCCTTTACTTACTGCTTTACCATATTTCTGCACTTGTTTTGAATTGTATAACTTGTTTGTGATTCAGGTTTCTAGAGAAAGGATTCAGTCTAATCTGAAAGGATTTTGCGAGCATTTCAAAAGTCTTGAGGTTATTCGCGAAAAACCGGCATACTCTATTCAACCCTCCCTTCTAGAGTATCTTTATATTATTTTGTTATACATTGTCGATCCTTCAATTGGTATCAGAGCTTTTTTCACTGCTTTCGATCTAACAATCTTGTGAGTTTTTGATCATGTCTGGTGAAGCAAGCGGAGGATTTGCACAGGGAAGGTCTACCAGTAGACCACCACTCTTTGTAGGAAACAACCTCGTCCCCTGGAGATCTTTGATGAAGATGTTCATTATAGATCAAGATCTGGAACTTTGGAACATTATAGAGAATGGTCCGAAGGTTCCAGTGAAAGGCGAACCAAATGGAACAAAAATTTCGAATACTGAGGCTGAATACATCCAAGCGGATCTTGAACTTGTCTCCAAAAACTACAGGGCTATTAACTTACTTTATTGTGGTCTTAGCACTGATGAGTTTAACCGTATTTCATCTTGTAGGCCAACTAAAGAGATTTGGGACAAGTTGGTTGTCACCTACGAAGGAACTAGCCAAGTGAAGGACACCAAGATCAGTATCTTCCTTCGAAAGTAAGAACTTTTCAAAATGAAGCCTGATGAGTCTACCAAGGCCATGTTCACACGGTTCACGAAAATCACCAACAACCTTGACTCTCTCGGCAAGAGCTTTAAGAACGTTGAGAAAGTGAGGAAGATATTGAGGTGCCTCCCAAAAGAAAAATGGGGTCCTAAAGTGACAACCATAGAGGAAGCCCAAGATCTCACCACTCTGCACCTTGATGACTTGCTTGGGAAGCTGATCACACATGAGATGATTCTCAATGAAGACGATGGAGAACTTCCAGCAAGCACCAAAAACTTGGTGCTTAAGTCTAAGAAGGATGAGCCTAAAGATGTATCTAATTCTGAAGATGAGGATGACCATGAGGATGATCCTTTTGCTTTTATCACAAGAGGCCTTTCTCGAATCCTCAAAATGAAGAAATAATTCAACAACAAGGATGGATCAGAGTCTTCTAAATTTCGAGGTAAGTCTCAATACAACAAATATGACAAGAAGACTAAACCGTTGTCTTGTTTTGAATGTGGTGAAATAGACCATCTCGTGAAAGACTGCCCTCAAAAGACGAAGAGCCAGTCCAAAAAAGGTGATAGATGGAAAAAGAAAGCCATGGTGGCAACTTGGAGCGATTCTGACTCAGTCTCTGATGATGAGAAGGCCAATGTCTGTCTTATGGCCTCAGGAGATGAATCCCACGATGAGAAGCTTGAGGTAACTGTAAGAGAGCTTATGGCAAGTCCAAAAGAGGTATTATCGGAATTCCTTTCTAATATGATTGTCAATGAAGAGAAACTTATTGCCCAAACCAACACTCTTATTAAGAAGACCGTGGACCAGGAAAGAACTATTGAGGATTTGTTTATGAGGGTCAAAAGTCTTGAAGCTTCTTATTCAGGTCTTGACATTAAAGTCAAGACTCTTGACTCAGAGAAATCTGAACTCAAGCAAGATCTCTCCTCTCTAAGAAGTGAACATCATGACTTAGAGAACGAGAAGATCTCCCTGAATAATAAGATTCAAGACCAACAGACAACCCTCATAAGTTTTACCAAATCCAAAGGCACTCTTGATAGGATGTTGGGTGAGCAACAAAGTTCTCTAAACAAAAGTGGTATTGGTTACAATCCAAGGTTTTTAAAGAAGCAGCACATTACCACTTTTGTAAAGGCAAAAGGAAGCAGAACCTCTCCTATATGTCACCACTGTGCGAGAAAGGGACATGTAAAAGAGACCTGACCCTATAGAAGAAAGGATCCACATATCATTCGCAATACATTTCATGTTCATTTGAGAAAAGAACGGATAACGCAAGTTTGGGTCCCCAAAGACACTATTTTACCAAATATGGTTTATCCCAATAATGGATCTAAATTTGCTTATTGGTCTAGCCGCAAATGTTGATGTTTGTTTTGCAGGAGATCACCAAGGTGAAGGGGCAAAAATTGATTATTTATAGTGGATGCTCGAGACGTATGAGTAGGAAGAGTTCTCTCTTTCATGACCTAAAGAAGCAATCCACTAGAATAATCACTCTTGGTGACAAAGGAAAGTGTGACATCGTTGGTATTGGTAGTGTTGGGAGTGATCCAAACCATAGTATTAAAAATGTTTATCTTGTTAATGGTTTGAAGTATAATTTGCTTAGTGTTTCTCAACTATGTGATAGTGGTAATGATGTTGGATTTAACAAGAAAAGATGTCTAGTACTTCGCAGAGAAGATACAGGTGAAGTAGTTCTAACTGCATATCGTTATAACAACATCTATGCTGTGAATGCTGAGCAAGTGGCACAAGGAAGCTTAATGATGTCCACTAAAATAGCCATGTTTTTATGCACATTTTAGCTCCATATTCTATATACTTTGCGTATTTCGGGCTGGGAATATGTTGAATTTATGTAATATATGCTTACTCGCAAGAAATAGAGGTCTACATAAGTTTTGGTTTAATATTACAGAATTTGGAGCCATTCCGGGACAAAATCAAGAAGAGAAAACTAAAGCCAGGATTTACTCGATTTCGAGGAACACTCCTCGATATCGACAAAAAAATGTAAGGAAGAGCTTGCTCGAGGAGAAGCCGAGAAGAGGAGCAAGACAGCTCGAGCAAATGTTACTCGATGTCGAGGAAATTCCTCGATATCGACTAAACCCAGCACCACACCTGATCGAGGATCCGAGGAGGAGCTACTCGAGTTAGCCAGACAAGCCGAGATCGACAACAATTTTCCTCGATGTCAAGTAAATTAATTGACATCGACCAAGCTGAGAACACCTGTCCGAGCCAGTCCGAGAAGAAGTTACTCGAGGAAGCCAGAAGCCAAAGACGACGAAACATTTCTCCTCGATATCGAGGAAATTCCTTGATGTCGACCAAAAAGTTCCTGGGCCGCGTGACGCTGTTGGGATGTCCGAATACGAGTTTGGCTGTTGGGATCTGAATCTATCCAAATCTATCCGAGTCTATCAAAGATATATCAAGTCTATCAAAGATTTATCCAAGGAGAGAAGATTGTTCACTTATGCCAAGAGATAAAGAGATATTTAGATTTTCCTTTTAGAATTAATGTTTTATCTTTATTTAAGTTTAATCTTTAGATATAGATATAGATTGCTTTCCTTGATTAGCAAGGATTAAGCCCTATAAATAAAGCCCATGGGGCTGAGTTTTATTCATTCAATTTCAGAGATACAATTCCACATAGAGTTTAGGAGTTCAAAGGTTTTAGGGTTTTGGCATTCTACGAAAGTTTGAGTGCTGGGATTGTAAAGACTTTGAATATAGTTTATGCAAGTTATTTCTTTTCATTCAATGTCTACGATTGCAATGAGGCGCGAGTAGTCCACCTACTTCTAGGGTCGGGGTGAGCCCAACGAGAGCCATGTTGGTGGGTTAGCAATTGCAAAAGGAGGTATTTTATCGTTATCTTAATCTATTCTATGTGCTTCATCTTTGATTGAGAAATTAAAGAACTCTTGTTGTGAAACTTGGGTAGTAATTAAGATTTTTATTCGAAAGATTATAAATTCTAATTATGAAAAGGAATAGATACAATTAGGGTTATTTATCGTGAGATTTATATTCCTACTTGTCGGATTGGGTGAAAGCCTTCTCTTTTATCGATAAAGTCGCCGCCTTTTATGATTTATATTCCGCTTTCATGGTAATCATTGTCGCAAACCCTAATCTTGGAAGTTCTCTTTAATCCATCTGTTAAGATTCGAAATTTGCTTGTTTTTACTTTATGCTTTTCCTCGATATCGACCAAAGTTGGTCGACATCGACTACTGACTTCCGATCGCCTAGATCGCCGTAGCTTCTCAACTGCAGGAACTCGACCAAGGCTTCCTCGACGTCGACATATTTACTCGATATCGAGTAAGCCTTCTCGATATCGACCAAAGGCTAGTGACTTCTGCCTGCTCTGCTTTGACTTGTCTGATCTTCTGTCGAGTAACCTTACTCGAGATCGGGTAATCTGTTGTCGATCACTTGTGAGATTCTCCGCTGCCTAGGATCCGCTGACCAGCTTGCTCGAGGATCGAACTTGACTTCCTTTTGCTACATCGGGAGGGAGTCTTGAACATTATTTGCTGGGATCCAATCGGTTTGCTTTATTTTATTCGCATTTTATTTGCAATCTCGATTTCCTCTTTCAACACTTAACATGTCTAAAGGCTTTGACGGACGATCCAAAGCTCTGGCACAGGAGACTCGGTCATGTGAGTCCACATACACTATAGAAGCTTGTGTCCAAAAGGCTTGTAAGAGGACTACCTGAGATGGACTTCAAAGGTATTGATATGTGCAAAGCATGCACACGAGGTAAACAAACACGTAGCTCTTTCAAACCCAAAAAGGTTGTAAGTTCTTCTAGACCCCTTGAACTTTTACATATGGATTTATGTGGTCCTATGCGAGTCAAATCTCCCAATGGTAAAAAGTACATGCTTGTTGTTGTTGATGATTTTTCTAGATATACTTGGGTTGCATTTTTAAAAGAAAAATCAGAGGCCTTATTTGAGTTTTCAAAACTTTGTAAGGAGTTGCAAACTTTAAGAAACGAGCCCATAGTGTCAATTCGAAGTGATCATGGTAGGGAGTTTGGTCAACTTCAGTTTGATTTGTTTTGTGCTAAATATGACATCTCCCATAATTTTTCTGCTCCTAGGACACCTCAACAAAATGGGTTTGTGGAATGAAAGAACCACACCCTAGAAAACATGGCCAGGGCTATGCTTTTAGAAAATGCATTACATAAAACCTATTGGGCTGAAGCTGTTAACACAACTAACTATATTTTGAATCGTTGTCTTATACGTTCCATCTTAAAGAAAACTCCTTATGAACTTTTCAAAGGCTGCAAACCACTTATATCTTATTTTAAACCCTTTGGTTGTACTTGTTTTGTTCATAACAATGGAAAAGATAACCTTGGGAAATTTGATGCGCGTAGTGATGAAGGTATATTTCTTGGCTACTCCACAAGTAGCAAAACTTATAGAATCTTCAATAAAAGGACCAAGTTAGTTGAGGAAATTATACATGTTATATTTGATGAATGCAATAACGGTTCTTTGAGTGAAAGTGTTGCAGATTTAGATCTTAACATCCATACAGAGAACGAGGATGGTGATGATGCTTCTATCAAGAACACAGAAAAGAGGAACATGCAGGAACATATTCTCAACACTGAAGAATTGGCCCAAGGTGTTGAAGATTCGTCCAAAGCCCTTGGTTTCCAATCCAACAGTGTTGAAATGTCAGAAACTGCTGTAACTGAACCTAACAGATCCATGGAGTGAGATGTACCACAAATCAATCATGCTGGTGTGACGAATCAAGGAGCTGAGACTAGCAAAAGAAAATTCAAATACTCCTCATCACACTCATTAAAGGATATCATTTCTGACCCTACATCTAGTGTTCAAACTCATTCTAAACTTAAACATCTTTGTGTTTTTCATGCGTTTGTTTCTCTTATAGAACCAAATAAGGTAGATGAGGCCCTCCAAGAGCCAGACTGGATCATTGCTATGCAAAGTGAGCTTAACGAATTTGAAAGAAACAAAGTCTGGACTTTGAAGCCTACGCCAAAGCATCAATCAGTCATTGGCACACGATGGGTATTTCGGAACAAGCTAGATGAGAATGGTAAGATCGTGAGGAACAAAGCAAGGCTTGTTGCTCATGGCTACAATCAAGAGGAAGGTATTGACTACGAGGAGACTTTTGCTTCCATAGCCAGGCTTGAAGCCATTCGCATTTTATTAGCATTTGCATCTTTTATGAGCATAAAGTTATATCAAATGGATGTCAAGTGTGCTTTTCTTAATGGTTTCTTAGAGGAAGAAGTCTATGTGGCTCAACCCCCAGGTTTTGAAAGTTCAGAATTTCCTAATCATGTTTACAAACTTGACAAAGCGCTATATGGTTTGAAACAAGCCCCAAGAGCTTGGTACGAGTGCCTGTCAAAATATCTTTTAGAAAAATGATTTTAAAAAGGGGTTGATCGACAAGACTTATTTTATCAAGACCAAAGGAAAGGACATTTTGGTTATTAAAATTTATCTTGATGATATATTGTTTGGTGCTACTAACACATCTTTGTGCAAAGAATTTTCTGACATCATGTGCAGTGAATTTGAGATGAGCTTGATGGGTGAACTCAACTTCTTTTTGGGATTACAAGTTCATCAATCTAAGAAAGGGATTTTTGTCAATCAAAGCAAGTACACTAAGGATCTCTTGAAGAAGTTCGAGATGGATCAATCCAAAGCAGCCAAGACACCCATGAGCTCAACATTATCTCTAGATCAAGACAAGACTGGGAAGAGTGTCAATCAAAAGGAGTATCGAGGGATGATTGAATCTTTACTATATCTTACGGCTAGTAGACCTGACATCATGTTTAGTGTTTGCATGTGTGCTAGGTTTCAGGCTGATCCTAAGGAATCTCACCTCGTAGTTGTGAAGAGGATCTTTTGATATCTCAATGGCACTAAGGAGCTTGGCTTATGGTACCCAAAGCAAAAAGATTTTACATTAATCGGGTATTCTGATGCAGATTTTGCAGGCTATAAGGTAGATAGGAATAGCACGTTAGGATGATGCCAATTCTTAAGAGCATCCTTGATCAGTTGGCATTCAAAGAAACAAAACTCAGTTGCTCTATCCACTGCTGAAGCCGAATACATAGTCGTTGGAGCTTGCTGCTCCCAAATCCTTTGGATAGCTCAACAAATGAGAGATCTTGGCATCAACCTCAAAGGTATTCCCATTAAGTATGACAATACAAGTGTCATATCAATCACAAAGAATCCTGTTCAGCATTCAAAGAGCAAACATATTGATGTAAGACATCATTTCATTAGAGACCATGTCGAAAAAGGTGATGTGTCCATATCTTTTATTTCAACTGATTATCAGTGGGCTGACATTTTTACTAAGCCTTTGGCAGAGGACAGGTTCACCTTCATTAGACGTGAGATTGGAATGCTTAACAGGGATGTACTTTCGTAGGGGGAGCTTTCCCTGTACGAAAGATAAATTATACTCAGTGTCAAAACCTTTGAGATTTATGTCAAAGATTGTGAGCTGAATGACAGAGCACATATATCGGATCATATATTTGGTTAATATCTCATTAGATATTTAATCAAATATAGTTTTTATGATTTTTAACCTTCTTTATAGTACACAGTTTATTTTCCAAAAGATCTTATATTCGAGTATTTTTATTTTTGGAAAAGATATTTTCGGACTTTCCCTCTTGAATTTAATTGTGACAAGATGGTTTGGAATTTGAATTGATTTTGGAAATAAGATTTTTTCAAAATTGGCAGTGTTATGATTACCCTCATTGGAACCATAAACCCGTCCCATCACTTAACCTTCTCTCCCTTTATAAACCACAAACCGTACCCGATTTTTTCACCACTTCAGATTTACCTTAACCCTTTTCTAATACTTCTTCTTCAACCTCTCAACTTTTTCTGAAACCCTAAGCCGATTCCATGGCACCCAAATCCAAAAAGGCCTCCACACCCAAACGTCTTTGCTCCACCCCCAAGGGACGCCAGTCCATTGTTACTTCCCCTCAACCCGAACCTACTCCTCAAGCCATTGTCCCAGCTACTGTCCAGAGCACCGTCCCTGAGAGCACCATTGCTGAAATCAAGCATTCTCTAAAGCGCCCGATGAAGAAACCTCTCAGTGCCAAGCAAAAAGGGAAAAGGAAAATCATCGCTGAGGAAGACGAGGAAGAGGAGGATCTTGATGTGATTTTGGAACGAGATGCTGCTAAAGAGGCCAAGGAAGAGGCCAAGAGAAAGAAAAAGGCCGAGGAAGAGGCCGAGAAGGCAAGGAAATTAGCCGAGGAGGAGGCTGAGAAAGCCAGAAAGGAGGCTGAGGAAGAGGCCCTAAGAGCTGCTGAGAAGGAGGTTTCCACTAAAGAGGAACCAGAGGAAGAAGAAGAGGACGACGACGAGACTGCAGACAATGGGGAAGCTGAGAGAGACAACGTTGAAGGGTCCGTTGAGGACTCAGGGTCTGAGGATGAAGAGGATGAGGAGCCAAAACTTGTTCCCTCTCCTTCTCCTCCTCCTCCTCCTCCCCCGTCTCCGAAGAAGCGCAAAGCCCCTGCAACAAAGCCTCCATCTTCCAAGCGCACCAAGAAAGGCACCCTCAGAAGCCTTGAGGCGCTTGTCAAGAGGACTGCTCCCAAAAAGGCTCGCAGGAAGAATGCCGATCCGCTTGCACTTATCCAGGTAAATCAATCCCTGCCCTCTTCTTGGTTTGAAAATGCTGAGATGGCTGTAAAGTGGGTAGATGAGTTTCGAACTCGTAAGATATGTTGTTCTGATTTTTTAGATCTTGACTTTTTGGAAGCTTTGAACCTACCTTGCATCTCTATCCTTAAACAAACCCCGGCATGGACCCTTCTCAACCTTGAATCTATTTACTATCCCCCAACT
The DNA here is from genome assembly GCA_037127255.1 of Persicaria tinctoria. Classification (NCBI taxonomy): domain Eukaryota; kingdom Viridiplantae; phylum Streptophyta; class Magnoliopsida; order Caryophyllales; family Polygonaceae; genus Persicaria; species Persicaria tinctoria. Next base: position 38,542,655 of record JBANSL010000019.1, on the reverse strand, counting down.
CACCCGCCTATTCTACATTAACCTAAAAGCCAAACACAATGCTGAAGGTTGGTCTTTGGAATCTGTCGTCAAGGGAGTTACAATCTCTTTCAACTCCATTGACTTCGCTGATTTCCTTGGCCTTCCTAGACCTTGTCCACCCTCTCCTGAAAACCCCACAAGAGAACAGTGTATTGCCCTTGCCCGATCCAAATACCTGCTCCCCAAAGCATCCAACAACACCTCAAAACAGCTTACTCACTCATCACGTACCCTCGAGGCAAAAATCATCTTCAACATCATTGTGCGTTGCCTCTTACCCCGTTTAAACTCTGGCTCCCTCCTAACCGACAATGCTATGGTCCTTCTATACCATATTTTGAACGGCCTTGATCTGGCCAACACCATCCTAGGATCCATGGATCACACTCGCAAAGCCAGAAAAGGAACTCCCCTCCCCTTTGCCAACCTTTTGACCCACATCTTCAAAGCTTCTGAAATCGATTTCAAAAATGAAGAACAACAGCGTCATATGGGTAAGTTCGACTCCAAGAGCTTTGAGAAGATTGGCATCACTCAGTCCTCCCAAAGGACTTGGAGTCTTGCCTCTCCCTTAAAGACTCTTCCCACTGCCTCTGCCATTGATGAGCGCATGGACAACCCGGAGTTGGGCATGGAGGAAGTTCGCCTGGATATCAAGAAGCTGCATAGAGAGTTTATGACGGAGATGAGCGGGGTGTCGAAGCTGCTGCACGGTCTGAGGTCGCTGCTCACGGATGATGCTCCGGACGATGAATCTTAAACCCTACCCTACCCTAGCCTAACCCCTCTTTGAACACTGCTGGTTTTTGGATACTGTTTTAAAACTATTGGTGACTGTTTTACCTCCTCCCTTTGTTGAAAGACAAAAAGGGGGAGATGATCTGCTGTGGTTTAGACTTTAAAACTTTAAAACTGATGTGAACCAAAGGTCTTGGAATACCCTGTTTTGTTTTTGGTTGGATGTTCTTCATGATAAAATTATGATCCAACATTTGTCTAACCCATGCAGGTACTTTGTCCGATTTTGCTTATGATATAATTACTTGACTAAGTTACAGGGATGCACAGGTTTTGCCTTTCATCAAGGGGGAGATTGATAACTCCCTTCCTTGATGAAAATCGGAATAAGTTTCAAAGGCTTTGATACACAGTTTGTGTCAAAGGTCTTGAAGCTACAACTGTGTTGATGAAACACAAAACCTGAACCTTATTATATTATGTCCGAATATTATTATATTATATGCTTCCAGATATATTTTATATACTAACATTTCAAGAAGCTTTTCGAATATTATCTCCTTCCGTAAGCTTGAAATCAAGAGGATTCAAATTGAAAGATCATGGCGTCCGAGTTTCTACATATAGAAGATCATGGAGATTTCTTCCCAAGCCACAATCAGTTCTAGTCATTGAAGAAGATCTCTAGGCGCCGAGTTGATCTGTATAAGAAGAAGATGGAGAAAAGAGGACATATACATTTGTTGAACACAAGCTTTCATACACTCAAGCCTTCAAGTCAAACTTGTCTTCTTCTTGTGCTCTCTGCTAGTTCTTAAGAGTCTGTTATTTTATTTCAAAGCATTTGAGAGTTACACAGTGAGCTTATAAGATATATTTCGAGAGAGTGTTATACTAGAGAGTTTGTAACTCAGGAAGTGGACACTAGGCGATTGATTCACTAAGTGTAAGAGGATTGTACTAGATAGCTGAGAGAGGTGGGGCTCTTCTAGATTGGTCTAGGACTCCAAGGGAACGTGAGTTGACTAGATTGCAATTGTATAGAAGAGAGGCTTCTCGGTGAGCTATTAGGATCCTTAGTCTTGTGAATCAATAAAGCCGGTTGAATCCTAGGGTTGTGGAAGAACCCTAGGCCGGGACGTAGGCCAAGTTCGTGCCGAACCTCGTAAACAATTCATTGCGTCCTTTACTTACTGCTTTACCATATTTTTGCACTTGTTTCGAATTGTATAAATTGGTTGTGATTCAGGTTTCTAGAGAAAGGATTCAGTCTAATCTCAAAGGATTTTGCGAGCATTTCAAAAGTCTTGAGATTATTCGCGAAAAACCGGCATACTCTATTCAACCCCCCCTTCTAGAGTATCTTTATATTACTTTGTTATACATTGTCGATCCTTCAGTCTTCTTCTTCGTAGGTTTCGTAGACGGCGGTGGCACTGGATCACGTAGCGGCATCCTTGGCATTTCCGAGTCCAAGAGGACGGGAAGCAATGCGATAGCGATGAACATCACCGGGGATTGACCATCTCTGTGATGTAGTTAGTGGTCACCAAGTTGCACGAGCTTACACGCTGATACCGAAGACAAACAATGAAGGATTGAGTGCTTGAAGGTAGTGACGAATGGAACCCGACAAGGGGTCCTTGTGAGTAGTGTATGCGGATCGGTGTGTTGATCTCCCTCGACTGATTGCTTGGTCAGCCATCGATCTGGTGGGCGGGTAACGGCTCGATGCCCATGTGCGCGCTTGCCCTTAGATAGGCAGAAGTCAAGAAGACTTGTGATGTTGCTTGGTGCTTGGGTTTGCAGGTCACCGATCCGAACTCCCCGATTTCAACTGGTGAAGATTGATCGTCGAGCGTTAATGAAGAAGCAAGATCGAACTCGACGAGGGGGTCCATTAACACTGGTTGATTGGTGCGCACCTCCAAGGCTATTACGATCGTGTCCCGAGCCACGAGATCTACGGCTGATAACTGGAATCACAAGTCGACGAGAGTGAGGATGTTGTGAGCCTAATTTGCCATGTTTTACACTTACTTTTATATCGATTTCTGCATGCATTTTATGCATTTGGCTTAGAATAATACATAATTTGTGTAGTTTATGTTTATTTGCAATATATGGAGGTCTACACAAGTTTTTGTTATATTTCGCAGAAATCGGACGCACTTTGGAGCTTAAAGGAAAACTCGTGAAGAAGCTAAGGATGGTGCAACCGGAGAAAAGACCATTTTTCGCCATTCATCATTCTGAATCAAGCTTTGATATCTTCATGAGAGTCGTAGCCCTCAAAAAGAGCTTTCAAACGCATGGTCATATGCATCAATATGACAAACGATGACTCGGGAAAATGCGTTTCAAGAACAGAGCATGATGCTGAGAAGACTGGTCGATATCGACCAAGCACACTCAATATCGACCAGATTTAGGTCGAAATTCTCCCAATCGACTTAGAGTTGGCTAGAATCGACTAAGGAATAAAGGAAGAGGTCGATATTGACTACCCAAAGTCGATATCGAGTACCCAAATCGAGTCAATATTCCAGAAGTCGGCCCAATGCAAGCAGTTGAAGAGAAACCGAGGAAGCACAGGTCAATATCGACTTAACTAGGTCAATATCGACTGGACCCACGACGGCGGATTCCGAGCTTAACCGACTCCTTGTTAAGTTTCTATCCCGAATCCAATGGAGATATTTTCTAGACCAAATTCTATCCACATCTATCAAGAGCTATCAAGTAAAGGAAGAAGATATTTTATCTACTTTAGATATAGTTCTAGATTTAATTATTTATTCTATTATTTTATCTTAAGTAAGTAGATATATATATAGATAGGATCTTCTTTCCTAATTAGAGAGGGAATGAAGCCTATAAATAAAGCCTTAGGGGCTGATTTTTATTCATTCAATTTCAAAGACAATTAAGTTACATAGAGAGAGAAGGAGAAGAGGTTGTAAGTTTGAGTTTATTAATGCAAGCTAGTTCTTTTTCATCAAATATGTCTGTTGTTGCGATGAAGAGAGAGTAGTCCACCCACTTCTAGGGTTGGGCTGAGCCCGACGGTAGCCATGTAAGGTGATGCGGTAAAGGTACGATCTTTTTATGCGATTCGTCTTCTATCCCTATGAGCATGATTCTTTTGCAAAAGTTGAAGGTGATCCTTGTTTGTGTTATTGAAGCGAAAGTGATCTTAATGCAACTTGGGTTAATTATGTGAAAAGGGTTAGTAACAATTAGGGTTTATGCGAAAGCCTCTATATGCCTATTTGTTAATAACGAAAGTTATTTGATGGAAAGCATGATCTTTTATGCCTTTATATGTTATTTTGCATGGTTATTGTTGTGGTGTTGATACCCTGGCTTTGGAAGTCTTTTAGTATATTGATTTATTTCATTGAAAATCTGTGTTCTGGGTTCGAGAATTTGCAATTTAAAGTCTTTGCTTTTGCTTTATTATTTCTGTCTTCCTTTCTGTCTTTCTGCTTTTCTGTCTGTGAGATTTACAGCTACCTGAGATCCGCTGACACGCTTCCTTGTGGATCGATCCTGACTTCCCACTACTGCATAGGGAGGGAGTCTTGTAATCATTTGCAAGGGACGAAATCTGGTTTGCTTTGATTTATTTATATTTTATTGCAAGTCTCAATTTCCCTCCTACAACAGAGGAGATAAGTCTACAAGGAAGAGGAAGAGGGAGGACGTGCAACCATGGAAGGCGATCTTAGTGCTTTTTGATCGATCTCCACAGACGGCACCAATTGTGAGTGCATAAATCTGCTTCCAATAATTATTGATGGAGATCGATCTTGATGATAATCTCAACTCGAACCCTAGCATGCGAAACAAGAACAAACGAGGTCGGGGCGGGGCTTGTCTCCCCCGGAGGCCCTCCGACGCTCAAGTCAGTATTGTTCTGATTTCTCCTCCCTATGGATCGGAGGCGTATCTCATTTTTTATAATCAAAATTAGGGTTTGAGGGTTTTTACCGTAGGAAAAACAATATTGCCCTTGGGCCCTAGTGGGCTTGCTTAGTTTTGCTCTCTCATTTAGTAATTTTAATACACTTTCTAACGGAGTCAAAACAGAAACCTAGAGTGGGTGGTTTATTGTTAACCGAGGGCAATGTTCTAAAAGGCAATAGGCGGCTCCTAGGCCGACTTAGAACAAAATTGATTATTTCATTATATTTTGACGAATAACTCTTGTCAGTAATTCATATAATGTAATAATAATCCATAATATCACTCATAAACCCAAATTTACGGTGCTTATCAAATAATAAAGTAAATAAACACAAAAGTACACGTCTGATAAACAACTCTAAAGTTCCTAAACTCCAAAATTATAGGTTTGACTGAAAAGCAAATACATCCTGACTTGAGGGATAAAAAAAACCCTAAATCAACTAATCACATACTTAGAAGCTCAAATTGAATAATCGTTTGACTCTAGGCGACGCCTAGGCGGGCCCAAGAGGGGTCTAGACGGAGCCTAGGCGAGCCCAGACGGGGTTTAGGCGGCGCCTAAAGGCTCGCATAGGCTTCAAAATTCCTAGCTTCTGTCCCGCAATTTACCCTATTCATATTGATTCTGATTCATTATAATATTCACATATTCATATCCACATCCACATAATGTCATATTCATATCAATATGGTATAATATTAATTTGCTTCACCGTATTATTTGTTTCTCTACAACTTTTACCTCTCTCTCTCTCTCTCTCTCTCTCTCTCTCTCTCTCTCTCTCTCTCTCTCTCTCTCTCTCTCTCTCTCTCTCTCTCTCTCTCTCTCTCTCTCTCTCTCTCTCTCTCTCTCTCTCTCTCTCTCTATATATATATATATATATATATATATATATATATATATATATATATATAATACATCATTTTTATGAATATTCAATAGTGTTTATTTTTTAGAAAAAGGAATAACATGTTAAAAAGGAAGAGTTAAAATGTAAAATTGTCTTAGGATGTAAAATCTTTAAAGTGTAAAATTTAATGTCATATTCATATCAATATGGTATAATATTAATTTGTTTCACCGTATTATTTGTTTCTCTACAACTCTTACCTCTCTCTCTCTCTCTCTCTCTCTCTCTCTCTCTCTCTCTCTCTCTCTCTCTCTCTATATATATATATATATATAATACATCATTTTTATGAATATTCAATAGTGTTTATTTTTTAGAAAAAGGAATAACATGTTAAAAAGGAAGAGTTAAAATGTAAAATTGTCTTAGGATGTAAAATCTTTAAAGTGTAAAATTTAATTTTTTAATCAACACATGCGCTCACCCATCCCGTTTTCGAACGATGACCACAAGCCACCAGCAGGGCCTTCTCTCGGCCAACCACACCCACCTCCGGCCACCTGCCTCTAGCTGCACTCGAGCCCACCCCTGTGCGCACCCCCGAGCCCTGGCTTGGCCTGGTTCGAGCCCAGACGCGCCTACCCTGACCATTCGAAGTCCCCATGTCGCTTCTTCTCTCTTCGTTCTCCACGCCACCCACGAGCCACCTCCGTCCACCAGCCACCACCCGTTCAAACCACCTCACTCAGGCGCACCCTCCAAGACCAGAACCCCCTTGGTCCGTGCCCAGCCGAGCTCACACCGAGCCCATCTCCCCCAACAGAGCCGTTCGACCTTTTAGGCTCGAAACCATTCGAAATTCCAATTTTTATCCTTGTTTCAACTCGAAGTTGGTATGATTTCGAACCCTAAACTTGTGTATTACAATTATTTAAATTGTTTGAATGATTTAGATTGAGATTGAAAACCTAGGGTTTGATTTAGGAGCGGAATTTGGTTTTTTTTTTTTCCAAAAGCCAAATTGATTGAAATTTATGATATGGTTGTGTTGTTGGGTTGGTTTTGAGCTAATTTCCTATTCATAGCATTGTCAAATTGTTTATGGATCATGAGCTAATTGGATTTTAGAATTTTATTGCGATATACTTTAGAATTTGGGGTGTTTTGCTAAAAGCCAAATTGACTGAAATTAATGATATGGTTGTGTTTTTGGGTTGATTTGGAGCTAATTTCATGTTCATAGCATTGTCAAATTGTTTATGGATCATGAGGTAATTGGATTTTAGAATTATATTGCGATATGCTTTATGGTGATTAGGTTCTTCTATTTTAGCATGAAAATCATAATTTAGCCTATTAGCTCAATTGGTAGAGCAATGTGCGTTTGTACAAAGATGTGAGTTCAAATCCCACATAGGTTACATAATAGACAAGAACGCAACAATCTTAAATTGCTAATCATGCACATCATAATCTTTTTTTGAAAATGCTTTCTTACATCATCCATAAGGTTTATCTAAACGATGTATGGTCCTACTAGCTGATTATTTTTGAAGTAATTTGGTCCAAAGGCCGAAGGCTTTTGGACCAATTAATAAATGTCATAAAGGCTTTTCTTCGCTAGTAAAGGGCCAAAATATTTTCATAATACCAACATGACGTGCTCGGACCCGGGCTCGAGCAAAAGGACCGGCGACGAGAGTTCCGAGAAGTCGGGAAGTTATTGGCAGTTTTGGAGCAGCAGATCAGTCGGCAAAGAATGCCGATTTCCCGTCGATTGGCTAGGCTTCTGGAAACATACGAGTACTACTTTTGGAGATCGTGAAGTCGCGGTCGCGGATTTGGGCAGATCTCATCAATCGGATATCAGACGAAGCGGGAAACTGAGTTTTACTGAGACGTCGCCTGTGTAGAGACGATTCCGAAATTGGGTTCGTTTGAGAGGTATTGAGGGCTGTTTTGGGAGTGACGTTTTGGGTATGATTGAGGGTGATAATGGGGCTGTGGAAAGCCTTAGAATGGTAGTAAAGAAGGGGTATGAGGTTGAGGGATATGTGATGCAAGATCACTCTCGGCCTCGCACTCCGAGCTCTCTCCAACACTCGATCTTCCACACTCTCGGCCTCGCACTCCGAGTGTTTCCGACCCTTTGATTCCGTCGTCTCTCACTAAGGAATCTCCTTCAGCCTCTCACCGAAGGTTTTGTTCCCGGCCTCTCACCTAAGAACGAGATTCATAACCCGAATCACAGGAAGCTAAAAGGCTCACTTTTTCTCAAATTTCAACTTAACTCAAATGAAAGTGTTTACAACTATATATATTGTACGGTAAACATCAAAGAAACTTGGAAAATAAAAGAAAAGGGCATAAGCTAGCTTAGTGTCTTGGAATTTCCTTGGGCCAGCCCACCAAACACCTTCTTTGACTACAATGCATCATTCATGCATAAAAGATGGCATAAAAATATAATATAATTAAGGTGTAGAATTTATGTAGGCATTGGCATTTGCGTGGACACTTCAACCCGTCACCTTATCCGTTTGAGCTTTGATCAGCACAGATTCGATCATAATTTGTAGCAGAGTGACCATGTGTCGGGGTGACTCCTCAACGGTAATAACCGACTGACCAAGTAGGCGAGCTCGAGCTCTTGTCAAAGGTGGGATAACTCTAGGTAAAAGCGGTTCCTCTTCAATCTCCTCCTCGATAGCATCTTCAATATTATCAGTCGGACCTCCATCCCTAGCATCTAGATCACCAACCCGATTGTCAGATAAGCTAGCTCCGTCGAGGGTCACATCATCCTCCCCTCCTTGAAAAGGATTCGACCCCGAATCCGTCAGCTCCTCAAGTAGCCCATCTCCTGCAAGAAACGGAGCTAAGTCACAAACGTTAAAAACATCATGAACACCATACTTACTTGGGAGATCAATTCGGTAAGCGTTGTCGTTGATCTTCTCTAGCACCATGAAAGGCCCATCAGCTCTAGGCCGCAACTTAGACTGCCGCAACATAGGAAATCGATCCTTCCGGAGATGAACCCAAACCAAGTCTCCAACCTCCAATAATAGCTCCTTGCGATGCTTGTTGGCCTGGTTCATATACTGTTGAGTTCGACGCTCCAGCTGTAGTCGAACTCTCTCATGCAAAGACTTCACCAACTCAGCCCAGGACTTACCAGCAAGGTCCTCGGGAGACGATAGGGGCTGCGGTGCCAAATCCAATGGCGTATGGGGGTTTCGGCCATAAACCACCTCGAAAGGAGACATTTTAGTGGCGGAGTGCACTACCCGATTGTAAGCAAACTCAACATATGATAGACAATCCTCCCACCTGTGCAAGTTAGTAGCAAGCATAGTACGCAGTAAAACACCTAGAGTCCTATTAACTACCTCGGTTTGACCATCTGTTTGAGGGTGGCTAGAAGTAGAAAATAACAGCTTCGTACCTAGCTTAGCCCACAAGGTCTTCCAGAAGTAGCTAAGGAACTTAGAGTCCCTATCAGAAACAATAGATTTAGGCACCCCATGTAGCTTCACAATATGATCAAAGAATGAGGTAGCAACATGAGAAACATCATCAGTTCTAGAGCAAGCTATGAAATGGTCCATCTTAGAAAACCGATCTACCACAACAAATACAGAATCATGGCCTTTCCTAGTCTTAGGCAAGCCTAGCACAAAATCCATAGAAATGTCCTCACATGGGGCTCTAGCTAGAGGTAGGGGGAGGTACAGACCATTCGGGTTCGATCTAGACTTAGCTTTAGCACAAGTAACACAACTAGCACAACATTTCTCAACGTCAGATCGCATCCTAGGCTAGTAAAAATGATCCTTCAAAACTCGTAAGGTCTTAGCAACCCCAAAATTCCCCATCAGTCCACCTCCATATTCCTCTAAAACCAACAATGATCGAATCGAACAACGAGGCACACAAAGGCGGGAGGCCCTAAATAAGTAACCATCCTGCACAAAATAACTACCAACACTAGGGGAACCAGCAGATTGTACACATTGACAGAATATATCCCCAAAATCAGCATCAGCAGAGTAGAGATCAAGTAGCATAGAAAAGCCAAGAACACGAGCTTCAAGAGTAGAGAGAAGAGAATACCTACGAGAGAGGGCATCAGCGACAATGTTGTCCTTCCCTTTCTTGTACTTGACCACATAAGGAAAAGCCTCGATGAACTCAATCCACTTAGCATAGCGAGCGCTAAGGGTGGTTTGGCTCCGGAGATACTTCAAGGCCTCATGGTCAGTATATATCACGAACTCACGGGGCAACAAGTAATGAGCCCAAGTTTGTAAAACACGAACCAAGGCATACAACTCCTGGCCGTAGGTAGTGTTAAAGTAATTCTCTGTAGCTCCTCCTAGCTTCTCGCTAAAGTAAGCAATAGGTCGACCTTCCTGCATCAAAACACCATCAATACCAACCCCAGTTTCATCACACTCAATCTCAAAAGTCTTTGAGAAATCAGGAAGTGCAAGTAACGAAGCATTCGTCAACCGCTCCCGAAGTGTAGAAAAAGCCTCTTCTTGCGCTGGACCCCATTTGAATGACATCCCTTTCTTTGTTAGTTCTGTAAGAGGGGCAGCAATGCTGCTGAAGTCCCTGATGAACCTACGATAAAATCCTGCTAAGCCTAGAAAGCTCCGTATCTGAGTAACGGATGTTGGTTGAGGCCACTCTCGAATAGCTCGAATCTTCTCTGTATCCACCTGAAAGCCCTCTTTACCTACAACAAAACCGAGAAAGATGACAGTATCGGAGCAAAACTGACACTTCTTCAAGTTAGCAAACAAGTGCTCCTTCCTAAGAACTAGAAAAACAGCACGCAAGTGTTCAACATACTCTTCTAAGGACTTGCTGTAAACAAGGATATCATCAAAGTATACGACAACAAATTGACCTAAGAATGCACGCAAAACATGGTTCATCAGGCGCATTAAAGTACTAGAAGCATTAGTTAGTCCGAAGGGCATGACCAACCACTCGTAAAGACCATATTTGGTCTTAGAAGCGGTTTTCCACTCGTCACCTTCCTTCATCCTAATCTAATGGTACCCGCTCCTCAAATCAATCTTAGAAAACAGGCAAGCACCATACAACTCATCTAACATGTCATCTAAGCGAGTAATGGGATGACGGTACTTAACTGTAATCCGGTTGATGGCTCGACAATCAACACACATGCGCCAGGTCCCATCCTTCTTTGGTACCAACAAAACTGGTACGGAACAGGGACTCAGACTCTCCCTAATATACCCCTTGCAAAGCAAATCCTCTACCTGTGACTGCAACTCTTTGGTCTCCGTGGGGTTAGTCCTATAAGCTGGCCGGTTAGGAATAACAACACCCGGCATAAAGTCAATCTGATGCTCTATGCCCCTAAGAGGAGGCAATCCAGCTGGCATCTCATCTGGTAGCATATCATGAAACTCCTCGAGTACACCTGAAATGACAGAAGACAACTCAATAGCAGTAGCAGACGATGAACTAGAACTAACAAGTAAGGTAGAACTAGTAGAAGTACAGACAAGCAGAAAACAAACATCACCCCCCTGAATAGCGTGTTGGACATCTTGAACCCGAGCAACCAGCAAACTCTGGGGTTCCTTGGGCAATCCTTGCTCCAACTTGTGCTTTTCAACATCCTTTCCGATCTTCTCATGAGATTGGCGACGCTGTTCCCTAGCAATATAATCAGTGACAACCTCTTGAGGGGTTAGAGGTAGGAGTCTTACCCGCTTGCCTTCAAAAGCGAAGGAATACTCGTTGCTGTAGCCGTCATGCATCACACGCCGATCATACTGCCATGGCCTACCGAGAAGTAAATGGCAAGCGGTGATAGGTAGTATATCACATAAGATAGTATCGGCATAAGGTCCAATGGAAAAGGACACATCAGCTTGGTCCTTCACCTTCAACGGTGATCCGGAGTAAAGCCATTGCAGAGTATAGGGTCTTGGGTGTACCTGAGTGGTCAGAGAGAAACGATCCATGACTTCCTGGCTAATAATATTACAGCAGGAACCACCATTAATAATAATAGTGCAAATCCTACCTTCGATGGTGCAACGGGTGTTGAACAAGTTCTTCCGCTGAGAGGTGTCAATCTCCACCTTCTCACTGGCGCTCAAAGTCCTCTTAACCACGAAGTTCTCACCAACTGGTGCTCTGGCAACAAGCTCTTCATCCTCATCCCCATCTGGCAATTCATAAGGGTCATCGAGGCCTTCCACCTCACTCACCACTTCTCCAAACGAGTTAAGGAGAACCTTTCGTGGATTGGGGCATTCTCTAGCATAATGCCCAATCTCATAGCACTTGTAACACTTGACCTCTCGAGGCCTGCTGGACTTTGGTCTAGGAGGTGTAGGTGTGGGGTTAGGGATGACAGAACTAGGGCTTGGGTTAGTTGGAGGTCTAACGGTGGAGGGGGAAGGAGGACTAGGGTTAGGCGGTTGGGGACGGTAACTCCGGGGTGGTTCTGAAGGAGATTCAGCTCCTGTCCAACGCCTTGTTGAGGACCCTGCAGACCTCCTTTTGAGGAAGTTTTCATAGACATGTGTGGCATGATGGAGAGCATCAATCACATGGGTATGTCGCAGTTGCAACACAATCTCAGCCACATCAGAGTTCAGACCTCCAAGAAACTTAGCAAGAATATAAGAGTCCTCATACCTTGTGCCCGATCGCTGCAAAAGGGCCCGTAGATCCTTGTAGTAATCGTCTGGGGATCGAGGACCTTGTTTCAGTTTCTCTATCCTTAGCAACAGTTGTTGCCCATGATCCGCTGGAATAAAGCAAGCTCGCATCAGCCGTGTAAGCTCTCCCCAGGTCGTCACTGGTGGAGCTCGAGTGTAGGCCCGATCTGCTAGTACTCCTTGCCACCACGAGAGGGCATAATCAGTAAAGTGGATGACAGCGAGCTCCACTTGCTCCTCCTCTGGATAGCGATGGAAACGGAAGACCTGTTCAGCTTTGACCTCTCAATCCTGATACGCCTCTGGCCCTACAGCACCAGTAAAAATAGGAATGCTTACCTTGACCCCATGGGTCCGACGTTGACGACCATCCTCTTGGCGACGCCTAGCATGGTGGTCTTCTCTAGCTTGAGTCCGCTCTGAAAATATTGATGCATCTGATCTCTCATCATCTGACCGTGAATTGTTGTGATGATGGCGATGTCCATCCCTATGTCCTCTTCTGCCATCTTGATTCCTCTGGCGGTGTTGTTGTCCGTCATGGCTACCATGATCACTTTGTACCTCTCTCTGGGCTGGCGGTAACCGTCGTAGTATCTCTGCAATGCTTAGCTCCATTCTGTCCATATGGTGAGTTAGCTCCTGGACAGCTGGGTCAACTCTGTCTCCTTCCCTGTTCACCGAATGTTGTGACATCACCACATACAATCAAACAAACTCGTCAAGTTAGCAAAACAGAAACTTCTCTCTCACTTTGGTGGATGCTCACACTCTCTTACACACTCCACTCGTGTGTTTAAAGTGTTTGCCTCACTTAATATATTCCAGAAAAGAAGGAATGAGACTCCAGAACCTGCAAAATGAGCAAACAACAAATATGATAGCAGTTAGCAGCAACGAACCTCCCCGGTGTTTGGCTCTCCACTCCTTACTCTGGATGATTCTCTCCTCTTACTCACCTTTTCCAACACTACTCAGTGTTTCTCTCACCTCTCCTTTTTCGGTTGCAACAGGCAACACTCTCAACTCTCCTTTTTCCCAGTGCAAGGGCATGACACTCAAGAACCTGAATAATTGCTAGCGGCTAGCACCAACAATAGCAATCGACGAAACACCAACACAATAGCAAGCACAAGTAAGCTGAATGAGCAACCTTTGAGCACTAACAACAAGGGCCTTTCGACGAGTATTTACCAAAACCCGCTATGGTCCTTAGGCAGTGCAAAACAAGTGATCTAGCCCGAATAAAAAATAAAATTGCAATGTAGGAAGAAACTAAGTAATATATATGAAGCTTGGTAGGCTAAAGCTAATTCACATACAGATTTCCACTTAACAAGCCAACGTGGACTTTGAAAGTTCACCTGCTTGCTTACACCCAACAAACTAATAATTTTTTTTTTTTTCAAGAGATACGTGGAAACTCTTTTTTTTTTTCTTTTTTCTTTTTTTTTTTAATTGGAAACAAGCTACAGTTTCAAATCGTTTCCTTTCTCTCAATTAAGGTGAGCAAACAACTTTGACACTTGCAATTCCCAACCATTACAGGAGTGGCTAAGGCAGCACAAGCAACGTCGGCAAAGGTAAGCACAAGAATACCCTCAACCTACAGAACGATGGGTAGATTGAAAGGGCTAGTTTCCATGGTGTATGAGGGTAGAAATGGATAAACAAATTGCAATCTCTCGGGCCTAATCGAACAAGTTTTACAAAAACTAAGGATTAAGCGAAGAGATAGTAATTCGTACCTCGAAAGCTTGAGGAACCCTAGTCGTTGCTCTGATACCAGTTGACGTGCTCGGACCCGGGCTCGAGCAAAAGGACTGGCTACAAGAGTTCCGAGAAGTCGGGAAGTTGTTGGCAGTTCTGGAGCAGCAGATCAGTCGGAAAAGAATGCCGATTTTCCGTCGATTGGCTAGGCTTCTGGAAATGTGCGAGTACTACTTTTGTAGATCTTGAAGTTGCGGTCTCGGATTGGGGCAGATCTCATCAATCGGATATCAGACGAAGCGGGAAACTGAGTTTTACTAAGACATCGCCTGTGCAGAGACGATTCCGAAATTGGGTTCGTTTGAGAGGTACTGAGGGCTGTTTTGGGAGTGACGTTTTGGGTATGATTGAGGGTGATAATGGGGCTGTGGAAGGCCTTAGAATGGTGGTAAAAAAGGGGTATGAGGTTGAGGGATATGTGATGCAAGATCGCTCTCGGCCTCGCACTCCGAGCTCTCTCCAACACTCGATCTTCCACACTCTCGGCCTCGCACTCTAAGTGTTTCCGACCCTTTGATTCCATCGTCTCTCACTAAGGAATCTCCTTCAGCCTCTCACCGAAGGTTTTGTTCCTGGCCTCTCACCTAAGAACGAGATTCATAACCCGAATCACAGGAAGCTAAAAGGCTCACTTTTTCTCAAATTTCAACTTAACTCAAATGAAAGTGTTTACAACTATATATATTGTACGGTAAACATCATAGAAACTTGGAAAATAAAATAAAAAGGCTAAGCTAGCTTAGTGTCTTGGAATTTCCTTGGGTCAGCCCACCAAACACCTTCTTTGACTACAATGCATCATTCATGCATAAAAGATGGCATAAAAATATAATATAATTAAGGTGTAGAATTTATGTAGGCATTGACATTTGCGTGGACACTTCAACCCGTCACCTTATCCGTTTGAGCTTTGATCAGCACATATTCGATCATAATTTGTAGCAGTGTGACCATGTGTCGGGGTGACTCCTCAACGGTAAGAACCGACTGACCAAGTAGGCGAGCTCGAGCTCTTGTCAAAGGTGGGATAACTCTAGGTAAAAGCGGTTCCTCTTCAATCTCCTCCTCGATAGCATCTTCAATATCATCAGTCGGACCTCCATCCCTAGCATCTAGATCACCAACCCAATCGTCAGATAAGCTAGCTCCGTCGAGGGTCACATCACAACACTACCCCTGTTTTAATTTTTTCAACACCCGGCCCTCCCTGGCTCCCTGTATTCAGATCTAATCTCGCTCCATGGCTGCTCCTCGTTCGATGGCTGCTCCTCGTTCCATGGCTGCTCCTCGTTCTCGCTCCTGGTCTTCTTTTTCATAGATCACGGCCGGCTCCAGATCCATATCCACAATCGGCGCTCCAGATCCATAATCGGCGATTCCTTCCTCGGCGATTCATTCTCGATGACTTAGGGAGGAGATGAAGATAGAGGTCCTCTCCCTACCTCTCCTCCGCCTATCGCCGACGACATCTCGGTCGTCTTCCTTAATCTCGATCCTATAGGCTTTTGAGGTTATTGATTTGTGGTGGAATGCGTTGTCCGAGCCATCGCCTGCGAATGTGATTGATTTCAGGCAGATTTCGTTTTGATTCTGTGGGCTTTTGTGCTCGAGATCCTGTTAATCTCGATTCTGTAGAATTTTGAGGCTCGGCAGGAGGGGGGCTCGGCAAGACGAAGCGCACAGAAGATGTTTGTGAAAATGACTCAGAGAAGGAGGAAGATTCGGTTGGGGCTGGTAAGCTGAGGAGAACCGACGAGGCTAGTCCCATTGCAGACATGGAAATTGATCCTCCTAGGGAAACTAACATCGGCGCTTCTTATTCCTTGAGGGGCATGACTAGATAGAACAACTTGTAGAGACATAAAATTTTGAGAAGAAGCTGGATGACAGTGTAATTAGTTCCATCCAATCCAATTGGGGTTTTTACTTCCTTTTGAATTCAGTTTTATTTAAAGAGAATTTTTTTTCTTATCTAATTAAATGCAAGGGAATGAAATAGAATCCAATTGGGGTTTTTACAAGGGAATTAAACAGGGGAATTTGTTAGTTTTGAATGCTTGATTACACTATATTATTGGGTGATATTTTCATAAAAACACATAAAAAAAGTTTGTTGAATGATTAATGATTGTGTGTGTGCGCATTGGTTAAATTTACAAGTTTAGTACTCTTATAACTATAAATGAATCATCATTTATGACTATATCACCAAAATGAGTTTTTTTTTTAGTGATGACAGTGTATATGACTTTGTTTTGGTTAGGTTTAGCCCATTTAGAGTTTGCGTTTTCCTTGTCCTAGGGTTCCTATTTGATTACAGTGTCTATTACTCTGTTTTTATTTTGGTTACAGTGTCAATGACCTTCTTTTTCTTTGGTTAGAGTGTCTACGACCCTGTTTTGATTTTGATTACAGTGTCTATGAACCTTTTTTCATAGTGGTGACAGTGTCTATAAAGCTATTTTTATTGTTATTATGATGACAACAGTAGTTACTATAGTGGTGACAATATCTATGAATTTATTGTTATTATGATGACAACAGTAGTTACATTTTTATTTTTTATTTATTGTGGGGACACTACTATAAAAAAATATAGAAAACTATAAATTAGAAATTAGAGAAGAACTGTCATCACATGTATTTTGTCTTCTCATTAGCCCCTATAGGGTTTGTGCTTCCTTTATGATATGATTTCCCTTTGATTACAATGTCTATGACCATGTTTTTATAATGGTGACAGTATCTATAACTTTATTCTTTTTAGTGGTTACAATAGTAGTTACATTTTTAATTTTTTTTTATTGTGGTGACACTAATTTAAAAAAATATAAAAAACTAGAAATTATAAATTAGAGAAGAACTGTCACCACGTGTATTTTGGCTTCTCATTAGCCCCTATAGGGTTTTTGCTTCCCTTTTCCTAGGATTTTCTTTTGATTACAGTGTCTATGGACCTTTTTTCATAGTGGAGACAATGTCTATAAAGCTGTTTTTATTTTGGTTACAACGTATATATGGTTTTCCTTTTTATTACAGTGTCTATGACTTTGTTTTTATAATGGTGATAGTGGCTATGACACTATTTTTATTTTGATTACAGTGTCTATGACCATCTTACCCATCACATTTATTTTGGCTTCTCATTAGTCCCTATAGGGTTTGTTCTTCCTTTATGATAAGATTTCCCTTTGATTACAGTGTTTATGACCCTTTTACCCATTCATGTATTAGAGGAGAACTGTTACCACATTTATTTTGGCTTCTCATTAGCCCAATAGGGTTTGTGTTTCCCTTATCATATGATTTCTCTTTGATTATAGTGTTGATGACCATGTAACCACATGTATTTTGAGTGTCAGTGTCTATGACCTTTGATTACAGCGTCTATGACCTTGTATTTATAGTGATGACAGTGTCTATCACCCTTTTTATAGGGGTTTCATTTGATTACAGTCATCACATGTATTTTGGCTTCTCATTAGTCCCTACAAGATTTGTGCTATTGTCCTAGGATTTTCCTTTGATTACAGTGTCTGAACCCTATTTTTATAGTGGTGACAGTGTCCAAGACCCTTACGAGTGGTGAGTGTTGTGGTGGCAATTATTATTATTATTATTATATCAACCAGGATGAGTAAAATCCAATAGGACCAAAATAAATTTTATTATATCAACAAGTGTCACTAAATGATAGTATAATCTAAATTATATAATACGAATGCCATGCATTTTCAAGACCTTACATTTCATTGTCTTTCATCATTAAACAACAATTAGGAATTACAAGGTACTGGTGGCACAATATGTCATGCCTTTTTTTTTATTTAGAAAATGTCACCACTAACCTGCAACATTCAATTCCAAAGATCAAAATAGAGATATTTAACAAGCAATTGAATCCCTTGGCATAGTGACGGCAACCACAATGCCAACATCAGCAATTGAATCCTGAGGTTCACCATCAAGAAATTTTACAGGATCAAATTTCTCTTAGGCATTCTATCAAACAGGTGGTATGCATAGCCCAAAGCATTGTAGTCAGAGCACAAAAAAATTTCCTCAAACATACGTTGCAACCATACTGTACAAAAAAATTAGACTCCATAGCCGCTGGAAGAGGTATGAATTGAGAGTGAAAATGGAGTTTTGAAGGCGAGCTCCGAGATGGAATCGACGAGGAAGGAGGCGGCGAGATGGATAGGACGGCGGATCTGGATAGCGGCGGGGAGCAGGTTTGGGGAGATCTGGAGAGCCCGGTGCCGAGAGAGACGAACCTTCATCGAATCTATCGACCGGTGGAGGAGCAGCGACGACTGTCGACAGATGGAGGAGCAGATCGAGAGAGAGGAACCGTCTACGGAGCTCTCGACCGGCGGAGGAGCAGCGGCGGTGACCAGTGGAGGAGAAGCAGCGGCGACTGGTGGTTACGGCGCGGCGACGGCGAACAACGGCAGCTACAACCTCGGCCGTTCACGCTCTCGTCCACACCGCTCTCGCACTCGTCATCCCGTCCCCGCTCTCGCTCTCTCTCCGATTAGCCCGCAGGAAGGGACGAGGCATGATTGGATTATAATAAGAAGGGTATAATTGGAAATTGTGGACATTTACCTAATATTGTAACCCTTGTGTCCTATGACTTAAAATTTGGTTCCCAAATGGCCACTTAGCAAAAAACCCCATTATTTTTGAAAATATTTAGCCAAATGTCCATTTTATCCACATCCTTTTGCAAAATGTCCAATTAAAAAGCGGTTTTGCTAAATGTCCAAAATATTTTCGAAAACCCCATAATACCCTTACCTTTATAATTCACCAATGGTCAGTTGCAGGCGGTTCCATCATCGTTCCCGTCTTCTCTCTCCTGCTCCAGGCGCAACTCCCTCTCCCCGACGATTCCACGCCATTTCCAGTTCCAGGCGGTTTTCCTTCCACCGTTTATCTGGTTTTCGCCGATTCCCCTGCTGCTGTCTTCTCCCAGTTCGATTTCGTGTCGATCTTCGTGCTTCTAATGGCGTCGTCATCAGGTACTGGACTACTGATCACTGTCGTTTCAAATGAACTCGGTTTCTGTTTAGGGTTTTTGCAATTTCTGTTTGCATTTGGACATCTCCTTCCATTTCCTGCTTGTTTTTCTCTGGTTGTCGTCAGTTTGTTGTTTAATTTGGGTTTGTTTTTGTGATTTTATCCTGTTAATCACCGGGTAGGGTTTGTGTTTTGCTTTTATTTGTATGTAAGGGTTATGAGTTTGTGATATGATGCATTGTTTGTTTATTGAACTAATTTCGTTTCAAATTTAGCATTTATGCACAGTTGTTTGATCAATTTGATATGCATGGTGACAGTAGTTTCCCTTTTTGGTTCCAGGATGTTGTAAGCCATTATTCTGCCTGTTTATGTGATTCTTCTGTTTTCTATAAGGTTTCTGAATTTGTGATATGATGCTTTATTTCTTCCTTGGACTGATTTTTTTTTTAATTTAGTATTTATGTATTTCATCTATTCCTCAAGTGTGGTGACAGTAGTTTATATGTTTGGTTACAGTCTGTTCTATGTCCGTTCATGGTGGGAGACCATTCATTGCTTAGAATTATCCTTTTAGTGACACCATATATTCCCACTGTTTTAATGTTTTACACCACATTAAGCTTTGCTTAGCATTAGCTCCTTTAGGGTTGTTGCTTCCCTTGTCCTAGGGCTATCCATTTGGTGACTCCATTCCTTTTGGTTACATGATTCTTTTCCACCACACATGTATCTTTGCTTAGCATTAGCCCCTTAGGGTTGTTGCTTCCCTTGTCCTATGGGTATCCATTTGGTGACACAATTAATTTTAATGACACCATTACTCCTGCTGACAGAGTATTTGCTTAGCATTAGCCCCTTTAGGGTATTTGATTCCCTTGTCATAGGGTTGTCCTGTTGGTGACATCATTACTCCTGCTGACACCCCTCATCTCTCAATGAAGTATTGTACATAACATTTTAGGGTTTAGGGTTGAGGATTTACGGTTTAGGGCCTTGGCCCTAAACCCTAAAGACTCAGCCCTAAACCCTAAACCATACTGTACACCACATGTCCTTGTGATGACAGGAATCTTTTCCACCACACATGTATCTTTGCTTAGCATTAGCCCCTTAGGGTTGTTGCTTCCCTTGTCCTAGGGGTATCCATTTGGTGACACAGTTAATTTTGATGACATAATTACTCCTGCTGACAAAGTATTTGCTTAGCATTAGCCCCTTTAGGGTATTTGATTCCCTTGTCATAAGGTTGTCCTGTTGGTGACACCATTACTCCTGCTGACACCCCTCATCTCTCAATGAAGTACTGTACATAACATTCATTACTCCTGCTGACATAGTATTTTGTGAAGGATTACCTGCCTCTATTGTTTGGTATAGTGAAAATGTTGATTTCTGCATTAATTATGACAAGTGTGCTGAATTGTTTTCAAAAGATTTGGTAAGCATCCTTTTTCTTCTTGTGTTTTATTATTTTTATATCAGTTCATTGTTCCATTTCCTAACTGTTATTGTGTAATGTTGTTTCTTGTTTTCTTGCTAGGGTGTTGCTGTGTATCCTATTTATGCTGAGTTTATGAATGACCCTCAACTCTCGTTTTCTGATGAAGTCTCTGATGACGCCATTGATTCCTTTGTTTCATCTTTTGTTGGGTTGGGTACCGATGACAATGATGTAGTATCTGCTAGAAAGTTACGTCTTGAAGCTCATGTTGTTAGGCAATCAGGTGGTCCCATATTTCATGGTGGAGTTGAAGCTACTCTCCCTTCTCTCAAACTTCCTACTCGAAAGAAGGACTTAGTCAGAAAGTCACCATTGGGGAAAAAGAAGTTAATTGCCACTGATGCTACGTCTGATTTTGAGAGTCCTGTCCCTCTCAAGAAGGCAGGTGTGACACGGTCCACGCGCACTGCTGCTAGTCCTGTTCCTCTCAAGCAAGCAGTGGTTACACGGTCCAAGCGCAGTGATTCTCCTGTGGTGAAGAAGAGAGAGTTGAGAAGCTCTGTTGCTGTTGATCAGCCTATGAAGAAGAAGCAACGAGTGATGCCATCTCGGCAATCTTCAAAGAGCCAATCTCCCTCTAAGAGTAAAGAAGAAGCAAAGAAGGTTGACAAAGTTCCAACTCATGCAGACAAGCCAAAGAAATCTAAGTTTAAGCTACCTAGACCTGTTCCTCCTACAGGTGATAAGTTTAGTGCCCCTAAGTCAGAGTCTGCACCTGATTTGCCTTCCTCTTCTATTCCCGCAAGTGATGATCTTCCTGGTTGGGCTAAAGATTTGTTTGGAAAAGCTGAATTTATTGAAGGAATTATCAAATCTTTTAGGGCATCCTTTGAGAAGATTGAATCACAGTTGAAGGAGTGTGTTTCTAAGATCATTGGACTTGAGCAGAGAATTGCTTCACTAGAATCTCATCGTTCTAATGATGACAGTGAAGCCGCTCTAAAAAAGTTTCGTGAAGAATTGGATGCATCTCTCAAGCCTGAAATGGATGCGATTAGGGAGAACTGCTCTCAGATTTCTCAGCATGGGTATCCTTTTAGCTGTTTAAATGAAACGGATGACAACGATACTTCCACTGAGTCTGACCCTGCAGATTATTGTGTTCGTCCATCAAATAATGCGTCAACTTCAATAGATGGTGATGTTGATTGCACTGCTGATGGGACAGATCTGGAGTCACTAGAGAAAGCCGATGACAGTGTTCTTCCTTCTGCTGATGACAGTGTACTTCCTTCTCCTGATAAGATTGTTGCTGACAGTGCAATTGCTACTGCTGAAGTCCTTGCTTCTCTGGCTGAAGCTAGTGACATTGATGTTCCTGTTAATTCTGTGTTTGTCTCAAGTGCAGTGGGTGTTTTAGATGATAAGGTTAATCTCAGTGGTGTTCCTGCTGACAGTGGTGTGCCTCCAACTGTTGTGTCACATGGTGGAATTGAAGCTTCTCCTCCTGCTTCTACTAATGAAATTAATGAAAGTGGCTTTGTTACTCCTACTTTAGTCATTATCTCAACAGATGGAACTGATGATTCTAGTGTTGCTCCCACTGAAGTTATTCTATCAGATTCCACCAATATTGGTCTTTCTGTTACTCCTAAAGTTGTTCTTTCTTTACATGAGTGCATTGCTGACATTAATGTGCCAAAAGATGTGCCTGGTGACAGTGTTGGAGGTGATACTGTTGTTATTGTTTCGACTGATGAAATTAATGACAGTTTTGGTTCTGGTGACATTGTTGCTCCTACTGTTGTTCTTTCTTCACTTGAGATCAATAAAGACAGTAGTGTGGCAAAAGAGGTGGCTGGTGACATTGTTGGTGATGATACTGCTGTTGGTGCTTCAAATGATGGAGTTGATGACAGTTCTGGTGTTGGTGTCATTCTTGGTTATTCATCTGATGTGAATGATGAAAGTGTTGCTGCTGGTCACTTTTTCTTTGTGTGTTTATTATGTAGGGGTAGCTGTGGGGTTTACACCATAAAGCACATTGAGCACCTTGTATTTGATGGTGATATGGATCTTATCAATGACGACTATGTTCAGGCCTATCGTGAGAGGATTGCAGCTGATCTCTTCGCCAAGCAATGGACATTTGTTTAGTTTATCACATAAGTTTCTGTAGTTGGGACAGTGTAGCTTTGAAATTCCTAAATACATTTACTTATCTAATTATGGGATATTTAGTTGATGTAAGTTGCATGGTGACACTTTGAAATACTTGAACCAAGTTTGTTGTATTTTGGAATGAATGTTTTCATATTAATATCTATGTTCCTTTTAATCATTTTATGTATTATGCCTTTTATATTTGTTAAGTCTCCATAATTTACTTTCAAAGTTTGATGATTTCTGGTGACAGGCTCACTGTTTTTACCCTGGTGACAGTGTTTGGTGACACTAACCATTCTGATGACAGAATTGTTGACACTGTTTTCAGTGTGGTTACATCATTTTCCCCACTTTTTTTATTTTTATTTTTTATGTTTTAAACCACATGTTGCTTTGCTTAGCATTATCCCCTTTATGGTATTTGCTTCCCTTTTTCTTTTGGTGACACCATTACTTGTGGTGACACCTTCCATTCTGATGACAGAATTTTTGAAACTGTTTTCAGTTTGGTGACACCATTTTCCCCACTTTTTTTTTTAATTTTTTTATTGTAAACCACATGTATCTTTGTTTAGCATTATCCTCCTTTGGGTATTTTCTTCCTTTGTCATAGGGTTGTTCTTTTGGTGACACCATTTATTTGGTGACATACCACATGTCCTTCTGGTGACAGCCTCCTTTACACTTTTTTCAATTGTGGTGACAGAGCTTGTGGTTACACCTCAAGTGCTTTGTTGGCAGATTATATGTACTGAACAACACTTGATTCAATTTGTTTCATTTTGAACAGAAACTAAAAGTTGGTGATAGTTTATATAAAAGCTGGTGACAGTGTAAGAAACTGGTTACAACTAACATTGTATTCAATATAAGAAGAACAAAAACATAAAATGTACTAAAACTCAATGTAGCATAAACTGTCTAGCCGGTCTGATGACTCTTTGATCCTTTTCATCTATATTCTCCAGCTGAAGGCTTCCTTTTTTTTTTTGAGGTCGGCCGCATCTTTTACGCACCAATGGTGGGTGACATCTCTGCTGTTTGATGTCATCTGGCACAATCCACTCTGCTTCTTGTAACACTGGATATATTGTCTCTTGATAAGCCAAGATCCAAGCTTCATTTGTGTAATAAGTGCTAATATACCTCAAAACAGCCAGTTTTTTCTCTCTGATGACAGCAAGCGCGTGTACAAAAGGTATCTTGTCGTAATCAAATACCTTACATGTACAAGATTTCTGATTCAGATCAACAAGAACCCTATTCATGCCACCAACAACTTCAAACTGGAAGTCATTCAGTTGTTTGACAGTGTACATTCCTGATTCACTGCATCTTATGTACACTGTATCACTGATTTTTTTTGGAAGATCAAAGTTGTTATCCTCAGATTCTTTTCTTCGGTCATTGAACCATTTTGTTAGTTTCTCTCTGATTGCATTCAGTAGTTCTACAACTGGGAATGATCTATCTTCACCGAATACACTATTGATTGTCTCTGCATTGTTTGAAGTCATCATATTGTACCTGTCAGCTTTTGAATAAGCTCTTGCCCATTTCTCAAACTTCAGATCTTCAAGAAATTTCTTCATATCGCTGTTGGCATTAGTAATGCATTCAAAATAGGTGTTGAATCCTGATACTGTGTAACTGTTTGCAGCTTGTTCAAACCACTCACACCGACTCTTCTTCTTGAATTTTAACATTATATTCTGCTTCAAGTGCCATCTGCAGTAATAGTGCTTAGCATTTGGGTAAACCAACTCTAATGCTCTTGCAATGCTTTGATGACGGTCAGAAACAAAAACCAGCTCTTCACTTGATGGGATGACTGTTGCTAGCTTGTTGAAGAACCACTCATAAGAGGCGTTGTTTTCTGAGTCAACCACTGCAAAGGCAATGGGGTATATTTGATTATTTGCATCTTGTGCAGAAGCTGTGAGAAGAGTCCCTCTGTATTTTCCTTTTAGAAACGTACCATCTACCACTAGTACCTGTCATATTGAGTCTGATTACAGTTTTACAGGTATCAAACTTATCTAAAAAATATTGGAAAATATTTGGTTACAGTAATCAAGCTCACGTTTGATGACATGCATGTAATATAGATACTGATATCAAAATTGATGACAGTATTCCCATCTCATACAACAATTGTACTTGAGATTACATAATAGGCATGTAGCAGTTATGATTAAATCTAAGAAATCCATTGATGACAGGCATACAAATTAATCAAACCCAGCTATCATAATATAAGAATTTGTACCTTTCGCAGAATTGGGAATGCACGGATACATTGTCCAAATGCAATGAACAAATACTTGAACCTTGATTGGGAGTCAACTTGAATGAAGGTGACAGTTCCAGCATTATGTTGCTTTAGGACACAACAATATGCTGGTAATAATTCATAGCTTCCTTCTGATGACCCCTTTACCATCGTTATTGCTGCATCACGAGCTTTCCATGATTTCCAGTAGCTCACATTTATTTTCAAGTCAGTTCTTATGATGTTTCTAATCTGACTTGGAGTTGGCCCCTTTTTGATGTCTTCATATCTGTTCATATGATGTAAAAGAGTCAATAAAATATCAGAGGAGTGATTACTGGAAGGAATTACAGTATATTTCACCTTGGTTTGATCTTTTCAGCAACAAGTTTGTAGTTAGGAGCACGACGTTTTCCAATCCTTACTTCCAAACTGCAACTATGTTCTTGATTGTATTTCAAAATTTGAAATATAGTTGACCCAGTTAAGATGGCACCGTGAATTTTCCAATCGCAGCTCTTATCAACACAAACTGTTCTGTAATAACTTGGTGTTGTCTTTTTCACCCTGTAAGCAAACGTTTCTTGTGCAGCCAACAATGCAATAGCATCTTTCAGATGTTTTTTTGTTTTGAACAGTTGTCCCACGACTATAATAATGACCCCTTTTCTTGAACTTATAGATTCTGAATAATTTATGGACATTGTAGTGCTACTGATGCCACTCTCAATCTCGGTATCATCTCCATTATCATATGTATCATTGGCATTATTTATGCAGTCTACATCATCATTCTGCACACAGAAGTTGTCTTTCATCACATATGTATTCTTGAAATAGCTGTCAGCATGTAAAACCAACTGATTTTCATCATTCATGGAGTGTGTAACCCGATCTTCAATGATTTCCTTTACAACAGTAGCATATAAAGGCAATGTCCAATTCACTTCCTTCACTTCACTCATTTGAAAGAAACTCCTCAAATCACTGTCATTCTCAATAAAAAAAGGCTCCATAGTTTTCTTGAAAGGATGCAAATGGCTGAATTGAAGATTAGGAGCCAAACTGTCACTGTTGATGAATCTGTTGATTATCTCAGTCTTCATCTCATACATACTCATAGGTTGATTGATGACCATCACTTTTGATGACACATCTCCAACAAACACTAAATCATCTTCTTCCATCTTCCATTCTCCTCCAAATTTTACCGTTAGCAGATTGACATCCATTATACCTGTTCCCTGGTGACATCTCTTAAGCTTATTACACAACTATCAAAATCAAATTGCAATTAGCTACTGGGATGACAGGCATCCAGTGTTATTCAAACTGAGACCAAAATCAAACTGAGATGCTGTGATGACAGGCATCCAATTTCACTCAAACACATCTATCATAATCAAATAGCAATTAGCTACTGGGATGACAGTCATCTAGTGTTATTCAAACTGAGACCAAAATCAAACTGAGATGCTGTGATGACAGGCATCCAATTTCACTCAAACACATCTATCAAAATCAAATTGCAATTAGATACTGGGATGACAGGCATCCAGTGTTATTCAAACTGAGACCAAAACCAAACTGAGATGCTGTGATGACAGGCATCCAATTTCACTCAAACACATCTATCATAATCAAATAGCAATTAGCTACTGGGATGACAGTCATCCAGTGTTATTCAAACTGAGACCAAAATCAAACTGAGATGATGTGATGACAGGCATCCAATTTCACTCAAACACATCTATCAAAATCAAATTGCAATTAGATACTGGGATGACAGGCATCCAGTGTTATTCAAACTGAGACCAAAACCAAACTGAGATGCTGTGATGACAGGCATCCAATTTCACTCAAACACATCTATCATAATCAAATAGCATTAGCTACTGGGATGACAGTCATCCAGTGTTTTTCAAACTGAGACCAAAATCAAACTGAGATGCTGTGATGACAGGCATCCAATTTCACTCAAACACATCTATCATAATCAAATAGCAATTAGCTACTGGGATGACAGTCATCCAGTGTTATTTAAACTAAGACCAAAATCAAACTGAGATGTTGTGATGACAGGCATCCAATTTCACTCAAACACATCTATCATAATCAAATTGAAATTAGATACTGGGATGACAGGCATCCAGTGTTATTCAAACACATGTATCAAAAACAGAATTCGGGATTACAGTACAAAAATCAGCAAATTTGCTACTGAGATGAAAATCATCAACTAAGATCAAAATCAATGACAATATTCACGTATCAAACAACAAACGAGCACAAATTCGATATTTACCTCTTTTGAAATCTGAATTCGGGATTACAGTGCTATAGCTGAGCACAAATTCGTTCAGGTTTGATGACTGTTGGCGAAATCGACGATGCTTGATGAAGAAATTGGCGTTCCTGCTTCAGATCGAGATCGAAATCTTCGAAATCAGGGAAATCGAGGAGGCCTGGTGAAGAAACTCGCGTTCCTCCTCATCGTTCCGTGAATCAGAAGAAATTGTCGTTCGGAAATAGGAAAAAATAGGAGGGTATTGAAGCTAGGGGTAAAAATGTCAATTTTGGACATTTTGCAAAAGCCACTATGAAAATGGACATTTTGCGAAACAGCCCCCTTATTTTGGACGGTTACCAAAAAAATCCAATATTTTTTACTGTATAACTGTTCCCACTTAAAATAGCTTAATTAAGGTCAATTCAAGAATTTTTTTACTGGTTAATTCACTAAGGCCATGTTTATCAAGGGATACTAGAGATATTAGGAATGCTAATATTTTATTCTTCTCTCTCCGCCACATCATCCTACCATCTCATTATCATTTTTTCCACTTTATCAATAGCATCCATAGTATCTCAAAAACCATCTTTTCATATCCACCCAATTTACAAATATACCCCTCATCAACAATTATTTCCATTCTCGATTATATTATTATATTAATTTATTATTATTATTAAAATATTAATATTAAATTAATATTATTTATAAATGAATTTTTTTTAATAATTATGTATTACATTTCTTGCATTATTTATTATTTTAAATTATTCCATAATTATAATTCAATTTTTCGGATTATATTTTGCATATTTATAATCAAAGATAAATACTTTTTTTTTAAAATATAGTAAAACTTATTCAAAATTGATGTCTACATATAGATAAAAATGAATCTAATATTGTGGTATTTTTTATTTTTTATGTTTTTACATTTTTTATTCCGAAATATTGCTTTTATGGTGTAAAACAATTACACCCCAGGAAAAAATCCACACCTTCCATCACATGCCACCTGTTGTCCTCTGCCGCTCCCTTCCTGCAGTCCATTCAGAGATCGACACGTGTCCCACTTTGTGGGGCACCTTGCAGGAGCTTTGGCGGGAGAATGAGCAATTGGCAACTGTGCCCACCACTATATCTCCTAGTACCGATGCTTTGGAAGCTCCCCTCTAGTATCTCAATTGGAACTGTAGCAATTTTTTAATAATAAAAAGTGTAGTATCCCTGCACATTATTATGCCGATAAAAATGGCCTAAGGCTCTGTTTGGTAGAACATTTATTTACTTCACAAGGCATTCACATTAGCACATTATCACCTTACAGTTATTGTATCTGCAGCTAGTGTTACTCATGAAATATTGCATTACAAGGAACACTAGCATGCTTTTTTGCTTCTTATTTATATCCTTAATTTATATTTGCACAACATAAACTTAAATTTATATAACACAATATTATATTTGCACGACACAATATTATATTTGAAAAAAATAACTTTATATTTGCACACAAATATAAAATTTCAAAAAGTGCTGACACGAGAAAAAAATGCAATTTTAGTTTTGATGTGCAATTTAGAACTTAAATGTGCAATTTTAGTTTGGAAAAATGCAAATATAAAACTGAAAAAGGGCAATTTTATAACTCAAATACAAAACCGAAAAGTGCAATTTTATAAATTTATATTTGCACAACATAAACTTATATTTGTATAACACAATATTATATTTGGACAACGTAACCTTATATTTGCACACCAATATAAAATTTCAAAAAGTGCCGACACGGAAAAAAAGAGAGTATAATTTTAGTTTGAATATGCAATTTTAGAACTTAAATGTGCAATATTAGTTTGAAAAAGTGCAAATATAAAACTGAAAAGTGAAATTTTATAAATCAAATTTAAAACTAAAAAGTGCAATTTTATAAACTTATATTTGCACAACATAAACCTATATTTGCACATAAATATAAAATTTCAAAAAGTGCCAAAACGGAAAAAAAAAGTGCAATTTTAGTTTGAATGTTCAATTAGAACTTAAATGTGCAATTTTAGTTTGAAAAAGTGCAAATATAAAACTAAAAAGTGCAATTTTATAACTCAAATACAAAACCGAAAAGTATAATTTTATAAATTTATATTTGCACACAAATATAAAGTTTCAATAAGTGATTACACGGGAAAAAAAAGTGCAACTTTAGTTTAAATGAGCAATTTAGAACTTAAATGTGCATTTTAATATGATTAGAATGGTGCAGAAGCTTTTATTATAAGCATATGAAGCCAGATGCATGTCTCAAATACAAACGACATTGTACTTCCTTAGTCACATATTTTGCATGTCTCAAATGTGCGAGGGATTGTCATTTGGATATGAAATTCATTTCAGTTCCTAAGCCAACGAAGAGATCATTTTTCCCAACACAATTAATTTATTTGTCTAAGTAGGGTTCCATGACTTCCATCCCAACAAATGAAGCTTGTGTGATTTCACCAAGCTTCAACCAATCTCAACTAATTACATACCTATGAACACTAAGCATTTATCCGTCTTAACTAAAGGAACACTAAACTGAATCCTTAGTCTCAAAACTAGCGCAATCTTTAGTTCAAAGTAGGAGCTTTTAGTTCACTAATTCGTCATGGCAAACTATGGTGACTTGGTAGCTATTTGGGTCCATAGAAAGCAACTCAAATAAACAAGCATCCCTGTCTCACAATTCATTGGCATAAACAAACTCTTTACAGCCTATTGAATGTCTCGCAGACACACGATTCTTATCTTCATAGCACTTAACTGACCATGTTCTGTCTGTCTGCCCAACCATTCGGAGGATCAATTGGTCACCGTCCTTACCCAGAAGGTATCTCATAGCATGAGCCTTCGATATACTTTGCGAAACCCCGAATCGATCTCCATCTTAATATATTTATTTCAAATAACTAAAATTTAGTAAACAAACATATTAGCTAGATAGGGTAAATTGAAACCATACCAGCATATAAATATAATGCGATTTATTTGTTCTCCATCCTCAAAGATCTAAGACGTGTGCATAAATTTGTAACAAGAGCAATGGATACATCTGTTATCTTCCGACAGCAAGTGCTGTCCAACATCACTAGCTCCTTGTGCTTTGTTACGAGGTAGAAAAGGCCTTCATTAGTCACCCATGTGCATTTGCTCAGGATTAGCTCTCTTAGTGAAATACCCGAATTGCCGATGGTTTTAAGACCGGAGGATGTAACAATGCAACCATCTAATTTGATGCTCTGCAATTTGGGAAGCCTCCTCAAGCTGTCTGCTCGATCATGAGTCACCTGAACCCAACAGAAAGAATTAACCAATAGTTTACAAAGACATTAATTCCGGTCCGGGCAGTAGACAAAAGAAAAAGTGATGCAATTTAATTATCTTACAGGCGAGCCATATGATAATAGGAGTCGATGTAGACACCTTGATCCCCTTGTTAAGGAACTCAACCCAACATGGCTTACATTTTGGCAGCTGGACAAATCAAGAGTCTGTGGAAGGTAAAACATAAACTGGTGTCAGCACCATGAAAGCGGTTGTGTATATGGGTTTATAAAGAAAATCCAACATGATGAGCCACAACCAGTAGACATATATAGAAACTCAAGGTATTCTAGAATCTATATCTTAATTTTGTTGATACGGAGCTTTGGAGATACACCTACTGGCTCCCACAATGCGAACTTATTC
The DNA here is from genome assembly GCA_037127255.1 of Persicaria tinctoria. Taxonomy (NCBI): domain Eukaryota; kingdom Viridiplantae; phylum Streptophyta; class Magnoliopsida; order Caryophyllales; family Polygonaceae; genus Persicaria; species Persicaria tinctoria. Next base: position 38,511,658 of record JBANSL010000019.1, on the reverse strand, counting down.
TTCACTCAGTTTCATTTGAATATTTGATGGCATTTATTGAATATGTGGATTATGAACTTACTAAAGCCTCAGTACACATTAAAATACAGATGTTTGCAGCTTAAAATTTTAAACCATAGGTAAAAGAAACTATCCAAACCTTTCGTCCAGCCACAACATCCAAAAGAGTTGTTTTTCCAGCTCCACTGCCACCCATTAGTGTAGTGAGAACACTAGGCCTAAATGCACCAATAATATTACTCAAGATTTGTAACTTCTTCTCAGTAAACCCCAGTTCCTTCATTTCCTGCAGAATGACGAATGACAATGAATAGCCAAAATCGAAATAAAAGGCAACAATTGTCTGCAAAACTCTCATGAACCATAAAAGCACAGATAATAGTTTAAATATCTAGAGAGCTACACCAATCACTACTTTAAATAAGGTGTTGCAAAACTCTCATGAACCATAAAAGCACAAGTAACAATTTAAATATCTAGAGAGCTGCATCAATCACTACTTGAAATAAGATGCTGACATTGTTGTGTTCGTGGAGAAAGAAGAGGAGGAAGAAGGGGCTACATCGGTTGAGAGAATATTTAGAATCCAGTTGCATTCCCCTTAGTTATTCATCAATGTGACTGTAAAGATTAAAGTTTTATAGCCAGTGAAGATAGAGCCTCATCTGCAACTTAATATTGGAGTAAAACAATCCAAATTTGGACACTTTTGTAAAAAAGTATCGTCTAGGACCTATAAAACACGAACACACATTGTGTTAAATACACCACAAAACATTGATATCTCTAAATTTATAACTAGAAACCGCCAAGGCGTTAAAAACACACCCCAAGTGCATAGTATGACCCTTTGTACCAAACCCGGTTTTCTTTCCTCCCCTCCAGGAACTTCAGCACCCACTACAGGAACGATACAAACACGAGAAGCAAAGATCGTCATTCAAAATGAAGTGGCTCAAGTTAGAGATGAATTTGAGCAGTAGAAACAAACAACTTTACTTATCCCAAAAAGCACGGAAAATAGCAGCAAATATTTGATTGGCAAATACCTCATGAAGGTTGATATGCAAATATGCAAGGCATGTGAAAGACGTCCATATACACTACTTTTAAGAGTTTTAGGTACTGACACCACACCTTCATAGTTTAAAAAAAAAAACTAAATTTGTTTCCTTTCCCTTTTCCTAGTCTTATGCCAAACATTACCAAGTCCTAATAAGAATAAGAAAAGTGGGTAGGAATAATTAGTTACTGTTTCTCATCCATGACAAGTGCTCTGAATCTGGAGAAATTTGTTTGAGCTTGGTTTGCTACCGGACTAGGAAGAATAGCCAGCCTATTCTCATCTAATATCTAGAGATCTCATCAACTCTTTGTATAGCTGCATAGGAGTACTAGAGTTCGGATTTAGAATATGAGCTCACTAGAGTTCGGATTGCTTCAGCTGTGTTAATCTTTTCAAGAGGATCATCACTTGCCTCAAACAATAGGTTAAATATACAAATTGATCCATAACAGGCTGGTTATATATAGTTGTGAATGAATTAAGGAAATGAAAGCATGTATCCATGGAAATGAACAACAACACAATGAAACAGATACCTGAAGTTTCATGGAGCCTTTGAGAGTGGCCTTAACTTTGTCGAAATCGACATTAACACATCTAAGGAAATTGTCAGATGGATTTCTCAAGGTAGGGCAGGGGAAGCCCATTTGTGCAAAGAACTCGTAAGCCTCATAAGCCTGGCCAAAGTAAGCAGTTTTCCCTCCAAAACGCAAGTAGAAGAGATCAACCAGCTTGAACACCTCACTGCTTGGCTGATGAATCGATGCTATCACCGTTCCTCCTCCTCTTGATAGCCCTCTCAGCATCTGTGACTATGTGTCACAAAGAAGGTAAAGAGAGGCAGAGGTAAACAGAGACCATCTCAATTGTTGTCTTTGGAGCCATACTTCGCTTAGTCATTTCTACAAACAGCTTGTATGTATACTTAGGCCTTAAAATTTCTGAAAATTCAAGACTTAATCTATCGTGCTCAATCTCCAAATCCATAAGCAACTTACTAGACTCTGAATTCCCAAACTTGCTATCAAGTGGATTCAAAACCATAAAAGAATTTAAGAACTTACCAGAAGTGCTCGATTTCTTCGCTTGCTTCGTCATTTTTTGGCTTCAGACCTTCAAACCGAATGGAGAGATAGGGACCAGGTGTTTTCGACTATTTGCGACTGGCTCAATGGAGCAAGGTAATTTGCGACTGGATCGAATGGCTCGATGGAGCAAGGTGTGGCCGACAGACGACGATGCTCCGAACTCCGGTAACACCGACGTCGCTCTTCCTCTATCTCTCCGACGGAATGGATGCCAACCTCTTGATTTTGATTAAAATGTTCTGTTGAGCCTTAGGTCCACTTTATATTTTGGTTAACATTATGTTATAATTAGAAATTTTACACCTTAAGACAATTTTACATTTGAACCTTTGGCCATGTTAAAATTCCATGGGAAAATTAATATACACATAATAAGTATACAAACGAGGTCTATTTCATATTAATACATCTATTTTTTTTGTCCATAGCTAGCTATAATTGTGTTGTGATATATCTCTTCATTAGCTTACAAATGCCAAATAACGATGGTTTTACAATAGATGAATATATCAAAACCAATTTTCAGTATTCATTTTAAGTCAGTATATATTCCTGATGTTATAACATAATAAACAACATATGTTAAAATACAATTGATGTTATAACTTAAAAAGATATTAAGTTTTGACCTTTAAAGTTTTGACTTTTAACATCACCCATGAAGACTCCACCTTGAATGTAAGACCTTGAGAACTAACTTGCATGTTACACTACTAAAAAAACAGGAAATAGCTACAGATGGTTAGCCACGGATTATAGGTGACTCTGTATTCGTGGCCATTAACGATGACATTGGCCACGACTGTTCCTGACCGTGGCTATATTCGTGGCTAATGCTCATCCTGGTATGACATGCCAAAACTTTTGTGGCTATTAGCAACAACCCAGATGTCCGTAGCTGATTTCGTGGCTCGATATGTGTCAGTGTCAGTAAATAGCCACAAACGTAGCCACGAATAGAATTGTCGTAAATCAAATGAACATATGTGTCAGTGTCAGCAAATTGTCGTCGCTAAATCCGTGTCTATTAATCATCGGAAATCAAATGAACATATGTGGTGAGTGGGCCTTGGGTCACCAATCAAATTATTTTAAAAAGTCAACAACACACAAACCAATACAAATCATTACAACTTTTTACCTAGAAAACCTAAAAGACCATCTATTGTTGGACAAAAATTACATCTAAAAGTCCATGTATTGTTGGACGGAGGGAGTATTAGAATACTCTAAGAGTATGTTTTGAGAAAAACTCATATAAGTAGATAATAAAACCTTATATTAAGCAACAAATTCTTATTATAATACTATAAGGTTATGTTTTGAAGAAAATTCATATAAGTAACTAATAATACCTTATATTAACTAATAAATTCTTATTAAAATACTCTAATAGTATGTTTTGAGTAAAAGTCGTATAAGTAGCTAATAAAACCTTATATTAACTAATAAATTCTTATTAGAATACTCTAAGAGTATGTTTTGAGTAATACTCATATAAGTAGCTAATAAAACCTTATATTAAGTAATAAATTATTATTATAATACTACAAAGTTATGTTTTGAAGAAAACTCATATAAGTAACTAATAAAACCTTATGTTAACTAATAAATCCTTATTAGAATACTCTAATAGTATGTTTTGAGTAAAAGTTGTATAAGTAACTAATAAAACCTTATATTAACTAATAAATTCTTATTAGAATACTCTAATAGTATGTTTTGAGTAAAAGTCATATAAGTAGCTAATAAAACCTTATATTAACTAATAAATTCTTATTTGAATACTCTAAGAGTATGTTTTGAGTAATACTCATATAAGTAGCTAATAAAACCTTATATTAAGTAATAAATTCTTATTATAATACTATAAGGTTATGTTTTGAAGAAAACTCATATAAGTAACTAATAAAACCTTATATTAACTAATAAATTCTTATTAGAGTACTCTAAGAGTATGTTTTGAGTAATAAAACTCATATAAGTAACTAATGAAACCTTATATTAACCTTATAAGGATATGTTTTGAGGAAAACTCATAAAAGTAACTAAGAAAACCACATATTAACTAATAAATTCTTATTAGAATACTCTAAGAGTAAGTTTTGAGTAAAACTCATATAAGTAGCTAACAAAACCTTATATTAAGTAATAAATTTTTATTATAATACTATAGGGTTATGTTTTGAGGAAAACTCATATAAGTAACTAATAAAACCTTATATTAACCTTATAAGGATATGTTTTGAGGAAAACTCATAAAAGTAACTAAGAAAACCTTATATTAACTAATAAATTCTTATTAGAATACTCTAAGAGTATGCTTTGAGTAAAACTCATATAAGTGGCTAATAAAACCTTATATTAAGTAATAAATTCTTATTATAATACCATAAGAGTATGTTTTGAGTAAAACTCGTATAAGTAGCTAATAAAACCTTATATTAAGTAACAAATTCTTATTATAATACTATAAGGTTATGTTTTGAAGAAAACTCATATAAAATAACTAATAAAACCTTATATTAACTAATAAAATTTTATTAGAATACTCTAAGAGTATGTTTTGAGTAAAACTCATATAAGTAGCTAATAAAACCTTATATTAAGTAACAAATTCTTATTATAATACTATAAGGTTATGTTTTGAAGAAAACTCATATAAGTAACTAATAAAACCTTATATTAAGTAACAAATTCTTATTATAATACTATAAGGTTATGTTTTGAAGAAAACTCATATAAGTAACTAATAAAACCTTATATTAACTAATAAATTCTTATTAGAATATTCTAATAGTGTGTTTTGAGTAAAACTCATATAAGTAGCTAATAAAACCTTATATTAACTAATAAATTCTTATTAGAATACTCTAAGAGTATGTTTTGAGTAAAACTCATATAAGTAACTAATAAAACCTTATATTAACTAATAAATTCTTATTAGAATACTATAAGAGTAAGTTTTGAGAAAAATTCATATATGTAACCAATAAGTGTTGAATAAAACCTTATATTAAGTAATAAAATCTTATTAGAATACTATAAAGGTATGTTTTGAGAAAAACTCATATAAGTAAATAATAAATGTCGAATAACACCTTATATTCACTAGTAAATTCTTATTAGAATACTATAAGAGTATGTTTTGAGGAAAACTCATATAAGTTACTAATAAATGTTGAATAAAATATTATATTAATTAGTAAATTCTTATTAGAATACTATAAGAGTATGTTTTGAGAAAACTCATATAAGTTACTAATAAATGTTGAATAAAATATTATGTTAACTAGTAAATTCTTATTAGAATACTATAAGAATATGTTTTGAGAAATCTCATATAAGTTACAAATAAATTTTGAATAAAATATTATATTAACTAGTAAATTCTTATTAGAATACTATAATACCTTATGTTGACTAGTAAATTCTTATTCGAATACTATAAGATATGTTTTGTGGAAAAATCATATAAGTAAGAAATAAATGTTTAATAATACCTTATACTGGCTAGTAAATTCTTATTAGAATACGTACTAATTAAATTTTGGGTAATAAATGTTTGATAAATGTTATTATTTGAAACATATATTTTATAATAAATAGTTGTATTGATAGTTTTATTTTCTAGATATAAATTGTGGAAAAAAAATCACACTATCGAAATTATTTTTTTGGTAAAACATACTGTCGAAATTATTTTACCGCCCAATGTATGCTTGGGCGGTAAATTTCCCACCCCAAATTTTGGCTAAAATTTGAAGCGCCTCTAACCCTATTTTTTTCATTTTCTAGCGCGCCGCTCCACAAAGCAAATGCCGTCTTCCATCTCCCTCTCCGTCATTTCTCTTTTCGCCTTCCATCTCCCTCTCCGTCATTCCTCTTTCTCTGAGACCCACTACCACCTTGTCGTCCTCTACACTGCCCATCTCGGCCATTGCTCCCCACCAACAATCCCCAACCTCGGGTTCTCCAATTTCTCCATCGTCGTTTGCCTCTTCTTCACCACGCGCAGATCTGAAATGAAAAGAAACTCAAAACGATTCGGCGGTTTCGTGCTCCGATTCTCGGCCTGTTCGGCGTCCCATGGTGGCGCCTCCTCGTCGGGCACTCTCCCCTTCCTCAAAGATTCCAGATCCGACGGTTTCGTGCGAGGTATTTCTCTCCCTTCTTCTCAGATCCGGAGCCTTGAATTTTCCTTTTCACTATGTGAACCGAAGAATCGATAAACCCTGGAAGTTGGTATTTCTCTCCTTTCTACAGATCTTTCGTTTTTTTTTTTTCCGCTTCTCTCTCTTTTTTTCTCTCTTCAGCGGTTTGAACTTTGAATTGGAAAGAAATGGGGATTTTTTTTCATTTGGAGGCTCTTTCTCTTTGATTTGAAGAGGACTGAGTTTTCTCCTGCAGGGACGTGAGGGAGTTTTAGCATATTTTATGCCAGCAAAATCTATGTTGAAGCTCTAGTTAGTTCTTCTTCAATGTGTTCAAGTGTAAATCCATAAGCAACTTCCACGATTGAATGAATACTCAAGACGTGTCGAGGTATAGAGCGCCTTTCCTATTGAATCCGGGACCTCTGTTTGTTTTCTTGGTGGGTGTCGTCGACGGAAAAAATGGTAGCTAACCTGATTTTGTTTGAATGCCTTGAAACGTATTTGATATATGAGGCCTGATTTTGATTTCGATTTATGAGAACTTATGTGATCTGGACACTAGCATAAGACTTATATGCTGCGCCTTGAAGGCTTGCTCGTTTGATGTTGGACTGGTGATTCATATGATTCAAATAGATATTAGAAATTCGAGTTTGACTATGCATATGTTCTTTCCCTTATAATTTTTGTTTGCTATTAACTACAAATAGTTTATATTGGAATGAAAAAAGTCAGTGCACCACATGTGCACTTTTAATGATACATATGCTTGTTTTCTTTGTTTTTGATTGCATAAAGATCACAATTATTAATGTTTATGAATACTATCATGAACATTATTCATTCAAATGTGGAAGTTGCTTATGAAGTATTATTCTAATATAAGTATTGTTCTTCTGTGTTTACCAGCACAAACTACTCCTGTGTTCTTCCCTCGGTTCGATGCGTTTGAGGTCTCGAAGGTATGATTTTGTGCTTGATTTTTTAGGGTTTTGAAAGCTCTTCATGAATTTAGGGCTTTTCTGGTTCTATGGTCTTCTGATTTGGTTTGTTGAATTTGATATGCAGGACTTGTTCAGAGTAGAGTGTTTTGGAGGATTTCACATAGATCGGTTGTTATCTCCCTTAGACAAAATCAGCTCTCTTTAATTAGATTATTGTAATATTTTTTTTGGAATCCATTAATATTTTTTGACCTACTTATAATGTATGAAATTCATTAATGTATTTATATATATTTTCTATATCATATATATATAATGTTTCAAAAATATGAGGATACGAAATATGCTATAAAATCATGAAACAAATGACAACGAAATTAGCAACCACAATGGCTACGAAATTAGCTACGGAATTAGACACGCTTCCAGACCGATGGCCTATTTGTAGCAACGAAAATGGCAACGACCTTAGCCACAAATTCAGCAATGGTCTCATTCCGAAGCTGAATTCGTTGCCTTAGCCACGACATTCAAATGTCCATCACTAGCCACGGGCTTAGCCACGAGGCATATGGCTACGGACGGCCCATCCGTGGCTATTTTCGTGGCTAAACCGGTTAGCCACGGTCATTCGTGGCCAATGCCGTTGCTATTTTCCGTAGCTATTTCCTGCGTTTTTAGTAGTGTTATCTCTAAGGGTGATGAAAGACAAAACAAACGGAAGGATGGGTTTCAATGTCTTGAAACCCAGACTAAAATGTTTGGTCATATACTTTATGAATATTTGTTTTGACTTGCTCTTGTGCAGGTTACGTTCCAAGGACGATTTCCTTGGGCCACAATATTATATTGGGCTTCTCATTAGGCCCCAAGGAATTGGATTGGATCAAGACTACTCATATATTCTCACCTAACCCATTTTATGTGTTAGATACATTCCATATGATATTTTAGGAAATGAAAAGCTATTCAAGGAAAGATTTTGTCCATATCCGATCATACAAGATCATGGAAATGATGGTAGCTACAACTTTGGAAAGTATATAATCAAGAGGAATTCAAACAAGTTTGGAAAGGTTTTGAATTTCTAACGGTCATCTCTCCAAGAATCCTTGAAGACGTTCGACTATATAAAGACGAAGGGCAAAGGGACTCTACTTGTTGTTGCAGAAGGATGGTCAAGTATGAAATAAATATAGAGTAAAGATCAGACTGACTTCCCTGTCTCAGCAAATAAATACAAGACTTCCTCCCGTTGTAGTAGAAGGTTGTCAGGATCGAATCCACGAGGAAGCACGTCAGTAGTTCTTAGGTAGCAACAGATCTCACAGACAAGCAACAGAAAGACAGAAACAGAAAGACAAATAAAAGCAGAAAAGACAAAGCAGAAAATAGCGAAAGAAAGTAAAGAACAAAGCAAGACACAAACGTACTCGATCTCGACAACTACCTACTCGAGATCGACTAGAAATAGTAAAGACAGAAACTTTGAAATCGAAAACAGAAACTCAAACTCAACTCGATATAGAGCAAAACCAACTCGATCTCGACAACAGGCCTACTCGAGATCGACTACCAACAGTGAAGACAGAAACTGCAAAATCGACGACAGAAGTAGAAACTCTACTCGACCTAGACAAGACCGTACTCGAGATCGACTAAGGCCTACTCGATCTCGACAAGCTTCTCCTCTATCTCGACTGGAAAGACAGAAAGTGTAAATTGCAAATTTCGAACCCAAACTCAGATTTTCGACGAAATAAATTCAATATATAAAAGACTTCCAAGACCAGGGTATCAACACCACAACGATAACCATGCAAAGTAACACATAAAGGCATAAAAGATCATGCTTTCCATCAAAATAACTTTCGTTATTAACAAATAGGCATATAGAGGCTTTCGCATAAACCCTAATTGTTACTAACCCTTTTTACATAATTAACCCAAGTTGCATTAAGATCACTTTCGCTTCAATAATACAAACAAGGATCACCTTCAACTCTCGCAAAAGAATCATGCTCATAGGGATAGAAGACGAATTGCATAAAAAGATCTGACCTTTACTGCATCATCTCACATGGCCACCGTCGGGCTCACCCCAGCCCCAGAAGTGGGTGGACTACTCACACCTCATCGCAATAGCAGACATTGATGTATAAAAAGAAACTTGCATTAAACTATATTCAAAGCCTTTACAATCCCGGCAATCAACTTTCGCAGAATGCCAAAACCCTAAAAACTTTAGAACTCCTAAAACTTCTCTGTGAACTACTTCTCTAACTGAAATTGAATTTGTATGATGTGATGAATGAAAAACCAGCCCCTAGGGCTTTATTTATAGCCTTCTAATCCTTGCTAATCAAGGATAGAATATCTATATCTATATCTAAATTTATATCTACTTGCTAGAAGATAAATAAATGCAACAAGGAAATTAAATCTTTAAATGGAAATAATAAATCTAAAGTCTTCCATGGATAGATCTTTCTTCTTCATGATCAATGCTGATAGATTTGGATAGAATCGGCAATCTTCGCACCCAAGCAATCCCAAGTCGAGTAGAATTGGTCAAACCGAGTAACGCGGCTCTGGAGGTCTACTCGATCTCGACAAAGGTCTAGTCGATCTCGAGTAGGGTTATGGTCGACTGGCTCGGCTCGGGTAGATCTGCTCGACATGGCTCGGATCTGGGCTCCTGGGTGTAGTCGATCTCGACTAGGGCTCCTCGAGATCGACTAGGGGTGTGGTCGAAGACGGCTCTCTGGTGATGTCGATGACTCCTCCTCGGCATGGACTCGGACTAGGGCATGATGGCTCCTCAATCTCGACAAGGCTTCCTCGAGATCGAGTAGGGTTGCTCAGCGCCTTCGTCCTCGGCTTCTCGATCAGCTCCTCTTCTCGACTCCGGGTGTGGTGTCTAGGCTTTGTCGATCTCGACCAGTGGTACTCGAGATCGAGTTGGCTTCCGGAGTCAGGTTGCCTCGGACTTGGTTTCCTTGACTAGGCTTTGTCGACCAAGTCTGCTCGGTCACTCTCCTCGAGATCGAGTAAGGTGTACTCGATATAGAGTAGCTCTGGCTTTAGCTCGGTTTGTCCTGGTTCTGTACTCTCGGATTCTGGATTTCTGTAGTTGTTTTCCGAGCTTTTCTGACCATCCTTAAAATTGCTGTAAAACGTCTCGAATTCTGCGAATTTAAACAGAAATTGGTGTAGATTCCATAATTTGGCAAATAAACATAAACTACATAGATTCTGTACTATTCTAACCCAAAAGCATGCAATGTATGCAGAAATTGATATAAAAGTTACTGTAAAACATGGCAGATTCGACTTATAACAAACACCCCATACTTAAGCTTGCTTGTCCTCAAGCAATACTTTTAATTGTCATTTAGGGGAAGAAATCAAAACTCTCAACATATTAGATTCTTTCTTATATGTCCCTGCAATCAATTACCATCCTCGAAAAGGTACTAGTGTCACAAATCCATGCATGTGCGATTATACCAAAGCAACATCTACTCACAAAAGGAGGGTTATGAAAAAAACAATTTTATATGTGACAAAGCAACAATAATCAAGAGGATTTTAATTAAGCTCAAATAAGGAGTAGATTGGTAAAAGGCTAAAGGTGGGCAATTTTTGGCAATGTGGTGCTAATGATCCGGGGAAATGGAGTATTTCCAAACTTGAATTTCCACATTCCTTTCCATAAGATTCATCACCTTTCATAATGCTTTTTTCAATAATAATGCTTTTATCTCTCTGACCTCAGCACTGCCTTCTCGCGAGTCGCAAACATGGGTGTCATGAATGGCCCCGGATACTTAGTGCCTTGGACTCCTCACAATGTGTCCCATCTCTCCAAACTATTATCTTAGAGAGCAGGGTCAATCTACCTTTATCTCCTGAGGTGATTGGATTTTCTTTCACTCATTAAATTTTCCATATATTTCAAACACTTTCCCGCCAAACTCCAATAATGATAATTAACAACACAAACACTATATGATAATCTCCATAATGTAACATCATTCTTAACATAATCCCCGGATAAGGTAAAGAATGGGCAATATTTAGATCATGTGGAGCGATAATTGAAATAAGGCATAATATGGCTTTTGTGATCTGTAAGCATAGGTAAGGCTAGGATTTCAAACAATGAGCATTATATGGAAATATAAAGTCCTCTATCCTCTTATCATGCAACATGTCAAAAGCAACTTCAAATTTTACCTCCTTTCATGGTTTTCATAAAACTATGCACTTCATTATGACTTCCCTTTACTAGGCAATTTCATGCTATATCTATAATGAATCCAATTTTGCATCATCGAGTTCAATATAAAACTTCCATGACATTAACCAAAATTTTCTAACCAAAATTTTCAATGGGGGTCATTTTTCAAACTTTGGAAAACATGCTTATAAGCACATAAATCAATAATGCATTCCAAAATAGCCATGTAGCAATTCAAAGAACTAAACTTTAAACATGCACACATAATGTCAAATAAAGTAAATATGCATAATGTAAGCCCTTCCCCCACCCCATACTTAAACATTACAGTGTCCTCACTGTATAAAAACAAGGGTAAAGAAAGAGACTCACTAGACAGGTGTGCAGAACCTCTTAATATTGAATGAAGGAATCGCCTGGGCCGAGTATGAATATGAATATAGCTTGCCTCTATCCATGGACCTGAAAAGTGTAGAAGACATATACCCACAATAGAAAAACTAAAAATGTTCAAAACCAAAAAAAAAAACAAACAAAACAAAGTCCCAAAATGTCTCAAAAATTCTATGTACAAGCTCTAGATTTTATAGTCGCTAGGCCGACTTTTCCATTTAGCTCAAGGTGGCATTTGCAAGGCCTATGTAGCTTGGGCCTCAAATAAGACTCCATTCTTGTCCATCAGTTGCAATCCTCCAGAATGGATCTTGTTCACCACGAAAGGTCCCATCCGCTTCTTGTTGAATTTATTAGGGAACCAATGATCCTTTGATTTAGAGACATAGAGCTTGTCTCCAACTTCATACTCCTTGGGCTCATCATTGGATATCCTACATAAGCGCACATACCAAGGCAAACCTCTCCCATGTATAGATAGATCTTTAAGGGAAATAGGAGAAGAAAGATCCATACCTTGGCTTACCTTTGCAGAGACGGAATCGGGGACCACAGTGTTTGGTCGATCTCGACTAGGGCTAGTCGATCTCGATGAGTCTACAGGCTTTGGTGGTGGGCTGCTCGAAGATGCATGAGTCGACGAAGGGAAGGGCTTGTCGACATCGAGTGGCCTACTCGATCTCGAGTAGCTTTCTGCTTCTGGTGGCTCCATTGTCGAGGAAACATGGGCTGGTAGAGCCGGGTGGTGGTCGATCTCGACAAGCCTGGTCGAGATCGAGGAGCCTGGTTCGTCTGGTGGAGTCAGCGTCGAAGAAGGCGAAGTCGAGGCAGCCGAGTGGTGGTCGATCTCGAGTAGCATACTCGATGTCGAGTAGCCCTCAGCTTCTGTATTGCTGCTTGATGATGCTGGTGCTAGTGGAGGCTTCTGTTTCTTGTCGAGATCGACTAGGGTCCTCGATGTCGAGGAGTCTTGGTCGATCTTGACCCCATACTTAATTCCTGTCAAGGCATCCGAAAAATAATTAGTCCATAACGACGTACCTTGATTTGTGTCGATTGGATTTTCTGCGTCCTCCTTTAGGATTGCCATGATCTCCTCCACCTGGGCCTCCATGTCCCTCTTTTCCAGCTCCTCAGGGGTCATATTTCTGACCTTGGGTTCCCCGCAGGTGATGTAGCCAGCTGAGATAGATTTGACCTCTTCCATTGGACCTGTATGCCTTTCAGTTTTATTAAAGGAATACTCAATTACCTCATCGCTGATGTTGAAGGTGAGCACTCCTTTCCTTACGCTTATGTTGGCATCCACCGTCGCCAAGAAGGGTCTCCCTAGAATAATTGGACAAGCAGGATCTTCTTGCATATCAATAACTAGGAAATCAGCAGGGACAAAGAATTTACCTACTTGTACTGGCACATTATCCACCATGCCTGTTGGGATGACAACAGTGTTGTTGGCCATATATAGTCTAGCATCCACAGGCTCTAGGGCACCTATCTTAATCTTGGACCAAATTGTTAAAGGCATTATACTCACACTAGCTTCAAGATCACATAAAGCATTAATTTTGTATGGACCAAACCCAATGGTTATAGCAAACTTACCTGGATCTGGCCTCTTTTCCAGTATGTCCAAATGGCTGCATTCCTCTGTAATTTCAGCCATCGATCGCTTTTTGCTCAATATCTCCTTCAGGAACTTGACATAGGATGCCATTTCATTGAGAGCTTCTGTGAAGGGGATGGTGACGTTGAGTTTCTGAATCATCTTGATGAAACGCTGGAATTTCTTTTCTGCCGGGTCCTTTGGAGATTTTGTGGGGAAAGGCAGCTTCTTTTTCTGATTCAGAGCCAAAATAGATGTCGGAGGTGTTGCAGGCTGCTCGACCTCGGGTTGGGTGTCCTCGATATCGACCACACCCTTGTCGATCTCGACCAGGTTGGGTGATGTCGAGTTGCTGTGCAGTGCAGACGAGGGCTTTTGCAGTTTCTCGTCGAGATCGAGTAGACCTTCCTCGATATCGAGTAGGCTCTGGTCGACATCGACTAGATGCTGGTCGACTTGCTGGTCTCCTTTGTTCTGTTGTTTTCCGACTTCTGGCTCTTGCAGTTGATGGCCGCTTCTGAGTTTTACAGTAGCGATGTGTCTAGTCTTTCCCTTAGGATTTGGTTCTGAAGATCCAGGGAGCGCACCTGACTGTCTAGGGATTCCCGCTGCCAGCTGACCAGTCTGTGTATCAACTGATTTTCGCCATATATCAATTTACCCAAGCCTAGATTTGACACCCTGCATCTGAGTGTAGACGGAGTTGAAGGACTGCCTAGTTTCTGAGTGATTTCTCCGTATTTCCTCCAGGACTGTCTGTATATCATCCTTTTTCTGGTCCCTTTCCGGATGTCCTGGAGCTCTGTAGGGCGAGGGGTTCCTAGGGACACCTTGGTTCCATTGTGGTTGCCGAAACCTTTGGTCCCCCATGTAGCGATTGGGACCCCCTGCGTAAGCTACCTCCTCGTGGTGCTCTGCCAGCCTGACTTGCTCTGTGTGTGGGCACTCAGGAGTGGTGTGCCGTTGCGATCCGCATTCAATGCAAGGCTGGTTGACAGAAAGATACTTCACTTGCTTAAGGAGCTTCTTGTTCTGATCTCTGTAGTATTGTTCCCTTACATCCGGATCAATCTCCTTAGGAGGCTCATAGAGGGGCATGGATGGTGCTGGCCTGGCGTAGGGGTTCTCTTCATAAGTTGCAGTAGACCCATACTTGTTTTCGTAGTTGGTGAGCTTCTCTAGCACACCCCATGCGTCACTTGGCGGCATTGTCAGATACTCATAGCGAGTATAATGGTTGATTCTGTCCTTAGTGACTTGATCAAGAGAGCTGAAGAAGATCTTCTGAATGACGTAGGGTGGCTGTCCATGAGTAGGGCAAGATTGCAGCAATTCTTTGTAGCGCTCCCATGCCTTTGCCAGCGGTTCTCCTTGCTTCTGTTTGAAGGCGGTGATTTTCCGGCGGAGATGTGCTATTTTGGTGGGTGGGGAGAATTTGTTCAGAAATTCTTGCTCTACTTGGGCCCATGTTGTCAGGGATCTTGGTTTCAGCCCTTCAAGCCACTTCAGTGCAGGTCCAGCGAGAGACCAGCGAAAAGCCTTCATCTTGACATATTCCAAAGTTGTACCTTCATCAAGAGTACGGCACATGTCAGAAAAGTTCGTAATATGTTCAAGACGACACTCATTAAATCTACCAAAAAAGGCATTATTTTTAAGCTCTATAAGAAATGGAGTGCGAATTTCAAAAGAGTTTTCAGGGATAAGAATCGTCGATTCAGGCACGACGAGAGTTGGGTGCATATAGTCCTCTGCCGTGGTTGGATATTGGGCAAGCTCAGCCTCTGCTTGCTCGCTTGCTGCTTTCTCAGTGGCGATAGCAGCATCTTTAGCGGCCAATTCCCTTGTAAGCCTTGCAATCAGTTGTTCCTGTGTCTCTGCAGTTGCCATGTCTCTTTGTAGTTTAGCTCTGATGTGAAAAAGGCGTTTCGGTTCATCTAAGGCGTCAAACTCAGATGTTTGACCAGAACGGCGCATACACCTGCGAAGTAACTCAAAGAAAAAGTGAGAACTGACTACCTAAGGCGCGAATGATTGCTTCCCCGGCAACGGCGCCAATTTGTTATTGCAAGAGGATGGTCAAATATGAAATAAATATAGAGTAAAGATCAGACTGACTTCCCTGTCTCAGCAAATAAATACAAGACTTCCTCCCGTTGTAGTACAAGGTTTTCAGGATCGAATCCACGAGGAAGCACGTCAGCAGTTCTTAGGTAGCAACAGATCTCACAGACAAGCAACAGAAAGACAAAAACAGAAAGACAGAAATAAAAGCAGAAAAGACAAAGCAGAAAATAGCGAAAGAAAGTAAAGAACAAAGCAAGACATAGACGTACTCGATCTCGACAACTACCTACTCGAGATCGACTAGAAATAGCAAAGACAGAAACTTTGGAATCGAAAACAGAAACTCAAATTCAACTCGATATAGACCAAAACCAACTCGATCTCGACAACAGGCCTACTCGAGATCGACTACCAACAGTGAAGACAGAAACTGCAAAATCGACGATAGAAGCAGAAACTCTACTCGACCTAGACAAGACCGTACTCGAGATTGACTAAGGCCTACTCGATCTCGACAAGCTTCTCCTCTATCTCGACTGGAAAGACAGAAAGTGTAAATTGCAAATTTCGAACCCAAACTCAGATTTTCGACGAAATAAATTCAATATATAAAAGACTTCCAAGACCAGGGTATCAACACCACAACGATAACCATGCAAAGTAACACATAAAGGCATAAAAGATCATGCTTTCCATCAAAATAACTTTCGTTATTAACAAACAGGCATATAGAGGCTTTCGCATAAACCCTAATTGTTACTAACCCTTTTTACATAATTAACCCAAGTTGCATTAAGATCACTTTCGCTTCAATAATACAAACAAGGATCACCTTCAACTCTCGCAAAAGAATCATGCTCATAGGGATAGAAGACGAATTGCATAAAAAGATCTGACCTTTACTGCATCATCTCACATGGCCACCGTCGGGCTCACCCCAGCCCCAGAAGTGGGTGGACTACTCACGCCTCATCGCAATAGCAGACATTGATGTATAAAAAGAAACTTGCATTAAACTATATTCAAAGCCTTTACAATCCCGGCAATCAACTTTCGCAGGATGCCAAAACCCTAAAAACTTTAGAACTCCTAAAACTTCTCTGTGAACTACTTCTCTAACTGAAATTGAATTTGTATGATGTGATGAATGAAAAACCAGCCCCTAGGGCTTTATTTATAGCCTTCTAATCCTTGCTAATCAAGGATAGAATATCTATATCTATATCTAAATTTATATCTACTTGCTAGAAGATAAATAAATGCAACAAGGAAATTAAATCTTTAAATGGAAATAATAAATCTAAAGTCTTCCATGGATAGATCTTTCTTCTTCATGATCAATGCTGATAGATTTGGATAGAATCGGCAATCTTCGCACCCAAGCAATCCCAAGTCGAGTAGAATTGGTCAAACCGAGTAACGCGGCTCTGGAGGTCTACTCGATCTCGACAAAGGTCTAGTCGATCTCGAGTAGGGTTATGGTCGACTGGCTCGGCTCGGGTAGATCTGCTCGACATGGCTCGGATCTGGGCTCCTGGGTGTCGTCGATCTCGACTAGGGCTCCTCGAGATCGACTAGGGGTGTGGTCGAAGACGGCTCTCTGGTGATGTCGAGGACTCCTCCTCGGCATGGACTCGGACTAGGGCATGATGGCTCCTCGATCTCGACAAGGCTTCCTCGAGATCGAGTAGGGTTTCTCAGCGCTTTCGTCCTCGGCTTCTCGATCAGCTCCTCTTCTCGACTCCGGGTGTGGCGTCTAGGCTTTGTCGATCTCGACCAGTGGTACTCGAGATCGAGTTGGCTTACGGAGTCAGGTTGCCTCGGACTTGGTTTCCTCGACTAGGCTTTGTCGACCAATTCTGCTCGGTCACTCTCCTCGAGATCGAGTAAGGTGTACTCGATATAGAGTAGCTTTGGCTTCAGCTCGGTTTGTCTTGGTTCTGTACTCTCGGATTCTTGACTTCTGTAGTTATTTTCCGAGCTTTTCTGACCTTCCTTAAAATTGCTGTAAAACGTCTCGAATTCTGTGAATTTAAACAGAAACTTGTGTAGATTCCATAATTTGGCAAATAAACATAAACTACATAGATTCTGTACTATTCTAACCCAAAAGCATGCAATGTATGCAGAAATCGATATAAAAGTTACTGTAAAACATGGCAGATTCGGCTTATAACACTACTCACCTAAGCAAGCACTCGAGCAATCAAGTTGTTCTAAAACATTCGTCATCTCAGTTTCTCTCATACATTCTCATAAATTCTAAGTGTTGTTTGTTGTTTGAGAGTTGAGGGAAACACAAGCACTTATTGTACAAGTCATTCTTTTTACACTAAGAGTATTTTATACTCGATCAAACACACTTGGTGTGTAGTGTGAGCTTTTATTTCATTTGTAAGGTTAAGAGCTAGAATAGAAGCGATGAGGCTTTGTATAGAGGAAGGGAAGTTTCTCTAGGAAGTTCTAGGCTCAAGTGAAGTGAAATAAGAAGTGTTTGAATCCTACGGGTTGGATAACCTTAGGCGGGGACGTAGGCCAAGTTCGTGTCGAACCTCGTTAACAATTCGTGTGTTTATCTTTTTATATTCTGCAATTACTTTATCTCGTTCGGTTTTTATTTGTTAAGGTTTGATAGCAATTTCAAGGTCTTGACAAATTGTTTTAAAAATCTTATTAAGAGTTTTGTTTTGGAAAAATAGAGCATACTCTATTCATCCCCCATCCCCTTCTAGAGTATTATTCATCGCCTTATAGACACTTCAATTGGTATCAGAGCTTGGCTCACTGCTTTTGATTTAACAATCTTGTGAGTTTCAGCATGTCTACCATAGGTGATGGAGGATTTGCCCAAGGGAGATCAAACAACCGACCTCCTTTGTTTTGTGGCAACAACTTTGTTCACTAGAGATCACTGATGTAGATGTTCATCATTGATCAAGACCTTGAGTTATGGGACCTCGTCAAGAAAAGACAATGCATTCCAACGAAGATCGTGAATGGGAAGGAAGTCGAGAAGTCTGAGGCTGAATACACTCAAACAGACTTGGAAAACATCGCTAAGAACTTTAAAGCCATGAATTTACTATATTGTGCTCTTGATGCTAATGAATTTAACCGTGTCTTAGCTGGCAAGAGTGCCAAGGAAACTTGGGACAAGCTTGTAGTCACATACGAAGGCACCAGCCAAGTCAAAGAGAGCAAGATCAATATCTTTCTCAGACAGTACGAGTTATTCAAAATGAATCCCGATGATTTAGTGAAGGAGATGTTTACGAGATTCACTCAAATTGTGAACAACCTCAACTCACTTGGAAAGACCTTCTCTAACCCCGAGAAAGTAAGGAAAGTCCTTCATAGCCTTCCTAATGCCAAGTGGGGTCCTAAGGTTACTACAATAGGGGAAGCTCAAGATCTTACCACACTATCATTGGATGATATTCTTGGAAAATTTATTACTCATGAGATGATATTGAATGAAGAGGATGGAGAAGTTCCATCAACCACAAAGAATCTAGCTCTCAAAGCAAAGGAAGAAGAAGTTCAGACTGATGATGATAGTGATGATGAAGATGACCCATTTGCTCTTATCACTAGAGGACTAGCACGGATCATGAAGATGAAAAAGCAATTATCAAATCGAGGCAATGCTGGATCATCCAAATTCAAAGGTAAGTCTTCTAACTCATCCAAAAAGCCGAAAGTTCTAACATGCTTTGAATGTGGTAAAACAGATCATCTCGTGAAGGAGTGTCCAATGAAGAAAAGAAATAAATTCAAAAGGAATGAGAAAAGGAAGAAGGTTATGCTCACTACATGGAGTGACTCATATTCCTCAAGTGACTTAGACACGGAAGAAGATCAGACAAATCTCTATCTTATGCCTGAGAATAAGGGATCCAGGAATCAAGATCTTGAGGAAGTGGTAAGAAATGTAATGTCTGGCCCTCCTGATGTTCTCTTTGAAGTTCTAAGAAATATGATTTCTAATGAAGAAGCTTACAACAGTGAAATCAACATCTTGAAAGAAAAGCTGAAGGATCAACAGAAATACATTAGTGACATGTCGATGGAAATGAAAAATCTTGAAGGTTCTCGGTCGGCTCTTGACATTAAAGTCAAGACCTTGAGTTCAGAAAATTCAGATCTTAAGCAAAACCTCTCCTCTCTAAAGATTCGTAATGATGATTTAGAGAAGGAGAAGGTCAAGCTAATCGATAAGTGCCAAGACCAGTAGGCATCACTTATACAGTTCACAAGATCTAAAGCCAATCTTGATAAGATGTTGGGTGAACATCAACTCTCACTTAATAGAAGTGGTATTGACTACAACAAGAACTTTCCAAAGAAACCCAATACCACTTTTGTTAAAGCTAAAGGCAACTGGCGTTCACCTACATATTTTTTTATTGTTGTAAGAAAGGGCATGTGAAGGAGACATGTCCATATAGACGAAAGGATCCCCACATCATTAGAAATACATTTCCAGTACGACTTAATGAACAGATAAGACAAGTTTGGGTTCTTAAGGGGGCAAGACTACCCAACATGGTCTATCCTCATTATGAATCTTAAACTATTTGTTGGTCTAGTCGGAAAGGATGATGTTTGTCTTGCAGGATATCACCAAGAACAAAGAGCCAAAATTGATCAGGGACAATGGATGCTCTCGACACATGAGTGGAAATAAATCCTTATTTCAAGATCTTAAGGAGCAAACCATTAGAACAATTACTCTTGGTAACAAAGCGAAGTGTAATATCATTGGTATTGGTAATATTGGTAACTCTAATAGCTGCATCAAGGATGTATATCTTGTTGATGGATTAAAGTATAATCTCTTAAGTGTTTCTCAGTTGTGTAACAAAGGAAACAAAGTAGGCTTTGACATGCACAAGTGTGAAGTCAGAAATGAAGAGACTGGTGACCTGATCCTCACTGCTCACAAGCACAATAATACTTATGCAGTAAATGCTAACCAAATTTCAGGTACAAAGCTCAAATGTCTCAAGGCCTTGACAGAAGATTCCAGTCTCTGGCATAGAAGACTAGGTCACATAAGCATGCACACTCTCAATAAACTGAAATCAAGAGACCTTGTTCGAGGACTGCCTGACCTAAACTTCAAGAGTGAGGAACTATGCAATGCATGTACAAGAGGTAAACAGACACGTGCTTCCTTTAAACCCAAAAAGGTTGTAAGCTCCTCTCGCCCCCTTGAATTATTACATATGGATTTGTGTGGCCCTATGCACGTCAAATCTCCAAAGGGAAAACAGTACATCCTATTTATTATTGATGATTTCTCTCATTTTACTTGGATTTCATTTTAAGAGAAAAATCAGAGGCTTTGTTCGAGTTTTCTAAACTTTGTAAGGAGTTGCAGACCTTGAAAAACATACCAATTGTCTCCATTAGGAGCGATCATGGTAGAGAATTTGATCAACTTAAATTTGATTTATTTTGTGCCAAATATGGAATTTCTCATAACTTTTCAACTCCTAGGACTCCTCAACAAAACAGAGATGTGGAACGTAAGAACTGCACTTTGGAGGACATGTCTAGGACAATGCTTTTAGAAAATGGTTTGCCAAAGTATTATTGGGCAGAGGCTGTTAATACAACCAATTATATTTTAAACCGCTGTTTAATTCGTCTTATTTTGAAAAAGACTCCTTATGAACTTTTTAAAGGCAGAAAGCCCAACATCTCTTATTTTAAACCATTTAGATGTACTTGCTTTGTTCATAATAATAGCAAAGATAACCTTGGGAAATTTGATGCTCGTAGCGACAAAGGTATCTTTCTTGGTTATTCTTCCAATAGCAAAGCTTATAGAATTTATAACAAGCGGACCAAAATTGTTGAGGAGAGTATCCATGTGATATTTGGCGAAAACAATAATGGTGAGTTAAGGGAAAGTTTTGCATATCTCAATCTAAATCACCATGATTCGGATGGAGAAGAAGAGGACAAGTCTGAGAACAAGTAGGAACAAGAACGAAATATGCAAGAACTAACCCAAGATACTAATGAGCTATCTCAAGACCTTGAGAAGGAACTTAATTTTCAGAGAACAAAACAAAAACTCAAACTCAACTCGATATAGACCAAAACCAACTCGATCTCGACAACAGGCCTACTCGAGATCGACTACCAACAGTGAAGACAGAAACTGCAAAATCGACGACAGAAGCAGAAACTCTACTCGACCTAGACAAGACCGTACTCGAGATCGACTAAGGCCTACTCGATCTCGACAAGCTTCTCCTCTATCTCGACTGGAAAGACAGAAAGTGTAAATTGCAAATTTCGAACCCAAACTCAGATTTTCGACGAAATAAATTCAATATATAAAAGACTTCCAAGACCAGGGTATCAACACCACAACGATAACCATGCAAAGTAACACATAAAGGCATAAAAGATCATGCTTTCCATCAAAATAACTTTCGTTATTAACAAATAGGCATATAGAGGCTTTCGCATAAACCCTAATTGTTACTAACCCTTTTTACATAATTAACCCAAGTTGCATTAAGATCACTTTCGCTTCAATAATACAAACAAGGATCACCTTCAACTCTCGCAAAAGAATCATGCTCATAGGGATAGAAGACGAATTGCATAAAAAGATCTGACCTTTACTGCATCATCTCACATGGCCACCGTCGGGCTCACCCCAGCCCCAGAAGTGGGTGGACTACTCACGCCTCATCGCAATAGCAGACATTGATGTATAAAAAGAAACTTGCATTAAACTATATTCAAAGCCTTTACAATCCCGGCAATCAACTTTCGTAGAATGCCAAAATCCTAAAAACTTTAGAACTCCTAAAACTTCTCTGTGAACTACTTCTCTAACTGAAATTGAATTTGTATGATGTGATGAATGAAAAACCAGCCCCTAGGGCTTTATTTATAGCCTTCTAATCCTTGCTAATCAAGGATAGAATATCTGTATCTATATCTAAATTTATATCTACTTGCTAGAAGATAAATAAATGCAACAAGGAAATTAAATCTTTAAAGGGAAATAATAAATCTAAAGTCTTCCATGGATAGATCTTTCTTCTTCATGATCAATGCTGATAGATTTGGATAGAATCGGCAATCTTCGCACCCAAGCAATCCCAAGTCGAGTAGAATTGGTCAAATCGAGTAACGCGGCTCTGGAGGTCTACTCGATCTCGACAAAGGTCTAGTCGATCTCGAGTAGGGTTATGGTCGACTGGCTCGGCTCGGGTAGATCTGCTCGACATGGCTCGGATCTGGGCTCCTGGGTGTCGTCGATCTCGACTAGGGCTCCTCGAGATCGACGACACCCAGGAGCGGTAAAGGTTTAATCTTTTTATGCAATTCGTCTTCTATCCCTATAAGCATGATTCTTTTGCGAAAGTTGAAGGTGATCCTTGTTTGTGTTATTGAAGGGAAAGTAGTCTTAATACAACTCGGGTTAATTATGTGAAAAAGGGTTAGTAACAATTAGGGTTTATGCGAAAGCCTCTATTTTCCTATTTGTTAATAACGAAAGTTATTTGATGAAAAGCATGATCTTTTATGCCTTTATGTGTTATTTTACATGGTTATCATCGTGGTGTTGAAACCCTGATCTTGGAAGTATTTTATTTCATTGATTTATTTCATAAAGTTTTGAGTTTTGAGTTTCTGCAAGTCGAAATCGAGTTTCTGTCAGTCGATATTATTGGTCGACATCTAGTTATTTGGTCGAAATCGTCCAAGATTTGTCTTCGTGATCTCTCTATTTTACTCGATATTGACTTACTGTTGGCCAATTTTATTACTCGATATCGACTAAAAATTGCTACTTTGCTTTCTTTTCTGCTTTTCTCTGTTATTTATGTATGTCTATTTGACTTTCTGCCTGTGAGATTCCTCCACTGCCTGAGATCCGCTGACGTGCTTCCTCGAGGATCGATCCTGACTTCCCACTACTGAATTGGGAGGAAGTCTTATAATTATTTGCGTGGGCACGAATCTGGTTTGGTTTATTTTATTATATTTTGAACTCGATTTCCTCCTACAACAAATTGGCGTCGTTGCCAGGGAAGCAATCATTCGCGCCTTAGGTAGTTAGATCTCAGGTTTTCTTTAAGTTTTGATTTTGCAGGTGTATGCACCGTTCTTGTCAACCACCTGAGTTTGACGCCTTAGATGATCCGGAACGTCTTATACACATCCATTCTAGACTGAAAAGGATCATGGCAACTGCCGAAACACAAACTGAGATGATTGAGAGGCTTCAGAGGGAACTATCCGCCAAGGATGCTGTTCTCACCACTGAGAGAGTACGCACTGCGCAGGAAGTTGAGCGAAGGAGGCAAGCAGAAGCTAAGCTTGCCCAATACCCTACTACTGCAGAGGATTACATGCACCTAACTCTCGTCGTGCCTGAATCGGCCATTCTAATCCCTGAAAACAATTTTGAAATTCGCACTCCTTTCCTAATTGAGATTAAAAAGAATGAATTCTATGGAAGATTTAATGAATGCCCTCTTGAACATATTACCAATTTTTCTGACATGTTTCATACTCTTGCTTAAGGTACTACTCTAGAATATGTCAAGATGAAAGCTTTTCGATGGTCTCTGGCCGGTCCAGCATTGAAGTGGCTTGAAGGTCTCCCTCCACGATCCCTCACAACATGGGCTGAAGTAAGGCAGGAATTTCTCAATAAATTCTTTCCTCCTGCCAAGACAGCGCTCCTCCGCCAGAAGATTACAGCTTTCAAACAGAAGACTCGGGAGCCGCTAGCAAAAGCATGGGAACGATATAAGGATCTACTGCGATCTTGCCCTACACATGGACATCCACCCTATGTCGTTCAGGAGATCTTCTTCAATTCTCTTGATCTGACCGCTAAGGATAGGATCAACCAGTATACTAATTATGAGTATCTAACAATGCCATCAGCTGACGCATGGGCTACCCTCGACAAGCTTACCAACTACGACAATAAGTACTGGACTCCGACAAACTATGATGAGAATGCTTATGCCAGGCCAACCCCCTCCATGCCCCTCTATGAGCCTTCTAAGGAGATTGACCCAGATGTCAAGGAGCAGTACTACAAAGACCAGAATCGCAAGCACCTCAAGCAAGTCAAGTATATTTCTGTCAACCAGCCCTGCATCGAATGCGGCTCACAGCAGCACATCACTATTGAGTGCCCACACACGGAGCAAGTCAGGATGGCAGAAACCCATGAAGAGGTAGCTTACGCAGGGGGTCCCAATCGCTATATGGGGGACCAAAGGTTTCAGCAACCACAATGGAACCAAGGTGCCCCTAGGAACCCCCTGCCATACAGAGCTCCAGGACATCCAGAAAGAGATCAACGGAAGGATGATCTACAGATGATCCTCGATGAGATGCGCCGGAATCACGCACAACAACAGCAGTCTACAAGCGCCATCAACAATCAGCTCTAGAACCTCAATACAAAATTTGGAGAGATGGA
Organism: Persicaria tinctoria; assembly: GCA_037127255.1. Lineage (NCBI taxonomy): Eukaryota > Viridiplantae > Streptophyta > Magnoliopsida > Caryophyllales > Polygonaceae > Persicaria > Persicaria tinctoria. The sequence goes on along the minus strand of JBANSL010000019.1, from coordinate 38,486,616 downwards.
CATCTGGGGGAGGGACATAGAGACCCAGATGGGCCAATTCGCGGCACAAATTCCACGACAGACCGAGCAACTCCTTGGGCAAACGGAACCAAATCCCAAGGGGAAGACCGGACACGTCGCAACCGTAAAGCTCATGAGCGGGTACCAACTACGCGAGCCAGAGGTCAGAAAGCAGCAGGACGAAGCTGAGAAGCAACTCAACAACGACCAACAGCAAGTCGATGTTGACCAAAATTTGGTCGATATCGAGCAAAATCAAGTCGACATCGAGGAACAACTTGGCCAGAATTCGCCTGCACAACACCCCAACTCAAAATCGACTACAGTGGTCGATGTCGAGCAACATCATGTCGACATTAAGGATGTTGCAACACCTCCGACATCTGTTTTGGCTCCGAAGTAGAAAAAGAAGCTGCCTTTTCCGATGAAGTCTCTAAAAGATCCAGCAGAAAAGAAATTCCAGCGCTTCATCAAGATGCTTCAGAGGCTAAATGTCACCATACCATTCACAGAAGCTCTGAATGAGATGCCATCATACGTCAAATTCCTTAAGGAGATCCTAAGCAAAAAGCGGTCAATGGATGAGATCGCAGTGGAGTGCAGCCAAATGGACATACTTGAGAAAAGGCCTGATCCAGGTAAGTTTGTTATAACCATTGGATTTGGTCAATATAAATTTAATGCATTATGTGATCTTGGAGCCAGTGTGAGTATAATGCCTCTATCAATATGGTCCAAGATTAAGATAGGAGCCCTAGAGTCTGTGGATGCTAAGCTTTATATGGCAAACAACACAGTGGTCATCCCAATAGGCATGGTGGACAATGTACCAGTGCAAGTAGGTAAGTTCTTTGTCCCTGATGATTTTCTAGTTATTGATATGGCGGAGGACCCTGCTTGTCCAATTATTCTAGGAAGACCCTTCTTGGCGACGGTGGATGCCAATATAAGCGTAAGGAAGGGAGTACTCACTTTCAATATCAGCGATGAGGTAATTGAGTATTCCTTTATAAAACTAAAAGGCATACAGGTCCCATGAAAGAGGTAAAGTCTATATCAGCGGGTTACATTAATTACTTGCGGGGAGCTTAAGGTAAGAAATATGACTCCCGAAGAGCTAGAAAAGAGGGATATGAAAGCCCAGGTGGAAGAGATCATGGACATCCTGAACGAAGAAGCTGAGAATCCACTCAACATAGACCCGGGTAAGTCGATTTGGACTAACTTTTTTTCGGATGCTTTGCCAGGTCTTAAGTATGGGGTCAATATCGACCAGGAGGAATCGACAGAGCCACTGAACCACTCGATATCGAGTGCACCAGGTCGAGATCGACCAATCCATACCGAGCTGAGTCTACTAGAAATCGAGCTAGCTGGAATCGACAGAGACAACTCGATATCGACCAAGCCTGGTCGATATCGACCAACTGAAGCCGACTCGATTTCTTCCCCGGAGCAGAAGCCAGTCGATATTGAGCCAAGTAACTCGATATCGACCAACCCTGGTTGATATCGACCTCCCCAAATCGACAAATCTTCCTCGGTTTCGACTAAGATTCCACCAGAAGCACATCAGAACTCGATATCGAGCGACCCTACTCGATATCGACCAGACCCTCAGGAGCTTCTGATATCTGATTCTGCGAAGGCAAGCCAAGGTATGGATCCTTCTTCTCCTATTTCCATTAAACATCTATCTATACATGGGAGATGTTTGCCTTGGTATGTGCGCTTATGTAGGATTTCCAATGATGTGCCTAAAAAGTATGAAGTTGGAGACAAGCTCTATGTTTCCAAATCAAAGGATCATTGGTTTCCCAACAAATTCAACAAGAAAAAGACGGGGCCTTTCATTGTAAACAAGATCTATTCAGGAGGATTGCAGCTGATGGACAAGAATGGAGTCCTATTTGAAGCCCAAGCTACATGGGCCCTGCAAATGTCACCTTGAGCTTTATGGAGAAAGTCGGCCTAGCGACTATAAAATCTAGAGCTTGTAACTAGACATTTATTTTTTTGCATTTTTGGACATTGTTGTTTTTTTGGTTTTTGGTTTTGAACTTTTAGTTTTTCTATTATGGGTATTTCTCTTTTACATTTTTCAGGTCCATGGGGATAGAAGCAAGCTAAAATCGGACTAGGCCCAGCAGTATAGCACTCGATTCTGGCGATCTGCACATCTGTCTAGTGAGTTTCTTTCTTTACCCTTATTTTTTATACAGTGAGGACACTATACGGTTTAAGTATGGGGTGGGGGATGGGCTTACTTTGTGCATATTTGCCTATCACTAGTACAGATTGTACGTCTATCAGGATAAAATTATCGGGTGTTTTATAAAACTCCTGAAAGACAATTTTCGCTCAGGAGTTGTTATAAAAACTCTTAATAAAAGTGTGTTTATTTTTTTAATAAAAAATCGGATATACTCTCTCAGGAGTTTTTAATAAAAGGCCCGAAAGGCCCAAAAGGCAACCCTAAAAACCAATCCTCGAGCGGCAATTCGATGAATCGATGCTTGAAGTGGCTTAATCTACACATTGAACTGTCAATTGCTGATCGAAGAGGCTCTTCAACATCGTCTTCTGTTGCTCTAGTATCGTTTTCATCATCTTCAACATCGTCTTCGACCAGCATCGTCTTCAACAGATCTCGTTGTTTCGAGCTCTTCACCTACGCCAGTTGAGGTATGCTTTCGATTTCACTCTTCACCTCTCTTTAATTCATTCATTGTAGTCCTTCATTGACCCCGCTGAGTTCAATTCGCTTGTTCGGCCTGTTGTTGGACAATTGTTCTTCGGCTGATTGTTGTTCAGCGATTGTTGTTCGATTCGCTGAGCTCGAAGGGATGTTGTTGCTGTGTGGTCCAATTGTTGGTCCTGTTGTCGGCTGTTGTGGTGGGTTCGATTGCTGGTTCTTTTGTCGGGCTCGCTGTTGTTGCTGCGCGCGGTTTCGAAGGGCTGTTGCTGCCAATTTTCGAAGGGTTGTTGTTGCTTTTGTTCTGCTCCTATCATTGAATATCTCAGAAGGTTTGTCGTCTATATTCCTCTGTTATTGATCAAATTTACAGCTTGGAGTTTACATTATATTGTTTGGAATTTGATTGATTGATTGTGTTAAAGTCTATATTTGTGAGAACTTGATTTTTTAGAGGCTTGTACATGTTTTTATTATGCTTAGGTTTATTTTGCTTAGGCTTAATTTCTAGTTTAGGTTTATTTTGCTTGGATCATTGTGAGTCATAATTGATGCACTTGATTTAGATTTGTTTTCTCTATGTAGGATGTGGAATGGAATATGCTAGGACTAAAAAAAAAACATCAATGCATTATGAACTTAAAGCAATTTGAAAATTTCATTCTCTTGTGTGTTTGGGAGACATGATCGAAGTAAAAATCGGATGCATTATGCTAGAATGTGGACAAATTCATATAGCTAGAACGGAAGTCTTGAAGACGATAGCCGGAGGGGGGTTGTAAATTTCATATATAATGAAGTTTCATCTTGTTTTTGTGGTTAATGCACAGTCTGTGACAATATAGTTTGAAGACGATACCCTTTTTTCTGACTTTGTCCTTTCTATGCAAAATTGCACATTCGTTTCTGCCAAGTTAAAATTCCTTTAAACTTAAAAGTTCAGTCTTTCATTTTGAGTAGGTTGTTCAGCTGACCAAGTCTGATTATCGGCTTGCAAATAAGTTACCCTTATATAGACCATTATCATGAAACAACCTAGTTTTTATTAAGTGTGTAATTGCATACTTGCAATGCATTATTAGTTCAAATCATAATGCCGAACTCCCAATATTCTCCCTTGCAGATTTGTGCTTGTACTCTTGTTAAATTATTTGCATCAATTTCCTTGTATATAGGTCGGTTTGTAGTCACTTTATACTCTGCATCCTCTAAGAAATTCACTGATGTTTGCAACCCTCAATCCCTTATATATGCAACAAGTAGAGAATGATTGCCTTTGTACTCATTGCATCTTATATACATCAATGCTTACTAATATTGCTATCAATCATGTTAACTGATTCCATGGAATACTATATGCCTATCTGCTTACAAGAAAAATGAGGGCTCGAATACCACTCTGTAGTCGAAGGCTGTTTCTTTATGCTGAATTATACAAGTACATATTTATCCTACAAGGCTAACCAAATGAATCCAAGCACAGCAGACTTGATATAGGTACAAGCTTTGCTAATTGTTAATTTGATATATTGGGATTTTATCTCATTAAGTTGTAGGTATTGTGCAGATATGCAGAATATGGCCAGTAGGAGACTTCATTCATCAATTTATTAATGCAATAATGCGTTCGCTGGCCATCGTTGTTCTGATCATCTAGTTGTTAGGCATACCTTCAAATTTCTTTTTGTGATTGTAGTATCTGTAATAATTACTCCATGCCTTGATGTTTTCTTTTTGTAATAATAATTACTGACATTCTTTCATGTTTCTTTGTGTGAATGCATTTTTGAGATATTTACTAAATGCCTTGATGTTTCTTTTGCCCCTCTGTTCGTTCGCACTCTCTTCGTAGTCTTTGCCCTATGTTCGATCTCATTGCTCTCTTCACAATCTTTGCCAAGGAGGTGTCGACCATCCGTTTAGACATTGCTTCTCTCCCTTCGCCCTCTTCGATCGATTAGGGCTCTCAGGTTCGTTAGATGCTTCTCCCTTTACCTATTCAATCAATCAGTTGGCAATTTTGTCTTCTCTTGCTAATTAGGGCTCGTATGTGCATTCGATAATTCTATCTTCACCCACTTCCTTCAATTCGTTTGCAGTACTTCCCTATTCATCGACTTTCTCTTTGCCCTCAATCAGTTGGCGATTTTTTCTTTTGACTCTTGTTAGCTCTTTGAGGTTGGTATCTCTTGCTCTTAACTTTTATTTTTAATGGATAGGTGATTATCCATGTTTAATTTCTTCGATTAGTATTTGCTTTTTTTCGTATCACTTACTCCCATCTGATTGCTAATTAGGTCTCTACAATTAGGCATGAAACTCTTAGGAGCTTTTATTTATTTATTTATATCAGTGGAGCCACTTTATTTCTAATGAAGGTAGCTTTCCAATTGAAAGAAATCATCCAATGAGAGGATGTTGGCTGAATTGTTTGTCCTATATGAGTTAGAACATGATATCTGTTATGGAATAAGTTTTTTTTTGGTGTGATGTTTTTTTTGAGTTGTTTTCCTACATCTTTTTTTTAATATGATGCATCATGGATCTTATTGGAATTTATCAATGAGAGGATGACAAACATGAAAATTTTGGACTAATGGTCGTAACTAGCTAGCAGTTGTAGTTTCATACTTGCTTTGTGGCTAAAAATACAAACATATTTTGGATTCTTTAGTTAGTACAACACCGTGCCAATTGCCTACTGATCAAAGAGGAGGTTCCTCTTTGAAGTGTGAAATTCAATTATGGCCACTGTGTATATTGAAGCAATGTTAATTGATCATTAGATTCCTAACTCAATAAGCTACGTAATGTACAATTAAGATAATTGATCATTATGTTGATATTGTGGTGTTTGTATTCTTGCAATTAAGATGATGCTATTTTTATATTCATTCGAAAGAGAGGAACAGGGTAGGGAATGCGATATAAAGCTGGATATATATATATATATATATATATATATATATATATATATATATATATATATATATATATATATATATATATATATATATATATATATATATATATATATATATATATATATATATATATATATATATATATATATATATATATATATATATATATATATATATATATATATATATATATATATATATAAAGCATTTCTCGGCGGTTTTTACAAAAACTCATGGGAAAGTTTAAAAATTAGGCGGGTTATATGATTACACTTTCTCAAGAGTTATTTTAAAAAATCCCCGACATATTCTTTCAGGGTTTTTATAAACTCCCGTAACATGTGGGATTGGGGCGCTAGTTGGGGAAACAGACTCTCTCATGAGTTTTTTCAAAAACCCCCGACCGAACACTATTTCTCGGGAGTTTTTATAAAACCCCTGAGAAATATCTTTCCGGTGAGCGAATAAAAGGAGGTTGATAACACCCGACCGTTTCGTTAAAAAACACCCGACATACGTTAAATCTGTACTAGTGTATATTTGACATTATTTGTGCATTATTTCTTGAATTGCTTATACATGGCTATTTTGGAATTCATATTTGATTTATGGGCTTATATGCATGTTTTCCAAAGTTTGAAAAATGACCCCATTGAAATTTTTTTATTAATGTCATGGAACCTTTATTGAACTCGACGATCCAAAATTTGATTCATTAGAGGTATAGCATGGAATTGCCTAGTAAAGGGAAGTCACAATGAAGTGCATTATTTTATGAAAATCATGAAATGAGGTAAAATTTGAAGTTGCTTTTGACATGTTGCATGATAAGAGGATGGAGGACTTTATATTTCCATATAATGCTCATATGTTTATATTACTAGTCATACCTATGCTTATGCATCACAAAGCCATATTATGAGCCTTATTTCATATTTTGCTCCACATGTTCTAAATATTGTCATCCTTTACCTTATCCGGGGATTATGTTGAGAATGATGTTACAATATGGAAATTTACATATGGTGGTTGTGTTGTTGTTATTATTGGAGTTTGGTAGGAAATTGTTTGAAATATATGGAAAATTTAATGAGTGAGAAAATAGTTTGCGAGATGGGACACACAGGTGAGGAGTCCAAAGCACTAAGTATTCGGGGCCATTCATAACACCCATGTTTGCGACTTGTGAGAATGCAGTGCTGAGGTTAGAGAGGTAAAAACACAATAGTGAAAAAAACATTGAGCAAAAGAGAGAAAGGTGATGAATCTTATGAAGAAGGAATGTGGTATGAAAGTTTGGAAAGTACTCCATTTTCCCGGATTATTAGCACCACATTGCCAAAAATCGCCCACCTTTAGCATTTTGTCAATCTACTCCTTATTGAGCTTAAATTAAAGTCCTCTTGATTATTACTGTTTTGTCACTTATGAATGTTTTTGCATAACCCTCCTTTTATGAGTAGATGTTGCTTTTTTGCACGTGCATGGATTTGTGACACTAGTATATTTTCGAGGATGGTAATTGATTGCAGAGTTATATGGCAATGAATTTAAGAGGTTGAGAGTTTGATTTCTTCCCCTGTATAACAATTAAAAGTATTGCTTGAGGACAAGCAAGCTTAAGTATGTGGTGTTTGATGTGAGCCTAATTCGCCATGTGTTATAGTTACTTTTATATCGATTTCTGCATGCATTTCATACATTTGGGCTAGAATGGCACATAATCTATGTAGTTTATGCTTATTTGCCAAATTATGGAATCTACACCAGTTTCTGTTTAAATTCGCAGAAATCGAAGCAATTTACAGCAGTTCTGAGAAACGGAGAAAAGCTCGAAGTCAACTAAAGAAAGTCCAAGGTCAAGGAGCAGCAGAACCAGGATAAGTCAAGCTGGAAACAAGAAAGTCGACTCGACACACACTGGTCGATATCAAATACCTTTAGTCGATATCGAGTTGCCAAGTCGATTTCCACTAGAGCTAGCCAGAATCGAGGAAGCTGAGGAAGAAGAAGAACAGAGAGGTTGATATCGACTACCTTAAGTCGATATCGAGCGCCCCATACCGAGTCAATATCCTGGAATCGAGTCAAGAAATCTGGGGCTGAGAGCTAGATGGAAGTCGATATCGAGTAAAAACCAAGTCGACATGCATCCTGTTGGTCGATATTGAGTAGCTGAGCTGAAATCGAGAAAGCTGGGTAGATATCGAGTTGCTTTACTCGTTATCGAGTGAGCAACAAAGGCCGATTCCGAGCTTAACCGACTTCTTGTTAAGATTCTATCTCGAATCCGATGGAGATATTTTTCGAGAGAAAATTCCATCAAGATCTATCAATTGCTATTAAGAGAAAGAGATATTTACCTACATTAGATATAATTCGTTTTAGATTTAATTCTTTTATTTCCATGTTTTAATCTTTAGATAAAATATAGATAGATATAGATATAGATATAGATAGAGTTTCTTTCCTAGATTAGATTGGAATGAAGCATATAAATAAAGCCTCAGGGGTTGATTTCTATTCATTCAATTCTAGAGAAGGAGAAGAGGTAGTAAGTAGAGAGAGAGAGAGAGAGAGCTTGTAGCCGAGAAGAGTTGGAGTTTGCGAAAGCAGTTTTGGCTTCGATCAGTTGTAAGTTTTGGTTAATTTTAATGCAATTTATTTTCCTGAAATCTTTGATGAGTTTATTCATGATGAAGAGCGAGTAGTCCACCCAACTTCTAGGGTCGGGGTGAGCCCGGCGGTAGCCATGTGAGGTAATGTGGTATATGTTTGATCTTTTTATGCAATTCGTCTTCTATCCCTATAAGGATGATTGTTTTGCGAAAGTTGAAGGTGATCCTTGTTTGTGTTATTGAAGCAAAAATGATCTTAATACAACTCGGGTTAATTATGTGAAAAGGATAGTAACAATTAGGGTTTATGCGAAAGCCTCTATTTTCCTATTTGTTAATAACGAAAATTATTTGATGAAAAGCATAATCTTTTATGTCTTTATGTGTTATTTTATATGGTTATCGTTGTGGTGTTGAAACCCTGATCTTGGAAGTATTTTATTTCATTGATTTATTTCATAAAGTTTTGAGTTTTAAGTTTCTGCAAGTCGAAATCGAGTTTCTGTCAGTCGATATTCTTGGTCGACATCGAGTTATTTGGTTGAAATCGATCAAGTTTTGTCTTCGTGATCTCTCTGTTTTACTCGATATTGACTTACTTTTGGCCGATTTTATTACTCAATATCGAGTCTGTTAGGTCGACATCGACTAAAAATTGCTGCTTTGCTTTCTTCTATGCTTTTCTCTGGTATTTCTGTCTTTCTGTTTGACTTTCTGCCTGTGAGATTCCTCCACTGCCTGATATCCGCTGACGTGCTTCCTCGAGGATCGATCCTGACTTCCCACTGCTGCATCAGGAGGAAGTCTTGTAATTATTTGCGTGTGCACGAATCTGGTTTGATTTATTTTATTATATTTTGAACTTGATTTCCTCCTACAACAATTACAATCAAGAAGAAGGTATAGACTACGAGGAGATCTTTGCTCCCGTAGCAAGGTTAGAAGCCATACGTATATTACTTGCCTTTGCATGGGTATCAAGTTATTTCGAATGGATGTCAAATGTGCATTTCTAAATGGTGATAACTCCACTCCCTTGATGAAAATCGGAATCAGTTTTAAAGGCTTTGACAGTCAGTCTGTGTCAAAGGTCTTGAAGCTACAACTATGTTGATGAAACACAAAACCTGTTCTCTATAATATTATGCTCGAATATTATTATATATTATTATATGCTTCCAGATATTATATTCTAACATTTCAGGAAGCTTTTCGAATATCATCTCCTTCCTCAAAGCTTGAAGTTAAGAAGGACACAATCGGAGATCATGGCTTCAAAGTTTCCAAGTATAGAAGATCTCGAAGACAGTCATGATCAGCCTAGCCGTTGAAGAGAAGATTCTTTTTTGTTGGAGGCGTCGATTTGTTCTCTATAAAGGAAATGAAGAAGAGAAGTCAGACATACATTCGTTGAACACAAGCTCTCATTCGCACTCAAGCCCTCAAGTGAAATTTGTCTTCTTCGTGTGCTCTCTGCTAGTTGTTAAGAGTCTGTTATTTCATTTCAAAGCATTTGAGAGTTACACTGTGAGCTTATAGGATATATTTCGAGTGAGTGTTATACTCGAGAGTTTTGAACTCAGGAAGTGGACACTAGGCGATTGATTCACTAAGTGTAAGAGGATTGTACTAGATAGCTGAGAGAGGTGGGGCTCTTCTAGATTGGTCTAGGACTCCAAGGGAACGTGAGTTGACTAGATTGCAATTGTATAGGAGAGAGGCTTCTTGGTGAGCTATTAGGATCCTAAGTCTTGTGAATCAATAAAAGCCGGTTGAATCCTAGGGTTGTGGAAGAACCCTAGGCGGGGACGTAGGCCAAGTTCGTGCCGAACCTCGTAAACAACTCATTGCATCCTTTACATACAGCTTTACCATATTTCCGCATTTGTTCGAATTGTATAACTTGTTTGTGATTCAGGCTTTCAGAGAAAGGATTAAGTCTAATCTCAAAGGATTTTGCACGAGCTTCAAAAGTCTTGAAATTAACTGCGAAAAACCGGCATACTCTATTTAACCCCCCCTTTTAGAGTATCTTTATATTACTTTGTTATACTTTATCGAACCTTCAATTGGTATCAAAGCTTTACTCACTGCTTTCGATCTAACAATCTTGTGAATTTTTTATCATGTCTGGTGAAGCAAGCAGAGGATTTGCATAGGGAAGGTCTACCAGTAGATTACCACTCTTTGTAGGAAACAATTTTGTCCACTTGAGATCATTGATGAAGATGTTCATTATAGATCAAGATCTGGAACTTTGGAACATTATAGAGAATGGTCCGAAGGTTCCAGAGAAAGACGGATCAAACTGAACCAAAATTGCGAAGAAGGAGTCTGAATACATCCAAACGGATCTTGAACTCGTCTCCAAAAACTACAGGGCTATTAACTTACTTTATATTGTGGTCTTAGCACTGATGAGTTTAACCGTATTTCCTCTTGTAGTTCAGCTAAAGAGATTTGGGATAAGCTGGTCGTCACCTATGAAGGAACCAACTAGTTAAAGGACACCAAGATCAGTATCTTCCTTCGAAAGTATGAGCTTTTCAAAATAAAGTCTGATGAGTCTATCAAGGCCATGTTTACAAGATTCACGGAAATCACCAATAGTCTTGACTCTCTTGGCAAGAGCTTTACGAACGTTGAGAAAGTGAGGAAGATATTGTGGTGCCTCCCAAAAGAAAAATGGGGTCCTAAAGTAACAGCCATAGAGGAAGCCCAAGACCTGACCACTCTACCCCTTGATGACCTGCTTGGAAAACTGGTCACTCATGAGATGATTCTTAATGAAGACGATGGAGAACTTCCAGCAAGCACTAAGAACTTGGCGCTCAAGTCTAAGAAGGATGAGCCCATAGATAGATCTGATTCCGAAGATGAGGATGACGATGAGGATGATCCTTTTGCTCTTATCACAAGAGGCCTTTCTCGAATCCTCAAAATGAAGAAACAATTCAACAACAAGGATGGATCAGAGTATTCTAAATTTCGACGTAAGTCTCAATACAACAAATATGATAAGAAGACTAAACCTTTGTCTTGTTTTGAATGTGGTGAAACAGATCATCTTGTAAAAGACTGCCCTCAAAAGACGAAGAGCCAGTCCAAGAAGGGTGATAGATGGAAAAAGAAAGCCATGGTGGCAACTTGGAACGATTCTGACTCTGACTCCGATGATGAGAAGGCTAATGTCTGTCTTATGGCCTCAGGAGATGAATCCCACGATGAGAAGCTTGAGGTAACTATAAGAGAACTTATGGCAAGTCCAAAAGAGGTATTATCGGAATTCCTTTCTAATATGATTGCCAATGAAGAGAAACTTATTGCCAAGACTAACACTCTTATTAAGAAAACTGTGGACCAGGAAAGAACTATTGAAGATCTGTCTATGAGGGTCAAAAGTGTTGAAGCTTCTTATTTAGATCTTGACATTAAAGTCAAGACTCTTGACTCAGAGAAATCTGAACTCAAGCAAGATCTCTCATCTCTGAGAAGTGAACATTATGACTTAGAGAACGAGAAGTTCTCTCTGAATAATAAGATTCAAGACCAACAGACAACCCTCATATTTTTTACCAAATCCAAAAGCATTATTGATAGGATGTTGGGTGAGCAACAAAGTTCTCTAAACAAAAGTGGTATTGGTTAATCCAAGGTTTTTAAAGAAGCAGCACATTACCACTTTTGTAAAGGCAAAAGGAAGCAGAACCTCTCCTATATGTCACCACTGTGCTAGAAAGGGACATGTAAAAGAAACCTGCCCCTATAGAAGAAAGGATCCACATATCATTCGCAATACATTTCCTATTCATTTGAGAAAAGAACGGATAACGCAAGTTTGGGTCCCCAAAGGCACTATTTTATCAAATATGATTTATCCCAATAATGGATCTAAATTTGCTTATTGGTCTACCACAAAGGTTGATGTTTGTTTTGCAGGAGATCACCAAGGTGAAAGAGCAAAAATGGATTATTGACAGTGGATGCTCGAGGCATATGAGTGGAATGAGTTCTCTCTTTCATGATCTAAAGAAGCAATCCACTGGAACAATCGCTGTTGGTGACAAAGAAAAGTGTGACATCGTTGGTATTGGTAGTGTTGGGAGTGATTCCAACCACATTATTAAAAATGTTTATCTTGTGAATAGTTTGAAGTATAATTTGCTTAGCGTTTCTTAATTATGTGATAGTGGCAATGATGTCAGATTTAACAAGAAAAGATGTCTAGTGTGCAGAGAAGATACAGGTGAAGTTGTTTAAACTGCATATCGTTACAACAATATATATGTTGTAAATGCTGAGCAAGTGGCACAAGGAAGCTTAACCTGTCTAAAGGCTTTTACGGGCGATCCAAATCTTTGGCACAGGAGACTCGGTCATATGAGTCCACATACACTACAGAAGCTTGTGTCCAAAGGGCTTGTAAGAGGGCTACCTAAGATGGACTTCAAAGGTATTGATATGTGCAATGCATGCACACGAGGTAAACAAACACGTAGCTCTTTCAAACCTAAAAAGATATAGATCTTAACATCCATGCAGAGAACGAGGAAGGTGATGATGCTGCCACCAAGAACACATAGAAGAGGAACATGCAGGAACAGATTCTCAACACTGAAGAATTGGCCCAAGGTGTTGAAGATTTGTCCAAAGCCCTTGGTGTCCAATCCAACAGTGTTGAAATGTCAAAAACTGTTGTAACTGAACCTAACAGGTCCACGGAGTCAGATGCATCACAAATCAATCCTACTGGTGTGTGACGAATTAAGGAGCTCAGACTAGCAAAAGAAAATTCAAATACTCATCATCACACTCATTAAAGGATATCATTTCTGACCCTACATCTAGTGTTCAAACTCGTTCTAAACTTAAAGATCTTTGTGCTTTTCACGCGTTTGTTTCTCTTATAGAACCAAAGAAGGTAGATGAGGCCCTTCAAGAGCCAGACTGGATCATTGCTATGCAAAACAAGCTTAACGAATTCGAAAGGAAAAAAGTCTAGACCTTGAAGCCTAGGCCAAAGCATCAATCAGCCATTGGCACACGATGGGTATTTCGAAATAAGCTAGATGAGAATGGTAAGATCATAAGGAACAAAGCAAGGCTTGTTGCTCAAGGCTACAATCAAGAGGAAGGTATTGACTACGAGGAGACCTTTTCTCCCGTAGCCAGGCTTGAAGCCATTCGCATTTTATTAGCATTTGCATCTTTTATGAGCATAAAGTTATATCAAATGGATGTCAAGTGTGCTTTTCTTAATGGTTTCTTAGAGGAAGAAGTTTATGTGGCTCAACCCCCAGGTTTTGAAAGTTCGGAATTTTCTAATCATGTTTACAAACTAGACAAAGCGCTTTATGGTTTGAAACAAGCCCCAAGAGCTTGGTATGAGCGCTTGTCAAAATATCTGTTAGAAAATGATTTTAAAAGGGGATTGATCGACAAGACTCTTTTTATCAAGACCAAAGGAAAGGACATTTTGGTTATTCAAATATATGTTGATGATATATTGTTTGGCGCTACTAACACATCTTTGCACAAGAAATTTTCTGACATCATGTGCAGTGAATTTGAGATGAGCTTGATGGGTGAACTCAACTTCTTTTTGGGATTACAAGTTCATCAATCCAACAAAATGATCCTTGTCAACCAAAGCAAGTACACTAAGGATCTCTTGAAGAAGTTCAAGATGGATCAATCCAAAGCAACCAAGACACCCATGAGCTCAACATTATCTCTAGATCAAGACAAGACTGAGAAGAGTGTCGATAAAAAGGAGTATCGAGGAATGATTGGATCCTTACTCTATCTTACAGCTAGTAGACCTGACATCATGTTTAGTGTTTGCATGTGTGCTAGGTTTCAAGCTGATCCTAAAGAATCTCACCTCGTAGATGTGAAGAGGATCTTTCGATATCTCAATGGCACTAAGGATCTTGGTTTATGGTACCCAAAGCAAAAAGATTTTACATTAATCGGGTATTCTGATGCAGATTTTGCAGGCTATAAGGTGGATAGAAAGAGCAAATCAAGATGTTGCCAATTCTTAGGAGCATCCTTGATCAGTTGGCATTCAAAGAAACAAAACTCAGTTGCTCTATCCACTGCAGAAGTCGAATAGATAGCAGTTGGAGCATGTTGCTCCCAAATCCTTTGGATAGCTCAACAAATGAGAGATCTTGGCATCAACCTCAAAGGTATTCCCATTAAGTGTGACAATACAAGTGCCATATCAATCACAAAGAATCATGTTCAGCATTCGAGGACTAAACATATTGATGTGAGACATCATTTCATTAGGGATAATGTCGAAAAAGGTGATGTGTCCATATCCTTTATCTCTACTGATTATCAATGAGTTGACATTTTTACTAAGCCTTTGGCAGAGGACAGGTTCACCTTCATTAGACGTGAGATTGGGATGCTTAACAAGGATGCACTTTCGTAGGGGGAGCTTTCCCTTTACGAAAGATAAATTCTACTCAGTGTCAAGACCTTTGAGAATTATGTCAAGGTTTGTGAACTGATTGGTAGAGAACAGATATCGGATCATATATTTGGTTAATATCTTTTTAGATATTTGATCAAATATAGTTTTTAATGGATTTTAAACTTCTAAATATGTCGCATATTTTATTTCTCTATCCAAGTATGTGTTTTATTTTTGGAAAAGATATTTTCGGATTTCTTCCCTCCTATTTTAAAATTGTGAGAAGAAGGTTTGAATTTTGAATTGAAATATTTTCAAAATGGCAATGTTATGATTACCCTCATTGGAACTCTAAACCCTCTCTCCCCTTTTAAACCCCAAACCTCACTCGATTACCTCACAACTTCATATTTACCTAAAACCTTTCCAATTCTTCTTCTTCTTCAACCTCTCAACCTGTTCTGAAACCCTAGCCGAATATCTCCATGGCTCCCAAATCAAAGAAAACATCCACTCCCAAACGTCTTGGCGCCACCCCCAAGGGACGCCAGGCCACTACTACTTCCCCTCAACCTGAACCCACTCCACAAGCAATCGTCCCAGCCTCTGTCTAGAGCACCATCTCTGAGAGCACGACTACAGAAACCAAGCGTTCTCTGAAGCGCTCAGCGAAGAAACCTCTAAGTGCTAAGCAAAAAGGGAAAAAGAAAATCATTTCTGGGGAGGTGGACGAAGAGGAGGATCTAGATGCGATTTTAGAATGAGATGCCGCTAAGGAAGCCGAGGAAGAAGCTCTGAGAAAGAGAAAGGTCGAAGAAGAGGCCGAGCTGGCAAGGAAACTGGCCGAGGATGAAGCTAAGAGAATACGAAAAGAGGCTGAGAAGGATGTTCTCACTGAGGAGGAACCAGAGGAAGAAAAAGAAGAGGACGACGAGACAGGAGATGATGAGAATGCTGAAGGAGACGACGCTGAAGGGTCCGCTGAGGACTCGGGGTCTAAGGACGAAGAGGATGAGGAGCACGAACATGTTTCCTCTCCTTCTCCTCCTCCTCCTCCTCCTCCCCCGTCCCCAAAGAAGTGGAAAGCCCCAGCAGTCAAGCCTCCATCTCCCAAGCGTACTAGGAAGGGCACCCTCAGAAGCCTTGTGGCGCCTGCCAAGAGGACTGCTCCCACACAGGCTCGCAGGAAGAATGCTGAATTAATGTAATATGTGCTTATTTGCAAGAAATTGAGATCTACATAAGTTTTTGTTTAATATTACAGAATTTGGAGCCATTTCGGGACAAAACCAAGAAGCAAAGACGGAAGCTGAGCCTTACTCGATATCGAGTACCTTTCCTCGATATCGACCAAACATGTCCGAGCACAGCATGATCGAGGACAGGCCAAATCGAGGAACTGAAGGCAAAGCTACTCGACTCCGGAAAGTTACTCGATATCGAGTACTTTACTCGATATCGACAAAACCTGAAGACCAGCCCGGAGTCGAGGAAGACCACCTAATCGAGAAGCCGAAGACGAAGACATGCCGAGCAGCCTTTACTCGATATCGAGTACTTTGCTTGATATCGACAAGCCCATCACCAGATGACCGAGCCAGTATCGGGGAGAGGTTTCTCGACAACACCAGGCCAGCCAAAGTCGACACCATTTACTCGATATCGAGTACTTTGCTCGATATCGACAAGACCAAAAATCGCCTGTCCGAGCAGATCGAGGAAATGTTACTCGAGCAAGCCAGTAAAGCCAAGTCGACGACACACAGTTACTCGATATCGAGGAGTTTACTCGATATCGAGGAGATCTTTCCTAGGCCGCGTTATGCGGTTGAGCTGTCCGACGCGGTTTGGGCTTTCTTGGGAGCGAAGGAGTCCGAGATCTATCAAGTCTATAAAGATCCATCCATGGAGAAGAAGATTTATCCACACATGAAGATATTTAGCCTTTTAGATATTTAGCCTTTTAGATCTATCAAGTGTTATCTTTAGATATAGATAGAAATTTCTATCCTTGATTAGCAAGGCTTAGAAGCCTATAAATAAGGCCTTAGGGGCTGATTTCTATTCATTCAATTTTAGTAGGAGAAGTAGTAGTAGAGAGAGAAAGAGAGGCCGAGTGGAGCAAAGGAGCGAAAGTGATCTGGCTTTGTTCGGTTTGTACTTTCTTCAGTTTGGTTTAATGCAAGTTAGTTCTTTTCCATCAATGATGTATGTGAATGCGATGAAGCGCGAGTAGTCCACCCACTTCTAGGGTTGGGGTGAGCCCAATGATAGCCCTGCGTGATTTAGGTAAAGATCCGACTTTTATCATGTTTTGAGCATCTACTACTTGTCATATGTTTATTACCCATCTAATGGAGGTCCATGCTAACAACTTGGATTGTAAACATAAAATCGGTAGATACAATTAGGGTTTCTTAAAAGAGTTGTCTAATTGTTGGAAAAGCCGAAAGCTTGGTCATTCGATGCGATTTATATGATTATCTGTTTGATTCTTGCCTTATGCATGCTTGGTTATTGTTGTTGCAAACCCCGATCCTGGAAGTTTCCTTTCATAAGTTTATTTCGAGAATCCCACAAGCTGTGTTCTTTCTTTATTGCATTTTTAAGTTTGTGTTTCCTCGATATCGACAAATTCTGGTCGATATCGAGTACTGATCCCCGATCCCAGATCGTCGTAGCTTCTCCTGTGCAGCTACTCGACAAAGCCTTCCTCGACGTCGACTTCTTTACTCGATATCGAGTAGAGCCTGGTCGATATCGACCAAAACCCAGGAGCTGCTGCTGCTTTGTTCGACTTGCCTGATCTTTTGTTGACTAACCCTAGTCGAGATCGAGCACTGTGGTCGACTTCTGTTCGTGAGATTTCTCCGCTGCCTAGGATCCGCTGACACGCTTCCTCGTGGATCGATCATGACTTCCCACTGCTGCATCGGGAGGAAGTCTTGTAATTATTTGCAAGGGACAGAATCTGGTTTGCTTTACTTTACTTATATTTTACTTGCAATTCTCGATTTCCTCCATCAACAAATTGGCGCCGTTGCCGGGGAAGCTATCATTCGCGCCTTAGGTAGTCAGATCTCACTTTTCTCTTGATTTACTTCATAGGTATATGTGCCGTTCTGGTCAACCACCTGAGTTTGACGGCTTAGACGAACCAGAACGCCTTCTACACATCGAAGCTAAACTGAAAAGAGCAACGGCGGCCGCAGAAACACAAGAACTGCTTATTGAGAGGCTTAGGAGGGAAATAGCCATCAAAGATATTGTTATCACCATTGAGAGAGCAGCCAGGAAACAGGAAGTTGAGCGTGCGAGGCAAGCAGAAGCTGAGCTTGCCCTATATCCTACCACTGCAGAGGATTATATGCACCCGACTATCGTCGTGCCTGAATCGGCTATTCTAATCCCTGAGAATAACTATGAAATTCGCACTCCCTTCTTGATTAAAATTAAACATAATGCTTTTCATGGTAGATTTAATGAATGCCCTCTTCAACACATTACCAACTTTACTGACATGTGTCGTACTCTTGCTGAAGGTACCACCTTGGAGTACATCTTGATGAAGGCTTTCCGTTGGTCTCTGGCTGGTCCTGCATTGAAGTGGCTAGAAGGACTGAAACCGCGATCCCTCACAACATGGGCTCATGTAAAGCAGGAATTTCTCAATAAATTCTTTCCTCCTGCCAAGACAGCGCTCCTTCGCCAAAAGATCACATCTTTCAAACAACAGCCTGGAGAGCCGCTAGCAAAGGCATGGGAACGCTATAAGGATCTACTGCGATCCTTCCCTACACATGGACAACAACCTTGCGCCGTTCAGGAGATCTTCTTCAATTCTCTTGACTTGGCTGCTAAGTGTTGTGAGGAGAAAATCAAGTATGAAATATAATAAAATAGATCAAACCAGATTCAGGCCTACGCAAATAAATACAAGACTCCTACAATGCAGTAAGAGAAAGTTAGGATCAAATCCACGAGGAAGCGTGTCAGCGGATCCTAGGTAGCTGTAAATCTCACAGAAAAGCAGAAAAGACAGAAACAAAGAAACAAAGACAGAAAAGAAAAAGCAAAGCAAAAACAAAAGCGAGGACACAGAAGTTGGTCGATATCGACTAACTGTCCTCGATATCGACTACAGATGTCGACAACAGAAACTCAGCAAAGCTAACAGAAAACTCGATATAGACAAGCCATCTCGATCTCGACCAGTGTCTACTCGAGATCGACAAGACTCTACTCTGTATCGACTAAAAACTCAGAAAACGTAAATTGCAATTTCTTGAACCCAAAACTCAGAATTCCGACGAAATAAATCAATATGCTAAAAGACTTCCAAGGCCAGGGTATCAATACCACAACGATAACCATGCAAAGTAACACATAAAGGCATAAAAGGTCATGCTTTTCATCAAACAACTTTCGTTATTAACAAATAGGCATATAGAGGCTTTCGCATAAACCTTAATTGTTACTAACCCTTTTTCACATAATTAATCCAAGTTGCATTAAGATCACTTTCGCTTCAATAACACAAAAAAAATCACCTTCAACTCTCGCAAAAGAATCATGCTCATAGGGATAGAAGACGAATTGCATAACAAGATCTGACCTTTACCGCATCACTTTACATGGCCACCGTCGGGCTCACCCCAGCCCCAGAAGTGGGTGGACTACTCGCTCTTCATTATCAAGAAAGGCATTAAATAACAAAAGAAACTAACTTGCATTGAATTAAATAAAGAAAGCTTACAACCCACAAGACAAATCCGCTTTCGCCTTTCCCCCTTGCTTGCTACAAACTCTCTCTCTCTATTCCTACTTACTTGAATGGAATTGATTGTGTTTCTGAATGAATGAAAAACCAGCCCCTAGGGCTTTATTTATAGCCTTCTATTCCTTGCTAATCAAGGATAGAATCTTCTATCTATATCTACTTAAAAGCTTAAAGATAAATAAATTGCTTAAGGGAAATAAATCTTTAAAGGAAACTATATCTAAAGTTTGCAAGATATCTCCAATGTAGGTAGAACTTCTCTTCCACAGATAGACTTGATCAAATTGGATAGAATCTCGGCCAACTCGACTTCCTTCGTGCCCAAGGATTCCCAACTCGACAAGGACCTCTCACGGCGACGCGTTTCCCGAAACTGGGTTACTCGATATCGACAAGAGTACTCGATATCGAGTACCATGGTTCGTCGACTATGGTGGCTCGACTTCTCGGGTAGATCTGCTCGACATGGCTCGGACTTGTGGGCTCCTTGGCTCCTCAATCTCGACTAGGCAACTCGAGATCGAGTTGGGTTGGCGTTGAGGATTCTTGCCTGGTGTGGTCGAGGACTCCTCCTCGGCATGGACTCGGACAGGCACTGGGTTGTCCTCGATCTCGAGTAAAGTTGGCTCGTCGACTAGGTCTTCTCGAGATCGAGTAGGGTCGTCCCGGCGTCTCCGTCCTTGGCTTCTCGGCATGGCACAGCTTCTTCGACTCCAGGTGTGGCGTCTAGGCTTTGTCGATCTCGACAAGCTGTACTCGAGATCGAGTTGGTTTCCGGAGTCGGGTTGATCCGGCTCTCGACACTGCTCTTTGGTCGACAAGGCTTGTGCTCGGACAGCTTCGTCGAGGTCGAGTAGCAGTACTCTAGATCGAGTAAACTCGGGCTCCAAAGCTTGATTTGACTGGTTCCGCTGCTTCTTGACCTTCGATTTCTGTAGTTGATTTCCGAGCTTTTCTGACCTTTCTCAGAACTGTTGTAATTTGCCTCGAATTCTGCGAAATTAAACCGAAACTGGTGTAGATTCCATAATTTGGCAAATAAACATAAACTACATAGATTCTGTACTATCTTAGCCCAAATGAATGAAATGTATGCAGAAATCGATATAAAAGTTACTGTAAAACATAGCAGATTCACCTCACAACAAACACCCTATACTTAAGCTTGCTTGTCCTCAAGCAATATTTTTAATTGTCACTCAGGGGAAGAATTCAAACTTTCAACATCTTAGATTCATTCTCTTATAACCCTATAGTCAATTACCATAATTGAAAAGGTACTAGTGTCACAGATCCATGCATGTGCAATTATACAAAAGCAACATCTACTCACAAAATGAGGGTTATGCAAAACATTCATTCGTGACAAAGCATTGATAATCAAGAGGAGTTTAATTTAAGCTCAAATAAGGAGTAGATTGGTAAAAGGCTAAAGGTGGGCAGTTTCTGGCAATGTGGTGCTAATGATCCGGGGAAATGGAGTATTTCCAAACCGAATTTCCACATTCCTTCTTCATAATATTCATCGTCTTTCATAATGCCTTTATCAATAATAATGCTTTTACCTCTCTAACCTCAGCACTGCTTTCTCGCGAGTGGCAAACATGGGTGTCATGAATGGCCCCGGATACTTAGTGCTTTGGACTCCTCACAATGTGTCCCATCTCTCCAAACTATTATCTCAGACAGCAGGGTCAATCTACCTCTATCTCCTGAGGTGATTGGATTTTCTTTCACTCATTAAATTTTCCATATATTTTCAAACAATTTCCTACCAAACTCCAATAATGATAATAATCACAACACAAACACCATATGATAATCTCCATAATGTAACATCATTCTCAACATAATCCCCGGATAAGGTAAAGAATGGCCATATTTAGATCATGTGGAGCAATATATGAAATAAGGCATAATATGGCTTTTTGTGATGCATAAGCATAGGTAAGGCTAGGATTATAAACAATGAGCATTATATGGAAATATGAAGTCCTCCATCATCTTATCATGCAACATGTCAAAAGCAACTTCAAATTTTACCTCCTTTCATGGTTTTCAATAAAATAATACACTTCATTGTGACTTCCCTTTACTAGGCAATTTCATGCTATATCTCTAATGAATCCAATTTTGCATCGTCGAGTTCAATAAAGCTTCCATGACATTATCAAAATTTTCAATGGGGGTCATTTTTCTCAAATTTTGGAAAACATGCATATAAGCACATAAATCAAGGTGGCATCTGCAGGGCCGACTTTATAGTCGCTAGGCCGACTTTCCATTTATGATCAAGCTGGCATCTGCAGGGCCCATGTAGCCTGGGCCTCAAATAAGACTCCATTCTTGTCCATCAGTTGTAATCCTCCAGAGTGGATCTTGTTCACCACGAAAGGTCCCATCCTCTTTTTGTTGAATTTGTTGGGAAACCAATGATCCTTTGATTTAGAGACATAGAGTTTGTCTCCAATTTCATACTCCTTGGGCTCATCATTGGAAATCCTACATAAGCGCACATACCAAGGCAAACCTTTCCCATGTATAGATAGATCTTTAATGGAAATAGGGGAAGAAAGATCCATACCTTGGCTTACCTTTGCAGAGACGGAATCGGGGACAACAATGTTTGGTCGATCTCGAGTAGGAGTACTCAATCTCGACGAGCTTTCTGGTTCTGGTGGTGAGCTGCTCGAGGATGCGGGAGTCGATGAGGCGTGGTCGATCTCGAGAAGGGTGGCTGGTCTGGTGGCTTCAGCGTCGAGGAAGCAGGTGCCAGGGGATCTTGGTCGATCTCGACTAGCGTAGTCGATCTCGAGGAGGGTTCAGGTTCTGGAGTCTTCAGCGTCGAGGAAGGCGAAGCTGAGGCAGCGAGGTGGGGGTGGTCGATATCGAGTACGGTACTCGATCTCGAGTAGGGCTCGGCTTTTGTCTGGCTGCTCGACGACGCTGGTGCTGGTGGAGGTTGCTGATTTTGGTCGAGATCGACTAGGGTCCTCGATGTCGAGGAATCTTGGTCGACCTTGACCCCATACTTGGTTCCTGTCAAGGCATTCGAAAAATAATTAGTCCATAACGACGTACCTTGGTTTGTGTCGATTGGATTCTCTGTGTCTTCCTTTAGGATTGCCATGATCTCCCCCACCTGGGCCTCCATATCCCTCTTTTCCAGCTCCTCAGGAGTCATGTTTCTCACCTTGGGTTCCCCGCAGGTGATGTAGCCAGCTGAGATAGATTTTACCTCTTCCATTGGGCATGTATGCCTTTCAGTTTTATTAAAGGAATACTCAATTACCTCATCGCTGATGTTGAAAGTGAGCACTCCTTTCCTTACGCTTATGTTGGCATCCACCGTCTCCAAGAAGGGTCTTCCTAGAATAATTGGACAAGCAGGATCTTCTTGCATATCAACAACTAAGAAATCAGCAGGGACAAAGAATTTACCTACTTGTACTGCACATTGTCCACCATGCCTGTTGGAATGACCACAGTGTTGTTGGCCATGTAAAGTCTAGCATCCACAGGCTCTAGGGCACCTATCTTAATCTTGGACCAAATTGTTAAAGGCATTATACTCACACTAGCTCCAAGATCACATAAAGCATTAATTTTGTATGGACCAAATCCAATGGTTATAGCAAACTTACCTGGATCTGGCTTCTTATCCAGTGTGTCCAAATGGCTGCACTCCTCTGTAATTTCAGCCATTGATCGCTTTTTGCTCAGAATCTCCTTCAGGAATTTGACATAGGATGGCATTTCATTGAGAGCTTCTATGAAGGGGATGGTGACGTTGAGTTTCTGAAGCATCTTGATGAAGCGCTGAAATTTCTTTTCTGCCGGGTCCTTTGGAGATTTTGTGGGGAAAGGTAGCTTCTTTTTCTGATTCGGAGTCAGAACAGATGTCGGAGGTGCTGCAGTTTTCTCGATCTCGGGCTGACCGTCCTCGATGTCGAGTATACCCTTGTCGATCTCGACCAGGTTAGGTGATGTCGAGTTGCTGTGCAGTGTAGACGAGGGCTTTTGAAGTTTCTCCTCGAGATCGACGAGGCCCTCCTCGAGATCGACCAGGCTCTGGTCGATGTCGACTAGCTGCTGGTCGACTTGCTGGTCTCCTTTGTTCTGCTACTTTCCAATTTCTAGCTCTTGCAGTTGATGGCCGCTTCTGAGTTTTACAGCAGCGATGTGTCCAGTCTTTCCCTTAGGATTTGGTTCTGAAGATCCAGGGAGCGCACCTGACTGTCTGGGGATTCCTGCTGCTAGCTGACCAATCTGTGTATCAACTGATTTTTGCCATATATCAATTTCACCAAGCCTAGAGTTGACACCTTGCATCTGAGTGTAGACGGAGTTGAAGGACTGCTTAGTTTCTGAGTGATTCCTCCGTATTTCCTCCAGGACTGTCTGTATATCATCCCTTTTCTGGTCCCTTTCCGGATGTCCTGGAGCTCTATAGGGCGGAGGGTTCCTAGGGGCACCTTGGTACCATTGTGGTTGCTGAAACCTTTGGTCCCCCAAGTAGCGATTGGGACCCCCTGCGTAGGCTACCTCCTCGTGGTGCTCTGCCAGCCTGACTTGCTCTGTGTGTGGGCACTCAGGAGTGGTGTGCCATTGCGATCCGCATTCAATGCAAGGCTGGTTGACAGAAAGATACTTTACTTGCTTAAGGAGCTTCTTGTTCTGATCTCTGTAGTACTATTCCCTTGCATCAGGATCAATCTCTTTAGGAGGCTCATAGAGTGGCATGGATGGTGCTGGTCTAGCGTAGGGGTTCTCTTCATAGGTTGCAGTAGACCCATACTTGTTGTCATAGTTAGTGAGCTTGTCCAGCACACCCCAGACGTCAATTGGCAGCATCGTCAGATACTCATAGCGAGTATAATGGTTGATTCTGTCCATAGTGACTTGATCAAGAGAGTTGAAGAAGATCTTCTGAATGACGTAGGGTGGCTGTCCATGAGTAAGGCAAGATCGCAGCAGTTCTTTGTAGCGCTCCCATGCCTTTGCCAGCGGTTCCCCTTGCTTCTGTTTGAAGGCGGTGATTTTCTGGAGAAGATGTGCTGTTTTGGCGGGTGGGAAGAATTTATTCAGAAATTCTTGCTCTACTTGGGCCCATGTTTTTAGGGATCTTGGTTTCAGCCCTTCAAGCCACTCTAGTGCAGGTCCAGCGAGAGACCAGCGAAAAGCCTTCATCTTGACACATTCCAAAGTTGTACCTTCAGCAAGAGTACGGCACATGTCAAAAAAATTTGTAATATGTTCAAGAGGACACTCATTAAATCTACCAAAAAAGGCATTGTTTTTTAGCTCTATTAGAAATTGAGTGCGAATTTCAAAAGAGTTTTCAAGGATAAGAATCGCAGATTCAGGCACGACGAGAGTTGGGTGCATATAATCCTCTGTCGTGGTTGGGTATTGGGCAAGCTCAGCCTTTGCTTGTTCCCTTGCTGCTTTCTCGGTGGCGATAGCAGCATCTTTAGCGGCCAATTCCCTTGTAAGCCTTGCGATCAGGTGTTCCTGTGTCTCCGCAGCTGCCATGGCTCTTTGTAGTTTAGCTCTGATGTGTAGAAGGCGCTCTGGTTCTTCTAAGCCGTCAAACTCAGGTGGTTGACCAGAACGGCGCATACACCTGTAAATTAACTCAAAGAAAAAGTGAGATCTGACTACCTAAGGCGCGAATGATAGCTTTCCCGGCAACGGCGCCAATTTGTTGTGAGGAGGAAATCAAGTATGAAATATAATAAAATAGATCAAACCAGATTCAGGCCTACGCAAATAAATACAAGACTCCTACAATGCAGTAAGAGAAAGTCAGGATCGAATCCATGAGGAAGCGTGTCAGCGGATCCTAGGTAGCTGTAAATCTCACAGAAAAGCAGAAAAGATAGAAACAAAGAAACAAAGACAGAAAAGACAAAGCAAAGCAAAAACAAAAGCGAGGACACAGAAGTTGGTCGATATCGACTAACTGTCCTCGATATAGACTACAGATGTCGACAACAGAAACTCAGCAAAGCAAACAGACAACTCGATATAGACAAGCCAACTCGATCTCGACCACTGTCTACTCGAGATCGACAAGACTCTACTCTGTATCGACTAAAAACTCAGAAAACGTAAATTGCAACTTCTTGAACCCAAAACTCAGAATTCCAACGAAATAAATCAATATGCTAAAAGACTTCCAAGGCCAGGGTATCAATACCACAACGATAACCATGCAAAGTAACACATAAAGGCATAAAAGATCATGCTTTTCATCAAACAACTTTCGTTATTAACAAATAGGCATATAGAGGCTTTCGCATAAACCTTAATTGTTACTAACCCTTTTTCACATAATTAATCCAAGTTGCATTAAGATCACTTTCGCTTCAATAACACAAACAAGAATCACCTTCAACTCTCGCAAAAGAATCATGCTCATAAGGATAGAAGACGAATTGCATAACAAGATCTGACCTTTACCGCATGACTTTACATGGCCACCGTCGGGCTCACCCCAGCCCCAGAAGTGGGTGGACTACTCGCTCTTCATCATCAAGAAAGGCATTAAATAACAAAAGAAACTAACTTGCATTGAATTAAATAAAGAAAGCTTACAACCCACAAGACAAATCCGCTTTCGCCTTTCCCCCTTGCTTGCTACAAACTCTCTCTCTCTATTCCTACTTACTTGAATGGAATTGATTGTGTTTAAGAGTATTTGTAAGTATTGTATTATAAGTATTGCGTATATTTGTAAGTATTGTATTATATACGCATGTGGTGTAATCAATAAATCTACTAGACCACTGGAGCCATCAAGAGAAGAAAGACGAAGACCACAGACTGATGGAAAGAAAAGCCGACGACAACAGTCACTATTCACAAGTCACTATTCATTGTCACTATGCACGACAAAAGTTACTATGCACTATTCACTATTTCAACTTTTACTATTCACTCGTATTATTCATAAAAAGCCAAAGAGGCATCTCCCGCTATTTTCGCGGGAAGGAAGACTTCATCAGAACAGATCCTTCACATGCCTACAGTTGAACTACAAAAGACGTATGCAATGACGTCAAATGCAGATCAACTCTCGCCTATATAAAGAAGGATACAGATTGAAGAAGGGGCATCGAAATTCAGAGAGTGCTCTTCCATATCTCAAAAACCTCTCAATTCTCAAAAATATTTTCTTTCAGTTTTCAAGTTGTTCTAAGTTGAAGAAAAGTTTGAATATTTGTAAGTCCTTCTTATTTTACCATAAATTGCTTGTATTCAATAGTTCCAAAAATTATATAAGAGTTATAACTTGTGGTTATTTTCTGAGAGTATTACCTATTTTCAAATAATCGTTACTATTATCAAATCTGGGTTCCAACTGGTATCAGAGCCATTAGAAGTATTAACCTAAACCTTAAATTATATTTCTTTTTACTGTTTAAATTACCGTTCATATTAACACTGTTAACGTGTGCGTGCTTGGTTTAATCGTAAAACCACATGGTCAGCCCGTGGCTTAGGGTGGTCCCGGTCGATGGTCCCACGCCAACTATAGTGTTAAACACTGAATTAGTAATGTTAAGCAGTTATTAGAAATATGGCTTTACAGTTTAGACGAATGCTTTCTAGGGGTTCTAGTTCTAACAGTAACCCTGTTGTGCATAGTAATGAAAATTTATATACAAATGATGAAAATAATATGGTTGATTGGTCCATTCCTCATCAGAATATAGAGTCAATTTATAGAATTGGAATTATAGACTTTAAAACAGCTTTTAGCGTAAGAAGTCATGAAGAAACTATTAGTCTTAGTAAAGAACAACAATCTTTACAACTTTTATCCTCTTTATCACTAAGAAAATATCAAACAAAAGGATATAGATACATTCATCTAGGTTTAGTACAAGTTGCTCTAAAACCGTTAGCCAGAAAAGGAATTGATACACCTATTTTCATAGCCTTAAGAGATGATAGACTTAAATCTTACAAAGACTCGTTAATAGCTATAATTCAGACAAATATATGTAATGGTCCAGTCTATTTTAATTGTTCACCTAATTTTCATGTTGATCTTACAGACCCTAGGGTTACTCAGACGTTAACTTTAGACGTAAAAATCCTAAAAGATAACTTTAAACAATTATCAAAGAATTTTGCTATAATATATAGAGTTCATTATAGACTTTTAACTTCTTTAACAGATCCAAGATGTTTAATCCCTCCTGTTCCAAGAGGAGAAACAACTTTACTTCAATTAGAAGCTGAAAAATCTACAATATTTACTCCTAAACTTATTAAATGGGATGATATAACTATTCCAACTACTTTAGAACTAGAACATGATTGTCCCCCAGAAGATTTAGAAAAAAAAGATGTTTCAGAAATAACTGAAAGTTCAGATGGTAAAGTTCTTCTTAAATTCAATCTTAGTAGAAGTTATTCAACATTACCAAGACTAGGAAATAGTTTAGGTCCGAGAAGCTCTTTTTCAGACTCTTTCTACACTACCAGAAGTAATAATTATAGTAGAAGAAATAAGAGCATAGACTTAGAAAATACAGAAGTAATCCTAGACTTCAGTAGTCCTATACCTAATCAGGTTACAGAACCTATAGACCAAACTCAGTCTTCTCCTACTGATAGTGAAATGAATAGATACTCTTCAATAAATGTTATTATCAACTCTGTCTTTACAATAGACAAAGATTACCTTAGAACTGATTTTAATTCAAGAAAAAATAAAGAAAAGAGAAATTGGTTCTTAAGTTTTGAAGAAAGTTATAAAATTAAAATTAGAGAAATTTGGTATGCAGAAATGGAAAAATTTCAAAGTAATATTCCTTTCTTTAGCTGGTTCCAACACTACCTTAAGAAAAATGGTATAAAACAACCTTTTAATTATAAGTCCATAGAAGTACAAACTAGACTTACTAAAACATGGAACATTTTACCCGAGGGAACAGTTCATTCAATTCACCCTCCTCTAAAAGGAATAAAAATCAAAACTGAAGAAGGAGAAATAACAGGTGAACCATTTAAAAATGGTAGGATTGGCACTTCAGAAAATAGAACATCTACCTTAGAAGATGTTAAAAAAATCTTTCAACAAAATAATTATTCTAATCAGCTTCTTTATACTATAGCCACCCAAGTAGAACTTGTGCATGAGAAAATAGCTAGTGAAGAACCTAAGTTCCCTAGGAATATTTCTAAACCTCATTTTCAGATTCAAGGAATTCCAAAAGAATCTCTAAAAAATGTCTCACTAAGTTCACCCTTAACTCTAATTGATAAAATAAATAAAAAATTAGATAAAGACAAACAAATACAATGTATAAATGAGCAAAATGATAAATCTTCAGACTTAGACTCTGATTATCCTACTACTGAGGAGTCTACAGGATCAGAAAATTCAGACGACGAAAAGATAATTCATAATATTGAAACTAATTTTCATAATGAACCTTTAGAAATAAATAAGTTAAGAAAAAATAGAAAAGGATTTCAAGGGCATAGAAGGATTAATAGAAATATGGATACTAGAAACTTTTACTCTAGACCTACTCCTCCAGATATTCAATATGAAGAAAGGTCCAAGTTTAGATCTACTGATTATAATGGACAAAGTATCTATGAATGGAATATAGATGGAAAATCTGAAGGAGAAATCCTAAACACATTACAAGAAATGGGAATGGCTAACATAGCCTATAAATGTTCAGATAAAACTGACCAAGTCTGTGTATCCTTAATTGTTACAGGATTTACCGGACAATTAAAAAACTGGTGGGACAATGCTCTTACTTTTCAACAAAAAGAAGAAATCTTAAACTATAAAAATGATTTAGGAGAAGAAGAACCAGTAAATCAATTAATTTACACAATTAGTATGCACTTTATTGGAAATCCTAAAGAAGAGCTCCAAGCTAATAGAGAAATACTAAATAACTTAAAGTGTAAAACACTCAGTGATTACAGATGGTATAAAGATGTATTCCTTTCATATGTATTCAAAAGATCAGACTGTAATAAAGGATATTGGAAGGAACACTTCGTTGCTGGTCTACCTTCCTTATTCGCCCAAAGAATTAATCAAAAAATAAAAGAAGAATTACAATCTGAAGAAATTCCCTGGAAAGATATAACATATGGTCAGTTAACTGCTTTTGTAAAAAGGGAAGGATTAGCATTATGTTCAGAACTTAAATTACAGACTAAACACGGTAAAGATAAGGGATCACGAAGAAAAGAATTAGGAAATTTCTGCCAAGACTTTGGATTAGAAAAAGTTGGTGATCCTCCTAGTAAAAGAAAACAATTTAAAAAATCTGATAAAAAACAAAGTTTTAGAAAATCTAGATTTAATAAACAAAATAATAAAAAATCTGATAAACCAAGGGAAAAGAAAATTATCTGTTATAAGTGTGGAAAACCTGGACATAAAGCGAATCAATGCAATCTTAGACAAAAGATTTCAGAAGTTTGCAAAGAAGATGCAGAATTAAAAGACAAACTAGTTAAAATACTTATTAAAGAATCATCAGAAGAAGAAGGTCAAGAATCATCAGACTCTGATGACTCTGGATCCACTCAATTTTGTTATGTTATAACAAAAGAAAAAGAGAATGAAGCATTATTTCAACTTATAGATAAACTTGAAGATCCAGCTATAAAACAAGAATATTTTATCAAATTAAAAAATTTAATTTTCAAAGAACAAAAAACTCTTCCCGGAGAACCATTTAGTCTATCAAAAATGATCAGTAAAAGACCATCTTCGAGTATATTTTCATCTATAACAACTAAAGACCTTCAAGCTGAAGTTAACAATTTAAAAAGAGAAGTTAATGCCCTACAAGAACAACTCATTTTAAATGAAGCTAAAGACTTAGAATTAGAAACTAGAATTGCTCATCTTGAATTAAATAAACATGAAGGAGATGAACAAACTTCGTCAGACTCATCTTCTAACATCAGATCTAAAGATGAAGTTAATATTAATGATGATACTTTTATAAACGTTATTGAACAAATAAATTTTCAAAAATGGTATGTTTATGTAACCATAAAAGTAGAAGATTTCGTACTTAATACTATAGCCCTTTTAGACAGTGGAGCAGACCTCAATTGTATTTGCGAAGGGATTATTCCCTCAAAACATTATCATAAAACTACAGAAAAATTACATAATGCAAATGGTGCAAGAATGAAACTTAATTATAAAATACCTAGTGCATCTGTATGTAACAATGGATATTGTTTTAAAAATACTTTTATAATGGTAAAAGACTTAACACAAGAAGTTATATTAGGAACACCCTTTCTAACACAGATCTATCCCTTTAAAGTTAATAGACATGGTGTTCATACTAAAGTAATGGGAACTAAATTAACATTTAAGTTCCTTAATCCCATTAGACATTCAGAAGTTACTTTACTTCAAACTTCATCTATAATAAAAAATATAAATCTTATTACAAAAAAGTCATCATTAATCAACTCGTTAACTAAAGAAATCTACAATCTTAAAATTGAAGAGAAACTTGTAAATCCTAGTTTACAACTAAAAATAAAAGAACTTGAAGAACTCTTTATAAAATCAGTTTGTTCAGATTCTCCAACAGCCTTTTGGGAAAGAAAAAGACATCAAGTATCCTTACCTTATGAGAAAGAATTTAAAGAAATTAATATTCCTACTAAAGCTAGACCAATACAAATGAATTCAGAATTATTAAATTACTGTAAAGAAGAAATAAAGTCCCTTTTAAACAAAAAATTAATTAGAGAATCAAAGTCTCCTTGGAGTTGTGCAGCTTTTTATGTTAATAATCAAGCAGAAAAGGAAAGAGGAGCACCCCGTTTAGTTATAAACTATAAACCACTTAATAAAGCTTTACAATGGATAAGATATCCTATTCCAAATAAGAGAGATTTACTTAACAGACTTTTCGATTCTAATATATATTCAAAATTTGATATGAAAAGTGGATTTTGGCAAATACAAATAATAGAAGAAGATAGATATAAAATAGCCTTTACAGTTCCTTTTGGACATTACGAATGGAATGTAATGCCATTTGGATTAAAAAATGCACCATCAGAATTTCAAAAAATAATGAATGATATATTTAATCCATACTCTAAATTTATAATAGTCTATATTGACGATGTTTTAATATTCTCTAAAACCATAGAAGAACATTTTAAACATCTAAATACCTTTTTATATATTATTAAGAAAAATGGCCTAGCAGTCTCAGCCCCGAAAATAAAATTATTCCAAACTAAAATAAGATTCTTAGGACATAACATTTATCAACAAACAATAAGGCCAATCAATAGAAGTATAGAATTCGCCAATAAATTTCCAGATGAAATAAAAGATAAAACACAACTCCAAAGATTCTTAGGATGTTTAAACTATATTTCAGATTTTTTTCCCTAACCTAAGACAAATGTGTACCCTTTTATTTCAAAGATTAAAGAAAAACCCTAAACCTTGGACAGAAGAACATACTAAAATTGTACGAATAATAAAAGAAAAAGTTAAAACCCTTCCATGTACAAATATTCCTCATCCTTCTGCTTTCATGATAGTTGAAACAGATGCGTCAGAAATAGGCTTCGGAGGAATATTAAAACAAAGACTACAAGATCAAACTAAAGAAACCTTAGTAAGATATTATTCTGGTGTTTGGTCTGGACCAAAAAAGAATTACAGTACTGTTAAAAAAGAAGTTCTTTCTATAGTTTTATGCATTTCTAAATTCCAAGATGATCTTTATAATAAAAAATTTTTACTTAGAGTTGATTGTAAATCAGCTAAAGAGATTTTACAAAAAGATGTTCAAAATTTAGTTTCTAAACAAATTTTTGCCAGATGGCAAGCCATAGTCTCAGTATTTGATTTTGAAATAGAATTTATTAAAGGAGAACAAAATTCCTTACCTGATTTTCTTACAAGAGAATTTTTACAGGGAAAAACTACCTCATGAAATTCATCTATAAGATTTGGAAGGAGCAGATTGAACGTGATCTGTGGATTCCACCAGTTCAAGATTTAATTAACCTTTCTATTATACAGGGCCATCCTGATCAAGAAATGATTGATTTTCTCAAAAAATTAAAGCTGGAGGCCAAGAAAAGATTAAATAAGATTCCCTTTTGATAACTGTTTTTACTCACGATAAATTTTGATGAAAACCGTTTTCATTAACCCCCATTTCAAAAAAGTGAGAGAAAAAATAGAGCAAGATTTGCAAATACCCTTTCTTCGGCATATGTTTAGACTATCTATGATAAGAGGAGATCCAGATTTTGACCTAATATTGGTAATTGACCAAAGACTACAAATTGCAGATAAGAGATTTCGAAGTATTCCATTCTAATGGAATCAAATAGCAGAAAACAGACCCCTCAAGACTATGAGCTTGTTCCTACAAGTTCAGCAATTGTTCTTACTCAGAATCAGTTCCAGTCCCTTGCAGAATTTCCTCCTCTCTCATACCAAGAAGTCCTTTTCAGTCCAAAAACCCCTGCTAAGGCAATTCCCAAAAGAGACACTCCTTATTTTAGATATGTTACAAAACAGAGTCCCATACAAGAAGTCTACCTTACCCCGGAACATGAAGTCCTGTCTCAAACACAAATAGAACCTTTTATTACCAAACTCTTCCCCACAGACTTCCAATGGTTTCCAGATGATTTAAAGAAAACTAGAAGATTCTATGAACTCATCCTCATAGACTCTGGTTCTGCTGAAATCATCCACAGGATGTGTGAGTCAGATACAAAAAAGATCAACTTCTCTAAAATAAAAATTCTTCAAGTCCTCACTGTTTCCGACTGGAGTAACCCTTGGGATCTTAAACCCTTTACGGTTCCTCAAGCCCTTCCTGGCTACTCTTACATAGACTACAAAAATGCTTGGTATTACACATTATTGCTAAGACCCTATAGTCATTCTTGGTTCATCTTCTTTGACAGAAGATGCAATGACAATATTCCAGTATGGTTCTATCATTGGTGGTATCACTTTGGTGCTATTGATGATATTTACCCAGATCTCGCAAGAGTTACTTATGATTATTATTGTAAGCATTCTCTAAATAAACCTTTTACCAGACCTCTTAGGTTTCACAAAGATACCGGTTTAGCATGGATTTTTTGCTGGACCTATGAGACCATCCAAGTCCTCCCAAAACCATTCCCCTTAACATTATGCAGGAAATACAAAATCAGATGGTGGGAAAAGTTTGATCTCAATGTCCTCACCATACCAAAGATACAAGAAATCCTGTCCAGGAAAAAACCAAAACCCCAAAGCCCAATACCACAAACAAATAGCCCAATACCTCCACAACAGTCTCCGGTAAATTGCCCTGCTGATCAATTAAAGCAATGGCAAGAATTCCAGGCCTTCCAAAAATACCTAGCATCACAAAATGTACAACCAGCAGCATCCACCTCACAAAACAGTCCGCCCATAAAAGATGATCCTTCACAAGATGCTCAAGACCCATATGATTTTTAGTTTATATGTTCTTTATATGTAATTTTTTTTTTTTATTAAAAAAAAAAAAAAAAAAAGTGATAAGTATTTGTAAGAGTTGTAAGAGTATTTGTAAGTATTGTATTATAAGTATTGCGTATATTTGTAAGTATTGTATTATATACGCATGTGGTGTAATCAATAAATCTACTAGACCACTGGAGCCATCAAGAGAAGAAAGACGAAGACCACAGACTGATGGAAAGAAAAGCCGACGACAACAGTCACTATTCACAAGTCACTATTCATTGTCACTATGCACGACAAAAGTTACTATGCACTATTCACTATTTCAACTTTTACTATTCACTCGTATTATTCATAAAAAGCCAAAGAGGCATCTCCCGCTATTTTCGCGAGAAGGAAGACTTCATCAGAACAGATCCTTCACATGCCTACAGTTGAACTACAAAAGACGTATGCAATGACGTCAAATGCAGATCAACTCTCGCCTATATAAAGAAGGATACAGATTGAAGAAGGGGCATCGAAATTCAGAGAGTGCTCTTCCATATCTCAAAAACCTCTCAATTCTCAAAAATATTTTCTTTCAGTTTTCAAGTTGTTCTAAGTTGAAGAAAAGTTTGAATATTTGTAAGTCCTTCTTATTTTACCATAAATTGCTTGTATTCAATAGTTCCAAAAATTATATAAGAGTTATAACTTGTGGTTATTTTCTGAGAGTATTACCTATTTTCAAATAATCGTTACTATTATCAAATCTGGGTTCCTCGACCAGTGTCTACTCGAGATCGACAAGACTCTACTCTGTATCGACTAAAAACTCAGAAAACGTAAATTGCAACTTCTTGAACCCAAAACTCAGAATTCCAACGAAATAAATCAATATGCTAAAAGACTTCCAAGGCCAGGGTATCAATACCACAACGATAACCATGCAAAGTAACACATAAAGGCATAAAAGATCATGCTTTTCATCAAACAACTTTCGTTATTAACAAATAGGCATATAGAGGCTTTCGCATAAACCTTAATTGTTACTAACCCTTTTTCACATAATTAATCCAAGTTGCATTAAGATCACTTTCGCTTCAATAACACAAACAAGAATCACCTTCAACTCTCGCAAAAGAATCATGCTCATAAGGATAGAAGACGAATTGCATAACAAGATCTGACCTTTACCGCATGACTTTACATGGCCACCGTCGGGCTCACCCCAGCCCCAGAAGTGGGTGGACTACTCGCTCTTCATCATCAAGAAAGGCATTAAATAACAAAAGAAACTAACTTGCATTGAATTAAATAAAGAAAGCTTACAACCCACAAGACAAATCCGCTTTCGCCTTTCCCCCTTGCTTGCTACAAACTCTCTCTCTCTATTCCTACTTACTTGAATGGAATTGATTGTGTTTCTGAATGAATGAAAAACCAGCCCCTAGGGCTTTATTTATAGCCTTCTATTCCTTGCTAATCAAGGATAGAATCTTCTATCTATATCTACTTAAAAGCTTAAAGATAAATAAATTGCTTAAGGGAAATAAATCTTTAAAGGAAACTATATCTAAAGTTTGCAAGATATCTCCAATGTAGGTAGAACTTCTCTTCCACAGATAGACTTGATCAAATTGGATAGAATCTCGGCCAACTCGACTTCCTTCGTGCCCAAGGATTCCCAACTCGACAAGGACTGCTCACGGCGACGCGTTTCCAGAAATTGGGCTACTTGATATCGAGTACCATGGTTGGTCGACTATGGTGGCTCGGCTTCTCGGGTAGATCTGCTCGACATGGCTCGGACTTGTGGGCTCCTTGGCTCCTCGATCTCGACTAGGCAACTCGAGATCGAGTTGGGTTGGCGTTGAGGATTCCTGCCTGGTGTGGTCGAGGACTCCTCCTCGGCATGGACTCGGACAGGCACTGGGTTGTCCTCGATCTCGAGTAAAGTTGGCTCGTCGACTAGGTCTTCTCGAGATCGAGTAGGGTCGTCCCGGCGTCTCCGTCCTTGGCTTCTCGGCATGGCACAGCTTCTTCGACTCTGGGTGTGGCGTCTAGGCTTTGTCGATCTCGACAAGCTGTACTCGAGATCGAGTTGGTTTCCGGAGTCGGGTTGATCTGGCTCTCGACACTGCTCTTTGGTCGACAAGGCTTGTGCTCGGACAACTTCGTCGAGGTCGAGTAGCAGTACTCTAGATCGAGTAAACTCGGGCTCCAAAGCTTGATTTGACTGGTTCCGCTGCTTCTTGACCTTGGATTTCTGTAGTTGATTTCTGAGCTTTTCTGACCTTTCTCAGAACTGCTGTAATTTACCTCGAATTCTGCGAAATTAAACAGAAACTGGTGTAGATTCCATAATTTGGCAAATAAACATAAACTACATAGATTCTGTACTATCTTAGCCCAAATGAATGAAATGTATGCAGAAATCGATATAAAAGTTACTGTAAAACATAGCAGATTCAGCTCACAACACTAAGGATATGATCAACACATATACTCATTATGAGTATCTGACAATGCCACCAGCTGACGCATGGGCTACCCTCGACAAGCTGACCAACTATGACAATAAGTATGGGACTTCAATCAAATATGAGGAGAACTCCTATGCCAGGCCAGCACCATCCATGCCTCTCTATGAGCCGTCTAAAGAGATTGACCCAGATATAAGGGAGCAGTACTACAGAGACCAGAATCGCAAGCTCCTCAAGCAAGTCAAGTATCTCTCTGTCAACCAGCCTTGCATCAAATGCGGATCACAGTGGCACATCACTACTGAGTGCCCACATATAGAACAAGTCAGAATGGCAGTGACCCAAATGGGGGATCAAA
Organism: Persicaria tinctoria; assembly: GCA_037127255.1. NCBI lineage: Eukaryota > Viridiplantae > Streptophyta > Magnoliopsida > Caryophyllales > Polygonaceae > Persicaria > Persicaria tinctoria. Next base: position 38,449,840 of record JBANSL010000019.1, on the reverse strand, counting down.
GGTTCTATCAACCACAATGGAACCAAGGTCCTCCTAAGACCCCCCCACCATACAGAGCTCTAGGACATCCAGAGAGAGATCAACGTAAGGATGATCTACAGCTCTTCCTTGATGAGATGCGCCGGAATCAAGACACCATCAACAACCAGTTCCAGAACATCAATGCAAAATTTGGAGAGTTGGATATCTGGAAGAAGAACATTGAGACTCAAATGGGTCAATTCGCAGCGCAGATTCCACGACCATCCGGGCAACTCCTTGGGCAAATAGAACCAAATCCTAAAGGGAAGACCATACACGTCGCAGCTGTAAAACTAAGGAGTGGGCACCAATTACACGAGCCAAAGGTCGGAAAGCATCAAGACAAAACAGAGCAGCAACTCGACAACGAGCAGCAGCAACTCGATGTCGACCAACCCTTGGTCGATATCGATAAGAATCTCCTCGACACAAAGGAGAAGCCAATCTCAGACTCCACTGCACAGCCCAGCAACTCGAGATCGACAACTCTTGTCGATATCGAGCAACCCCGGGTCGATGTCGAGGAGAAATTGGCCGATGTCGACGACTCTGCAACACCTCTGACGTCTTTTCTGGCTCCAAAGCAGAAAAAGACACTGTCTTTCCCTTCCAAAGCACTAAAAGATCCCACTGCAGGTAAGTTCAAACGTTTTGTTAATATGCTTCGAGAACTGAATTTCTCTATTCCTTTTACAGAAGCTCCGCAAGAGATGTCTGCATATGTCAAATTCCTAAAGGAAATCCTGAGCCACAAGCGATCCATCTCAGAGATCGCCGGCGAATGCAAAGTGCTCCACTTCCCTGAGAAGAGACCTGACCCTGGTAAGTTTTCTATTACTGTGGGATTTGGACAATATAAATATGAGTCCTTATGTGATTTAGGAGCAAGTGTGAGCATCATGCCCTTATCAATCTGGCGGAAGGTAAAGATAGGATGTATAGAGCATGTGGATGCCAAGCTATACATGGCAAATAATACAGTGGTCATCCCTACAGTTATGGTTGAGAATGTCCCTGTCCAGGTTGGTAAATTCTTTATTCCAGCAGATTTCCTTATTATAGATTGTGCTGAAGATCCTACTAGCCTTATTATTCTTGGTAGACCATTCTTAGCTACTGCAGATGCCAAGATTAGTGTCAAACAATGATTTCTCACCTTCACAGTCGGCGATAAGGTCCTAGATTTCTCTTTTGGCCCTGCAAAAGAGGAAATTTCATGGCTAGAGGTGAAAAGCATCAGCAACCACAAGACTAAGCAAACAACGGAGGAAGACACCAGAACTCTGCTCGATATCGACAAGCCTTCCTCGATATCGACCAAAGGGGTACTCGATATTGACCAAGATTCCTCGACGTCGACTTCCCCTGCTGAGCACCAGACTTGCCAAGAGCCTAAGTATGGGGTCCCTGTAATCGATATCGACCAGACTTGCTCGACATCAACTAACCCCCAGCCCGAAGATTTCTGTTTTGGGCCCGAAAAGGTAAGTTCAGGTATGAGTTCTACTCCTCCTCAGTCCATTAAGAAATTTTTAAATAAATTAAGGGGAGGTAAGGCCCCGTGGTGAGAAAATATGCGGAAACTAAGAGCTGGAAAGAGAAGGAAGGGAGAAAAGGAAGATTATGCAAGCAACCACCTGTCAGCTGAGCTTGCATACTACAATCAGGACCTAGATGATCCAGGAGAAGGGCCAAGCACAAGCGGGCCCCACATTAACGGTCCTTGAGCACAAAAGAAGAAGTCGGCCTAGCGACTCTAAAATCTAGAGCATGTATATAAACCTTTTGAATTTTGGGACTTTGGAACTTTTTATTTTTGGTTTTTTAGTTTAGAATACTTCATGTGCAAAGTCTTGTCTTTGTGTGCAATCTAACACTTTTAGGTCGGCAAGCATAAAAGGATCGTGAAAGGTGGAATAAGAAGTCCCTGAAAAACAGTCGAAATCGACTAGGCCAATCGAGAACGACCAAGAGAAGCAGCCCACAGTAACTCGATATCAAGTAGGCCAACTCGATATCGACCAAGTCAAGAATCTCCTCGACTTCAGCATTCCACTAGACGCTGACAGCCTACTCGATATCGAGTACAGTACTCGATATCGACAAGACCAGTTCCTCGACATGCCTTGTATTGCCTTCCTCGACGCATTATTCGGTGAGTTCCTTCCTTTACTCTTGCTTTTATTTGATTTTATACAATGGGGACACTGTATATTTTAAGTATGGGGTGGAGGAAGAGCTCATTATCATTATATGTTTTATTCCTGTTTTTGGTTTTACATGGTAAATTTTGAGAAAATTTTAATTTTTTTGTGCATGAAGGCTAAAACTCAAAATTCTCTGAGACATCTCCCATTTCTTGTAATTTTTTCAAAGAAATAGTAGCTTTATTGAACTCAACGATGCAAAATTAGATTCATTAGAGATATAGCATGAAACTGCCTAGTAAAGGGAAGTCACAATGAAGTGAATATTTTTATTGAAAACCATGAAATGAGGTAAAATTTGATATTGCTTTTGACATGTTGCATGATAAGAGGATGGAGGTCTTTATATTTCCATATAATGCGCATATTGTTATATCCTAGCCATACCTATGCTTATATGCATCACAAAAGCCATAATATGCATTATTTCAATTATTGCTCCACATGATCTAAATACATTGCCATTCTTTACCTTATCCGGGGATTATGTTGAGAATGATGTTACATTATGGAGATTGTTATATGGTGTTGTGTTGTTATTATTATTTTTGGTGTTTGGTAGGAAATTGTTTAAAATATATGGAAAATTTAATGAATGGGAAAAAAATCCGATCACCTCAGGAGATAAAGGTAGATCGACCCTGCTTGCTGAGATAATAGTTCAGTGAGATGGCACACAGGTGAGGAGTCCAAAGCACTAAGTATCCGAGGCCATTCATGACACCCATGTTTGCGACTCGCGAGAAGGCAGTGCTGAGGTTAGAGAGGTAAAAGCATTATTATTGGAAAAAGCATTGAGCGATTGAGAGAAAGGTGATGAATCTTATGAAGAAGGAAGGTGGTATGAAAATTGGAAAGTACTCCATTTCCCCGGATCATTAGCACCACATTGCCAAATATTACTCACCTTTAGCCTTTTACCAATCTATTCCTTATTGAGCTTAAATTAAAGTCCTCTTGATTATTAATGCTTTGTCACTTATCAATTGTTTTTGCATAACCCTCCTTTTATGAGTAGATGTTGCTTTTCATTGCACATGCATGGATTTGTGGCACAAGTACCTTTTCGATGATGGTAATTGACTGCAGGGATATATGAGAATGAATCTATGATGTTGAGAGTTTAAATTCTTCCCCTGAATGGCCATCCAAGTTATTGCTTGGGGACAAGCAAGCTTAAGTATGGGGTGATTTGATGTCTACTAAAATAGCCATGATGAAATGCACATTTTAGCTCCTTATTTTATACACTTTACATATTTCGGGATGGGAATATGTTGAATTAATGTAATATGTGCTTATTTGCAAGAAATGGAGATCTACATAAGTTTTTGTTTAATATTACAGAATTTGGAGCCATTCCGGGACAAAACCAAGAATCAAAGACGGAAGCTGAGCCTTACTCGATATTGAGTACCTTTACTCGTTATCGAGTGCCTTTCCTCTATATCGACCAAAAATGTTCGGGCACAGAATGATCGAGGACATGCCAGATCGAGGAACTGAAGGCAAAGCTACTCGACTCCAGAAAGTTACTCGATATCGACAAAACCTGAAGACTAGCCCGAAGTCGAGGAAGAGCACCTAGTCGAGAAGCCGAAGACGAAGACATGCCGAGCAGCCTTTACTCGATATCGAGTACTTTGCTCGATATCGACAAGCCCAGCACCAGATGACCGAGCTAATATCGGGGAGAGGTTGCTCGACAACACCAGGCCAGCCAAAGTCGACACCATTTACTCGATATCGAGTACTTTGCTCGATATCGACAAGACCAAAAATCACCTGTCCGAGCAGATCAAGGAAATATTACTCGAGCAAGCCAGTTAAGCCAAGTCGACGACACACAGTTACTCGATATCGAGGAGTTTACTCGATATCGAGGAGATCTTTCCTGGGCCGCGTTACGCGGTTGAGCTGTCCGACACGATTTAGGCTTTCTTGGGAGCGACAGAGTCTGAGATCTATCAAGTCTATCAAGATCCATCCATGGAGAAGAAGATTTATCCACACATGAAGATATTTAGCCTTTTAGATATAGTTCCTTTTATGATAAATGTTCCTTTTATTAAAGTGTTATCTTTAGATATAGATAGAAATTTCTATCCTTGATTAGCAAGGATTAGAAGCCTATAAATAAGGCCTTAGGGGCTGATTTTTATTCATTCAATTTCAGTAGGAGAAGTAGTAGTAGAGAGAGAAAGAGAGGCTGAGTGGAGCAAAGGAGCGAAAGTGATCTGGCTTTGTTCGGTTTGTACTTTCTTCAGTTTGGTTTAATGCAAGTTAGTTCTTTTCCATCATTGATGTCTGCGAATGCGATGAAGCGCGAGTAGTCCACCCACTTCTAGGGTTGGGGTGAGCCCAACAATAGCCCTGCGTGTTTGAGGTAAAGATCCGACTTTTATCATGTTTTGAGCATCTACTACTTGTTATATGTTTATTACCCATCTAATGGAGGTCCATGCTAACAACTTGGATTGTAAACATAAAATCGGTAGATACAATTAGGGTTTCTTAAAAGAGTTGTCTAATTGTTGGAAAAGGTGAAAGTTTGGTCCTTCGATGCGATTTATATGATTATCTGTTTTATTCTTGCCTTATGCATGTTTGGTTATTGTTGTTACAAACCCCGATCCTGGAAGTTTCCTTTCATAAGTTTATTTCGAGAATCCCACAAGCTGTGTTCTTTCTTTATTGCGTTTTTAAGTTTCTGTTTCCTCGATATCGACAAATTCTGGTTGATATCGAGTACTAATCCCCGATCCCAGATCGCCGTAGCTTCTCCTGTGCAGGTACTCGACAAAGCCTTCCTCGACGTCGACTTCTTTACTCGATATCGAGTAGAGCCTGGTCGATATCGACCAAAACCCAAGAGCTGTTGCTGCTTCGTTCGACTTGCCTGATCTTCTGTCGACTAACCCTAGTTGAGATCGAGCACTGTGGTCGACTTCTGTTCGTGAGATTTCTCCGCTGCCTTGGATCCGCTGACACACTTCCTCGTGGATCGATCCTGACTTCCCACTGCTGCATCGGGAGGAAGTCTTGTAATTATTTGCAAGGGACGGAATCTGGCTTGCTTTACTTTACTTATATTTAATTTGCAATTCTCGATTTCCTCCATCAACACTTACCCGCCTGTTCTACATAAACCTAAAAGCAAAAAACAATGCCGATGGTTGGTCTTTCGAATCCGTCGTCAAGGGAGTTAGAATCTCTTTCAACTCCATTGACTTCGCTGATTTCCTTGGCCTACCTAGTCCGTGTCCACCCTCTCCTGAAAACCCCACAAAAGAACAGTGCATTTCCCTTGCCCGATCCAAATATCTCCTACCCGAAGCATCCAACCGCACTTCAAAACAGCTTACCCACTCATCCCTTACCCTCTAGGCAAAAATTATTTTCAACATCATTGTGCGTTGCCTCCTACCCCGCTTAAACTCTAGCTCTCTCCTTACCGATAATGCCATGGTCCTTTTATACCGCATCTTGAATGGCCTTGATCTTGATCTGGCCAATATTATTCTAGGATCCATGGCTCACACTCGAAAAGCCAGAAAAGAAACTCCCCTCCCCTTTGTCACCCTTTTGAACCATATCTTCAAAGCTTTTGGAATCGATTTCAAAAATGAAGAACAACGGTGTCATCTAGGTAAGTTCGACTCCAAGAGCTTTGAGAAGATAGGCATCACTCGGTCCCCCCAAGGGACGTGGAATATTGCCTCTCCCTCAAAAGCTCTTCACACTGCCTCGGCCATTGATGAACGCATGGACAACCTGGAGTTGGGCTTGGAGGAACTTCGCTTGGATATCAAGGAGCTGCACAAGGAGTTTATGGCGGAGATGAGCGGGGTGTCCAAGCTGTTGCAAGGTCTGAGGTCGCTGCTCATAGATGATGCTCCGGACGATGAAGCTTAAACCTATCCAACCCTACCCTAACCCTGAATCATAAACATTGCTGGTTTTTGGAAACTGTTTCAAAACTTTTGGTGACTGTTTTACCTACTCCCTTTGTTGAAAGACAAAAAGGGGGAGATGATCTGCTGTGGTTTAGACTTTGAAACTTTTTAACTGTTGTGAACCAAAGGTCTTGGAAGACCTTGTTTTGTTTTCGGTTGGATGTATTTCATGTTTTAAAATTATGATCCAACATTCGTCTAACCCATATAGGTACTTAGTCCGATTTTTCTTATATTATATATGTTTGACTAAGTTGCACACAGGTTTTGTCTTTCATTAAGGGGGAGATTGATAACTCCACTCCCTTGATGAAAATCGGAATCAGTTTCAAAGGCTTTGACAGTCAGTCTGTGTCAAAGGTCTTGAAGCTACAACTATGTTGATGAAACACAAAACATGTTCTCTATAATATTATGCTCGAATATTATTATATATTATTATATGCTTCCAGATATTATATTCTAACATTTCAGGAAGCTTTTCGAATATCATCTCCTTCCTTAAAGCTTGAAGTTAAGAAGGACACAATCGGAGATCATGGCTTCAAAGTTTCCAAGTATAGAAGATCTCGAAGATAGCCATGATCAGCCTAGCCGTTGAAGAGAGGATTCTTTTTTGTTGGAGGCGCCGATTTGTTCTCTATAAAGGAAATGAAGAAGAGAAGTCAGACATACATTCGTTGAACACAAGCTCTCATTCGCACTCAAGCCCTCAAGTGAAATATGTCTTCTTCGTGTGCTCTCTGCTAGTTCTTAAGAGTCTGTTATTTCATTTCAAAGCATTTGAGAGTTACACTGTGAGCTTATAGGATATATTTCGAGTGAGTGTTATACTTGAGAGTTTTGCAACTCAGGAAGTGGACACTAGGCGATTGATTCACTAATTAAGTGTAAGAGGATTGTACTAGATAGCTGAGAGAGGTGGGGCTCTTCTAGATTGGTCTAGGACTCCAAGGGAACGTGAGTTGACTAGATTGCAATTGTATAGGAGAGAGGCTTCTCGGTGAGCTATTAGGATCCTAAGTCTTGTGAATCAATAAAAGCCGGTTGAATCCTATGGTTGTGGAAGAACCCTAGGCGGGGACGTAGGCCAAGTTCGTGCCGAACCTCGTAAACAACTCATTCCGTCCTTTACATACTGTTTTACCATACTTCCGCATTTGTTCGAATTGTATAACTTGTTTGTGATTCAGACTTTCAGAGAAAGAATTAAGTCTAATCTCAAAGGATTTTGCACGAGCTTCAAAAGTCTTGAGATTATCTGCGAAAAACCGGCATACTCTATTCAACCCCTCTTCTAGAGTATCTTTATATTACTTTGTTATACTTTATCGAAACTTCAAATGGGTACTTGGAAGTCGGATGAGGAAGTTTATGTCGCTCAACCTCCTAGTTTTGAAAGTGAAGAATTTCCTAATCATGTCTATAAACTGGACAAAGCTATCTATGGTCTCAAACAAGCCCCTAGAGCTTGGTATGGGAGACTGTCCAAGTATCTTCTTGAAAATGGTTTTCAATGAGGGTTCATTTACAAAACTCTCTTCATTAAGACCCGTGGAAATGATCTTTTGGTTGTTCAAATATATGTTGATGATATACTGTTTGGTGTTATTAACAACTCCCTTTGCAAGGAATTTTCTGAGATTATGTGCAGGGAATTTGAAATGAGCCTCATGGGAGAATTAAACTTCTTTCTCGGTCTACAAGTTCATTAGACAAAGAAGGGAATCTTTCTAAATCAAGGGAAATATACCAGGGATTTGCTCAAGAAATACAAAATGGATCAATCTAAAGTAGCAAAAACCCCTATGAGCTCTACACTCTCCCTTGATCAATATAAGAACGGTAAGAATGTGAACCAAAAGGAATATAAAGGTATGATTACTGCTAGTAGACCAGATATTATGTTCAGTGTTTGTATGTGTGATCAGTTCCAAGCTGACCCCAAAGAATCTCACATTATTGCTGTGAAAAAAAAATTCAGATATCTGAATGGATCTCAAGACCTTGGACTCTAGTATCCCAAGCATAGTAACTTTCATCTAACAGGCTATTCAGATGCAAATTTTGCAGGCTATAAGGTTGATAGAAAAAGAACTTCAGGGTGTTGCCAACTTCTAGGGTCTTCCTTGATCAGTTGGCACTCTAAGAAGAAAAATTCAATGGCTTTATCCACTGCAGAAGCCGAGTACATTGTTGCAGGTGCATCTTGCTCTCAGATTCTTGGGATAGCACAACATCTCAGAGATCTTGGTATCGATCTAAAAGGTATCCCCATAAAATGTGACAATACAAGTGCTATCTCCATTACTAAGAATCATGTGCATCACTCAAGAACCAAGCACATTGACGTGAGACATCATTTCATAAGAGATCATGTGGAGAAATATGATGTATCAATCTCCTTTATATCTACTGAAATTCAATTGGCTGATATATTCACTAAACCCCTTCCTGAAGATCGATTCAACTTCATTAGATTGGAATTGGGTATCCTTAATAGGGAAGTGATGTCCATGTTTTATGCCATGTTTTATATCTACTGTTATATCGATTTCTGCATGCATTTCATGCATTTGGGCTAAAATAATACAGAATCTGTGTAAGTTATGTTTATTTGCAATATATGGAGGTCTACACAAGTTTTTGTTATATTTGGCAGAAATCGGACGCACTTTGGAGCTTAAAGGAAACTCATGGAGAAGCTAAGAATGGTGCAGCTGGAGAAGAGGCCATTTTTCACCATTCTTCGTTCTAAATCAAGTTTTTGATGTCTACATGGGAGCTGTAGCCCTCAAAAAGAGCTTTCCAACGCATGGTCATATGCGTCAATCCGACGAACGAGGACTCGGGAAAGTGCGTTTTAAGAACAGAGCAGAAAGCTGAGAAAACTTTACTCGAGATCGAGTACACTCTACTCGAGATCGACCAAAAGTGTCCGCGGAGAGCCTGGTCAAGGAAGAGCTGATCGAGAAGACGAAGACGAGGACATGCCGGGTTACACTCTACTCGAGATCGAGTAGACCTGCTCGAGATCAATGAGCCCGGAAGCCGTGTCCGAGCATGTCGAGCTGAGTCACCCGAGAAGAACTAGTCGACAAGGCCGGTCTAGTCGAGATCGACGAGAGGTACTCGAGATCGACTAGACCCGTGAGCCAAGTCCGAGCCACATCGAGCACCAGTTAGGCGAGACGCCGAGCCAAGCCCAGTCGAAAACAATCCTACTCGAGATCGACGACGGTTCCAGGAGCCGCGTTACTCGGTTTGACGAATCCTGCTCGGATTGGGATTCCTTGAGCTCGAAGATTGCCAAGTTCTATCCGATCTATCAACATCTATCATGGAAGGAGAAGATTTATCCACTTGAGACACTTTAGATATATTTCCCTTCTTTAGATTTAATTATGTTATTGCTTTTATTTATCTTTAATGCTTTTAGATATAGTTTTAGATATAGATAAAGATTTCTATCCTTGAGTAGCAAGGTTTAGAAGCCTATAAATAAAGCCCATGGGGCTGAGTTTTAATAATTCAATTTTCAGTTAGAGAAGTAGTTCCACAGAGACGGTTTAGGAGTTCGAAGGTTTTAGGGTTTTGGCGTTCAACGAGAGTTGGATCGCCGGGATTGTAAAGTCTTTGAATTTAGTTTAATGCAAGTTATTTCCTTTCAATCAATGTCTGAGGTTGCGATGAAGCGCGAGTAGTCCACCCACTTCTAGGGTTGGGGTGAGCTCGACGATAGCCATGCACGTTTGAGGTAAAGATCTGACTTTTATCATGTTTTGAGCATCTACTACTTGTTTATGTGTTTATTACCCATCTAATGGAGATCCATGCTAACAACTTGGATTGTAAGCATAAAATCAGTAGAGACAATTAGGGTTTCTTGAAAGAGTTGTCTAATTGTTGGAAAAGGCGAAAGCTTGTCCTTGATGCAATTCACATGATTATCTCTTTTATCTCTGCCTTATGCATGCTTGATTATCGTTGTTGCAAACCCCAATCTTGGAAGCCCTTTTACATTAAGTTTAGTCGAAACCCCAAAGCATTTGTTCTTTATTTTGTTTCGTTTTATTCTCTGTCTACTCGATCTCGACCAAGCCTAGTCGATCTCGAGTTACTGATCTTCGATCTAGCATCGCTGTAGCTTCTGTGTGCAGGTACTCGACAAGACAAGCCGAAGTCGACAAGACCCTACTCGATATCGAGTAGCCCTGGTCGATATCGACGAGCCCTTGTGCTTGCTGCTGCGCTGTGTTCGACTGTCCGATCTTCTGTCGACTACCCTAGTCGAGATCGAGGACCCTGTTGTCGACTTCTGATCGTGAGATTTCTCCGCTACCTAGGATCCGCTGACACGCTTCCTCGTGGATCGATCCTGACTTCCCGTTGCTACATCAGGAGGAGGTCTTGTAATTATTTGCAAGAGACGGAATCTGGTTTGCTGTGATTTATTTCTATTTTATTATTGCAAGTCTCGATTTTCTTCTTACAACAGGAAGCACTTTCGTAGGGGGAGTAACCACTCCCTTTGTGTAGTGAATGATTCAACTTGCATCTCAAGGCCTTAACTTCATAGGGTCACGAGATGTTCAACTGAATAAGATTATATTGGATCAAAATTCTGTTGGTATCTTATAGATATGTGACATAATATTTTTATGTTTTTCAAAATTCGGTTACCAAATCTTTAGTTTTTTTTTATCCTGTTTTAATTTGATTCAAGATCTTCATATTTTGTGCAAGTGTGTGTGACCCCTCGGTTTTAATAAATCCATTTTATTTATTTCCTTCATTTAATTAAACTAGTGAGTGGATTAATAGAACATGTACTTTCAGATTTGAGAGGGGGAGACGATTCAGTTTCCATTTTTTTATCTTTAAAATCCCTCCTCCTCCTTGTCAAATTCCCCACTACTTTTTACTCTCTCTCTCTCTCCCTCTCTCTCTCTCTCTCACTTCGTTTTCCAAAATCCATTTTTCTCAAACCCTGCAATGCATCCAAGCGCTCCTCTACATCTCCGGCTTTAGCACCATCAGCTAAGCGGTACAAGATGCCTGCGAATAAGGGCAAGCAGATTTAGGAGGAACCTGAAGTTCACTCGAATGATTCCAATGAGAGCTCTCCCTCTCCGGCACCACTGGTAAGAAAATCCAGGAATAGATCTCCCGCTGCATCTGCTCGTACTCGGCCTCCTCAGGTATCATCTGGCATCCCTACTAATAATGCACAGTTCTAATGGGCATTATAGGGTAGTTTAGTTGAATTTGCATTGTAAAATGTGCATGTTTTTGTGTTAATTTAGATTAAACTCTTTTTGTGACAAAGTTCGGAATCTACGCTATTTCGGTTAAATTGTGCAAAATCGTATATCCGACATGGTGAAAAGGAAAGGAAAGGTGAACAACATGGTCAAGTGAAGTCAATAAATCAAGCTAAGAAGAGAACGAAAGGAGGAAAGAAAGAACGAGGAAGGAACATTGAAGAAACAAGCTTCTAGGCATCTGTCGCTGCCAGCGAATGCGCCAGTCGTTGCCAGCGAGTGGAACCAGAAGCCATCTGTCCGGCAAGCGAGCGAAGGAGAGCCACCAAGAGAGCAAGCGAGCAAGTCGACACACTTCGCTACCAGCGACAGGACTCGGTGCAGTAAGAGACTCGCATCCGCGGAAAACATTCGCCACCAGCGAGAGGCACCAAGACAAACACAAGGACGAAGACTCGGCGACTCGCTCCAGCGGATGTCTGGACTCGTGCCAGCGGATATGGAGACTCGCTGCAGTAGAAGGAGTGGCTCGTGGAAGCGAAAGCGAAGGACCCGAGGAGGCTTGAAAATATTCTAAGGCATGGACATTCGTTGCTAGCGAGTGTGGTAGCGAAAATCCAACAGTAGCTCGTTCAAGGCCATTCGCTGCTAGCGGAAATTCTCGCTACCAGCGAAATCGGATGATGAACTAAATTTTCAAAGTCTAACTTCTATCTAGTTTGTTTAGGAATGTTCTATCTACTTTATCTATCTTTTACCTTGTTTATGGAAGACTTTAGGCTTATAAATAGGATGTTTATGTTTAGTTTTATTTATTAATATTCAAGTGGAGCAATCACCATAGAAGAGAAGAGAGCTTAGGTAAGCCATTAGCGGCTAATTTTCCTAGTGTTTCGTCTACGTTTTCGAAGACTTTGTTGGTGAATTGTGAGTTTTTAATTCAAGTTATCTTTCCTCTATTGTAATTCCTTCAACTTTCTTGTGCCTATTGTTATGTTATTAATGTTATCTTGCTTGGACAACTCGATAATATTGATTTCATGCCAGGATTTAATGCTTTCGTATTTGTGTTAATTCCATAGTAGCATCCATAAGAATGTGGATTCCATGTTTGAAGCATGATTATGTAGGAAGTTAACATATATCTTAAACATCGATTTACCGTGTGTAATTGGTGTTATTTATGTGCTCAAGTTCTTGGGATGTTGTGCTATCTCTTTGTTAACTCTTAACCGTTTTATGATTGCATTGAGGTGCAAGGGATTAATTGGACTCTTAGGATTTTTAATCTATATAAACCAAGACGAGAGGAATTTTTAGGAAAGTTAATAGCTTGAAAAGAATTCGATGATCGATAAGCCAACCAATGTCAAAGAATTCGTAGGTGGAACCGTTCTCTACTCTTGATTTTACAACAAAATTTTGTCTTTACATTATTTTACTCGTTCTTATTTAAAAGTTGCAGCTTTTCCCACTTTTGTTACTTGTTGGTGATCAAATTTCATTGTGAAATCTTGAATCTCCCAAGGATTCGACCCATTTCTTGTCAATTATACTAATTTTTTTAGAGTGGAAACTATTTGATTGGGAATCAACGATTTTCATCCCGTCAAGTTTTTGACGCCGTTGCCGAGGAGATTTAATTCGATTTCATTGTGTAGTTTAATCATCAACTTTTTTGTGGACCACTCGCATGGTCTACGCCCATTCTACTAATTCCAATCTCTTCCCTTTTGATATAGAAATCGAAAGAACAACATCTAGGTTGCGAAGAGAGCACTCATCCAACCCGGAAAACGAATAAGAGATGGACAACAACAATCAAGTGCCAAACGACAATGTGCTCATGGTCCCACCACGGTGCACTTTGAAGGAGCTAAAGGAGCCAAATTTACAAACACAACCATTGGCTATTAGGCTCCCACCACTCCCGGAGGGCACCAAGTTTGAATTCAAGTCACCATGGGTTCATCTTTTGCCAATGTCCCATGGCATAAGTGAAGAGGACCCAAACAAGCATCTTGCGGACTTTCACGAAATATGCGATCGTTTGAAACCTCAAGGCATCATAGAGGATCAAATGATGCTAAGGGCCTTCCCATTCACCTTGAAGGATGCAGCCAATGATTGGCTCTATTATCTACCCATGGAGAGCATTACTACATGGATAGAGATGAAAAAGGCCTTCTTGCGCAAATACTTCCCCGCCACTAGACACAATATTTTGAAGAAGGAGATATGAAGCATTGAACAATCGGCCACGAAGACTCTCTATGAATATGTGGAGAGATTCAAGAAGCTAAAAGCTAGTTGCCCCTATCATGGATTTGGAGAGGACGATTTGGTCCTATATCTTTATTAGGGGCTACTCGATCATGATCATGAGACGGTTAACTCGGCTAGTGAAGGGAACATCCTCAACAAAACACCGATGAAGCTATGGAGATATTTGAGGAACTTGCTAATGCTTCTAAAAAATATCGAAGGAGTCTTACACTTGGACTCCCCAACATCAAGCATGCAAAACGAGCTTAAAGAAATTAGAGAGGCCCTAAAGAAGCTAACTTTGCAAAGAGGTCAACAACAACTCAAAGCATGTGGGTTGTGTGGAGATCCATCCCATCCTATGGATATATGTCCAGACGTGCAAGATGGAGCCATGGAGGTCAATGCTATGGGAGACTACGATCCACGCCGCAACTATGGTAATAATCTCTATAATTCTAATTTTCAACAAGGTTATGGTGGACGGTTCAATCAACAACAAAAAAAACCTCCCTATCAATAAGGAGAACCCCAATATAGAGTACCATACGATAATCGTCAAAGGGGGCCTCCTCAATCTAATCAACAAGGTAAGGATCCATACAAGCTCATTCTAGAAACCCTCAAAGCCCAAACGGAGAAGATGAATGCACAAGAGAGGATGATGGGCCAAATGGCTCAAGCAATTGGAGAATTACAAGAAAAGGACTCGGGCAAGCTACCACCACAAGTGGTGGTCAATCCAAGGGAGAACGTGAGCGCCATCACCCTAAGGAGCGGCAAGGAACTGTTTGTCGCACCTAGGGGTGAGAAAGAAGCCTTAGAAGAGATTATGGAAGAAAGCCACGAAGAAAACAAGGAAGAGACGAGTTCTGTGCAAATTCCGCTGACAGGGAAACCAAACTTGCTGGCAGGGAATGCAACTATTGAACCAGACATGATCCTAGTCGCTGACAGCGGAATACGATTCGCTGACAGCGGATTCTGCCCAGAAAGCTGACGTCCCCAAGTCCGGACACGCTGCCGCCGATTCCAAACCTCTTCTTGATGATTTTAAGCCGGTGACACCCTTTCCGAAGGCTCTGAGGAATCCAAGGAGGTCGGAGAGCGACACTGAACTCTTCAAAACATTCGCTAAGTGTGAGGTAAACATCCCCTTACTCAAACTAGTTAAAGCTATTCCTCGTTATGCAAATTTTTTTAATGAATTATGCATGGTCAAGAGGAATCAAAAGTTGAAGGGGAAGCAAAAAGTTCAAGTAAGTGAACATGTCTACGCTATGTTAGAAAGGCGTATGCCTGAAAAGTGTAGCTATCCGGGTATGTTTACTATCCCTTGCACAATAGGAGATGCTAAGTTTAATCATGATTTGCTAGATTTATTAGCATCCATTAATGTTATCTCATACTCCCTTTATAAATCGCTTGGTCTTGGTGCTTTGCAAGAAACAAGAGTTGTGATCCAATTGGCAAATCGTTCTCAAATCTATCCTAGGGGGTTTGTAGAAGATGTTTTAGTTATGGTGGACAAGCTAATCTTTCTCGCAGATTTCTTTGTTTTGGACATGGAGTAGCGGAGGCGCATATCCTCTTGGGTAGACCCTTCCTAAGGACCGCCCGAACAAAGATTGATGTCTATGCCGGTTCACTCACCATGTAGTTCGATGGAGAAAAGGTAGAGCATTGCATATTTGATGCAATGAAGTATCCTCATGATGAACACTCTCTATTTGCTATTGATACTATTTAACCTTGTGTAGAAGATGTTTTTGAGCTTAATGGAAAAGATGAATTACAAGTAGCTTTAGAAACACCTTCTGATGAGCTTTCACTTGAATATTCTATTTCACCTTACTTGCATGAAGTTTTGGGGGCATTAGAGGCACAAAATACTTACCAAAGAAATGATGCCTTAACACTAACCCTCCCAAGCGAGAAGCTTTTACCTTCTATTGTGCAGGCACCCATGATAGAGCTTAAATCATTGGCGGATCACCTCAAGTATGCATTCTTGGGTGATGGAGATACCTTACTGGTCATCATATCAAACAAGCTTACCCTTGAGCAAGAGGAGAGGTTGGTAGCGGTGCTCAAGGAACACAAGACGACCCTTGGATGGACAATTGCGGACATCAAAAGAAATAAGCCCAACTATGTGCATGCATCGCATACTCTTGGAGGAAGGAGTTGAACCATCAAGACAACCCCAAAGGAGACTCAACCCACCGATGATATGGAGGTGGTCAAGAAGTGCTAAAGCTACTCCAAACCGGTATGATCTATCCTATCTCCGATAGTAAATTGGTTAGTCCTACGCATGTGGTTTCAAAGAAAGGAGGCATCACGGTTGTAGAGAACAAGGAAGGAGAGCTAGTGCCCACGCGAGTTCAAACCGGATGGCACTAAAAAAAAAAAATAGCCACAGACAGTAGCAACGACATGAATTTCCCGTGGCCAATAGGTTAATTTCTGCCACGGCATAGCAACGACAAGTCTAGGGTTGCTTAAATTTGCCATGACGATTGAGTTTTCGTGGCTTAGAGCATCTCCCACCATAGGGTAAAAAATGGGGTTTAGCCTTTTTTTTCTCTCACCATAGGCCAAAATGGGTTTTGGCCAAAAAATTTTTAGCCTATTTCTAAAATGAAGGCCAAATTTGGCTTGGCATTTTAGAAGGCCAAATGGGAATTCCACCATTTTTTGTATTTATTTTTAATTGTTCATTATTAATATAAATTTATAAATCACAAAATTAATTGTATATAAACTATATAATTATAATTTTTTATCAAAACTAAAAGTTATAGTTTGTAAAGATATTGATGAGTTCTTTGATATGACTATAATATTTAATATGTTTGGATTATATTTGCATAAATAATTAATATCTTTAGAAAAACATATTCATTTTATATTATTACATCTTCATCGAAATCATACCTCATAAATAAATATCGAGTTGCATAAATTACTATATTTGAAAATAATAATAAAAAATCTCAAAACACATCAAAACCATAATATGAAGTAAATTTATAAATAATACAATTATAAATCTATAGATTATATAGTTATGATTTCCAATTAAAAATAAAATTTGTAGTATTGTTACGATATTCAAGAGTTTTTCGATATGACAATAATATTTGACATATTTGAATTATTATTGCATAAATAATATTTTTAGAAAATGACATTAATATTCTTTTATTATAGATTCATCAAAATTATAAAACAAATAAATATTAAGTTGCTTAAAGTACTAAAGAAGAAAAATCAAATATAAAATGAAACAACCAACTATTGAATCATGGTCACATTTAATATTCTGATAGATCCGCATTACTCTCTTCATAACCATTTCCTGTTCCGAAGCCATCATGTTGATCATCTTCATGCATATATTTGTCATTGCTCGTTCGAAAGCTACCATAGCCATAATTTTCACTACTAAAATTTTCATTATCACATGCAGCTTCTGATTGACTTTGGAATTGGTTAAAGTTACCATAACCAAATGTAGTCGGTGGTGCCGAAGGAGACTGAGAGGATGTAGCAGATCCTGCCTCATGAGCTCTTCGTTGCATAATTTCCGCCTTTCTCATATTTAAGTAATCTCGGTCCATTAGATCAGTTATGGAATCAGGATTCGTTAGCATGATTTTATCTTCATCGTGCTGGCGTTGGATATTCAATTTGGTTGATATCCACGTTTCTCACCAACATAAAGAAGTCTTGAAATATCATTGGCCGTTGGCTTTCGAAGATATTGCTCCCCAAATATCTCTATAACCGCCCGACAAAACTTTTGCAAGCATCTAATGGCCGTTGATTCACCAATTTTTAAGTAATCGTCAAGTGAATCAGCCGGCACACCATATGCTAGCATCCTAAAAGCAGTTGTTATTTTCACGAAGGTTGACAACCCAAGCCTACCAATTCCATCACGTTGTTGCATAAAAAATTGATCATGATTTTTTACTGAGTTCGCGATTCGAAGAAATAAACTTTTATTCATACGAAAACGTCTACGGAATTTTTCCTCACCAAATCAGGGGACCTCCGCAAAATAATCATTAAATAGATTATTTGCAGCACCTTCTCGATCACGATAAATGGTAATGTGACCAGGAACTCCACCTCTTCGTCTTGATTGAACATCATCTTCTTCATTGTTGATATATTCCGCCATGAGTAGATTGTTATTAGCATACATACGATGTAAGACATTTTGATCCTGTTCAAATGAATCAAAGATTGAATTAGAAATTTCAATAGTTTCATTTGAAGAGTGAGATGATGATGATATTTGAGAAGAATTCATTGTTGATTCAAATCGAAAGGATAACGATAGAATCGAGTGACGGAAATGAGTATGAAAATTCTAAATTACATGAGTTTTTATAGAAAATTTACCTCCAAAATTTGGCCTATGATGGGAACACCAAAAACATTTAATAGGCCAAAAGAGAATATTCTAGTAAGCTATTTCCCTTGGCTATTCTAGCCTACGGGGGAAGATGCTCTTAATTCGCTATAGCTGGCCAATATTTACTACGGCAGGGGAACGGGCCGTGGCTAAACACTTAACTTTTCATCAAAAAAATAAAGGAAAAGAAATTAAAAAGAAAAGACAGATAATAAAACCAAACCCCCGAATGGCCCGATCAAAACCCTATCTCTTATTCACCCGCCTTTCATCTTCTCTCTGCCCTTCTCTCAGTCTCCACTCTCCAGATGAAATCGAAAGGAAAAAAACTCTTCTTGAAATCGAACGTCGGCTGAGCTATCGTTCCTTCTTGCCTCTGGTTTTTTGCGATTCAAATCATGTAAGCTTTACTTTTTGCCTCTGGTTTGTGTTCTTTTCATTTTTCTCCTCTTTGTTGAGTTTTCTGGATTCCTTTGAGTTTATTCGAACTTTTAGGGCAACTTTTGTCTCTCAATATGGATGTTCATGAGTTCGGAGATGGTGGTTCCAATTTTGGATCGTATTGCTCCTGCAATGTCGTTCTCTTCCCCTTCTTTTGCAAACTGGTGCTTCTTCTGAGATTCAATGTAAGTGTGTATATTAAACCGGCTCACTAGAACTCAAGTTGTAGATACGGTGCTTCTCTTGTGATTTTGATAGATTTGGTGCTTCTTTTAGTTGTTGAAACCCTAGACCTGCTAGACCTGGAAAACAAATTAGGGTGTATGCCCACTGTTGAAGCTGATGCGGAGGGTGATGATCCAGGTGGTGCATTGGCAGTTGCTGGTTTTTTGCAAGCCATAAGCAATATTCTTGAATCAGTAAGCAAGCTCCCGCATTTATTTGTTCATGTTTGAGATAATGTGTACCTTGACCCTTCCTAGCTCTAGCCTGGATGAAAAAAACTTCCCTAATCTCAGAAATCTTAACCCATCAACCTAACAATGCCACCTCAAGACTTGTCTTAAAGAAAATGAATTTCAGCAAAGTAGCATCTCACAATTTAGCATCCAGAATAAAATATGCAGCAGATCACTCCCTATTTTCATCCTTAATCATATGCAACCCTTGTTGTCTTTGTCTCTTTTACTCTATGCATTGGAATGTCTGTCCGATTGTGTTGTAGGAATTTTTTTGCATTGTTTTACTGTCCAGTGGTGTTGTAGGAATCTTGCTCAACATCACCTTTATCAGGAAACAGTATACAACTTTAAAAGTGAGAAGCATGTTAAAACTACACCATTTTTGTTCTAACTTCTAAAAATTAATGTGCCCAATATTATTACGGCCCATTAGATATTATTTAAGCAATAGGAAAAAGTGAGGTGCATTTTTGCTTCATTAATTATTTGGTAATCTAGTAATCGTTTGAGGTGCATTTTCAGCTTGGTATTAATTAAGCAATAGGAAAACGTGTTCTATAAATGAGCTATTTGCATATTAGATGCCTTATGCTTTCTTTTTCTTTGACTGGGTCAGGGAAATTTTGAATTTTGCTTTCCTAACTTGTTTGCGGTTGTTGGGACTGATGTATTTGACCTCGAGAAACTAATATTCTCCACCTATGAAGAAGTTGTCTGTAGCTGATAACTTTTCTAATACAAATACAACCCTTCTTGGACATGGAGTTATGGTTCTAGCCATTAGTCATCTTAATTCATGACAACTTATCTTGCTTTTCTTGCATTTTTATTTATTAAAGCTTAATATTCTTGGAAAGGATGTTAAGGAAGCAAAACCAACTCTTTCTTGTTTTTTTTTTCTCAAGATTGTGATCCTGTCTCATTTTTGCCTCTTGTGATCATTAGTCTTTGGGATTAGTTTTAATTTATCTATCCATTGCTAGTTTAAATGTGCAGGTTATTTTGATTTCTTTTTAGAGTTATATATTGTCCCTTTTAAGTATTTGTTTACATGATAGCATCGCTTAATATTTATTTAACTATTAAATGAGGTAACTTAAAAATAATATGGGATTGCGAGTTGATCGTTATTACAGGTTTTTAGATACTTGATTTTGTTCAATTATATCACATGACCCTAATATCACGGACCTATTATCTCCGTGATTTTAGGCCTTTTAAAGTCGTGAAAATAAAATTTTAATAGGCAAAGACCTAATATCACGGATATTAATAAATAAAACCGGAATATTAGGGGTAGATCCCAAAATGTAATAAATCTAATATTCCGGAGAAAAAAATGCACAATACGCCCGGAATATTAGATGTAATATCCCGTAAAAATATCCCGGATTGAAAAAACGGGATATTAGGGTGATATTTTATAACTTCTACTTTTTACCCTCTCTAGTCTCTCGTCTCTCTCGCGTGCACACTTCGCCAGTGCACACAGAGTGCACTTCGTCTCTCTATCGCGTCCGTGCTCTCATCTCACCACACCGTCGCTCTCTCGTCCCTCTCTCGTCTCGCCGCCGGTGTCTCTCCCTGATCGCTTGGCGATTTCGCTCCGAATTGAACCTCCGGCCGGCGGCGTCTCTCTCCCGGTTCGCCAGGCGATTTCGCACCTCCTGCAATCTTGCTCGCCACCTCCGGCTTGCGGCGTCTCTTCCTTCTCCGGCACCTCCTGCAATCTCCTGCAACATTAGGCTTGGTCTCGTCCCTCAATTCGCCACCTCCCGCAACCTCTCCAATTAGGGTTTTAATTGGGTAAGTTTTCATCTCTAATTCAATCTGAAATTAGGGTTTTGGTTTTGCCGGTTCTGTTAGGGCTTAAGCGACTGCTTTCAATCTGTAATTAGGGGCATTTTCTTCTGCTGTCTTCATCTGCTGCATTCAACCCGCATTCAACAGGTTCATCTGCCGTCTTCATTTGTTGCATCAACCCGCATTCAACAGGTTCACCACCGACACGTTTCAGATCTGGTGCTTGTCCTAATGTCCTCTCCATCTTAGCCTTCTTCAGCCCTTCCCTTTTTTAATTCCTTCGCCGCTACAGACCGCCATCGAGTTCCTTCTGGTTCGGGTTTGTTTATTTTTACATTTAGGGTTTCTTCCCTTCGTCGTTACAGACCGCCATTGAATTCCTTCTGGTTCAGGTTTGTTTATTTTTACATTTACCGTTTCTTCATAGATCTAATGTCTTCATTATCACTCGTTTTTTATGAAATTACAATTGGGGTTAAAAGGGCTTTAGATTTCAGCAGGTCAGTCTCAGGTTTCTAAAAAATCCACAATTCGATTTAATATTTATCATGTAAATTTTTATAGATTCGATTTATAGATTTATTATAAGGACTAAGAAATTGCAGGGAGCGTGTTGTATGCTAGTATTTGTTTGCAACTTCACAAAACACAACTATTGAAATTTTGAATTACATACCTGATTTCATAGTGTACTGTGTTTGATGAAATGCCAAAAATAAAATTTCTGCTTATTTGACAAGGGTGATTGTTTTATGGTTTTTTTAATTATGCACGGTTTCTCATGTCTGAGAAGTACACTTGAGTTTTCCAATCTGCAATCAATGTGATTTTTGCCTTGAATTAAGAGAATTAAAACAACTTTTTTATCAATACCAATTATTTATTTATATTTATTTGGTTTATAGGGACATTGGACCATGAATATGTCAAACTTAAGTTGAATGTTGAACTTCTGCTAAGAAGCCACGGGTTAATTTCCCTCTTCAACTCTCACCATTAAGCCAATCTATGCTTCTGTTTTCCTTCCCCAACTGTTAACTACATATTTTTCTTCGAATTTCATAATCGATCACGAGTATATGCAATTGTGATCAGTTACTACATGGGTCAAGATCTAGGCACCCTGAACATGCATGAAAGAGCTCCAAAGCTTAGAGCAGTAGTTTGATATTGCTCTCAAGAACATTCGATCTCATATTTCAACTGTTGGAGAAGGATTTCTTTTCAAGATGGAAAGAAAGACATCAGGTGAAGAAAAAAAAACTTTACATATTCATCTAGAATTTAGATTTATTATCCGACTCAATTTAGTTAGAATTAGGGGGTTTGTGGTTCAATTTGCTATATGCGAACATTATCACATAATCTGCAGAACTGCACTACCAAAGGTATCCTTTCATCTTTTCTGTCTGCACATAATTTCGATTATCACTTTCAAATTGCATAGTTCTTGAATCAGTTGGATTGTGTAAAATAGATTTGGGGTTGAAAATTATTGTTTCAGGCCTATTTGTTTGTTTAACCAGCCTTATATAATTAGCCTCATTGTAATCATGTTTTGTCTACTGTCCTTTAATTTATTTATAATCGTTTGATTCCATCTGGCGTGTTCCTGAATATCTTAGGCTGCGTGACTATCTTCAAACAGTTGTGGAGCTGAGGCATGAAGTGTATGTTCCCATGGCTGTTCGCTGCATAAAATCCATGTTCTCCTTTGCTCGATCAACCTGGAAAGGTCTATGCAAATGGCAATGTTTGGAAGGGGAAGACAGTCAAGCTCATCATAAGAAGGGTGGTTGTGGTGTCAAGATCAGGGTTGATGATGAAACCCAAGCGAGTACAATCATGAACGCTAAAGGTTTATGAGAAGGTTAAGAAATTGTAGCCGATTACTAATCATCCGACCGTTGTATAAGGTATGACCTACCTACCTTGCTTCTCCAATATTGCATTCTTGTTTTTTATTAACAAGTAGTGTTTGTTCCTCTTCATCAAGGGCAGCCCACTTCAAGGCCTCTTCGTCGCCGAGAACACGTCCCTCCCGCTGTCCCACTAAACCGACGAGTTCCCGAGCCTCGCACTCGCCACTCTATAAAGGTCTGTCGTTCCTTGATCCATTGTGTTGCTTCCAATGGCAACCGAACAACAAGCAAAACCCAAATGTCGTGTGATATTTAAGCTTAGATTTAGGAAACTATATATGAGGCCTAAATGTATTTATATCAGTGCCATTTTTTCATCCATACATTACAAAAAAATGTAAAGTTTCAAAGGCGTTTGACATGCTCAGTTCATAGGGAGCTAATAATATATGCAATGACATGATTAACTGATTTTTAAAGTGGAAATTTTGAATTCTTTGTTTTTTTTTCATCAGGAATTTTGAATTCTTCGTGTTAATTATTGTTTTCTTTTATTTGAACAGAGTTGGATTCAAAAGTGGGGGCAGAACTAAAAGACTACCTTGATCTGAACATTTTTCTGTTGTTGGTATGTGATTTCGTGTTTCATCATTCATGATCTCTTAATATCGGTTGGGAAATCTCAATACATGTTTGATAACTAATTCAATTTAGCAAGAATTGGAAATATAGGTTTAAATATTGGGCCTAATTATTTTCTTCCTGAACATATAGGTTTCAAGTTCCAGCTCTAAAATCTGCATAGAACTGTGATCTTTTGGAAACAACATAAGAGTTTGCTAAAATCTTAACCATATGTATGTTTCTATTTGTGAATTTTCACAGGATGGTTATGATGTTGAACAAAAGGAGGTTTTATCATCGCCACCCCCATTTTTCAGAGTCTCCTCCAACAAGGGTATCCAACCAAATTGTACAAGATGCTAATTTCAGAGGTACTTTATGAGAATTGTCTAGAAGTTATTATTTAAGAGGATGTCATGTGACATTTTAAAGTTCTTCCTATACTAAGAAAGGTGCAATGGCTGCTTTGGTTTTGCATCACCTTCACATTCGAATCAGATTCTTGATCTTTTCTAGCTTGTGATTTGTAGTAAATTTTTAAAATTGCTTAACTATTTCGTATTTACTTTTATGCCTTTTTTTTTGTTAGAACGGGAAATTGCTAGTGCTTTCTGCTTTATCAGCAACAAAAGCTAATAAAATTAATTCCTTTGACTGTTTTTTTCCTTTAATTGCTTCATGGGCTATTGCCTCTCACCATGATCCCATTCATCAAACTTAAACGTTGCTAAATGTTTTTATTTATTTAACATGCTTGCTCAATTACCAGGGTTGTTCTGTCCTTCATGTTTTCCTAATGACAGTTAGAATCAGATCGTTTATGTCAAATTCGCATTAGTGAATTTGTGGTTGAAAAGATGAGTTATATTCTGTATTAATTTGTCTTCTCTCCATTATGTGGTTGGTATGTCAACTTCCACCTATCTCAGGTAATTTACTCTGACGAGGAGCATAGGTTTAATAGAGATATTACAGTTGGACTTATCAGAAGGGAGCTACTCAACTTAGAGAGTACAATATTCATATGCCAAGGTAACCTCTTACACCTACATTTGTTTAATCAAATTACTTTATGTTTTCATTTCCAGTGTGATCTTTTGGATGAAATGTTGTGTTGTGTCCATTAAAATCATCTTGAATGGTTATTTCCTTCTCAGTTCAACTACAAGTACCAAACCTTTTTCCTGGAAGAAACATAAAAAGGTTGATTAAATTTTATCGATGTCTTTCTATTTTACAGATCTTGCTGCGAAAATGATGGCTAAGGTGAATCTTTAGCTTTTCTAAGAGCCAAGCACGAGGACTAAAGGGTGTGCACATCGACATCGAGTTTGTTTTATATGTTGGATTTTCTTGTAGATTTGAGTTAATTTCCATTTCATTGTGCATTTTCTACTTCATTTTTGTACTGGAACAAACTACCCGTGGGTGTGCAGCTAGTATATATAAAAAGGGAACTTCATAGTCCAGGCCATTTTGCCGGGCTGTAAATGCACTTTTTTTTTTCTTTTATAAAGAAACTTTATAGCCCGGTTCAAATAAAACCGGGCTGTATAATCACCTTTTTTTTTAACTAAAAAGGGACCTAATATCACGGGCGTGTGTATAGAGGGCATCCGTGATATTAGGCTGGAACATGAAAAAAAACCACCTCTAATATCACGGGCGTGTCTAGAAGGCACCCATGATATTAGGCTGTAATATGAAAAAAAAACCCACCCCTAATATCACGGGCGTGTCTATATTCAGTCCGTGATATGAGGGTGCCATGCCTATTAGCCCACTGAGCTAAAGCCCGGGCGCGTGTTTTCTTAAATCCGTGATATTAGGCCCTAAATATTCATGATATTAGACCAATTTTGTACTAGTGATTGTATTAGTAGTTTATTTATTTTATTAAAATTGTGATGGCTAAGGGATTTTTGTGTGTCTGATTATGGGATTCCTTAATGATTAGTCATTTACCTTGTTTTCTTAAATGCTTTTCCAATTTTATCTATTTTTTTATGGTTCATGTTTTTATTATGTACCCATTCTAATGGAACTATTTGAATATGATCCATGACTAGTTTCAATACTTTTGCTTTCATTGTCTAGTTCTATAGTTAAGTTGATCACTCTCTACATTTTTATGTCTTGCAGACTTAAGTTGTCGATCACTCTCTCAAACAGTTGAGAGGTTGAGTAGTAAGTTGTAGAAATTCACGTCTTTTGATTTCTAGTAATGCTCTTCTCTAGTTCCCTTGATTCTATTACTTTATGATGCTAGAAAAAACCATGATTGGTTTAGACTTGAGTAATTTCGTGTCTTAGATGCTCATGTGATTCTCCCAAGCTACTATAGGTGTGTGTCTTAGATGCTCATGTGATTCTCCCAAGCTACATGAATTCGTCTTTTTTCTATTATTTCATATTTGTTTTGCACTTTATCAAAAGACATAATAAAGTGCAAATGGTTGTCATTTATTGTTTGATTGCAAGCTATTTTCTTATCATTCATCTTTCCATTTCATATCTTTTACCTTAACTCTCTATTTCACTAGCTAGATTCTTATAATATTGTAACAACATCTGACCAGAAATGGAAAAAAAAGCTTTATAAAATAGATTCTTGACTTATTAAATCTCTCCCTGGATGTGATTCTTATAATATTGTAGAATGTGCATGTTTTTGTGTTAATTGTGCAGAAGTTCGGAATCTACGCTATTTTGGTTAAATTGTGCAGAATAGTAGATCCGACATGGTGGAAAGCAAAGGAAAGGTGAACAACATGGCCAAATGAAGTAAGAAAAATCAAGCTAAGAAGATAAAGAAAGAAGGAAAGAAAGAACGAGGAAGGAACATTTAAGAAACAAGCTTCTGGGCATCTGTCGCTGCCAGCGAATGCGCCAGTCGCTGCCAGCGAGTTGAACCAGAAGCCAGCTGTCTGGCAAGCGAGCGAAGGAGAGCCACCGAGAGAGCAAGGGAGCAAGCCGACACACTTCGCTGCCAGCAACAGGACTCGCTGCAGCGAGAGCCTCGCAGCCGCGAAAAACATTCGCCACCAGCGAGAGGCACCAAGACAAACACAAGGACGAAGACTCGGCGACTTGCTCCAGCGGATTTTCGGACTCGCGCAAGCGGATATGGAGACTCGCTGCAGCAGTAGGAGTGGCTGGCGGAAGTGAAAGCGAAGGACCCGAGGAGGCTTGAAAATATTCTAAGGCATGGACATTCGCTGCTAGCGAGTGCGGTAGCGAGGTGGTAGCGAAAATCCAACAATAGCTCGTTCAAGGCCATTCGCTGCTAGCGGAAATTCTCGCTGCCAGCGAAATCCGACGATGAACTAAATTTTGAAAGTCTATCTTCTATCCAGTTTGTTTAGGAATGTTCTATCTACTTTATCTATCTTTTAACTTGTTTATGGAAGACTTTAGGCTTATAAATAGGATGTTTAGGTTTAGTTTTATTTATTAATTCAAGTGGAGCAATTACCATAGAAGAGAAGAGAGCTTAGGTAGGCCATGAGCGGCTAATTTTCCTAGTGTTTTTGCCTACGTTTTCGAAGACTTTGGTTGTGAATTGTGAGTTTTTAATTCAAGTTATCTTTCCTCTATTGTAATTCCTTCAACTTCCTTGTGCTTATTGTTATGTTATTAATGTTATCTTGCTTGGCCAACTCGATAATATTGATTTGGTGCTAGGATTTAATGATTTCGTGCTAGGATTTAATGATTTCGTATTTGTGTTAATTTCATAGTAGCATGCATAAGAATGTGGATTCCATGTTTGAAGCATGATTATGTAGGAAGTTGACATATATCTTAAACATCGATTTACCGTGTTTAATTGATGTTATTTATGTGGTCAAGCTCTTGGGATGTTGTGCTATCTCTTTGTTAGATCCTAACCGTGTTATGATTGCATTGAGGTGCGAGGGATTAATTGGACTCGTAGAATTTTTAATCTATATAAACCAAGACGAGAGGAATTTGTAGGAAAGTTAATAACTTGAAAAGAATTCGATGATCGATAAGCCAACCAATTTCAAAGAATTCGTAGGTGGAACCGTTATCTACTCTTGATTTTACAACAAAATTCTGTCTTTACATTATTTTACTCATTCTTATTTAAAAGTTGCATCTTTTTCCACTTTTGTTACTTGTTGGTGATCAAATTGCATTGTGAAATCTTGAATATCCCGAGGATTCGACCCCTTTTAATCTATATAAACCAAGACGAGAGGAATTTGTAGGAAAGTTAATAACTTGAAAAGAATTCGATGATCAATAAGCCAACCAATTCCAAAGAATTCGTAGGTGGAACCGTTATCTACTCTTGATTTTACAACAAAATTCTGTCTTTACATTATTTTAGTCATTCTTATTTAAAAGTTGCATCTTTTTCCACTTTTGTTACTTGTTGGTGATCAAATTGCATTGTGAAATCTTGAATATCCCGAGGATTCGACCCCTTTCTTGCCAATTACACTAATTGTAGAGAATGGGAACTATTTGATTGGAAATCAACGATTTTCATCTCGTCACCTACTAACTGGTTTTGCTCTGTAGAAGTTGCAGAGTCCTGGAAACAAGACTTTAGCAATCGAAGGTTGTGCTTCTGCGATGCTGTCGATATCTATCTTCTCCAATCCATGCCCTTGCCATGCATCTCCCTCCTCAAATCAACCTGTTTTTGGTCTATTCTCAACCCCGGAAATTTCGCTTACCCACAGCTTACCCGTCTCTTTTATGCTAATCTTACTGTTCATCGAGTAAATGGAACCCTTACCCTCGTATCCAAGGTCAAAAACACCCGAATCCGTCTCAATCCTAGCAACATTGCTCTCATCCTTGACCTTCCCAGTGAAATCCCCACAAAAGAGTTTCCCAGTAGATTCGAGTGTCGCTCCCGATCCCGAGATGAATTGTTCTTGAAACCTCAAGCTCTTGGATGCCCTTCCTCTCTCAAGCCAACTCGCATTGCTCTTAACCTTCAAGCCAAACTCATTTTTACCATCTTGGCTCGCTGTATCTTCCGACATATCAACTCTAGAGAACTGGTGACCGAGAGCCTTTTTGAAATCCTATTCCTAATCATGAATGGATATGAGCCTAATCTGCCCAAGCTTATCCTCGACTACATGACTCAAGTCTCCTCCTCCTCTCGACCCATGCCACTGCCCTATGAAAATCTGTTGCCCAAAATCTTTGAATTCTTTGATGTCGACACATCTGGTGAAGAAAAGCAAACCTACAGTGGTACCATTGATGGGAACTTCCTCGAGAGGTTGGGGATTATCAGAAATCTGAGGGGGGTAGTGGGTTTTGAAGAAGGATTCTAAAGGGAAAGACGTTGCTGCTCCTAGCATTGATGAGGAAAGATTGGTTGCACAGGAGACCGAAATTTAAGACCTTAGATTTGATCTGAGCAGGATGTGGTATGATATTGTTATTCGACAGGACAACACTCATGAACTACTATCTATAGTCGACTACAAGCTCGATCAAATGATGCTTCTGAATGCCCTGACTTACGCTGCTACAGGCTCTATCATGCCACTGGATCCAGAAGTATTTGATCATATTCGTGAGAAGACCAGGAATATCATCTTGAATTGTGAGAACTAGGTAAAGAGACGGCCAATTCTGCGCCCCACACACAAGGAACCCACCATCCTCACTATTGAGGAATACAGTGTGGTTAAAAAGAACAGGGATGTGGAGCGGCAGAGACAGCTTGCAGAGATGGAGAGAAACAAGATCACAAAGACGGCTATGGAGAGGTGGCAGAAGAAGTGTAGGGACAAAGTTAGGAGGAAGTACCTCCCGCCTAACAAGCAATACCCTACCTTAGGAGAATGGCGTGAGGAAGGCCCTGACATCGCTCCTCCTGAAGATCCAGCAGCTCCTAACGCTCCTGGAACATCCTCCGTTGCTAGGCCATCATCTGCTAAGGGGACCAAGAAGTATCAAAGGAAGAAGAAGAAGTTTGCAGACAGGGAATCCACCTCAAGGCCTTGAAATGCCACCCTCTCTCTCTCTCCTGAATTTTTAAAACAATCTATCTATTTTGCTGATGGTCTTTTAAAAACGTCTGGTTTATGGTTGTTGGCTTAAGAAATTTCATCTCTCTACCCTTTTATTGGAAGACAAAAAGGGGGAGAATGTTTCGGTGGTTTTATTTTGGTACTTTTTGGTTGATTTCGATGTTTTAAAACTTTGATGATCCAAACATTTTATGCATTATAAAATACTATATGCCTATATTATATATTGTGTTGGCTGGTATTTGATTATGATATCTGAAACAGGTTTTGTGTCAGATACACTCCATGTGATATTTCAGGAAATGGAAAGCTATTCAATGAAAGATTTTATCCATATCCGATCATACAGGATCATGGAAAGGATGGCAACTACAATTTTGGAAAGTATATACTCGGAAGGAATTCAAATAAGTTTGGAAATGTTTTGAATTTCGAACGGTCATCCCTCCGAGAATCCTTAAAGACGTTCGACTATATAAAGACGAAGGGCAATGAGACTCTACTCACCTAAGCAAGCACTCGAGCAATCAAGTTGTCCTAAAGCATTCTTCATCTCAGTTTCTCTCGTACATTCTCATAAAGTCTAAGTGTTGTTTATTGTTTGAGAGCCGAGGGAAACACAAGCACTTATTGTACAAGTCATTCTTTTTACACTAAGAGTAATTTATACTCGATCAAACACACTTGGTGTGTAGTGTGAGCTTTTATTTCACTTTTAAGGTTGAGAGCTAGAATAGAAGCGGTGAGGCTTTGTATAAAGAAGGGGAAGTTTCTCTAGGAAGTTCTAGGCTCACGTGAAGTGAATCCTTAAAGACGTTCTAGTTTCTCTAGGAAGTATCTCTAGGAAGTGTTTGAATCCTACGCGTTGGATAACCCTAAGCAAAGACGTAGGCCAAGTTCGTGCTGAACCTCGTTAACAATTCGTGTACGTGTTCCTCTTTTTATATTCCGCAATTACTTTATCAATCTACAGCTCTCCGCCCATGCTAAGCTGCTCCCCATTGGCGCTCCCTAGCTTTGTTGTGCATCGCAGCGTGGCAAGTCATCTCCATCCACAACTTGCTCACAATCTCCCACCGCATCTCCTCATAATGCCTCAAGTTCGTCGCCAGCAGGCAGGCTCGGCTTATCACCCTTTCATGGCTCTTGCATCCGTGCACCATGAACCTCTCGCTCCCTTCCTCGTCAAGGTGCTTCTTAGCGGTGTCGCGATGCTTCATTGACTCGTTTGCTATGCGCTTCAATTCCAGACAATTGTCGGCAAATAAGGTCTCCTATATACATCCCGGGACGAATATCATCTTTTCGCTTAGGACGAGAAGGTAAAACATGTAGCCCGAAAGGACTTTGCTGATCTCACGCCATCCGTTGTCCCTTT
Organism: Persicaria tinctoria; assembly: GCA_037127255.1. Taxonomy (NCBI): domain Eukaryota; kingdom Viridiplantae; phylum Streptophyta; class Magnoliopsida; order Caryophyllales; family Polygonaceae; genus Persicaria; species Persicaria tinctoria. The sequence continues at coordinate 38,419,100 of JBANSL010000019.1, read as the reverse complement.
CAGGTTCGTTGTTCTCACTTGCAGTCGCGGTGTGAGGAGCCTTGGTGGTGCGAAAGAGCAGCTCAGTTGCGATGTGGAGGACTATGAGGCACTCGTTGTCCACAAGGGTATGGAAGGCCCTCGGCAAAAGGATTGGAGGTTGCGCCATAGTATTGTCTAAGGATCCATCTAGCTTTTCCTGAGCAAAGCTTGTTGTCTTTACCCAAGGCGAGCTCGGACTCACCCCTGGCTTGAATCTCCGTGAACATAAAATCCCTCAATTCAGCTGTGAATATGACTTCAGATACGTTTGTGCTGGTCGGACACCCAATGAATTGATAGTATTTCATAAGCAGTGTTTGGCCAGACTTACTACCATCATTGAAGCAGTAATCAACCATGTTTAACTTAAGATCGACTCGGACCAGTGTGGAAAGAAGGTATTCGAGAGGACTCGAGACCAAAAATAGCTAGGGTGTATGTGTCGACGCCCCTCTCTTGCTAGAGTCATTGCTAGCCCATCGGTGCACCTTAGTGCGATCATACGCTTAAGCAATGGCTTAATATGCCTTGCTTGGTTGCTAGTTATCAAAAAAGTGAAAATCCAAGCTGAGAAGCAAATAAAAAATGTTGAATACAAGTCGACGAGCAAAGAACCAATGAGCAAGGCGTACATTATCACAACATCAACCGTGTCGTACTCATCCTGGCTCATGGCCCATGGGGATCCAAAGAATGAAAGCCACAATGACACAAGAAGTCGAAAACAAAAAGAGGATCTGCTCGATGCACTTCTGGAGTAGGCCTACTTTGGTGTAGAAGATCTCATACGCAAGGCTAAGCTCGATCTCGATCAGTTCGAAAGCCATGCGAGCCTCTAGTTGGCTAAAATAGACCTTACCCTCCACCCACTCGTCCTTGGTGTAGGGATAGAAAAGGTCACCGTAGAGGCCTTTGTACATCTCAAACAAGCCATATGCGTCATTCCCCAACTGGACGTCTTCAGCCAGATCTCCCCACGACGAAAACGGCTCCGCTTCTCCTCCACCATCGCCAAGGTACTGTGCTCGGTGCCCAACAACGCTCTCTTTTTCAAGGTGTCCTTGACGTTGGACATCGTCGAAGATGCAATGTATAGAGAGAGGACGCGATCGGAGTACCTAATTATGGCGGCAAACAATATAAACGCACTCACAATCCATAAGTTTTTGTTGTCCGGGAGGAGGTCAATGAAGGCAAAGAGGGCAGCCAGGGTTTGGACAACGAGGTTGAGGCCGCTACGGACCCACATTGAGGTGTCGCTGAGGGAGAAGGTGGTGATGGTGGAGGGACCACCGAGGTGGAGGAGGAGAAACGGAGCCCAAAAGCCCTGAAGGTCGTCTTGAGAGGTGGTGGAGCAAGAGCTGGAGCTGTTGGAAATGAGATCAAGAGCGTAGTAGGCGGCCCAATAGGCTAGCACATAGGCAAGCCATAGGAAGCCGGTGAGGGTACGACTTGTGCGTTGCTTACGGAAGACGCCTCCTATGATGAGGAAGCATTGGATGCAGAAGCTAAAGATTACGAAGATTCGGAGGTTCCATGACTCCCAAAAGTCCTCGAGAACATCGAGCCAGCTCGACTTGAGACCAAACGGATGGGCGGTCATGGAGGATGTGATACGTTTGAGATACCCGATCCTTTGCCGGTGGGTGCAGGATCAAGAACCACACCCTATATTTGCCCGATCTTGCAATGCTCTTTCGATATCTCCTGATTGACAAATTAGTCAACTTAATTAATTAACTAATTAAAGCGACAGAATAAAACTTTAAACAACTTAAAGAACAAAAGTGATGGGACAAGGGACAAGGGAACGAGAGGGAGAGAGAGTGCGTGAGCGCGGGTGCGAGTGACGGACACAGGGTGCGAGTGTCCGGGTGCGCAAGGGAGCCGGTTGCGATCGCTGGGAGCAAAGCGAGGACACATGGGAGCGAGCGACGCGGGAGCGTAGGAGCAAGGCTTCTCAAGGCGCGGTGTCGCGGGATCGAGGACGAGGGAGCGCACAAGCGTGAGGGCTCACAGGCGCCAGGCGCCGAGGAGTGCGGAGCGCCGAGGAGTGCGGAGCTGGTGCTCGACCTTCTTCCAGCGACTGTGTTCTTCCTCTGTTGTGACGAATTTGGTTTAGGGTTGTGTTTGGTTTTGCCAATGCAAGGGTGGTGTTTGGAGTTGTGTAAGAACCGATGGTTGCCGAGAACATCAAGAACACTTGAAGCTTTTGGATTGATAATCGAAGAACCCTTTTAATCCTTAAAAGGGGTTTCTCAATTCTATTCAATCTGATTAATTCAAAGTACATAAAGTTGTTTAAATAGAAAACTAGGAACCAATTCTATCATGTAAGATAGAGTTTTGGTTGATAAAAGATATAATTAAAATACCTAAAGATAAGTAAAACTAGAAGATAAAACTCAGTGGTCAAGAATTACACCTAGAGGAGATATAATTACATCTAGAGGAGATATAATAAATTCCACCTTATTAATATAAGTTGCATAAAATAATGAACTAATTAATTAAAAGAATCGGCTCAGACATAGGAGGACTCGACATGGCCTATGAGCCCACTCGGCATATGTCTTGTGTGCACTCGACATGTGTAGATACCGAGTGTCCTAAGGGTGTGTCGAGTGGTGTCTTCAAGGCGGGTGTTGACGAGTCTTCATGAGCTCTGTTTGTGGACGAAAGCTCATCTCATGTGCTGGTGATGTAGTCTTGAGCAAAGTGATCCAGGGTGGCCTGAACCCTTATTCCATTGTTCCTTGGTAACGGACAAGAAGGGTTTTAGTTGCATCTTGAATTCTCTTGGCCCTTGCACAAATGATAGAACCATCGAATGGAATCTTCATGTTGTCCTCAATGTCACCAGAAGTCATCGACATTTGCACAAACTGATATTTGCACTGCATCAGGCTGCCAATGTAAATAACTTGATTATCATTTTTGTAAGGCGTTTTGTTTGTTGGAGCTTATGCTTTAGTTGTGCGTACAGTGAAGACTGTGAAGTGTAGGTTTTATGTTATATTAATTGGTGTGTTTGTGATTGTCTGATTGTTTCGAGTAATTGGGTAAACGTGTGTAATTGTTTAGTGGTTGCAAAATTTGCATATATTGAGCCATTTCATCAAAAATATACATATCAATTCATTTCATTTCGGATGAGTGCAAGTTTAATTTGTTATATCTATAAAACCACTTTGTTTGCACCTTTTTGGGTCACATTCGCGCCTTTAATTTTGTTTAGTTTTCTTCCAAAAAAGCCCAACTGTACATTCTTCTGAGGTTTTTGAAACCAATAAATGGCAGAACCTAGATTGACCGTTAGGAATTAAGGCCCGAAAAAACTTCAACCCCCACCTCAAAATATCACTCCTAATATTACCAAAAACATTCCTTCCACGCGTTGTTGATTAGAATATATACCAATAAAAACATTTTGAATTAATTCATGTTTGTACAAGGGACAATTTGAAAAATATATAAATTATAGGGGTGGACACAAATCCCGCAAATCCCGATCCCGTCCCAGGTCCGTTCCGGTCCCGTCCTGCACACACATATAATAATAATAATAATAATAATAAACATCGTCATAATGTTGTTCGTGACACGTTGTGTCGTGTGCAGGTATTGTGGGGATTAAACATCGTCATAATGTTGTTCGTGACACGTTGGTGAATGTCTGTTATCGTTCTGGGATATCAGCTGGTAAAGAGGTTGATATTGGCCTGTGTAGGGGAGATGAGAATCCCCTCCGTCCTGCGTACATGCTTCTTTATGCATGGGATGAAGGGGTGGATGTTTGTGTTGACTTGACAAGGTCATCCTCTTTGACGCAATCAGTAGGGATGGCAATTCCACCCGCATCCGACCCGAACCCGAATCACCCGACCCGAAAAAGTGGGTTAAAACCCGAAAAAAAGCGGGTGGAAAGTGGATGTGGGTGAAGTGGATATGGGTGGTGGGTCGAGTGGGGTGATGTTTTTCTCCACCCGCACCCGATTCACCACCCGACCCGATCCATATAAAATATATATATTTGATATAAAAAAAAATACAAAAAATATATATTGTGTATAAATATAATTATACACAATATTATATACTATACATATAAACACTATTACATATATAATACAGTGTGTGTACACCGACCAAAAAAAAAGAAAGTATATTGCACTGCATTAGTATACATAGTAATATACAGTATGTATATATCTATACAAAGTATAATATATGTATAGATAAATATATAATACTTACAGAAAGTGTAAATTATATAATATAATATAATATATATTATATATATGCGGGACGGGACGAGATTTGCGGGATAAGAAATCTTCGTCCCGCGTCCCGTCCCGCATTATTAATTTTTGCGTGACGGGACCGGGATGTGATTCATTTTTTTTTTCAAATCCCACCGGGATCGGGACGGGACCGAGATTTGCGGGACTTGTGCCCACCCCTAAGCTTACCTATAGTGGTCTAGTAGTTGATGTTCATCCAAGGCGATTCGCATTCAAGTCGGACTACTTATTTTCCTTATGTTTTAGACTTATGATATGTGTTTAAGACTTGTGGCATGTGTTGTTTAAGACTTATTGTATGTTTTAAGACTGATTTAAGACTCAAATGTGTAAGATTATCATATTACACTGTTTTTTTGTACCAAATTGATTGGAATTCAATTAAATGCATTTAGGGAAAATCACCTACATTTCACCCATTTCACCCGATCACCCGATGGATATGGGTGAAGTGATGGGTGGGGAAATGGGTCACCCATGGTGGGTCGGGTGAAATGGGGGTCCATCCACCCACCACTCGACCCATTGCCATCCCTAGCAATCAGGGATGGTTGATTTTGTTCCAGGACATGTGGTGGTCGAGGCGGCTCGCCGTAAGCGGGTCAAGTATCAAGATAAGTGTAAAGCCATTGGTTATGAGTTCTTACCCTTCTCTTTTTCTGCACTGGGGGAACTTGAGGCAGATGCCATAGCCCTTCTGAAGAAGATCCATAAATTTGCTCAAGCTCACGATATAGGGGCTCATAATGCAGCTCATATTTTCACTAGCTAGGGTGGGGTTTTCTATTGCTAAAGAAGTGGGGACCAGATTGTCTCTCGGCTCCCCACTAATTCTTTGTAAACTCCTACATTTATAATAATAATAATAATAATAATAATAATAATAATAATAATAATAATAATAATAATAATAATAATAATGTAATACTATATATACAACTTACATATATAAAAACAGTAGCCATTTTTAAAATAAAATAAAAACAGTAGCCATTTTGAATTGTGTAAAAACAATACTATATGATTTGTAATATATATAGCTTACATTTATAAAACGACTATTGTTTTTACACGGGATAGCTTACATATATAAAATGGCTACTGATTTGTAATGTGTGTGTGTATATATATATATATAACCTATTACGTAGTATAGTTTTAATAAGAAAAATTGATTAGGTTTGCGGGTACCCGAGGACTACCCGCACCACATTCGTGGACGGGCTTGGACACCACTTCCAACCTGTTAATCGGGCTAAGCCCGACTCGCGCCCGCAACAATGGGACAAGGCCCATCCCGTTTGATATAAAAAATTATACATATATTTATTACGCCTTTGAGAATCGCGATATATACATGAAAATTTTGAGTTTTTTTATAATTTTTTTATTTGAGAGACAAGGCCCGTCCCGAAAAAATTATGCGGGACGACCTCCGTCCCGTCCCATCTCGCGCCCACCTCTAACAAATTAGGTGGTCAAATTAGGAAAATATACAAGTTTGGGTAAAAATTAGAAAACTATACATCCCTTGTCCCCCTTCCTGCGTGCCCCCTTCCCCCGTGTGCCCCCCTCGCGTCATGTTTTTTTTTTTTCGCGCGTCAGTGCTGACGCCGACGTCGAAAATGCTGACGTCAGCATTGCTGACGCCGTTTACAAAGATACCGACGCCAACGTCAGATTTTTTATTTCACACGTCAGTGCTGACACCGTTTACATGGATATTGGCGCCAACGTCAAAAATGGTGACATCAGCATTGTTGACGCTGTCTACTAGGATGTTGACGCCGACCATGATGACATCGGAGATCAATATATTTGACGTATTAAGTCATCACCAATTATTTGGATTTCACAAATCAAATAACGTTAGAAATTTTATATAAAATATAAAAGGGGAAAGCAAAGATACAAATGGATGTTCTACCAAAAAAAGAAACAAAGGAATATTTTATTTTATTTTTGGTAGTGAGAAACAAATTTAGTATAGAAAGTCAATCCCCTTCTTAGTCTTCTCAAAAGTAGTTTGCAGACGCCGACACCGGATACGCCGAATTTGTCAACGATGCTGACGTCTGTTGTAGGGAGGAAATCGAGTTTAAAATATAGAAATATAAGTCAAACCAGATTCGTGCCCACGCAAATAATTACAAGACTTCCTCCTGATGTTGCAGCGGGAAGTCAGGATCGATCCATGAGGAAGCGTGTCAGCGGATCCTAGGTAGCTGTAAATCTCACAGACAGAAGTAATAGACAAAAAGAAAGACAGAAATAACAAATAGAAGCATAAAAGAAAGCAAAGCACAGAACCTACCCAATATCGACTAAAAGGTTCTGGATATCGACTACACCTGTCGACAACAGAAACTCAGAATCGACACACAGAAAGCAAGACTCAGCAAATGTAACTCGATCTCGGCAAAGTCTCCTCGATATCGAGTAAACAGTACTCGATATCGACAAAACTTCCTCGGTATCGACAAAGAACAGAAACTGTAATTGCAACTTTCTCGAATGCAGGACACAGATTTTGATGAAATCTATCAATAAACTAAAAGACTTCCAAGGCCAGGGTATCAACACCACAACGATAACCATGCAAAGTAACACATAAAGGCATAAAAGATCATGCTTTCCATCAAATAACTTTCGTTATTAACAAATACGAATATAGAGGCTTTCGCATAAACCCTAATTGTTACTAACCCTTTGCACATAATTAACCCAAGTTGCATTAAGATCACTTTCGCTTCAATAATACAAACAAGGATCACCTTCAACTCTCGCAAAAGAATCATGCTCATAGGGATAGAAGACGAATTGCATAAAAAGATTGTATCTTTACCGCATCACCTTACATGGCTACCGTCGGGCTCACCCCGACCCTAGAAGTGGGTGGACTACTCGCTCTTCATTATCAAGAAACTCATCAATAAACAAAAGGATATAACTTGCATTAAATAAACTAAAGAAAGCTTACAACCAATCGAAGCTAAATCCGCTTTTGCCTTTCCAACTTCTCTCGCCACAAGCTCTCTCCTCTACTCTCTCTATGTAACTAATTGTGTGTGAAATTGAATGAATCAAATCTAGCCCCTAGGGCCTTATTTATAGGCTTCCAACCCTTGCTAATCAAGGTAAGAAAATCCTATCTATATCTATATCTAAATATCTACTTACTTAAAGATAAACAAATGGAATAAAAGAATTAAATCCATAAAGGAAATATATCTAAAGTAGGTAAATCTCCATGGAGTTGATAAATCTTGATAGGTCTTGATAGATGTGGATAGAATCGGACAACTTCGGATCCAAGCAAGCCCAAACCGCGTCGGACAGCTCACCGCGTAACGCGGCCCAGAAACGATCTCCACGATATCGAGTAAACTACTCGATATCGAGTAGCTGTGTCGTCGACTTTGGCTTCACTGGTCTTCTCGAGTAACTGGTTCTCGATCTAGCTCGGACAGGTGCCTCAGGTCTTGTCGATATCGAGTAAACTACTCGATATCGAGTAAGTGTTGTCGACTTTGGCTGGCTTGGTGTTGTCGAGCAACCTCTCCCCGACACTGGATCAGACATGTGGTGCTGGGGTTGTCGATATCGAGTAAAATTCTCGATATCGTGTACATAGTGCTCGGCATGTCTTTGTCTTCGCCTTCTCGACTTAGCATCCTTCCTCGACTCCGGGTATGGCAGGTGGAGTGTTGTCGATATCGAGTAAGGTCCTGGAGTCGGGTTGGCTTCGTCTCTCAGCTTGATTTGTCTTGGTTCCGTTGCTCTTCGACCTTGGACTTCTGTAGTTGACTTCCGAGCTTTTCTTCCCTTCTCAGAACTGCTGTAAATTGCTTTGAATTCTGCGAATTTAAACAGAAACTAGTGTAGATTCCATAATTTGGCAAATAAGCATAAACTACATAGATTCTGTACTATTCTAGCCCAAATGCATGAAATGTATGCAGAAAATGATATAAAAGTAATTGTAAAACATGACAGCTTTAGCTCACAACAAACACCCCATACTTAAGCTTGGTTGTCCTGAAGCAATATTTTTATTTGTCATTCAGAGGAAGAAATCAAAACTCTCAACATATTAGATTCATTCTCATATGACCCTGCAATCAATTACCATCCTTGAAAAGGTACTTGTGTCACAAATTCATGCATGTGCAAATAAAAAGCAACATCTACTCACAAAAGGAGGGTTATGCAAAAACATTCATTCGTGACAAAGCATTAATAATCAATAGGACTTTGATTTAAGCTCAAATAAGGAGTAGATTGGTAAATGGCTAAAGGTGGGCAATATTTGGCAATGTGGTGCTAATGATCCGGGGAAATGGAGTATTTCCAAACTTTTATACCACATTCTTTCTTCATAAGAATCATCACCTTTCATAATGCTTTTTTATCAATAATAATGCTTTTACCTCTCTAACCTCAGCACTGCCTTCTCGCGAGTCGCAAACATGGGTGTCATGAATGGCCCCGGATACTTAGTGCTTTGGACTCCTCACCTGTGTCCCATCCTGCGGAACTATTATCTCAACGCAGGCAGGGTCGATCTACCTTTATCTCCTGAGGTGATCGGATTTTCTTTCACTCATTAAATTTTCCATATTTTTCAAACAATTTCCTTCCAAACTCCATATAATGACATATAACAACACAAACACCGTATGATAATCTCCATAATGTAACATCATTCTCAACATAATCCCCGGATGGAAATAAGGTAAAGAATGGGCAATATTTTGATCATGTGGAGCAATATATGAAATAAGGCATATTATGACTTTTGTGATGCATAAGCATAGGTATGGCTAGGATTATAACAATATGAGCATTATATGGAAATATAAAGTCCTCCGTCCTCTTATCATGCAACATGTTAAAAGCAACTTCAAATTTTACATTCTTTCACGGTTTTCAAGAAATAATGCGCTTCATTGTGACTTCCCTTTACTAGGCAATTTCATGCTATATCTCTAATGAATCTAATTTTGCATCGTCGAGTTCAATTAAAGCTTCCATGACATTAATCAAAATTTTCAAAATTTTCAATGGGGGTCATTTTTTCAAATTTCTAGAAAACATGCATATAAGCACATAAATCAATAATGAATTCCAAAATAGCCATGTATAAGCAATTCAAGAAATAAACCTTAAATATGCACACATAATGTCAAATATGCATGAAGTAAGCCCTTCCCCCACCCCATACTTAAACATTACAGTGTCCTCACTGTATAAAAACAAGGGTAAAGAAAGAAACTCACTAGACAGATGTGTAGGGCTTCAAAAATCGAGTGCTTATGCTGGTGGGCCTAGTCCGAATTTAGCTTGCTTCTATCCCCATGGGCCTGAAAAATATATAAAAGACATATACCCACATTAGAAAAACTAAAAGTTCAAAATAAAAAACAAACAAAAAGCAACAATGTCCAAACGTCCCAAAAATAAATGTCTATTTACAAGCTCTAGATTTTATAGTCGCTAGGCCGACTTTCTCTATTAAGCTCAAAGTGGCATTTGCAGGGCCCATGTAGTTTGGGCTTCAAATAGGACTCCATTATTGTCCATCAGCTGCAGTCCTCCAGAATGGATCTTGTTCACCACGAAGGGCCCCATCCTCTTCTTGTTGAATTTGTTAGGAAACTAATGATCCTTTGATTTGGAAATATAGAGCTTGTCTCCAACTTCATACTCTTTGGGCTCATCATTGGAAATCCTACATAAGCGCACATACCAAGGCAAACCTCTCCCATGTATAGATAAATCTTTAATGGAAATAGGAGAAGAAAGATCCATACCTTGGCTTACCTTAGCAGAAACGGATTCGGGGACCACTGTGTTTGGTCGATCTCGAGTAAGTGTATTCGACATCGAGTTGTTTTCAGCTTCTAGTGGCTTGCTGCTCGAGGATGCTGGAGTCGAGGAAGGTGGTGCTTGGTCGATATCGAGTAGTCGTCAGCTGCAGTGGGTTGCTGGTCGAGGAAGGCGAAGTCGAGGGAGGCAGTACTTGGTCGATATCGACCTAGTTGGTCGATATCGAGGAGTCCATCGCTTCTCTGGGTTGCTCGACGAAGCTGCTGCTGGTGGTGGGTTCTGAGTTTGGTCGATGTCGACTAAATTACTCGATGTCGAGGAATTTTGTCCGACTTCGACCCCATACTTACATCCTGTCAAGGCATCTGAAAAATAGTTAGTCGACGTCGACTTACCTTGGTCGATGTCGAGCAAATCCTCTTTGTTTTCATTTAGGATGGCCATGATCTTCTCCACCTGGGCTTCCACATCCCTCTTTTCCAGCTCTTCAGGAGTCATATTTCTTACCTTAGGCTCCCCACAAGTGATGTACCCAGCTGATATAGATTTTACCTCTTTCATTGGACTTGTATGTCTTTCAGTTTTATTAAAAGAATACTCAACTACCTCATCGCTGATGTTGAAAGTGAGTACTCCCTTCCGTACGCTTATATTGCCATCCACTGTCTCCAAGAAGGGCCTTCCTAGAATAATTGGACAAGCAGGGTCCTCCGCCATATCAATAACTAGAAAATCAGCAGGGACAAAGAACTTACCTACTTGCACTGGCACATTGTCAACCATGCCTGTTGGAATGACCACCGTGTTGTTTGCCATATAAAGCTTGGCATCCACAGGCTCTAGGGCACCTATCTTAATCTTGGACCATATCGTTAAAGGCATTATACTCACACTAGCTCCAAGATCACATAAAGAATTAAATTTATATTGACCAAATCCAATGGTTATAGAAAACTTACCTGGATATGGCCTTTTCTCAAGTATGTCCATGTAGCTGCACTCCTCTGTAATCTCAGCCAATGACCGCTTCTTGCTTAGAATCTCCTTGAGGAATTTTACGTAGGATGGCATTTCATTGAGAGCTTTTGTGAAGGGTATGGTGACATTGAGCTTCTGAAGCATCTTGATGAAGCGCTGAAATTTCTTTTCTGCTGGATCATTTGGAGATTTTATTGGGAAGGGCAGCTTCTTTTTCTGGTTCGGAGCTAGAAGGGATGTCGGAGGTGTTGCAGCTTTCTCGATCTCGACTTGATCTTCCTCGACATCGACTAGGTTCTCCTCGATATTGACCATGTTCCTCGATGTCGAGTTGTTGTGTTGTGCAAACGAAGGTTGATCCAGTTTGTCGTCGATATCGAGTATTCCTTCCTTGATATCGAGTTGCCTTTCCTCGTCATTGACCAAGGTCTGGCCGATATCGACTTGGTGTTCAGCTGTTTCGTCCTACTGCTTTCCGACCTCTAGCTCGCATAGTTGATGCCCGCTCTTGAGTTTCACAACAGCGATGTGTCCGGTCTTCCCCTTGGGATTTGGTTCTAAAGATCCAGGGAGCGAACCTGACTGTCTGGGGACGCCTGCTGCTAATTGGCCAATCTGTGTCTCCATTGATTTCCGCCATATATCAATCTCCCCAAGCCTAGAGTTGACACCTTGTATCTGAGTGTAGACTGAGTTGAAGGACTGCTTGGTGTCTGAATGATTCCTCCGCATTTTCTCTAGGATAGTCTGTAGATCATCCCTCTTCTGGTCCCTTTCCGGATGTCCTGGAGCTCTATATGGCGGGGGGTTCCTAGGAGTACCTTGGTTCCATTGTGGTTGCTGAAACCTTTGGTCCCCCATATAGCGATTAGGACCCCCTGCGTAAGCTGCCTCTTCGTGGTATTTTGCCAGCCTGACTTGCTCTATGTGTGGGCACTCAGTAGTGGTGTGCCTATGTGATCCGCATTCGATGCAGGGACGGTTGGCAGAAAGATAATTTACTTGCTTGAGGAGCTTCCAATTCTGATCTCTGTAGTATTGCTCCTTGACATCTGGGTCAATTTCCTTAGAGGGCTCATAGAGGGGCATGGATGGGGCTGGCATGGCATAGGCATTCTCATCATAGTTGATTGAAGTCTCATACTTGTTGTCATAGTCGGTCAACTTGTCGAGGGCAGCCCATGCGTCAGCTGGCGGCATTGCCAGATACTCATAATGGGTGGACTACTCGCTCTTCATTATCAAGAAACTCATCAATAAACAAAAGGAAATAACTTGCATTAAATAAACTAAAGAAAGCTTACAACCAATCGAAGCTAAATCCGCTTTTGCCTTTCCAACTTCTCTCGCCACAAGCTCTCTCCTCTACTCTCTCTATGTAACTAATTGTGTGTGAAATTGAATGAATCAAATCCAGCCCCTAGGGCCTTATTTATAGACTTCCAACCCTTGCTAATCAAGGTAAGAAAATTCTATCTATATCTATATCTAAATATCTACTTACTTAAAGATAAACAAATGGAATAAAAGAATTAAATCCATAAAGGAAATATATCTAAAGTAGGTAAATCTCCATGAAGTTGATAAATCTTGATAGGTCTTGATAGATGTGGATAAAATCGGACAACTTCGGATCCAAGCAAGCCCAAACCGCGTCGGACAGCTCACCGATTAACGCGGCCCAGAAAAGATCTCCTCGATATCGATTAAACTACTCGATATCGAGTAGCTGTGTCGTCGACTTTGGCTTCACTGGTCTTCTCGAGTAACTTGTTCTCGATCTATCTCGGACAGGTGCCTCAGGTCTTGTCGATATCGAGTAAACTACTCGATATCGAGTAAGTGTTGTCAACTTTGGCTGGCTTGGTATTGTCGAGCAACCTCTCCCCGACACTGGCTCGGACATGTGGTGATGGGGTTGTCGATATCGAGTAAACTTATCGATATCGAGTACATGGTGCTCGGCATGTATGTGTCTTTGTCTTCTCGACTTAGCATCTTTCCTCGACTCCGGGTATGGCAGGTGGAGTGTTGTCGATATCGAGTACATTACTCGATATCGAGTAAGGTCCTGGAGTCGGGTTGGTTTCGTCTCGCAGCTTGATTTGTCTTGGTTCCGCTGCTCTTCGACCTTGGACTTCTGTAGTTGAATTCCGAGCTTTTCTTCCCTTCTCACAACTACTGTAAATTGCTTTGAATTATGCGAATGTAAACAGAAACTGGTGTAGATTCCTTAATTTGGCATATAATCATAAACTACATAGATTCTGTACTATTCTAGCCCAAATGCATGAAATGTATGCAGAAAATGACATAAAAGTAACTGTAAAACATGGCAGATTTAGCTCACAACAACGTCCTTCCTTCTCTATCTCTTATATTGCAAAAACGATGTCAGCAAATATATACATACATAAAAATATGCATAAAAACGATGTCAGCACTAAAAAATATGCATAAAAACGATGTCAGCACATAAAAATACACATAAAAATGATGTCAACACAAAAGAAAACTAATTTTTAAGGACTCAAGCATACAAATATACCTACATATATAATACACAACTAAAAACGATGTCAGCACTAAAAAATACGCATAAAAACGATGTCAGCACTAAAAAATACGCGTAAAAACGATGTCAACATTGAAAAAAAAACTAAAATAAATTGGAGACAAATTGCATTACTCACCAAGAAAAAATCAACAACCTAAAGCTTCAACTTACAGTAAACCAATTCCATTTTATTTATAGAGTATGTAAGTAAAAAAAACTATATGATTTGAAGAATGGAATAAGGAATAATCATCTATAAGCTATCATGGGCTTGTTAAGCACTCAAAGTTCCATGAAAGTAATGAAACATATATGCTATACATAAACTGCACAAGATTTAGGCATTCAGCATTCATAAAAGCATGGATCAATACTTACAGGCCAGCTATGACAACATTAAGCATAGTGGTGAATGACTCTCTTCCATTTGCAATGTTCTTGTGAACAATTTGGTGAACCAAACAAGCAACACCCAAGAAAGAAAAAGCACAGATCACCTAAGGGATGAGTGCACAAAATTCAGCAAAGGCGCTTTCAATCATAGCTCAAATGCAAGACTGTTTGACATTAATCGAGTAAAATTAGTGCCTACAAGCTAAAACAAACAGCAATCCTCTAATGTAATGCACAGTAATCCTCTAGTTTCCTCTTTAATCGATTGATGAGGAGGTGAGGAGGAAATCGAGTATGCAAAATTAAATATAAATAAATCACAGCAAATCAGATTCCGTCCCTTGCAAATAATTACAAGACCTCATCCTGATGCAGCAGCGGGAAGTCAGGATTGATCCACGAGGAAGCGTGTCAGCAGATTCTAAGCAGCGAAGAAATCTCATAGAAGTCGACAACAGGTGTCCTCGATCTCGACTAGGGTTAGTCGACAGAAGATCGGACCAGTCGAGCAAAGTAGCAGACACAGGCACAGGTTATAGTCGATCTCGACTAGAGGGTACTCGAAATCGAGTAGGCTTCGTCGACGTCGAGTTGGGCTTTGTCGAGCACCTGCACACAGAAGCTACAGCGATGCTAGATCAAGAATCAGTACTCGATATCGACGAGTGCTATTCGATATCGAGGAGACAGAAACTAAAACGAAACGAAAGAAAGTAAAAAACAATTGCTTTGGGATTTCAAACTAAACTTAATGTAAAAAGGCTTCCAAGATTGGGGTTTCCAAGAACGATAACCAAGCATGCATAAGGCAGAGATAAACAGATAATCATGTGAATTGCATCAAAGGACAAGCTTTCCCCTTTTCCAACAATTAGACAACTCTTTCAAGAAACCCTAATTGTCTCTACTGATTTTATGTTTACAATCCAAGTTGTTAGCATAGATCTCCATTAGATGGGTAATAAACACATAAACAAGTAGTAGATGCTCAAAACATGATAAAAGTCAGATCTTTACCTCAAACGCGCATGGCTATCGTCGGGCTCGCCCCAACCCTAGAAGTGGGTGGACTACTCGCGCTTCATCGCAACCTCAGACATCATCGATTGAAAGAAAACTAATTGCATTAAAATAAACCAAAGTTTACAACCGCTTGAAGCCAATTCCGCTCTCGCTTCACAACTGCAATCGGCCGCTCACTCTCTCTCTCTACTTCTCCTACTTACTTCTCTCTGAAATTAAATTACTAGAAATCAGCCCCATGGGCTTTATTTATATGCTTCTAAACCTTGCTACTCAAGGATAAAAATCTTTATCTATATCTAAAACTATATCTAAGATTTTAAAGATAAATAAAAGCTATAATGAATTTAAATCTAAAATAGGGAAATAATATCTAAAGTGTCTTCAAGTGGATAGATCTCTCTTCATCATGATAGAACTTGAAAGATTGGATAGAACTCGGCAATCTTCGAGCCCAAGGAATCCCAATCCGAGTAGAACTCCCAAAAACGTGTTACGCGGTTTCTGAAGTCCTCCTCGATCTCGAGTAAGGCTAGTCGAGATCGAGTAGAATTGTTGGTCGACTGGGCTTCACTCGGCGTCTCGGCTAACTGGTCCTCGGTGTGGCTCGGTCATGGCTCCTGGCGTTCGTCGATATCGAGGACCCTTACTCGATCTCGAGTAGCGAGGCTCGTCGACTAGGTTTGTCTTGGCTGGTCAGGTAATCTCTCAGTCTCCTCGGACATGCTCTCCTCGACTCCGAGTTGTCTCCGAGGTCTTGTCGATCTCGAGTAGACTAACTCGATATCAACAAAGGTTCGGAAGTCGGGTTCTTCATCTTTAGCTTCTCGACATAGGCTCCTCGATCTTGGCAGGTGTCTAGACATGGCTTGTCGAGATCGACTAAGGCTTGTCGATGTCGAGTTGCTTTGAGCTCCGGTTCTCGCTTCTTGGTTTTCTTCCGAAATAGTTTCATATTCTGCGATATTAAACAAAAACTTATGTAGATCTCCATTTCTGACAAATAAGCATAAACTACATAAATTCGACATATTCCCAACCCGAAATATGCAAAATGTAAAGAATATGGAACTAAAATATGCATTAAGACATGACTACTTTGGAGACATCAGGAGGAGAGATAAAGAGAGAGTACCGGTGTCATAGCCGAAGAGGAGGCCGCCGATTCCAGCGAAGAAGGCGAGATGGAGGAAGATGGGAGGCGGCCTTGAGACAGCGGCCTTAAGATGGAGGAAGAGTGCGGACATGGAGCCCCATTTCCATGGATTTCGATCTGCTCCGAATCAACAGCCAGAGCAACTCCTTGCAGTTGTAGGACGGCGCCGGCGTTGATCCTTCTCCCTCTTCATCTCTCCACGCTATCGACGAATTGAGCGTATAATAGGAAGAGGTATCGCTCGACTTCTCCAGATCGAGCACCGAATCCAGGAGGAAGAGCACATCATCGAGCACCATCGGAGCGGACGTCTCAGATCGAAGGGAGTCTGAGGTAGTCGACGTCATCGGCGGAGTCGAAGGCCGATGCGGAGGAGCCAGAAGGAGATACCGTCATCCGGGAAAAAGCTGACGAGGGCAGGGGCGTAGGCGAGGGCCTAGAAGCCGCCCTGGGAGATGTGGAAGTGGTGCGCTCCTTCGTGTCCTTGGCCCGGACAAGCTCCAGCGCCTCATCATCATCATCATCATTGTAAACTGCAGAAAACCAACCTTAAAATATGTCACATTGCACAAAACCACCCCTTAAATACTTAATTACCGAAAACCACCCTTTATAACAACACCGTTAGCAATGAACCACCCCTATAAGAATTCCGTCCAAAATCCCGTTAAATTAGTGAAATCCCTTGTCTTTAATATATTTTAATATCAATTAAATAATTTAAAGGAAATAAAAATTTTGGTTCAAGCTCCCCTTTAATGGCGGCCTACCAGGTCTTCATGTCTTCATCTATATAATTCACACTACCACCATCCACCATTTCCCTAGAAATCATGTTTAACAATCGACACTTTCAACAAAGAAACAACCAAAACTCATTTTAATCTTGCCAATTGAAAACCCCCAATTTCCCCCTAAAGTCCTAACTTATATACAACAACCCCAATTAATCATTAATCAATTAAGCACCAGCATCCAGTTTTTTGCAAAAACCCCCATCTTCATTACAACTAATCTCCCAACTCCACAATTGCTAAATTAAGAACAAAGATTCTTCAATTTTGCTAAACGTATTGCATCAAATCTCCACCGCTGCAGCCTCCCTCACCTAATCGGTCTTCCATGGTCGCCCCATCAAACTCACCTCTGCACTTTCTCCCGCTCCTTCCTCACCTTCCATGGCTGCCCCGTTGGAGCCCTAATTTTTCTTTGCTTTTGACCGGGTTGGCCACCAATTAGATCTACATGAGCGTTGTTGTAGTTATCAAACGGAGATGGGATTGGATGGCCAAATTCAACAAGAAATTGTCCTATGAAATAACGACGCTTCTGCTATGCTTCTGGTGGATTTTCTCTTCTGACTCCGGTGCTTAGCGATTCCATTTGGTGGAGATCCATCACACTTCGTTTCGAAGAGACCAAAAAACCAACCGAAGAAGGGTTTAGATCAATGAGGAATTTTGTGATGGAAGAGAAGATGAAACCCAACTCGCTGGTTGAGATACAATTTGTTGAGTTTCCATATTTCTTTATTTCTCCCTTTTAATGTTGTTTTTATCTGTTTGATGCACATTAAATATATTAAAAATTGAGGGGTAAAATTTTAATTTTAGAGATTTAACTGGGTTTTGAACGGAACCCTTACATGGGTGGTTCATAGCTAACGGTAGCATAATAAAGGGTGGTTTTCGGTAACTAATCATTTAAGGGGTGGTTTTGCGCAATGTGACATATTTTAAGGGTGATTTTCTACAGTTTACCCTTATTATTATCAATATTTTATTATTTAATATATATTTTATTATTTAATATATATTAGCAAAAAGGGAAACTAGCATTACAATTGGCACTATTCTTAGCTATAAAATCAGCAGCTTTGTTGGCTTCTCTGTAGCAGTGCTGAGCTTTTGCTAAACTGAAATCTTTTTGAAGCATTCGAATCTTCTCTACTACTCTCAGTATCTCCCATGGACTTGAGTTCTGATCTTCAATTGCCTTGACAACTCCGAGACTATCTCCTTCGACGATAACCTTACTCCATCCTTTAGTACGGGCTATTTCTAACCCTTTGCAGAAAGCAAGGGATTCTGTTAGGATTACATATCCCTTAGGAACTTCTTCATAGAACATATCAATTACCTGTCCATTCCAATCTCTAACAATGCCCCCAATGAGGCAAACACCCGATGGTTTCACCGAACCATCTACGTTGATTTTGTAGACAGCCATTGGGGGTTTTTTCCATTTTACATTTCTACTCCTTTTATTTGTTGGTCTCTTATCTTGACATTTGAGTTTAGCCCATTCCTGTATACTATGGTTAGCTTTCCGTACTGTATCTTCCAATTTGTCCGGTTTATTTCCTTTGAAGATGACAGAGTTACGAAATTCAAAAATATGTTGCCATAACATACAAAGGTGTTCGAAGTGAGTATTATTTTTCCTTATGTATTGCATGTTTGTTGTTGATGCTATAGGGTCATGGAATCCTTGAAATCTATCACCACTACTTTGTTCATATTTTGCTACTATCATTCTTGTGATCGAGCACTTAAGAAGCAAATGGTCTGTATCTTCAACCTCTGTATTGCAGAGACAACACAAGCTGGGAACTCTATTAAAGTATCTATTTAGACGTTCATTTGTTGCCAAGCTATCTGAGATGATTTTCCATATAAAGTTATGAGTTCTTGGCGGCAATTGTAGCTTCCAAATCCAAGAACTATCTCCATCGGTTGAGGATGTAATTGTAGTTTTATCAATACTTGATTTCGTAGTGTATACTCCTTCATTGTTGTATTTCCAAATCAGCCTATCTTTGGTTACCCACGTAGGGATAACAATTTGATTGATCTGTTGCACTATGACCGGAGGAAATAGATAGGTAATTAAACCCATATTCCATTTCTTGTCTGTCGTAATTAAATCTGATACTTTCATGTCCGGGTTATGGTTACTTCTGTATTGTTCAAGGTTTTCACCCTTCAACCACGGATCAGACCACAAATTTACTTTAGAGCCATCACCAATGATCCAAAGGAGACCCTTATGGAATCTGTCTCTTAACTGTAAAAGGCGACCAAACTGCCAAGACGTGTTATGTATGTTTAAATCCGTTATGCTACGATTTTGAAGGTATTTCTCTGTTATTACTTTTACCCAAATGTTCTGCGGGTTGGTGTAGATTTTCCAGAGTAGCTTCATCTGTAAGGCTATATTCTGTTCCTCTGCTTTCCGGATGCCAAGGCCTCCCTTGTTTTTTGGCTCAAAGATTTTATCCCAACTTATTAGGGGTCTGTAATTTTGTGATTGAGTCTTGTTCCAGAAAAAATCCTTATTTATTTGGTCGATTTTAGTTAATATCCCTTTTGGCAATAGGAAGCTTTGCATTAAGTAGTTTGTTTTCGAACTAAGATTGGCTTTGATTAAAGCCATCCTGCCTGCTTGAGATATTGAACCAGATTTCCATTTTGGGAGTTGTTTTTTAAGATTTTGAAGAGCATCTTCAAAGACCTCATTTTTTACCCGCCCATTTAAAATCGAGATTCCCAGATACTTGTCCAGTCCTGTAGCCATGGAAATATTCATTTGTTGAGCCAAAAGCAAGGCCTTAGTTTGATTTACATTCTTTGAGAACTGTATGGAACTCTTATTGTAGTTTATAGTTAATCCTGACTGATTAGAGAAGTGGTTTAGGATATTTTTAATTGTATCAAGACTCTTATAAGAAGCTTTTGCAAAGATTAAGGTGTCATCTGCAAAAGTAAGGAGGGGGATTGGGGTACTATTAGGAGAAATTTTTATGCCAACTAGTGCATCATCAAGCTGGGATTCTCTTTGCAGTTGTCTTGCCAAATTTTCCATGACTATTATAAAGATATATGGAGCTAATGGGTCACCCTGTCGAAGGCCTCGTTCAGGTTTAAAAGGTTTTCCCGGATTGTTGTTAACAAGAACTGAGAATGTTGAGGTTGTAAGACATTTCATAACCCAACCGATCCATTGGTCATGAAATCCCAGTTTTTTAAGCGAAGCTTCAATGAAGCTCCAACTAAGCTTGTCATAGGCCTTTTCCATGTCCAATTTCATTGCCATCCAACCCATCTTGCCCTTTTTTTTGTGGAAAGAGTGAAAGATTTCATGCGCTATGAGGGTGTTGTCCTGGATTGATCTCCCTTGTACAAACGCACCTTGAAAAGGGTTAATTATAATCGGGAGAATAGGTTTTAATCTGTTAGCTAATATTTTTGTGATTGTCTTATATATATTGTATTACATAGACTTATCGGTCGATAACGGTGGACTGTGGTGGGGTTTTCTACTTTTGGAATGAGTGCTATAAATGTTTGATTAATCTCAGTTAGGATCGAGCCAGAGTGAAAAAAAGCTTTGACAGCTTTACACACTGAATCCCCCTACTATATTCCAATATTTGGTGTAAAACTCAGGGGGGGAGCCATCCGGGCCGGGAGATTTGTCTTCTGCCATACTAAACATTGTATCTTTTATTTCTCTCTTTGTTGGTGGTTTGATTAGAGCATCATTTTGATCCTGAGTAATTTCTGACTGCAGAAAGGGTAGATTCATAGGATTAGTTAGGCTTCTTCTAGTGGGGATGAATCGTTCCTTTAGCTCATTGGTGATGTGATCCCTGATTTGAACCTTATCAGTGATGATCACACCATCCTTTGTAGTGAAGCTTCTTGTTGAATTTCGATTACTCCTAACCTTAGCTAAGGTTTGAAAGTACCTTGTGTTCTTGTCAGTAAGCTGTAGATGTCTAGTTCTAGCTCGTTGCTTCCAGAATTGATGACTGTAATTGAGAATCTGTACTCGTTTGTTTTCCAGCCTGTTAAGTTTACTAACATCCTGTGAAGATAACGCTCCCCATGGCAATGCTTGTTGAAGTTCCATGATTTTTTGGTCTACTTCCTGAAGTTGCCTGTCAAAATTATTTTTGTTTGTTTTACACCAACATTTGGTGTTTTGTTTAAGCAGTTTATGCTTTTGAACCAGCTTAAATCCAAAGGACCCTGTCAGTTTATTTTTCCATACATTTGCAACCATTTTCTCATAGCTTGGATTAGAGGTCCATGCCATCTCAAATCTAAATGGTGAGCCCTTTTCAGTGGAAAGGATTCCCATCCTCGTGGTGATCAGGCAGTGATCTGAGGTAGAGAAGGAGTGATGCCGAACAATCATATCTCTAAACTTAGTGTAGATTTCATGGTGAGCCAGGATTCTATCAAGTCTTTCGAATGTATTATCAATCTTGTTATGATTCTTCCTCCAGGTAAAGGGAGAGCCTTGGAAGGGGATAGTACGAAGGTTTAGTTCATTCTTGACCTCTCTCAATCTTCTGAATCTATTGATGGAGGGGCTAGAACCACCAACTTTTTCACTGTCATTCTCTATATCATTTAGGTCCCCAATAATAAGAATAGGGAGATTGTGTAGGTTTGCCTTAGTGTATATATCTTCCCAGAACTGAGTTTTTTCACCTTCAACCGATGGGGCATAGACAAAGGTAAGTAGAATAGTTAAATTATTTATTGGGAGTTTAATCATAGCTAGTCTGTTTGTTTGCTCCAGAATATCGCTATTCTCAACTAGTTTCCCATTCTTAAAGAGAATCCACATACCTCCTTTGAGTCCAGTTGATGCAATGAAGATCAATTTTTGAAATCCAGCTTCCTTAATTTCTAGCTCAGAGGGAGGGGTCATTGATTTTGTTTCAGAAACTGCAAGAATATCAAGTTTGTTTTTTAAACGAATGTGTTTTAGCTCTGGCCATAAGGTAGGCCTCCTAGAGCCCCTAATGTTCCAATAACCTATATTAATCATTTGTTTACTTGTAATTCTGCCCAACAGGCGTTTGGATTTAATAGGTTAGTGTATACTTCTGATTTGTATAGTATGTTAAAGTGGATGAGCAAATCAGTATTGGAGAAACAATGGCTTTTTTGGATTTCTGTCATTTCAGAGTTATGCCCATTAAAGGCGGGTAGCAAGCCTTTTGTGTGTTTTCTGTTGCAGCTGTACCACAACGCCTTAACTGATGGTTGTATCAAGTGTTTTGGTTTTGCCTTTGTAGCCCCTGCTCTGAGTAACTCAGATCTGGAGTAGTTTTTGTTGAGAGTTGTAGTTGGTAAAGGTTGAGTGTAAAATTTGGTTTGGCCACCATCCACACAGATAAGAAATCTGGTGGGGCTCTGCCAGAAGGTTTGTAAAAAAACAAAGGAAAAAGAGAGAGTGTACATACCAAGCAAAGGATTATAAATTCCAGCATAATCAACGTCAAAGCAAAGCCAATCAATAGAGTCAACAGACCTAGCATAGCTAGAATTCCAGAAGATGGAGATCCTAGCAGTAAATGAGACAACACAACAAAGCAAAACATAGAAAGGAAAACACACAATGTAATAGTTAGCTCTTCCGTTAATAATGTGGCATAAGACTTTGTGATCCTGAAAGCTCTTGTAAGCTGGATCATATATAGTGTATTCACGGAGGATTACTTTTTCTAGGCCAAAAAAGCTAGTCATGTGACCACAAGCTTCCCAGATCTGTTCAAACTCAAAGGCTGCTAGAACATCATGGATGACACACTGAGGGGAGAAATGCGCTTGTTTTCTATAAGTTTTGATAGAATTTTGATGTTTGAAGGTTTGCGTAAAGATTTGGAGCCTTCCACCACACAGAGCACAAGAGCACCGGTGGGAAAAAGGTTGCTGAGATAAATTTAAAGGATTAATTAAAAGCTTACCATGAGCTGAAGAGATATCCATATTAATAAACAGATTGTTACAATCAATCATGCACTTCAAGCACAACCAATGAAAATAAGGGAAGATTTTAGGGATGAAAAGAGGCAAAAGCATGTCCTTAATAGAATTGTGATATAAGTTACAGATCAAGACTAGTAAATCGAATAGATTGAAACCCAATACAAAGCATAATGTCAAGCTTATGACTAAAATCATAGAACCATATATAGCTTTAAACAGCCTTAAACATTCCATGGAGAGAGGATTCACACAAAATCTCAGAGAGAGTTTATAGATATTTAGTGATAGATCATCGATTGGTTTATAAGTGAACGTACCTGTCCAATGAACTTGCAAGCTTGTATAGTTACGTGGGGATTTAGCATTTGTATCCACACCTAGGGGGACAGAAACGAGCACCACCAGTGGGACAGAGTGGGAAGGGTTTGGCCTACGGAGCTGATAAAACTTGTTGCATGCTAGGATTTGAGCCCGAAGCAGGGAGAGATCGAGCCCCGACATTTCGAAATAGCAACATTTCGATATATAGTGTTTGTAGAACAGTTTGGGGTTGAATTTTTTGAGTATGTAAAAACAGTAATTGAAGTTCTGATTAATCTTAAGGCGAACCTGGAGAGAGTTTGAGGGTTGTGGGTTGTTTGAGGGCCACGACATCAGCACCGAGCCAAGCACTGGAGACGGATAGGAATCGCACCCAAGAGAGGGAACAGAGACGCGGAAACAGGCACCAAAGACGCCTCCATCTGAGAAACACCAGCACCACCAGCCCGCGTCAGTCGGCAGGCTCCCCAGCTGAGAGCCACCACCACCACCAGCCCGCGTCAGCCGCAGCACCGCCGAAAAACGCCTCCATCTACCCCGGATTGGAGCTCCTTTTTTTCTTTTCTTGAAATTTCGACGATTTCTGTTCGGATTAGCCCCTTGTGTAACCAACTCATAGAAATATTGGGAATTTCTATCCTTTCTTTTAGGACGCTCAAGCGATTTTTGGGAGCAGGTTTTGGGCGTATTTGGGAGAAGAAGCTCTTCAATCGGGTTGTGTTTGGGGTTTTGGGTAGGGCTGTTCATAAACGGGTATCCGACACGACACGGATATCCATGTCGGATACCCGGAACCATTAACTCTCAAAGTGCCGATCCGAACACGATCCGTTAATTGACGGATACCCGACACGGATACACAAAGCGGATTCGTGTATTACACGCGGTTACACGCCACGACACGGATGAATGCACCAATTCAAAATCAAATCTGAATCGAAGTGAAATCTATGAAATAGAGGTATCAATGGATGTTAAATAAAGAGACAAAATAGGAAATTGACATTTGAGGGCTTCGAAACCTTCTGTAGATGTGAAGAAGATGATGTATAGCGGATCTGTAGATGCAAAAAGGCGAGCATAGAGGGATGGATGGAGACAATAGATGAAGAGGATAGGAGGAGAGAAAGAAATGCAGATGATGTATAGGCTATAACGGATCTGTAGATGCAAAAAAGACGAGCATAGAGGGATGGATCGAGACAATAGATGAAGAGGATAGGAGGTGAGAAAGAAATGCTCAAGCCAAAACTTGCTAGAAACGGATAAATCTCATCAGAGATGGAAGAACCTCGACGAATGGAGAACAACCTGTATAGGTTTAGGGTTCCGCCGACAGAGAAAGAGAGGAGAATGAGAGGGATGGATCGAGACAATAGATGAAGAGGATAGGAGGTGAGAAAGAAATGCTCAAGCCAAAACTTGCTAGAAACGGATAAATCTCATCAGAGATGGAAGAACCTCGACGAATGGAGAACAACCTGTATAGGTTTAGGGTTCCGCCGACAGAGAAAGAGAGGAGAATGAGAGGGATGGATCGAGACAATAGATGAAGAGGATAGGAGGTGAGAAAGAAATGCTCAAGCCAAAACTTGCTAGAAACGGATAAATCTCATCAGAGATGGAAGAACCTCGACGAATGGAGAACAACCTGTATAGGTTTAGGGTTCCGCCGACAGAGAAAGAGAGGAGAATGAGAGGGATGGATCTGGAGAAAGAAAGAAAGAGAGTGCGGCTGATATCATTGAGAGAACATTTATTAGGGTTTTATTTTCCAAAAACGTTAAAAAATGGCATTGAAAAATGAAAACAGAAAATGGGTTAATAAAAATAGGAGACATTGAATGGACTCGAACGTGGGTTGCGTTACAACCACGCGGATAGGCAATTACCAATTGAGCTAGCGGGGTTCTTTGATATTTTAGGGTATTTATATGTACTAGTACTATATTACCATACTATAAATTAAAAAAAAAAAAATTAAACGGTTCGTGTCGGGTATCCGATAAAGGGATATGCCCGATCCGAACACGAACCGTTTAATGTCGTGTTTTCTCAGTTCGTGTCATTTTCATGTTGTGTCATTTCGGTTTCGTGTTTTTTCGTGTCGTATCGGTCGTGTCGGGTTTTTCTGCACACCCCTAGTTTTGGGTACTATATCGGTTGAAATATGAGGTTTGGTTTGGTTTCCGGCTGGTAGGAGGTGGCGATCGTTGAGGTGGTGGGGT
Organism: Persicaria tinctoria; assembly: GCA_037127255.1. Classification (NCBI taxonomy): domain Eukaryota; kingdom Viridiplantae; phylum Streptophyta; class Magnoliopsida; order Caryophyllales; family Polygonaceae; genus Persicaria; species Persicaria tinctoria. Next base: position 38,393,502 of record JBANSL010000019.1, on the reverse strand, counting down.
GGGACGTGTGGTGGCGGCGGGTTTAGATCTAGGGTTTTTTGGTGAAGCTGGAGAGAGCGTTTCCGTTTCCATTTTCTTACTCTAAATCGTTTTGATTAACCTCTTCTTTTACTCCCTTTTGAATCTAAATGAATCAAGGGGTTATTTTTTAATTAAGGGGTTGTTTTTGTGTAGTAATATGCAATTCTATTTGGAAGTTTATGCATATGATGATTTCTTTTTCGATTCGTAAGTGTATTTTATTTGGAAGTTTATGCATATGATGATTTTATTTTTCGATTCGTAAGTATATTTTAAATGTGAGAGCAACTCCTTTGATACCTTCAGTAAAAAGGAGTTGGCGATGAATTTCTTTCAGGTCTAAGCTTGATTTGATTTTATTAAGAGTTGGCGATGAGCTTGTGTTGTCATGATTTCAGGAAGGCCATGAGGAAGCTGAGGAAGAGCTACCCAAGAAAACAAAGTTTTTTTTAGCACTGCAGTTCAGAGTTGGGATGCAGAATTATATGTGAAAGTTGATGACAACATTTGATCTTCATCTTGGTATGTAGCTTAAAAAATTTATTATTTTTTCAAGCTTGCTGATTTTTTTTTTCCAAATAAACAACTTTTTATTTTAAAGAAACACTTGCTGAATTTTTCTATTATGTAAAACTTGCTGATTTTATAGCTTTTAGAATTTTAGTTGTCTAGGTGAGTAATTTTTCCCTAATGTTTGTGATTTCTCTCTCTCTTTGATCGAGTGTCATTTTAATGGTTTTACTCTTCTTTCATTTTTTGAATGTTTACTGCAGTTTACATGTTAAAACCAGATTTCACAAACTGAACTCTAGAGGTTTGTGAAATTACAAAGTGGTTATCTCTTCTTTTGGAGGTTTCTAATATGCCACTGATTGTAATGGCCACTGATTATGAAACCTACATGTAATGGAACCTTTTTTTTTCATAAAATTTTAGCCATGAATTCACCTACCTGTTGGTTCCATGTGTTTACTTCTTTATTCGTTGTATCTTAAACAATTCGACTTTCGTATTCATTTCAGTCCTTTTGATCACCATGTTCAGATTGGGATATGTAATCCTTTTGATCACCACGTTTAGATTGGGCTATACATCAGATCTTCTAATATATGGGCATGGCCAAGAAAGAAGAGCAGTCATTGAGGCTTTGCGATTGCTAGAAAGTGGACAAAGCAATAAGAGTTCGGATGATGCATTCTCACCTCAAGTCCTTAGGAACGAGTCAAATAAATGGCAGAAATTTCTCCCTCTCTCCTGCTCAATCTCCTTCACTCCCATCCTGATCTGTTCGTGTCTCCCTAAATCTCGCACCCTCTATCTGTATCTCACGATCTGACGCCCCCTGGTCTAATAACAGGATCTGGATAACGAAGAACCGGTGGTGCGAGGAAGTTGTTAGCGGCTGACGGTGCGGATCTCAGAGATATTGTAGTTGGTAGGGCTTGTAGGGAGGGATTCGTGGAGTGAAGCGAGGGGGCGGCTTTGCTGATTGAGACGCTATTACAAGGACGAGAAGCTCCCAAAGCGAGGGAGTCGATGTTGATTGAGGCGCTTGCTCCGTCACCACCTTGATCCATCGGGGATTCATTTTCAGGCTCCAATGCGATGAATTGCCTTGTCTTCAATTTATCTATTTCTCTTGGTCTGTTGTTCAGATTGATTGATCACTGTATCAATTACTTACTGTTTAAATCTCAAATCTTTTCGTATTTGATTTCTCTTGCAGTGTGTTTGGCACCTGGTTTTTTTAGGGGAGGAAAGGGGTGAGAAATTGGGAAAGAGAAAGGAAGGGGAGGGAAGGGGAGGAATTTCACTTTCCCATCAAATTCCACCGTTTTGATGGGGTGTGAAATCCCATCAAATTGGGCAGTTACCCACCTTTGTGATCCCTTCCCTTCCCCTCGATTGTCCACCCAAACACCAATTTTATTTTCCCCTCACTTCCCTTCCTAAAAATCCCACCAAATCCCACCTTCCAAACAGGGTGTTGGTCTGCTATTTAGATGAATTGCGTATTTCTCTTGGTCTGTTGCGTATTTGATTCGCTTGGTCACTTGGTCTGTTGTTGGTCTGTCGGAGTACCTTGTTAGCAATCCCAACTCAAATACTGGTATTGAATTTAGCCTTTTGATCTCAACCTACCGCTTGAGATGTTAAGTACCGCAATCCAGTGCCTCCGTCGACCACTTTTCCGTCGACCAATTCCTTAACCTGAACATCGAACAGTATGCTAACTGCAATTAATTGATTTTGTTTTTTTCTTCTTTATAGTGGAGTTTCTTCATTTTCAAATTTGTTGATTCTAAGTGTACAGAAGGTCAAATACGGAGTATTAGTGTATGGCGCACCTTAAATTTTTTTATTGTTTTGTAATAATTAATTGATTAGCAACGAGGGAGAATGAATAAAGATGGGTTTTGTAATTAAATCAATTGGTTCAAGGTTTTTATATCGAGCGATTCAAGGGTTTAATACAAGTGGTTCAGGGTTTTAAATCAAATGGTTTAGGGGTTTAATACCAAGTGGTTCGCGAAATAAATTCTAATGGTTCATGAAATATAAAGTAGTGGTTCATGCAACAAAGTGTAGTGGCTCATTAAATAAAGATTAGTGAAATATTTGATTCAATTTATTTACTATCCTTTTTTAAATAAAAAATCTAATTACAAAACAATATAATTTTAAAGGTGAAATATGTATATATTTTACATGTTTATTAAAGTATAATCAAATAAATTAGATATATGATAATAGTTTATTTACGATTAGGAAAAAAAATATAAATTAAAAGTAGCAATCTAGTAAGTAGTGGTTTATGAAATAAAGAGTAGTGGTTTATCAAATAAATAATATTGGTTCATTAAATAAACAATTAACCAATATACATTAAAAGAAAATAAAAGAAGAATGAAAATATTACAATTATTAAATAGTAGTGGTTCATGAAATAAAGAGTAGTGGTTCGTCGAATAAAGAGTAGTGGTTCACCAAATAAATAGTATTGGTTCATGAACCATTTTATTTTAAAAACAAAATAAATAAAAAATTAAAAACAAAATAAAAGAAGAATTAAAAATTTTACAATTATTAATTAAAAAGTAGTGGTTCAGGGTTTTTTATACCAAGTGGTTCAGGGCTTTAATACCAAGTGGTTCAAAGTTTTAATACGAATTGATTCGGGGTTTTATACCAAGTGGTTCAGGTGTTTTTATACCAAATGGTTCAGTGATTTTTATACTAAGTGGTTCAGGGTTTTTATAACAACTTATTCAGGGTTTTAAACCAAGTGGTTCAAGACTTTAATACCAAGTGGTTCAGGGTTTTTAATACAAAGTGGTTCAGGGTTTTTATACCAAGTGGTTCATTAAATAAAGAGTAGTGGTTCATCTAATAAATAGTATTAGTTCAGGAAATAAATAATATTGATTAATGGACCATTTTATTTAAAAGACAAATAAATAAATATTAAAAAATAAACATTAAAATAAAATAAAAGAAGAATGAAAATTTTACAATTATTAAATAGTAGTGGTTTATGAAATAAAGAGTAGTGGTTCATTAAATAAATAATATTGGTTCATGAAATAAATAATTAAAAATAAACATTAAAAAAATAAAAAAGAATGAAAATTTTACAAATATTAAATCATAGTGGTTCATTAAATAAACAATTAACAAATATACATTAAAAGAAAATAAAAGAAGAATGAAAATATTACAATTATTAAGTAGTAGTGGATCATGAAATAAAGAGTAGTGGTTCGTCGAATAAAGAGTAGTGGTTCACCAAATAAATAGTATTGGTTCATGAACCATTTTATTTTAAAAACAAAATAAATAAAAAATTACAAAATAAAAAATAAAAACAAAATAAAAGAAGAATTAAAATTTTTACAATTATTAATTAGAAAGTAGGGGTTCAGGGTTTTTATACCAAGTGGTTCAGGGTTTTAAACCAAGTGGTTCAGGGCTTTAATACCAAGTGGTTCAGAGTTTAATACGAATTGGTTCGGGGTTTTATACCAAGTGGTTCAGGGGTTTTTATACCAAATGGTTCAGTGATTTTTATACTAAGTGGTTCATGGTTTTTATACCAAGTTATTCAGGGTTTTAAACCAAGTGGTTCAAGACTTTAATACCGAGTGGTTCAGGGGTTTAATACGAAGTGGTTCATCAAATAAAGAGTAGTGGTTCATCAAATAAATAATATCGGTTCATCAAATAAATAGTATTGGTTCATGAATCATTTTATTTTAAAAGAAAATAAATAAATAATTAAAAATAAACCTTAAAAGAAAATAAAAGAAGAATGAAAATTTATAATTATGAAAATAGTAGTGGTTTATGAAATAAATTCAAGTGGTTCGTGAAATAAATAGTATTGGTTCATCAAGTAATTATTATTTGTTCATGAACCATTTTATTTCAAAAGCAAATTAATAATTAATTAAAATAAATAAATATTAAAAGAAAATAAAAGAAGAATGAAAATTTTATAATTATTAAAAAAATATAAATTATAAGCGGTAATTTAATTTTTAGGTAAGTAAAACTCTTTAATAAATAAAGTAAAGTTAAATAAATATGCATTAAAATCAAGTAAGAGAAGTTGTTCAGATTGTTTGAGTGTTGTGTGGGGGGAGTAGAGGTCCCGGGTTCAAGTCTCCACTCTCACCATTTTTGTGTTATGAACAGTGGAACGAAATTGAATGTTGCGTGAGTGTGGGGCACACGCGCTTGCATGCGCGATTGGGCATCTGCACTAAACCGGGGGAAGAGCACGCGCGCGCGGGAGAATATAAATTTATGGAATTAATTTAATCTACGTGGACCGATCAAATCGCTTCTAAATATACCCTCACGTGCTCTCATATTTGCTTCTTTCTCCAATTCCACCTATGTTTCACCTCTGTACGAAGAACCGACGGTGCAAGGAATCCCAAATTCTCAGCCTTTGTCCTCCGCTCACTCCGCCTCCCTTTCTTCCTCCTCTGCTCGCGACACTAGGCTCGACTTCGTCTCTCCCGGATCTCTGCCCTCTCCTCCCTCCCATGGACCGCTGCTGCCATCGCCGTCGTGGTTGAACTAGTAATCGCCGCCGCCGTCGTGGTTGAACTCGAATCCATGAAGGTCTCAACAGGTGCGCTCTTGTCGTCGGTTTGGTGGCCGATGACGAGCACTGCCGGTGTCAAAGGGACGAAGACGTCCTTGTTCGATTCGAAGCCGAAGGCGGATTCTGACGCGCAGGTGCGACAACGACAACAATGGTGATTGACTGATTGTGCTGGGCTTCGGAGGCGGTTGGCAGTGAGTGCAAGAGGTGGATGGAGAGAAACAGTTGGAGCCGGAAGCCGCACTAGTATGAAATCTGCAATCAATTTCATGATCTGAAGACGAATGTAAAAATTAGTACACGATTCGCCATAGGAATACATTGATTTGGGTTCATATAAGTTAGTTGACGTGATTAATGTAAAAATTAGTACATGAATGTAAAAATCAATGCCATGATATGAAGACGAATGCAAATTAGGACATGATTAAAGTAAAAAAAAATCACTTGAAGAAAACCAAACGAGTGTACACTAAAAGATTTGCTATATTTTTAATTCAACACTTAGAGTTGAAGTTATACCAAGTGGTTAGGTTTTAATATCACCAAGTGGTTCAGAGTTTTATACCTGGTGGTTCAGGGTTTTATAGCAAGTGGTTCAGAGTTGGTATACCAAGTAGTTCAGTGTTCATACCAAGTGGTTCGGAGTTCAGGGGTTTTAATACCAAGTGGTTCAGGGTTTTAATAACAAGTGGTTCAGAGTTTTTAATACTAAGTGGTTTAGGTGTTTTATACCAAGTGGTTCAGAGTTTTAATACCAAGTGGTTTACGAAGTTAAATAGTATTGGTTCATGAATCATTTTATTTAAGTGGATGAAATTATATTTGTCCAATTCATGTAGTGGTCATTAGTGGCGGATCCAAACGGGGGCATGTGGGGGCACGTGCCCCCACCCTCATCCGACGAACCCCCTATATGTATTCTCCTCGTCGATAGCTTCGTTTTGATATATAATACGCATTAATCCGATATCCGAGTAAAAAGTTATGAGTGTTTGAAAATTGAAAGTATATTAATCACTTTAAATCTTATTTAAATAACTCACAATGTTTTTATATTTTATTTAAATTGACAGATCTTTGAAATGAGATGGTATATTACTCATTCGACAATTAGGTAAGAAATTACGAAAGTTTAAATGAGGGAAAATGTCAAATTTTCTATTTTGCAATATATTAGTGATGTTTCTAAAAAGATGATCAATGTAGGAATTCGCAAAGCTTTTGATTTAGTATGTCGTCTCATCGTGTTACCGGTTGCAAAAACTATATTGGAAAGAGCGTTCTCTGCTATGAGTATTATCAAGCTATATTTGTGCAACAAGATAAAGATAAATTTTCTCTATGTGAGTTTTGTTTGCTAAGTTGAAATTGATATTTTCAAATGCAATGATTATTAATGAGGTTATCATTTAATATTTTTAGGGTATGAAAAATCAATAAAATGAATTTACCCCGACGAGTTGAACTATTTCATTATAAAACCCTAATTAGCAATGGCAAATTTTTTTATATTAGTGAACTCTTTCATTTTTTATCGCTATTTTATAGTGTTGAAGACGTTATATATGTATTGTACGAGTTCGTGTTATTCATTGTCGTTTATTATCGATGTGCCCCCACCCTCTAAGGGTTCTGGCTCCGCCACTGGTGGTCATGTAATTGCTTTTTTAGGCTGTGTATAAGTTTTTATTCAAATATTAATTTTTCAAGTGGATGCAGTGAATATGGTAGAGGATGGTTCAGTGACTAAATAGAGGTTGGTTAAGTGACTTAATAGAGGTTGGTTCAGTAACTAAATAGATGTTGGTTTGGTGACTAAATAGAGGTTGGTTCAGTGACTAAATAGGGGTTGGTTCAGTGACTAAATAGGGGTTGGTTCAGTGAGTAAATAGATGTTGGTTCGGTGACTAAATAGAGGTTGGTTCAGTGACTAAATGGGGATTGGTTCAGTGACTAAATAGATGTTGGTTCGGTGACTAAATAGAGGTTGGTTCAGTCACTAGGTGTGGTTCACTGGGTTTGGTTCACTAGATTTGGTTCACTTGGTGTTGTTCACTGGATTTGGTTCACTGGATTTGGTTCGCTGGGTGCGGTTCACTGAATTTGGTTCACTGGGTGTGGTTCACTAGATTTGGTTCACCGAGTGTGGTTCATGAAATAAATTCTAATGATTCAAGAAATAAAGAGTAGTGGTTCATCAAAACATATCAAGCCATTTCTTGGGCCAATTAAATTGCTTCTTTCCTTCTCACTTTTGGAGTTGTGTGTGCCCGAATCTAACCCTATATATATATATATATATATATATATATATATATATATATATATATATATATATATATATATATATATATATATATATATATATAAGGTGAGGTTAAAGTGAAAAAGGGGCTTAAGATGAAAATTTTGATTAAAGTGAAAATGGTTTTTTTTATTGGGCTAACCGGTGCGCGGATCTTACTTAAAAAAAACCAAACCGGTCTGAACCGGATAAAAAGAAAGAGGGAAAAGCAAAAGAAAGAAGTCCAGTAGTCCACCCGACCTTCCTCTTCCTCTTTTGCTTCTCCTTCCTTCCCGAATCCGCCTGGCTCCTGCCGCCGTCTCTCCGACCTCGCTTGCCGCCGAAGGCAAGTCCCGAAGCCCCGACCTCCAATCCCGAGAAGAATCTGACCTCTCTCCCCAGCAACAGCGATCGTCCGAGATTCTCGAGCGTCGAGCAGCTAGCGGTTGTGCCGACAACCTCCTTCCGAGCCACTGCCAGGCAAATAGAGCCTAGCCTCCGACCAGAACACCGACTTCCGCTGTCCGATCAGCCTCTCCTCCTCTTTGTCTCCTCCATTGAATCCACAAGGTAAGTTTCTAATAAACCCCCAAATTCTAGGTTTTGCTAAATTGAATAAATTTGTAGAATCTTATAATCGAAAGAGTGAAATTGAAACTTATTTAGAATGATTTGTTCTTCAAATAGATTGATTGGGAGTTTTTTTACTTGAATTTGAGATAATCGAACTCACAATTAGCATTTGTGTTGCTACTGTGGTGCCCTGCTCTTCCATTTCATTTTGTTTTGGTTTACTTTTATATCCTGATGTGTATTTTGTCATAGTATTTTGGGGAAGGTGATTGTTGTATCTTCTTTGCTATTTAAGACTCTAAATTATGCATCTCCCAGTCCTGGATACTGATTTCTATATTGTTTACTTGTTCGGTAGCTGTTATATCACCATTAGGTTGATAATATTATCCTTTAAAGGTGAAATAATCTGCTTAAATTTTCTGATTTGAAGATGCTGCTTTATCTTATAACAGATCAAAATGGAACAAGTTTTGGCTGATAGAGATAGTGAGGATAAAATTGATTATGTCATTGCTGATCTTGAATATAGAAGGGTATGTATTAACCCAGAATGTCTGATAATGGTTCAAGTTTTGGCTGATAGAGATAGCGAGGATAAAATTGATTATGTCATTAGGGTTTTCTCCTCTCAATTTTTTTTTTGTGATCTACATTCATATACTTAGAAAAAGGAAATGACCCTAGATGCTGTTAAGTAGCACAGATTAGTAGGATTGGTTGATGTTTTGAGAGGTCAGTCTGTTCAATTTAAACCTTCATTCCCAGCTTGGAATCTCAACATCAAGTTGAATTGAATCCCTAGATAACCAACTTCCAACAAATTCCATGGGCTCCCCAAAACTCTCATATACCATGTGTTTCTCTAAGGTATAAAGATTTGATCTTTGTCTCTTACTCTTTACACTTACTGGGATTCCATGTTTTGCTTTGCAAGGGATGTTTCCCTTCAAAACCCACTTTTTTCCTTTTTGTGCCTTAATTTTCAACTATGTGCAAAATTCCCACAACTAAGCATTCATTCACAACTCTTTTTTTTTCCGGTTGATCAGGCAAACAGGTAGCCTTTTTGTTGTTGTTGTGCTGTCCTAAAATTGTCAAGACAAGGAGGAGTCCTTTCACATTTCACAACCATGGCCACCAAGATGAAAGGCATCTACAAAGGCATCAAATGCATTTTCCATCTCTTTGGTAATTCAGCCTCCCACTTGTGATTTTATCATGTCTAGTTCTGAGAGAGAGAGAGAGAGAGAGAGAGATTGAAATTGGGTTACCAAAGGATGTAAAGCACGTATCACACATCGGTTTGGACAGCTGATCAGATGGCAGCGCACCTAGCTTGGTAAATCAGATATCACTACCTTAGGTTTGTGAAACTCCATTTTCTGTTATTAGGTATCTGCTGAATTGAGATCAAAATCATGGGTTTGTGATCAAATATTGTATATGACAGATGACATTGCATTTCAAGCCTATTCCTGATTCGGCATCGTCGGTTGCTATCTTTTATTTTCCTAGTTTCTGCAGCTTATATTTAATAATATGTTGCTATCTTTAATTTTACTAGGATCAGTAGATTGTTTATGATGTATGGATATGTATATGTTTATTGGAGTATAGTTATGGTTATGGTTATGAACATCTTATTAAGACAGATCATGTAATTGGAAATTTGTTTATTAATGGATTCTGGTGGGGAGGGCCACGGATATATATTTTTTTTTTCTTGAAAATAGAGTAACTTTTTAGCCTAAACCTATTCATATCCGGGCTAAAAGTCTGTTTTTTTAAAAAAAAAAATTAAATTGACATAATGTCCCAGATCTAATATATCCGGGCTATATACCAATACAAATAGCCCGAGCGTAAAGATGACATCCGGGTCATGACAAGATGAGATTTAAAAGCCTGTTAGCTCAATTGGTAGAGCGATGTGCGGAAGCACAAACATATGGGTTCGAATCCCACATAGGTTACATAATAGACAAGAACACAATAATACCAAATTGTTAATCATGCACATTATAATCTTAGTTATGCACTTTTTAACCTAAATCATGAACTTTTTAATCTTAATTATGCACTTTAATTTGAAATTTTTCTACAGAAAAAAATCGATTTCAACTCACATCTTTCTACATAAACTATGTCAGAGTTCTCTCAAAAGTAAAAGAGCAAAATTAACACATCGATTTCAAAAACCCATTGTGTGTCTCATTCATGCACTTCATGATCTTATTTTTGCAATTTAGCTTTTTATTTTTGCACTTTATCATTTTATTCATGCACTTCATAATCTTAATTGTGCACTTCATAATCTTAATTGTGCACTTTATATTATTATTCTTAAACTTTATAATTCCATTATTGCACTTTATCATTTTATTCATGCACTGTATAATCTTAATTGTGCACTTCATAATCTTATTATTGCACTTGATTATTTTAATTATGCACTTTATAATCTTAAATGTGCCCTTCATAATATTATTCATGCACTTCATATTATTATTCTCGCACTTTGTATTTTTTTGGGCTGCATAGATATCTCCTTGAAGCATAAGTCGAAATTCATAATCTTGACTATACACGTTATATCTTATTCTTGCACTTTATAATCTTAATTGTGCATTTCATAATATTATTCTTACACTTCATGCCCTCATTTTATTCTTGCACTTTATTATTTTATTTATGCACTTTATAGTCTTAATCGTGCACTTCATAATCTTATTCATGCACAATTCATATTAATATTCTTGCACTTTATCATTTTATTTATGCATTTTATAATCTTAATTGTGCACTTTACAATTATATTCATGCACTTCATATTATTATGCATACACCATTTTACTCGTGCACTTTATTATTTTAATTGCACAACATAATATTATATTTGCACAACTTAAAGTTATACTTGCACAACATAATATTAACCGTACACTTTATAATTTTATTTGTGCCCTTTATAATATTAATTGTGCACTGTGTAATGTTAGTTGTGCATTTTAAACTATTAATTGTGCACTTTAAGTCTCCACGTCATTTATCCTGAATGAAAGGAACCAATATATGCATATACAAGTGAGAGATGAATTCAGTTATACTCCCTCCGTCTCGCAATACTTGTTGTTTTAGAGTAGTTTTAAGATAGAGTCATAAGGAATATCAGCAAAAGAAAATAAATTTAATTAAATGAACTCATATCAAGAGAAGTGTAAGACCAAAGAGGCATTTGGGTGTTTGATTTGCTAGGACAGCATCCTAGGAGAAGTGGAAGACCAAATTGAACAGATTCACACCACCTTAGAACACACAAAATACAAAAATCTGCTCCTCACAAATCACCACAACTGCCATGCGTCATTATGAGAAGTCCACTAAATATATGCACAATAAGGAAGCTTTTTGGAGTTTACATAGAGATGTAAGCTGAGTATCCCATGAGCTCGGATGGAAGACATTAAGTGGGGAGATCGATATATGGCCGCAGATGGGGTCTTGACTTCTTCTGCTCATAGGCGGCCTCAGGGCTTTAGTAAAGCATTTGCGCAGAATGACCTGAGCTGCGCTGTGGTCATCCATCGACACCAGTTCCTCCTAACAGCCCTTGTTCTCTTGGCTTTCTTGTGCTCTGTATACCTTTATTTTGCAGTCACACTAGGGGATACCAAATCCTGCTTCGACCGGGCTAGTAGCGACCGGGAGCTGTGTCATCTGAAGCATGGACAAGAATCCTTGACGGTTGGGAAACTGAAATTTCTCTATGCATATATCAGGTACAAGGAAAATCCAGGTGACTGCAAATACATATATACAAGTTTTGCTCACATTTAATTGGTTTTCTACATATGGGAAATCATTTTGTAACTACAATATTCATTATTCAATATAACCAGTGCTATGGTGGGAAATCACAATTTGTGGTATTTAAACTATTTAAGCTTATAAATGCTTCAGTTTCAGTTCAATGTTGCAAACGAAAACTTCCTAAACAATTGATATGCTAATAAACATACAAATCAAGGTCAATTTTACCTGCTCTGTGGTTTCATTCTCCGTTTCATCCTTCTCCGTCTCCTCCATCGTCTCCACCTTTTCTTTCATTTTCACTACCTTATCATTCTCCATTTTCTTAATTCACATCAACACAGAAAATTAACCACCACAACATAGAAATCAAAATCAGTATCAAACTTAAACCAAGAGAAACAAGTACAGCAGCACAAAATCAAGAATCGGATTAACTATAAACATTATCCCTGGCTACATTAATCCAATTGGACAATGATTCAAATAACTAGCACTTCCAATTAACTCCAGGACATAATAAACACTACACGGAAGCTCTATCCAGATCAAAGTAACAAAGTAGATATAATTACGTTGAATTCAGACCTAGAGTTGAAAGAGCTCAATTCGGATGCAAAGACGAACACGTTTAGGTGTTCATGGAAACTCGTAGAAGAATCTACGGAGTTGTCAATCAGTAAGAGCAGCCAGATTTAAACAACTAATATAATCATAGATATAGAAATAGGAATTAAAGGAGCAGTTCGTTAAGCTAGGCACAACTCTAAAGTGGGGCATGCTGACATCATTCTCAAGACAACAAAAGCAACAGTGGTAACTACTATGCAAAATTGTTTCAAAGAAAATATAAAGAGATAGAACCATACAACAATGGTAACTACTACAATTTATTACCCTTTATCACAAAACTCTAGTAGGTAAATTTAGAATAGCAGCAAAATGTAGGGGGTTTCACATGGAGAGCAATGATTAGGGATACCTAGTATAAACTGAATCTTTTTTGAGAAAATGCAACATGGAAAAGCTTAGAACCATAGGATCGGGGAAGCTCTAATCAACTTCAGGATGGCAGATAGGGATGTGAGGATACTCTAATTATAAGACAGATAATCATACTGAAAATAGAAGGCCGTGAAGTTTTTCTAAGCCTAATCTAACAATGAGTAGATAGTGTAATGTTCTAAAAGGAAGTAGATTGGGTGTTGACTACAAACAAAGACTCATCAAGCTTTCCAGGCAAGATGGAGACACATTACTAGCACAATAATCCTCAAATACTACAAGTATTGCAATCAGGAGATATTGGAAATGCTCAAAAGTCAAATCTAATCCCGAGAACCCCAAAAGCCAGCAACATGAAATGTTCAAAGCAGAAAAATTCGAATAAAACAATAACGGATCGGCCAGTGACACCCGAAATCAAACAATATTCACACTAGAGATCTCACATCAATCCATCGAAGAAACCCTAGAATCGCCGGAATTCAAAATCCGATACCAAAAACCTAAATCAATCCCTAATCCTCACACACTAGACCAATAGATACACAGGTGGCCAGAAATAAATACAATGGTGGAGATGAATAAGAGGAGGCATCAGAGGGGTTTTCGATGTCGTCAACATGAGGAAGGAGGGAAGGAAAGAGGGCGCGCGTACCTGTGCGGCGGCGAGGAGTCGGTGAGAGAGAGAGAGCACAAAGTCGAAGCGCGGGGAGACCTGAAGCATCACCGACGCCGTCGAGTAGGAGAGATCTCAAAGAGAGAGAGCAGAGAGATCAGAGTGACGGACTGCAATGACAAGATGAGAGGGAGGAAGAGAGATGGACGAACGAGGAATCCTTGAAACGGGATGGGCAAAACGCATAGTATTAGGGCATTTTCACTTTAAGCCATATTTTCATCTTAAGCCCCATTTTCATTTGAACCTTTACTTATATATATATATATATATATATATATATATATATATATATTTAAATTCTTTATATTTACATTTTATCTCTACAGAAAGAAAAGAAAAGATTTATTTTAGTTAGTGTACTAGTGTAATACCCGTGCCTTCAAGGCACGGGAGTTTGATTCATTTTAATTTGAACATCATTTTATATTTTTATATATCTATATCTATAATAGTACTATATTAATATATACTTGTTTATAACAAAAATATGTACGTATAAAGTTTTTTTTTGTAATTTATAAATTAGTTGGAAAGAGATACAATACAAAATTTTAAAATGATTTAATAAGGTAAAGTAGTAATAATACTCAAACTCACCACCTAATATAATTGAAATAAATACTCCGTATATAATTATTGTAATAAGCACATGATTGTGCGAATACTTTTGAAGTTATGTAGATATACATAACTTATTCATTATTTTCATTAGAAAGATGGCTAGAAAGAGAGGGAAATTAATAGTGAAAATAAAGGCAAGATGGTAAAAATAAAAAGATCCTAAAAGGTAGAAAAGATATCTAAGAAGCCTCATCTAAGATGTAAAATAATCATTAGTAATGCTTGTAAGTCTTAAAATATTATTTATTTTTCGATAGTCATTTAAGATGTCTAAAATAAGTAAATTGTAAGAAAAAAACTTTTCAAAAATAAGTAAATTGTAAGAAAAAAACATCCCTTATTAATATCAATTAATAAGAAAAGAAACTTTTGATTAGTATAAAAATAGGAAACAAATATGTTCAAAATATGAAACGTGTATTTTAAAATTTCAGCAATAATATTGACCGATAAGAAAATACCATTTGAATAAAAAATTAAGTTTAATTGTGGGTGTGACATGTTAGCAAAATGCTAGCAGAATTAGTATTATTATTATTATTAATTAATAGATTTTTATTTTGACATTTGAATTAATTGTCTAGATATTTTTAATACGATTGTGATGAATATAATATAGGAAACAAATATTTAAACTTCCCTTAATAACATCGATTAATAAAAAATGAAACTTTTGATTAAAAAATTCAACTTTAATTTACAGAGCGACACGTCAGCAAAATGCTAGCAGAATTAGTAATATTAATAGATAGGAAACAAATATGTTTAAAATAGGAAACAGATATTTTAAAATTTCAGCAATAATATTGACCAATAAGAAAATACCATTTGAATTAAAAATTCAAGTTTAATTGTGAGCGTGACACATCAGCAATATAACCGAAAAGAGATTGCAATCTGTAAAAAAATGGAAATATGTCTCAATATTTACGACAATATAACCGAAAAAAAAAGGGAATGGATTCAAATCATATTTAAAATAGGAAACAAATATTTTAAAGTTTCCATAATAATATTGACCAATAAGAAAATCTCATTTGAATAAAAAATTCAACTTTAATTGTGGGCGTGACACGTCAGCAAAATGCTAGCAGAATTAGTAATATTAATAGATAATAGATTGTTTTATTTTTGACATGCTAATGTTTTTGGTTGAACTTATTACAATTGTGTAATTTAAATCGTCATAAACTAAAACTTCCTTATAATATGTAGGTACTAGCTAGATTATCATACATTATTTTTCTACCCTTCGTTATGTCTGTTTTGGAGATGCATTGGAGTAGTTATAACAGTGGATTAACATAGTTTTTTTTTGGGAGTTGTTTGTATGTTGAGTCAATGCAGACTTTTAGGGGCTGAATTAGAGCTGTTAGGGAGCTGTTTTGATAAGTTTTCATTGCATTTTTTCATCTGAAAGGCATTAGGTTTAATTTCCTCTTCCGATATCTTATCATTCTTCTCTCATTTGTTAAACTTCAATCTACACGTCAAAGGTCTTTTAGGAAGCTCAGTCTCCCAATAGGAATTTCTTCTATTATCATTGAATCCGATTGCACTCAAGCTGTCCAAATTGTGCAAGGGCGAGATTCTTTTAGAGGTGTGGCGGAGAGGTTGGGCCATAGAGTGGGGTGTCTTGCTCGAAAATTCCGATGTTGTAGATGAAGCTGGGTTAAGTGGGAGGGCAATCAAGCGATGCACTATCTCTAGCACAACTACTTCCGGAGGAGCCTATTTCTTTTGTTTCTGTATTTGATTTCCCTTCAATGCTTTTTTGACATTATTTTCGCTTATTTGGAGGTTGAATAAAAGTTTTCTTTTCATCCAAAAAAATTGAATGTTATTCCATTCTTTTTCGCTGCCGATACAAATTTCTACTGGTATTGTTTCTCTATTTATTAATTTCAGTCTTTTATGTTATTGGGTATTGGATTGATGATTAATGTGGTCTCTGTTTGGTTGTTTTTCAGACTAGTACTATGTTTTATACATCACTAAAAACGCATTGTTTAATATAATAATATCCGAAAAATAAGACAAGTGTGCTTAGATTAATTTTAAAAATCTCGTGCGTGGGGCACGGGGTCTAGGCTAGTTAAGTATAATTAATCGCATTTATTTAATTACGAAATTAATCACGTATGATGCGCTTCTTAAAATATCCGTTAGATATTATTCCTCACGTTCTATAGAGTTACGGAAGAGTTATAATGAAACGAATAATACAGTGTAACGACGAAATGAATGAATATTACGTCATATTTATATAAATATTATTTTATATCATGAATATAAAAATTTGAATATTATGTTTTGCGCGATTGAGAATATGATATGAATATGAGTTTATGAATATGATATATATGGAGTATTATTTATATTCAAATAATATAAAATAAATAACATTATGAATACACTATAATATTCACATATATCCACATAATGTCATATTCATATAAATATGGCATAATATTTCTTCGTTTCACCGTTACACCGTATTATTCATTTCACTAGAAGATGTTAAAAGGTTTGCTTTATATATAATACATCCTTTTTATGAATATTCAATAGTGTTTATTTTTTTTAAAAAGAATAACATGTTAAAATTCTAACGGAAAATTAATATCTATCTATATATCTATATATATATAAATAAATCTTTATTTATATAAAATACTAAAACAGAGGCCGCTGGAGCGATCACGCGGCCACGGAATTTTCTGGATTAAACGGGATTATTTTTGCTTAGGTGGTATTTTCTGGATTAAAGTGGTATTATATTTCTGGGCCACATCAATTAATAATCCAATATAGTTAGGAAAAAACTGATCTTTCTAGATCAATAATCTATCCAATATAACCTCCTATCTTAATTAGTTTTAGTTTTTATGTTCATAAGATTTTATGTTGAATAGATAATTAATTAAGTGTTTAAGATAGAATATTGTAGTTTCTATATATATATATATAGAGAGGTTATCTACGACTCATCCTCAAACACCAAACCTTCATTATCATTGTTAGCCGATTCAAATCAAGACTTGCCGCAACTTTCAATATCATCATTAGCAAAGTTGTCGCAGCCTTCAATATCATCATTAGCAAATTGCAATCGAGATATAATAGTTTTGAAAATTTATTCATCGTATATAAATCCTACTAGGTATATATATCAATTAACTCAAAAGTTATACGTACGTGATTTGATCCATGATTTGATCATCTTCTTACAATTAATTGTGGGTTACTATGATTGTTGGGATTCATTAGCTTATATTGCACAATAGATAACTAATATTTTCAAATCAATGGAAGGATGGTATGAATATCATTAATGTACGGCCGGTTAGAACATATTTTTCTTTATATAAAAATTCTATTAGTTATCTATTGTGCAAATTTTTTATATAAAATTTGGAAATTAATTTTAAAAATCTATTAAAATCGTATTCTACTAGATAAAATTTCAAAAATTTAATAATCCATTATATATAATATCTATTTCAAATGTTAATCTAGAGCTAGCAATGCTGAAAATTGGTAGAATGTTATAGTATTAATCTATTTAAGTTATTGTTTTTTCTAACCTATAAAACAAGGGGCATAGTTTAAAATTTAGATTATCAATATTATAGATACACTTCGATAAATAATTAAATATTTTGTGCTCTAATATTTTTCAACATATAATATAAATTTGGTTCTATTTTAAAACATGCGAGAAGAATTTCAATGTATATGATATTTTAATAGTTTAATTGTAATGTTAATTCTACTCTACTATCCACAAAAATACATATCATTATACATCATTGCTAGAAACTTATCTTTTTACACAATCTATTCAATATAACCTTATAGCTTATATTTTAATTTATTATAATTTGAAATTACCTTAAAGTGGTTTATTTTGAAAATATTAATTTATTCACGGGCAAAACTTATCTTTTTACATAATCTATTCAATATAACATTATAACTTAATAACCACTTATTCCAAACAAAAAAATCCACTAATCAATTAATGTTTCTACGGAATTTGATAATCTTATTTTTTTAATGAAAAAATTTGATTAACTTAGGACGCAATACGTGTGACAGAGTTAGGAGGAACGTGGTTAGTCTCTCAATCAACAATAAAATGAAATAATTTTTTTTAGAGAAAATTTACTGAAATATCACCCTTTTCTAATCTAATTAGATTAATAGCATATTAATTTCATAAATTGACCGTTGTAACACCCAATTAATTTTTTTAGCCCCTTAGCAGCTTTATTCTATCCTTTCTCTTCTCCCCATAAATCTGCCATCACCGGATTTCATCGTCCCTCATATGCTCGCGGTTACCGTTTTAGATCCTCGGCTCGCCGGACCCTAAACGGAGGCGTCGCTTGGTCGGTCACCCTCGTCGTTGTCTTAGCTTCCAGATCCGGTGTGTTCTTCATCAGATCCGAGCCTCCTACCGTACCGCCATAGCAGATCTGGTTCTTGTCTTCCTTCTTCTACCCAGATCTGAATCTCTCGCACCAGATCCAGTTGCTCCGGTCACCCTCCTCCTCAGATCCGGCGTCCATGGAGGTCATTTCACCCTTCCGGCGACCATGGAGGTTATTTCACCCTTCCGGCGTCCATGGAGGTCATTTCACCCTTCTTCCTCCCAGATCTACTCATATACTGTACATTTCACAGTGGCGGCGACTCGAATTCGGAGCTCTTCAACTTCGAGACCACTATGGAACCCTAATTCATCGAGGTGGAATGACGGTGAATGCTGGGTAAAATTTGTCGATGTTTTGTTCAACCTCTGTAATTGCATACTTTATTTTTGTTTTTTTATTCTTTCTGAGATTATGATTTTTTGCTTTTAAATTAAAACTGGCAAGTGTATCTAGAACTTTGCTAAAAAATTTGTAAGCTTGCAAGTTCTAGATAAATTAGGGGTTAGGTGAGATTTGGTTGAAATTTGTACAACTTAATTTGCAAAACTCAAAATTGAAGAATTTGGCTTGATTGTAAATTTGTAAAAGGCTTGCTTGATTAGATATATGTGTAGCTTAACTAATTGAAAATTTTAGACTTACAAACCGAGCCGAACGAGCCTATTTGACGAGCTCAGGCTCGTTCGTTTAGCTTGTTCGAGATCAAACAAGCCAAGCTCAAATTTTACACTTGGCTCACGAGCCGAGCTTGAGCGCCAAAAAAGCTCGAATAATTTTTGGGCTCGAGCTCGACTCGTTTTCCGTTCGAGCCAAGCTTGAACATGTCAAGCTCGGCTCGTTCGGCTCGAATATCACCCCTATATCAAAGTATTGGGTTGTGTTATGATCTCATATCAATCCGTTAAGATAACAAAATGCACACTATATTAAACTAATAAAACCATTTCATTAATGAATAAAAGTTATTAATAAAAGATGTCATCAATCAAGTTTAATCACATTTTACGCTCTTTTGTCATCACTTGAATAAAAATGCAATAAACATGGCACCACAAGTGACTGCATCAATGAAGTGTAATCACAAACGTGTCATCGGTAAATAAAAGTAGAATCGATGAAAATATATCGATATACAATTGATTAAATTAAAAAAAAAAAGTGGAATCAAACCATTTGATTAAAAAAATGACATCAAATAATTACATTAGAAAAATGGCATCAAAACACTGCTTTGAAAAAGTTGCATCACATTAAAGAAAAAAATGACATCAAAACATTACATTGAAAAAATATGGCATCACGAAAACATTGTCATCACAAATAATTGAGTATACTATACCTAACTCACAAATGTCATCAACAAACAATGTCATCACAAATAATTGAGATCAATAAAGTGTAATCATAAATGTCATCAATGAATAAAAATATAATAAACATGTCACCACAAGTGATTGCATCAATGAAGTGTAATCACACACGTGTCATCAGTGAATAAAAGTATTAATCGATGAAAATATATCGATATACAATTGATTAAACTAAAAAAGTGGCATCAAACGATTTGATAAAAAAAGCAGCATCAAATAATTACATTAGAAAAATGAGATCAAAACACTACTTTAAAAATGTTGCATCACGTTAAAGAAAAAAATGTCATCATAACACTACTTTGAAAAAATATGGCATCACGGTAAAAAAATATCATCAAAAAAAGTGTCATCAGTAGTCAACAGTAAAAAAAATGGCATCAATGGTCAACGTGACATCAAATTAAACAAAAAATGTCATCAATGTTTGAAAAAAGTGTCATTAAAAAAAAGTGTTATCCAATTATTTTATTAGAAAAGTGACATCAAAGCGAAAATAAAATATAATAAAAAAATGGCATCAAAGTGGTAAAAAATGGCATCAGGATAAAAAAAAAAAAAAATCTGAAAGAGTCGGTCAACGTTGACCTTAATAGTCAAATTGGAAAGGGTGCTAGATTAGCTAATAAATTTTGTTTGGGTGCTAGTTAGCTAATGAGATTTTCATAATGTGCTAGTTGTCAAAATAACCCTTTTTTTTTTATCATATATTGATTAGTTACATTTTGATAGCTTTTTATGACTTATTTATATTTTGAATATTTAATGAGGATAATTTTTTTAGATCTACGTTTAGAGGGTATTTAACCTTTTTTTTAAATCTTTGGAATGGATGAAAGCCAATATATTTGCAAAAACGGGTATAGCATGTGTCTAAAAGATTTTAAAGAATAAACCTTGAAAGGGTTATTCTACGTTTTAATTACACAAATAAACACACATAAAGATAATATTAGTTCATTTTTAAAAACACAAAAGATAAAATACACAAATATGTTTTATATTGATCCGAACTAAACATACTCTTAATTTAGTTTATTGTTATTAAAAGATCCAAAGATATCAACCGAATTATTATAACCTTTAAATTAAAAAAAAATGTATAAATTAAACATATATTATTTTCTTTATTAACAAACCGCACAACGGGCGGGTACCGAATACTAGTAAAATACTAAAATAGAGGTATGAAACGGCCTCTGGTGCGATTCGCATACGTAGAATTTTCTGGATTAAAACGGAGTTATTTTTGCATACGTGTCATATTCTGAAATAAAGTGATATTATATTTTTGGATCACATCAATTAATAAGCCAATATAGTTATGTGAAAAACTTATCTTTTTAGATCAATAATCTATCCAATATAACTTGAATTAGTTGTTATTTATATTTAGTATTTTCATGCTTTTGTTAATAAACTATATTATTTTTATACAATATTGTACGTACCTAAACTACTTTGCTTGCTTTTTTAAAAAAAAAAAAAACCTACTTTGCTTTGCTTGTCATTTTTCTAGTATTGGCAAAGAGAGGAAATCTCCTACAACCTTCCATACACCCTTGGGTGTAACATAAAAATAATGAGGGTATATATTTATGATAAAAAAAATTCTAAAAATTATATTTATGTTATAAATAATCAATTATATATATTTATATAATTTTTTCATGAAAAAACATATTTTTAAAAAATATTAAAATTATTATCATCAAATAATCATCTTTTTAATTTTAATATTTTTCTAAATATGTTTTTTTATAAAAAAATTATATAAATATATATAATTGATTATTTATAACATAAATATAATTTTTAATTTTTTTTTATCATAAATATATACCCTCGTTATTTTTGTGTTACACCCAAGGGTGTATTGAGGGTTGTAGGAGATCTCCTCTCATTAGGAAACGACATTTATGGTTCATATATAACGAAGAACAACCGCGCGGGTATCTTAATACGGAGTAATGAAGAACAACACTGATTTAAACACAAATAAACAAACCTTGTGGATTATGAGTTCCGTTGTTTTTTACAGAATTATCCACAAACAATTCAACTTGCAATTAAGTTCGCACAACTCAAATCTTAAATCACAATTTCAAAACAAAATTCACTTGCTAAAAACAAAAAACAAAAAAGAGTTCGAAGGAGCTTGTAAAACATGATCTAAAATTCCCAGTTATCCTCGGCACCAGTAGACGGCGATTCCGGATACGCCGTCTTAGTCAAGTCATGGTCATCGTCCTCGTCATCGTCATCGTCGAGGTACAGCAGCTGCTTCCCGATCTTAAAATGCGCCAGCATCAGCCACACGATCGTCAACAGCTCGCCGCCCATGCTAAGCTGCTCTCCATGGGCACTCCCTTTGCTGTGCATCGCGGCGTGGCAAGTCATCTCCATCCACACCTTGCTCACAATCTCCCACTGCCTCTCCTCGTAGTGCCTCAAGTTCGTCGCCAGCAGGCAGGCTCGGCTTATCACCCTCTCATGGCTCTTGCATCCGTGCACCATGAACCTCTCGCTCCCTTCCTCGTCAAGGTGCTTCTTAGCGGTGTCGCGATGCTCCATTGACTCATTTGCTATGCGCTTGAATTCCGCACAATTGTCGGCAAATAAGGTCTCCCGTATACATCCCGGGACGAATATCATCTTTTCCCTTAGGACGAGAAGGTAAAACATGTAGTCCGAAAGGACTTTGCTGATCCCACGCCATCCGTTGTCCCTTTCAAGTTCGTTGTTCTCACTAGCAGCCGCGGTGTGAGGAGCCTTGGTGGTGCGAAAGAGCAGCTCAGTTGCGATGTGGAGGACCATGAGGCACTCGTTGTCCACAAGGGTATGGAAGGCCTCGGCAAAAGGATTGGAGGCCGCGCCATAGTATTGTCTAAGGATCCATCTAGCTTTGCCTGAGCAAAGCTTGTTGCCTTTGCCCAAGGCGAGGTCGGACTCGCCCCTGGCTCGAATCTCCGTGAACATAAAATCCCTCAATTCAGTTGTGAATGTGACTTCAGATACGTTTGTGCTGGTCGGACACCCAATGAGTTGATAGTATTTCATGAGCAGTGTTTGGCCAGACTTACTACCATCATTGAAGCAGTAATCAACCATGTTTAACTGCAAGATCGACTCGGACCAGTGTGGAAAGACTCGAGACCAGAAATAGGGTGTATGTGTCGACGTCCCTCTCTTGCTAGAGTCATTGGTAGCCCATCGGCGCCCCCTGACTGCGATCATACGCTTAAGCAAGGGCTTAATATGCCTTGCTCGGTTGCTAGTTATCAAAAAAGTGAACATCCAAGCTGAGAAGCAAATAAAAAATGCTGAATACAAGTCGACGAGCAAAGAACCGATGAGCAAGGCATACGTTATCACAACATCAACCGTGTCGTACTCATCCTTGCTCGTGACGATCCAAAGAATGAAAGACACAATGACACAAGAAGTCGAAAACGGATAGAGGATCTGCTCGATGCACTTGTGGAGTAGGCCTACTTTGGTGTAGAAGATCTCATACGCAAGGCTAAGCTCGATCTCGATGAGTTGGAAAGCCATGCGAGCGTCTAGTCGGCTAAAATAGACCTTACCCTCCACCCACTCGTCCTTGGTGTAGGGATAGAAAAGGTCGCCGTAGAGGCCTTTGTACATCTCAAACAAGCCATAGGCGTCCTTCCCCAACTGGACGTCTTCAGCCAGATCTCCCCACGACGAAAACGGCTCCGCATTCTCCTGCACCGTCGCCAAGGTACTGTGCTCGGTGCCCAACATCGCTCTCTTTTTGACGGTGTCCTTGACGTTGGACATCGTCGAAGACGCAATGTATAGAGAGAGGACGCGATCGGAGTACCTAATTATGGCGGCAAAGAATATAAACGCACTCGCAATCCATAAGTTTTTGTTGTCCGGGATGAGGTCAATGAAGGCAAAGAGGGCGGCCAGGGTTTGGACGACGAGGTTGAGGCTGCTACGGACCCACATTGAGGTGTCGCTGAGGGAGAAGGCGGTGATGGTGGAGGGACCGCCGAGGTGGAGGAGGAGAAACGGAGCCCAAAAGCCCTGGAGGTCGCCTTTAGAGGTGGTGGAGCAAGAGCTGGAGCTGTTGGCAATGAGACCGAGAGCGTAGTAGGCAGCCCAATCGGCTAGCACGTAGGCAAGCCATAGGAACCCGAGGAGGGTACGACTTGTGCGTTGGTTACGGAAGGCGCCTCCTATGATGAGGAAGCATTGGATGCAGAAGCTAAAGATTACGAAGATTCGGAGGTTCCATGTCTCCCAAAAGTCCTCGAGAGAATCGAGCCAGCTCGACTCGAGATCAAACGGACGGGGGGTCATGGAGGATGCCAATGTAAATAAATTGATTATCATTTTTGTAGGGCGTTTTGTTTATTGGAGCTTAAGCTTTATTTGTGCGTACAGTGAAGTGTAGGTTTTATCATTTTATGTTATATTGGTGTAAACCACTTTGTTTGCACCTTTTTGGGTCACATTCGCGCCTTTAATTTTGTTTAGTTTTCTTCCAAAAAAGCCCAACTGTACATTCTTCTGAGATTTTTGAAACCAATAAATGGCAGAACCTAGATTGACCGTTAGGAATTTTTTTTATTTTTTTTTATTTTTTTTCAGTAGGCTAATAGTAGAATGTCTTTAAACAAGATCATTCTTGATCATTCTGACGGATGACTTTACAAAGATCCCTATTCAGAGGGAAAGTAGAAGTATTATATTCATAACTACATTTAACTATATAGTCAGCTGCACCGTTAGCTTCTCGGAAACAATATTGGATCTGTGCTGTCGAGATCTCCATCTTCAACCTCTTAATTCTCTCTATGGCTCTAAGTGCCTCCCATGGGGAGTTTGTAGATCTTGGGCGGAACCTAGATTGACCGTTAGGAATTAAGGCCCGAAAAAACTTCAACCCCCAACTCAAAATATCACTCCTATATTACCAAAAACATTCCTTCCACATGTTGTTGATTAGAATATATACCAAAATAATTGACCAAAAAAAAAGAATATATACCAATAAAAACATTTTGAATTAATTCATGTTTGTACAATTGTGATCGTCTGGATTATTAACTTCCTTTTTTTCATACCACATCAACTTATGGGAAACCTTTTATTGTTTCAACCTAAGCCCGAGAGTATTGAGCCTTTAAATTACTTTTTATTATTATTCATTTTTATTTACTCAATTCATGAACATATCATGCATAAATTTATTTTTTTAATGTTGAAAAAAGAAAATTGGATATTATTCAAATGATTTTTCTCACAAAAATATTTTTTTAAACAATTGAAAATCAGTTAGAAACAAATAAAATATAAATTCTGCCACATGACAGAATTTATATTTTGGGTAGCTTATATAAGAGACCCAATTGAAACCACCCCAAGTAAAAAAAAAATCACTTGGCGCCGTTGACGGTGTAGGTTCCAACTTCACCAACGTAACGAGTGTAGAATGCAGATGCAAAATGCGAACTAAATTATGCAAGGGGTGATTATTAGGATGTCCAAAATTTTGTGCTTTATTAGGAAAATGTCTACCACCCTCTCCATATTAGCAAAATATCCACCCAATGTCCACCCACTGTTGAAACGAAGTTGCTGAAATTGAGTTTTTTTTTTTCGCGAAATTGAGGTTTTTTTTTTGCGTTGCTGAAACTGCTGAAACCGAAGTTGCTGAAATTGAGTTTTTTTTTTCCGCGAGATTGAGTTTTTTTTTTCCGCGAAATTGAGTTTTTTTTTCCCGCGTTGCTGAAATCCTGATTTCAGCACTTTTGTTGATGCTGAAACCCCGGTTTCAGCACTGTTGTTGATGCCGAAACCACGGTTTCAGCACTGTTGTTGACGGTGAAACCCCAGTTTCAGCACTCATACTCTTTATTACATACTCTACAAAAAAAAAATCGCTTCGGCAAAAAGTCTTGGCAAAAGGCCTTCAAGGGGTGGCAAAAGACATCTAGCTTCGGCTTAGCTACGGTAAATAGAGGGGTGACGAATTTTGGGGTGGCAAAATTTAGTAGCTTCGGCAAATAGCCGTAGCAAGAAAATTAGCGACGGCTAGCTGCCGTAGCTAAAGTGTGGGGTAAAATTTAAAAAAAAAACTGCTTTTTAGCCCAGATTCTTTAGACCCTGGCTAAAAAGTCCAATTTTTTTTTTTTTTAAAAAAATAACCACAATCTACCTATATAATAAAATTTCATTAATTATACAAAATTTACATACAAAATAAAATGTCAAAAAATACCTAATTTATACACAATAAATATACATAATATGTTGATAAGTAGCCATATAACCTATATTGATAGGTAAAACAATTCCATTTTGACACATGGGAATGGCAACATCAGTCAATAATAATATGAACAACCCTCACCAGCAGCTTCACACCAGCAGCTTTAGCTGCACATTTGAATTACAACATCAGTCAATAATAATAAAAAGATCCCGGTATCGCATATTTATGAACAACATCAACAACCCTCACCAGCATCAATTTGATTCTTCTTTCCAATCCAGTCCACCTATCGAGCAAAAAGCTTCTATTATGTTGGGTACAAAGTACACCCACAACAGAGGGTATTATAGACAGCTTGCCTGAACTTACCAGCAATACTAATATTTACAGTGCGGCGTAAAAGTCCTAATTTTGCTTGAACTTACCAGCTTGCCTGAACTTACCAGCAATACTCCTCAATAAGTCCTAATTTTGCTCTGCAGTTAAATAAGGACAAAACAATACATCTTGGTCCTGAAAATTTTGAAGCTCATGAAGCACAAATATGGAAACAAAAACTATGACAAGGGAGGAAACGAGCCTTATGGCTCCATGAACGTACTACCTGACCGAAGTGAACTCCATGTACTGATGAGTCTATACCAAGATGCTAGTGAAGAGTACCGGCCAGAACCACTGTAATGCTGCCAAGCCATTGATGACCTTACCATAGGCAGACCTCAACAAGGGTATTGTTGCTGCAAGTTATTTGGCAAGTTCGACATTAAAACCAATGTAAAACCAATACCTTCCTATACACTTGCAAGTGATATGAGTAATTTCAAGAGAGACTCATAAAGAATATAAGAAAAAGTAAAGAAATTGAGAGGCTCCCACCGGACAAAAAGTGTATCTTGTCCACTGAGAGGTAGTAGATGTGCGTGCTCTCTCATATTTCCTTACAAGTTCTGCATTCCGTTGTGCGTGCAGCTCCTACTTGAACATTTTGAAGCCAATTAAGGACTACATAACAAGTGAGGGCACGAGCCTTAAGGAACCAGGAACATAGTAATTAAACTGACTGAAGTGGATTTCATGTTTTGAAGATTCTATCCCAAAAAGCCTAGTAAGATTTGTGAGTGCCTTCCCCAAGAAATGTATTACACTACTGCAAATCAACAAGCGATTGACAACCTTCAAAGCCAAAACTCATTTTGAATGGGTAAAAAATCTTCTTGTTGGGAGATCAATTACCTTCATGTTATTCTCCTTTTTCCACCTATGCTAGCTTCAGCTTAGACGAAAATTCAATCTGAAGATTCTTCCTTCCAGATCCTTCGGCTTAGGTGAACCAATATCTGAATGTGCACAAGTGAGATGAGTTCTATTTTGCTGCATATATTTGAAGCAGTAGATATTTAACAATCACATTTGTAACTACTTTTAAACGCATCGGAAGAAAACATCATGAAACTAAAGAATTGATTTGTTGTAAGCAAATCTTTGTTACTTACTTTCAGGGGTAAGATTAAGTCCATTCCAAAGGTGACTGAGGTTCACTCAGCATCTTCATTTTCAACAACAACTAAACATAACTAAAGAAGGATAATTAGATGAAGATGAAGCCATCAAAGAACCCGGAGAAAATTAAGGTCTGTTTGGCAGATTACTCACAGAAGTATCAAGTGGACACAATTAAACCCAGCTCTGGTGCGAAAATAGTTTCGTTCGCCTAAACTAAAACTATCTCATCAAATTTTCTGAGATGCAAGAAATTACAAATTCAAGAGCACAACAGTACATATAGAGGTATAACCAGAGGTCAAAAACCAGTACTATCGGTTCTAAAACGAGATAACTAGTATAGTTCATCTACACTAACTCGCAAATTGCTCGAACAACTCTCTCAGTGAGTTTCTATCAACCACCAAGCATGAAGAGAGCGCCAAATTTTTCTCAAAAGATCTCTCAAAATCCCAACAATCCAAAGAAAATCATGACAAATTAGAGGGTGAAATAGCAAAAACCCTAAATTCAGCAAACACAAAACAAACCCTAATCTTGGATGATACTATTTTTAATTCGCTATTTTCCTAAATCAAACCGTAAACAATTAAGAGTTTGAAGAGATTACCAATAATGGAGATGCTAGAGATCTGAGAAAGAGAGAAAGGTGGATGTTCATGGCAGCAAATGAGCAACACATATGCGGCATGGGGACGAGCGACGCACATGCAGTTTGTTGATGAGCGGTGCACAAGCGGTGCACAGACGACCGGCTTGCCGACGCCGTGAAGGATTTGCACCGTCGAGATCATATCTGCTTATCAAAGGTCGATGGCCACAGGGAGAAGGTGTTTCGTTCAAATGAGACTGGAAACTGAGATCCGAGGAAGAACGACGAGAGTCGGAGAGAGAGAGATCTCGAGATGAATAAGAGGAGGAAGGCGAGATAATTAGATCTGAGGTGTAGGCAAAGGTGGAGATCTCAAATCTGGGTTCTCGGCAGAGATGGAGATTTTGAGTTGTTCTTTCGGTTCTTTGGGAGGCAGAGGTAATGTGGCTAGGAAAGGTAGATTATGTTTTGACAAATTGTATTCCATCTCCCATACTATTTTTTTTTAAAAAAAAATTAGAAAAGGATTTGCTACGGGGACCTGCCATCGCAAGTGTTGCAATGCGACGGCAAACTCTAGCCGTTGCTAGCTAGCGTGGTTAATTTGTTTTTCTTTTTAATGTAGCTACGGTAACATTTACAGAAGCTACCATAAGTGGCAAAAGGGTATCAATTGCCACCAATTGCTACGGCAAGCCCCTTTCGAAGCTAGGTAGCGTGACAAATTTCTTTATTTTTTATAGTGATATTGATAAAACTATGCGAATCAAATATTTAAGAATTAATTTCAGCATTTCAACCTAACGAATTTCTAACGAATTTCAGCATGAATTGATGGCAAAACAACATACCACCAAACAGTTATCAGAACCTATTCATGAAAATTGATGGCAATTATTTAGTTAATTAAACAATGATAAATGAAGAAACACATAAAAAAAAGCATTTTAACATGAATTAAGGTAAATGCCATCCATACCATCTTGAACATAAATTTTGTTTGCGCAAATACATGTCAGAAGGAACTTAAGCTTCAGCTTGCTCAGAAAGAGTCTTCCCACTCACAAGAAGAGGAGAAATCTCCAACTACGCCTGCCTCAGAGACGAAAAACACCGAAGATGGACCAGATATGCATGGCTAGCAATTGGCCTTGGCCCTACCACAACAAGTTGCACCACAGTCTGCACCTCCCTCGACTACTGCAGAGCAGACAACAGCCTGCAACTCTTCCAGCTGCAGCCTCACAGATGACTTCACAAACTATAAACCAGCAGCCACCTTATTACCTACCCGCCGGAGAGAGAGAGAGAGAGAGAGAGAGAGAGTCGGAGCCGCCGGTTTCATAAATGGAGATCCGATCTATTCTGTTGGAGGCCGATTCGGAGACAGACGGGGCTACCTCGCCGATTCAGAGGATGACGGAGACGATTCGGAGATCCTGCTGAAATCGAGAAGAGCCAACGAGATCCAACCTTCCTTGCTGAAATCAAGTAGAGTTAGAGGCTCTTCCTCTTTGCCTTGTCGTCGCCAGCGAGATCCGACCACATATCGTGGGCGGTGAACTCCTCCGACTTCCTGAAAATCGAATTGCAGATCGGAGACGCCTTTGAAAGCACTGATTTCGCCACCCTCTGCGTCCAAGCAACAAACCACGATACCAGGCGTCGGATCCGAGCCACCATGGACAGCGAAGGCTTGTGCGATTCCTCTCCCTTGTCGGCGATGAGAGCGATGAAGTAGGTTTCAGGAAGAGCGGGAGGAAGAGCGACGGAGTAGGTTTCAGCGAAGGCGTCGGATCGATTTCAGGAAGAGGAAGAGGCGAGAGAGGAGATCTGAGATTTGGGAGGACGGATTTGAGATTTGGGAGCGACGGAGTAGGTTTCTCGAAGGAAGGATCTGATTGTGGTGAGAAATCGGAGGACGGAGGCTCATGGCTCCCAGAAATCGGAGGATCTGAGATTTCAGAGGACGGATTCGCAATTGAATTAGGTTTAGATCAGGGAGGGGCAATTTTGTCCATAAAATTTTAGGTGGACAAAACCCCAATTTACCCCACTTGGTGGACACTCTCTAAATGGCGCAAATTTTCTCATTATGCAATATATAGTATATATCAAACCAAACTAAATGCAACATTTTATGTTTAACTAAATGCGTAGTATCAAAAGCAATTAAAAAAGTCTTTTGAGTATAAATGTGTAAGTACAAATATAATCAAATTTGGTGAATTACAGTAAATTTATTTCTCAATAATATTAATTTAAATGTATAATTTTCATAAATATATTCAATATTATTTTGTTCAATATCGAAGTCTTAGGGTGTGTTTGGATTCCAAATACATTATGTTTATAATGCAAAACGATAAGGTGTTGTTTAATTAACACAGTTTTTAAGATGTTTAAATATATTAGGGCTTGTTTGGTATCCATTCCCGGGAATCAAAACTGGGAATCGTAATGGATGATTCCCAATTTAAGTGTTTGGTATGATTAAAAATTGTAGCCCATTTCATTCACATCAAAATACTAGGTAATCCTCCATTCCCAAACATCAAAATACTAGGTAATCCTCCATTCCCAATTTTGTAGCTTCTTCTTCTTCTTCTTCTTATTATTATTATTATTATTATTATTATCAATACTTTATTATTTAATATATACTATATTATATTTTTATTTTTAATAATAATATATTTCTATTAATATTTTTTTTATCAATATTTATGATTATATATATATTAGTTTTATATTATTATTATTATTATTATTATTATTATTAATTATATTATATTATATTTATACTTGTATTATTATTATCATTATTTTATTATTTAATATATATTATATTATATTTTTATTTTTAACAATAATAATATATATCTATTAATATTATTATTTTTATCAGTATTTTATTATATTTATAATTATATTATTATTATCAATACTTTATTATTTAATATATATTATATGATATTATATTGTATTTTTAATAATAATAATAATATATTTATATTAATAATATTATTTTTTATCAATATTTTATTATTATATATATTAGTTCTATATTATTATTATTATTTATTATATTATATTATATTGCATTATATTATACTTATACTTATACTTATATTATTATTATCAATATTTTATTATTTAATATATATTATATTATATTTTTATTTATAATTATAATAATAATATTTCTATTAATATTATTACTTTTATAACTATATTTATTATTATTATTATTATTATTATTTATTACTATAATAAAACTTTATTATGATGAAAAAGATTGACATAAGGTTAGTTGGAAGCCTCGTAACAAATTGAGCTCCAACTTCTTTTTGAATAGTAAAACCAACTCTATTAAAGATGAAATCACCATTATCAGACCCTGCTCCATGACTTTTCGTAACCAATTGAACCCGCTTCATGAAACCAATAGCATCATCCCCTAGTTCTCTAAAAGTAGAGAACGCAAATGCCATGAAACCATACCCCTTAGCAGCACAAATATCCGCGTACTTCTCTTCTCTTTTCTTTCAGTGGCTTGAGAGACCGTCTTGCCGGGTACAAAGGAATCATTGGCTCTAGTTGTGAACGGTGAAGCCCCAACCACATCCACACAAGTGTCTCTACCCTTGTCCCACCCATAAACCAACAAATCTCTTGGTCTCAATTCAACACCATCTTCATTTCTCATACCCGTAGGCCGTATGCGCTTCCTTTTGAACTGCGATACCCGCTTTGTAACAAATGTCAGCCAAAACATCACGGACCATGTTGTGTCGGTGCTTCGTCCCGATGCCTCGACTACAATGTAGAGCGCGATCTCCAAATGGGCCATCCTGTCAAGCTCACAACTAGGACATGTCGGATAACCAATAAACATAGGGATCGAAAGTTGGTATTGGAGGAAAGAACGAAACTGGCGAGACGGCATGGTTTGAGCTAAACCCTCAATGGGAGTAGTCAACAAAAAATCATGTGCTCTGTCTCCTCTCACCGCTTGCAAAACATGCAGCTGCCTTGGAGTCGGATTGAGTGTGGACACTAAGTTGTCATCAATGAACTTGAAGTATGAATCCGCCAATACTGACATGATTTTTTTGGGGGCAGGGGATACCGACATTATTATTATTATTATTATTATTATTATTATTATTATTATTATTATTATTATTATTATTATTATTATTATTATTATTATTATTATTTCAGGAATGGTTCATTCCGAAAGCATACCAAACAACTAGCTCGAGTAATGAGTCGTTACCATTTTCTGATTCCATTCCGATTCCGGCATTCATACCAAACGGGGTCTTAGGGTATTTTTGGATTCCACGATGTATTAATTATAATGCAATTATTTTTTCTCAGTTTAGGTGATTATTTGGTTAAATTACGGTTTTACCTCGATTTTTACAAGATTTTTATTTTTACAACCAAACACTCACATAAAACGAGGTAAAATAATTGCATTATAATTAAAATGCAATGGAATCCAAACACACCTGATTCACTAGGTTGCGTTTAGGCTACATTAGACTCGATTTGTAATTCCATATTTGACTTTGGATTTCAATATATTTTAATTATAATATTATTATAATTATAATTATTTGAATATTTAAAACATTTTAGATTTTAAATAAAAATATATTATAAATTATGTCAATTAAATCTCTACTATTGTATAAAATTTATAATTAAATTATAAGCAAAATATAATTGATAGATATGATTTAAACATATTTTATTTAAAATTTACGTTATTAACATATTTCATAGATTATCTGAAAATGCATTCAATTTCCACTTCTTGCTTTGTTTTTTTTTATGTTATTGTTTTAGATATGAATTATTAATTATTTTATTTGTTTATAAAATCACTTATATCGATCATATCTTGAATAGGTAAATAAAGAGCGGCTATTCCGGGGTTCGAACCGAGGACTTATATGTACTATTCACAAATCTTTTTCAGTGAGCCATTCCGGAATAATTTTTTAGTAACTATATCGGCCCATCGTAATACAACCCTTTTCTTAATTCTTAAACAACTTAAGCCGAGTTAGTTGGTACACACTTAGGTTCGGATGTAGAACGTTCAAAATTCATTTATGTTTAATTAACTTCGACATTTTGATGCAATGATAATATAAGAAAGGTGAGCACGGGAGAGCTTCTATCATATGATCCATCTTAAGCCGCCTCAAACTGCCCGTTATCCTCGCCACCGGTGGACGGCGATTCAGCAGGCATCTTCGTCAAGTCAGAGCATGCATGCACAGCAGAGGGTCCGACACTCGGGCTATTAACTTACTTTTCATCTACCACGCACATCAGCTTAAGGTTCCATTCTAACTTTTTATTATTTGCACCCTCATCCGAAAGCCCGACTCTCCGACCCTTAATTTACTTTTTACTATTTACCTTTTTCATCTACTCTATTTATTATTATTATTATTATTATTATTTTATTTATTTATTATAAACTCCAAATAGTATAGAAATCAAACAACCGAATGTTTACAAGAAGTTAGCGGGTAGCCGAGAAACAAGCTACGCGCCAACCCCCTTAGCAATGGAAAAACAAACTCTGGTAAAAATATGAGCAGCTAGACGAGAACTAGAATCTAAGCCTAAAGAGAAGGAGCGGATTCGTCCCAGAAGCGCAATCGCATCCCCATCCAGCTCACCAAATGAAGAGAAAGAAAAAGGCAAAAACCCATAACCAGCAGCAGAACATACATCTCGATACTTGGTGCACTTACGCCGCGCTGCGTCAAGAACACATCGTCCAGGAGAAAAATATTATTATTATTATTATTATTATTATTATTATTATTATTATTATTATTATTATTATTATTATTATTTTCAAAATATTTACATGAAATTGTATGGGAGACGGTTTTCAAAAATATTTCAAAATATTATTATTATTATTATTATTATTATTATTATTTAATTGTAAAACAGGAGAAAAATAAACAAAACATAGTGTATGGGTATTGTTGGCAAAATATATTTTTTTGCAAAAAAGTATATGCAAAGAGGGTGTCTACAGATAGATAAAATTAATTCTTACTTAAATATAATTTTATTTTATTTTTTAATTACAAAACATGTGTAAAATTCAATTTTTAAGGGGTGAATATTTATTATTTTATTATACTTTTTTTTATCGTAGTCATTACTAATAAATATGAGATTGTAATTATTTTGATATTTTATATAGTTTTTAAATCATAAACTTTGAAATTTTAGGCTTGATAACATGAATAAGATAACAAATTTCTCTCATCCATTATTTATATTTTTATTAGATATGGATTTAGTACAAATATAGTCAAACTTCATCATATTAATAAGTTTGAAATTAATAAAAATAATAAGTTTGAAATCAGATATGAAAATTTATCAATTTGATATATTAATAACGTTATATGCTAAAAGATTTGATATAAATCCTTTAGGTAAATATTAATCAAGATATTACTATATTTTAATTATTTTTTATTATTACAATTGTTTATTTGTACTATCAATTAAGGTGGACATATAAGATAATAGGTGGTTAAAAGAAAATTATTAATTAACGTGATTTAAATTTATTGGATACTCATTAAAATATTATTAATGATAAAATTTATAACAACTTAAGATATGAGATTTAATATTTATATTAAAAAATTAATTTAACATTTTAATCAAGATATATTAACACCAAGTCACCAACAACTTCATCAAATGACCTAGCATTATATAATTTATATCAAGAGGGTTTGGATCCACTCTAGCTCCAAACTTGTAAATATAAACAAATAGGATATCTAACACTAAGATTCATCAAGCATGATATTTTTTTTTAAAGAAAAAAATCAAACCGTTAAAGATCTTCATCATATTTTTTTTTTTATCAAATACATGAGGTTAAAAAAAAGGTCAAACACTAAGCTCCATCATGTATGATATTTAAAAAAAATATATATCAAAGATCTTTATCATAATATTTATACAGAACATGTCTTCTAGGCCTCATCCGACAAGATGCTTTCGGATGGGGTGTTTCCATCCGAATTATTACCTAATAAAAAAAAGGTCAAACACTAAGCTCCATCATGCATGATATATTTTAAAAAAAAATCAAATAATTAAAGATCTTCATCATAATATTTTTTTTTTTCCGATTAATATATGAGGTTTTTTTTAACAAGAACGCAAACAGTAGAAAAAACCCTGCTATAAATGCAAAGCACTTCCTTGATGATGATGATATTAATATATGAGGTTAGTTAGATGATAAGATTTTAATGTTAAAATGATAAAAATTAATTATAGTTATCAGTTAAGAAAGACTCATAGGATGACACGTTAATAAATAGATAATGTTATTGCATGACATGACTTAAATATATTGACTTATTAAGAAAACATTTGCGAAATAGGCACATTAATTGGACGTTTTTGCGAAATAGACGCGTGTTTGGACAATTTTGCAAAATAGTCACTATATAACCCTAATAAACGCTCCCCTCTCTCTCCTTTTTACAGATCCACGGAGGAGGCGCTGAACGGACTACCTCAGACTCCCTCGGCCTTCGACTTCACTGGCCTTCGACTTCACCAGACTCCCTTCGATCTGAGATGTCCGCTCCGATGATGCTCGACTCCGTGCTCTTCCTCCTGGCTTCGGTGCTCCGATGGTGCTCGATCTGGAGAAGTCGAGCGAGCGGCGGATCTCTCAAATTGATTGCAAAATCGATCTATCAAATTGATCGGTTTGTGGTTGGATTTCAAAATCGATTGCAAAATCGATCTGTATATGCTTGGATCTGTGGTGAGCGAGCGGCGGATCAAGCGAGCGAAAGGCCGGATCTGGTCGTCGTCTCCGGATGCTGTGAGCGAGGGAGCGGGCGACGGAGCGATTTCGGAGGTGGAGGCGGCGAGGCGGAACGGCGAGGTCAAAGGAGGCCGGAGCGAGCAATGCTTGAGGGAGTGAACGACGCCGGAGCTCGCCGGAGGCGGATCGGGATTCAAGTCCAGATCGGGGGAGGAAGGAGACAATATATTTTTATTAAATTACAAAAATGACCCAATAAATATGGAAATTATAAAAAATATCTATATTTTATTACAAAAATCACCCAATGAATCCGAGAAATTAAAAAAGGAAAATTTTTGCTAAACATGCACTTTTTTGGGACAAATTGGTGAAATGTCCACCTTTTTTGACAAATTAGCAAAATGTTCGTTACATTTACTAATTCAATTAGATCCCAATTAACAAACAGATCCCCAATTCTCTCTCCAACTCTCGACTCTCTCGATCTCTCCGGCTACCTCAATCTCTCCGGTCGCTTCCTCGAGCTCGCTCGCACTCTCGCTCTCTCGTCCTCGCCCTCTCGCTCGGCGCCGGATCTGTAGGCGGAGCTCCTTCGATGCGGGATATGAAGAATTGGAATGGATCGTCTTCGTTCTTGCTTTCAGATTCAATTCGAAGAACAGATCCCCAAATCAGATCCCCAAATCTCTCTATAGTTCTCCAGAATTAGATCTCTCTATCCCTCTCCCGTTCATCTTTCCCGTTTAGTTGTGTAATGAGTTGGGCCTTTTTTGTACATAATGTCATATTTGCACAACATACGGTTATATTTGCTCAACATGATCTTATATTTGCACAACTTATGGTTAAATTTGCACAACGTACTCTTATATTTGCACGACGAAATGTTTAAAAAAAACAAAAAAAAAATAACTAGGCTTGGGTCATATTTGCACAACTTTCTCTTATTTTTGCTCAACAATAGGTTATTTTTTGCACAACAATCGAGACTTGTAACTTTGTTCTCAACATGATTTTATTTTCTCTCAATATTATTTTAAGAGTTGCACGACACTGTTGTAAGAGTTGCACGACTATGTTGTAAGAGTTGCACGACTATGTTGCAAGAGTTGCACGACTCTGTTTTAAGATTTGCACGACTCTGTTTTAAGAGTTGCACGACTCTGTTTTAATAGTTGCACGACTCTGTTGTAAGAGTTGCACGAGTCTCGTTTTAAGAGTTGCACGATTCTCTTGTAAGAGTTGCACGATTCTCTTGTAAGAGTTACATGGGGGATTGGTGAAATTTTGCTCAACAACATCTTATTTTTATTCAACTATATGTTATTTTTGCACAACAATCGAGACTTGTGAATTTATACTCACCATTATCTTATTTTATCTCAATATATTTTCATACTTTCTCAATAAATTATTGCTGAACATGCTCTTATTTTTGCACAACATGGTCTTATTTTTTCCTCATCAATAGACAATAATTACACAACATGAGGGATTGATGAAATTTTGCTCAACATCATCTTATTTTTGCTCAACTATATGTTATTTTTGCACAACAATCGAGACTTGGGAATTTATAGTCAACATTATCTTATATTATCTCAATATAATTTTATACTTTCTCAATAAACTATAAGTGATTCAGAATAAATTAAAACAAGTCTAGTTTTTTTTTTTTTTAACATTTTGTCGTGCAAATATAACCGTAAATTGTGTAAATATAATAGTGTGTTGTGCAAAAATAAAAATATGATTATGGATCACGTAATAAAATATAGATAGTTTTTTTAATTTCTCATATTTGTAGGGTGATTTTTGTAATTTTCATAAAAAGGTCTTCTTCCCCGCGTGAGCCGCCATTGGAGGAGAGAAATCACAGATCCGGCCTCCGCCTCCGCGTTGCCGCTCCCTCGCCTTGCCGCCTCCGCGTCGCCGCTACCTCTGCCTCCGGCCTCCGCCTCGCTCGCTCACGACGCCGCAACCAGATCTGGAGGAAATTCAATCGATCTACCTCGCTCGTTCACGACGCCGCAATAGATCGCTCGGCCTCGCTCCGGTGGCTCAATTGATTTGCCGAATCAATTAGATCTGGAAGAACAATCAACTACCGCAACCAATTATTGCACAGGAAGAACAATCGGAGGGAGGGAGGGAGAACGATGAGATCTGGAAGAACAATCAGATCTGGAAGAACAATCGGAGGGAGGGAGAAAGATGAGCGAAGCGGTGAGCGACGACGAGCGATGCCGGCGAGCGACGACGAGGACGAGAGAGCGAGAGGCCGAGCGAGCGAGATTGAGCGTCCGGAGAGATCGAGAGAACGAGAGGGAGCGGCGAGAGGATGAGCGTGAGAAGTATATATTGTGGTCATTTTACAAAAATGTCCGTAAACGTGGCTATTTCGCAAAATAAGCCTATTTTCATGGCTATTTTGCAAAACGCCCCACTTATTAATTGATATAGATAAAAAAAAAAGATACTACCATATTAATTCGGAATATGACATGTATGCGATATTAACGCCATTTTAATCTATAATATGACACGTATGTGAATAGCATCATAACCCGTTTCATTCCTCTGTTTTAGTATATATATATATATTTGTTTCCCTTAGTTTTTCTTACTAAAAATGTCTAATTAAATAACAAATTAAAATTTCTCTCCAATATATTTAAATAAAAACATTTTTTTTCTACATATACATATAAAAAAAATTCTCATTTTTTTGATATATTTTTTCTAATGTAATATCTATATCTATATCTATATAAACTCTTAATTTAGAAATGTTTATGCTGATGTGTCAACATTAGAGAGATTTTAGGGGTTTTGACCAATTATAATTTTATTTTTTCTCTTTAATCATCTTTTTTTTTAATTCTCTTTTTTTCTTCTTTTTCTTTTAATTTTCTTTTTTTTTTCTTTAATCCTACTAACTATCTATATCTATATAAACTCTTAGGATACGTTTGGTTAACTATTTACTTCCCGAGAAGTACAAAAACCAAGGGAGTGATTGACAATACATGTGTTTGGTACAAAAAATTAAAACTAAAAAACACAGGAATTCTAATTCCTGGGAATTGAAATTCCTCCAAAATAGTGGAATTCATCTTTACCATGAAGGGGTGGGTAAGATCTTCTTCTCCCATTTTTTTTTATCAAATCTCATTTTTATTTTAATTTTGATTAAGAAAATTTCCAATTTATCCCTATAATAAGAAGGCCATGTTAATAAATAATGGTCATAAGAGGAATTTTAAGTAAATTGCTATGAGATTTCCCCGTTCAACCAAACAAATTATAGGAATTGAGTTCATGTGAATTTATATTCAACCAAACATATTTTTATACTTCCCGGAAAGTAAAATTCATGGGAAGTTTATTTCATGGGAAGTAACTTCCTAGGAAGTGAAATTACCACGTTTAATCAAACGAGGCCTTAATTTAGAAGAATTTATACTGATGTGTCAAAATTAGAGAGATTTTAGGGGTTTTGACCAATTATAATTTTCTTTTTCTCGTTAATCATCTTTTTTTTAGCAACAACAGTCGAAATCAATAGCAAGTCAGCAACAATCGAACCGCGACCGAAGTGCCCAAGAACACCAAACGAACACAAGGCAAAACCGAACCGAGACAAATCGAAACAACAAATAGGGATTAAAAATCTAACCTTCTCTAGAATCAAGTATTCTCCTTTTATTTTAGGTCCTGTATCTTCAAAATATTTTACATATTGGATGAATCCATATCCGTAACATAGAAGAAAACAAAGACACCAGTTGCTTGAGTGTTTTTCAATATAGAGTCAGAAAATACTAGTCTCAAATTAAACATAATTGCCTTTTACAATACAAGAGTAATATCACACGATATCTACGAATACAATCACAAAGAAAGATGAATCAAATGCTGGAAGAACAAACTTGTACAGGATCATATTTCAGAATCATCGAAGAGTACATGGTATGTGCTGGCGGTATCTCCAGATCAAATCCAATTCATGGTACAGTGCGGAATCATCGAAGGGAGACTGGATTGTTGTAGGTGGTTTGCCGCTTCAATCAAGAATTTCAATAGAAAGGGCTTGAGACTGG
Organism: Persicaria tinctoria; assembly: GCA_037127255.1. Classification (NCBI taxonomy): domain Eukaryota; kingdom Viridiplantae; phylum Streptophyta; class Magnoliopsida; order Caryophyllales; family Polygonaceae; genus Persicaria; species Persicaria tinctoria. Next base: position 38,353,275 of record JBANSL010000019.1, on the reverse strand, counting down.
TGAACGCATTTAATTTTAGCGTTTTAATCTCTTTCTCTATATTTACATATTTTTTTTCTCTCTTCCCCTTTCTCTATTTTACAGGAGGGTTTACAAGAGCTGTTGGACCTAAAAATTCCATCTTTTCTCTAAAATTCTCTCTTTTCTCTATTTTGCAAAAGCGTTGTGCTTGCTCTAACTATCTATATTTATATACTATATTAATTTACGTCACATGTCCTCTCCATGTTCAGTGTTAATTGTGGAAATATTATTTACATAATATCATTTTGTTATGGTAACTATATTTTCTAATATTATTTTTTTGAAAAATATTCTAATATTAATTACTCAATATTATTTGATCTTACATTTTTTAACCATCTATATATAAACTCTTAATTTAGAAGAGTGTATGCAGAGGTATCAACATTGAAAAGATTTGAGGGGTTTTGACCAATTATAATTTTTTTTTCTCTTTAATCATCTTTTTTTTAAGGGTGATTTTGGTAGAGGGTTTTTTTTGAATATTCAATTAGGCACTTAGCCCCTAAATCAATTTAATTAGTTTTGCCCTAGATCCCTTCCCAATAGGGTGGGTTGGTCAATGGTCAACCGTTTGACCATTGACCGGTCAACGGTTGACCATTGACCAGTCAACGTTGACCGTTGACCAACCCATTTTGATGCCATTTATTTTATTTTATTTTTATTTTTTTTAGTGATGCCATATTTTACCATTTTGATGCCAAAATTTTACTATATTTTATTTTCACTTTGATGCCACTTTTCTAATGAAATGATTGGATGACACTTTTTTAATGTCACTTTTTTAAACATTGATGACATTTTTTGTTTACAGTAATGTCACGTTGATCATTGATGCCATTTTTTTTACTGTTAACGACAGATGCCACTTTTTTTAATGTCAATTTTTTGATGATATTTTTTTACCGTGATGTCATATTTTTGATGATATTTTTTCAAAGTAGTATTTTGATGACATTTTTTCCTTTGATGCCATTTTTTTTACTGTAGACTACTGATGACACTTTTTTATGTCAATTTTGTTGATGATATTGTTTTGATGCCATTTTTCTAATGTAATTATTTGATGCCGCTTTTTTTAATCAAATCGTTTGATGCAATTTTTTAAATTTAATTAATTGTATATCAATATATTTTCATCGATTCTACCTTTATTCACTGATGACACGTTTGTGGTTACACTTCATTGATGCAATCACTTGTGGTGGTATGTTTATTACAATTTTATTGATTGATGACATTTGTGATTATATTTTATTGATCTCAATCATTTGTGATGACATTGTTTGTGATTACACTTTCATTGATGCATTCACTTGTGGGGGCATGTTTATTACATTTTTATTCATTGATGACACAAGAGCGTAAATGTGATTAAACTTGATTGATGACATATTTTATTGATAATTTTTATTCATTGATGAAATTGTTTTATTAGTTTAATAGAATTGGTAAAATAGGAGCATAAAATGTGATGACACTTCATTGATGACATCTTTTTATTGATGGTTATTATTCATTACTGACATTAGTTATTACACTTCATTGATATCAATCGTTTCTGAAGACATCTTTATATAATTGATGATGACATAGGAATATAAGAGCTTAAAATGTGGAATCAAAATAGAGTCATCTTATTATACATATAAAAATATAAGGTATTTGAAACTATGACATTAATGTTTTATTAGCTATTTTATTGACCACTCAAATTTTCATCGCAAAAAGACAGACTTTGCCGCGAAAATAGGCGAAGGATTAAAAAATAGTCTATGCGGGATTTGAACCCGCATCAATGTGCTTGAGCACAATGCTCTACCAATTTGAGCTAATAGACTTTAATTTAGCACTAATAAAACAAGTGAAAGGGTTTAGTTAGCAAAGACAAGTTATAAACAAGTTGTTCAAGTAAGCATAAATAAGTAGAAGATGAGGTTCATGAAGCACATACCAAAATCAATGATGATTGAGCAACTTGCTAGGGCTAATTCAATGCCATTAGTATGCACTTGGCATCTGAATCGCTAGTTTCACTGCAAACTCAAGAAAGTATACAAACAAGGCCAAATGTCATGTAGGCAAACAACAAATAGAGACAGTGTAATTTGTGTACTGTTTTAAACAAGCATTTGATCAAACACGGTGAAAGAATGAGAGGTATAGACTAGACATTAGACACCAATTTAAAATCCTTGAATCAGATTTTATTGTCACAGTTTTAAGGTCTATATGTCAAGCTGTTAAAATGTGGTCAGAATTGCTTGCCTCCAGGCTCCAATAAGTTCAATGACAGCAAAAAATGACAGCAGCAGAAGAAGCATAAATGATAAACCACATGTCCCCATCCACCTTAATTGACAAAAGCAAAGCAAAAATCGACCAGGCCAAGAATTCAATTAAAAGCAAAAATCGATCAGGCCAAGCAAAACAAAACCGACAGCAGCAGACTAGAAGAATACAATTGCCAACATCAAAATACGAGAAGCTAACCACCACACTGCAGAAAATGCTATTTACATGCCAATTTGGCATCACAATGAGGAGCCACGAGAATGTAATTTGGCATCACAACAGCAAAACACGAGAAGCTATTTTTAGCCCAAATTTTACATTTGAAAATTTTCTTTACGAAAACATGTCAACATTCAGAGAGGATATATACATGTCAACAAAGAAATTAAAGCAGTGCATGTTTCGAATGCCTTTGTAACTAATTCCACTTAATTATTATTTAAGATACATCTAAAATAAAAACAACTACATAATTCAAAGATGAGCTGCAATATGCACAAATGATAAATACCTCATTCAAGCGCTCAACTCACTGCATTTTATGCAGCATCCATCGATCAATTAACATTTTATTTTTGGCTTAAGTTGTCTTAGCTTTCAGTGTTGCCTCTTCAATCTGTATCTTCAGTTCAACAAATTTGAACTCTAAATTTGAAAATTTCCCCTAATTTTGAAACCCTAATTTCCTCTCTCTCAGGCTCTGCAGCAGAACATTGAGAATCTCAAGTCAATGATCATTGAATTGAGTTACATCAAGGTTGCGCATCATAATAAACAAAAATCCACACAATTCCAAGTTCAAACAACTTGTTTACAAAGGCAATAAACATGCGGATCTCAACAGTGATGATACAGTTTGACATTAAAGCCTAATTTGAACAGCTTAACACAGTACGACACAAATAACCAGTACATTAACAGGAAAACTAGATAAATCCATCACTTGAGTAAGACATAAACATTGGCCAACCCTAAACTAGTAAAAACACACCAGATCCGAGTTCCGGCATATGAAAGAATCCGATCTAGAATCAATCGTATCAAGAAAAATAGAAACAAAATTCTAGGACAGATTACGCAGAAGCAAACATGATTTATCACGAATCAATAGAGTGGAAAATAGGGAGACACACAAGAAATTAGGACGAAAAGAAGATGCAAAAACCAAATACATACCCGAAAACGCCGTCATTGGACCTCACTTGGAGAAACTTCACCGAAAAACGGATGAAGGAAGACCGACGACGGCGCAACCGGAAAAGGAAGGAGGAAAGAAGGACACACTGGCCGAAGGTAGATGGAAGACAACATCCATGGACGCCGGATCTGAGCAAGATGGGTGACTGGAGCGACTAGATCTAGGCGACAAGCTTCAGATCTGGTGTACACGAACCAGATCGGCTATGGCGCTGCGGTACAATGAAGGCTCGGGTCTGATGGAGGCGCGGCGGTCGATTAGGGTGGAATCCGGAGGGAGGAGAAGCCATAAGCGGAAGAATCGACGATCGCTCGACTTCTGAGAGGAAAGAGATAGAGAGGGAGGAGAGCGGCTTGATAACCCATAAACAATTATTAGAGTTTACACTCGCTTAAAAAAACAATTAATGGGCCTAACTACCTAATCAAACCTGCTAAAAGATCTAAATCAGCAAATTCTTTTTTTTTTTTAATTCTCCTTTTTTCTTCTTTTTCTTTTAATTCTTTTTTTTTCTTTAATCCTACTAACTATTGGGCTTCATTCAAAACATTGAATTCAATCTAATATACTTATTGGGTTTAACTCAAATTCATTTACTAACTATCTATATTTATATACTATATTAATTTATGTCATATGTCCTCTCCATGTTCAAATTTATTTGTGAAAATATTATTTACATAATATCATTTTATTATCGTAACTATATTTTCTAATATTATTTTTTTGAAAAATATTCTAATATTAATTACCCAATATTATTTGATGTTACATTTTTTAACCAATGTGATTAATTCAAAACTTTTATCTTTCACTATTTATTATTTATTTTTCTCTTTATCTCTTTAACCCAAGTGTATTTTTTTCTATTATTTTTAACACATTTACTAATCAATTGGTGTAATTAAAAATATTGAATTAAATCTATTGTCTATGAATGGGTCGTGTATTTTTCTCGTACGTACTAGTTACTATTTAAATAACAAATTTAATAATTTTTCTAAGGTATTTAAAAAAAATATTTTTTTCATATATACATGTAAAAAAGTTCCTGGGTCGTGTTTGACTGTTTGGAGGTTCAAGTTTTAGTAGAGCCGTACAGTGAAAGTAGATTTTATGTTAGTGATTGTTTGATTACTAAGGTGAGGAAGAATGGAGGGTATGAAACGCATGTAGAAGCACGTGTGTGAGTAATTAGGTTTGAAAAGAGGTTGATAGATATGGTGATTCCATAGTTTGCATACAGAGACGTCCATTTCTTTCTCTATCAATTCGTTGCGGACCTTGCGGTCCATTTCTTTCTCTATCAATTCGTTGCGGTCCTTACGGATGAGTAGTAAGTTTTTGAGGAAATGGTAGTAAATACCACAATTTCTAAAATCTTTGGAAAAATGTCATCATTTTAGGAAAATTTGCAAGAATGCTATTTTTTTCCAAATTTTGTAAAAATGCTAAGGTAAACCCTTCCCCAAAACCTGTTATCCTAGGTTATTATGCCCAAAAAATAAAAATAAAAAATTACAGGCATTGTCAAGGTTCCCGGATCTGAGTGGTTGCCGATGGTGTTCGCCGGGGGGCTTGGTGGAGGGGGTGTGTGGTGGTCGGTCTCGGCCTGGATCTGGCCGGAGGTGGGCTCTGGCGCTCTGGGCTGTTGCTGTTCTCTCTCCTCTCCCTCGCTCTTGCCTTTTTCTCAGATCTGGGCGTTGGTAAGAGTTTCTCCGCCGCCGCTTGTCCGAGGTTGGTTGTCAGGCTGATAGGGGGTGGTCTTAGGTGTGAGCCAGGCGAGATGGGGCTAGTAATGTCGGCCTTCCTGGTTCGACGGATCGCTGCAGCGGGATGGCTGTTCCTCGGCGGTGGTGTGGTGGGTGGAAGGCCGGCCCCAGGGTGAGGCCGGCGGCGGTGGAAGGCGTGGGCGCCACTTGCTCTCTCGGTCTCTACTTCGTCTTCTTCGTCCCTGTTCTCTCTCACATGCCGCTTGCTCTCTCTCTAAATCTTTCTTCGTCCCTGTTCGTCTTCTTCGTCCCTGGTTTGAGGTTCGAATTGGGTGACAGGGGTTTGACATTGGGTGACACGGGTTTCCATTTTGTAGAGAAGGGTTCCGAAATGGGGTGATAGGGGTTTGACATTGGGTGACAGGGGTTTACATTTTGTAGAGAAGGGTTCCGAAATGGGGTGACAGGGGTTTGACATTGGGTGACAGGGGTTTCCATTTTGGAGAAAAGGGTTCCGAAATTGGGTGACAGGGGTTTGACATTGGGTGACAGGGGTTTCCATTTTGGAGAGAAGGGTTCCGAAATTGGGTGACAGGGGTTTGAAATTGGGTGACAGGGGTTTCCATTATGAAATTGGGTGACGAGGTGTGGAAATTGGGATGTGTTGATGTCGTAGGTGGCCGATTGAAGGAGGTGAGTGACAGGGGTACAGTGACATGGGTTAGTCTGTTAGGTGACAGAGGGAGATGAATATAATTTGTAAACTGACTCTGTTCGTCTGATGGAAATTGCATGAAACAAATGGTGAGGACAAAATACACAGAGGAAAGAGAGTGGCTGAGAGAGAGAAGATGAGTCAAATCGTGAGGAAGAAGAAAGGCAGGCCGTGAAGATAGATCTGGCAGCTAGGGTGGCGGCTGAGTCGAACTCCGGCCACCGCAACCATCATCGGCGGGATACTGAGGAGGAGGAGCGGCGAGAAGCTTGTCGGAGCCTCCGGCGATGGAGTTTTGTCAGGTACGACCTCATCGACTACGACGACGAAGACTACTTAGATGACGACGATGACGAGTTCGACGAGGATGACAATACAGACGCGGAGGACGGCGACCGGAAGAGAGAGAAGAAGCTCAAGTTTGTGCTCAAGCTTCCGAATTGTTCCAGACTCTGAAGGTGAAGGGGACGAAGAAGATGAAGAAGAGGAGGAAGAAATTAGGGTTGTGAAAATCCCCCACCAAAACTCTCTCTCTCCTTTTGACAACCTGTAACCGGTTTAGCCCTTCCCTAGTTTTATTTGCAAAAATACCACCAATGGTAGATGTGCAAATTTTCCAAAAAAGTGGTATTTTTGCAAACCCACAAACAAAAAGTGGTATTTGTGCAAATAGCCCTAAGTTTTTCTCTATCAGTTTTTTTTTAACAAACAAAAATACAACGAAGGTACAAAATACAAACAAAGCGCTCTACAAAGCGAAACTAAACCTAACTAAACCAGAAGAGATGAGGAGGTAGACGACGAACGAAGCCAAGCGCTACCCGGGAGCAATACCGCAGGCTAGTGGTACATCAGGAGTCACCTGTGGACAGTGAAGACGAACCTCCAAGGAAACAGTCTTCCGGGAAAAGGAGACACCTCGATACACACTGCCACGACCCCAGCCTGGCCTGTCCCAAATACGAACAGCCAGAACCCCATCAACCGGAGAAGAAAGTCCAGTCCCCAAAACGCATAGCCACACATCGCCTGAATCGAACGCACCAAGACCCTAGCGGGATTTAAGCTAACCCTACCGGGATTTATTTATTTAAAGCTAGTTATAATATATAATGTTTATATAAGTACCAAAGAATAATTATATAAATAGAAAAAATATTTATATATTTATTCAACAATACTTAAATTTTTTTACTGTATTTTATTTTGATTGTCTTTAATTTTCTAAGGGCTGTTTTAGGCCAAAGTCAAAGACTTGGGCCCAAAGTACAAAGAGAGGGCCCATTTGGCAAACCTGTGGCAACCAGAATTAGGCAGACACACAAGGGGTACTGGACGGTGGAACCGTGGAAGGGATTAAGGGCAAGTAGCCTCCAACGCCGGAGTAGGCAAGCCCCACGGAGGACAAACGTCGCCTGAACAGCCCCGGGGGAGGGAGGGAAGAACAATGACGGATGTGGGTCTCACCAGAGAGGATGGAATCGATGGAGTTTTCCGATTTGAGGGTTATTCGGATCCGACAAAGGCCAGACCCGGAGACCAAGCCGTCGACCACCCACAACCGAGAAAGCGAGCGGCATGGGATGGAGGACCTAGGTTGGATGAGATCGAGTCTCCAAAGAAGATAGGTTGAAGACGACATCGATTACAAGTCTGAGAGCCACACCACAGGACGCGGAAATGGAACCAGGGAGATTAGCCCCAATTAAACCCGAGGGAGTAAAGAATGGAGGAGGAGACCAAGGAAACAACTAAAGCCCCAACTCCAAAAACAGTTTCTAAATGAAATTCGACTACCGATTAACAAATTTAGGGTTGTAAACGAGCACGACCCCCAATAGGGGCCACACTGAGACAACAAATTGGCGGAGACATCACACCACCGAGGTGGCTAAGGCTACATTGAGGCAGCCGTAACCAGGCCGGGAGTGGACTCAGAGGCGGAGGGAACAAGACCGGACGCACAAACGAGGGGAGGAGCAGCGAAGCACCCACCCACGAAGAATCCGAAAGCACAAGGACCGAGGAGGTCAAGTGATGGCTCCCGGAGGAGGTTTGGGCTCCCGAAGGAGGTTTGGACTCCCAGAGAAGGATGTTATGGCTCCCGGAGGAGGTTTGGCTCCCGGAGGAGAAGACTCATGGATGAGTACTAAGTTGTTGTTGCTTTTTTTTTTCACATCAATATGTTTATAAAATCTTTTATTTATTTATTTTTTAAGGAAAATGATAATGCATATTTCATATAGACATTATAGGTGTTTCTTATTGCTATTAGGTATTGGTTTTGCTATGTTTTGAGTCTAGTTCCGTTTATTAGTTGTGAAGTATTTGAGTTCAAAATCTATGCATTTTCAGTGTTTATTATGCAGAATTACATTTCGACCTTGGCTGGACTATGGAAAGAGCTTAAGAAGCATGTTTTGGAGCACATGGGAGCTAAGGAAGAGCTAAGGAGGAGCAATGAGGCACGTCATTGGAATTCGTTGAAGGAAAATGAGGAACATTGAGCACTGCAGGAACGGTGCCCGCCGCCCCTTGCACGACGCCTGCCGTTGCCCCAGATCCCGAATACGCGGTTTTGGATTCGAAGACAATTAATTTATATTATTTTCTATTAATTCTCCTAGGTTTTTTGCCGACCCTTGAGGACTCTATTTAAGTTATTCTGAGTTTATTTCAGCCGGGTGTGGCTATTGTGTAAAACTATGAACACCATTATAGAGAGAGAGAGAGAGAGAGAGAGAGAGAATTGGCCTATGAGTTGCTAAACTCATAGTTTCGCCTATGATTTAAAGACATGGTTGTTTGGATTGTGAGGATTTGAGTTTATTTGATTATTCATGTTTTTAGTTATCATCTTGTGCTTAATTTATATTTGTGTTCCTTTCTATGCCCGATCAACATGTTAGGAATTGCATCTTTAGCTATGAATTCGTTGTTGTTTTCTTGATAGCAAACAAAGGTATTGATGATAGTGATGTCTCTTTGTCTTTGTAGTGGATGATTTTAGTTGATCTATGTTGAGGATATTTGATTAGGATTGAGTTCGGTATGCGCCTATCTGTCTTGATTGAATAGAGTCAATGTGCCAATTGGTCTTGATTACTTAAGTTCTTAATGCCATTCTTTAGTGATATCGAATAAGATGATTGAATCTCTGCGGATCTCTCAACTTTAGTCAAGTAGACCTAAAAATATGAATAATTGATAAATCAATCCGAGGGCCATGAATTCCAACCATTTTCAGAGAATTACAGCTGAAATGTTCTTTATACCTTGATATCAATCTGCTTTGTGATTTGCAATTTAGTTACTTTTATATTTGCTATTTGTCTAAAGGTTATTGCTTTTCCTTTAAAGAGTCATGTCTAGAGTTATTGAATAGGAAATCACTTCTCCCTGTTGGTTCGACACCGGAATTTCTTGCTATACTAGTAGTTATTTGGTTTAAAAATTGCTTGATTGCCTAATCTATTGGTTGTATGTTTAAGTTTGGATTTTTTTATCACTAGTTTGAGAAGGGCAAATTTCCAATGACATTCGCCCCGCATCAAACTTCTTGGCACCATTGCCGGGGAGAAGAAAGAAGTCTGCTTTTCTTTAACTCTATCAATTACTCTTTATTTTTAGTCTGTTTTGTCTTTGCATGGTTCAAACTAGATCTTCTAATTCATCGCCTTTGTCTTTTGATCCCGAGGTTGAAAGATCTTTTCGATTAAAGTGGAGGATCGAATTTGAAACGAACGAAGAGATGGTAGACATTGTTGTTAATCCGCCAAGAAGGAGCCTGACAAACTTAAAGGAACCTGATTTGAGTGCTCAACCACTTGCAATTAGTTTTCCTGATCTCCCTGAGGGTTCAAGATTTGAGTTCAAGTCAAATTGGTCATCTATTTTGCCTTACTTTCATGGATTGCATGGGGAGGAGCCAAACAAGCACCTTGTTACTTTTGCAAGCGTACGTGATAGACTGAGACCATAAGGCCTGTCTGATGACCAATTGATGCTGAGAGTGTTTCCTTTTACTTTGAAAGATGCTGCAAGTGATTAGCTTTACTACCAACCCCAAGAGAGCATTACTACTTGGGTGCAATTGAAGAAAGCTTTCCTGTAAAAGTACTTTCCCGCGACCCACCTCAACAAACTCAAGAAGGAGCTGTCCAGTATTGAGCAATCACCTACGGAGAGTCTTTATGAGTATGTCGAGCGGTTCAAGAAGCTTAAGGGTAGTTGCCCGCAACACGGTATACCCGAGGATGATCTAGTACTATATCTTTATGAAGGCTTGCTTGACACCGACAGGAGTTTCATCAATGCTACTAGCGGAGGAGATATTTTGGATAAAACACATTAGGAAGCAATGCAGATTTTTGAAGGGTTGGCTAATGCATCACAACAATATGGGAGATACCAAGGAGTTAGAGGATTTCATAAGTTGGATAGTTCGAAAGATGGACACAAGGATGATATCGATAGGCTTATGGAAAACGTGAACAAGATGACTATCCAAATGAATCAACCCCATCAGCCTAGACCTTGTGGAGTTTGTGGAGATCCAACTAATCTGAATGATAAGTGTCCCTTGATTCAAGATGGCACAGCTGAAGAAAATGCTATGGATTATGGACCTCGCCGCAACTTTGGTAACAATTATAACCGAGGCTACAATTCAAACTACCAAAGTGGATTCTATGAGAGAGGCCAGCAGCAACAAGTTCCTTTTCAAAGAGGACAATATGAGAATCGTCCTAGAAACACTCAACAAGATGACAGAGACGAGACACTAAGGTTTCTATTGGACAAGATGAGCGTTCAAGAGAAGTTGTTGAGTCAAATGACTAAGGAGATTGGTGAATTTAAAGCGAAAGATTCGGAGAAGTTGCCATCACAAGTGGTAGTGAATCCGAAGGAAAATGTAAGCGTCATGATCCTTAGAGGAGGTAAACAAGTGAATACACCCACTAGGAATGTTGAACAGAGGCCTAGAGAGGAAGTTGATTTGGGCAAAAAGGACGAAGAGATGGAATTAGAGACACACTGTGAAAACGGCGCCCGCCGCCCCTCGCCATGGCGCCCGCCGCCATCTCCTTTGACGGATCTGACTTCTGACGTTGTTCAATCCCCGAAGAAAGCTTCCAAAGAGTGGTCTTATGAGGTTTCAAGACCTGCACCACCCTTTTCTCATGCCTTAAGATCTTATCGTAAGTGGGAAGATGAACAAATTCTTTATGACACCTTTGCTCATTGTGAGGTAAATATTCCACTCTTTAATTTAATCAAGATTGTGCCTCACTATGCGAAAATTTTGAAAGAGTTATGCACAATGAAGCGCAAGCAAAGGACGGGAAAGAAATAAAAGGTAAGTTTAAGCGAAAATGTTTCTGGTTTTCTTCAGAAACGATTGCCTGAAAAATGCGGAGATCCAGATATGTTTACTATATCATGTGCGATAGGTAATGCTAGCTTCACCAAAGCTATGTTAGACCTAGGTGCTTCAATTAATGTTATGTCCTATAACTTATATATGTTTTTGGGTCTCAATTCATTATCTGAAACTGGTGTTACTATACAACTCGTTGATCGCTCTAGTATTAAGCCTAGAGGAGTTGTTGAAGATTTGTTGGTAAAGGACAACCTCCCGGAGTTACTTATGTCAAGGAGGAATCGAAGGATGCTATTGATGGCTATGTCAGAAAAGTTCCTAAAGTTCCACCCCTCATTCTGAAAAGGACAAGTGTGGGGGATCTTGGCGGAATAATTTGATCAAGATTGCATCACGTCGAGCCAAAGACGTGAAACAAAGGCGCTTCTTGGGAGGCAACCCAAGGTAGTTAGGTAGTATTTCTATTTCTTTTGCATTTGTTTTTTTTTCAATTCAATAAAGTATGATCAATCGTGTCAACGTATTTTGGAAGTTACGGTAAGTGAGACCGATGTTGGGTTTAAATTTTGATTGATTGCAAAGACGGAGTGCATTCTGTGGGCACGGCGTCCGCCGCCCCTACCATAGCGCCCGCCGCCTACGTGTCCGCCTGACGAATCCGAATTTTGGTATATTTTGGAAAGGGAAGTTCTATATTTATGATTTTAATTATTTTCCGAGTTATTTTAATTTTCTTAGGACTAGATTATTTTCTTCTATTTTTGGTTTTAGGACTAGATTATTTCCTATTTACTTTAGGTTAGATTATTTTTTCTATCTTAGGATTAGTATTTTATCTTTTATTTATTTTCTATTTTGTTTTAGGATTAGATATTTCTTTTTAAGATTAGTTTCTTTATTTCCTAGGATTAGAGTTTTATCTATTTCTATTCCATTATATCTATATCTAATAATTTTTTTCTCTTTTTGATAGATTTCCTGCCAACGTACCATATAATATCTCTCCTTGTTTGTGGACCAATTAAACTTGCTCCAGCGGAATCTCAAGAATACCAAAAGCCTACTAGAATCCAATCCGACTGCCTAAAGCCTTGTGTTTCAATCGATTCAATCCACTAAACCACTTTCCGCTACTACCCTACATCCACAACATATCGATCTGGAAATGTAGTATGAATGGCAGTGATCAGGTTAAGGGTAGAAGTTGGGTTACTTGGAACCCTGAAGTCTTTGAAGTTGAGGTGATACAGGTGCACGAACAATTCATTCACTGTGTAGTAGAGAGTAAAGATAAAGCTTTCCGTTTCATGGTCACATTTGTATACGCATGTAGCTTCAAACACGAAAGGGTGTCGTTGTGGAATGAAATCAGAAATATTGCAGCAGCCATGAACTCGCCTTGGATGTTGTTATGAGATCTAAATTGCATTCTGGGAGTGGAGGATAAATGGCCAATTAAGAGGGCTTTCCCAGAAGAATTTGAAGAGCTTAAATCTATCATGGAAGACTGTGGTCTTGAAGACCTTGCCTATTCAGGAGCTGCTCTCACTTGGAATAACAAGCAAGGGGGAGAAACTAGAGTTGAGCGGAAGTTGGATCGAATCCTGGTCAACGATCACTGGTTAGAGGAATACGAGGACTCTAAGGGTTTCTTTGACACCCCTAGGTTCTCTGATCATTCACCAGCTGTAGCTATTCTTCGCAACAGGAAATGCAACAAGCGATATCCGTTCAAGTACAAGAACTTTTGGGGCAAAGAAGCTAAGTTTCTGGATATTGTCAAGCATGCGTGGCTAATTGATAATGGTGGTTCAAAGCAACTGAAATTAGTACAGAAGCTTGAAAGTGTTAAGGAGGCACTTAAGCCTTGGGACAAAGCTCATTTTCCTGAACTTCAGACTCAAATTAGCCTAAACAATGGGGCTTTACACGAGCTGCAGATTCAGCTTCAACAATGTCCATGGGATGTACAACTATTGTTGAGAGTAAAAAAAGCGGATGAAGAGCTGCGTAGCAATGTAGCAAGGTTGATTAGCCTTACAACTTAAAGAGGTAAGCCGTACTGGCTTATTATGGGTGAAGAAACATCCTCCATCTTCTATAGAAGCGTGAAAGAAAGGAGAGCTAGAAACGCTATTGTGGTAATGACAGACGAACGTGGGAACAAGTTACAGGAGGAATGGGAGATCAGAGCTCATATTCTTCGATTATTCATGGACCTACTCTCTTCCTCGGCCGCCTCCGCGCACTTCCTACAGCTTGAATCAGGCCATCAAATTAGAGATGAGGAATAGGATTTGATGGTCAGATTGCCTAGCTATGACGAGATCAGAAAGTGCATATGGAATATTGGGGTTAATAAGTCTCCTGGACCCGATGGATTCGGTAGCCAGTTCTTCAAAGATGCTTGGCAGATCATTGGGAAGGACACGTGTGAAGCTGTTAGAGAAATATTCAGAAACGGAAGGGTGCTTAAGCAGATTAATGCAACCTTTATTAGCCTCTTGCCCAAGGTTGCTAATCCAACGTTGGTCAAGGACTTGAGGCCGATTTCTTGTTGCAACACAGTCATGAAAGCTATTTCGAAAATCATTGTTGGGAGACTCAAGAGTAAACTAAACGAGCTGATTTCAGAAAACCAAGGGGCATTTATTCCTGGAAGAGATATGTCTCATAATTGTGCTGTAGCACTCGAGGTGGTGAATGGGTATGGAACGAAGAGAGTTTCCCCAAGGTATACGATCAAAGTTGACCTCCAGAAGGCTTATGACTACTTGAGCTGGGATTTCATTCGAGCTACCCTTGTATATCTCAACTTCCCTAGCTCTATGGTGGAGCTTATCATGGAGTGCGTTTCTACTCCATCGTTCTCTATCCTGATCAATGGAGCACCAGAGGGATTCTTTCCTGGAAAATGGAGTATCCGAAAGGGGGACCCGTTGTCTCCTTATCTGTTTGTGTTATACATGGAAGTCCTTCACAGAATGATACAGAAAGCCACATCAGCCCCATGTTTCAAGTTCCACCCGAGATGCAAAGCTATGAAGTTTGCACACCTCGCATTTGCTGATGATCTTTTACTGTTCTGCCATGCTGATTTGGTGTCAGTTAGGATTCTGAAGGAGTGTCTGGATGAGTTCTTCTCTGTTTCTGGGCTGAAAGCGAATAATGAGAAAAGTACAGTTTTTATATCTGGAGTGACAAATAGCGTGGCCGAGTCTATTGTTCAGCATCTGGGCTTTGTGCAAGGGAGCCTTCCGATCAAGTACCTGGGTATTCCTCTCCATTCGAAAACTGTAAAGGTGCATGAATATGGTGATATGTTTGGGAAAATTGAGAATCAGATTCAATATTGGGCCGCTAGAAAGCTATCTTATGCTGGGAGGTTGCAACTTGTGAAAGCCGTTTGTACTAGAGTTTTCACATTCTAGAGCCGAGTCCTTATACTCCCTAAAGGAGTCGTTCATGGAATGGGAACAATGAAGGGCATAAGCATCTTGTGGCTTGGGACTGCGTCACCAAGCCTTTAGCTGAGGGTGGCCTGGACATTAGAGAGATTTTGGCTTGGAATAGAAGCGTCCAGGCCAAGCTGCTTAGAGATCTGGCTCTTGCTACTCCAAGCATTTGGTTTAGATGGTGTGTCCATAATCACCTTAGGGGCGAGGATGTGTGGGAGGTCAACCCTAAAGTTGATAACTCATGGATATGGAAGAGCATTCTAGAGACAAGAAATGAAGTCAGATGCGCATTACCAGCTGCCACCGACCAGCCGTTGTCAAGTCAAGGAGAGTAAGATTAATATCTTTCTCAGGCAATACGAGCTATTCAAGATGAATCCTGATGAGACAGTAAAGGAGATGTTTACGAGATTCACTCAAATTGTAAACAACCTCGACTCACTTGGAAAAACCTTCTCCAACCCAGAGAAAGTTCGGAATGTTCTTAGGAGCCTCCCAAAAATCAAGTGGGGTCCCAAGGTTACTGCAATTGAGGAAGCTCAAGATCTCTCTACACTACCATTAGATGATCTTCTCGGAAAACTTATTACTCATGAGATGATACTAAATGAGGAAGATGGAGAAGTACCCTCAACAGCAAAGAACCTTGCTCTCAAAGCTAAGAAAGATCACTCACAATCTGAGAGTGATGAATCAGACGACGAGGTTGATCCCTTTGCTTTCATCACACGGGGATTAGCTCGAATTCTGAAGATGAAAAAACAATTTTCCAACCGTGAAAATGCTGATTCATCTAGATTCAAAGGCAAGTCTCCCAACATGTCAAAGAAGCCAAAAATGATAACATGTTTTGAGTGTGGCGAGACAGATCATCTCGTAAAGGAGTGTCCTATGAAGAAAAGAAATAAGTTCAAGAAATATGAACAAAAGAAAAAGGCTATGCTTGCAACCTGGAGTGACTCAGATTCATCAAGTGACTCAAACACTGAAAAAAAGCAGGCAAATCTCTGTCTTATGGCTGAACATGAAGGATCACATACTCAAGACCTTGAACAAGTGGTAAGAAACCTAATGTCTAGCCCTCCCGATGTTCTTTCTGAAGTCATAAGAAATATAATTTCTAATGAAGATGCTTACAACAGTGAAATCAACACCTTGAAGGAAAAGCTGATAGATCAACAGAAATGCATTAGTGATATGTCGCTGGAAATGAAAAATCTTAAAACATCTCGGTCGGCCCTTGACATTAAAGTCAAGGTCTTGAGCTCAGAAAATTATGATCTCAGACAAAACCTCTCCTCTCTAAAGAATCGTAATGAGGATTTAGAGAAAGAGAAGGCAAAGCTAACCGATAAGTGTCAAGACCAGCAGACTTCACTCATTCAGTTCACCAGATCTAAAGCCAATCTTGATAAGATATTGGGTGAACAACAACTCTCTATTAGTAGGAGTGGTATTGGATACAACAAGAACTTTCCAAAGAAACCTAGTACCACTTTTGTTAAAGCTAAAGGCTATTGGCGTTCACCTACTTGCTTCCACTACTGTAAGAAAGGGCATGTTAAGGAAACTTGTCCATGTAGGCGAAAATATCCTTACATCATTAGAAATACATTTCCAGTTCGACTTAATGAGCAGATAAAACAAGTTTGGGTTCCTAAGGGGCAAGACTACCCAATATGGTCTATCCTCAATATGAATCTAAAACTATGTATTGGTCTAGCCGGAAAGGTTGATGTTTGTATTGCAGGATATCATCAAGAACAAAGAGCCAAAATGGATAATGGACAGTGGATGCTCACGACACATGAGTGAAAAGAAATCTCTATTCCAAGATCTTAAGGAACAAACCACTGGAACAATTACTCTTGGTTATAAAGGGAAGTGTAACATTATTGGTATTGGTAATATTGGTAATTCAGAAAGTTGCATTAAGGATGTTTATCTTGTTGATGGATTAAAGTATAACCTCTTGAGTGTCTCTCAGTTGTGTGACAAAGGAAACAAAATTGGATTTGACAGACACAAGTGTGAAGTCAGGAATGAAGAGACTGATGATTTGATCCTCATTGCTCACAAGCACAACAACACCTATGCCGTAAATGCTAACCATATTACAGGTACAAAACTCAAGTGTCTCAAGGTCTTGACAGAAGACCCCAGCCTATGGCATAGAAGACTAGGTCATGTAAGCATGCACACCCTCAATAAACTTAAAACAAAAGATCTTGTTAGAGGATTGCCTGATCTGAACTTCAAGAAAGAAGATCTATGCAATGCATGCACAAGAGGTAAACAGACACGCAATTCCTTCAAACCTAAAAAGGTT
Organism: Persicaria tinctoria; assembly: GCA_037127255.1. Taxonomy (NCBI): domain Eukaryota; kingdom Viridiplantae; phylum Streptophyta; class Magnoliopsida; order Caryophyllales; family Polygonaceae; genus Persicaria; species Persicaria tinctoria. Next base: position 38,336,158 of record JBANSL010000019.1, on the reverse strand, counting down.
GTAAGTTCCTCTCGCCCTCTTCAATTGCTACATATGGACTTGTGTGGACCTATGCGTGTCAAATCTCCAAAGGGTAAACAATACATCCTGGTTATTATTGATGATTTCTCTTGTTTTACATGGATCTTCTTTTTAAGAGAAAAATCAGAGGCTTTGCTCGAGTTTTCTAAACTTTGTAAGGAGTTGCAGACCTTGAAAAACATACCTATTGTCTCCATTAGGAGTGATCATGGTAGAGAATTTGATCAACTTAAATTTGATTTGTTTTGTGCTAAATATGGAATTTCACACAACTTTTCAGCACCTAGAACTCCTCAACAAAACGGAGTTGTGGAACGAAAGAACCATACTTTGGAGGACATGTTTAGGACAATGCTTTTGGAAAATGGTTTGCCAAAATTCTACTGGGCTGAGGCCGTTAATACGGCCAACTACATCTTGAATCGATGCTTAATTTGCCCCATTTTGAAAAAGACTCCTTATGAACTTTTCAAAGGAAGAAAGCCTAGTATTTCCTACTTCAAACCTTTTGGATATACTTGCTTTGTTCATAACAATGGCAAAGATAACCTTGAGAAATTTGATGCACGTAGTGATGAAGGTATCTTCCTTCACTACCAAAAACACAGGAAATAGCCACGGTCAAATAGCCACGAATTGGCCACGAATTGCCGTGGCTAAACGGTTTAGCCACGGGCATAGCCATGAATTTGACGTTCGTCGCCATTCGAGGCTATATGCCTCGACGCTAACAGCCACTGAAACAATATCCGTGGCTAATAGCCACGATCTGACAGTTCCGTGGCTACGTCTGTGGCAGGGTCATACCCGAGGAATTCGTGGCTATAGCCACGACATTAGCCACGAGCAGACCGTGGCTGATGTCGTGGCCTCGCACGTGAGAGTCTCCATTGAGGCACACCGACTGTCGTGGCTATGCCCGTGGCTAATGTCGTGGCATGCATGTGGCTATGGTCGTGGCTACAATATATGCTCGTGGCTATGACCATAGCTATTGTCTGTGGCTAATGCTTGTGGCTAATATCGTTGTCACATCTCATTTAAATCTTTAAATATAATATAATTATTTAATAATGCTGGGCACATAAATATATTAAAATAATATATCATTTACATAATTTGTTCATTCTAAACACATCCAACACACAACCACGTGTTCAACCAACCAAAACACAAGCATAAATTCGACTATCCAAAACACAACTAAAACAATGATATCTTCTTCTTGTAGTATGCCAACGCATTTCCTGTCTGCCCTATCCTGCCAATAGAGATGGAAAAAAGCATGAGGTGCTCACTTTAATGATTTCAATTGAAGAATATCCTCGATCAACATAGTCGTCCATGAATAAATTATTTGTATCTGGACACTAAAATAAACAGAACAAAATAGCAGGGTTACAAACTAACGAATGGAAAAATGAGAAGATATACATGTAATATAAAAGATATACTCTCTTGCAAAACATAATTAACGGAAAAACAGTCATTGATCCTAAAATAGTCAAGTATGGATCCTCACTTCACTTCTGGCAGTGTATACTATGCAAGACAGAGGTCAAGAAAGGAAGAACATAATTATTAACCAATGCAACAGGAAAGTAAAATTTAAAAGAGCATTCTACACATATATATATATATATATATATATATATATATATATATATATATCAACTATAAAACAAGTTTCGTTGACTCTTCTCATGAAAAGGTCAGTTTGGCATTATATTGGTGGGCTGAAATCTTCTTCACATACATAAAAAAAAGGGTTGGCAAATCATATTAACCCCACAATAATATACTCCGTATTACACGGTTCTTAGTAAATTAAATACTAATGATTGACCTCAGAAAAAATTCAACATTTGGATAAGGACAATTTAGAAAATTTTAGAGCTTATGAGTGTCTTATAAACTGTAAGCAATATCAAACATGAACAAACCTCAAATAATCATCTACTTCCAATATATGGTTAACAATAATAGAACGTGAAAAATTGGTTGGCATATAGAAAGAAAATAGAAGTAAACCTGATAACAAGGAAATTTAAACCGTCAAGTTGATAATCACGAAGCTTTCCACTCCTAACCATTCAGGCTGCTCATTAAGCTTCCTCAGACTCACTTCAACACAGATGTTTACCCGTTTATAAGAAACAATCATATCAGTGCTACATATTAAATGTTGACCAAAGGGAAACTAAGTTGTAGAATAACAAGCTTCATCACATATATAATGAAAAGTTGAAAACAATAAAAATAATCTATACACTCAACCAGAAGTTAGAACAGCATAGATAGAATATACCCCGACACGAAATCAGTTCGGTACCAGCAGAGCTTGGAGATCTTTCTCATATAAGGACTCTAGATCTTCACTCCAACCAGGTAATTTATTTATTATTAAATGAATAGAAGTCCTGCACTTTGTTACTTTAATTTATCTAGTATTCGTATTTTTTAATAATTTTTCATTTTAAGAAATTGCTTAGCTGCGTCTATGAAACTCAACTACTTCCATCTAACACTTGGAAGCTTTGAGTTTTTTATTTCTTCCGTTTTCTACAATTCCAAACATATTGTACGAGTCACTGAGTTTGAGTTCTTTATTTCTTCCGTTTTATACAATTCCAAACATACGTTCAGACGGTTTAGTGTGAAACGAAAATAGGCATGTATATGGAAACGAAATTTGTGAAAGGAAATCTCTGTAAAACAGAAATTAGTGAAACGAAATCAAAATTAGGTATATATTAAAAACCAGGAAATTGGAAAATAAACAAACAGAAAAGGAAAGGGAAAACCTTGGAGAATACCGAACATGGAAAAAGGCAGAGCGGGTCGGAAGCACAGGTGGAGGAGGCGGGGGAGATGGCGGCAGGCGGCGAAGGCGGTGGTGGAGCCGGCGGATCGAAGAGGATTTACAAAGAGAGACAAGTCAGAGAGAGATTACCGAACATGGAGAAAGACAAGAGAAAGAGGAAGCAGAAAACAAGCCAGGGAGAGAGATTACCGAACATAGAGATTCGAAGGAAGGAGGAAAGAGCACAGGAATGGTGGCAGCCATGGAAGCGGGAAGGCCGAGCGCTGAGGGCGAGAGGGAGGACTGAGGGTGAGCGAGAGGGAGGAGCAGAGGTACGGTGGCAGCCATGGAAGCGGGAAGGCCGAGCGCGTAGAAGAGGAAGCGGCCATGGACTCTAATCAGCGAAGAGGGAGATAGGAAAGGGGAATTGGATTTTGCCTATGTGAAGCGGCGTTTTCACTTTTTAGGGTTAAAAGTCCGCTTTAAATTTTGACCCAAAATTTTGGGGGGAAGTTTCCCGCTCAAAGATAAGTTAAGCGCTAAAAATAATTTCGACAGTGTGAATTATTTTTTTTCTCTTCACAATTTACGTCTATAAAATACAACTATTAATACAACTATTTATTATTAAATATTTATTTCAAATAATTTTTTTATCAAAATTAATTAGATATCTGTATGTTTTTAGAAGATTTTACCCAACATCAATAAACTAGTTCACTATCTAATAAGATTTTATAAAATTCATATATAAGGTTTTATTAAACATTTATTAGTTAATTATATGAGTTTTCCTCAAAACATATTCTTATTGTATTCTAATAAGAATTTAGTAGTCAAAATAAGGTTTTATTAAACATTTATTCGTTACTTATATTAGTTTTCCTCAAAACATACTCTTATAGTATTATAATAAGAATTTGGTAGTTAATATAAGGTTTTATTAAATATTTATTCCTTAATTATACGATTTTCCCTCAAAACATTCACTTAGATTATTTGAATAAGAATTTATTGCATAATATAAAGTTCTATTCCACAATTATTAGCTACTTATATGATTTATTTCTCAAGATAAACTCTCATAATATTCTCATATGAATTTATTAGTTAATATAAGGTTTTATTCAACGATTATTAGTTACTTATATGATTTTTTTCCCTCAAAACACATTTTATTTTACAATTATTAGTTTTGTTTATATTCTAGTATTTATTTAGATATAAATACATAGACCATTAATGGGCCTATTGGCGAAATTTATAGCCGTATTTGGGCCCATAATAAATTAAAGCCCATTAGAAATTAAAGTATGTCATTTGAGGTTAACTGTAAATAGCCACGACATTAGCCACAGATATAACCGTGGCTATTAATTGGGCTTCTTAATACGTCGAGAGTTATTAATTGGGCTTACATATTCATTGGGCTTTGACTAGTACTAATGTGTTTGACCCTTTTTGGGCTTTAAATCTCTAAAATTGGGTTTGACCATCTTTAGGCCATACCTTTTTTTTTGGTGAGATTTTTGGCTTAAAAATTGATATTTTCTTTCAAATTTATTTGCTTTAATTTGTGAATTTCCTTAATTCGGATACACCAAAGTGATAATGGGTGTCTCCATGTTAGCGTCGAATACTGCCACGGATAATCCAACAGTGGCTAAATTCGTGGCTGTTCACCTCCAACTCGGGTCATATATTGCTAATTGCCTCACATTCTTAGCCATGAGTACAACAACGGATATTATTTGTGGCTAAATTCGTGGCTACACTGACATGTCGGGTAAGACTCGCCAAAAATGGCGACGAAATCGGCCACCGAAAAGGTGACTGTGGCCAAAGTCGTGGCTAATAGCCATGATACCACCCACGACACTTATATTCGTGACTAAAAACCCTGAAATTCCGGACACGAAATTATTTCTTCATACCTAGCCACGAGCTTTGCCACAAATATTTTCATTCGACGCTATTATAGCTATGGCTTGTCAAGTCGTAGCTATAATCGTGGCTATCAGCTACGGATTTGGCAACGACTTTACGACGTGGCTAAAATTCCGTGGCTATTTCCTGTGTTTTTGGTAGTGCTTGGTTACTCTACTATTAGCAAAGCTTATAGAGTTTATAACAAGCGCACCAAAATTGTTGAGGAGAGTATCCATGTGGTATTCCACGAAAGCAACAATGGTGTGTTAAGTGAAGGTTTTGCAGATCTCAATCTAAATCATCATGATTCGGATGGAGAAGAAGAGGACAAGACTGAAAATAAGCAGGACCAAGAAAGAAACATGCAAGAACAAATCCAAGATACCAACGAGCTATCTCAAGACCTTGAAAAGGAACTATAGAATCGGGATTCAGTCATTGAAGAATCCAACTCTCAAATTGTCACTCAAGACCTTGAAGAAAGGCCTGCTACTATCCCAAGCGATCAGGGTCCAAAGCAACGAAAGTTCAAACATGCCTCTTCACACTCAGCTCAAGACATCATATCAGATCCATCATCTGGGGTACAAACTCTATCTAGATTAAAAAATCTTTGTGCCTTCTATGCTTTTGTTTCTCTTGTAGAACCAAAAACCCCAACTGAAGCACTCAAGGACTCGGACTGGATCACTGCCATGCAAAATGAGCTAAATGAGTTTGAAAGGAACAAGGTATGGACTCTTCAACCTAGACCAAAGCACCAATCAGTCATAGGAACTAGATGGGTGTTTCGGAATAAATTGGATGAAGCAGGCAAGATCATTCGAAACAAAGCAATGCTTGTTGCTCAAGGATACAATCAAGAAGAAGGTATAGACTACGAGGAGACATTTGCTCCCGTAGCAAGGTTAGAAGCCATACGTATATTACTTGCTTTCGTATCCTTCATGGGCATCAAGCTATTTCAAATAGATGTCGATTGTGCATTTCTAAATGGGTTCTTAGAAGAAGAGGTTTATGTTGCTCAACCACCAGGATTTGAAAGTGAAGAATTTCCTAATCATGTGTATAAATTGGACAAAGCTCTCTATGGTCTCAAACAAGCCCCAAGAGCTTGGTATGAAAGATTGTCCAAATACCTTCTTGAAAATGGTTTTCAACGAGGATTGATTGATAAAACTCTCTTCATCAAGACTCGTGGAAATGATCTTTTTATTGTTCAAATATATGTTGATGATATATTATTTGGTGCTACTAACAATTCACTCAGCAAGGAGTTTTCTGAGATTATGTGCAGAGAATTTGAAATGAGTCTAATGGGAGAATTAAACTTCTTCCTCGGTTTACAAGTTCTTCAAACAAGTAAGGGAATCTTTCTAAATCAAGGGAAATACATCAGGGATTTGCTTAAGAAGTACAAAATGGAACAATCAAAGGTAGCAAAGACCCCTATGAGCTCCACTCTCTCCCTTGATCAAGATAAGAATGGTAAGAATGTGAACCAAAAAGAGTATAGAGGTATGATTGGTTCACTCCTATACCTTACTTCTAGTAGACCTGATATAATGTTCAGTGTTTGTATGTGTGCTCGATTCCAAAGTGACCCCAAAGAGTCTCACCTTATTGCTGTAAAACGAATTTTCAAATACCTAAATGGATCTCAAGACCTTGGGCTTTAGTATCCCAAATAGAGTAACTTTCATTTAACAGGCTACTCAGATGCAGATTTTGCAGGATACAAGGTTGATGGAAAAAGCACTTCTGGTTGCTGCCAACTCCTAGGATCTTCCTTGATAAGTTGGCACTCTAAGAAACAAAATTCAGTGGCCTTATCAACTGCAGAAGTCGAGTACATTGCTGTTGGTGCATGTTGCTCTCAGATCCTTTGGATAGCACAACAACTCAGAGACCTTGGAATTGATCTCAAAGGTATCCCTATATTGTGTGATAATACTAGTGCTATTTCCATCACTAAAAATCCGGTGCAGCACTCAAGAACCAAGCACATTGATGTGAGACATCATTTCATAAGAGATCATGTGGAGAAAGGTTCAGAATTCAAATGAAAGTTCATATATGAAAGTTCAGAATTCAAATGACATTTTTACTAAACCACTCCCTGAAAATCGTTTTAACTTTATTAGATTGGAGTTGGGTATTCTTAATAGGGAAGCACTTTCTTAGGGGGAGTAATCACTCCATATATGAAAGTTCAGAATTCAAATGACATCTCAAGGCCTTGACTTCATAAGGTTACGAGATGATCATCCGAATAAGATTATATTGGATCAAACTTGGTTGGTATCTTATGGATATTCAACAAGAGTTTCTTTGATTTACTTTATCCCTTTCAAATATCTGTTTTCACATATTTCGTTTTCCATTTAAAAATTATTCCAATCTCTTTAATTTTTGCAAGTGGATTTGACTCATTGGGTTTAGAAAAATCAGATAATCATTACTTACTATTCATGTGAGTTATTGAATCTGTACTTGCCGATTTGAAAAAGAGAGAAACGATTCAGTTTCCAGATTTTTGTGCTTTTTAATCCTCCCTTCCTCTTGGTCTAATCCACTCCATTTTCACTCTCTCTGTGTTCTCTCTCTCTCTCTCTCTCACCGATTTCCAAAAACCCCTCCCTGTTTCTAAACCCAAAAATGGTGGGATCAAAGCGCTCTTCAGCCTCCCCGTCTCCTGTTCCATCTGCTAAGAGGTACAAGATGCCGTCCAACAAGGGCAAGCAGATTAAGGAAGAATCTGAAGATCATTCCGAGGATTCCAACGAGAACTCACCATCGCCACCACCTCTGCTCAGGAAATCCAAAGGCAAAGCTCCAGCCACATCTGCTCCTGCTCGTCCTCCTCAGGTATCCTCTAGCATTTCCCCCAACTGGTTTTGCTCTAAAGAGGTTGTAGAGTCCTGGAAACATGACTTTTGCAACCGAAGATTTTGCTTTTGTGATGCTGTCGATTTCTCCCTTCTCCAATCCATGCCCTTGCCTTGCATTTCCCTCCTTAAATCTACCTGTTTCTGGACTGTCCTCAACCCTGGCAATTTTGCCTATCCCCAGCTTACTCGACTTTTCTATGCTAATCTCACTGTTCATCGGGTAAATGGAACCCTAACCCTAGTATCCAAGGTCAAGAACACCCGAATCCGCCTCTCTCCCGAAAGCCTTGCTCTCATCCTTGATCTTCCAACTGAAATCCCCACAAAAGAATTCCCAAGCCGATTCGAGTGTCTCTCACGGGCACATGATGAATTCTTCCTAAAATCTCAAGGCCCTGGATCTTCGTTGTCCCTCAAAGCCACTCACACTGCCCTAAACCTTCAAGCTAAGCTCATCTTCACTATTCTGGCTCGCTGTATCTTCCCACGCATCCATTCCACCCAACAAGCAGTACCCCACCTTTGGCGAATGGGTTGAGGAAGGCGCTGACATCGCCCCTCCTGACGATCCTGGTGCTCCTGGCGCCCCTGGCACATCCTCTGCTGCTGAGCCATCATCTTCTAAGAAAGGCAAGAAGGCTCTAAGGAGCAAGAAGAAGAAGGCTGCAAATGGGGATTTTGACTCAAGGCCTTGATCTCCCACCCTCCTTACTCTACTTTCTAAAAACTCTTATTTTGCTGCTCGTCTTTTAAAACTCCTTTTTTTTTTGGTTGATGTTTCCAGACATTTTCACCTCTCTACCCTTTTGTTGGAAGACAAAGAGGGGGAGAATGTTTCGGTTGCTGTGTTTTGGCACTGGTTGGTTAAGTGCTTGTTGTTTTAAAACTTAGATGATCCAAACATTTTATGCTCATATTATATAATATGCTTATATCCTTATAATGATCGTTGGAATTATATTATGAATACTGAAACGGGTTTTGTCTTCCATCAAGGGGGAGATTGAAGACTCCACCTTGATTGTAAGATCTTGAGACCTAACGTGCAGGTGATCTAAAGGATGATGAAAGACAAAAAGTTGGGTTTCAAGGTCTTAAAATCCGGACTAAAATGTTTGGAATATCACTTATGCATTTCTCTATTGAATTGTTCTCTCACATGAAAGAATCTGAGGCCAACCTTATTGGGCCTAAATTATCATGGGCTTTATATTGGGCTATGAGATGTGATTTGGTCTTAATCGATTTATATATGTGTTTCTCATCTAACCCATTTTGTGTGCTAGATACATTATGTATGTTCTTTTAGGATTTCATTTTCCATACAAGGAAAGAACCGATCCATATTTGATCATACGTGATCATGAAGAAGATTGAAGGAACAATCTTGGAAAGCACACAATTGGAAGGATCACTTCTGGAAAGAATTCAAATGTCTTGGAAAGAATTTGAAATTCAAACGGTTCTCCCTCCAAGAAGCTCTACAAGTTTTCCGACTATATAAAGACGAAGGCCAAGAAGGATGAGAACTACCGAAGCAAGCACTCAAGCATTCATAGCATCCTAAAGCATTGGTCATCTCCAATTTCTCTTACATTCTCTAAAAGCCTAAGTGTTGTTCATTGTTTAAGAGTTGAGAGAAACACTAGAACTTATTGTACAAGTTATTCATTTTACACTTAGTATTTCATACTCGATCAAAGCACACTTGGTGTGTGGTGTGAGCTTTTATTTCACTTGTAAGGTTGAGAGCTAGAATAGAAGCGGTGAGGCTTTGTATAGAGAAAGGGTAGTTTCTCTAGGAAGTTCTAGGCTCAAGTGAAGTGAAATAAGAAGTGTTTGAATCCTACGAGTTGGATAACCCTAGGCGGGGACGTAGGCCAGTTGGTGCCGAACCTCGTTAACAATTAGTGTGTTCATCTTTTATATTCCGCATTTACATTATCATATTCGATTTTACTTCTTCAAGTCCTGATAGCCTGTATCAAGGTCTTGACAAGTTGGACTGAATTTCTATTGTTGCGAAAATCGTCCATACTCTATTCACCCCCCCTCTTTCTAGAGTATTATTCATCGCCTTATAGACTCTTCACATTGGTTGGGTGTTGAGATTGCACTATATGTGAGATGATGAGATTTGAGATTTTTGGAGTTATTTTGATGATGTTGTGCATTTGTGACCTTGATATGTTTGAGTCGGTTTGTGTTATGTTGGGAGTTTTGGAATCTTATTTTCCCGGAATTTATAGCACCACATGACCAAATAAAATTCCTTGCCCTTATGTTTCTACCAAGCCCCATTACAACCCCGCCGAATGGAATCTTCTATGAAGGTTTCCATTGAGCGAAAGTCCTCTTGATGTTTTTATTTTTGCATTGACGTATCCGGTGGAGATTTTGTGATATAAATGTCAATATTCTAGTTGATGCTTGTATATGGAATTGAGGTGAGTGTATTCTTAAAGCCTAAACAAATGAGAGTGAGAGATACATATTTTATCCTTGGTAAGGTTGATTTTTGAGCATGCAAGCAACTTGATCCCATATATACATGTTACGACATTTATATGTTTGGTTATATTTTCACTATTGATGATGTTGTTTTTGATGAGTAAAGTTGTGAAAGATTTCTTATGGGATGCGTAGATAATGTTTTTCCTTATGGTTGCTTGAGGACAAGCAAGAGTTAAGTGTGGGGGGATTTGATAATGCATATTTTATATAGGCATTATAGGTGTTTCTTATTGCTATTAGGTATTGGTTTTGCTATGTTTTGAGTCTAGTTCTGTTTATTACTTGTGAAGTATTCGAGTTCAGAATCTATGCCGACTATGCGTGTTCAGTGTTTATTCTGCAGAATTACATTCCGACCTTGGATGGACTATGGAAAGAGTTTAAGAAGCATGTTTTGGAGCACATGGAAGCTAAGGAAGAGATAAGGAGGAGAAAGGAGGCACGACATTGGAATTCGTTAAAGAAAAATGAGGAACGTTGAGTATTGCAGGAACGGCGCCCGTCGCCCCTTGCCGACGCCAGCCGTTGCCCCAGATCCCGAATACGCGGTTTTGGATCCGAAGACAATTAATTTATATTATTTTATATCAATTCTCCTAGGGTTTTTGCCGACCCTTGATGACTCTATTTAAATTATTCTGTGTTTATTTCAGCCGGGTGTGGCTATTGTGTGAAGCTATGAACACCATTAGGGGGAGAGAGAGAGAGAGAGAGAGAGAGAGAGAGAGAGAGAGAGAATTGGCCTATGAGTTGCTAAACTCATAGTTTCGACTGTGATTCGAAGACATGGTTGTTTAGATTGTGAGGATTTGAGTTTATTTGATTATTCATGTTCTTAGTTATCATCTTGTGCTTAATTGATATTTGTGTTCCTTTCTATGCCTGATCAACAAGTTAGGAATTGCATCTCTAGCTATGAATTCGTTGTTGTTTTCTTGATAGCAAACAAAGGTATTGATGATAGTGATGTCTCTTTGTCTTTGTAGTGGATGATTTCAGTTGATCTATGTTAAGGATATTTGATTAGAATTGAGTTCGTTATGCGTCTATCTGTTTTGATTGAATAGAGTCAATGTGCCAATTGGTCTTGATTATTTGAGTTCTTAATGCTATTCTTTAGTGATATCGAATAAGATGAGTGAATCTCTGCGGATCCTTCAACTTTAGTCAAGTAGACCTAAGAATATGAATAATTGATAAATCAATCCGAGGACCATGAATTCCAACCATTGTCAGAGAATTACAGGTGAAATGTTCTTTCTACCTTGATATCAATCAACTTTGGGATTTGCAATTTAGTTACTTTTATATTTTCTATTTGTCTAAAGGTTATTGGTTTTGCTTTACAGAGTCTTGTCCAGAAATATTGAATAGGAAATTGCTTCTCCCTGTGGGTTCGACACTGGACTTTCTTGCTATACTAGTAGTTATTTGGTTAATCAATTGCTTGATTGCCTAATCTATTGGTTGTGTGTTTAAGTTTTGATTTTTATCACTAGTTTGGGAAGGGCAAAATTGCCAAAAACATTCATCCCGCATCAGAAAAATTTCGAGAGATCAAGCCTAGCTCGATCCTCGAGAGGTTGATAAGTCGATAGATGGAAAACCGTTGATATCATCGTATTCTATGTGTTATAGATTATACTGTAGTTTATAGTAGATTTTAGGTCATTTTTATATATTTTGCACGTCTTTTGTATAATTTTTGGTTTCGTTTTTAAAATAGAGGTCTACACTCTGTTTTATTTGTTTTTAGGTAATTTGGAGCCTCTTTGATGTCTTTTTAAAATCACGATGGAATAAGATTCAATGAAGCCAAATTCCATATATTCCTGGATACCGGAAGAGCTTTATATAGCGGGCTTAGGTCATAAGAAGCAAGCTAAGAGGAGCTTATTGTCTAATCGGCGTTTTTCGGACAATTCCTACTTGGAAATATGTCGGTAAAATGAGTCGTTTGAACTCCACAAAATTCTGATTGAGACATTCTATAGCTTGTTGAAAAGCTGATTCAGAGATCCACAATTTTTATTTTTAGCATTTTAGCAAATTAGGCCTGAAACATAGAGAAATAGAGCCAAGAAAGCAAGAAGCTTATGCTGAGTCAAAGTCCCGACCCGATATTTGTATATTCCAACCCGGAAACCCGAAAGTTTCAAAGTTACGAAGTTCTGGGTCGTTATGATGAAGTTTTGGGTTGGAACATGTTTAAGTCGGAATGTCTTAGCCAAGTTTCGGGTCGGTATCCGGGTCGTTTGCGAGGTCGGAATGTTTTGTTTGAGGATTCCAACCCGGACTCTTATAGTTCCGACCCGAAATACTTGGAGATCTTTCCTTTTTTTGATCCTGACGGGTGTTTTTATCTTTTGGAATCTATTTATATTATTTATTTTATGTTATTGTTAGCCCTATAAATACATTAGATTAGTTAGGTTTAGGGGAGCCAGTTCAATCCAATTCCACGTCGTTTACCCTAGTTCTAGACATTCATAGTTTTAGGCTTTTCGGAGCTGCTTGGAGTTTGTTTTGCTAGATTCAAGATAAGTTCTTTCAATCTGGTTCTATATTTTTCCATAATGATTTATGTGATTGAGTTTGAATCCATTTCTGGCTAATTTCCTTGTTCTAGGGTTAGGGTATGGTACTCCCAACGATGTTGAGATAGACCTGTGCGTGATGATTACCTGAATAAATTCTATTATTTCTTTGATTTGAATCATGAGTGCTTAATTCAATTAATTTTGTATTGATTGGAATCATTTTGATGTTCAACATCCATCTGTTGCAAGTTGAGATTGGATCTATAGATAAAGTTGTTCACTTTGTTGGAAAACATGGATTAAACCTGAGAATTGTTTATGAGAAATCTATTTAATTCTCGTGAGGATAATAAACTATCGTATACATCCTAGGTTTGAATTGATTACACGGACTGCACACGTGAATGTTTGATCAATGTTCTCGCTAGGGTCTAAGTGCTTAAAGAGTCCAACTTGATTGATTCTGCAACTTGCGCAAGCTAAGTGGTAATTAATTGAAATAGGCATATTTATTGTGACATGCTTATGTTGAGTAATAATGAATTTAGATAGTTTACATTCAAATATATCTGTTTAATTTATTCATGCATGGATATTTATTTGGTATATCGAAGATGCATTGTTTTAGTGTACCCTAACTCTGAAATGTTCCTCATCATATATTCACAAAAACTGCAATTTGCCCTTTTCCTTATTTTCTTATTTCTTCAAAAATCACTTCTTTTATTGGCTTAGTTAACTATTTAGAGTTCTACAATAGATATTCACACGATCCTTGTGATTTGGCACTCAATTAATACAATCGACATCGTACACTTGTGGGGTGTTGGTTTTAGACCGATCAACCGTCGAACATACAATAAAATCCAAACACGAGTGCAAACAAACAAACAGCACACACTCTATAGCCAGACAAATCTAAGCAAACCTAAGACTAGCTAGTTAAGGATGTAGTCTAAGAATGAAGCCAAACACCACCATGCAGTAGCATAGCTTCTATTAGTCAACGATACATCAGGACCCTAACTCATGTGGCCAGTGAAGACAAAACTCTAGTAAGATCCTTCCCAGATATGGAGTCATCATGTACACACCACGATTTTATTAGTTTATTATATGTGATGATAAGATCTCCTCATCAATTTCAAAAACTCAAATCTATAATAATACTTGGATATGTTAGTTTATTATATCTAATGATAAGGTTTTCTTATTAATTAACTATCTATTTAACAATAAAATCTAATCATCAATTTCAAAAACTTAAATCTACAACAACAACAACAAGCATAATTTACTAATAAAAATTATTGGATAAAATTTTATCTTATAACCTTTAACCCTTACCCTAATTGGATAATTAATCCCATGAACTCAAATTAATTAATATTTTTAAAAATGATATAAGTTTCTAAATTCAAATACCTTTTCGTACATTATCAGTTGTAGTTAGATGATGGAATCTAAATTCGCCATTAATCAGTTTTCTTAGCCTATTATTATACATATCTTGCTTGTGTATTATCTATTGCTTGTAGCCATATTGTTGAGCCTATTATCCTTTTTCTTTGAAACTTCACAAAATAATATCTCAGTCGATGATAGCCTAACCCCATTCGGGAATTAAGATTAGAGTTGGTAATGAATTGATGATGTTGATTTAATGAGAAGAGAGGTTATGATCAATAGAAATATTGTGCAAGTTATTATTCCTCACATGTACATTATCATAGGTGACTCCAAAAAGAAAAGAAACATAACAAAGGAAAAAAAAAGAGTAAAAGTCAAGAAACTTGATACTTAAGGAGGATAAAATTCACTTAAGGGTAAAAATAAAAAGGGGGGGGGGGGGGGGGGGGTTTTAACAGAGTCATAAGTCTTATTGCATTTGTGAGAGTTGGATTGGATTCGTTGAGATTGCTATTCTTGTGTAAAGTTTATATTGAGTTTGGTGCATCTTAAGAAAGAGTTGATGGTTGAAGTTATTATTTAGGTCTAGAATCTAAATTCCTGTATTGTATGCATCACATAGCCAAATACACTTCATGCCATACTTTTCATACCAAGCCCCATTATAACTTTGCAAAAGACTTCTTGATGTTACTTGTTGACAACAACATCAACGGTGGAGATTCTGCTGATTTTATGTCAATGCCTATTTAGCTTTTTGTACATAAGATTGAGTTGAGAGTTGTACTTTAAGCCTAAACACATTGAGAGCGAGTGATACATATTTTCTCTGAGAGGTTGAATGGATGATTACGTATTGCTTTGATCATGCTATAAGGCTTGTTCACTTTGGTCTTGCTTTCACATGTGCGTTGATGTTTCTTTGGATGAGGCAAAGGCATGAATGATATGTTTGTGGGATGAGTGGTTGTCGCTTTGTTCTATTTTTCTCAAGGACTACCAAAGGTTAAGTGTGAAGGAGTTTGATAATGCATATTTTAGATAGGCATTCTAGGTAGGTTTAGGGTAGTTTTAGTGTGAATATTGCATGATTTATGTTCATTTCGTATATCTTATCATTTGGTGGTAGAAGTTCGAAATCTACGAATATTGTAGTTAATTATGCAGATTTGCGAATTCGGACTCGAAAGGGTAGATCAAGGTCGATGCCCACCGATTCTGATGAGGCCGAATCTGCGACAGAATCTTTCGAATTCTGTCTTTGTAGATTTATTCCTATCCTTTAGAAATTTATTCTTATCCATTAAGGTCGATTTTTCTAGGGTTTTAGCCTAACCCTAACACTATAAATACCTTAGTTTCATTTAGGTTTTATCATCAAGAAAGACAGCAACACAGCTACACCGCTTTTCTATTTCATTCTAGGTTTTTAGGTAAGCCATGAGTGGATAACCTCTCTTTTTTGGGTTTACTCATGTATTCAAGACATGGTTGATGGATCGTGAGAGCTGATTTCTAGTTAATTTCTATTTGGATTATTTCAATCTTCTTTATGATGCTATTATTATGTTGTTGATTTTGTCTTGACTAGCCACCTCGATAGAATCGCATTGCGCTAGGATTTTGGCTTCATCCTTTGCAGGGTCTTAATCCATAAGTAGTCGACACATGTTGTAGGAACGGTTCAGGAATCTTGGTTGTGTAAGAAGATTGACATCTAGGTTATATCACTTTTAGTGGAAACGATGGCTGGGCTGACAACCAGGTGACAAAGTCGATGATACGAGAGTGGTACTATTTAGATGTTGAGCTTTTGGGAATTTTTTCTACTCGCTCCCATCTGCAAGAGTATAAGGGACATTATAGTGTGGCTCATCTATGTGTCTATATAAACCAAAACTAGAATAGTAAAATAGAAACCTAATAACTAAAAGAAGCCCAAGGATCCTGAGATCAAACCATTGTTCGAAGTTGAGAGTAAACCATATTTTCTTTCTTATTCTCTATAACATCATTTCTCTCATTTGGTTACTTTTACTTTTATTATCACTCTTGCTTACTTCTACTTTCAAAGTCTTTCTTTCATTGTTAACAAAGGAAACACATAAGTTGTACGTGCTCTATGTGGGATTCGATCGACTTCTTACTCTACTGCTATACTAGCTTTTGAGTTTGGGATTATCTTTGACGAGACCAACGACCATTTTACGCCCATCACTCACCTACAAGGTCCCTTGTAGCTCATCTCTTGTTCTCAATAAGCTTTCCCAAGCTCATAAGTCTTCGGGTTTCGCATTAATATTGCCCATTGCAACCAAATACTTCCTCTTCTTACTGCAATATCTCTCAACTGAAGATAAACTTGTCTATCGTCATTAAATGGTTTAGAGATATCACTCCATCCAACCAGACTTCTTCCTCTACTCTCATTACCATTCCATAGGAATCGTCTACACAAGCCTTCCAGTTTATCAATTACACTCTTAGGGAAAATGAAGACTTCACTCCAAAATGAGAGGAATCCATCGAACACTGATTTTATGAGCTGAATTCTCCCTGTACGTGTAGAATATTTTTCTAGGGCCCAACAATTTATAAGAGATTTAAATTTGTCAAGTAGGGTGCCATATTTATAATCAACCACTCTTCTAGAGTTCAATATTTGGTAATAAGAAAAAGGGGTGATTTCTAGAATGACCTAATTTAAGGTCTTTATTGGTTAAATGTCCACCAAGGGTTCCAAATTAGCAAAATGTCCACCGCCCCCTATGCCCCCCCCCACACGTGTGCCCCCTGTGCCCCATCATGTTTCAACAATTTTTTTTTCCGCGTTGCTGAAACCGAAGTTGCTGAAACCTCGATTTCAACACTGTTGTTAATGTTGAAACCCCGATTTCAGCACTGTTGTTGATGTTGAAACCTCGGTTTAAGCAACGTTAGCACTATTGTCGATGCTGAAACTCTAATTTCAGCAACGTTGCTGATGCTGAAACTCCGATTTCAGCAACGTTGTTGATGCTGAAATAGTTATTGCTGACACTGCTGAAATTGTTATACATACAAGCTTCTGAAATATTTAGCCATGGCTCCTTATACTTTTGTTGACAAAATGCAACTAAGCAACCATCAATCTCCCTACCAAAATTCCAATTCACATTTTTGTTCCCAAATTTCATAACTATATTAATTTTTTATAACAAAATAAAACGATGAAAGTAGAATTGTTTTAAAAAGAGGGATGGTTTGCAAACTACACAAATAAGGTGGCCAAATTAGCAAAGTATACAAAGTTTGGGAAAAATTAGCAAAGTATACAACCCTTGTACCCCTCCTGCGTGCCCCCCCTTCCCCACCTGCGTGCCTAGGGGTGTGCATAACCGGGTACCCGACACGAGCCGGTTAATCGTGTTGGGTACCCAAAACCATTTAGGTCCAAAACCCCGATCCGGATACGACACGGATAAATTCGGGTATCCGACACAGATACATTAATCGGTTCCGTGTCGGATACCGGGTTATCCGACACGAACCGTTTGGTGTGTTTTTTTTTGTTTCGATCCCTGGTTGACTGTTGTACATGAGAAACCATAGATCCTCTTCAATGGCGGAAATGAGATCGGAGAGGAGATCGAAACAGAGGAGAGGAGAGGGTTGCTGTTGAGCGGTGGAGGCGACGATGGATTCTAGTTGAGCCACCAGCATACTGAATCTCGAGAGCGGTACATCCTCTCTTTGGAAGTTTCCTTGTCTTCCTCGCCATGGGAGGAGGAGAGATAAACCTTAGGTTTGTCTTCAATGCTGGAAATAAGATCGGAGAGGAGATTAGAGGATCGAGGCGTGCAGGGGAACTGGAGAAGAAGGCCAATCACTTCACTTTTTACTGAGATTAGAATGGGAGATCGAGAGTTTAGGCCTTAGGGTTTGGTTGGAGATTGGAGTCTTCACTGTTTTTCTTTCCATGGGAGGAGGAGAGAGAAACCTTAGGTTTGTCCTAATGGCGGAAATGAGATCGGAGAGGAGATGAAGGAACTGGAGAAAAGAGATTGAAGTTTTCTTCACTGTCACTATCGGATGAGATTAGGGTTTGGTTGGAGATAATGTCGGCTGACCCTTAGGGTTTGGTTGGAGATTTAAAAAAAAAGGAGCAAAAATGGGAATAAAATGGCATATCGTGATTCGAACTTGGGTCTTCAGGAGCAAGGCTCGACTTTTCTTACGCTAAATACCAACTGGGCTAACTTGTTTAATTGTTATTTTGGGTATTGAATTTATAATAGTAGTAAACTACATAATCTATATAAAAAAAAAAATCGGTTCGTGTCGGGTATCCGATAATGGAAAATGCCCGATCCGAACACGAACCATTTATTGCCGTGTTTTACCGATTCGTGTCATTTTCGTGTCGTGTTATTTTCGTGTCGTAACACCGTGTTTTCGTATCGGGTTTTTTTTGCACACTCCTATGCGTGCCCCCCATCCGCGGCAGCATGTTTTTTTTTTTTTGCGCGTTAATGCCGACGCCGACGTCGGGAATGTTGACGTTAGCATTGTTGACGCCGTTTACAGGGATGCTAACGCCAACTTTTTTTTTCCCGCGTTGGTGCTGACGCCGACGTCGAGAATGTTTACGTCAGCATTGCTGACACCGCAGACTCCGACAACGCTAATGCGGAGGACGTCGACGATGCTAACACCGGGGATGTCGACGATGTTGACGCCAACTATGCTGACGTCGGTGTCGGAGATGCTAACATCGGGGATGTCGACGATGCTGACACCGTTTGAGGGATGCTGACACCGACGTCGGGAATGCTGACGCTGTCTACGAGGATGCTGATTCCGACGGCGATGACGTTAGGAATGCTGTCGTCGGGAATGTTGACGTCAGCATTGCTGACGCCCTCTACGAGGATGCTGACGCCGACGGTGATGACATCAAAGATCAATATATTTGACGTATTAAGTCATTACCAATTATTTGGATTTCACAAATCATATAACATTAAAATTTTTATATAAAATATAAAAGGGGGAGAACAAAGAGACAAATGAGTGTTCTACCAAAAAAAAAACGAATATTTTATTTTATTTTAGGTAGTGAGAAACAAAGGATAACGGTAAACAATTAAAACAAAGAATTTTTCGACGCCGACGATGCTGACCTCCTTCCTCATCCATCTCTTATATTGCAAAAACGATGTCAACAAATATATACCTACATAAAAATATGCATAAAAACGATGTCAACACTAAAAAATACATATAAAAACGATGTTAGCACTAAGAAATAAACCAATTTTTAAGGACTCAACCATACATATATACTTACATATACAATATCAAATTAAAAAACGATGTCAGTACTAAAAAATACGCATAAAAACGATGTCAGCACTAAAAAAATATTCATAAAAACGATGTCAACACTAAAAAACAAACCAATTTTAAGGACTCAAGCATATAAATATACCTCCATATATAATATCCACCTAAAAACGATGTCAGCACTAAAAAATACGCATAAAAACAATGTTAGCACTAAAAAACAAACTAATTTTTAAGGACTCAAGCATACATATATACCTACATATATAATATCCACCTAAAAAAGATGTCAGCACTAAAAAATATGCATAAAAACGATGTTAGCACTAAAAAATAAGCATAAAAACGATTGTTTTTTATTTTATAATTAAAAATTATTGACTGATGACCTATTTTTTATTTTATAATTAAAAATATTTATGCCTTAAGATAGCTAGGTTTATGAAATTATATTATAATTTAATGAGCTATGGCCTATAATAAAAATATTGCGTATGTAACTGTATTATTTTTTTAATATTTGAAATTGCAACTCATTAGCATGGCAATTTTCTTCCCCTTGTGAGCTTTAGCACCTATGATCTAGGGACCTCTATCACCCTAGGTCAACTCATTTCAACTAGGGAGATACTGAATGCTTCAACGAATGCATACTAGAAGGAAGAGCAGTATAAAAACGAGGGCTTTCTAAAGAGAGATAACATTACCTGCTTATAATGTTACTATGACAGAAAACAACAGAAAAAGCTACTACAAATGCACAATACTATCAATTAACAGTGCAACTTCTAATTTGGTTTAACTCACCTTGAGAAACATCAATGCCAAAGCCATAAGAGCTCCAGGTGCAGTAACATCAACATTGACACATACAGCATCCAACATATAACATACCCAAATGCAGAAACACGAGTTTAGAATAAGATATGTTAGACATCCAAAACAAGTTTTAATAGCATCAATATACAGCATAAGCTAGCATGTAAAGATATTGTGCTCAATCTTCATAATTTTAGAAATTTAAGCATCGTGTCACGATTTTCAAGCTCTTATTTTTGGAGTCAACAGCTTCAATATGATATCCAAACTATGAGTGATGACTGCTTCTAAGAGTTGTATGGATCTCAAGAATAGTTCTTTCATCTTCCTTTTCATTCACATGTTTCCTCTAAACTATATAGATCCACAGACACCTCATACTCACCATTCTAAACAAGCAATTTCCCACTCTATGATCAGAACTAATGTAGATATATGAGATATACTGGCAGTATAGAATACACCCTAATATGTCAGCATTCAAATGGAAGAGAAGAAAGAGGGAGAATACCGTGGAAGGAAAGCGAAGAAGTTCTAGATCCAATGTCGACAGGAGCGTGAAGAAACTGATAGCGTCAATGCCGACATGAGGCAATTGAGAGAGGACCTCTCAGATCGAGCGCCATCAGAGCACCGAATCCAGGAGGCTTCTATTTCTCCGGTGCATCCCGTCAGCCAGAGACGCACAGAGGAACTTCACCTTCGCCGATGTCGATCCCGAAGTTGTCTCATCTTCCGCCATTTCCTTGAAATCTTTCGATGAAATCTCTCTGTTAGAAACTATGCGCTTAGGCAAGCTCTGAAATTCTGCAAACAGAACCAGATGAACATCAAGCATAGGCAAAGGCGGACATACCAGATTAGATCGAGATCGAGGACACCTTCTCTTGCCGACACCGATCAAGGGGCTTCTCTTTCCGGCAGAGATCACAAGGTCCTGAAGGGGCCTCACCAACCAGAGATCTCGGATGTTTCTCCGCCGATTGTGAGCTCTCATTCCCAGTTCGACCTCCGTCGAAGCTTAGCTTCACCGCCAGATCCGGCGTTGAGATCTGAAACAAAGGAGTCCGCCCCTCCGTCAAACTCGCGACTCAATGATGGAGGAGGAAGTAAATCTCAGATTCGGTGATGAGCGAGAGGGCGAGGGCGAGGGCGAGAGGGGGAGGGAAGGAGGGACATCAGATGTGGAGGTAGCCATGGACGAGCGACCATGGGAGAGAGATCGAGAGAGATTAGGGTTAAAAGATATCAATTGTCTAGTTTTGCAATTTTTACCAAAACGTGTATAGTTGCCTAATTCGGCGCAAATTTTCTCTTAAAAAAAAAAGGAAAACAACTTGCAGCCATTTCTGCATCCTCAAAGCCGATCCCGACGTCGGTGCTTCCTCGCCATTGCCTCGCTTCCTCGCCAACGCAGTTGCACAATTGCATCCTCGCCATTGCATCTTCACACAGATTGCACAGTTTCTGAAATCAAGACGACATCCTTCATTGCTCACATGAACAACAATTGATCCCAGGCACCGAATCCGAGCCACCATGGACCGCAACGCAAAATTCACCAATGAAATTGCAAAATTCAACCATCAAATAAATAAATACGAAAAGCTAAAGAAATATCAAGAGAAACGGGGAAACAAAGAGAGAGAGAAGGCATGAGATTACCTAAGCAGGGGAAGGTTAGCGCCAGAGATGAAGATAAACCAATCAACATCAGTAGCTTGTAGATCAGGCATGCAAAGTCGTGAAAAAGTGCTGAAATCGAATCCTCTTGTGCTTTCTCTTCCCTCCTTCACTTCGAAATCGTGGTTTGGGACGGAGAGGCAGGCCCGGTGCCCCCGCATCTAATACTTTAGCATTTCGGATACATAGATCGATTGATTAGTTGATCGAAAGAAGGAATCAATTTCTGAAACCCTAAGCGACGCCGTTAAATCTGGCTCCCATCATCATCATAACCTTGAACTCCACAAAGCTAATAGTGCCATCGTCGTCCGCATCCACGCCGGAAATCATCTTTTGGCAGACGGAGATGGAGCAATTGTCGTCGAGGCTCTTCATGACCTCCATCAACTCCTCGGCGGAGATGGATCCATTTCCGTCAATGTCATAGGCAGTGAACGCCTCACGAAGATTGACAAGAGCCTCGTCGGAATCGACACCACTTGTGTTGCCGCTGGATCTGTAGAGCTCGACGAACAGCACCGGCCTCGTCAGTCTAGATTGGAGAGGTGAAGAAGGAATTGTATGGCCGCCCTATCGATGACTGCCTCCAGGAAGTAGAAATGGCCAGAGAAAGAGATCTGAGGGGGAGAAGGGGCACACGGGTGATTGTTTTTTTGACCAATTTGCATAACTGAACAAAAAAAAAAAAACTTTGCAAAAGTAGACTATGATATGGAAAATTGGCTAAGGGTAGGATATTGTCTAGTTTAGCAAATATTTGGGGTAACCGGATGGGAAAGTAGTAGGTGAAGGGGAAGGGCCGGCACTGTAGCATGTCTGTGGGAGAGATAGATATGGAAGGGGGAATCATTGTACATGCCAGGTTGATATGACGCCAAAAAGGGTTCTCAAAAGGGAAAAAGAGGGGAGCATTCATGAGGGAAAAATGAAATGATGGGAGTTAAGGGTGTCAATAAACACATATATAAGCTTCATTGATGGGTGTCAATCCCCATTAAATGCTCTGCAAAAAGAGAGGCAACATAGGAGACGAGCGGAAAGGTGAGGGCAAAAGCATCCCGTTCATTTCAGGAAACTGGACACTTCCCGTCATACCAATAGAGAAAACTTGTTGATAGCATGCATTTAGGTAGGCATAATAGGTTGCATTTAGCTTAGTTAATATGCATTTCATGGATGGATTAAGTACAATTTGCATATTTGCTCTCTACGTTGGTGGAGTCGGAATTTACACACTTTTATTGATTATTTCAGGTAATTGTGGATCCGAGGATGAGGCATGGGTTGATGACGCATTAGATGAGAATGTATAGTTGATCGGAGAAGCTTACATGAAGATCTAAAGAGGTCATGAGAATAAGAAGCGAGCCTAAACGAAGAACAAGTCTGCAGAAGTTGTCGCCAGACATGCTGAACTTATTTTGCACTTTCTGGAGGCCTCGGTTGTCCGATTGACTATTATGACCATGCGTTGGAAAGCTCTTTCAGATGAATACAACTTTCCTGTTGACAAGAAAAGCAAAATCAGGATAGATTTTCCGTGAAAGGCCCCTGGCTGCGGCCACATCAACCATGCTGCGGTCGCGGCCAATCAATTTGCAGCGGCCGCAACATTTGACGTATGCGTGCCGTTTTGTTTACAAAAACCCTAGTTTATGTTATTTTGTTTGGTGGCCGACTTAGACCCTTTAAAAGGTCGATTATTGTTAGTTTTTTAAGAACTTCTATTCTATTCTTTCATCAGACACTTTAGTGATTTTGAGCGATTTCTTCCACGAGGAACTGAACTCGTCTATTCTGCCTGCAATTTAAAGATTTATTCGGATTGATTGTGAGTTTCTAATTCTCGTGCCTTGTTTCCTATATTTGAATGCTTCAACTTCTTTGTGCTTGATTGTTTATTGATTTGTTCTATCTTGTCTGGCCAACTTGTTAGATCAATTCAATTGCTAAGGTTTTGTAGATTTCTGGTTGTGAACCTTAACCTAAGTGGCAAACTTGTTCCTTTAGGGCTGGTTGAACTAATTGAACGAGTAGGAAGTTGAATGTGTTGTTAAATCCCTCTTTAGGGACTGCAAATACCTTGGATAATCTCTGAACTTAAGGCTATCAATTGGGTTAAATCCTTCTTTAGGGACTGTTCGATTGATAAGGGTTGCTAGGACTGGTTGGACTAGTAACTATATTAGGTCGGGACAAGGGCATTCATAGAAAACCTAATAGGACGAGAAGAAGTTACAAGGATCGCTTCAATCCAATAAAGTGAAAAATTGTAGGTTGAATTGCTTCTCCTAATTATCTGAATTACAATCATTTACTCTTGCTTTCTTCAATCCACTTTGATAAAAAACGGAACTTTCACACACAAAAACCCCCCAAATTGGTTACTTTGATTGACACCTGAATCACACTTGAGTTATAACTTTCCTTGTCGATCGACCTCTTGCTTATTGCTATACTTGCTATAGGTTTGAGTTTTCTTTGGCGGATCAACGACAGGTTTTCCCTCTGTCAAACATGGCGCCGTTGCCGGGGAATTTTATTAATTCTTGTGTGTTTTTGGTGCTGATTTTTGGTGTGGACCACTTACATGGTCCACACTCGTGCTACTAATGTTGAAGGTGAGGTTATTGCAGTTAGACAGAGAAAGTTTTCATCAATACTTCATCAGACTACAGGAGTATATTAACGATGTTTATTCATGGGGATATCAAGCTAGTATAATGGAAGTGCTTCTATGCATCTTTGATGGCATGAATTCTGAGACACGGAGTTTTGCTGATCGCATGAGTGATGGAGATTTATTAGATATGGGACTCTCGAAGATGTGGGAATTTTTCTGCTACATGGATCATCAATGTGCGCAAAACGAGTCACTTCCTCTAGTATCTCAAATCATTGAGACCTCTGTTGCACCTCTTGAGGCCATGGTGGAAAATCACATTGAGAAGGTAGATGAAGACCACACTCCATCTGACGAGATCATCCCTAGCCCCCCTATTGATGAATCTGATCTAGAGCCTATTGCTGAGGCTACAAATCAAGTAAAGGTTGTCTCCTGCACTAGAGAGAATATTGGTGGATACGTTGATCCATTTGACTGCTACTTTGACAAGCCACCAATAGAACTAAATTGGTGGTATTATATACCCTCTGTGGGTTGTCAAGCTAATGAATACAATACGTTAAAACGGTTCTTAAATGTATTAATATTTAGTTTCAATTTATTTGTATGTAATGCATGTTTGTTTGTTAGTTGTGCACAAGAGTTTGACAGGTTGATGATGGGTTTTACTATGTCTGATTAGTGTTTTGAGCTTCAACATTACGTCGAGCCAACGACATGAAAGAAGGCGCTTCTCGGGAGGCAACCCGAGGTAAGTTTTCTAATTTAGTTATTTTGATTCCTCATTAGTTAGTTTTTGTTTCCAATAAATTAGGTTTTCCATTAGATATTGGATAGTTGTGTTGGTTTGGGATAGACTAACCTCTCAGGAAAGGCCGCTGCAATGCTCAGATCCGACCTATAGAGACCCATCCACCACATTGTGAGTATTTCATTAGTTTCTTCCTCTATGTTTTATTTAATTTTGTTGTCTTTTATATTTCATTGAGGACAATGAAAAGTTGAAGTGTGGGGGAGGGATTGCATTGCATATAGATAGAGTTTGCATATCATGTTTATTTATGTTATCATGTTTATTTATGTCTTCATATTCTTTGCATTGCATATAGATAGAGTTTGCGTATCATGTTTATTTATGTCTTCATATTTCTTTTTATACTTATATTGCACTTGAAAAAAAAAATCCAAAAACAAGCATGCATTGCATCTATATGTGTTACTCAAACACCCATCTAGCTTAGTTTGTCCTCTAATTTAAATTTCAACCATGGTCATATAAATCACATGGAGTTTTGGATGTTTTGGCTTTGTCTTTATTTGATTTTTGTGGGACATGAGCTAGCAAATATAATTGAGCATGTATGATTGAGCTAAAGTATGATTGAAGTCCTAAAAACATGACCTTGTGAGAATGTTTAGCCTTATTTGAAATCTTTTGCTCAATTGTGTGAATTACTCTCCTTGTGTTGCTACCTCTTGGCATTGACTGCATTATCTATTTTTCAAGACCGACTCACATGTTTGTTGCTTGTGGAGTTTATGTTTATATTTTGAGTCTTTTGTTTGAATTTGTGCATATTTAGTGCATAAGGTGGCAATGGTTGATGCACTTAGTAACCAGGTCTACGCATGACACCCAAGGGTATGATTCGCGCAAAAAGGTGTTGAAAACTATTCACTAGGAAAGAAAGCTTGATCATTGAGTAACCAGGTTCATTCATGACACCCATGTTTGCAACTTGCGTCAAAATATGTTCAAGTGGACTTCATATTAGTAGGTTGAGGTGTTGATAGACCAGGGTCATTCATGACACCCATGTTTGCGCCTCGCGTAAGGATAGGACCAAGACAAGAAAAAAGAGAAGAAAAGAAAACAAAAGAAAAGAAAAAAAAAGAGTCACATTTTATTTAGTTGTCTTTATTGTGTCCCGCAAGTAATGACATTTCAGTAGATATTTGGTGATATGGTGGTCAATGTCTATGAGCTTAGTGCATTTTGGATTGAGTTGAGAGTTGTACCCTAAAGCCTAAACACATGAGTGAAACACATATTTCTGGTAAGGTTGGATGATGTCTGCTTCTAAGCTTTGATCACTGGAATACATCCTATGACGTTTGTTTGCTTGGTTTATATTTTCACCTGATATGATGTTGCTTTTTGAGGAGGTTGAAACTTGAAGAGATTTCCTGTGGGATGCGTTTATTCATGTTCATTATATCATTTCTTGAGGACAAGCAAAGGTTAAGTGTGGGGGAGTTTGATAGCATGCATTTAGGTAGGCATAATAGGTTGCATTTAACTTAGTTAAGATGCATTTCATGGATGGATTAAGTACAATTTGCATATTTGCTCTCTACGTTGGTGGAGTCGGAATCTACACACTTTTATTGATTATTTCAGGTAACTGTGGATCCGAGGATGAGGCATGGGTTGATGACACATTAGATGAGAATGTATAGTTGATTGGAGAAGCTTACATGAAGATCTAAAGAGATCATGAGAAGAAGAAGTGAGCCTAAACGAAGAACAAGTATGCAGAAGTTGTCGCCAGACATGCTGAACTTGTTTTGCACTTTCTGGAGGCATCGGTTGTTCGATTGACTATTATGACCATGCGTTGAAAAGCTCTTTCAGAGGAATACAACTTCCTTGTTGACAAGAAGAGCAAAATCGCGATAGATTTTCCGTGAAAGGCCCCTGGCTGCGGCCGGAGCAACCATGCCACGACCAATCAATTTGTAGCGGCCGCGGCAGGCCGCAGCATATGCCGCGGCCGCAGTATTTGACGTATGCGCGCCGTTTTGTTTACGAAAACCCTAGTTTATGTTATTTTGTTTGGTGGCCAACTTAGACCCTTTAAAAGGCCGATTATTGTTAGTTTTTTAAGAACTTCTATTCTATTCTTTCATCAGACACTTTATAGATTTTGAGCGATGTCTTCCATGAGGAACTAAACTCATCTATTCTGCCTGCAATTTAAAGCTTTATTCGGATTGATTGTGAGTTTCTAATTCTCGTGCCTTGTTTCCTATATTTGAATGCTTCAACTTCTTTGTGCTTAATTGTTTATTGATTTGTTCTATCTTGTCTGGCCGACTTGTTAGATCAATTCAATTGCTAAGGTTTTGTAGATTCCTGGTTGTGAACCTTAACCTAAGAGGCAAACTTGTTCCTTTAGGGCTGGTTGAACTAATTGAATGAGTAGGAATTTGAATGTGTTGTTAAATCCCTCTTTAGGACTGCAAATACCTTGGTTAAGCTCTGAACTTAAAGCTATCAATTGAGTTAAATCCTTCTTTAGGGACTGTTCGATTGATAATGGTTGCTAGGACTGGTTGGACTAGTAACTATATTAGGTCGGGACAAGGGCATTCATAGGAAACTTAATAGGACGAGAAGATGTTACAAGTATCGCTTCAATCCAATAAAGTGAAAAATTGTAGATAGAATTGCTTCTCCTAATTGTCTGAATTATAATCATTTACTCTTGCTTTCTTCAATCCGCTTTGATAAAAGGCGGAACTTTCACACACAAAAAATCCCCAAATTGGTTACTTTGATTGACACCTGAATCACACTTGAGTTATAACTTTCCTTGTGGATCAACCTCTTGCTTATTGTTATACTTGCTATAGGTTTGAGTTTTCTTTGGCGGATCAACGAAAGGTTTTCCCTTCGTCATTTGTCTTACCAATAGGGTAAACCTGCCATTGCATACCTGGAGAGATTTTCGAGAGAATTTGGAGGGGATTCACTGTAGTTGATTTGACGGGTTGTCACTGTAGTTTTGGCTCCAAAACGGGGTTCCTCATTGGGGGAAAGGGGGGAGCATTTATGAGGGGAAAATACAATCATTGCATTAATGGGTGTTTCCCAAGCACATATATAAGCTTGAGAGGAGGATCTGAAACACCGTAACATGCTATGCAAAAAGTGAGGCAGAGTCGGAGAGAACCGGAAAGGACGGGGGAAAAGCCACACGTGCATCCGAGGAAACGATACAGTACCCATCCTACCAATAATACATTTTTGGCCTGCCAATAGTGTTCAACTGTCTTTCCATACCTGGAAAAGTGCAAGAAGTTTGTTGGTGGCAGTGGAAGCGATGGGTAAGTCATCTTGTACCTTTCCTTTGTAGTTGTTCCTTTTTCTTATATCAGAACTACCCCTAGGCTGATCGTCTGTTCACGTGGTGTACCCCAGGTAATAGGGTTTGTATGAATGTCGTGTTCGGCGGTTGGTAGGCTCCCGGGAGTGGGAGCTTGATGTTCAAGGGAGAGGCACGTACTTCAGCTATGGTGGTGCCACAGAATATTCGCTACGACCAACTGAAGAAGAAGATAGTTTCCAAATTTGACGTGGACATGGTCTTATACGACATTGAGCTCACCTACCTCCCTCCTTCGATGAGGCGGGCCACTCCGATTCGGGTCTGGGACGACGATGACCTAGAAGCCTACAAGTTCTACAACACTGAATCTGGCGCACGAGCTTGGCCAATCGCACTGCACATCACCTTACGGATGAAAACGACAAGCCCATCCACTCCCTCCAATAGACATCAGTCAGAAGACTCCGAAGGGGCTGGCGACCTCTCGTCTCCCACCTATAGGGAAATACTCCTAACTGGGCCTCCCACCACGTAGGAAGACCTGGATGGTGGTCTTGATGGAGGAGGATGGGTGGATGAGAAGGTGCGAGGATCGATCGAGGAGAAAGGGATATTGGATGACCTTAGCAGTGACACTAGAGAGCCCTGCCTGTGTGATGAATGTATAGCGAGAGAGGGAGACTGTTGTAGGACTGCAAATGAGAGCGTGAGTGGTAGGCAGGGGGGCTTACTGGGAGTGGCATACAATCTGGTATTGGTAGGATGTATTAAAACGTAATGGTAGGACAGAATGAAGTAGTTGGTAGGACGGATTACAACGTAACGGTAGGACAAACTGAATCAGTTGGTAGGATGGATTACAATGTAATGGTAGGACAGACTGAAGAAGTTGGAAGTATACCTGTCAAAACATAAACCGACCCGGCCGCCTAAAATTTTTTGGGTCAAGACCCGAGAATTTTGACCCGGAAATTTTTTTCGACCCGAACCCGAAAACCCGAAAATTTTCCGGGTAATTTGGGTTTCGACCCGATGACCCAATTGACCCGGTAATTTTGACCCGACTGACCCGGTTAATTTACAATTAAATCTAATTAAATTTATTTATATATAATTAAAATTTATCGCAAAATTATCAAATCATGATATTTTTAATTTAGGAAAGAAAAAATTGACAAACCCGAAACCGACCCGAAATGACCCGAAATCCGGTCAAACCCGAGTTCTAGTCAACCCGAAAATACTTGGAACCCGTTTACCCGGGACCCGTTTTACCCGAGACCCGAAGTGACCCGACCCGAACCCGACCCGAATGACCCGTTTGATAGGTCTAGTTGGAAGGCTTGACAATCTGGATGCCCCAGATGAGGGTTGCGACGTGACTAGGTTTGATGCCATCCGACATGGAAAGCAAGTTGTGATCGTTGAAAGCGACGACGATGTGGACGTCCTACCCCCCCATCCCCCACGAATTGGAGGACATAATAGACGTAGGAAGCTCCGACGATGACATGATCGTGGGTGGTTTCCTCGTCAAAGTGGAGGAGGCAGGAGGTCGAACGAGACGTCGGACTCGTGGGATGAGGAGGCCGAGGCAGCGCTGAGAGCTATAGAGCGTTCTTACCTAGGAAATAAACATCCTTTGCCGACATTGGAGCAAGTGGAAGAGAATGTCGCTCGGTTCATTCCTCGACTCGGAGACCCTCGGGAGAATGTGAGGGAGTTTCGTGAGGGGGAGATGTTCGATACGAAGGCTGAGATTCAGGACAGAGTGAGGTGGGAAGCTTTGAGGGGGTTCTACGCAACCTAATTGAAGCGATCGAAAACAACAACGTACGTGGTTGTATGCCTCTAACCGAATTGTTCGTGGTATTGCCGGGCTTCAACGTATCGGCAAACTAAAAAGTGGTTGATTCGTAAGCTCGTGGACGAACACACTTGCAAGGTAAGTGCCCTGAGCAACTACTAGCAAAACGTCAATTACAAGCTGATGGGGCGGAGTTTAGTGTCTGAGTAAGTTCCTTAACCACCCTCTTGTTCTCCGTTTATGTACTATGTCTTGGTGGCTACACAAGTAACTCGTTGCTTGCATCTTCGCAGTTTTGATGGATCACGGAAGGAGCTCATTCCGCATCAGATAAGGACGTTGATGAAGTCCCGATTGGGAGTGGACTGCAGATACTGGAAGGCACGCAGGATGAAGGGATCCACAAGGGACGGCTTGTAGGGGACCTACAAAGAGAGATATGATCGTATGGGCTCATACGTTTACATGCTTGAGCAAGCAAACCCTGGGACCATAACCACATTAGTACATGATGATAACCAGCAATTCAAGTATGCGTTCATTAGCTTGGGGGTTTGGAGGACAGTCATCCCACACTTGAGACAAGTACGCCATCGACACTTGAATATCCTACCAAATGGCCTATTTTCTCTTACCAATTCGTGGAAAATATCATTCCATTAAACATATTACGAACTACGTACGCTGATGCTACCAATAGTGAAACTACATCCTACCTATTATGAATGGTTGACATTGGGAGGTATTATCGGTGGATGGAAGTTTCCTAAAGGGGAAGTATCGTGGATGCTTGATGTTTGCGACGGCTCAAGACCCAAACCACAACATATACTCCATTTCATTTGCCATTGTGGATTGGGATAATGATGCTTCTTGGGCTTTTTTTTCCGTCAAATGAGACGCGTCATCCCGGATGAGACCCATGTTGTGTAGGTCAGCGACATGCACAAGAGCATCGCTAAGGGAATTCGAGGGACTTACAACTTTGCAAAGCATGACCGATGCACTTACCATCTCTTTCAGAATGTGAAGGCTTATCGTAAGGCCGGCGGGCTCCAATCCCTCTTCTTCCAAATGGTAAGGGCGTATACCGTTGTTGAGTTCAATGGCCACTACAACGCCTTAAAGGCAAAGTCGCCCACTGGTGCTGAATACATTATAATGGCGGGTTTTTCCAACTGGGTCAGGGCTTTTTATCTCGCTAATCGGTTTAACATCACCACCACAAATCAAGCCGAGTGCTTGAACTCGGTATTCCTTGAACCTCGTGACCAGCCCAGAACCGCCCTGATCGACAACATACTCGACACCATGGCAAGGTGGTTCGTCGAGCGACGGAAGCTAAGTTCGAATCCCGACAAGGTTATGACTAAACACGTGGACGTCGATATTAGGGAAAACGCCATGTAATCTATATGTCTTCAGGTGAAGACTTTGAGCGAACATGAGTTTGACGTCCGCAAAGGGCTCTCCTCATGGCTGGTCAACCTGTCCGTTCAGAGTTGCTCATGTAAGCACTTCGATATTGACCAAATCCCATGTGCACATGCCATCGCAGCGGCCAAGGTCTGTCGGATCGACCCATACTCCCTTGACAATCCTCTATACAGGGATGAGGCTTGGCGCGCATGCTACGAAAATGTCGCGCGTCTACCCAGTGCCAGCTCGTGACACCTAGGCGGTGCCTCCAAAAATTGCTGCGAAGCGTTGCTTGCCCCCGATTGTGAAGTGTGCATCGGGAAGGCCGAAGACCAAGCGCTATCCATCCAGGGGCGATGCGAGGGGGTCAAAGCGTCGTCGACAATAGTGTGATTTGGTGGACGTTCATGGCACCTGTCGGAGTTATTTTGGGGAGTCATTGGTAAGTGCTACAACTTTTTGGGGAAACTTGTTGTTGCGATAATATTTTGTGTCATGTGTCTGATATGTGATGAGGAAACTTGTAATGGCTACCCTATTTCGTTTAGTACCGGGGATATTATGGGGATAATTGTAAGGGATATCATATTTTGGCCAAAGTGTCTTCAAGTATCGGATATATTATGTATTTCTATATTCGACCTACCAATATAGTGTTTTTGTCCACCTATTAGTTTCTAAATATTCTACCAATATCGGACGTTCATCCTACCAATATCCTACCTTGGGAATTTGGCTCATTACATTTGAATCCTTCCAATAGGGTCAATTTTGTTGGTCATTAGGTTATAAATATCTTCCCATTATCGTACTTTAATCCTACCTATATGAAGCCACCAATTGTCATACTTGTCAAATTCTATGATTAAATAGCCATCCTACCAATGCGATATTTTAATCCTACCAATAGTCTTAAAATGTTTCACCACTATCAGCTTATTATCCTACCAATATCGTTTGACCATTACGTCTACACTTGGGAAAGTCGGTCATGACATCGGTAATCCTACCAATAGGATTTGTCTATCTTACCAATGGTTTCATTATATCTTAGCATTATCATCCTATTATGATGCAGTGCAATTGTCGATGACTCTTGGTGACATTGAGGACAACATAAAGGTTTCGTTCGATGGTCCTATCACTCGTGCAAGGGCCAAGAGGATTCAAGATGCAACCAAAGCCCTTCTTGTCCGTTACCAAGGAACGATGGAGCAAGGGTTCAAGCCACCCTGGATCACTTTGCTCAAAGCTACACGACCGACACAAGAAATGAGCTTCCGTCCTCAAACCCTTCGGCATGCCCTCGGTACACACTCGGAATGGGCCAGGTCGAGTGCCTTCCCATGTGTGTCGAGTGGGCCTTGGCTAAGCACCTTGTGTTGGGTCGAGTAGATTTATCCACTTAATTAATTAATTGTTATTTTATGTAAGTAGGATTAATAATGTACAAGATTATATCTCTTCTAGATTAATTCTTGTAGACCAAGTTATTCAATTTCTATCTTTATTAGGAATTACTTATCTTAGGGTTGTTTTAATTATCTTTAGATAAATTAGATCTATCCAAACCCCTTTCCTTTGCAAGGAAGGATTGGTTAGATCTTCCATAGCTTTTCTATTTAATCAAACTCATGTACTTTGAATTTCTTAGATGGAATAGAATTGAGGAGCCCCTTTGTGGATTAAAGGGTTCTTCGATTTCAATCCCAAAAGCCTTATTGCTGCGGCACTCAATCATCACCATCACCATTGTTCTTGATCGACCAAAACCCTAAACCAAACACAACCTAGTCGACGCATCAAGGACACCAGCACCAACGATTGTGGACAACGGCACTAGGCTCCGCAAGCTTCGCCGCTAGGCGCTTGGGCTCCTCGGCACTCCCAGGCGCCATCGCTCTCGCTCCTCGGCACCCTGGTCTCGCTCTTGCACTCGTGCTCACCTTCGCGGCTTCGCTCGCTTCCAGTGATCTCACCCACGGAACTCCAGGCCTTTGCTCGCGCTCGCGCTCGGCTTCGCAGGCTCTCGGGTTCGCCTCCCGCGAACACACTCGGTCTCCTCGGCAACCTTCGGTCTCACCTCCAGCGTCTGACCCTCACTCCCAGCGAACGAGATCCCTGAGACGCATCCCTGCTCCTGCGCATCCGGACCCCTGTCTTCGCGAGCGCTTCCGGCCTTCTTTCCCTAGCTACTTTCTTTCGTCGCTTTTTATTTAGTTTAAATTTGTCTAAGTTCTTTCCGTCGCTGTAATTAGTTTGTTAATTAGTTTACTTAATTGTTCAATCAGGAGATATTGGAAGAGCATTGCAAGATCGGGCAAATATACGGCGTGGTTCTTGATCTTGAGCCCCCAACCAAAGGATCGGGTATCCCAAACGTATCATATTATCCTACCAGTTCTACCATTGAAGCAAACAATAAATAACCAACACAAACATAAAAGGCGTGGGTGTAAGAATGCAACATGGAAGACTAGCATAAATACCAGTTCAAACCATTACAATCACAAAAGACATTACAAAGCAACAACATAAGTTTCCATACAACATAAGTTTCCAAACCACATAAGTTTCCAAACCAACAACATAAGTTTCCAAACAACAAGGCAGTCCACGAAATCATCAAGTAACAACATAAGCAGTTCATAATGTCACCACAAACATAGTGCATAAACCAACTAAACAAGTTGGGTAGAGGCCTACAAAGTGTTGCGTTGTATGGAGAGTCCTAAGTATTGGCGGTAGGGCGCAATAAATGTGCCGGTCACACTATTGAATGCTTCAACGCCCTCGGCCACCCGCTGCAACGTCTTGATAACGTATGCTCCACAGTCACCCTTGCACAAGAACACGTGTGTCATGACATTGTAATCCTACCAAATGGCAAAACCTATCCTACCAACAAGGATGCCTTACGTTTTCCTCTCCGGCATCTGCATCAGACTCAGTTGGCAGTTCCTGCTCCTCCACCCTACCAACAAGGATGCCTTACGTCACCCTCCCATACAACTTTTTTAGCAGCCTCCTGATTGTCCTCTCCACCTTGATCAACATCGTTTTCATCGTCCTTGTCAACCTTGTCCTCGACCTTGTCCTTTGCAGCGTCCTTCCCATCCTAATTGTGACCGTCCTTTGGCTCGTCCTTCTCCTCCGTCTTGCCACTTGAAGCGCCCTTGTTCTCCCTATTGTGACCATCGTTAAGCTCAACCTTCTCCTCCGCCTTGTCATTGTCAACATCTTTGTCCTCTACCTTGTCATCCTGCTTGTTCCCATCCTTGTCATCCACATGGGCATTACCATCATCCTCAAAGTCATCGTCCACCAACGAAACGTACTCATGCATGGGGATTCGGTCATTCAATCACATCTTGTGGAATACCAACTCTTTAAAATTATCCTACCAATTGCATGTTTATGTCTTACCATTTATGTTTTCCAAGACAACAGATAGCCAAAGAAACACATACCTTTCCCTTGTCTCCCTTCTGCGAGAAAGCCTTCTTACAAGCGTCATTGACCTCACTTATCCTGTCCTCAAGCACCGCGAACCGGCTCCCCATTTCCACCATCATGCCCCTACAGATGTCCTCCACCTTCGCCACGATCCGGGCCTCCAGACCAACGCTGGACGCGTCTGACCCTGACTGGGTCCAGCCGTGGCATCCTCTTGACGTCTATTGTCTTTGCGGGCCTTGTGGGGTTCAGCCACAATCTGGTAAAAGAACACGTCTGGAGACTCTCTCCTGTACGAGGCACTCGGGTGGGCTTCTTTCTCTTTATGGATGGGGCGCATGATGAGGTATGGCTTCACGAGCCGAGCGTGTTCGTCTATTTCATCGTCGGCGGGGGCATCCAAGTTGAGGAAGGATTTCACGTTCTCATATCTGATGTGGCTATTTGGGGTTTCCCATCTGAGATACCTCAGGGTGATGGTGTCGTCAATGTTGCGGAAGAAATGATTCCCAATCTCAAGAAATGTCTCGTACACCCACAACTGCATACACATTTTGGTAAGATAGTAACACACAATTGGCATGACAACTTCAGAGAGTTAGTAAGATATTATTTTCCATTTGGCAGGTCAACATTCTAATTAAATTTGGCATGATAGAAATACCTCATTGGCAGGATATTATTAGACATTTGGCATGCCACACCAACACAAATAGCAGACACATTTTTGGCAAAGGTGTTCAACATATTGTAAATTTTCACTAACCTGGAAGGCCATCTGGAATCCGTAGAGAGCGTAGGTTGGCCTATCTTTTAAATGATCCCTTGCATCCACCATGGTCTTTAACGTCCCAGCCAGGCTTTCGTGTAGCTTCTCATAAACTAGCCTACCCCAAGGGAAATCCAGAAAACGGCTGGTGTCCTCAAGCAGCAGTTTAACATAATGCCCTCCACTATGACTAGCAGAGCAAGCTTGTACTTTTTCATGAGGGAGCTCGGGTCCGTCTCCTTTTCGTGTGTCAACGCTCGCTCTACATCCTTCAAACACACCTTCTCCTTCTTAAACAGCTGGTAAACGGCGTCCTTGTGGTCGTCCTCCATCACATCCCTCGGGGGTGGTGAGCATTTTAGCACTTTTATGAGCGCGAACTCGTGAAGAGAGAATCGCGCGTGATGCCCCGTGATGAAGTCCCACGTCTCATGTTGCTTTGTGGTCTTCAACTGCTAGAGAAGACAATAGTGTACCAACTGTGCGGCGAATTTGTTTCTGGAGCCCATCTTCACGGTGCCCCCGAATTGGCTCTTCGTGAGGGCCTTTGTAATTGTCACGGTCAATGCATAAGTCCAGGCCTTCGAGCAGGTCAAAACTGGCATGTGACAAAGCCCTCCCAGAGAAGTGGTGTTTCTCTACAACGGCCAGCACAACCTGTAATACATGTAACAATCTTAGGTTCCAAATTTTTTTTTCAACCATTACAATTCCACAACCATGTAACTATCTCAGTTTCCTTACCCCCTGACTGCTTGGTCCTACCCTTACTTTCTTCTTTCCTGTCTTTCTCATTTTTTATGCTGATTCAACAGAGGGTACATGCAACACAATCAACACACATATACATTCAGACATTCAGGTCACCTAATCTATCATACCAACTGTTCACATATATCCTACCAATTTCATTTTACTATACTACCAATTCTGCTATCCTCTTCTGTCCTACCAATTTTGCATTTCAGACAAGTTTAGTTGATTTTACCTCTTTCCCAACTCAACAGATAGCGACAGTAATTCACCAAAACCAATTAACCAACAATTCATCAAATATATTGGCATTTCATCAAACATATAGACACAACCACCACACATATATAAATTCAGACATTCAGGTCACCTAATCTGTCATACTAACAATTCAAATATATCCTACCAACTTTATTTTACTATACAACCACTTTTTCTATCCTCTTTTTTCCTACCAATTTCCCATTTCAAACATGTTTGGTTGATTTTACCTCTTTCACACCAGAACGTATAGCCAATGTAATTCACCAAAACCAATTCACCAAAAATTCATCAAACATATAGGCATTTCATCAAACAGTTGGTGGGCACTAAGGGTTTGAACACTACAAAACCAATTCACCAAAATTTCCTACACCATCGTTGACATTACTAGTTGTTCAAATATATCCTACCAATTTCATTATCCAGTCCTACAAAATCTACTACCAAAATTTCAAACGCAATCTTCTATATTCCGTCCTACCACATGTGTAGACTTCCCCTACCGATTATCCTCAATCTTCTGGATTGCTTACCCATCCGAACCCCTCCTTGCCCATTTGTCCCCGATTTCTTACCCGACATCCCTTAACCCTTCCCCATCCGATTCTCGACACCCACAAACCCTAATCGCAACTGCAAAGGCACCCCTAACCCATCATATTTCATTCCTCTACTTCTAGGCAACTGCAATGGCATCCCCATGTCTGCATTTCCTCCAAAAACCGCCACTAACCGCACCCCCATGTCCCCAAAATCACAACTGAACATCACACATCAAGAGTTGCTTACCTTCTTTAACCGGTTAGTTCCTCCTTGGAAGAGTTGAGGGTGAAATCGGCCATCTTTCCTGTCTGTCGCTCCTCCTTTCTCTCCTCTGATTTTTCGTCTCTCTCCCGCTTCAAATGGTTTGTGTCCCGTCTCTCTCCCTCCTACTTTTGATTTTATAAACCGGCCCACATGAACAGTTACCATTCCCCCTCCTCACCTCTTATACCCAGTCACAAACAGTGCCCAGCAACCGAACATTTTTTTTTGCAAAATGTGGACAGGTCTAGTTTAGCAAATATTGGGCCTCACATTACACTTTTGCAAAAAGGCCCAAATTTTGGTCCATTTACTACTATTTTATCTTGTTTTTTTTTCCTCAGATGGACAAAAACCTAATTTGATGGGCTTGGTGGATACTCCCTCAATAAAGGTAAAAAAGGTTAGTTGGGCAAATTTTCTCTAAGAAAAATAGAATACATACTAATTTTAAATAGAATTAATTTGCAAAACCCGCCTTTTTTTTGTACTTTATTTGGGGTGGGGAGAGGGGGTCTACCAAGTCAACTAAATTAGGTTTTTGTCCATCTATAATTTTTTAGATAAGTTTACCCCTCAGATCTAAACCTAACTCTCTCCTCTCCTTTCTCTCAGGAGGCAGTGCATCTCTTCCATCTTCTTCGAGCTCTCTCTATGACTCTCATCAAAGCGGCTCAAACAACAGATTCGAAGATCGACGACACTCTAGATTCGGTAAAGATGATGGCGAGGAAGATCCGAGCCCTTCATCTTTAATCGACAGTGCAATCGGTGTGGAGATGCCTTCGTCTGATATGATTTTCTTTTTGATCGGAGATGCCCTCGAAGGTTCATAACGTCGTCGGAGCGCACGAAGATGAAGACCAGATTCAGTGTGGAAATTGAAGAGGAAATTGTCGTCGGTGCCGCCCTTCTCCTTCGTCAGCAGCGGCTCCGGTGCATCGGCTCTCTGGGAACCTCACCGATCGTCGGCATCGGCCTAGGAGGAGAGAGGCACTAGATCTAAATCGAAGATGAAGGATGATGCATCGGATCTCCGTCAAAGATGACGATCAGTGAGGTTCTTTTCAACATCCGCCTCTGAGATCGAAGACGAATGATGATGGATCTCAGCGTCCTCCCGCATTCTCCATCGTCGTCGTCGTTCTCCGTTGTCGTCGGTCATTTAGCACGGTGAGACTTATTTTGAAATTGGATTTGTTGGTGAAAGCGTATGAATTTGAATCCGGTATAGGATCGGTTAATTAGGAACATAAATTGAGGGATGGCCACGTTTCCTTCAATTATACAATAGATGGTTTTAGATGGTTTCCGTTTGCTGAAATATGTTAATTTGCTGAAATCTCTAATTTTGTGAGGTTGTTGTAATTACTGCTGAAATTTCTTCATTGTTGCTTAGTGTAATTGCTAAAATGCTCTTGCTGAAATCTCTTAATTTGCTGAAATCTCTTATTTTGTGATGTTGTAATTACTGCTGAAATCTCTTAACTTGTTGAAATGGTTGTTGTAATTGCTGAAATTGGTGTTCAAATGAGGCAACTCCGGTTTCAGCAACTACGATTTCAGCAACTCGGGTTTCATCAACGTCGGTTTCAGCAACTCCGGTTTCAGCGGTTTCAACAAACACGGTGGACATTTAGCTAATATGGATAGGTTGATAGACAAAATGCTAATAAAGGCTGAAAATATGAACATTCTACTAAACACCCCTTGTAAATAATTAGTGACATAAACTTAATTTCCCTAACAAATTGTCATTAACTTAGTGAATAGAAACAAAAAAAATCGAGGATATCCGCATCATTATCAAATATAAAGGGAACTACTTTGTCGGCCTATCGAGGTGTCAGACTTGTCTGGCCCTCGAAATCTTTCCTGGCCAAAATAAATAAATAAAGGGAGCTAGTATATTTCATGTGACATGACATAATTTTTTTAAATAAAATTTTAATTTAATAGTAAATTAATATTATAAAATTAAACAAAATATCTTAACATAAAATTAAAATATATATGTTCAATTTAGGTTGCCCTAAAAATAAATCAAATTAAAATATGTCCAATTTAGATTGCTTTAAAAGATTATAACAATGTATTTTATCTTCGTATTCGTAGTTTAAAGCCGTTAACCTAGATGATGGATGAACGCGCCTTCACGCGCGTCTTCTTTTCCTCCCTCCTGTGTGCTGAGCCACCCTCAACAAACCTTAAATCCCATTCACCGGGGCACCTTGCCTCCTCCGATCGGCATCCCTGCAACTCCAATTCACCCCTTTTCATCTAATTATAATCAAGCACAAGCCTACTTACCCTTCACCATTATAAGCCCCTCGTTCCCCTCCCTTGGCAGTGATGCGGTAGCGGCTTCGATTTCATCTTCGCCGATGCATAATCTCTTTTGATGGAGACTCAAGACGACTTGCAAAGTCAAGTTTATGGAGGTTAATTAAAAGAGGGTGTTGCTCCGGTTTCGTCTTCTTCGTCGGCAGGTGCCGGTTTTCCAAGTGGAAGGGCTGGTTGTTCGTATACTGAACTTCTAAGAAGTGCGGATGCCGATCGGAACTTCTAGACGGATACTGAACTTTTTATGTAGAAACAACTACATAAACGTCTTGGCGCTTCTTGAGACTAAAACGAACAAACTCCATCATGAGAGTGTTTAGAAGAAGTGCGAATTCAATAACATTGCTTTCAACCCTACAAAGGGCTTCTCGGGAGGTATCTGTTTGCTTTGGAAGGACCTTCCGGTTTCAGAGGACAAAATCACGCTCATTTCAGTACAACACAGATTAATTCATATCAATTACCTCGATCGTAATGTATACTGTTGTTGCAGGAGGATGGTGAAGTATGAAATATAAATAAATATAAAAGCAAACTGACTCCCTGTCTCATCAAATAAATACAAGACTTCCTCCCATTATAGTAGAATGCAGTCAGGATCGATCCACGAGGAAGCGTGCCAGGGCCCACTTTTTCAGTTCCAAATCTCCAAAGAAACAGTAAAACACAGAAGAGAGCAGAAAAATAACACAGAAAGCAACTTTGGTCGATATCGACCTGTAGGACTCGATATCGAGTTGGAAAATCGACCTCAGAAACTCGAAATCGAGTTGACAGAAACTTAAAAATCCGAAATTTGTGAAATAAATCAATAAAATAAAAGACTTCCAAGATCAGGGTTTCAACACCACAATGATAACCATGTAAAATAACACATAAATGCATAAA
This sequence comes from Persicaria tinctoria, assembly GCA_037127255.1. Classification (NCBI taxonomy): domain Eukaryota; kingdom Viridiplantae; phylum Streptophyta; class Magnoliopsida; order Caryophyllales; family Polygonaceae; genus Persicaria; species Persicaria tinctoria. The sequence continues at coordinate 38,294,979 of JBANSL010000019.1, read as the reverse complement.
AGATCATGCTTTTTATCAAATAAGTTTCGTTATTAACAAATAAGAACATAGAGGCTTTCGCATAAACCCTAATTGTTACTAACCCTTTTTCACATAATTAACCCAAGTTGTATTAAGATCACTTTCGCTTCAATAACACAAACAAGGATCACCTTCAACTTTCGCAAAAGAATCATGCTTGTAGGGATAGAAGATGAATTGCATCCAAAGATTGTACCTTTACCGCATCACCTCACATGGCTACCGTCGGGCTCACCACGACCCTAGAAGTCGGGTGACTACTCGTTCTTCATCATCAAGAAAGACATTAATAATAAAAGGAAATAACTTTGCATTAATAATAAAAGGAAATAAAACTTACAACCGATCGAAGCCAAAACGTCTCTCGACAACTCAAACTTGCTCTCAGCCTAAGCTCTCTACTCTTCTACTCGACTTCTCTCTCTATTGGCTTGTATGATTGAATGAATAAAATCCATCCCCTAAGGCCTTATTTATAGTGTTCCATGTAGCTATTCTAGGATGGAACAACTATATCTAAATCTATCTAATAACATAAGATAAAACATTATGATAAAGGAATAAATCTCTAAAAGAACTATATCTAAAATAGATAAATATCTCTTCCATGTTGATAGATCTTGATAGAATTTGATCTTGTGGATATCTCAATTGGACTTTGGATAGAACTTTGATTAGGACTCGGACTAGCTCGAAATCGGCCACTGTGGTTCAACTCGATATCGACTAAGGTCACTCGATATCGACCTGCAATTTTTCTGTCTTCACTTCCTGAGTCGATCTCGGCTCCAGGGGTGAACATCGACCAGCTTCAACTCGATATCGACTAGGTTAAGTCGATATCGACATCTTCCTTTCTTCTTCAGCTTCTCGGGTCGACTTCTGGATCTTCACTCGATATGGGCAACTCGATATCGAGTTGTTGTACTCGATATCGACCAACTTCTTCAGCTTTGCTCGATTCTTGGCTTTTTGGGTAGAAATCGACTGGCCAACTCGATATCGACTGGATGGCGTCGACTCGATTTTCTTGCTTCCAACTCGATTTGTCCTGGTTCCGCTACTCTTTGACCTCAGACTTTCTATAGTTGACTTTAAGCTTTTCCTCCTTTCTCTAACTGTTGTAAATGGCCTCCATTTCTGCGAAATTAAACAGAAACTGGTGTAGATTTCATAATTGGCAGATAAACATAATCTACATAGATTCTGAACTATTCTAGCCCAAATGTATGAAATGCATGCAGAAAACGATATAAAAGTAAGTATAAAACATGGCAAATTAGGCTCACAAAATTGACAAAACGATCGCCTTCATTTTGGTGTATGCCCCTCCAGATCAAAAGTCAAAGGACTCCTTCTGGGAATTTATCGTCTAGTATTCCTCTCATCTACTCATTCCTTTCTGTATTTTGGGTGACTTGAATGAAATAGCTATACCCAAAGACAAATTAGGTGGCATAACACCAGCTCCAAACCGTTTCAAAAGACTATATGAAGTTAAAAACACTCCCATGCTTCTTGATGTGCCTACCCATGGGGGCATCTATACATGGCAGAAAAGAAAAAATGGATTGCCAAACAATAGGTACGCAAAACTTCACCGTTCGATTGCTCAAAATGAAGTGCAATCTACTTTCGATAGCCTGCGGGTGAAGATCCACCCATTTACTACTTATGACCATGGTTTTTAGGATCGATGCAAGGATCTAGGATCGGATCATAGGATCGTAAGATCCTAGCAAAAAGTGAAAATCAAAGAAAAAATCAAATGTAAATAAGTCATGTCAAACAAATACCTTAATTTTTAAACAAAACTAGTCATTTCCTCCTTTAAATAAAATAAGTAACTAACATATGCCAATAATAACTCCTTAGCATTCATAACTGGTTAAGGATCTGCTTCGGGACGGAAAAAAATTGGTCAAGGATAATATGTCAGAAGGTATTATATGATACTTAATTAAAATGTTTAAATAAGTCACTTAACATCCATAAAGCAAACTAAAAATGGTCTAAGAAACAAGATTAACAAAAAAAATAAAACCCCACATCCCACATCACATGATTGTTCTGGAATGTCATATGTGATAGGTGCTAACACTCACAGACATTAGAAATTCCTCCTCCCATCTCTAGTTTGTAATGTTATCATAAAAAATTTTAGCCTCTCTCCCAAGGAAATCATCAACATCATCACCATCTTCACCGTCATTTATCTCGATAGCTTCACCTTCACCACAAGTTATTATAGGTTCACCACTACCACCACCAATACCACTTCCATGGGTTGATTCATGGGTGCCACTTTCAACATTATCACCTATGTAAATTCAAATAAGGAAAAAATAAATATATAAATACTTATGTATTGTAAATTTGTAAGTTTAAATAAACGTAAAGGAGAAATGAGAAAAGTATATGGAAAATAGTGATTACGTCAAGAACATGAATAAGTATCATCATCTTCGGTGCATAAGGCTTTCCCAATGATAGCTTTCCACTCCTCCTTTGTGAGGAGTGCAAGATCTTCACTAGCCCCTTCGGCTATCCACTCATCATCCGAGGATATGTCCTCCAACTCCAAGTTTAAATTGTATGACGGCTCAGTTTTCCGTGTTTTCTGTTGTTGCTTATTCTTTAATTTCATATTGTGCATCACCTAAACTAAATCATTTAGTTTCTCTTGGCGTAGATGATTTCTCCTTTTGTGTGCACCTAATAATATATAAATTTCTTAAGTAATGTAGTAGACTAGAAGCAAACTGGGATGGCCATTAACAATTACAACATGATATTAATTACAAGATAGCTTACCATCTCAAATGCACTCCAAATTCTCCCAGAACCAAAAGAGCTACAAGTTAAGCTTAAAATTCTTATAGCAAATCGGCTTAGTGTTGTTGCAGGAGGATGGTCAAGTATCAAATAAATATAAAGTAAAGATCAGACTGACTTCCCTGTCTCAGCAAATAAATACAAGACTTCCTCCCGTTGTAGTAGAAGGTTGTCAGGATCGAATCCACGAGGAAGCACGTCAACAATTCTTAGGTAGCAACAGATCTCACAGACAAGCAACAGAAAGACAGAAATAAAAGCAGAAAAGACAAAGCAAAACAGAAACAAAAGCAAAGACAGGAAATATCGAAAGAAAGTAAAGAACAAAGCAAAGACAGAGGCACTCGATCTCGACAACAACCTACTCGATTTCGACAACAGCCTACTCGAGATCGACAACAGCAAGTCTACAGAAACTGAAAAATCGACAACAAAAGCAGAAACTCTACTCGACCTAGACAAGACCGTACTCGAGATCGACTAAGGCCTACTCGATCTCGACGAGCTCCTCCTCTGTATCGACTGGAAAGACAGAAACTTAAATTGCAAATTCTCAAACCCAAAACTCAGATTTTTGACGAAATAAATCAATATAATAAACGACTTCCAAGACCAGGGTATCAACACCACAACGATAACCATGCAAAGTGACACATAAAGGCATAAAAGATCATGCTTTCCATCAAAATAACTTTCGTTATCAACAATAGGCATATAGAGGCTTTCGCATAAACCTCCTTCTATGGTTTTCAAGAAATAATGCACTTCATTGTGACTTCCCTTTACTAGGCAATTTCATGCTATATCTCTAATGAATCTAATTTTGCATCGTCGAGTTCAATATAAAACTTCCATGACATTAACCAAAATTTTCAATGGGGGTCATTTTTCAAACTTTTGGAAATCATGCATATAAGCACATAAATCAATAATGCATTCCAAAATAGCCATGTAGCAATTCAAAGAACTAAACTTTAAACACGCACACATAATGTCACAATATAGCAAATATGCATAAAGTAAGCCCTTCCCCTACCCCATACTTAAACATTACAGTGTCCTCGCTGTATAAAAAGAAGGGTACAGAAAGAACCTCACTAGACTGGTGTGCAGGGCCTCTAAATTTCGAATGGAAACACCTCCTGGGCCGAGTATGAATATTGATTGGTTCTATCCATGGACCTGAAAAGTATGGAAGACATATACCCACAAAAGAAAAAACAAAAAACAAAAAAAATGTTCAAAACAAAAAACAAGCAAAAAAAATAATGTCCCAAAGAATGTCCTAAAAAAGTCTATGTACAAGCTCTAGATTTTATAGTCGCTGGGCCGACTTTTCCATTTAGCTCAAGGTGGCATTTGCAGGGCCCATGTAGCTTGGGCCTCAAATAAGACTCCATTCTTGTCCATCAGCTGCAATCCTCCAGAATGGATCTTGTTCACCACGAAAGGTCCCATCCGCTTCTTGTTGAATTTATTAGGGAACCAATGATCCTTTGATTTAGAGACATAGAGCTTGTCTCCAACTTCATACTCCTTGGGCTCATCATTGGATATCCTACATAAGCGCACATACCAAGGCAAACCTCTCCCATATATAGATAGATCTTTAATGGAAATAGGAGAAGAAAGATCCATACCTTGGCTTACCTTCGCAGAGACGGAATCGGGGACCACAGTGTTTGGTCGATCTCGACTAGGGCTAGTCGATCTCGACGAGTCTGCAGGTTCTGGTGGTGGGCTGCTCGCAGATGCAGGAGTCGACGAAGAGGAGGGCTTGTCGACATCGAGTAGACTACTCGATCTCGAGTAGCTTTCTGCTCCTGGTGGCTCTAGTGTCGAGGAAACATGTGCTGGTGGAGCCGGGTGGTGGTCGATCTCGACAAGCCTGGTCGAGATCGAGGAGCCTGGTTCGTCTGGTGGAGTCAGCGTCGAAGAAGGCAAAGTCGACGTAGGGCTCTGGTGGTGGATCTCGAGTAGCGTACTCGATCTCGAGTAGAACCCTGCTTCTGCCTGGCTGCTCGACGATGCTGATGTTGATGGAGGTTTCTGATTTTGGTCGAGGTCGACTAGGGTCCTCGATGTCGAGGAGCCTTGGTCGATCTTGACCCCATACTTGGTTCCTGTCAAGGCATCCGAAAAATAATTAATCCATAACGACGTACCTTGGTTTGTGTCGATTGGATTTTCTGCGTCCTCTTTGAGGATTACCATGATCTCCTCCACCTGGGCCTCCATGTCCCTTTTTTCCAACTCCTCAGGGGTCATATTTCTGACCTTGGGTTCCCCGCAGGTGATGTAGCCAGCTGAGATAGATTTCACCTCTTCCATTGGAGGTGAGCACTCCTTTCCTTACGCTTATGTTGGCATCCACCGTTGCCAAGAAGGGTCTTCCTAGAATAATTGGACAAGTTGGATCTTCTTGCATATCAACAACTAGGAAATCAGCAGAGACAAAGAATTTACCTACTTGTACTGGCACATTGTCCACCATGCCTGTTGGAATGACCACCGTGTTGTTGGCCATATAAAGTCTAGCATCCACAGGCTCTAAGGCACCTATCTTAATCTTGGACCAAATTGTTAAAGGCATTATACTCACACTAGCTCCAAGATCACATAAAGCATTAATTTTGTATGGACCAAATCCAATGGTTATAGCAAACTTACCTGGATCTGGCCTCTTCTCCAGTATGTCCAAATGGCTGCACTCCTCTGTAATTTCAGCCGTCGATCGCTTTTTGCTCAAAATTTCCTTCAGGAACTTGACATAGGATGGCATTTCATTAAGAGCTTCTGTGAAGGGGATGGTGACGTTGAGTTTCTGAAGCATCTTGATGAAGCGCTGAAATTTCTTTTCTGCCGGGTCCTTTGGAGATTTTGTGGGGAAATGCAGCTTCTTTTTCTGATTTGGAGCCAGAACAGACGTTGGAGGTGCTGCAGCTTTCTCGGCCTCGGGTTGGGTGTTCTCGATATCGACCACGCCCTTGTCGATCTCGACTAGGTTGGGTGATGTCGAGTTGCTGTGAAGTGCAGACGAGGGCTTTTGAAGTTTCTCATCGAGATCGAGTAGACCTTCTTCGATATCGAGTAGGCTCTGGTCGACATCGACTAGATGTTGGTCGACTTGCTAGTCTCCTTTGTTCTGCTGTTTTCCGACTTCTGGCTCTTGCAGTTGATGGCCGCTTCTGAGTTTTACAACAGCGATGTGTCCAGTCTTTCCCTTAGGATTTGGTTCTGAAGATCCAGGGAGCGCACCTGACTGTCTGGGGATTCCCGCTGCTAGCTGACCAATCTGTGTCTCAACTGATTTTCGCCATATATCAATTTCCCCAAGCCTAGAGTTGACACCTTGCATCTGAGTTTAGACGGAGTTGAAGGACTGCCTAGTTTCTGAGTGATTCCTCCGTATTTCCTCCAGGACAGTCTGTATATCATCCTTTTTCTGGTCCCTTTCCGGATGTCCTGGAGCTCTGTAGGGCGGAGGGTTCCTAGGGACACCTTGGTTCCATTGTGGTTGCTGAAACCTTTGGTCCCCCATGTAGCGATTGGGACCCCCTGCGTAAGCTACCTCCTCGTGGTGCTCTGCCAGCCTGACTTGCTCTGTGTGTGGGCACTCGGGGGTGGGGTGCCGTTGCGATCCGCATTCAATGCAAGGCTGGTTGACAGAAAGATACTTTACTTGCTTGAGGAGCTTCTTATTCTGATCTCTGTAGTATTGCTCCCTAACATCTGGATCGATCTCCTTAGGGGCCTCATATTAGGGGCATGGAAGGTGCTGGCCTGACGTAGGGGTTCTCTTCATAAGTTGCAGTAGACCCATACTTGTTGTCGTAGTTGGTGAGCTTGTCTAGCACACCCCATGCGTCACTTGGCGGCATTGTCAGATACTCATAGCGAGTATAATGGTTGATTCTGTCCTTAGTAATTTGATCAAGAGAGTTGAAGAAGATTTCTTGAATGACGTAGGGTGGCTGTCCATGAGTAGGGCAAGATCGCAGAAGTTCTTTGTAGTGTTCCCATGCCTTTGCCAGCGGTTCCCCTTGCTTCTGTTTGAAGGCGGTGATTTTCTGGCGGAGATGTGCTGTTTTGGCAGGTGGGAAGAATTTATTCAGAAATTCTTGCTCTACTTGGACCCAGGTTGTGAGTGATCTTGCTTTCAGCCCTTCAAGCCATTTCAGTGCAGGCCCAGCGAGAGACCAGCGAAAAGCTTTCATCTTGACATATTCCAGGGTTGTATCTTCAGCAAGAGTACGGCACATGTCAGAAAAATTGGTAATATGTTCAAGAGGACACTCATTAAATCTGCCATAGAAAGCATTATTTTTAAGCTCTATAAGAAATTAAGTGCGAATTTCAAAAGAGTTATCAGGGATTAGAATCGCCGATTCGGGCACGACGAGAGTGGGATGCATATAATCCTCTGCAGTGGTTGGGAACTGGGCAAGCTCAGCTTCTGCTTGCTCCCTTGCTGCTTTCTCAGTGGCGATAGCAGCATCTTTAGCGGCTAGTTCCCTTGTAAGCCTTGCGATCAGTTGCTCCTGTGTTTCAGCGGCCGCCATGGCTCTTTGTAGTCTATCTCTGATGTGTAGAAGGCGTTCCGGTTCATCTAAGGCGTCGAACTCAGGTGTTTGACCAGAACGGCGCATACACCTGCGAAGTAACTCAAAAGAAACGTGAGATTTAACTACCTAAGGCGCGAATGATTGCTTCCCTGGCAACGGCGCCAATTTGTTGTTGCAGGAGGATGGTCAAGTATGAAATAAATATAAAGTAGAAGGTTGTTAGGGTCGAATCCACGAGGAAGCACGTCAGCAATTCTTAGGTAGCAACAGATCTCACAGACAAGCAACAGAAAGACAGAAATAAAAGCAGAAAAGACAAAGCAAAACAGAAACAAAAGCAAAGACATAAAATATCGAAAGAAAGTAAAGAACAAAGAAAAGACAGAGGCACTCGATCTCGACAACAGCCTACTCGAGATCGACAACAGCAAGTCTACAGAAACTGAAAAATCGACAACAAAAGCAGAAACTCTACTCGGCCTAGACAAGACCGTACTCGAGATCGACTAAGGCCTACTCGATCTCGACGAGCTCCTCCTCTGTATCGACTGGAAAGACAGAAACTTAAATTGCAAATTCTCGAACCCAAAACTCAGATTTTCGACGAAATAAATCAATATAATAAACGACTTCCAAGACCTGGGTATCAACACCACAACGATAACCATGCAAAGTGACACTTAAAGGCATAAAAGATCATGCTTTCCATCAAAATAACTTTCGTTATCAACAATAGGCATATAGAGGCTTTCGCATAAACCCTAATTGTTACTCACCCTTTTCACATAATTAACCCAAGTTGCATTAAGATCACTTTCGCTTCAATAATACAAACAAGGATCACCTTCAACTCTCTCAAAAGAATCATGCTCATAGGGATAGAAGACGAATTGCATAACAAGATCTGACCTTTACTACATCATCTCACATGGCCACCGTCGGGCTCACCCCAACCCCAGAAGTGGGTGGACTACTCACGCCTCATCGCAATCGCAGACATTGATGTATAAAAAGAAACTTGCATTAAACTATATTCAAAGCCTTTACAATCCCGGCAATCAACTTTCGCAGAATGCCAAAACCCTAAAAACTTCTCTGTGGAACTACTTGTCTCTGACTGAAATTGAATGATGAAAAACCAGCCCCTAGGGCTTTATTTATAGCCTTCTATTCCTTGCTAATCAAGGATAGAAGATATCTATCTTTATCTAAAATTATATCTACTTGCCAAAAGATAAATAAATGCAACAAGGGAATTAAATCTTTAAAGGGAAATAATAAATCTAAAGTCTTACATGGATAGATCTTCCTTCTTCATGATCAATGTTGATAGATTTGGATAGAATCGGCAATCTTCGCACCCAAGCAATCCCAAGTCGAGTAGAATTGGTCAAACCGAGTAACACGGCTCTGGAGGTCTACTCGATCTCGACAAAGGTCTAGTCGATCTCGAGTAGGGTTATGGTCGACTGGCTCGGCTCGGGTGGATCTGCTCGACATGGCTCGGATCTGGGCTCCTGGGTGTCATCGATCTTGACTAGGGCTCCTCGAGATCGACTAGGGGTGTGGCCGAAGACGGCTCTCTGGTGATGTCGAGGACTCCTCCTCGGGATGGACTCGGACTAGGGCATGGTGGCTCCTCGATCTCGACAAGGCCTCCTCGAGATCGAGTAGGGTTGCTCAGCGCCTTCGTCCTCGGTTTCTCGATCAGCTCCTCTTCTCGACTCCGGATGTGGCGTCTAGGCTTAGTCGATCTCGACTAGTGGTACTCGAGATTGAGTAGGGTTCCGGAGTCAGGTTGCCTCGGACTTGGTTTCCTCGACCAGGCTTTGTCGACCAAGTCTGCTCGGGCTCTCTACTCGAGATCGAGTAAGGTGTACTCGACATAGAGTAGCTCTGCCTTCAGCTCGGTTTGTCATGGTTCTGTACTCTCGGATTCTGGACTTCTGTAGTTGTTTTCCGAGATGTTCTGACCTTCCTTAAAATTGCTGTAAAACGTCTCGAATTCTGCGAATTTAAACAGAAACTGGTTTAGATTCCATAATTTGGCAAATAAACATAAACTACATAGATTCTGTACTATCTTGGCCCAAATGAATGAAATGTATGCAGAAATTGACATAAAAGTTACTGTAAAACATGGCAGATTCGGCTTACAACACTTAGCTCCGTACATTTAGCACCAAAAGAATCCCACCATTCAACTGCATAAATAATAGGCATTCAATTATTATTTTCCTAGTTATACATTGAATAATGAATAAATATACACATCCTAGCACTACAAGATACACCTGACCTGGGGGTTTTGTAGTTCTTGTGTCTATAGCCATAGTTCATAGCTAAAAAGACCCCTTGCATATTTGAAGTCATCCATTTGCATATCAATCTTCACCCTTTCAGTTCGATCTGGAACCAACGCTGATCAGCTATATCCAAAATCAGCTTGTACCTATGTAAATAAAAAATAGATATGAGTAAAATTACGGTTGAATTGCAAAAAAAAAAAATCAGTACTGAATTACAGAAATACAGAACTGGAATTGATAACCGCTAAATTACAGTGCTAAATTATAGAAATAAATTACAGTGCTAAAATCAGTACTTAATCAGTGCTAAATTAAAGGAAAAAAAATTCAGTACTGAATTACAGAACTAAATTACATAAACGAAAAAATTACAGAGACGAAAAAAATCAGTTTCTAAACACTAAAATCGGTATTGAATTTTAAAAAATTAGTTGAACAAAAAATCAGTTTCTAAACACTAAAATCAGTACTGAATTTTACACACTTACAATTTTTCATCATTATCGAAGTTTGCTTTCCTGTCATTTCTTGCTTGTTCCGTTGCATGATAAATGAATCCCATGACTGGTTCATCTGAATCCACCTTTCGTAGCACCTTGGCTTTCTAGAAATATGAAATGCTGCTTGATTGTCACAATACAACTCCACAGCTTGAGTTTGCTCAATTTTCAGATCCTTGAGCACCCTTATCAACCATATTAACTCATGACATTTCATAGCCATTTCTCTATGAAGGTTCGATAATATAAAACTAAGTAATATAGAAATACTCTAGAAGGGGGGTTGAATAGAGTATGCCGGTTTTTCGCAGATAGTCTCAAGACTTTTGAAGATCGTGCAAAACCCTTTGAGACTAGACTTAGTCTTTTCTCTGAAAACTTGAATCACAAAGTTAGACAATTCGAACCAAGTGCGGAAATAAGGTAAAACAATAAAGTAAAGGACTCGATGAGTTGTTTACGAGGTTCGGCACGAACTTGGCCTACGTCCCCGCTTAGGGTTCTTCCACATCCCTAGGATTCAACCGGCTTTTATTGATTCACAAGACATAGGATCCTAGTAGCTCCCCGAGAAGCCTCTCTCCTATACAATTGCAATCTAGTCAACTCACGTTCCCTTGGAGTCCTAGACCAATCTAGAAGAGCCCCACCTTTCTATGCTATCTAGTACAATCCTCTTACACTTAGTGAATCAATCACCTAGTGTTCACTTCAAGAGTTACAAACTCTCGAGTATAACACTATAAATGAATATATCATATAAGCTCATTGTGTAACTCTCAAATGCTTTGAAATGAAATAACAGACTCTTAGGACAAGCAGAGAGCACACGAAGACATATTTCTCTTGAAGGCTTGGAGTGTATGAAAGCTCATGTTCAATGAATGTATCTCTTCTGTCTTCATCTTCCTTCTCTTTATATTGAGACAAATCGGCGCCAAGGATCTTCTCCAACGGCTAGATAAGATCATGGCTTGAGCTGAATCTTCTATCTTTGGAAACTTCGAAGGCCACAATCTTTCCGATATGAATCTTCTCAAAACCCATCACGAGGAAGAAAATAATTCTAAAATACTTCCTGAAAGGTTAGTTAAGTATATAATAATATAATGGAAGTATATAATAATCTTAAATAATATTCGAACATAATAACATATAGAACAGGTTTTGTATTTCATCAACAGACATACTGTCAAGGCCTTTGAAACTTATTCCGATTTTCATCAAGGGAGGGAGTTATCAATCTCCCCCTTGATGAAAGACAAAACCTGTGCATCCTTGCAACTTAGTCAAGCATAAATAATATAAGTGAAATCGGACTAAGTACCTGCATGGGTTAGACAAATGTTTTCAAGTCATCCAACCGAAAACCAAAAATCAAAAACCAAGGTCTTCCAAGACCTTCACAGCAAAACCAAGGTCTTCCAAGACCTTCACAGCAAAAGGTTTTCAAGTCTAAACAACCACAGATCATCTCCCCCTTTTTGTCTTTCAACAAAGGGAGGAGGTAAAACAGTCACCAAAAGTTTTAAAAAAGTTTCCAAAAAGCAGCAATGTATCAAGTTTGGGATAGGGATAGGATATGATAGGATTGGGTTAAGCTTCGTCGTCCAGAGAATCATCAGTGAGCCTCGTCCACAGACCTTGCAGCAACTTGGTTATCCCGCTCATCTCCGTCATAACTTCCTTGTGCAGCTTCTTGAGATCCATGCAAACTTCCTCCAGGCCCAACTCCAGGTTGTCCATGCGTTCATCAACAGCTGAGGCAGTGGGAAGAGCTTTTGAAGGAGTGGCAAGACTCAAGGTCCCTTGGGGAGACCGAGTGATGCCAATCTTTTCAAGGCTCTTGGAGTCGAACTTACCCATATGACGCTGCTGTTCTTCGTTTTTGAAATTAATTCCAGAAGCTTTGAAGAGATGGGTCAAAAGGGTGGCAAAAGGGAGGGCAGAGCCTTTTCTGGCTTTTCTAGCATGAGCCATGGTTCCAAGGATAGTGTTGGCCATATCAAGGTCAAGGCCATTTAGGATTCGGTAAAGTAGGACCATGGCATTATCAGTAAGGAGCGATCTAGAGATAAGACGGGGTAAGAGGCATCGAACAATGATGTTGAAAATAATTTTTGTCTCTAGGGTAAGGGATGAGTGAGTGAGGTGCTGGTGGATGCTTCGGGTAGGAGATATTTGGATCGAACAAGGGCTAGGCACTGTTCTTTTATGGGGTTCTCGGGAGAGGGTGGACAAGGTTTAGGTAGGCCAAGGAAATCAGCAAAGTCATTGGAGTTGAAAGAGATTCTAACCCCTTTGACAATGGACTCCAAAGACCAACCGTCAACATCGTCTTTGGCTTTTAGGTTTATGTAGAACAGGCGGGTTAGCTGGGGATAGTAGACAGTTTCAAGATTAAGAAGGGTCCAGGCTGGGGATTTTTTTAGAAGAGCAATGCAGGGCAATTTCAAAGCTTCAAAGAACTCAAGATCCAAAAAATCAGAACAACTTATCCTACGAGTTCGAAACTCATCTACCCACTTACCAGCCTTTTCAGCATTTTCAAACCAAGAAGCGGGTAAGGATTGGTTTACCTGGATGTAGGCGGGTGGATCGGCATTCTTCCTGCGAGCAATTGTTGGAGCAGCTCTCTTGGCAGGCACCTCAAAGCTTCTGAGGGTGCCTTTCCTTGTGCGCTGGGGAGATGGAGGTTTGACAGCAGCTGGGGCTTTCCGCTTCTTCGGAGACGGGGGAGGAGGAGAAGGAGAAGGAGAGGCCACAAGTTCTGGCTCTTCTTCCTCCTCATCCTCAGACCCCGAGTCCTCACTGGACCCCGCGTCATCTCCTTCAGCTTCCTCGTCTTCTCCAGATTCGTCTTGCTCTTCGTCCTCTTCCTCATGCTTCTCTTCAGATGGAACCTCCTCGGCTTTGGCTTCCTTCCGAATCCTCTCAGCTTCCTCCTCGACAAGTTTCCTTGCAAGCTCGGCCTCCTCCTCGGCCTTCTTCTTCTTCAACGCTTCCTCTTCGGCTTCCTTGGCAGCATCTCTTTCTAGAATGGCGTCGAGATCCTTTTCCTCCTCTTCCTCGTCCACCACCTCAGCGATGACTTTCTTTTTCCCTTTCTGTTTTGCACTGAGGGGCTTCTTTGCAGAGCGTTTTTTAGAGCCCTTGGTAACAATGGTCGTGCTCTCAGCGATGGTGCTCTGGCCAACAGCAGGGATAATGGCTTGAGGAGTGGGTTCAGGTGTAGGAGAGGTGGCAGTGGCCTGACGTCCATTGGGGGTGGCGCCAAGTCTTTTGGGTGTGGAAGCTTTCTTTGATTTGAGAGCCATGGATGAAATCGGCTAGGGTTTTTAGAACAGCTTGAGAGGTTGAAGAAGGAGAAGTTGGAGAGGTTTTGGATAAGTCTGTGAGTGTGATGGAAATCGGGTACAGAATGTGTTTAAGTAGAGAGAGATGATGATGGAGTGATGGGACGAGTTTAGAGTTCCAAAGGAGGGTAATAATATCATTGCCAATTTTGAAAATATTTCCAATTCAAAATTCAAATAAATCCATTAAAATAGGAGGGAATAACCGAAATATTTAGTTTCAAAAATAACATATCTCAACGGAATAAAAATATAACATAAATAGGCAATTTTGAAATTCGATAAAAATATAATTGATTAAATATCTAGAAAGATATTAACCAAATATATGTGATCCGATATATGTGTTCTACCATTTAGTTCACAAACCTTGACATAATTCTCGAAGGTCTTGACACTAAGTAGATTTTATCTTTCGTAAAGGGAAAGCTCCCCCTACGAAAGTGCATCCTTGTTAAGCATCCCAATCTCTCGTCTAATGAAGGTGAACCTGTCCTCTCCTAAAAGCTTAGTAAAAATGTCAGCTCATTGATAATCAGTTGAAATAAACGAAATGGACACATCACCTTTTTCAACATGGTCTCTAATGAAATGATGCCTCACATCGATATGTTCGGTCCTTGAATGTTGAACAAGATTCTTAGTAATGGAGATGGCACTTGTATTGTCACATTTAATAGGAATGCCTTTGAGGTTGATGCCAAGATCTCGCATTTGTTGAGCTATCCAAAGGATTTGGGAGCAACAGGCTCCAGCTGCAATGTATTCGGCTTCTGCAGTGGATAGAGCAACCGAGTTTTGTTTCTTTGAGTGCCAACTGATCAAAGATGCTCCTAAGAATTGGCAACATCCTGATGTGCTCTTCCTATCCACCTTATAGCCTGCAAAATCTGCATCAGAATATCCAATTAATGTGAAATCCTTTTGCTTTGGGTACCATAGTCCAAGCTCCTTAGTGCCATTGAGATATCGAAAGATCCTCTTCACAGCCACGAGGTGAGATTCTTTAGGATCAGCTTGAAACCTAGCACACATGCAAACACTAAACATGATGCCAGGTCTACTAGCCGTGAGATATAATAAAGATTCAATCATTTCTCGATACTCCTTTTGATTGACACTTTTCCCAGTCTTTTCTTGATCTAGAGATAATGTTGGGCTCATGGGAGTCTTGGTTGCTTTGGATTGATCCATTTTGAACTTCTTCAAGAGATCCTTAGTGTACTTGCTTTGGTTGACAAAGATCCCTTTCTTGGATTGGTGAACTTGTAATCCCAAAAAGAAGTTGAGTTCACCCATTAAGCTCATCTCGAATTCACTGCACATGATGTCAGAAAATTCCTTGCACAAAGATGTGTTAGTAGCACCAAATAATATATCATCTACATAAATTTGAATAACCAAAATGCCCTTTCCTTTGGTCTTGATAAAAAGAGTCTTGTCGATCAACCCCCTTTTAAAATCATTTTCTAAAAGATATTTTGACAAGCACTCATACCAATCTCTTGGGGCTTGTTTCAAACCATAAAGCGCTTTGTCAAGTTTATAAACATGATTGGGAAATTCCAAATTTTCAAATCCTAGGGGTTGAGCCACATATACTTCTTCCTCTAAGAAACCATTAAGAAAAGCACATTTGACATCCATTTGATATAACTTTATACTCATAAAAGATGCAAATGCTAATAAAATGCGAATGGCTTCAAGCCTGGCTATGGGAGCAAAGGTCTCCTCGTAGTCAATACCGTCCTCTTGATTGTAGCCTTGAGCAACAAGCCTTGCCTTATTCCTCACAATCTGACTATTCTCATCTAGCTTGTTTCGAAATACCCATCGTGTGCCAATGATTGATTGATGCTTTGACCTAGGCTTCAAGGTCCAGACTTTGTTCCTTTCAAATTCGTTAAGCTCACTTTGCATAGCAATGATCCAATCTGGCTCTTGAAGGGCCTCATCCACCTTCTTTGGTTCAATAAGAGAAACAAACGCGTGAAAAGCACAAAGATCTTTAAGTTTAGAACGAGTTTGAACACTAGAGGTAGGGTCAGAAATGATATCCTTTAATGAGTGTGATGAGGAGTATTTGAATTTCCTTTTGCTAGTCTCAGCTCCTTGATTCGTCACACCGGTAGGATTGACTTATGGTACATCTTACTCCGTGGTCCTGTTAGGTTCAATTACAGCAGCTTCTGACGCTTCAACACTGTTGGATTGGACACCAAGGACTTTGGACGAATCTTCAACACCTTGGGCCAATTCTTCAGTGTTGAGAATCTGTTCCTGCATGTTCCTCTTCTCTGTGTTCTTGGTGGCAGCATCATCACCTTCCTCGTTCTCGGCATTGATGTTAGGATCTATATATGCAACACTTTCACTCAAAGCACCGTCATTGCATTCATCAAAAATAACATGTATACTTTCTTCAACTAACTGGATCCTTTTATTGAAGATTCTATAAGCTTTGCTACTTGTGGAGTAGCCAAGAAATATACCTTCATCACTACGTGCATCAAATTTCCCAAGGTTATCTTTTCCATTGTTATGAACAAAACAAGTACAACCAAAGGGTTTAAAATAAGATATAAGTGGTTTGCGGCCTTTGAAAAGTTCATAAGGACTTTTCTTTAAGATGGAACGAATAAGACAACGATTCAAAATATAGTTAGCTGTGTTAACAGCTTCAGCCCAATAGGTTTTAGGTAATGCATTTAGTAAAAGCATAGTCCTGGCCATATCCTCTAAGCTGCGGTTATTTCGTTACACAACCCCGTTTTGTTGAGGTGTCCTAGGAGCAGAAAAGTTATGGGAGATGCCATATTTAGCACAGAACAAATCAAACTGATGTTGATCAAACTCCCTACCATGATCATTCCGAATTGACACTATGGGATCATTTTTTAAAGTTTGCAACTCCTTACATATTTTTGAAAACTCAAATAAGGCCTCTGATTTTTCTCTTAAAAATGCAACCCAAGTATATCTAGAAAAATCATCAACAACAACTAGCATGTATTTTTTACCATTGGGAGATTTGACTCGCATAGGACCACATAAATCCATATGTAAAAGTTCAAGGGGTCTAGAAGAACTTACAACCTTTTTGGGTTTGAAAGAGCTACGTGTTTGTTTACCTCGTGTGCATGCATTGCATATGTCAATACCTTTGAAGTCCATCTCAGGTAGCCCTCTTACAAGCCCTTTGGACACAAGATACTGAAGTGTATGTGGACTCACATGACCGAGTCTCCTGTGCCAGAGCTTTGGATCGTCCGTCAAAGCCTTTAGACAGGTTAAGCTTCCTTGTGCCACTTGATCAGCATTTACAGCGTATATATTGTTATAACGATATGCAGTCAATATAACTTCACCTGTATCTTCTCTGCACACTAGGCATCTTTTCTTGTTCAATCTGACATTGTTGTCACTATCACATAATTGAGAGACACTAAGCAAATTATATTTTAAACCATTAACAAGATAGACATTTTTAATACTATGGTTGGAATCACTTCCAACACTACCAATACCAACGATGTCACATTTTCCTTTGTCACCAAGAGTGATTGTTTCCGTGGATTGCTCCTTTAGATCATGAAAGACAGAGCTCTTTCCACTCATATGCCTCGAGCATCCACTATCAATAATCCATTTGTGTTCCTTCACTTTGGTGATCTCCTGCAAGACAAACATCAACCTTTGTGGCTAGACCAATAAGCAAATTTGGATCCATTGTTTGGGTAAACCATATTTGGTAAAATAGTGCCTTTTGGAACCCAAACTTGTGTTATCCGTTCTTTTCTCAAATAAACAGGAAAAGTATTGCGAATGATATAAGGATCCTTTCTTCTATAGGGGCAGGTCTCTTTTACATGTCCCTTTCTAGCACAGTGGTGACATATAGGAGAGGTTCTGCTTCCTTTTGCCTTTACAAAGGTGGTAATGTGTTGCTTCTTTAAAAATCTTGGATTGTAACCAATACCACTTTTGTTTAGAGAACTTTGTTGCTCACCCAACATCCTATCAAGAGTGCCTTTGGATTTGGTAAAACTTATGAGGGTTGTCTGTTGGTCTTGAATCTTATTATTCAGGGAGGTCTTCTCATCCTCTAAGTCAAGATGCTCATTTCTTAGAGAGGAGAGATCTTGCTTGAGTAAGATTTCTCTGAGTCAAGCGTCTTGACTTTAATGTCAAGACCTGAATAAGAAGCTTCAAGACTTTTAACCCTCATAGACAGATTCTCAATAGTTCTTTCCTGGTCCACAGTTCTCTTAATAAGAATGTTAGTCTAGTGTTGTAAGGAGAAAATCGAGTATGCAAAATAGAATGTAAATAAAATAAGGCAAACCAGATTCTGTCCCTTGCAAATAATTACAAGACCTCCTCCTGATGTAGCAGCGAGAAGTCAGGATCGATCCTCGAGGAAGCGTGTCAGCGGATCCTAGGCAGCGGAGAAATCTCACAGAAGTCGACTACAGGGGCTAGATCTCGACTAGGGTAAGTCGACAAGAGATCAGGCAAATCGAACAGTGCAGCAGTCACAGGCACTAGGTGTAGTCGATCTCAACCAGAGGCTACTTGAGATCGAGTAAGGCCCTTGTCGACGTCGGTTTGGCTTGTCGAGTACCTGCACACAGAAGCTACAGCGACCTTGGTCGAAGATCAGTAGTCGAGATCGAGTAGTGCTATTCGATCTCGAGGAAAGCAGAGAATAAAACGAAGAAAATAAATGCAAAGGCTTTGGGGATTTCGAACTAAACTTAATGTAAAAGAACTTCCAAGATTGGGGTTTGCAACAACGATAACCAAGCATGCATAAGGCAAGAATAAAACGGATAATCATGTGAATCGCATCAAAGGACTAAGCTTTCGCCTTTTCCAACAATTAGACAACTCTTTCAAGAAACCCTAATTGTCTCTACCGATTTTATGTTTACAATCCAAGTTGTTAGCATGAATCTCCATTAAATGGGTAATAAACACATAAACAAGTAGTAGATGCTCAAAACATGATAAAAGTCGGATCTTTACCTCAAACGCATATGGCTATCGTCGGGCTCGCCCCAACCCTAGAAGTGGGTGGACTACTCGCGCTTCATCGCAACCTCAGACATTGATTGATGAAAAGAAACTTGCATTTAAATCAAACTCAAGAAAGTACAACCGAACAAAGCCAACTTGCTCTCGCTCCTTTGCTCCACTCGGCCTCACTTTCTCTCTCTACTACTACTTCTCCTACTGAAATTCAATGATTAAATCTCAGCCCCATGGGCTTTATTTATAGGCTTCTAAACCTTGTTATTCAAGGATAGAAATATCTATCTCTATCTAAAACTATATCTAAAAGCATTAAAGATAAATAAAAGCAACATAATTATATCTAAATAAGGGAATTATATCTAAAAGTCTTAAGTGGATAAATCTTCTTCTTCCATGATGTATCTTGATAGATCGGATAGAACTATGCAACCTTCGGCTCCAAGGAATCCCAATCCGAGTAGGATAGATCAAAACGCGTTACACGGCTTCTGGAAGCTTCCTCGATCTCGAGTAAGGCTACTCGATCTCGAGTAGAATTGTCGTCGACTGGGCTTGGCTCGGCATCTCGGGTTGCTGGTCCTCGACAGGCTCGGACTTGGCTCACATGCTTGGTCGATCTCGAGTGCCCTTGTCGACATCGAGTAAGGATGGCTCGTCGACTAGTGTGGTTTGGGCTGGTCGGACAAGTCTTCTCGATGTGCTCGGTCATGGCTCCTCGGCTTTATCGATCTCGAGGACCTCTCCTCGATCTCGAGTTGGGTGTCCGAGCATGGTCGGGTAGTCTCTCCTCGGCATCCTCGGGTGGCCTTCTCGACTCCTGGTTGTTTGTTAAGCTTTGTCGACATCGAGTAATGGTACTCAATCTCGAGTAGGTTGCTGGAGCTGGGTTGTTCATCTTCGGGTTCTCGACATGATCATCCTCGATCCTAGCAGGTGTCTAGACATGGCTTGTCGATGTCGAGTAGCTTTGAGCTCCGGTTCTTGCTTCTTGATTTTCTCCCGAAATGGTTCCATATTCTGCAATATTAAACAAAAACTTATGTAGATCTCCATTTCTGACAAATAAGCATATACTACATAAATCCGACATATTCCCAACCCAAAATATGCAAAATGTAAAGAATATGGAACTAAAACATGCATAAAGACATGGCTACTTTGGAGACATCATCTGGGCAATAAGTTTCTCTTCATTGGCAATCATATTAGAAAGGAATTCCGATAATACCTCCTTTGGACTTGCCATAAGTTCTCTTACAGTATCTTCAAGCTTCTCATCGTGGGATTCATCTTCTGAGGCCATAAGACAAATATTGGCCTTCTCATCATCGGAGTCAAAGTCAGAATCGCTCCAAGTTGCCACCATGGCTTTCTTCTTCCATTTGTCACCCTTCTTGGACTGTCTCTTTGTCTTCTAAGGGCAATCCTTCACAAGATGATCTGTTTCACCACATTCAAAACAAGATAAAGGTTTAGTCCTCTTATCATACTTGTTGTATTGAGGCTTACCTCGAAATTTAGAAGACTCTGATCCATCCTTGTTGTTGAATTGTTTCTTCATTTTGAGAATTCGAGCAAGGCCTCTTGTGATAAGAGCAAAAGGATCATCCTCATCGTCATCCTCATCTTCGGAATCAGATCCATTTTGGGAGGAACCTCAGTATCTTCCTCACTTTCTCAACGTTTGTAAAGCTCTTGCCGAGAGAGTCAAGGTTGTTGGTGATTTCTGTGAATCGTGTGAACATGGCCTTGATTGACTCATCAGATTTCATTTTGAAAAGCTCATACTTTCGGAGGAAGATGCTGATCTTGGTGTCTTTCACTTGGCTCATTCCTTCATAGGTGACGACCAGTTTGTCCCAAATCTCTTTAGCTGACCTACAAGATGAAATGCGGTTAAACTCATCAGTGCTAAGACCACAATAAAGTAAGTTGATAGCCCTGTAGTTTTTGGAGACGAGTTCAAGATCCGCTTGGATATATTCAGACTCCTTCTTTGTGACTTTGGTTCCATTTTTTCCGTCCTTCTCTGGGATTTTCGGACCATTCTCTATAATGTTCCAAAGTTCTAGATCTTGATCTATAATGAACATCTTCATCAAGGATCTTCAGTGGACAAAGTTGTTTCCTACGAAAAGTGGTGGTCTGCTCGTGGACCTTCCATGTGCAAATCCTCCGCTTGCTTCACCAGACATGATCGAAAACTCACAAGATTGTTAGATCAAAAGCAGTGAGTAAAGCTTTGATACCAATTGAAGGTTCGATAATATAAAACTAAGTAATATAGAAATACTCGAGAAGGGGGGGTTGAATAGAGTATGCCGTTTTTTCACAGATAGTCTCAAGACTTTTAAAGCTCGTGCAAAACCCTTTGAGACTAGACTAAGTCTTTTCTCTGAAAACCTGAATCACAAAGTTAGACAATTCGAACCAAGTGCGGAAATAAGGTAAAGCAATAAAGTAAAGGACTCGATGAGTTGTTTACGAGGTTCGGCACGAACTTGGCCTACGTCCCCGCCTAGGGTTCTTCCACAACCCTAGGATTCAACCGGCTTTTATTGATTCACAAGACTTAGGATCCTAGTAGCTCTCCGAGAAGCCTCTCTCCTATACAATTGCAATCAAGTCAACTCACGTTCCCTTGGAGTCCTAGACCAATCTAGAAGAGCCCCACCTCTCTATGCTATCTAGTACAATCCTCTTACACTTAGTGAATCAATCGCCTAGTGTTCACTTCCCGAGTTACAAACTCTCGAGTACAACACTATAACTGAATATATCCTATAAGCTCACTGTGTAACTCTCAAATGCTTTGAAATGAAATAACAAACTCTTAGGAAAAGCAGAGAGCACACGAAGACATATTTCTCTTGAAGGCTTGTAGTGTATGAAAGCTCGTGTTTAATGAATGCATCTCTTCTGTCTTCATCTTCCTTCTCTTTATATTGAGACAAATCGGCGCCAAGGATCTTCTCCAAAGGCTAGACAAGATCATGGCTTGAGCTGAATCTTCTAAACAACCACAGATCATCTCCCCCTTTTTGTCTTTCAACAAAGAGAGGAGGTAAAACAGTCACCAAAAGTTTTAAAACAGTTTCCAAAAACCAGCAATGTATCAAGTTTGGGATAGGGATTGGATAGGATAGGATTGGGTTAAGCTTCGTCGTGCGGAGCATCATCAGTGAGCCTCGTCCACAGACCTTGCAGCAACTTGGTTATCCCGCTCATCTCCGTCATAACTTCCTTGTGCAGCTCCTTGAGATCCAGACGAACTTCCTCCAGGCCCAACACCAGGTTGTCCATGCGTTCATCAACAGCTAAGGCAGTGGGAAGAGCTTTTGAAGGAGTGGCAAGACTCAAGGTCCCTTGGGGAGACCGAGTGATGCCAATCTTTTCAAGGCTCTTGGAGTCGAACTTACCCATATGACGCTGTTGTTCTTCATTTTTGAAATTAACTTCAGAAGCTTTGAAGAGATGGGTCAAAAGGGTGCCAAAGGGGAGGGGAGAGTCTTTTCTGGCTTGTCTAGCATGAGCCATGGTTCCAAGGATAGTGTTGGCCAGATCAAGGTCAAGGCCATTTAGGATTCGGTAAAGTAGGACCATGGCATTATCAGTAAGGAGGGAGCCAGAGTTAAGACGGTGTAAGAGGCATCGAACAATGATGTTGAAAATAATTTTTGCCTCTAGGGTAAGGGATGAGTGGGTGAGCTGCTTTGAGGTGCTGGTGGATGCTTCGGGTAGGAGATATTTGGATCGAGCAAGGGCTAGGCACTGTTCTTTTGTGGGGTTCTCGGGAGAGGGTGGACAAGGTTTAGGTAGGCCAAGGAAATTAGCAAAGTCATTGGAGTTGAAAGAGATTCTAACCCCTTTGACAATGGACTCCAAAGACCAACCGTCAACATCGTCTTTGGCTTTTAGGTTTATGTAGAACAGGCGGGTTAGCTGGGGATAGTAGACAGTTTCAAGATTAAGAAGGGTCCAGGATGTGGATTTTTTTAGAAGAGAAATGCAGGGCAATTTTAAAGCTTCAGAGAACTCAAGATCCAAAAAATCAGAACAACTTATCCTACGAGTTCGAAACTCATCTACCCACTTCCAAGCCGTTTCAGCATTTTCAAACCAAGAAGCGGGTAAGGATTGGTTTACCTGGATGTAGGCGGGTAGATCGGCATTCTTCCTGCGAGCAATTGTTGGAGCAGCTCTCTTGGCAGGCGCCTCAAAGCTTCTGAGGGTGCCCTTCCTTGTGCGCTTGGGATATGGAGGTTTGACAGCAGTTGGGGCTTTCCGCTTCTGTGGAGACGGGGGAGGAGAAGAAGGAGAAGGAGAGGCAATAGGTTATGGCTCCTCTTCCTCCTCATCCTCAGACCCCGAGTCCTCATCGGACCCTGCGTCATCTCCTTCAGCTTCCTCATCTTCTCCAGATTCGTCTTGCTCTTTGTCCTCTTCCTTAGGCTCCTCTTCAGATGGAACCTCCTCGGCTTCGGCTTCCTTCCGAATGCTCTCGGCTTCCTCCTCGACAAGTTTCCTTGCAAGCTCGGCCTCCTCCTCGGCCTTCTTCTTCTTCAAGGCTTCCTCTTCGGCTTCCTTGGCAGCATCTCTTTCCAGAATGGCGTCGAGATCCTCTTCCTCCTCTTCCTCGTCCACCTCCTCAGCGATGACTTTCTTTTTCCCTTTCTGTTTTGCACTGATGGGCTTCTTTGCAGAGCCTTTTGTAGAGCCCTTGGTAACAGTGGTCGTGCTCTTAGCGATGGTGCTCTGGACAACAGCAGGGACAATGGCTTGAGGAGTGGGTTCAGGTGTAGGAGAGGTGGCAGTGGCCTGACGTCCCTTGGGGGTGGCGCCAAGTCTTTTGGGTGTGGAAGCTTTCTTTGATTTGGGAGCCATGGAGGAAATCGGCTAGGGTTTTTAGAACAGCTTGAGAGGTTGAAGAAGGAGAAGTTGGAGAGGTTTTGGATAAGTCTGAGAGTGTGATGGAAATCGGGTACAGATAATTGATTAAATATCTAGAAAGATATTAACCAAATATATGTGATATGATATATGTGTTCTACCATTTAGTTCACAAACCTTGACATAATTCTCAAAGGTTTTGACACTAAGTAGATTTTATCTTTCGTAAAGGGAAAGCTCCCCCTACGAAAGTGCATCCTTGTTAAGCATCACAATCTCTCGTCTAATGAAGGTGAACCTGTCCTCTGCCAAAGGCTTAGTAAAAATGTCAGCTCATTTATAATCAGTTGAAATAAATGAAATGGACACATCACATTTTTCAACATGGTCTCTAATGAAATGATGCCTCACATCGATATGTTTGGTCCTTGAATGTTGAACAGGATTCTTAGTAATGGAGATGGCACTTGTATTGTCACATTTAATAGGTATGCTTTTGAGGTTGATGCCAAGATCTCGCATTTGTTGAGCTATCCAAATGATTTGGGAGCAACAGGCTCCAGCTGCAATGTATTCGGCTTCTGCAGTGGATAGAGCATCTGAGTTTTGTTTCTTTGAGTGTCAACTGATCAAAGATGCTCCTAAGAATTGGCAACATCCTGATGTGCTCTTCCTATCCACCTTATAGCCTGCAAAATCTGCATCAGAATATCCAATTAATGTGAAATCCTTTTGCTTTGGGTACCATAAGCTCCTTAGTGCCATTGAGATATCGAAAGATCCTCTTCACAGCCACGAGGTGAGATTCTTTAGGATCAGCTTGAAACCTAGCACACATGCAAACACTAAACATGATGTCAGGTCTACTAGCCGTGAGATATAATAAAGATTCAATCATTCCTCGATACTCCTTTTGATTGACACTTTTCCCAGTCTTGTCTTAATCTAGAGATAATGTTGGGCTCATGGGAGTCTTGGTTGCTTTAGATTGATCCATTTTGAACTTCTTCAAGAGATCCTTAGTGTACTTGCTTTGGTTGACAAAGATCCCTTTCTTGGATTGGTGAACTTGTAATCCCAAAAAGAAGTTGAGTTCACCCATCAAGCTCATCTCGAATTCACTACACATAATGTCAGAAAATTCCTTGCACAAAGATGTGTTAGTAGCACCAAATAATATATCATCTACATAAATTTGAATAACCAAAATTCCCTTTCCTTTGGTCTTGATAAAAAGAGTCTTATCGATCAACCCCCTTTTAAAATCATTTTCTAAAAGATATTTTGACAAGCGCTCATACCAAGCTCTTAGAGCTTGTTTCAAACCATAAAGCGCTTTGTCAAGTTTATAAACATGATTGGGAAATTCCAAATTTTCAAATCCTGGGGGTTGAGCCACATATACTTCTTCCTCTAAGAAACCATTAAGAAAAGCACACTTGAGATCCATTTGATATAACTTTATACTCATAAAAGATGCAAATGCTAATAAAATGCAAATGGCTTCAAGCCTGGCTACGGGAGCAAAGGTCTCCTCGTAGTCAATACCGTCCTCTTGATTGTAGCCTTGAGCAACAAGCCTTGCCTTATTCCTCACAATCTTACCATTCTCATCTAGCTTGTTTCGAAATACCCATCGTGTTCCAATGACTGATTGATGCTTTGGCCTAGGCTTCAAGGTCCAGACTTTGTTCATTTCAAATTCGTTAAGCTCACTTTGCATAGCAATGATCCAATTTGGCTCTTGAAGGGCCTCATATACCTTCTTTGGTTCAATAAGAGAAACAAACGCGTGAAAAGCACAAAGATCTTTAAGTTTAGAACGAGTTTGAACACTAGAGGTAGGGTCAGAAATGGTATCCTTTAATGAGTGTGATGAGGAGTATTTGAATTTCCTTTTGCTAGTCTCAGCTCCTTGATTCGTCACACCGGTAGGATTGACTTGTGGTACATCTAACTCCGTGGTTCTGTTAGGTTTAGTTACATCAGTTTATGGCGCTTCAACACTATTGGATTGGACATCAAGGACTTTGGACGAATCTTCAACACCTTGGGCCAATTCTTCAGTGTTGAGAATCTGTTCATGCATATTCCTCTTCTCTGTGTTCTTGGTGGCAGCATCATCACCTTCCTCGTTCTCTTCATGGATGTTAGGATCTATATCTGCAACACTTTCACTCAAAGCACCGTCATTGCATTCATCAAAAATAACATGTATACTTTCTTCAACTAATTGGGTCCTTTTATTGAAGATTCTATAAGCTTTGCTACTTGTGGAGTAGCCAAGAAATATACCTTCATCACTACGCGCATCAAATTTCCCAAGGTTATCTTTTCCATTGTTATGAACAAAACAAGTACAACCAAAGGGTTTAAAATAAGATAAAAGTGGTTTGCGGCCTTTGAAAAGTTCATAAGGACTTTTCTTTAAGATGGAACGAATAAGACAACGATTCAAAATATAGTTAGCTGTGTTAACAGCTTCAGCCCAATAGGTTTTAGGTAATGCATTTAGTAAAAGCATAGTCCTGGCCATATCCTCTAAGCTGCGGTTATTTCGTTACACAACCCCGTTTTGTTGAGGTGTCCTAGGAGCAGAAAAGTTATGGGAGATGCCATATTTAGCACAAAACAAATCAAACTGAAGTTGATCAAACTCCCTGCCATGATCACTCCGAATTGACACTATGGGCTCATTTCTTAAAGTTTGCAACTCCTTACATATTTTTGAAAACTCAAATAAGGCCTCTGATTTTTCTTTTAAAAATGCAACCCAAGTATATCTAGAAAAACCATCAACAACAACTAGCATGTACTTTTTACCATTGGGAGATTTGGCTCGCATAGGACCACATAAATCCATATGTAAAAGTTCAAGGGGTCTAGAAGAACTTACAACCTTTTTGGGTTTGAAAGAGCTACGTGTTTGTTTACCTCGTGTGCATGCATTGCACATGTCAATACCTTTGAAGTCCATCTCAGGTAGCCCTCTTACAAGCCCTTTGGACACAAGCTTTTGAAGTTTATGTGGACTCACATGATCGAGTCTCCTGTGCCAGAGCTTTGGATCGTCCGTCAAAGCCTTTAGACAGGTCAAGCTTCCTTGTGCCACTTGATCAGCATTTACAGCGTATATATTATTGTAATGATATGCAGTCAATATAACTTCACCTGTATCTTCTCTGCATACTAGACATCTTTTCTTGTTAAATCTGACATTGTTGCCACTATCACATAATTGAGAGACACTAAGCAAATTATAATTTAAACCATTAACAAGATAGACATTTTTAATACTATGGTTGGAATCACTTCCAACACTACCAATACCAACGATGTCACATTTTCCTTTGTCACCAAGAGTGATTGTTCCCGTGGATTGCTCCTTTAGATCATGAAAGACAGAGCTCTTTCCACTCATATGCCTCCAGCATCCACTATCAATAATCCATTTGTGTTCCTTCACTTTGGTGATCTCCTGCAAGACGAACATCAACCTTTGTGGCTAGACCAATAAGCAAATTTGGATCCATTGTTGGGGTAAACGATATTTGGTAAAATAGTGCCTTTTGGAACCCAAACTTGTGTTATCCGTTCTTTTCTCAAATAAACAGGAAAAGTATTGCGAATGATATAAGGATCCTTTCTTCTATAGGGGCAGGTCTCTTTTACATGTCCCTTTCTAGCACATTGTTGACATATAGGAGAGGTTCTGCTTCCTTTTGCCTTTACAAAGGTGGTAATGTGTTGCTTCTTTAAAAATCTTGGATTGTAACCAATACCACTTTTGTTTAGAGAACTTTGTTGCTCACCCAACATCCTATCAAGAGTGCCTTTGGATTTGGTAAAACTTATGAGGGCTGTCTGTTGGTCTTGAATCTTATTATTCAGGGAGATCTTCTCGTTCTCTAAGTCAAGATGCTCATTTCTTATAGAGGAGAGATCTTGCTTGAGTTCAGATTTCTCTGAGTCAAGCGTCTTGACTTTAATGTCAAGACCCGAATAAGAAGCTTCAAGACTTTTAACCCTCATAGACAGATCCTCAATAGTTCTTTCCTGGTCCACAGTTCTCTTAATAAGAATGTTAGTCTGGGCAATAAGTTTCTCTTCATTGGCAATCATATTAGAAAGGAATTCTGATAATACCTCATTTGGAGTTGCGATAAGTTCTCTTACAGTAGCTTCAAGCTTCTCATCGTGGGATTTATATTCTGAGGCCATAAGACAAATATTGGCCTTCTCATTATCGGAGTCAGAGTCAGAATCGCTCCAAGTTTCCACCATGGCTTTCTTCTTCCATTTGTCACCCTTCTTGGACTGGCTCTTTGTCTTCTGAGGGCAATCCTTCACAATATGATCTGTTTCACCACAATCAAAATAAGACAAAGGTTTAGTCTTCTTATCATACTTGTTGTATTGAGGCTTACCTCGAAATTTAGAAGACTCTGATCCATCCTTGTTGTTGAATTGTTTCTTCATTTTGAGAATTCGAGCAAGGCCTCTTGTGATAAGAGCAAAAGGATCATCCTCATCGTCATCCTCGTCTTCGAAATCAGATCCATCTTTACAAACTCTCGAGTATAACTCTATAACTGAATATATCCTACAAGCTCACTGTGTAACTCTCAAATGCTTTGAAATGAAATAACAGACTCTTATGACAAGCAGAGAGCACACGAAGACAAATTTCTCTTGAAGGCTTGAAGTGTATGAAAGCTCGTGTTCAATGAATGTATCTCTTCTGTCTTCATCTTCCTTCTCTTTATATTGAGACAAATCGGCGCCAAGGATCTTCTCCAACGGCTAGACAAGATCATGGCTTGAGCAGAATCTTTTGTCTTTGGAAACTTTGAAGGCCACAATCTTTCCGATATGAATCTTCTCAAAACGCATCACAAGGAAGGAAATAATTCGAAAATACTTCCTGAAAGGTTAGTTAATTATATAATAATATAATGGAAGTATATAATAATATTAAATAATATTCGAACATAATAACATATAGAACAGATTTTGTATTTCATCAACATTGTTAAAGCTCCAAGACCTTTGACACAGACATACTGTCAAGGCCTTTGAAACTTATTCCGATTTTCATCAAGGGAGGGAGTTATCAATCTATATTCTGTTTCTGCAGTAGACATGGCAACAAATGATTACTTCTTAGTTCTCCATGATATCAAGGCATCACCCATCAAGAAGCAATACCCAGTGAGAGATTTTCGTGTCATGGGGCAAGCTTGCCAATCAGCATTATAAAATCCTCTATGCTTCAAGTCGGATTTTCTTGGAAGGAAGATTCCCTAACTTAGAGGTTGTTTGATGTATCTCAACAAATGGTTCACTGCTTGCCAATGCACTATGGATGGACTCTGCATAAACTGACTTAGAATGTGTAATGAGTAGGTGATGTTTGGCCTTGTAACAGTTAGGTAAATCAACGTTCCTACTACCTTTCTGTACAACTTTGGCTTATCAAATGCCTCTTCTTCATTGGTTAGTTTATAATGCACATCCAGAGGTGTGGAAAGTGGCTTTGCATTTTTCATTCCAGCTTTCTCTAATAACTCTATGGCATATTTCCTTTGATTCAACCGTATTCCTTCTTGATTTCTATCAATCTCTATCCCTAGAAAGTACCTAGTATGAGCCAAATCCTTGATCTGGAAATGCTTGTGCAGATGCTCCTTTAGTTTTCTCATTTCATCTTTGCTATTTCCCGTGATGATCATATCATCAATATACACTAGCAGAGCAGTAAATTTATTTCCATCTTGCTTAGTGAACAAAGCATGATCAGCCTCAGATTGAACAAACTTAGCCAGCTTGATCACTTGAGCAAACTTTGTGAACCATTGCCTTGGATCCTACTTCAAACCAAATAAAGATTTGTTCAGATTGTATACCATCTTGATCTTGTGATCATCTATACCACACTCCTCCTGAGCACAAGCATCAAGATTAAGCTTTTACCTTTGAAGAGCTTTAAGTAGATGATACTCGGGTGGTAAAGCCATAAACAACTCCTCCTCAAGATCACCATGGAGGAAGGAATTGGTAACGTCCATTTGGACTGTATGCCAACCTTTAGCAGAGGCCACAACAAGAAGGTTTCTAGCAGTCGCAAGCCTTGCAACAGGAGCAAATGTCTCTGAATAGTCCAAGCCTTCAATCTGAGAGAAACCCCGAGCTACAAGTCTTGCTTTGTGTCTCTCAAGGGAGCCATCAGCCCTAAACTTGAGCTCAAATAGCCATTTATAGGTGACTATAAATTGATCAACTGGAAGTGGCACTAGTGTCCAAGTGTCATTTCTTTCAAGAGCATTCAATTCCACTAGCATAGCATCACACCAATCAGGACTTATTATGGCCTCATGAATGGAAGAGGGTTCTTTGTGAGACAAAACATTGCTAATAAAGGCATGATAAGAAGAAGATACAGAGGAGTAACACATAAGAGAGACAATGGGGTATAGAGGAATAACCTTCCTAGAATCAGAACATGCATTTGATGTCTTCATGGAGGCCATGCTTACATAATCCTTCATCCATACAGGTGGGTTATGAGCTCGAGAAGAATGTCTTAGAGCCACTTCAGTAGGCTCAGGAGATATAGAGGTTACAAAATTCACAAAATTAAATGGATCAAGATCAGGAGATATAGGAGGGGTAGGGGTGTGTTTATCCAACTCTGCAGGGACAGTAGTTGGTTATTCAGGCTTCTCATTGAAGGGTTCAGTGGTTTGAATGTAATCATAAGGAAAGTAGTGATCAATAACATCAGATAATGATGTGTTTGGCACATGAGCTCTCTGAATTATATATTGAGAGTATGGAAATATGTGCTTAAAGAAGATCACATCTCTGATGACTTGACATTTTCCAAGTTTTACATTGTAGACCTTGTAACCCTTTTGAGCATATGGATATCCCATAAAAATACAGGGATGAGAACAGGGATGTAATTTCTTGGTGGTAGGTTCAGTGGCAGTGGAGATGTAACACAGACAGCCAAAGGTTTTAAGATGAGAGTAATCTGATGAAGTGCCATATATGACTTCATGTGGAGATTTATTTTGGAGAAGAGGATTAGGAAGTTTTTTTATAATGTAGGTGGCTATAAGAAAGCAGTCGCCCCAAAAGAACATGGGAAGAGAGGATTGAATCATAAGAGAACGAGCTATTTCAAGAATATACCTATGTTTTCTTTCAACTCTAGCATTTTGTTGTGGAGTGTCTTTGTAGGAACTTTGATGGATAATGCCTTTGTCCTGAAGAAAAGAATTGATAGAGGCATTAAAGAATTCAGTCCCTAGATCACTCCTAACAACTTTGACTGTGGCTTGGAACTGGGTTTCAACAAGTTTAATGAAGGATTGTAAGTGATGAGACACCTCATGTTTGTGTTTCTTGAGAAAGGCCCACACACCTCTACTCATGTCATCAACAATGCTAAGAAAATAACGAAAGCCATGATAAGTTTGATGCTCATAAGGGCCACAAACATCACAATGTAAAACTTGAAAAATACATTCAACATGAGATTTACTGTAATGAAATGAGTTTCTTGTCTGTTTTGCCATGGGACAAACAGAACATACATGCTCAGAAGAGCTATCAATATCACTATGTATAGTAGGGATGTGTTTGAGTTTGACAAAGGGGGCATGTCCAAGTCTAAGATGCCACAAGGCAGTGCTACTTGGAATGCTTTTATTGTGTTTAGGTAAAAATATAGGAAAAGGATTGAAATCTAGAGAGGTATGAGCAGTTGCACTTAGTTTGAAGTCTGAATGAGCTATGTCAGGATCCATGTAATACAACCAACCACTTTGACTACCAAATGCAATGATCTTCTTTATTGCTCGATCCTGAACAAGACAATTGTCAGGTTGCAAAATAACATTGCAATTCAAATCAATGCATACTTTGCTCAGAGATAGTAAGTTGTATTTGAAATTGGGAATACACAAAACATTATGAAGAGTAAGATTGGCAATGTGTAGGGTGCCTTTATGAGATATATGAGATGTACTTCCATCGGGAAGGTGAAGGAAGGTGTTTTGTAAGGGGGTAAGGTTTGTGAACAAGGAAATATCATAAGCCATGTGGTCAGTAGCACCACTATCCATGATCCAAAGTTTAGATGTTTTGGAAGCATGAAGACAAAGTTTACCTGCTAGGTGAGATGCATGACTAGAAGAATTTGAATTTCCGAGAAAGGAGATGAAGTTGTTCACCAATTCCATATGATCATGTGAAAGTTGAGCAAATCTTTCACCATTGCTATCAGGAGATGATCCCAGTAATCCCTAAGAAGAAGAGGATGAAGAGCCAGTTGCATTTGCTTTGTGATATCCCTTCTGATCTCCATATTTCTTGAACTCTTTCTTCTGATCTCCATATTTCTGATCACTGTATTTATGTCCTTTGCACAGCTGAGGCTTGCCTTTACTTTTGGAATGCCATTCAGGATAGCCAATTAACTCCCAACATTTTTCCATCTTATGATTGCCATTGCAATGACAACATCGCTCCTTTCTAGTCTTTGAATGACCAATGTTGTTAGCCATGAGAGCAGTGCTTTCAGATTGCCCAATCTTCAAGGGTTTCATGCTCAGATCATCTTGCAACAATAAAGAATGAGTTGTGCTAACATTTGGAAAGGGGACAGTGAGCAAGATCTGACGTCTGTCGTTGTCGTATTTCTCATTGAGTCCCATGAGAAATTTCATAAGCTTTGTCTCCTGATCAACCTCTTTTTGTTGCTTTGCAGATCACATACACAACCCCCACATTTGCAAATAATAGGACTAAAAATTGAAGCTAACTACTGCCAGTAGCCTTTAAGCTGAGTGAAATATTCAGTTACAGGAGCATTCCCTTGCTCATAATTGGAGATCTGCTTCTTGATCTGATAGATCAATGGTCCATTCTTTTGACCATAGCTTTCTTCAAGATATTTCGACATCTCAGATGCAGTTTCATATTGATCAATAGAATTGTAAATTTCTTTTGAAACCGTGTTCAAGATACATGAACACACAATATCATTGCATCTATTCCATTGCATAAGATTCTCATCATTTCTAGCAATGGAGACGTCAAGAATTCATACCTTGTTCTTCACTGAAAGGGCCTTCAACATCGACCTCTTCCATCACCTGTAATTGTCGCATGTAAGATGGATTGTGTACAGAATGAGACTCGAATTGTCTGATGGATGTATGAACATCGGGCTTTGCAAGTCTGCAGCAGTGATTCCTTCACCTCGTCGACGTTATCCATATCTCTCACCATTCGGAGTCGCGATGGATGGAAGAACAGAGCTTGAGATACCAAATCAGAAACGCGGTAACGAGTAGAGCAAAATCACAGAACGAAGATGGTTATCTCTGATACCATGATGATGAATTAACATTGAACAAGATTGAAATCAAAATCATACAAAATGCAAGTGAAGAACACAACAAGAGAGAAAATGAGAGAAAGCGAGCAAACAGATTCTTGCATTTTGTAAAACTGAACTTGATTGTACAATGAACAAGGAAAAGGGTATTTAACCCCAGATTATAGAATGACGTGGCTAGTTTAGGACCATTAGCAACAAGGAAAAGGGTATCTAACAACTTTGATCAAGTTGAATTACACTTTGCAACATGTTCAACATTATGGGTTCCAGCAAGATGATGTTTAAGCCTATGAATACCACCAGAAAACACCTTATTGCAGTGCTTGCATTTAACTTTCTTTTGCTTATCATCCACATCGATAGAATGCTCCCCTCCCGGGTCTAATATAGTACCCTTGCACCTAGACCTCTTTGGTGGTTGTTTAACAGACCCACGACTTGACATTGTAAATTTGTAATTACAACTCTGCATTTAACAACCAATTCATAGGACTTTAGAAATAATCAGAAAATTCAAAAGCTCACACAAACACAACTACACTAGTATAAACAAGGGAAATCAGAATATGAATCAGGCAGTAAAGTACTAAAGTCAGTAACCAAAACACAACACATTTTACAAGATTCGCGTTCTATCATTCTTATGAGTTGTAGCAATTTGAATCAGAGGCAATGTACAACAAAGAATCAACAATCTAGTACACTTGCATATTAAACAAATAGAGTTGCAAGCACTAGGTAAAAACCAATTTCAGTCATCCTATTTAACCACGATTCAGACACCGCAACAGAAGAACATGATTCAAGTAGTTTGTTGTGGAACGTTAAGGGTTGTGTTCGAGTTTGAACAGGTCATTCACACTTCACACAGACTCGTCTCGTCAAGCAAAGAGGGAAGTGAGTAACCACTAACCAAAACATATCCTAACACATTCACACAGACTCACCTCGTCAAGACGTCAAGTCCCAACTCAGACACTCACTCCGTTCATACTGAAGCAACAATTGTTGCCTGCTCGCCGCCGCACTGCCAGGACCAGGATGCTCGTCGTCAGCTGCCATCAAGAGTCACCACCGTCGGAGTGCACTATTGTCGCCAGATTTTTTTGAGAGTTTAGGCTTCACTTCATCGCTTCAGACATGAGAAAACAAACGACATCTAGGGATTCACTAGTACAAATTAGGTCAAATATCACGGATATTTGAGGGCTAATATCACGGATATTATCCGAGACACGCCCGGGCTTCCCCTCAGTGGGCTATTAGGGGAGGCAACCAAATATCACGGATCATTAAAGAGGCACGCTCGTGATATTAGACTGGGAGATTTTTCATATTACACTCTAATATCACGGATCATTAAAGAGGTACGCCCGTGATATTAGGGTCTCTTATTTCTCATATTATATCTCATATTACATTCTAAAGATGTACGCCCCTTTTAATATATTGAACATATACTACGGATCCTCGCCCGTGATAGTAGATTAGTACATGAGGGTTCCCTGACTAGTGTTGGAACGCCGAGTGGAGATTCTGAGTACTTCCAAGTTCAGGTGGGGCTCCATCAGGGTTCAGCTCTCAGTCCGTTTCTATTCATTCTTGTCATGGATTGTCTTTCTGCCCCACTCCAAGAAGAGGTCCCTTGGTGTATGTTGTTTGCAGATGACATTATGCTTGTCGACAACTCAAGAGCAGGTTTGGCACGCAGGCTTAAAAACTGGAGGGTGGTGCTAGAGTCTAAGGGTCTCAGATTGAGTAGGTCCAAGACCGAGTATGTTCAGTATAGTTTTGGAGACGGGTATGATCAGGGATCCACAATTGCATTGGGAGAGGTTACAGTCCCCAGGAAGGAGTACTTCAAGTATCTGGGCTCGTACGTTCCAAGTGATGGGGGTATTGATAGAGATATTGAGCATCGAGTTCAGACTGGGTGGCTAAGATGGAGAAGAGTGTCGGGGGTGCTTTGTGACAAAAAAGTCCCAGCTAAACTGAAGGGAAAATTTTATAAGGTGGTTGTTAGACCAACTTTGTTATACGGCTCTGAGTGCTGGCCTATCACTTAAGCGCAAGAACAAAAGTTGTCAGTTGCAGAGATGAGAATGCTGAGATGGATGACCGGACACACGAGACTAGATAGAATCTGAAATGCTGACATCAGGAGAGAGGTTAGAGGTGCGAGTATTGTGGACAAATTGTGGGAGTCCAGATTACGTTGGTTTGGGCACTTGAGTAGGAGACCTGCTTCGGCTCCGGTCCGTAGGTGCGAAATCCTGAATTTTGGAGAAATCCGTAGGGGGAGAGGTAGACCTAAGAAGAGCTGGCTAGAGGTTATCAGACATGATCTTTCTCTGCTGAACCTATCGGAGGATATGACTTCGGACAGAGACCACTAGAGAAGGAGCATACGAGCTGCTGATGTCTAGTGTCTTTTGTTTTGGTTTTGATTTGAGTTGTGCCCTCGCGCCTTTGTTTATTTTAATGCTTCTTCCTTGCGCCTTCCATGCCTTATTTCATGTCGTCTACGCGGTCCTATTGCACTATCGTTCTGGGACTATTGGAAACACTCTCTCGACCTGTTCGGGGTATGAGTTCGTACATCCTGACCCCCCAGACCCCGCATTTTAGCGGGATTAACTGGGTTGTTGTTGTTGTTGTTTTTGTAATACTACTTGTACATAGAGTTTGGCCAAACTTCTAAGACACAAGTACAAAGTTTGTCCACAAAACTAACAATAACTTCCAGATTACATTACTGAATCGGTATGAGTTCGTACATCCTGAAGAAGTACATTACTCATGAACCACTTTCCAAACTATTATATTCCATTAGCTTTACCCATAATTTCCTCAATAAGATTAGTGGCTCCTGAATCGGTTTCCTCTTGCAAAAGTTGAGAAGGTGAAAGCTCGGTGTAGCCCGGCCCAGAATGCAAGTTCAGAGGTGTTACTGGGGAACCCTGCAACTGATCACCAAAACAAC
This sequence comes from Persicaria tinctoria, assembly GCA_037127255.1. Taxonomy (NCBI): domain Eukaryota; kingdom Viridiplantae; phylum Streptophyta; class Magnoliopsida; order Caryophyllales; family Polygonaceae; genus Persicaria; species Persicaria tinctoria. The sequence goes on along the minus strand of JBANSL010000019.1, from coordinate 38,259,071 downwards.
CAAATATGGTAGGGCATCAAAAGAAATCCGTTTCCATAAAAAGAGAAGGGAAAAAAAAACAATTGAACCATAGACGACTATCAGTAACTCATAAAAAGACAACATGAGCAATTAGAGGTTGTCACTTTCCCAAAAGGATGTCAAATCCGGTACTTATATCAAAATTTGACATCTAGTGTAGGATCTATAAGAAGGATGAGAAGTGCAATTGATGGACTATAAATCACTTCAGCCACAATAGTAAAAGCAAAATCTAAGCTCAACTGTTTTTTTTTTCTTTTTGTTTTTGTTTTTTGAGATTGAGGTACATTCTTGCTAGAAGATGGAGGGATTAGGTGAGAGGGACAAATGTTCCTCATTGAGCTATCATTCGTACATTACCAGATAAGTTTGTCCAAAGAAATAGCCAACTTGGGCATGGGGTCAATTTTTAGTGGAAGGTTGAGCTACTCTACAACTTTAATGTATTCAAACTTTGTTACTTACAAATAAAAATGGCCCCTCCTCCAGCAACTAATTAACTATAGTTTTGCATGTTGTTTCTTCCTTTTTATTATAACTCTCTTCATTTCATATATTTGGATTTTCATGAACTTGCTTAATAAATCATATATCAAGAAATCTAAACTAACCTCCTGTAAATGGTGGTGGTGAGCAAGGACTATGTGTTCCATAGATCTGAAACAAAAGAAACCAAAATAATGTTAACATCCATCAAACAATTGGCTATTTATGAATGATACATTAGTATAAGGCATGGATAGATTAGAAAGTAATGAATTTTGATTTTCTAATGAAGCGACTTTAGAGGCTTCGTCTTATCCAAATCAATTTGAACGAGGCACTTTTGACTTTACTAGACTATTTGATATACATGATAACTTGTTCTATTTTCGTTTACTTCTTATGACTTTGAAATAATATACTTATCAAGCAACCAATAACATCTACGAACAAAGTTAGTCATCTTCACCATGCGCATAATACACATATATCCTCTCCTCAGTATCAACCTGCAATATAACAAAAGATGGGCTAATGCAACGTCATTAAATCAGACAAGGGTGAACAAATAAAGAACCAAAGGGGAAGCAGCAATTTTAAATCTGAATATAAAAAAATATGGAATACAAGTAACAAACAACCACGTTCAGCTGCAACAAACAATCTACCACGCAATAATCACAACATTAACTAATAATATACTATCCTACTAACATAAGACATACATACAAAAAGATGAATCCATGTATACTGTTCAACAAGTTGCAAGGAAAAAAATGCAGAGAGAGCAATAGTCAGGTCTAGTTAAAACGATTGTTTCGACATTCATATATTTCAATGAAGTAAAATACATACACAGAAATATATCCAGATACATACACAGAATTTACATTAATTATATACATCAGTAGGCTATAAGAGAAAGGGGTGTTTGTAGGCCTGGAGATCTCATTGCACTCATTAGGTCGGCAAGGGCTATAGTTGACCCTTAGTAGCCTGCGTTCAGCATCAGCGTTAGAGGAAGAGGGCCGACAGGCAAAAGGCGCCAAAAATTGAAAAACATATAAAGGTTCCTAACATATGCCTCCTTGTATACAATCCCACAGTCTTTAGTAAGGAGAAACAAATGACGAAGCAAGAGGCAACCATAGATCTAAAATTTTAACAAAAGTGAATGAACTGCTAGATAGTAAGCTCTTCCCAATCTTTTATAATAGTAAGGATTAATGTAATTGAATATTGTATTGTTTTCCTTCTATCAATTCCTGGCCATGGCCTAGTCTCTTGAACAAAACTATGCCTAGCTTCATACTAGCCCTATTGGGATTGACGGTTTAAAGGAGGTAGAGTATGTAGCTCGTTATTTGAAATGCTCGCCTGAATTGATTGTTTCTGTAACATTCATGTATGACAGGCCTTGAAGCTATGGTGGAACCGACAATACATGCAACAAAGAAGATAATAAGCAGTTGCATAACCCTAATTGCACACTAAATTCAAGAACCGACAAAACCCTAACTATAGATTGAATTCGAGATGTACTTACCCAATTAAAACCCTAACTGGAGATTTGCAGACCAGAGGCGGAGGTGGCGAATTGAGGGATCGGACGAGACCAGAGCCCACTGTTGCAGGAGATTGCAGGAGGTGCCGGAGAAGGAAGAGGCGCCACAAGCCGGAGGTCGTGAGCGAGACGGCAGGAGATTGCTGGAGTGCGAAGTCACCAGGCGAACAGAGAGATAGACGCCGCCGGCCGGAAGTTCACTTCGTCAAGAGCGAAATCGCCTCCGGCGAGACGAGAGAGAGACGAGGACAGCGAGAGAGGCGAGAGAGAGACGGTGTGGTGGGTGGGACGAGAGAGGCGAGAGCGAAGCACCAGTGTGGGACGCGAGAGAGACAAAGTGAGCCCTGGTAGAAAATTATAAATTGTAAAACATCACCCAAATATTTCGTTTTTTCAATTCGGGATATTTTTTCGGGATATTACGTTTAATATCCCGGGTGTGTTTTACATTTTTTGCCCCGTAATATTTGATTTTATTACATTTTGGAATCTAGTCTTTCCCTATTAAATTTTTATTTTCTCGACTTAAAAAGGCTAAAAATCACGGATATATTAGGCCTGTGATATTAGGGTTATGTGATATAATTGAAGATTTGTACTAGTGATTTTAGGGTTTAATGTCCCAAAAAATAAAAGACAATTAAAAAATAGAAATGGGCCTAATTTCATCAACATAACGACATGGGCTTTGTAGATTAAAATTTGGATTGGCCTAATTTCATCAACATCTAAAATTACTAGGATCAGTTAGGATCGTAAGATCCTAACTGATCCTACCCGATCTCACCCCCGATTCTAGTATAAACGAGTATGTACAAGCGATCCGGATCAGAACTCTTCCTAGGATCGTAGGATCGTTAGGATCGTACGATCTGGATCGCGATTCTAATAACCATGCTTCTGACCATGCTCCGATCTCAATCGATCTTCGATCCACGATGTATGTTAACAAAAAAACATTTCCGCTTTGAAATGGCATGGACGACAAAACCGGAATTCACAAATTTAGTTCGACAGGCTTGGAGACTCAATCCATCAGGTTCAAACATGTTTAAACTTGTAAAGAAAACTTCTCTTCTTAAAAATCTAGCTAAGAAATGGCACAAGCGTACTTTCAACAACATCCACAAACAAATCTTCTAAACAGATGAGAAGCTACTACAATTACAGCAGTCCATAATTGGTAATCCCAACCTTCTGATAATGATCTACATAAGAGATTACTCAACACAAGGGAAAGAACACTTGATTTCCAGCATCGATACTGGAGTCAACGGGCAAAGGTTAAACACATTAAATTAAATGACACGAATTTGGGTTATTTCCACCGTATCTCCTTCACTAAACGTGGAAGAAACTTATCAAATTTCTTACAACAGATTCAGGTATGATTCTGTCCAACCATAACATGATCAGAAATGAGTTCGCCAATAGCTTCTCGGCTCGATTCATATCCTCTTACAATCATGACCTCTCCTTTGATACTTACCTCAGTGTTATTGACAATGAAATCTCTTCGGATCAAAACCAATTGCTTAAAGCGCCGATTACAAATGATGAGATTAGGTGTGCCCTCTTCTCAATTAAACCTGACAAATCCCTGGGACCTGATGGCAAGCCTGCATGTTTTTACCAAACTTATTGGAGCATTGTTAGCCCTTCTATTATCAAAGCTGTCAAGGCCTTCTTCTTGAGTGGAAGAATGTTGCGACAGGTAAATCACACATTCATCACCTTAATTCAAAAGAGAGATAATCCATAATCAGTCAACCATTTCAGGCCAGTCAACCTATGCTCTACAGTTTATAAAATTATCTCAACAAATTTGACATCAAGCCTCTCAAAAGTCTTTGATAAACTGATTCACCCTTTACAAAGTGCATTTACAAAGGGGATGTCTATCTAAGACAATATATTAATTGCTCAAGAGATTTTCCACTCATTTAAATTCAAAGGAAAAGTGCGGCTATATGGTTGTTAAATTGGACATGGAAAAAGCCTATGATAGAGTTGAGTGGCCCTTCCTTTTCTCTATTCTGACTAAGTTCGGTTTCCATAGTAAGTTCATTCTCTGGATCAAAAAATGTGTCGAAACAGTTTCGTACTCTGTTCTAATCAACGACGAACCGTCGACACCTTTTATCCCATCAAGGGGACTAAGGCAGTGCGACCCGCTGTCACCTTTCCTTTTCATCTTCACTGCTGAGGTGTTATGATGTGGTCTAAACCAACACAAGAATAGTGTAGCCTGAACCAACCTCGCAAGAATACGAGATCAATTGTAGTATACGGGTATCGATCACGGGGATTATATATGTATAATTTTTTTATCTAGGACTAATAAGTTAAGCCAAGAAAGAGGAATTTGATTTTCATCTAAATTAAGAAAAATAAGCAAAGATTATGAAGAAAATATATATGAGAAGTAATTCTAGGGTTAAGGATTCTCACGACAATGCCACAAAGAATTCAACTCGATATTCACTCGAACTTCATCTTCTTAATATGTCAAATTGAAGGTAAATTATCTAAAGTCATCGCTACTCGGTTGTCGCATGTTGTAGTGATTGTGTCTAAATTAACCAAATCTAGACCCTTTAAGTTCTTTATAGACCTTAATTAGGAGAAAATCAATTAAACTTTCATTGTCGCGTTCCGCCTAACCGATTCACCCCTAAGAATCTACGATAATTTATTGATCCTCAAGAGTCCTCAACAATCATTTAAATGTCACAATAACAATTGTTGATTCCTCCAGTTCAATCCTAGGATTCCGATGAAACCAATCCTCTTTTCGACATCATGAATTTCATCTATTTATCCAATTTCAATTCGCAGCGGTAGCATCTTGAATCTAAAAAGGATTCTAATCGATTCACATCAATTAGGTTATGCATCTAGGATCAAATCAATTCATAAAATTTAGACTAAGTTCAAGCAAACATCGAAATCAAACAATTCGCGACATTATCGGGTTCACCCTAACCCTAGAACGGAGAATTTAGCCAAGCATAATATAGAAAACAATGGAATAAATTAAAAACATGCTTAAAATAAGATGCAAACCCGAAATCTTCGTCCTCGATCCAAACCGTAAATACCAAAAACAATTACGAAAAATCTAAACTAAACCTACATTACGCCGGCCGAAGCCATTGTGCGGCTCCAAAGTCCGAAAGAAGAGACCCCCAAAACTCCCCCTTATAAATATATATATATATATATATATATATATATATATATATATATATATATATATATATATATATATATATACACACGGATTGACTCCAATGAAAACCAATTTGTATGGTGAAAATCGTGAGGACCAATTTGATTGGTCAAAATATAGGTAAAGGAAGGGAATAATGCGCGGATTAATATTTTAGGGGTAAATATGTATTTTCTCCTGTCTATTCATCCCCTGCCTCCCGTTCTCTGTAAAGGAAACATGAGTCGAATCTCTTCAACGATGATTGCAAGCTTTATCGGCGTAGCAAGAGACGACCCATACGACTTCAAGAAGGTCCGTCGAGTTCGATAGTGGTTCCAGGCGGCTGCGGACATGGCGGCAAGGGGATGGTCGGCGGAGAGCAAAATCCCTTAAATTTATCGGAGTTAATACCCCCATTACACCCAATACCCGAGCTTCAAACCTACTACAACACTTTCAAATGACATCTGAGAACAATCCTGTTCAAAAATTTCTCACAAAAACATCATAAATTAAAAAGCCCCAATTTCGGATTTACATGCCACGTTCGACCACCGCTTTCCTCCATTGGCGCCGTCGCTCGAAGCCACTAGCGGAATCGCCTCCACCTCCTAGACGTGTATCCACCCTTACCTTCAGTTGTCGTGCTGCCTTCGGTGCTCACTAACTCGTCAAAGTTTGTCGGCGCTCACCAATGGAGGGTTTGTTTATGGAGGCCGACAGATTAGGGGAGAAGAAGGAGAAATTATGTTTCTCCTCCCATATTTTTCAGTTTGTTGAAATTATGCCCTTGTTTTAGTTTTAAAATTTATGAAAATCATTCCAATACTTTTTTCAGCCAAGATTCAATAATTCATAAGAGATTCTTCAATATTTAAACTTTCCACAAAAAAATAATAATTTAAACTTATAGTTATAACAATCTTGAATATTGAACTATAATTTAAACTTATAGAATTTTGAACATATTATTTTATAAGGGGTGTATTTTTTAGAACAAGGTAAAATACCTTGTTAGAACATGACAAAAATACCCTTATAAGTAAATTAAATTACACACCTACCCTACCCCCACCCCACTCCCATCTCACGCCTCCTATCTCATTCAAAGATACTAAAAAATCATACACCACAAACAGATATTGAACTGCACCACATTGGTGAGAATGAAATCAGACATCTCAATTTCTTGATTCCCACCATAACAATTCAAGTGATTAATTAACAAACCTAATTGAATACAGAAAAATCAGACATCTTAGTTTCTTGATTCCCACCATAGCAATTCAAGTGATTAACAAACTTAATTGAACACAGAAAGAAATCCTTTTTCATACACATTCAAAACCCCTAATTGAAGCCGATTGAGAACCAATTAACTGCCGCACCGAAGCCATAGAGCGTTCTCCCCTGCCTTTTGAGAGCATAGACGACGTCCATGGCGGTGACAGTCTTCCTGCGAGCGTGCTCGACGTTACTGAATTGTGGGGATAAATCGAGAGAGCAATTAGACGAGAGATAGATGATGGAGGAGGAAAGAGAGTGGGCAAAGGCGAGAGGGGAGCGTTGGTGGAGAGATGGTTGAAACTGCAAGCCGTGTGAAATGTGGAGATGACTTTTAAGCTCGGTTCTTCCTAGAACTGGGCTAAAAAGCTCTTTTTAACTCGGTTATAAACAGAACCGGGATAAAAAAAATACATTTTCTCCCAAAAAAAATGGTCGTTGCGACCATATTACAATAGGTCGCTGCGACCATCAACCCTAGCCATGGTCGTTGCGACCTATTCCATTGTGGTCGTTGCGACCTATCCCAATTTGGTCGGTGCGACCAACTCCATGCGCTAAACGGAAATCATGTTTTACAATTATGGGTTTAAATTTTTAAATTTTTGAAATTTTAAAATTTTGAACCCACTTGTAATGTCAAAATATTTCAAAAATGTTTATTGTAATTATGGGTTCAATTTTTTTTATCTTACCTGTCAGATGTAAAGCCTCGGATTTTTAAACCCTAATTTTCGGAAAAAAAATAGAAATTTAAAAAAAAAATCAGATTTAATTAGGATATTTCAAGGAAAACTCGACTTTAATATACTAAATCGAAATTGAAATTCTTAAAGCGAATTCCGGCCCAATTTTTAACTTTAACGATTGAATCCGTCTTTCTCATCGGGATTGGAAAATTCTTTCCGTCTCATATCACCAATTGTTACCCAAATCTCTACGCGTGTTCCATGTTGACCAATTCCAACTCATTTTCTCCCCTTTGGGTAAATCTTATCCCCTCCTTTATGGGTTGGCCCATTCTTGGAAAACCAACAACAATTCTCTCTTCACAAAAATTAGATTATTTGACCCATTGAAAATCAGGCTTTGGGTTCTCCTTTCACACCCACACAAACACAAGAGGACAAACACCCCCTTATCTCTTTGGATTGCCTTGCCGAGAGAACTGTGCTAACTCCTCCATTACCGGCAACCACCACCAGCACCACATGTTGTCCCCTGTTCGAAGCCAAGCCTCCGAGCGCTTCCCGAGCTACCCGAGCGCCATGCTCCTCCGAGGAACTCGAGCACCACAACCTCGTTTCTCTCCCTCTTCCCCGTCCGACCAGCAGCAGCGCCCGACCCCTTTTTCCTACGAAGCCGCCCAGGAGCAACCCGAGCCTCCGAGCAGTGTCGTCCTTCCCCGCTCGCCCTGTTTTCGATCCAACAGCCCCGGTAAGGTTCCTCTCTCTTTTGCGGCCTAAAACCAAGTAAAGATCCGCCTTTTGACCTCCTCTCTCGACCCAGGCCAAGCTCGCTTGGAAATCGAACTCCGACGAAGTCGAATCGAAGCCCCGACGAATTTTCCGGCGAATCTCGACCCTCGGTGAGCTATTATTTCCTCCGCCTTTCCCCTGTCTGTGTGTGTGCGTGTCGTTGTCGAGGTCGGAGTGGTGGCCAGGCCGCCGGCGGGCTCGCTCCTCTCCCCTCCTTCTTTTCCCCTTGTGGACGGAGCTCTCTGCTCCTTTCCCTTCTTTCTTTCAACCATTAATGGGGAACAAGAGAGGTTGTGGCCCCCCCACCTGCCACCTTAGCGTCCACCTCAGCGCATGGGCCCCTTCCATTTTAATCCTGCTTTCGAAATCAGAAGGAGGGAAAAGGTTGAATGTTGGGCCTAATTTTTTTGGGGCCAAAACTGTTGGTTTTAAAAGAAAATGTGATTTGGGCCTATTTAAAAATGGGATCCGGTTTTGGGAAATCTTAAAAGGGGTCCGGTTTTGAAGTATTAAAAATAAGGGGGTTGATTTTCATAAAATAAAAATGGTTGAGATTTTTAAATGAGTTGAAAATGTTTATGAAAGCTTTTAATAAGTGGTATTTAAGAGATTATATAATATTATTTGAGATTTAAGGATAACCGTGTCGGATTGAAATAATAATAAAAATAAGTTGATGAAAGAGTAATGTTTTATAAATAGATTTTTGGATGAATTGATAAAGCGTTTTGAATGGTGATTTGATCTACTTTGAGGTTTTGGAAGAGTTTTGAGAAACCTTGGAAAAATGACTTACCTTGCCTAACTTGGTGAATACATTTGAGGACTTATGTGTGATATTGTATGCTTCAAGTAACATTAGGAATAGACTTATTTATATTACTTATATATGTGTTAGGTCATCATATGTGACATGTTGCCTGCTTTTATACCTAGTTGTTGCCCTTTTGCTATTCTGCACTTTCAGGTGAGTTCCTATATGAGCTCACTCAGATTTGAAAAGAGATCTCCCTGCTTGTAGCCATGTGCATACTAGGTGCTTGCATTCATAATAAGCATGTCATGTAGTATCCTGCTAGGATTGCACTCATGATTGAGCATTCGTTTACTCATTACTTTTGTAAACAGAACGGTCGTTATCTGTGAAGTAACTAGAGTCATTCCTAGGGTTATAGGATGACCTAGTCTCACCGGGTCCCGTCCTGAGTCAATCGAGTCATGAACTTCCTTATATTATGAGATGCCTGCGGGCTTTATTTTGGATACGGGTTGGGCATGCGTGCCACCCGATTATATGGAATGCATTCACGAGCTGGCCAGTCTCCGCCCTATCGGAAGGGGGTGGAGGTAGGAGAGGGATATACCACTTAGTATTTGGTGCTAAGGCCTTATTATATTTATGCACTTGATCTTAGGACTATGCTAGTGTGTTAATATTCCGCCTTGCATCTAGAAGCATCTTTATTAGGACTAGCGTGTGTATATGTCTGCTTGTTTGGGATTATATTGCGTAGGGCTTCGATCTGACACCGCCCCGCATACATTTTTTTTAGGTTTGTTTTGCGGCATGATTATTCCTTGTTTCCATGACGTGGGAACTCTCTTGGGCGATCTCAAAGAAGTGGTTTAACTCCACTAACATTGTATATTAAATTTCGATAAATACGCTTATTGATTTGGTTTTGACTCGGCTCTGTCGTGTCACCCTCTTGTATTACACCTTGATTCTACTATTTGCATGACTGTTGGTTTTCCACGCTTAGACTTATGACAGGTACAGGGGACTTCCCCGGGGATTCCAACGATCCCTTCGAATATTTGGTATGAAACCCCCCTTCAAAATGTTATGATAGAATTTCAAACCTTCAACCTGTACTCGGGGCGCAAGATCCTAACGAGGGGTTTCATCCCTCTAAACATAACCCGGGAATCATAATCTCGGGCCGTTACAAAGATGGTATCAGAGCTCAGGTTATGCAAACCGAGTATGATAGGTTGAAGTGGTTTTGAAAATGGCCCAAGGTTTTCAAATGGTTTTTCAAAATGTTTTAGAAAGGGCAAAATGAATTTAATATGGCTAACTCAAATGGACTAAATATGAACTTGACTCAATCAATCTGGTAATCAAACAAAGGGAATGAAGGGGTAGTGAAGGCGCTAGACCATCCCTATTGGATGTAGTTGGGAACTGATAGGCAAAATATAGCTTGTTCTTTACAGATGGGCCTACAAGACTCCAAGGCTTTGTGTCATAGTGGCTGGAGTGGCGAGTTAGGTAGAGACCATGAGGTTTTGCCCCTCTGGTTAGTCGCCCCTCGAAGGGCGGTCATAAGATAGCTTGTTTGTTGATTGTTCTGTGCTGAGTGTTGTATGCTTAACTTGGAGACCTGGTTAATGTTCTTGACTATGAACATGTGTTAAATGCCTATGTGAATGGAATAGCGGGGGAGACCTTCTGCCATTATAGAGTCGGAATTCCAGTCCTCTTGGGATCACCTTTGACCTCTTAAGCTTGACTACTCCCTTCTTCGGTCTTCTTTTCCTGACCCCACTAAATGTCTTTATTGAGCTTTCCTTGTGATGTCGGTATATTGTATGGGAAATTAGGAGGAATAACCACATTTGAGCTTGTATGGGAGTACGCTACCACATGAACCCTTTTCTGCCCTACTCGAGAGTTATACGAGTATTCCACGGGAAATGAGTCATGGAAGTGAGTCGGAGTCGCCCTTGTAGATCTCTGTGGGATTACCTTAGTTGCTTCGTCCATGATTGCATGATTGATGTTCCCTCCGCACATAGGCCCATGGTAGTGTGATCATTCCATTTTGATATCTTGATAGAATGAATTCTTTACTTGATGGATGTGTGTAACAACTTCATGCTCAACCTGATTTATACGGTGCCAAGTTTCCAACATGCTTACCTAACTGTCATGTCATGATGATCTCCATGTTTCTCTCATACTTCATGAATATATGACTTGACACGCCACACGAGCACACACCACTAAAATTCCTGGTTTCGTATATGCTTGACTTGACATGATGTGGTATTCTCAGCATATATTATGATGATGATCCTTAATGTGGATTTGTGGTTGTATGCCATTATATATCTATGCTTGGCCACCTTTTTTAGGGCTCATGTCATGCTTCATTGTATTTCTGTCATACCCCTAGGCATGCGTAACCTAACTTCATTGGTTCTCTGCATCGTCATACTCATGATGGACTAATGATGGATTGAATGCATATGTCGCAAGTTACGAAACCGCATGATGTTTAGACTCTCTCTCTCTCTCTTGGATTAGGATCATGATAGTGTGACCCTTAGCATGTTAGTCTCACTCTTGGTACTCCTCGTTCCTTTTTGACCACTAAACCATAGCATGCTTACCTTCCTGATTTCCGTGATGTTTTCTCCTACTCAGTGGTATCCTTTTGTATTTCCCTGAATGCATGGCTTTATATTTTGTGCATGTGCCGTTTAGATATTGCACGGACCTATAATTGTCTACCCTTACATCTATGCCTAGCTATCTTGCTTTAGGCCATGTTATACTCCGTTATATGTTTATCATGCTTTTAGATTATTACAGTGTGGCTTATTTGGCTTTTTGCAAACTATTGTGCTAATCGAATGAACGTATGTACGAATCATAAGTTAGTATTATGTTTTCGCATATAAATGACACTTGAATGCTAGGGTGAGTCTAGTCGAAGCACCTTGATTGTACTCATATTCGATATGTGCTGGTAGTATCCTATAGGGCTTATGAATTCCAATATGACTCATTGAGTGATAAATTGTCATGCTTGCTTCATCACGTGAATATGATTGTCCTATGATGTGATAGTTGTTGTACCATTTCATGCACTTTTATGATGGTTCATTCCTAACATGATTATAATCTATCGTCTGTGATGTTCTCTTGTTCACTCTGTAAATACATGCCTTGGTTGTATACTGTCAATTTATACTCGTGTACTTTCATGCTTTATATTCATGTGAAGTCGTACTATCTTAAGCTCATATTGTCGTTTCCGCCATAATTCCCCCTTGTCCTCATATGGTCACGTTATGATTAGTTGACCCCTTAAATGCATCTGTGCTAGTTGCCAAATGAACATGTAACCTATGCTGCATAACCATGCATCTTATCATGTTAAAATATATCTTATAGGACCCATGAATTATGGCTTGTGTGTATTCATGCTCTATATGCTTTATGACCTGTTCTCACGTAGGATAGACTCCGCGAGGTCTTGCATTCGTCCCAACATCTCTGATATGCGATCCTTTAACTGTTTAAGAATTGATAAACCCAGTTATAGAGTTAGTGCCAATTTTCAACGCATGTTAAGCATTAGGTGGTTATCAATGTGTGCCAATCATCTCATCACTCGATGTTGTTTCTGCATGCCCCTAACCTTTTAAGGCTTCCGTAAATGAATAATCTGGCACCTTGCATGATTACCCTTGCATACATAATGTAGCATACCGCCCCCTTGAAGCATGATATCTTAGGAGCCTTGTCCTGTTTTGCACTATGATATGTGCATGACTCATTCATCACGATTGCTTATATTCCTTTTATATGTGCTAATGTTTGGGTGCAATAGTGGTCTTGCTTAAACTTCTATGACTTGTCCCACTATTATTTGGAGTTGCTCGATGCATCTTATTCATATACATATGTGATTGTCATGTAGTACCTTGTGAAATCTATGCCTGCACAGATATGACTTGTGTGATCACATGCTCAACTTGCATCTCATGTAGCCACTCTTGTCATAGGTTGTGATAGCATTGTTATACTCTCTCTGCATGATCTTATGACTGTACAAGCATGTTAGATATTGTTAGTCCAGTTAGAATGCTATGCCCCCACATGGTTGCATCATGCTAAGTATGATTAGTGGCATGCTTATGTGTGTTCTCATCCAAGTTGTTCTTATCACATGACGCCCTTCCAATGATTAACTGTGAACTCATACTTTTATGAAATATGTGTTAATTAGCAGTTGAATACCACGTTGCATGTTATACCCTACGACATGGTAGATGCATGTATGCATGAACTGTGATTTCGGTAACAAATTGTTCCTCAATGATTACCTTTGATTGCGCTTTTTCCTTAAATAGATATTACTAGTATCATGGAGGACTGCTTTCCAACCATAGCTCATTATATGGTGACATCCCGCACTTACCCGATCATGAGAACGTTGTTGTGGCATGAGATGGTTTCTATATGGCTTTATATGATCCTTTCATCTACTAGTCCGACTGATATGAAACATCTCGATAAGTCTGCATATGATTCTACATTGATTAAAACCTGCCTATGTGTACCTGTCATGAACAATTTACCCTACGTGTAATGTTCTGTGTTGTTTACTAGATCATGCATAAGCTTTATGTCGCACAAATCTATTGTTGCATCCATGTATACATGTCAAGCTCGTTTGATATATGAAACGAAAAGTTGTTAGCTAGTTTCTTATTCCCCATGCAGAACCCGATCATGTTTTTGGTTGCCCCTATTTGTTAACATCTTTCATTAAGGTAGGTACATGTTAGTGTCCAGTGATGCAACTAATTTACTCCATGATTGGTATGTGTTTTGTTGCTTGCTGCACTTGTAACCTCGTAGAGTTCCATAAGGGAACCTTACTCCTTCTTGGGTTGGGATCTTGTTTTTTTTTCATCGTGTCATCATTAGTTGGTCTGTGTTCGGTTTCATGGGGAGTCTGGGTTGTCCTCCTTATCTCTCCCCTATCTCCACTAACTTAAAAGTTGTTTGCAATACTTTGACAAACGATGACGTAGAAAAGAGCATGTTTAGCCAAATAGCACGGGAGCGGCGCAGTGGAAGCACGGTGGGCCCATAGACCCCAGGTCCCAGAACTGACATACTGATTCTTGGAATGACGAACTGGTAGTGGACGTTACGTGGTTAACTTCTACTTATGATGATGAATTTTAGTGCTTTGGTGTTCCTATGTGACTGACCTTGTGATGTGATTGGTGTTATGTGTTGGTAAGCATTGCTTGTTTCTTTTACTCGTGGAACGTGAACTATACATGCTGAGATCCTGACCTTCTGTTTAGTAATCATGATATTATGTGCCCCGTTAATATGTGACGGTATGTTATTGTGATTCTGCCCTAATATTACCTTTGCTTGAATTATTATTAGCATGAGGTTATGTGGTAACTTGTCTTGCTATGTCGATACCTAATATTCTGCAATACTTGTTGAGCATGATAATATCTTAGGATTTATGACATGTGACCGTTTTGGAAAAATGAGAGATAATGATGTATAAACTTAGTGTGAAATCATGTTATATGCTGATATGAAATACTTGGAAATTAATTGATAGTAGAGTGTAGAGTCCATAATATAAGATGCATGTTATCCTGATATAACGATATGCGATGTCCTGTTAAGTTAAATACTACTGTGATTATATTTTGTGCTTGCTATGTTGTTAGACTTTACTATTGCTGAACCATGAGCGCATGACAGGGTTTATGTTGATAACTTGAACATTGAATTGCTAAAACGTGATTGTGTTGGCATCCGTATGCATTGCTATTTCAAATTGATTTTCAGCTAGGTCATTTGCTATGAAAATGGTGGGTATCTTGGCTTGCTGAATCTCGTTGAAAAAATTTTTGTTGTGTTGACTTGCTGCTCTTCTATTAGATTGACACCCATTTATGACAAATTTTGCTATGTTGGTAGTGGTATGAAGGAAACTATGCTGATGTGATTGCTAAGGTTGAGGCTTGATGTGTCTGTGTGCTGCCCTTTCAAAAATGACATTCTTGTTTGTTGCATTCTGATTTGTTGACACCTAGAACCCGAAATGCTAATGTTGAGTGTTGTCGTTTCAATATACTGGTGTGCGACAATGTTAGTAATGGCTATTCATGCTACGGTTTTGGCGTGGTCAATTTCAGTGGTTGGTTGTTTATGAGGTGGCATGTCTTGGTTATGTTGATTCTGATAATGGCTAGAGATTCATAGATTGGAATTGCTTTTGAGATTGGAACCTAGGAAGAGAATATGAGATTAGCCCTTAGAGGTGGATGATTCCACCTTTTGAGTTCTGAATTTGCTTGACCAACTTGGGATCTAAAGGGTTTTGAAATAGTTTGGAAGAGACCAACTTGGATTTTGAAAAGCTTTGGAATGGTTTCGAAGTTGAGAAGTTTGCTTAATTTGAGGGGTTTTGAACGATTTTGAAAAAGACTAACTTGGATTTTGAGAGACCGAACGTGATTGAGAATATCAACGATTTTGAGGTCAATTTTTTTTCAACTGTGGAATCCCCTTTGAATATTTTCAATCCCGGACAACTCTATGATACTTCACGAAGTGAATACAAGCATTTTATGGGGGCGCTTGTAGGGTGCTTGCTAAGACCTAGTGATGATATTGTAGAACTCTTAGAGTTGTGGTACTTCCGAAAAGTCAAAGCGAGGATGTGATAGGGGCGGTTATTGCATACTTGTCAAGGCCAATTGGAGATGTCACGACTGTGACTAGGATGTTGTGAGAATCCCGGGAGACGCAACCGAGATGATTACAAGATCCTTGGACATGGTCCTTGGACTCATCAATTTCGAACTTCATCCCCTACTTTGCTTTGGTTTTAGTCTCGAGGACGAGACTTGTTTTTAGAGGTGGATGATGTAATGGCTCGTATTTTTAAACCCTAATTTTCGAAAAAAAAGAAATTTAAAAAAAAATTAATCGGATTTAATTAGGATATTTCAAGGAAAACTCGACTTTAATATACTAAATCGAAATTGAAATTCTTAAAGCGAATTCCGGCCCAATTTTTAACTTTAACGATTGAATCCGTCTTTCTCATCGGGATTGGAAAATTCTTTCCGTCTCATATCACCAATTGTTACCCAAATCTCTACGCGTGTTCCATGTTGACCAATTCCAACTCATTTTCTCCCCTTTGGATAAATCTTATCCCCTCCTTTATGGGTTGGCCCATTCTTGGAAAACCAACAACAATTCTCTCTTCACAAAAATTAGATTATTTGACCCATTGAAAATCAGGCTTTGGGTTCTCCTTTCACACCCACACAAACACAAGAGGACAAACACCCCCTTATCTCTTTGGATTGCCTTGCCGAGAGAACTGTGCTAACTCCTCCATTACCGGCAACCACCACCAGCACCACATGTTGTCCCCTGTTCGAAGCCAAGCCTCCGAGCGCTTCCCGAGCTACCCGAGCGCCATGCTCCTCCGAGGAACTCGAGCACCACAACCTCATTTCTCTCCCTCTTCCCCGTCCGACCAGCAGCAGCGCCCGACCCCTTTTTCCTACGAAGCCGCCCAGGAGCAACCCGAGCCTCCGAGCAGTGTCGTCCTTCCCCGCTCGCCCTGTTTTCGATCCAACAGCCCCGGTAAGGTTCCTCTCTCTTTTGCGGCCTAAAACCAAGTAAAGATCCGCCTTTTGACCTCCTCTCTCGACCCAGGCCAAGCTCGCTTGGAAATCGAACTCCGACGAAGTCGAATCGAAGCCCCGACGAATTTTCTGGCGAATCTCGACCCTCGGTGAGCTATTATTTCCTCCGCCTTTCCCCTGTCTGTGTGTGTGCGTGTCGTTGTCGAGGTCGGAGTGGTGGCCAGGCCGCCGGCGGGCTCGCTCCTCTCCCCTCCTTCTTTTCCCCTTGTGGACGGAGCTCTCTGCTCCTTTCCCTTCTTTCTTTCAACCATTAATGGGGAACAAGAGAGGTTGTGGCCCCCCCACCTGCCACCTTGGCGTCCACCTCAGCGCATGGGCCCCTTCCATTTTAATTCTGCTTTCGAAATCAGAAGGAGGGAAAAGGTTGAATGTTGGGCCTGATTTTTTTGGGGCCAAAACTGTTGGTTTTAAAAGAAAATGTGATTTGGGCCTATTTAAAAATGGGATCCGGTTTTGGGAAATCTTAAAAGGGGTCCGGTTTTGAAGTATTAAAAATAAGGGGGTTGATTTTCATAAAATAAAAATGGTTGAGATTTTTAAATGAGTTGAAAATGTTTATGAAAGCTTTTAATAAGTGGTATTTAAGAGATTATATAATATTATTTGAGATTTAAGGATAACCGTGTCGGATTGAAATAATAATAAAAATAAGTTGATGAAAGAGTAATGTTTTATAAATAGATTTTTGGATAAACTGATAAAGCGTTTTGAATGGTGATTTGATCTACTTTGAGGTTTTGGAAGAGTTTTGAGAAACCTTGGAAAAATGACTTACCTTGCCTAACTTGGTGAATACATTTGAGGACTTATGTGTGATATTGTATGCTTCAAGTAACATTAGGAATAGACTTATTTATATTACTTATATATGTGTTAGGTCATCATATGTGACATGTTGCCTGCTTGTATACCTAGTTGTTGCCCTTTTGCTATTCTGCACTTTCAGGTGAGTTCCTATATGAGCTCACTCAGATTTGAAAAGAGATCTCCCTGCTTGTAGCCATGTGCATACTAGGTGCTTGCATTCATAATAAGCATGTCATGTAGTATCCTGCGAGGATTGCACTCATGATTGAGCATTCGTTTACTCATTACTTTTGTAAACAGAACGGCCGTTATCTGTGGAGTAACTAGAGTCATTCCTAGGGTTATAGGACGACCTAGTCTCACCGGGTCCCGTCCTGAGTCAATCGAGTCATGAACTTCCTTATATTATGAGATGCCTGCGGGCTTTATTTTGGATACGGGTTGGGCATGCGTGCCACCCGATTATATGGAATGCATTCACGAGCTGGCCAGTCTCCGCCCTATCAGAAGGGGGTGGAGGTAGGAGAGGGATATACCACTTGGTATTCGGTGCTAAGGCCTTATTATATTTATGCACTTGATCTTAGGACTATGCTAGTGTGTTAATATTCCGCCTTGCATCTAGAAGCATCTTTATTAGGACTAGCGTGTGTATATGTCTGCTTGTTTGGGATTATATTGCGTAGGGCTTCGATCTGACACCGCCCCGCGTACATTGTATTTAGGTTTGTTTTGCGGCATGATTATTCCTTGTTTCTGTGACGTGGGAACTCTCTTGGGCGATCTCAAAGAAATGGTTTAAATCCACTAACATTGTATATTAAATTTCGATAAATACGCTTATTGATTTGGTTTTGACTCGGCTCTGTCGTGTCACCCTCTTGTATTACACCTTGATTCTACTATTTGCATGATTGTTGGTTTTCCACGCTTAGACTTATGACAGGTACAGGGGACTTCCCCAGGGATTCCAACGATCCCTTCGAATTTTGGGTATGAAACCCCCCTTCAAAATGTTATGATAGAATTTCAAACTATCAACCTGTACTCGGGGCGCAAGATCCTAACGAGGAGTTTCATCCCTCGAAACGTAACCAGGGAATCATAATCTCGGGCCGTTACAAATTATTAGTTGGTAAATATGTCAATGTATGTTTATTATAATATCAAAATATTTACAAAATGTTTATTATAATATCATATTTTTGCAAATCATTCCAAATTGTTAGTGGGTGGATTCAAGATTTTTTTAATAACTATGGTTCAAGATTTTGTAAATATTTGGATCTTATAATAAACATTTTGTAAATATTTTAATATTACAAAATGGAAAGTTTAAAGTTTTATTATGTAGGTTCAAGGTTTAAAAATCTTGAACCCATAATTTTAAAAAATAATATAGGTTAAAATTGTATTTAGTAGGATCAAGATTTAAAAATATTGAACCTACTCTAAATAAAGACAATACACCATGATAAAAACTTGAACCTACTCAATAAACCAACCTAAAATGTAAGGAATTATAAGATGTCACTTTAGGGCTATATATAACTATTGATTCAAGATTTAAAAATCTTGAACCTTATTTAAATGGAGGCAATACACTATGAAAAAAACTTGAACCTACTCATTAAACCAACACGAAATGTAAGACATCAAGATGTCACTTTAAAGCTATATATAACATGGATTCAAGATTTTAAAATCTTGAACCTACTTTAAATGAAGGCAATACATCATCAAAAAAACTGGAAACTACTTAATAAACCAACATGAAATATAAGACAAGAAGATGTCACATTATGACCAAATATAACTATGGGTTCAAGATTTAAAAATCTTGAACCTACTTTAAATGGAGGCAATACACCATCAAAAAAACATGAACCTACTTAATAAACCAACATGAAATGTAAAACAACAAGATGTCACTTATGAGTAAATATAACTGTGGATTCAAGATCGATTTAAAAATCTAGAACCTACTTTAAATGAAGACAATACACCATAATAAAAGATTGAACCTACTTAATAAACTGCATGAAATGTAAGATAGCAAGATGTAACTATGGGTTCAAGATTTAAAAATCTTGAACCTATTTTAAATGGAGACAATACATCATAATAAAAAAGGTTAAAAATTATAGAATAAAAACGGTTAAAAATTTTAATAAAATTTTAAACATGATATTTAATTTTAAGTTTCTGAACCGAGTTATTAAAATTTTGAACATTCTAGTTTATAATTTGAGTTCAATCTTTAAAATATTGAACCTATTTAATAAAATTCTAAAAAATTAACAATAATGTTTTTTTAAGTCTTTAACCTACTTAATAAAATTTTAAACATAATATTTTATAATCATAGGTGAGAGGGAAAAAATAATCCCTAAGGGTAAATCAGTCATATCCACTAGTTGACCTAATGTTATAAGAGGACATCCTAGACTCCTGATGAGGTACGCTCTAAGCACTAAATCCTAGCCTCCTTTAAATTGATTATCTTCTACAAAGAGATCTGACTTTGGTGCCGGAGGGTTTTTCGGGGAGACAAGCCCCGCCCCTACCGTTGTTTGTTCTTGTGTTTTCATGATCGGATCTTGGCGTTAGACATCGATCTCCTTCAATAGTTATTGGTGCGGATTCCCCCCCCCCAATTGGCGCCGTCTGTGGGAATTCGATAAAATAGTCATAAGATCGGATCTCTCAATGAACAAAGCAACAAAGATCGAGTGTTTGTGAGGGTGGATGAAGCGGCGATTCCGCTTGAATAGCACTTGCCACCTCCACCATGACTGGCATCGCCGCCTCCGCTTCAAACGTTGAATCCGAAGCCACCGTAGTGTCCTCTTCCACCTCCGGAAAGATTTCCCCCTCTGCGGTTATCGAAATTAGCGTCGCCTTCTTGGGAGGTGACACCGATCGCCCTGGTTTTGCCGTCATCGCCGACTGAGACGATGTACCCAACGGGATCGCCCTCCCTTAGGGTTCGAAACCCGCCAGATCCGATCGAGGACTAGGGCACGATGAAACCTTAGCTTCTCTGGTCTTTGAACCGCCGCACTACGCCGGTTAATCAAGCCTCGACGCACCACCGCAGCACACCGAAAACACACCCCAAGGTCCCCGCCGCCCGCGCATGACCTACGCCTTCGATCGTGGTCCGGTAGGAGGGAAAATGGGCTAAGGACGCCGTTTCGAGATCCAGCGCCGCCGCCCTTCATGAAACCTAACGAGGAAGAAGACGATGCGATTTGATGAAGGTTTATTGTAATTACAAATCCGGCCCAGAGTTATCAAAAATTGCAAACTAGTACGTGTTTACAGGATAATATCAAAAAAGGGACAAAAGATCTCAAAAGTCTGAGACGTTGCCTCAGACCTCCATATTTGGCACAATTACAATTTGGTACGATTATAATTTTTTTTGTCGGATTTCCTATTAGAAGCAAAGGGACCCCACTTGAAGAAGCGTAGGATACTTGCTTCGACGGCCGGATGTGTGCAAGGAAGTTACACACAAGCTAAGTTTCCTCCTTTCTTTTTTGAGCTTATATGCTGAAAATCTAATCTATGGTAAATCGTATTGCATGACGTTCACCAGTGACTTACGGTCTAATTTACTTGAAGTTCTTGCAATTACTTAGTTGCTAAAGTTGTCTGATTCGCTGGTTGCTAGAATTACAGGGCATGAGGTGCTCTTAGCGAGTACACAAAAATAGTCGATCAAAGGAAGAGGTATGGTGCGAAGCTCCTATGCTAGTTGCCCCGTGTGATTCAAGAAAAAGGATGGGGCATTGGTTTAACTTTCGACGCACGGGAGGTCACGAATTTGGAGTAGCAATATGTGAATTATGTGATTTCATTTGTTTTGGCTATCTATGCGAAATAATAAGCCTTCGCCCAGCTAAGTATACCAATCTCATATTCGATATATATACTTCTGTGCTATCTTAATGTCAAAGTGTTTAATAGAAAATGTGTGGTTAATGGCACCATGACAAGCAAGGATACGAAGAATGGCACCATCCTTGTTGATTGGAAGGCCTCCTCCCTTCCACGAGTTTCGTCCCATACGGCCAAAGAAGACGTCTTTCGCAACATGCTTAGCTCAAATCGATTATTTTCACCGCCATCATGAGCGACATAAAATTCTAAGGATGCAGCGTGGCATCGAGTACTAGGAACAATATCGGTTACAACTTGGGTAATGCGACCTTTTCACCGTATTGATAAATGGTCCAGGTAACCCTCCTCCAACACATTTAAAATCTGCATTAAGGGGCACTACCCCATTATCATGTCACTTTCCTTGCCTAGCTATTAACTTGATCAAGACATCCATTAAAGAAAACGGGGAACAACTAAGCTCTCACTAACTGCCCTCCTTAGGGGCACGATGGTTATACTTGAATTGATATGAAACATTATTTATTTAAATGGCATATAAACTCCTATTGTGTTGCTAGTCTACTTTAACTGAGCAGGTATAAGCCGACGAAAATGCTAAGAACAACCCAACTCTCAAAAGAATAGTGTCATTGTATGTCTAAAGCACACCAGCTATGAATGGCTGCGTTCTGGTTACGAATGACCATAGCATCTCATATGGATACGAATAGCCATGTTGCAAGTCTCTGGTTAGGAACGACCAAGGCACGATCTTTATACAGCTACGAATGGTTGTGTTCTGGTTACGAATGACCATAGCATCTCATATGGCTACGAATAGCCATGTTACAAGTCTTTGGCTACGAATGGCCTAGATATTAGTCTCTAGTGATAAACGACCGACTACAACATTATCTTCACTCGGATACAATTGCCTGATTGAGTCACCAACTACGAATGGGGCACTTCAACGATTATTGCAGCACCCACAATGATATCCAAGCATCGACGTTGTATGCTCTCAAAATCAGGAAATATGCTTGAGACACGTGTCTGTCTAATGCCAGATATGACATGCGGCACACTGTTTAAGTGTTTCCTTCTGCATAAATGGAATTTGATATACTATCTATCCTTGTTTATGGCCACACCAGGGGCATCGAAATCATTAACTTGCCAACTGCCTATGAATTGTGTTGAGATTTGACATTTTTAGGTATGAAATAGACATGAACCGCGAGTGTCGAGAATGACAACGGTTCTGGATCGAGAATCAGTGCTATGAATGGAACTCATGCTAAGAATAAGGTACCTCAAACGAAGCTCAATGCAGAAATGAGGTTACAATCAGCATCAAAGCTAGAGTTAGTCAAGAAGATAATATGTGAGATAAGTTTTTAGCTCCCTTTATTTGCAAACTATATTTGTCAATCACCTGCTTTTTCTCATGATGTGAGCAGATCTATCTATTGCGCCATGAATGGCCGAAGACGAAAGAGACATGTAGACACGAATGACAAACATTTACTATATGAAATGAGCTTCTAACACGAACGAAAGCACGAATAGCTCAATCTAGCAACATGTGGGTTCATGAGGTCCGAAGGAATGCAAGTTCAGATCCCATCATAGTCAGGTTACTATAATGAGACCTGGGGGGCAATTGAGAGGGAAAAATAATCCCTAAGGGTAAATCAATCATATCCACAGGTTGACCTAATGTTATAAGAGGACATCCTAGACTCCTGATGAGGTACGCTCTAAGCACTAAATCCTAGCCTCCTTTAAACCAATTATCTTCTACAAAGAGATCTGACTTGAGCGTCGGAGGGTCTTTCGGGGAGACAAGCCCCGCCCCCACCGTTGTTTGTTCTTGTGTTTTCAGGATCGGATTTTTCCCCCTACAATAGGTTTATTAAGTAAGTTCAAGTTTTTATTATGATGAACTGTCTCCATTTAAAGTAGGTTCGAGATATTAAAATCTTGAACCCATAGGTATATCTAGCACTAAAGTGACATCTTGTTGCGTTACATTTGATGTTGGTTAATAAAGTAGGTTCAAGTTTTTATTATGATATAATGCTTCCATTTAAAATAGGTTCAAGATTTTTAAATCTTCAACCAATAGTTATATCTAGTAATCAAGTGAGATCTTGCTGGCTTACATTTCATGTTGCTTTATTAAGGTGGTTCAAGTTTTTATTATGGTGTAATACCTCCATTTAAAGTTGGTTCAAGATTTGAAAATCTTGAACCCATAGTTATACATAACCCTAAAGTGACATCTTGCGACATTACATTTCATGTTGATTTATTAAGTAGGTTCACATTTTTATTATGATGTATTTAGGGATGATATGTGAACACGATTAGCTTGAATTCGACTCGTACTTTGCTCGTTAAAACTCGGATCGAGCTCGTTCATTTCCTAAACGAGCCAAGTATGAGCACATTTTTAAGCTCGAGTAAAAATTTAGACTCGGTTCGAGCTCATTCATATCCTATCTGAACGGAATATGAACAAATAATACTCAGCTCATTCGGCTCGAATAACATCGATCCCTTGCCTCCAATTTAAGCAGGTTCAAG
Source organism: Persicaria tinctoria (assembly GCA_037127255.1). Classification (NCBI taxonomy): domain Eukaryota; kingdom Viridiplantae; phylum Streptophyta; class Magnoliopsida; order Caryophyllales; family Polygonaceae; genus Persicaria; species Persicaria tinctoria. The sequence continues at coordinate 38,235,235 of JBANSL010000019.1, read as the reverse complement.
ATTTAAAATCTTGAACCCATAATTATATCTATAATTAAAGTGACATCTTGCTGCGTTTGAGCAATCTTCCAAAGGAAGTGCTTAACGGGTAAATAAGTAGGACCATTAATTGAGATGACAAAATTATATTGGCTTATTAATAATAGATATTTAAATTTATTACATTGAATTTGATGTAAAAGGTAGAATAATATATTCACCAAAATTTGACGATAAAAGATAAAATAATTGAATAAAATTTTACAGCATGGTATATATATTTGACTCAATGACCCATTAACTTTTCCTTCCCAATTAAATATCCATTTGTGTGGTAATGTGATATTAGTGTTTTTGGCTAAGTTGTATAAATTTAAAACCAAATATCTATAATCCACAAGTACTGAATTTCTTTTCAAAAATTACAAAATCAAAAAGCTTTATTATATATGATGGGTCAATCACTTAATCCCGTCACAAAGATTATTGGCCCGAATTTTTAGAGTGTCTTCTTGTTCGTTTCTAGCGGTGGTAATTTATTGAGCTCTGTGGTCTTTCTTTTGCCGCTGCGCGAGAGGTCGTGGACGTGATCGAGATTTGACGCCTCGCTAGCAATCGAGCCCAAATTTGAGGTCTCCATATTTGTTCCCCAGGGATCCCCTACGTTGCTTCTACCAGTTGTCAGAAGAGATGACTCACTTTGTCCCGTTTCCAACTTTGTTCGTCTTCGCTAGTTTCGGCCTCGCTCTCTAGTTTTTTTTTTTTAACCGGAAAAAATTTGGCAAAAGGAATGACCTCTAATAGCCAAGAGCATCCATTCAGATGAAATTGCGAAGCATAGAGTCGTCAGGTGTCATTTGGCAATGTAAAGCAAGATTCAAATGCGAAAGCCGATCGGCTGCTCGGTTTGCTTCCCGAAAGACATGACGAATCTCTATGGTCTGAAAGAAACCAAAGGAGACTAGACTGTCCGAGACAATCTTCCGAGTCCCCAGTAGGTTTCCCGAACCCTTCAGGCTGTTAATGATGGTGAGGTTATCACCTTCAGTTTCTAGATTTTGTATGTTTAGTTCGTTAGCTGCTAAAATGCCCTTCCACAAACCCATGGCTTCCGAACCAGCCACTGAGGGGATTGGGCAGGGACTGGAGCCAAACCATATTGGAGCTCCGAGGCTGTTTCTGATAATGTAACCATATGAGCCTTTCATAGAGTTTGAGAGCGCACCGTCGAAATTGAGTTTGAAAAATCCATTCTTTAGGGGTTTCCATCCTGCCTGTTTCCTTTTTTTTGGTGATTTTGTCGGGTGTGGTTGGTTTTCTGGTTGAGAATGGTGAGTGTCGTCATAATCAGATTTTGCTGCTTTCCATAAGGACATTTGGTCCTTTGCAAAGGCTAAGATACTTCTAAGGTCAGTTCTGGTATCGTCAAAGAGTTTTTTTTGTTGCGGAAGTACCAGATTGCCCACCAAACAAATGCGAGTTTAGTGAAATGGCTAACACCCATGTCATCTTTGAGTTTTTGTAATGTGCTAGTTAAGTTCAAGCTTTGGGAAAAGCAGTTGTTTATTTTGATAACCAAGGAGGGATCTGTTATTGATATGACTTCCCACGTAATGGGGCAGTTCCACGGAAGGTGGTGTAGATCCTCATAATTTGAGTCACATTGCGGACAATTAGTGGGAATTCCAAAACCACGGGAGGCAAGTCTAGCTGATGTAGGGATTCCATTCTTAATGATTTTCCATAAAAAAGGTTTTCATTTTTGGGGGTCATCTAAACTCCATATCCAATTTGTATATGTTTTTTGGTGGTGGTTTAAGTTGTTGATCATTTCTATTGCAGATTTGGTCGAGAACCAGTCGTTTCTACTCCATTTCTAATAGGGTCTATCCATGTGGATGTTTTTGGGTATGGGCGTAGTTATGATTGAGTTTATCACTTCAGATGGTAGATTATCTTTTGTAATTCCTAGAAGCTTAGGAATATCCCATGTTTTATCTTCTTTCAAGAATAGGTTAATCATGTCCATGGTGTTAACCTGGTGATCAGCATGGGAAAGGTTTATTAGTGGTGAGTTGCCAAACCAGTGGTCTGTCCAGAAGTGAATGTGCTCTCCATTGTCAATAGACCAACGTAGACCTTCTTTGAATAGGGGAATTAGTTTAGTGAGTTGCGCCCATTGCCAGGAAGTTCCACATTTCCTTTTGTATTCTAAAATCTTTTGGTCCTTTAGATATTTCTCCTTGATTAAGGTAACCCAGGGGCTATGAGGTTCTGCTAGAATCTTCCAGAGCAGTTTGAGTTGTAGTGCTTTGTTCATATCTTCTGATTTTCTAAGGCCTAGCCCCCTGTTCTCTTTTGTTTTACATATCTCATACCAGCTGACAAGTGGTTTGTGTCTTGGCCCTTTGTTCCATAAGAAATTCATGTTAATCCTATCAAGCTCGTTATGCATCGTTTTTGGTAGTAAAAAACACTGCATAAGGTGTAGAGGCTTGGATGAGAGTGTAGATTTGATTAGAGTACATCGTCCTGCTTGGGTAAGCCTTCCTCAATTACCTTGCTCAGATCATGTTGAAGTCCACTAAGGTATAAACAAATCCCCTTTTATTGCAGTTGCATATTTTTTGAATTAAATTCATGACCAAATATAGATTTTTTATTAATTACATATCTAGAAAATAAGTTGAGCAGATATGATGTCTGGATGTTTGTTTGGACTTGGGATCAGTGGATCTGAAATCATTGGAATTGATCCTAGTATGCAATGGCAACCAGAATTAGTAGATTTCGTAACATTAATTCGAGTTTTGATGGTATCCTATTACCTTAGCAGATGCAAGCACTTCTCCAAACTTCAGCATTATGGGCGTTATCATGATATCCGGGGCCCTGATCATGGACTCCTTTGGGAACCTACAGGAGGCAGTCGTCATCTTGAACCCAGAAACCACATAGGTAATTTAGTAGTCGAGCTTGATGGTTGAAATTCCTTGATGCTAGGTAGCAACTGCAGAAGTAAACAACCTATGCTTAAGTGTCTTCTCAAATTCTTAATAGTATCATGTGAATATAAAATTTAAAACTGGGAATTCAAGGTGGGTGAAACTTTAGCTTTATCAGTAAGTTAATTTTTAGAGTGGATTCCATTTATGAACTCAAACAAAGATGGATGATAATCAGTCACTGACATGTTGTTCTATCAAGAAGTTTGTTTTGGTCATACCCAACCAGAGCAGGGCCTCTTTAGTGAAAACTTTTAAGGCTAATAAAACTTAGCCACCCTCTATTTTGTCCATATTGAGGTGAACAGATAATGTTACTGCATGACCGCAGTGTGATGGTTGGAGATGTGGCTATTGGAAGTTACCATCCGATAAGAATCCAAACGATGACAACCACAGACACTAAAGATGTCGCTGCAACAGTAGAGCATGTGAGCTATTCATCTGCATATTCAATCCGATCCTAAAGCTTGCGATTAATATGTCAGTTACAGTATAAGTGCATAACTGTGGTCAGATCCTTGGGAAAGTTTGTCTAATGGATCACCAATACATTATTTATGGTTTTATTTATAGGTGATGAGAATTACTGATAGTGGGCCAGACATTGTTCGGATCACAGTTTAAGGAAAGAGAGAGGCAGATGCTTGTTTTAAAATCAAGAACTCTCTTGTTCAGAAGAAGTAAGCTTTTGGTCCTGTTAGAAATAAAATAAAGTCCCCAAACATACTCTCAAGTCTCAATGTTTCTTGTTTTCAATATTGTCAATTTTAAAAACAAAAACAAAATCATGTTTCTTTTATTCCCTCTTCTCTTAATTTTACATTGCCTTTGACAGAAACTCCCATTTTTTTTCCTTCTCTCTGCAGCTACAATATACCCCTGGTGGCAGTGGCAGATATTCATTTTGCTCCTTCAGTTGCTTTGAGGGTAGCTGAATGCTTTGAAAAAAATGGTTTTAACCCTGGAAATTTTGGTACAATGCTCATTGTTGTTGCTATCTGTCATGCATGTTAGCTCTGTGATTTAAAAAAACTCAGCTGACAGACGGGCCCAGTTTGAACATCTACAAGTACACTGAAGAGGACTACCAAAAGGAGCTTTGAGCATATTGATCAGGTAAATGCCCTTTGAAATCATTCTCAAGAATAACATTAGGGTCAGTTCATGTCACTATAGTCATACTTGAAGTGGACCTGCGGTACTGATTCAGGAAGTCTATAAGCCGTAGAAGCTATGGGACAAGCGAGCTATAGCTAAGCTGCAAGGGGGCCTAGACATTGTTGTTTCTGTGCTTGAAGACCGTCGTAAGAGGTTGGCGTCCACGGCGTCAGCAAAGGGCAAAAATCAGATGTTTGTTGCATTGGATGCTGAGCTCAAAGAGATGCAGCAGAAGTTGTCAAGTAGTCGCATGTACAAGGCAACCGGAAGGGCGTACATTCTGTAAGGGATGAGCTCTCACTTAGGGTGACGGCTAGGGGCAGCTACATGGATATCTCCGACAATGGCCGGTCCTACCAAACTTGAGCAGTGAGGGCAATGGTTCAACGGTCTAGATCTTCATCAATAGGTAATCCAACCGGTGAGTCACTTGGTAAACTATCGATCACTTTGTATATACTTGAAGAGTTGTCTCCACTCATGGGTCTTTATTTGGATTTTGTTGCCTTTCTTGCTTGGTTTGGAGTTGTTGTGATTGGTTGTAGAATGTATATAATATGTTTGTCATAGCCTTCTATTATTCATAGGATTAGGTAAACTAGAAACATTAGATGATTTTTATATAGACAAAAAACATTGTCCTTAAAATGGCAGTGTGTCAACTTGCATCATTAATGCTTTTATCCAAGTGACCATCGTAAATTGCTAACATTGTCCCATTATTTATAGGTCGGTTAAGTGATATGCTAAAAAACAATCTTTATAGATTATTATAACCGTAGAAGCTGATCCCCTCAAACGAATCCTAATGTAAAAGTCCAACTAATTGTTATGAAAATAAGCAATGAATTGAGGCATCTTAGTTGAACATTAGTTTCATCTGTAACTAGGCACTAAAAAATAATTCCTCAAAATATGTTTGCAGCTCACAGACAGTGGATTGGAGCGACTAGTTTGCATAGCACTGGAAATATATCCATGGAAATACTTAAAAAGGCTAATAAAACTTGGCCAGCCTAGATTTTGACCCTGTCGAGGTCAACAGATAATGTTAGTCATATGATTTCGTGTTTTCAGCATTCCCTTGTTCGTTTCGCTTAACATTTCAATGGTTTTCATTCAACTAAATAGCACCCACAGTTAACCACATGTCAGCGTTTTGTAGCGTATATGAAACACATGCCAGGCTTTTGCTGTGTATATGAAACCCTCGTTTCTTTCTTTTTTTTTTAATGAGGATTGCTACACACCTTATTTAAGTTCTGGTGGTTTCCTGCCTGTTTTGCAAATATCATTGAAATTGGTCGTTGTTATCTAATCAGGCGCTAAAAACCACATCTATTTGTTTAATCATTCTCATTATCCCATACAGTGTTATTAAAGATGATTCACTGGTATTTTAAGGGATGTTTGGAAGACCTAAGTTCATCATTGGATTATGATTTTGAAGATGAAGATGGCTTTCAAGATAAAGATAAGATAGATTTTGATGAACGATATAAATCCTCACACGAAGTGGGTGATATGGACATTGAGTGTCATTGACCCATCCCATGACCAGAAGAAGATTTCAGATAACAGAAAATTGGTAAATAAATAAAATTGAAAAGGTGGTGCAAGAGCTTAGAAGTCTTTGATTTACATCTATAGCTGAAGATGCATATGCCTATGCAATCTTTCTGCAACTGAAGGTGAAAAAATGTTTCTATTTCTTATCTAAAAATGCTTAACTATCCCCTTTACTTGTTTTATTTTTTTTATAACTAACTTATTTTTTATCTGAAATCTCCTTACAGTTACACTGCCTTTTTCATAGACAAAGGTTCACGAGTTGCCAGCTGATGATTACAGGAGTTCTGTTCTGGAACGAATCAAATATTGGATCAATGTTATTTCTTTTTTATGATTAGTTTATTACAACCTGCATCTGCACTTAAATGAGTTAGAGATTGCTCAATTTGGAAAAAAAAAATAATAATTTTGTGTTAGAAACTACCAATTTTTCCTTCTAGGAGCCACCCATAAACTCTTATACACATGCTTAATTTTTCAGGTTGTCCCACTCAATATTTTGCATTCTCTTCTTGCTTACCATGGTGATTCTAAGACAGCTGACAACCCCACATCTTTTCTCAAATCAGCTTTGCCTTCTCGTTCATCATCTTTGAAGTGCGGAATAGGCAGATAATAGGCAAACAAATACTCTAGAAGGGGGGAAGAATATAGTATGGTAACTTTTCGCAAATGCAGAAACTGGTAAGACCTTACCAGCCAGAAGTAAGACCTTATTTGAAACTCAGAAACAAGTTAAGCATAAAAACGAATAGTAAACATTGCAAACGAAAACAATAAAGATAAAGAGCGGAAAGTAAAGGACACGAGAATTGTTAACGAGGTTCGGCACAACCGCCTACGTCCCCGCCTAGGGTTATCCAACCCGTAGGATTCAACACAACTTTATTTCACTTCTTCCTATGAGTTCTAGATACAACCTTTAGAAGACCTTCCCTCTTCTAAACTTACTTCCTATCTAGCAACCCAAACACACCGGTGAAAAAAAGTCCTACCGATACCGAAGTATCTATACGTTTGGGTAGAGATGTACCCTTAGTATAATCCTAATGAATTGTAAGATAAAGCTCAATGGAAACCTCACACTCTCAAATAAATAAAATGCTCAAACCAAAGAGATATGCGAGAACGATGATTGTAGAAGACAAAGTATTGCAGAAGAACTTGTATGCGCAGGGGGTGTAGCTTATCTCGACTGCAATCTTCTTCTTCTCCTTATAAAGGCCGCCCGTCCGAGTTTGAATTAATTTGAACGCTTGAACTTTGACTTCTCGGTTGTTGAGGAACGTTGTAAGATATCCGCCTGGGAGGAGCAACAGCTTTATGGAAAACGTTCCAGAACCTTCTCTTGGATTTGCTGGGATCTTGCTGAAATGGAACGTTGAAAGAGCTGAACAAATCCCCTTAAAATCTCAACAAATAAAGAAAACAAATCTACGTAGTTAGTTAGAAAAGATAAAATTTAAAACATTAAACCAATATATTGGCCCATTCAAAATTTGGCTCAATAACCTATTGGTCCTTTAAAGTTGGAATGATAAGCTTTAGTAAAATAGGCTCATTTAACAAATAGGCCCAATTACATTGAGTCAATGTCATTCAATTCCAAGCTCGTGTAATTCCTGAAGCTACTGTCGGTAAGGTCTTACCAGTGTTGGTAAGGCCTTACCAAAACCTGGAAACCATGCTTTTGACTTTCTTTTCAACTAATAAAGTTCTTTCGGTTTGATATGAACGTAGAATGCAGCTGGAGATTGGTTCAACCAAATCTCTTGTAGATCTCAACAAACTAACAACCTTTTGACTTTGAAGATTGCTCCAAAAGATCTTCAAAGAAGTTTCTAGAAAGTCAACCTCAAATCTTCAATAACCAAATCAAATCCTGCACAAGATCTCCAACAAATAATTAAATATAAATAATCTAATTGATATTTGTATAAAATAAATACTACATTTCTTTGTCTTTCATCATACATATAATATAACATCAAATACATATAATATAACATCAAGATAGACTCAACAATCCCCCCCCCTTGATGGAAGACAAAACAAATATCAATTATATATAAATAAATATCATCGCGGACCATCATAAGTAACTAATTTCTCCCCCTTTTTGTCTTCCAACAAGGAAGGGAAGAAATCGGATTTCACCAATTCAGCTTCTAGTCAAGACCTTGAAACTGATCTCTAGGCCTTGAGATGTTAGTAGACATCATTACTCCCCCTACGATAATGCTTCTCTGTTCAACATACCAATTAAGCTCCAAAAACATATTAAACAAAGAGAATCATTAGAAGCACATAACAAAAACATCTATATAAAAATATCATTTATCACCAAGAGCGATTGTTCCAATCCATTTAAGCTCTTTGATCTTGGTGATATCCTGCAAAACGAACAAACATCAACCTTTCCGGCTAGACCAATGTACAAATTTAGATTCATAATTAGGATAGACTATATTTGGTGGTCTTGTCCCTTTAGGAACCCAAATTTGTCTTATCCGTTCATTTAAACGTACAGGAAAGGTATTTCTAATAATGTAAGGGTCCTTTCTCCTATAAGGACAAGTTTCCTTTACATGACCCTTTTTGCAACAAAAGAAACAAGTAGGAGATCGTCAACTTCCTTTTGCCTTAACGAACGCGGTAGTAGGTTTTACAGGAAAGTTCCTGTTGTATCCTATACCACTTCGGTTCAAGGAAAGTTGTTGTTCTCCGAGCATCTTGTCGAGAGTGGCTTTGGATCTAGTGAATTGCACCAGGGCTGTTTGTTGATCTTGACATTTTTCAAATAATTTAACTTTTTCAATCTCAAGGTCATTGTTATGAGCCTTAAGAGAAGAGAGGTTTGCCTTAAGTTCGGAATTTTCTGATCGTAAGGTCTTACCCTCAACGATAAGATCTGAATTTTGACTGTCAAGATCTTGCAATTTCTGTGACAGCTTCCTTATGCATACTTCTTGATCCTTTACCTTCTCTTTCAAGGTGTTGATTTCTTTCCTGCAATTTTCTTCACTGGAAATTATATTTTTCAGAAATTCAGAGAGAACATCAATAAGACTAGATATAAGATTTCTTACAATTTCATCTAGATGTTGATCATCTTGGTCCGCCATCAAGCAAAGATTTACTGGATTATTTTCCCATTCCAATTCACTTGTAGAGTCCGAATCGTCTTTCTTTTGATCACTCTTCTTCTTCTTGTTCTTCTTCTTTTGAGGACACTCCTTCATCAAGTGATCTGTTTCACCACATTCATAGCATGTTAGAACTTTTGTCCTTTTATTAGGGTTAGAAGACTTACCTTCATGCTTTGATGATCTCGCATATTCTCGGTTTGAGAATTGATTCTTCATCTTTAGAATCCGAGCAAGTCCCCTTGTGATCAAGTCGAAGGGATCTTCCTCATCATCATCACTGTCGTCATCCTCTGATGGCACATCCTCCTTGATTTTGAGCGCTAGATTCTTTATATTGGAGGATGGTTGACCGTCCTCTTCGTTGAGGACCATTGTTGTGAGCCTAATTTGCCATGTTTTATACTTACTTTTATATCGTTTTCTACAGACATTTCATACATTTCATACTTATTTGCCAATTATGGAATCTACACTAGTTTTTGTTTAATTTCGCAGAAATCGAGGTAACTTACAGCGGTTCAGAGAAATTAGGAAAAGCTCGAAGTCAACTACAGAAGTCCAAGGTTGAGGAGTAGCGGAACCAGGACAAATCGAGCAAAGGACAAGAAAATCGAGTCGACACAGACTGGTCGATTTCGAGGAAGCCAGCTGATTTCCACCAGAAGAAGCCAGAATCGAGTGAAGAAGGAACAGAGTTGATCGATATCGAGTTGACAAAGTCGATATCGAGTTGACCCAAAATCGAGTTAAGATCCGGAATCGACCAGAAGCTAGAAGGAGGAAATTGCAGGACGATATCGACTTAAGCTAGTCGATATTGTTGTTGCAGGAGGATGGTCAAGTATGAAATAAATATAAAATAAAGATCAGACTGACTTCCCTGTCTCAGCAAATAAATACAAGACTTCCTCCCGTTGTAGTAGAAGGTTGTCAGGATCGAATCCACGAGGAAGCACGTCAGCAGTTCTTAGGTAGCAACAGATTCTGACAGACAAGCAGCAAAAAGACAGAAATAAAAGGGACAAAGAAAGAAATAACAGAAAAGGCAAATGAAAGCAGAAATAAAAGCAAAGACGGCAACTAACTCGATCTCGACAAGCTGGTACTCGAGATCGACAAGGAACAGTAAAAGACAGAAACTGCAAATCGACGACAGAAGCAGAAAATCAACTCGACATAGACCAAAACCGTACTCGATATCGACTAAGGTCCTACTCGATATCGACGAGACTCTCCTCTGTATCGACAAGAAAGACAGAAACTTTAAATTGTAAATTTCGAACCAAAACTCAGATTTTTGACAGAAACAAATCAATATAATAAAAGACTTCCAATGCCAGGGTATCAACACCACAACGATAACCATGCAAAGTAACACATAAAGGCATAAAAGATCATGTTTTCCATCAAACAACTTTCATTGTTAACAAATAGGCATATAGAGGCTTTCGCATAAACCCTAATTGTTACTAACCTTTTTCACATAATTAACCCAAGTTACATCAAGATCACTTTCGCTTCAATAATACAAACAAGGATCGCCTTCAACTCTCGCAAAAGAATCATGCTCATAGGGATAGAAGACGAATCGCATAAAAAGATCAAACCTTTATCGCATCACTTCACATGGCCACCGTCGGGCTCACCCCAGCCCTAGAAGTGGGTGGACTACTCGCTCTTCATCATCAAGAAAGACATCAATAAACAAAATAAACTAACTTGCATTAAAATAAACCAAAGAGAGCTTACAACCGAACAAGCCAAATTTGCTTTCGCCTTTCCACCTTGCTCGCCACAAACTTTCTCTCTCCCTCCTACTTACTTGTTCTCTCTGAAAATTGAATTTTTTGATGGAATGAATGAAAAACCAGCCCCTAGGGCTTTATTTATAGCCTTCTATTCCTTGCTAATCAAGGATAGAATCTTCTATCTATATCTAAAATTATATCTAAAAGCTTAAGGATAAATAAAAGCAATAAGGAAATTAAATCTAAAATGGAAAAGATAAATCTAAACTAGGTAAGTCTCTTCATGTTGATAGATTCCCCTTCCATGGATAGAACTTGATGTATCTCGGCAATCTCGGATTTCTTCGGCCCCAAGGATTCCCAACTCTACTCGGACTGCTCACGGCGACGCGTTTCCAGAAGCTGGTCTACTCGACATCGACAAGGGCTCGTCGACATCGACTAGGATTCGTCGTCGACAGATCTTCTCGGGTGACTCTGCTCGACAAGCTCGGATCTGGGCACCTGGGCGTCGTCGATATCAAGTAGCCCTACTCTGTATCGAGTAGGATTCGTCGTCTGGCTGGCTTGGTCGGGTGGATCTACTCGACATGCTCGAACCTTGGCTCCGGGCTCCTCGATCTCGACTAAGCCTCCTCGAGATCGAGTAGAGATTTCTCAGCTTTCTACTCTGTTCTTAAAACGCACTTTCCCGAGTCCTCGTTCGTCGGATTGACGCATATGACCATGCGTTGGAAAGCTCTTTTCGAGGGCTACAACTCTCATGAAGACATCAAAGCTTGATTCAGAACGAAAAATGGTGAAAATGGCATTTTCTCCAGCTGCACCATTCTTAGCTTCTCCATGAGTTTCTTTTAAGCTCCAAAGTGCGTCCGATTTCTGCCAAATATAACAAAAACTTGTGTAGACCTCCATATATTGCAAATAAACATAACTTACACAGATTCTGTATTATTTTAGCCCAAATGCATGAAATGTATGCAGAAATCGATATAAAAGCTACTGTTAAACATGGCAAATTAGGCTCACAACAAACACCCCATACTTAAGCTTGCTTGTCCTCAAGCAATACTTTTAATTGTCATTCAGGGGAAGAATTCAAAACTCTCAACATATCACATTCATTGTCATATGTCCCTGCAATCAATTACCATCCTTGAAAAGGTACTAGTGTCACAAATCCATGCATGTGCAATTTAAAGAGCAACATCTACTCACAAAAGGAGGGTTATGCAAAAACATTCATAAGTGACAAAGCATTGATAATCAAGAGGACTTCAATTTAAGCTCAAATAAGGAGTAGATTTGGTAAAAGGCTAAAAGGTGGGCAATTTCTGGCAATGTGGTGCTAATGATCCGGGGAAATGGAGAATTTCCAAACTGAATTTCCACATTCGTTTTCATATGATTCATCACCTTTCAAATGCTTTTATCAATAATGCTTTTACCTCTCTGACCTCAGCACTGCCTTCTCGCGAGTTGCAAACATGGGTGTCATGAATGGCCCCGGATACTTAGTGCTTTGGACTCCTCACAATGTGTCCCATCTCTCCAAACTATTATCTTAGAGAGCAGGGTCAATCTACCTTTATCTCCTGAGGTGATTGGATTTTCTTTCACTCATTAAATTTTCCATATATTTCAAACAATTTCCTCCAAACTCCAATAAATGACAATAATCACAAACACCATATAACATCTCCATAATGTAACATCATTCTCAACATAATCCCCGGATAAGGTAAAGAATGGCAAATATTTGGATCATGTGGAGCGATAATAAGGCAAAATATGGCTTTTGTGTAATGCATAAGCATAGGTAAGGCTAGGATTTCAAACAATGAGCATTATATGGAAATATAAAGTCCTCCATCATCTTATCATGCAACATGTCAAAAGCAACTTCAAATTTTACCTCCTTCTATGGTTTTCAAGAAATAATGCACTTCATTATGACTTCCCTTTACTAGGCAATTTCATGCTATATCTCTAATGAATCCAATTTTGCATCGTCGAGTCCAATAAAGCTTCCATGACATTATTCAAAAATTTCAATGGGGGTCATTTTTCAAATATTTTGGAAATCATGCATATAAGCACATAAATCAATAATGCATTCCAAAATAGCCATGTAGCAATTCAAAAAAATAAATTCTAAACATGCACAAATAATGTCAAATATGGCAAATATGCACAAAGTAAGCCCTTCCCCCACCCCATACTTAAACATTATAGTGTCCTCACTGTATAAAAACAAGGGTAAAGAAAGAAACTTACTAGACAGGTGTGCAGATCGTCTTAATATTTCGTATGGAAGCACCTCCTGGGCCGAGTCTGAATGTAGCCTGCTTCTATCCATGGACCTGAAAGTGTAGAAGACATATACCCACAATAGAAAAACTAAAAGTGTTCAAAACCAAAAACAAAACAAAGTTCTCCAAAGTCCTAAAAAGTCTATGTACAAGCTCTAGATTTTATAGTCGCTAGGCCGACTTTCCATTTGGCTCAAGGTGGCATTTGCAGGGCCCATGTAGCTTGGGCCTCAAATAAGACTCCATTCTTGTCCATCGGTTGTAATCCTCCAGAATGGATCTTGTTCACCACGAAAGGTCTCATCCGCTTCTTGTTGAATTTGTTAGGGAACCAATGATCCTTTGATTTAGAGACATAGAGCTTGTCTCCAACTTCATACTCCTTGGGCTCATCATTGGATATCCTACATAAGCGCACATACCAAGGCAAACCTCTCCCATGTATAGATAGATCTTTAATGGAAATAGGAGAAGAAAGATCCATACCTTGGCTTACCTTCGCAGAGACGGAATCGGGGATCACAGTGTTTGGTCGATCTCAACTAGGGCTAGTCGATCTCGACGAGTCTGCAGGTTCTGGTGGTGGGCTGCTCGAGGATGCAGAAGCTGGTGAAGTCGAGGGCTTGTCGACATCGAGTAGACTACTCGATGTCGAGTAGGGTTCTGCTCCTGGTGGCTGCAGCGTCGAGGAAGCAGGAGCTGGGGGAGCCTGGTGGTGGTCGATCTCGAGTAGCTTACTCGATGTCGAGTAGCCCTTAGTTTCTGTATTGCTGCTCGATGACGCTGGTGCTGGTGGAGGCTTCTGTGTCTTGTCGAAATCGACTAGGGTCCTCGATGTCGAGGAGTCTTGGTCGATCTTGACCCCATACTTAGTTCCTATCAAGGCATCCGAAAAATAATTAATCCACAATGACGTACCATCATTTGTATCGATTGGATTTTCTGCGTCCTCCTTTAGGATTGCCATGATCTCCTCCACCTGGGCCTCCATGTCCCTTTTTTCCAGCTCTTTAGGGGTCATATTTCTGACCTTGGGTTCCCCGCAGGTGATGTAGCCAGCTGAGATAGATTTCCCCTCTTCCATTGGACCTGTATGCCTTTCAGTTTTATTAAAGGAATACTCAATTACCTCATCGCTGATGTTGAAGGTGAGCACTCCTTTCCTTACGCTTATGTTGGCATCCACCGTTGCCAAGAAGGGTCTCCCTAGAATAATTGGACAAGCAGGATCTTCTTGCATATCAATAACTAGGAAATCAGCAGGGACAAAGAATTTACCTACTTGTACTGGCACATTGTCCACCATGCCTGTTGGGATGACCACAGTGTTGTTGGCCATATAAAGTCTAGCATCTACAGGCTCCAGGGCACCTATCTTAATCTTGGACCAAATTGTTAAAGGCATTATACTCACACTAGCTCCAAGATCACATAAAGCATTAATTTTGTATGGACCAAATCCAATGGTTATAGCAAACTTACCTGGATCTGGCCTCTTCTCCAGTATGTCCAAATGGCTGCATTCCTCTGTAATTTCAGCCATCGATCGCTTTTTGCTCAAAATCTCCTTCAGGAACTTGACATATGAGGGCATTTCATTGAGAGCTTCAGTGAAATGGATGATGACGTTGAGTTTCTGAAGCATCTTGATGAAACGCTGGAATTTCTTTTCTGCCGGGTCCTTTGGAGATTTTGTAGGGAAAGGCAGCTTCTTTTTCGGATTCGGAGCCAGAACAGATGTCGGAGGTGCTGCAGCTTTCTCGATCTCGGGTTGATCGTCGTCGATGTCGAGTAGCCCCTTGTCGATGTCGACCAAATTGGGTGCTGTCGAGTTGTTGTGTGGTGCAGACGAAGGTTTCTAAAGTTTCCCCTCTACATCGACTAGGCTGTCCTCGATGTCGACTACAGTGTTGTCGATGTCGAGTTGTTGTTCCTCGTTGTTCTGCTGCTTTCCGACCTCTGGCTCTTGCAGTTGATGTTCGCTTCTGAGTTTTACAGCAGCGATGTGCCCAGTCTTTCCCTTGGGATTTGGTTCTGAAGATCCAGGGAGCGCACCAGACTGTCTGGGGATTCCTGCTGCCAGCTGACCAATCTGTGTATCAACTGATTTTCGTCATATATCAATCTCCCCAAGCCTAGAGTTGACCCCTTGCATCTGAGTGTAGACGGAGTTGAAGGAATGCCTATTTTTCTGAGTGATTCCTCCGTATTTCCTCCAGGACTGTCTGTATATCATCCTTTTTCTGGTCCCTTTCCGGATGTCCTGGAGCTCTATAGGGCGGGGGGTTCCTAGGGACACCTTGGTTCCATTGTGGTTGCTGAAACCTTTTGGTCCCCTATGTAGCGATTGGGACCCCCTGCGTAAGCTACCTCCTCGTGGTGTTCTGCCATCCTTACTTGCTCTGTGTGTGGGCACTCAGGAGTGGTGTGCCGTTGCGATCCGCATTCAATGCAAGGCTAGTTGACAGAAAGATACTTCACTTGCTTAAGGAGCTTCTTGTTCTGATCTCTGTAGTACTGTTCCCTTACATCCGGATCAATTTCCTTAGGAGGCTCATAGAGGGGCATGGAAGGTGCTGGCCTGGCGTATGGGTTCTCTTCATAAGTTGCAGTAGACCCATACTTCTTGTCGTAGTTGGTGAGCTTCTCTAGCACACCCCATGCGTCACTTGGCGGCATTGTCAGATACTCATAGCGAGTATAATGGTTGATTCTGTCCTTAGTGACTTGATCAAGAGAGTTGAAGAAGATCTCTTGAATGACATAGGGTGGTTGTCCATGAGTAGGGCAAGATCGCAGAAGTTCCTTATAGCGCTCTCATGCCTTTGCCAGCGGTTCCCCTTGCTTCTGTTTGAAGGCGGTGATTTTCTGGCGGAGATGTGCTGTTTTGGCGGGTGGGAAGAATTTGTTCAGAAACTCTTGCTCTACTTGGTCCCATGTTGTCAGTGATCTTGGTTTCAGCCCTTCAAGCCACTTCAGTGCAGGTCCAGCCAGCGACCAGCGGAAAGACTTCATCTTGACATATTCCAAAGTTGTACCTTCAGCAAGAGTACGGCACATCTCAGAAAAGTTCGTAATATGTTCAAGAGGACACTCATTAAATCTACCAAAAAAGGCATTATTTTTAAGCTCTATAAGAAATTGAGTGCGAATTTCAAAAGAGTTTTCAGGGATAAGAATCGCCGATTCAGGCACGACGAGGGTTGGATGCATATAATCCTCAGAAGTAGTTGGATATTGGGCAAGCTCAGCTTCTGCTTGCCTTGCGCGCTCAGCTTCTTGTTCCCTCGCTGCCCTTTCATTGGCTATAGTGGTATCCTTTGCGGCTAGCTCCCTTGTAAGCCTGGCAATCAGCTGTTCTTGTATTTCAGCGGCCGCCATGATCCTTTTAAGTTTAGAATGGATGTGTAGGTAACGCTCTGGTTCGTCTAATCTGTCAAACTCGGGTGGTAGACCAGAACGGCGCATACACCTGAAAAGTAACTCAAAGTAAAAGTGAGATTCAACTACCTAAGGCGCGAATGATAGCTTCCTCGGCAACGGCGCCAATTTGTTGTTGCAGGAGGATGGTCAAGTATGAAATAAATATAAAATAAAGATCAGACTGACTTCCCTGTCTCAGCAAATAAATACAAGACTTCCTCCCGTTGTAGTAGAAGGTTGTCAGGATCGAATCCATGAGGAAGCACGTCAGCAGTTCTTAGGTAGCAACAGATTCTCACAGACAAGCAGCAGAAAGACAGAAATAAAAGGGACAAAGAAAGAAATAACAGAAAAGGCAAATAAAAGCAGAAATAAAAGCAAAGACAGCAACTAACTCGATCTCGACAAGCTGGTACTCGAGATCGACAAGGAACAGTAAAAGACAGAAACTGCAAATCGACGACAGAAGCAGAAAATCAACTCGACATAGACCAAAACCGTACTCGATATCGACTAAGGTCCTACTCGATATCGACGAGACTCTCCTCTGTATCGACAAGAAAGACAGAAACTTTAAATTGCAAATTTCGAACCAAAACTCAGATTTTCGACAGAAACAAATCAATATAATAAAAGACTTCCAATGCCAGGGTATCAACACCACAACGATAACCATGCAAAGTAACACATAAAGGCATAAAAGATCATGTTTTCCATCAAACAACTTTCATTGTTAACAAATAGGCATATAGAGGCTTTCGCATAAACCCTAATTGTTACTAACCCTTTTCACATAATTAACCCAAGTTACATTAAGATCACTTTCGCTTCAATAATATAAACAAGGATCGCCTTCAACTCTCGCAAAAGAATCATGCTCATAGGGATAGAAGACGAATCGCATAAAAAGATCAAACCTTTATCGCATCACTTCACATGGCCACCGTCGGGCTCACCCCAGCCCTAGAAGTGGGTGGACTACTCGCTCTTCATCATCAAGAAAGACATCAATAAACAAAATAAACTAACTTGCATTAAAATAAACCAAAGAGAGCTTACAACCGAACAAGCCAAATTTGCTTTCGCCTTTCCACCTTGCTCGCCACAAACTCTCTCTCTCTCTCCTACTTACTTGTTCTCTCTGAAAATTGAATTTTTTGATGGAATGAATGAAAAACCAGCCCCTAGGGCTTTATTTATAGCCTTCTATTCCTTGCTAATCAAGGATAGAATCTTCTATCTATATCTAAAATTATATCTAAAAGC
The DNA here is from genome assembly GCA_037127255.1 of Persicaria tinctoria. Classification (NCBI taxonomy): domain Eukaryota; kingdom Viridiplantae; phylum Streptophyta; class Magnoliopsida; order Caryophyllales; family Polygonaceae; genus Persicaria; species Persicaria tinctoria. Next base: position 38,217,620 of record JBANSL010000019.1, on the reverse strand, counting down.
TTAAGGATAAATAAAAGCAATAAGGAAATTAAATCTAAAATGGAAAAGATAAATCTAAACTAGGTAAGTCTCTTCATGTTGATAGATTCCCCTTCCATGGATAGAACTTGATGTATCTCGGCAATCTCGGATTTCTTCGGCCCCAAGGATTCCCAACTCTACTCGGACTGCTCACGGCGACGCGTTTCTAGAAGCTGGTCTACTCGACATCGACAAGGGCTCGTCGACATCGACTAGGATTCGTCGTCGACAGATCTTCTCGGGTGACTCTGCTCGACAAGCTCGGATCTGGGCTCCTGGGCGTCGTCGATATCGAGTAGCCCTACTCTGTATCGAGTAGGATTCGTCGTCTGGCTGGCTTGGTCGGGTGGATCTACTCGACATGCTCGGACCTTGGCTCCGGGCTCCTCGATCTCGACTAAGCCTCCTCGAGATCGAGTAGAGATTTCTCAACTTTCTGCTCTGTTCTTAAAACGCACTTTTCCGAGTCCTCGTTCGTCGGATTGACGCATATGACCATGCGTTGGAAAGCTCTTTTCGAGGGCTACAACTCTCATGAAGACATCAAAGCTTGATTCAGAACGAAGAATGGTGAAAAATGGAATTTTCTCCAGCTACACCATTCTTAGCTTCTCCATGAGTTTCTTTTAAGCTCCAAAGTGCGTCCGATTTCTGCCAAATATAACAAAAACTTGTGTAGACCTCCATATATTGCAAATAAACATAACTTACACAGATTCTGTATTATTTTAGCCCAAATGCATGAAATGTATGCAGAAATCGATATAAAAGTTACTGTTAAACATGGCAAATTAGGCTCACAACAGATATCGAGTAGAATCAAATCGACATTTACCCTGGAGGCCGAAATCGAGTAAACTGAAGTGAAGTTGGAAAAATGCAGGTCGATATCGAGTAAGGCAAGTCGATATCGAGTGATGCCCAATTGGCCGATTTCGATCTAATCCGAGTTCTAATCAAAGTTATATCCAAAGTCCAATGGAGATATCCACAAGAGGAGATTCTATCAAGTTCTATCAAGATGGAAGAGATATTTGTCTACTTTAGATATAGTTCCTTTTTAGATTTATTTCCTTTATTTCCCATTTTAATCTTTAAGTATTTAGATAGATAGATTTAGATATAGATAGAGTTTCTTTCCTAGATATAAAAGTATGAATTGTCTGCAGAAAACGATATAAAAGTAATTATAAAACATGGCAAATTAGGCTCACAACAAACACTCTATACTTAAGCTTGCTTGTCCTCAAGCAATACTTTTAATTATCATTCAGGGTAAGAAAACAAACTCTCAACATCTTAGATTCATTCTCATATGTCCCTGCAATCAATTACTATCCTCAAAAAGGTACTAATGTCACAATTCCATGCATGTGCAATTAAAAAGCAATATCTACTCACAATAGGAGGGTTATGCAAAAACATTCATTTATGACAAAGCATTAATAATTAAGAGGACTTTAATTAAGCTCAATAAGGAGTAGATTGGTAAAAGGCTTAAGGTGAGCAATTTTTAGCAATGTGGTGCTAATGATCCGGGAAAATGGAGTACTTTCCAAATTGAATTTCCACATTCCTTCTTCATAAGATTCATGACCTGTCATTATTTCGCTCAATGCTTTTTCCAATAATATGCTTTTACCTCTCTAACCTCATCACTGCCTTCTCGCGAGTCGCAAACATGGGTGTCATGAATGGCCCCGGATACTTAGTGCTTCGAACTCCTCACCTGTGTGTCCCATCTCGCCGAACTATTATCTCAGCGAGCAGGGTCGATCTACCTTTATCTCCTAAGGTGATCGGATTTTCTTTCCCTCATTAAATTTTCCATATATTTTTCAATTTCCTACCAAACTCCAATAATAATAATAACAACACAAACACCATATAATAATCTCCATAATGTGACATCATTCTCAACATAATACCCGGATAGAAAACAAGGTAAAGAATGGGTAATATTTAGATCATGAAGAACATATATGAAATCAGGCATAAATATGGCTTTTGTGATGGATAAGCATAGGTAAGGCTAGGATATAAACATATGAGCATTATATGGAAATATAAAGTCCTTCATCCTCTTATCATGCAACATGTCTAAAGCAACATCAAATTTTTCCTCCTTTCATGGTTTTCAAAAATAAATATGCACTTCATTGTGACTTCCCTTTACTAGGCAATTTCATGTTATATCTCTAATGAATCCAATTTTGCATCGTCGAGTTCAATATTAAACTGCCATGACATTAATCAAAAAATTTCAATGGGGTCATTTTTTGTATACTTTGGAAAATATGCATATAAGCACATTAATTAAATATGAAATCCAAAATAGCCATGTATGAGCAATTTAAGAAATAAACTTAAAAGTATGCACACATATGGTCAAATAAATCAAATATGCACAAAGTAAGATCTTCCCCCACCCCATACTTAAACATTACAGTGTCTTCACTGTATAAAAACAAGGGTAAAGAAAGAAACTCACTAGACAGGTGTCCTGATCATCGGAAATCGAGTGCTTTGTTGTAGGCCCTGGTTGATATCGAGTAGGCATGGTTGATATCGACCTACTGTACTCGAAATCGACTTGCTGCATTCTTCCTTGTACCTGAAAAAAATTAGAAGAGAAATATCCACCATAGAAAATAATGTTCAAAACCAACAATGTCCAAAAATCCCAAAAAATCATTGTCTATTTACAAGCTCTAGATTTTATAGTCGCTAGGCCGACTTCTCCATTAAGCTCAAGGTGGCATTTGCAAGGCCAATGTAGCTTGGGCTTCAAACAGGACTCCATTCTTGTCCATCAGTTGTATTCCTCCAGAACGGATCTAGTTCACCGTGAAGGGGCCCATCTTTTTTTTTTGAACTTTTTGGGGAACCAATGATCTTTTGACTTTGAAACATAGACCTTGTCTCCAACTTCATATTCCTTGGGCTCATCATTGGAAATCCTTCATAAGCGCACATACCAAGGCAAACCTCTCCCATGTATAGATAAATCATTAATGGAAATAGGAGAAGAAAGATACATACCTTGGCCTACCTTCGCAGAATCCGATTTCGGGACCTCGGGGTCTGGTCGATATCGAGTAGGGTCACTCGATATCGAGTTCTGCTGCTCGAAATCGGGTTATGTTGGCTCAACAGGTGGAATCGATTCGATTTGGGTAGGTCGATCGACCTGGGTTGGTCGATATCGAGTAGTCCTGGTCGATTTTTGCTCGCTCGATTTCTGGCGGACTCAGCTTGACTTGATCTGGTCGATTTCGACTAAGAGTGGTCGATATCGACTGACTTTGTGCTCGAGTCAATTTCTCTAGGTCAATTTCGACCCCATAATTAAGTCCTGGCAAATTAAGCATCCGAAAAATAGTCAGTCCATATCAACGTACCTTGATCTATGTCAAGTGGATTCTCTGCTTCTTCGTTTAAGATGGCCATGATCTCTTCCACCTAGGCTTCCATATCCCTCTTTTCTAGCTCTTCGGGAGTCATATTTCTTACCTTAGGCTCCCCACAAGTAATGTACCCGGCTGATATGGATTTTACCTCTTTCATGGGACCTGTATGCCTTTCAGTTTTATTGAAGGAATCCTCAATTACCTAATCGATGATGTTGAAAGTGAGCACTCCCTTCTTTAGGCTTATGTTGGCATCCACCGTCGCCAAGAAGGGCCTTCCTAGAATAATTGGACAAGCAGGGTGCTCCGCCATATCAATAACTAAGAAATCAGCAGGGACGAAGAACTTACCTACCTGTACTGGCACATTGTCCACCATGCATGTTTGGATGACCACCGTATTGTTCGCCATATAAAGCTTAGCATCCACAGGCTCTAGGGCACCTATCTTAATCTTGGACCATATTGATAAAGACAGTATACTCACACTGGCTCCCAAGTCACACAAAGCATTAAATTTGTATTGACCAAATCCAATGGTTATAGCAAACTTACTTGGATCTTGCCTTTTCTCAAGAACGTCCATCTAGCTGCACTCCTCTGCGATATCAGCCATTGACCGCTTTTTTCTTAGAATCTTCTTTAGGAACTTGACATAGGATGGCATCTCATTAAGAGCTTCTGTCAATGGTATTGTGACATTGAGCCTTTGAAGCATCTTAATGAAACGCTGGAACTTCTTCTTTGTAGGGTCCTTTAGAGATTTTGTCGGGAAAGGCAGCTTTTTCTTTGGCGGAGGTGCTGATGTCGAGTGAGGAGGGTCGAAATCGATTGGTCCTTGGTCGATATCGAGTGGTGTCTGGTCGATATCGACTAGATTGGCTGGCCTCGGGATCTGGGGAGGAATTGGGTCAATTTCGACCAGTGGTGGGTCGATATCGACTGGGGACTGGTCGATATCGACTGGTCTCCAGTGCCCTTTTCCTCCGTCGTTTGCTCTGGCGTCCACATCTATCGCTCATTCCTTAGGTTCATGGCAGCTACCTGTCCAGTAGATTTACCCTTAGGGTTAGGTTCAGAGGTTCCAGGGAGTGTACCTAACTGTCTGGGGATGGATGTTACCAGCTGGCCGATTTGTATGTCAATCGATTTCCCCAAGCCTAGAGTTAACACCATGCATCTGAGTGTAGATGGAATTGATAGATTGCTTGGTGTCTGAATGATTCCTCCGCATCTCCTCAAGAATGGTCTGTAAGTCATCCTTCTTTCCTTCTCTGTCAGGGTGACCCGGGGCTCTATAGGGAGGGGGATTCTGATGCTGCGGCTGGCGATAGTAGCTCCAGTTCTGGTTCTGGTGTGGCCCTAAGTAGTGTCCCCCTGCGTACCTTACCTCTTCGTGGGTCTCTCCTTGATGTACTTGATCGACGTGTGGGCACGCAGTGATGTTGTGCCTCACAGACCCACATTCCAAACAAGGTTTATCTTTAGAGAGGAATACAACTTGTTTGGTGAGACGGCATACCTGATCATTGTGGAATTGCTCCCTGGCGCCTGGATCAACTTTCTTGGGTGGCACATACAACGGCATAGATGGGGCAGGCCTTTCATACCTTTCGTCAGAAGTGGCCTCAGAAGTCACATATGTGTTGTCGTAGTTGGCCAGTGTCTCAAATACCTCCCATGCTCGGCGTGGAGTGTATCCAAGATACTCATAGTTGGTGTAGTTGTTGATCCGATCCTTAGTAGGCGCATCCAGGCAATTGAAGATGATCTCCTGGATGACGTAGGGCGACATGAGTCTCCTCTGGCTTTTGTCAAAAAGCCAGAGGAGACTCGGGATTTCAGAAGCCACAGGATTTCAGAAGCCTTTTGTAGCCACAGGATTTCAGAAGCCTTTCAGAAGCCAGAGAAGACTCAGGATTTCAGAAGCCACAGGATTTCAGAAGCCTTTTGTAGCGCTCCCAGACTTGTGCTAATGGGTCCCCTGGCTTTTGTCTAAAATCTGTGATTTGTTGTCTGAGGACAGCTGTCTTTGCAGGAGGAACGAACTTGTTGAGGAACAGGTCTTGTAGTTCGTTCCAAGTGCGAATTGATTGTGCAGGCAATCCTTCCAGCCATTGTTGGGCTATTCCTGCAAGGGACCAACGAAAAGCCTTTAGTTTTAAGTATTCAAGATTAGCGCCATCAGCTATAGCTTCGCATAAGTCTATAAAAGTGGTGACATGCTCTAAAGGACATTCATTAATTCTTCCCCTAAATTGGCTCCTTCTAATTTCAGTAATAAAAGAAGGACAAATTTCAAAGTTAATAGCGGGGAGAATGATCGCTGATTCTGGAACTTCCAGAGTAGGATGCAGATATTCCTTTCTGTTGGCTGGGACATGCCCAATCCGCTCCTCAAGTTCCCTTCTCGCGTTTATCTCGCGATCGACCCGTTGCTCCCACCGTTGCTGATTTTGTGCATATTCCGCCTCTCGTCGGGCGTGTTCAGCTTCTCTGGTGGTGAATGCCTCAATTTGTTGGCGGAGTTGCTCAAGCTCCTGTGCTGGTGTGAGCTGGCCCGCATTCTCGTTGTCGGATGTCGACATGAGTCTCCTTCTAAGCCTTTGCTGAAGATGGAAAAACCGCTCAGGCTCGAGAATTGGGTCTATAGGCGTGCGATCAGTTCTTCGCATGCACTCCCTGAAAAGCAAAGACAAAAAGAAAAAGCAAGTAAAAAGAAACTAAAAAGAAAAAACAAATATAAAGAAAGGCAAAAGAACTAAAAAGGGCGCAATTGATGGATTCCCTAGCAACGGCGCCAATTTGTTGTTGCAGGAGGATGGTCAAGTATGAAATATAAATATAATATAAAGCAAACTGACTCACTATTTTTAGCAAATAAATACAAGACTTCCTCCCGTTGTAGTAGAAGGCAGTCAGGATCGATCCATGAGGAAGCGTGTTAGCGCCCGCCTTTTCAGTTCCAAATCTTAGCAGAAAATCAACCAGACAAACAGAAATAACACAGAAAAGCATAAAATAGAACAAAAAGTAGAAACTTTGGTCGATATCGACTTAAGCTACTCGATATCGACTTGAAAAATCGACTGCAGTAACTCAAAATCGACTGGACTCAGAAACCAAACTCGCAATTTTTCGCAGACTAAATTCGAAATTTGTAAAATAAATCAATAAAATAAAGACTTCTAAGATCAGGGTTTCAACACCACAACAATAACCATGCAAAATAACATATAAAGGCATTAACAAATAGGAAAATAGAGGCTTTCGCATAAACCCTAATTGTTACTAACCTTTTTTCACATAATTAATCCAAGTTGTATTAAGATCACTTTCGCTTCAATAACACAAACAAGGATCACCTTCAACTTTCGCAAAAGAATCATGCTCATAGGGATAGAAGATGAATTGCATCCAAAGATTGCACCTTTACCGCATCACCTCACATGGCTACCGTCGAGCTCACCCCGACCCTAGAAGTTGGGTGACTACTCGCTCTTCATCATCAAGAAAGACATTAATAATAAAAGGAAACTAAATTGCATTAAATAAAATAAAAGAAAGCTTACAACCAATCGAAGCCATCGTCTCTCAACTCTCTTTCTCCTCCTCACCACAAGCTCTCTCTCTCTCCCCTACTTACTCGATATTATGTGTGAAATTGAATTAATAAAATCCAGCCCCTAAGGCTTTATTTATAGGCTTCATTCCAAGCTAATCTAGGAAAGAAACTCTATCTATATCTAAATCTATCTATCTAAATACTTAAAGATTAAAATTGGAAATAAAGGAAATAAATCTAAAAAGGAACTATATCTAAAGTAGACAAATATCTCTTCCATCTTGATAGAATCTCCTCTTGTGGATATCTCCATTGGACTTTGGATAGAACTTTGATTAGAACTCGGATTAGCTCGAAATCGGCCAACTAGGCATCACTCGATATCGACTTGCCTTACTCGATATCGACCTGCGTTTTTCCAACTTCACTTCAGTTTACTCGATTTCGGCCTCCAGGGTAAATGTCGACTTGATTCTACTCGTTATCGACTTAAGCTAGTCGATATCGTCCTGCAATTTCCTCCTTCCAGCTTCTGGTCGATTTCGGATCTTAACTCGATTTTGGGTCAACTCGATATCGACTTTGTCAACTCGATATCGACCAACTCTATTTCTTCTTCACTCAATTCTGGCTTCTTCTGGTAGAAATCGGCTGGCTTCCTCAAAATCGACCAAGGTAGGTCGAAATCGGCTGGCTTCCTCGAAATCGACCAAGGTAGGTCGAAATCAACCAGTCTGTGTCGACTCGATTTTCTTGTTCTTTGCTCGATTTATCTTGGTTCCGCTACGCCTTAACCTTGGACTTCTATAGTTGACTTCGAGCTTTTCCTCCTTTCTCTGAACCTCTGTAAATTGCCTCGATTTCTGCGAAATTAAACAAAAACTGGTGTAGATTCCATAATTGGCAAATAAACATAAACTACATAGATTCTGAACTATTCTAGCCCGAATGTATGAAATGTCTGCAGAAAAAGATATAAAAGTAAGTATAAAACATGGCAAATTAGGCTCACAACAACCATCTCATGTGTGATAAGCTTTCCAAGAAGGTCATTCAATGCTAGTGTTGTAAGGTCTTGCGCTTCTTCTATGGCGCTCACCTTAGGACCCCCTTTAGATTTGGGAAGGCAACGGAGTATCTTTCTAACTTTCTCTTCATTTTGAAAAGTTTTTCCCAATGAGTCAAGGTTATTAATGATCTCCGTAAAACGGGTGAACATTGCTTCCACTGACTCATCTTGGTTCATCCTAAACAATTCATATTGTCTATAAGATAGATACTGATTTTGGTCTCTTTGACCTGGCTAGTCCCTTCATAAGTGACTACCAACTTATCCCAAATCTCTTTTGCAATCTTGGAAGAGGAGATGCGATTGAATTCATCGGTACTCAACCCACAATACAATGCGTGGATGGCTTTGAAATTCTTAGTCGTGGTTTCCAGATCCGTCTGATTGTATTCTTCTTCCGTCTTGTTCACTTTCGTCCCATTGAGTCCATTCTTCTTGGGTATATTAGGCCCTCGTGTAATAATACGCCAGAGCTCTAGATCCTGATCAATGATAAACATTTGCATCAAGGATTTCCAATGCATGAAGTTGTCCCCAACAAAGAGAGGTGGACGAATAACAGATCTTCCTTGACCGAAGCCTCCTTGACCTACACCTGCCATGATTAGACTCACAGATAGTAATATCTAAGGTATGTGAGTTAGGCTGTGATACCAATTGAAGTGCAGAATAGGCAGATAATAGGCAAACAAATACTCTAGAAGGGGGGAAGAATAGAGTATGGTAACTTTTCGCAAATGCTGAAACTGGTAAGACCTTACCAGCCAGAAGTAAGACCTTATCTGAAACTCATAAACAAGTTAAGCATAAAAACGAATAGTAAACAATGCAAACGAAAACAATAAAGATAAAGAGCGGAAAGTAAAGGATACGAGAATTGTTAAGGAGGTTCGACACAACCGCCTACGTCCCCGCCTAGGGTTATCCAACCCGTAGGATTCAACACAACTTTATTTCACTTCTTCCTATGAGTTCTAGATACAACCTTTAGAAGACCTTCCCTCTTCTAAACTTACTTCCTATCTAGCAACCCAAACACACCAGTGAAAAAAAGTCCTACCGATACCGAAGTATCTATACGTTTGGGTAGAGATGTACCCTTACTATAATCCTAATGAATTGTACGATAAAGCTCAATGGAAACCTCACACTCTCAAATAAATAAAATGCTCAAACCAAAGAGAGATGTGAGAACAATGATTGTAGAAGACAAAGGATTGCAGAAGAACTTGTATGCGCAGGGGGTGTAGCTTATCTCGACTGCAATCTTCTTCTTCTCCTTATAAAGGTTGCCCGTCCGAGTTTGAATTAATTTGAACGCTTGAACTTTGGCTTCTCGGTTGTTGAGGAATGTTGCAAGATATCCGCCTGGGAGGAGCAACAGCTTTATGGAAAACGTTCCAGAACCTTCTCCTGGATTTGCTGGGATCTTGCTGAAATGGAACGTTGAAAGAGCTGAACAAATCCCCTTAAAATCTCAACAAATAAAGAAAACAAATCTACGTATTTAGTTAGAAAAGATAGAATTTAAAACATTAAACCAATATATTGGCCCATTCAAAATTAGGCTCAATAACCTATTGGTCCTTTAAAGTTGGAATGGTAAGCTTAAGTAAAATAGGCTCATTTAACAAATAGGCCCAATTACATTGAGTCAGTGTCATTCAATTCCAAGCTCGTGTAATTCCTGAAGCTACTGTCGGTAAGGTCTTACCAGTGTTGGTAAGGCCTTACCAAAACCTGGAAATCATGGTTTTGACTTTCTTTTCAACTAATAAAGTTTTTTCGGTTTGATATGAACATAGAATGTAGCTGGAGATTGGTTCAACCAAATCTCTTGTAGATCTCAACAAACCAACAACTTTTTGACTTTTGAAGATTGCTCCACAAGATCTTCAAAGAAGCTTCTAGAAAGTCAACCCCAAATCTTCAATAACCAAATCAAATCCTGCACAACATCTCCAACAAATAATTAAATATAAATAATCTAATTGATATTTGTATAAAATAAATACTACCTTTCTTTGTCTTCCATCATACATATAATATAACATCAAATACATATAATATAACATCAAGATAGACTCAACAATCTTTTTACCCAGGGATCTACAGCGGACAACCCATCGGAAAGTCTCATCAGATAGAAGTTGGGACTGGAGTATTTTGCTTATACATCGTTACAAGATTTGAGGATATCCAAGTTGTTTGACATAATTGTGGACTATCCTGAGAGGTTAGCTTTTATAGTTTGCCTTCTCTTATCTTTCAACCTATAATTTATGGTTTTCTGCACCCTTCTCTACTTTGAAGTACTGTATGATGCCTATTTGTTCCTAATGAAGATTTGAAGATTCTTAATAACCAATATATTATTTCGTGTTCTGATCATTTCAGCTCTTGCAACTCTCCCGCAATTGAACGTTTATCAATATCTTGCACTCTCTTCTTGCTTACCTTAGTGATTCTAAGACAACTGACATCCCAACATCTTGTCTCAAATCACTCTTGGCTTCTTGCCTACCATTTTTTACCCAGGGATCGACAACCCATCAGAAAGTCTTATCAGAACAAAGTTACCACTGTTTTTGAATTTCACTTATGAATCATTGCAAGATTTGAAGATATCCAAACTATTTGAGATAAGTGTGGGATATCCTACGAGTTCATTTTGTATAGTTTACTTTCTCTTATCTTCTTTCAACTGGTAATTTATGGTTTTGTGTATCCTTCACTACTTTGAAGTCAAGTTTGTTGCCTATTTATTCCTAATGAAGATTTGAAGGTTCTTAATAACCATTATATTATTTCATGGTCTCATCATTTCAGCTCTTCAAGCTTCCCGGCTATTGAAGATTAATCACCTAAACCTTCCAACTCCATGGACCATGGTTGTAGAACCGGCGGTTTCAACCGCACCAGAACCGCTCACAACCTCCACAGGCGTCCCCCACAACCTGGTGTCAAACAGTGCACGGAGCCGGTTGTGTTTTCTTTTTAAAACCACAACCTCTCATAACCGAGCAGCGAACACGCCCAAAATCTTCCGTTTTCCGATTTCACTCATCATCCACAACCTCTCACAACCTCTCATAACCGGGAACCAAACCTCTATGTTTGTTTCCTGTCTCTAATCATTTTTTCTAGAGTCCACTGTTACTAATCTATGAATCAATTGGTTGCTTTTGAGTTTCTTTTTTTCTTTTTTTTTTTGGGGGGTTTAGGGTTTGGACTATCAATTGTTTAATTCTCGGTGTTTTGGATCGATGGTTTTATCTGTGTAAGATTTTGGTCATCTCTGCCTTCAAAGTGTTTGATAAAATGTCTGGTTGAATTCTGGTTGTTTTCTGGTGTCTTTTAATTACAATAAAATCAGCAAACTTTCTGTCTAGCTAATTAGTTTCGTCCACTATAGGTTTGAAGACTGCAAGCAGCGCTGGGTGAGGCTGAGATCACAAAATTTAGTCGGCAAGAGTATGAGCTTCTTCAAAATGTAACTGTGTTGTTCTCTTAACTTACAATCTTAACCATATTCAATAATTTGAAAAGTTTTTTCTCCAAATTAAGCTTTATCCCTGTTCTGTCCAACCATTGTGAAAAAATGATAGTAATAAATAGATAGAAAATGTTGCTTGTCCACCATTGGAAATTTTGATTCTGCTAGCTGCTATGTTACACTTCACACTATAATGATATGATCTTAATTATGATTGTTATTGCTACCCTACTTACTCCAATTCATACCAATCCACGATTTAGGCGCAGAGTCGCTTTTCGGCTTCAATGAATGAACAAGATCATGAAAACAATGTTGTTCTTTATGTTTGTTCTTTAGTTTCAGTTAGCATTTATAGGAGATTTTGTGCATCTTTACTATTTGTCAATTTTTACAATAAACTACTTGGTAGGTGTTAGTTGTTATAAATGAGTAGGTAAGAGTTATAACCCATTTGATTTGCTTTCCACGATCAAGTCTCCTCCATATAATCTTGTTATGAATGAGTACTGCTAAGATAACATCCTATTGGATTCTAAACAGATTCATATTCTAAAGGTATGTTTTTGTTTTCCGATTCCATATGCTTTTTGTTAGTTTTTGGATTGCCAATTAGTTGAAATGGCTTTTTAAAATTTAGTTTTCATTTGCCTTTAGTTGGCCGAGAAGATACTATACTTGCAAAGTTGAAATCATTATATGGAAAAATAATTGATTTCGTTAAAATTAGAGACTGGATTCGATGCACTGGAGTTGTTGTATTCATAAGTATAAAATCATGAATCTTGTAAGCATGGGCGGATAAAGACACCACTTTAGATGTATGTTTTTAAAAGACACCAAATTGGCTGTTAATATATTGCTTAACTTTCAATACCCACCCTATAACAAGACCATTAGTATATGATGGGAGCTTAAATACCATTTATATACGAAGATCTATTTGGTTGAAATCAGTAGAACCAAGATCATTAGTATCCGATTAAGCTAGGTGAATCAACACTACTCGTTGTTGTCGTTCTTTAAGGTCAACTGATTCAACATTCTTTCTTCTTTGAATGTTTATTTTATTGGCATTAGACAATTAGACAATGGCAACCAAAATAGGTTTGCTCACTTGAATTATATTTCTTATTTTCCACCCAGTCATAAAATAGGTCTGGATTTTCACTCTACTATTTTCATAAAATAGAGAAGAAATACTCCTTGCTGCAATTTATGGTGCTCTTGTTGTTGCTTTTGGTTCATGAGGTTTGTTGCAAGTTTCAGTATAGGTGCAGCACGTAAACTGTTAATGTTTGCTCACAAAAAAATTCCAAGCTTCACCTCTTCCAAATATTGTTTCAGCATTTGTATATCATGGCATTCTTGTATATAGATAGGTACCTTATACTTGATATTTAATGTGAATGATTTAAGGAGATCATTGTGTTTCTGTACAAGTACATACCAGCATAAAATCTTGGAGAGTTTAAAGGACAAGCATATTCTCTCAAGATACTTCCCAACAAATTGTTTGATTTGATTCTGATAATTATTGATCTTGCAGTTTTTTTTGGTGATTATGTTTGATTAGACTATATTTATTGATCATATAATATTGCAGTTTAAAGGACACATCTGTTGTAAATTTCCTTCCTTATTAGAGAGTTGGTAAAACAAGAATATGTTGTACATTTCCTTCCTTGTTCTAGTACATGGTGCTTTAAGGTTGCCAAACTGATATTGAATTCCCACGTGCATGGTGCTTTAAGGTTGCCAGTACATGGTAGAAGCTAGGGGTGTGCAAAAAAACCCGACACGACTGATATGACACAAAAACACGACATGAAAAAACACGAAATCGAAAAGACACGACACGAAAACGACACGAACCGCTAAAACACGACATTAAACGGTTCGTGTTCGGATCGAGCATATCCCTTTATCGGATACCCGACACGAACCGTTTAATTTTTTTTTTAATTTATACCTATGCTAATACAGTACTAGTGTAAATTTAATTGCTAGGGATCATTAAATCCCACTAGCTCAGTTGGTAAAGGCCCATGTCTCAGCGTTTCTTCTCCCACCAGCCCAGGTTCGATTCCCTTCTGCTGAATTTTTTTCCCTCACAATATCTCGCCTCTTTTTTTTATTATTAATTATGACCAAACATTAAACCCTAAACTCTCTTTTCCCCTCAAAACCCAATTTCTTCTTCCCATCCGCCACCGCCAGTCCAGTAGACTACTCCCTCTTCAATCTCTTTTTCTCTTCCCTTCAACCTTACCTCACACTCTCGCAGTACTTCCTCCGGGCGACAATGGAGGCGCCTGCCTAGCAGTTACACCTCGTCTCCACCCCTCCTCCTTCCCTTCTCCCTCCCGCTTCCCCTCTCTTTCTCCCTCCTCGCGCTCCCCCTTCTCCGGATCGCTCCTCCTCCGTCCTCTTCGCTAGTTCGCCGGTTTCTTTCCAGTTTTCTCTCCCCTACAACTGCTCTAATTTCTCCTCCTCCCATCAACTAGTTCCTTCATCCGAGTTTGCTGTTGACAGCGAATTGCAGATCCTTCATCAATTGAACAATGGATCTGGATTACAGTGAATTGGAGATCCTTCATCCTAGTTTGCTGTTTACAACGAATTGCAGATCCTAGGTCCTTCATCCATTGTTCCTCAATTGAACAATAAGGGCTTTTGATTTGCAGATCTCAATTTCTTGTTATAGCGAATTTTTTTTTAAATGGTTCGTGACGTGTTAACCCGGTATCCGACACGGAACCGAATACCTTAACCGTGTCGGGTACCCGGATTAAAATGGTTCTGATACGGTTCGGACATTTTAACTTTATCGGTTTCGGGTACCCGACACGATTATCCGGTTCGTGTCGGGTACCCGGATATGCACACCCCTAGTAGAAGCCAACTAGTCTATACTACTCCGTATTATAAAATGGCGAACTCTCAAATGAACAGTAAGTTAGCGCTGTTACTTAACTCCGACACTTTTGAGGGTTAATAATTACAAACTTGCCACTCTCCTCCTTTGTATCGCCTGATTCGCCTCCTTTGCAAATGCTCCGGCAAGACCTATCGTCTCTGTCTCACTGCCCTCCTTCACTTCTCCTTCTTCAATCTTCATCTATTTCCTCCTCCTGAAAAACCCGTCATTTCACATACTTGTCCATCAATTACAACGAAGAGGAAGCAATAAGAGCCTCTCGGTGTTCTAGGGTTTGCCTTGGCGGTGATTGAGGGTGGTGACTAGCGAGCCCCAGAATTGCCGGCGTTTCTCCATGGGGTTCAGAGATTTATCCAACTGTGAAAAGAAACTCTGTAATTTATTTAATACCCATTACATAAAAACAAATTTGGATTAATGGGTACCTCTTACATTTTACTCTACTGGTGTCGTACGACTTGTGAATTCATGTGAAATTAGTATAGGTTTTGATCAATTATAAATTTTATCCACAATAAACTTATATTAATGATCCATTGCCAACCCATCTCAGAAAATCACATTTGGATCAGTGGGTACCTATTAGACCTTTCTTTCGTATTTATTTAGAATTGATCTTTAATGTTCTAAAAAATACTCAATTTATAGGACTTTCCGAATTTATTAAAGTTGAGAAATTTGGGAACGTCTGCATGAATTTGGGATTTAATTGTGAGGAATTTGTGATTGGAATAAGATTGACTGGTAAATTTGGCTTGGATTGTTGCTTTGCTTGTTATTTTGAAGGAAAATGAAATTTGAGAATATAGACTTTTTAAGCATTTGATCGATCTTGATGTCAATGGATTTTGAAGGCTAAATCCGATTTTTCGCAATGGATTTTGCTGTCTTGCTTTTGTTTCTTGTTATGAAGGGTAAATCCGATTTCTTGAGCCTGAAATGTGTTTAAATTTTTTCGCAATATATGTGCAATTTTCTTCAAGGAATACCCATAACTTATAAAATTTATATTAATTTCTTTTACTTGCCTCATTTATGAAAAGACGCCTCGATTTTTTTTTCCCGGTAACAACTTGGATTTTTCCAAATACAAGTGGCAAAACTAATGTGAGGACTTGAATGGAAATCATCCAGATGCCTGTATATCAAGTATTCATGACTGATTACTTGAAATATTAAACGTATATTTTTATATATAAATAATAAAAAGAATAAAAAAGGTTATCCACCCTTGGTGAACCAGAAAGGCTTATTTGGGATGAGATGGTTGGACTTGGAAGGTTAAATTGACTTGGAAGGTATTTGTTTTGGTACTGTTTTTTTGAATTGCACATACACTGAGTTATCATATTTGAATGGCCAAAAAGTAGGACCTTTGCTAATTTGGTACTCTTCTTTTCTCAATGTCTCTCTTATAGGATGAGATGAAGTGTATTGCAAATGGTGATACATCTCTTCTTAATCAGCATTATGAAAATAAGCTTATAGAGTTAAAACATGAAAAGAAACCATTGCAGGTCAGCAGGAACCTTACCTAGAAAATGATTTCATTTATATTTCTTATTACTAGATTACTTGTAACCAAAAATGCGTTTCCTTATATTCTTGATGATTCTTTGTAAACAAATGTGGCCTTACTTATATACTGACAGAGTGAAATTGAGATGCTAAGGGTTAACCTTTCTAGCATTTTATCGACACCTAAGGCTGGTGCTTAGAAGCCAAAGGAATAGTACCTTCAAAAATTGAATGCCCTTAAAGCAAAGGTCTGGTTTGGTCTCCATGCTTTAGCAACGTAATATGAAAATCCAGTATTCTAAAGTTGATTGCTGAGCTGTATCATGGTATGCAGGTTACAGAATTAAAGAAAAACAAGAAGCATGGGCTCAGAAGAGGTTCTTTGGTTCAAAAGAGGTTCTTTAGCTTCTAATGCCCAAAGGGGTATTGCCATCACCAATTTCTGGTTCTGCAGCCTACATTTTTCTTTTTATAGAGTTTCCTCCACATCAAGGCCAGTCATTTAAGAAAAATTAAAGAGGGCCCTTTGGCGCATGTTGTTGGCCCCGGTTATGGATAGTCATACATTTAAGAGACTAACAAGAAGGCAATTCTTGAGTCGCACTCTACGAGCCTTATCTTCCTTTTAGAACTTATTTAGCCATTTCAAGGATATAGAATACCTTAATGTGAAATGTATTTGCTTATTAGCTATTACAATGAACTTTGTGTTCCATTCCTTGATTGATTACAAATCGATTCTGGTACAAGTGAAAATGCGGAGGTGAGAAAGAGAGGATAACATAATAATACTACACATAGACTAAAATTATGATAAATCCGCGTGAATGTGATAAAACCGCGCGCATTTGCGTGCGGTTCTTACCTAGTAGTATAAAAAATGTGAGTTTCACAGTAACAAATTTATTCCAGTCTTGTCCCACCAGCCGCTAAATTTGACTGAAAGACGGACTTATTTAACATCTTCCATTCAATGTAAATATTGGGCCAATAATATTGAACTCCCTAGCCCACAAACTCAACCCTTAACCAGCCCACAAACAAAATCCAAATGAATGGAGTAAGATCATGCCCACTACGCTTTTTAAATTACCAGCCCCATTGGTACTTATTTTTTGGGATATGACCCAACTGCTTATGTTGATCGTAAGTATTATAATTGGAACGAATTAGAGTAAGTATGACAATAGTAATAATAATTATTATTTACCTTTATTATTTTTAAGTAGTAATATATATGATGAATGTTAGGCTGGGTACGTATTGATTTTGTCTATCTAGAGATAAACAATAAAATGTAATAAGTATATCTACTTTTTTTTTTGAAAGCAAGGTATTGTTATAAAAAAAAAAAAAAGGAATTATTGTATTACCTCTATTTAAAAATAGATGTTCTTTTATTTTTTTAATATGCTTTTTAAGTAGTAAAAATTTATATAAAATATTTATTTTTAATTTATATAAAAATAGATGGTCTTTTACTTTTTAATATGTTTTTTATTTTTTAAATTATGACCTTATGTACATATGAAAGTCTAGATTCCGCCAGCCTTTGATGGAGGATGACCAATTAGGGATTGAGGTATGTCCAAAAAAAATTAGGGAATAATTAGTTGAAATTGATTTTTTTTTCTTGTATAGAGATTACCCATTAGTAGTAACTATTTAAAGTTTTGAGTTCTTGTTTTAAAAGTGTCTTCATTTTCCTATAATCATCAATTTCAAAATTAATCCAAGTCTATTTTTCTTACATACTATAATAAGCTCGATTTTCAAAAATGTACTAGGAGACATAGATAGACTATTTTCGATCTAAAAAATTTCAGCTCAAAAAAAAAAAATTGTTTAATTTATATAAAAAAATAATACTCCTTTTTCATCGAAAATAATAAAATTTAAATGTTCAACATGTTATATAAAAAAGAATTATAAATAAAATATCAAGTTACACACCAATTGCTTATATATATTTTTATAGAGTTTTAACAAAAAAAAAACATGTAACAATGTTCAACCTCAATTATTTTCTAATAAAAAACCATTCTAATTAAGCACCAAGAAGATGCTACTCCATCGGTTTGGCAAAACATTTGATCTTAGAGTGATAGTTTTATACAGAAAAATGTGTCATTATTGATATTTTAAACTAAAAATAAAAATTTCATTTTAATGATTAGTAAATTTTATATAAAATGTAAATCGAAATGAGTAAAATACTAAGAGTGGGTGTCCGCACGCTTCGCGTGCGGCACCAACTAGTTTTTATAAACATTCGACATTATATCTTAATTAGATTAAAAAAAACTTATCTTTTTAGATAAATAATCTATCTAATATTGTTCATTATTAATAAGTCAATATAAACTAAATATCGTTTTTTTATTAAGAAACTGCACAACGGGCAGGTAATAAAACTAGTTAATAGATAAATATATAGTATTTGATAGGTGCTATTTTATTTATATCTAGATTATTTTTTTGTATAGAGAATTATTTATATGTATATCTATTATATTACATGAGATTTAATTAATAATATATATATATATATATATATATATATATATATATATATATATATATATACTAAAACCGATGCATTGGTGCCTACGTGGCGGCGCGTGAGTGCATCTTGCAAAGCTTTCTCCCGTCAAAAAGAAAATCTAGTAAAAAATAATCATTTTATTTGACCATTAACACATATAATTGGATAGATGGAATATCTTATAAAAGAGTAAATATTATATAAGGAAAAAACTATATCCATATAATCAAACGTAGTAGTAATAATAAAACTAATTAATAAAACTAATTTTCATAGTCATACTTACCAAAAATATTAATAGATAAATATGTAATATTTGATAGGTGCTATTTTATTTATATTTAGATTTTTTTGGTGGAAAGAATTATTTATATCAAAATCAATCATTTAATAATTGTTATTTTATATATATCTATATTGTTTTTTGAGGCCAAAATAAATAATTAAAATACTATATAGCCATATATGTAGCCACAATCCATCCGTACATAGATATTTTATTAAAAAATATGTGATAAATATATACTACATATTTAATTAAAAAATAATACTAAAATATTTTTAAAAATCAACTATCTAATTAAATTACATGAGATTTAATTAACCATAGATTAGAAAAAAAAACTTTTACGTAGTACCTTATAAATGTGAATTTTATTTATATTTTGAGAGAATCTAATTAAAAGATATTTAGATTATATATAACCATTTGAACTAATTTTAATTTTAATTATATTATTTTTTTGAAGGAAAAAATAATTTATATTTAGATTAACGCATTCTCTGTACACGGGACGGGATATACATTAGTTAAAATCCATATAGATTATTTATAATATTATATTAATGTATACCTACACGAGTTTAACTATTCACTACCTTTTAGGCTTAAGCTAACTCATTGACTTCAATATATATGTTACCAAACGGGATTATTACATTTGATAGGTCGGTTGATCTGCTATAAATAATAGATTGGGCCCGAGAAACGGTACATATTGGGCCGGCCCATCGAAGCCCATAATCACCAATCACCACCATACCTTGAGCGTCTACTTGACAAACATATACTCCGTAGTATTTAACATTTGGCGATTGGGCTCACCTCCAGTCCTTCCGATTGACGAGATGGAAAATTGAAGTTCCCGGCAACGACTCCCCAAAAGTTCTCCCGCGATCGGAACGCCAACGGGGACGATCCGATGATTTCGTATCGCGTCTTGCGGGAACGTTGAGCTCTGGAAGGTAATTTCAAATGCATTGGATTATTTTTCCGGTTTTTATTTTCGTTGTGCGAAATATCTCTCCGTTTCTTTCGAATGATCCAATTTCGTTTGGATCTTTCGGAACCCCTAGTTGATTGCAAACTGATTTTACAATCGATTGCAATGTACATCACTACTTGAGAGACACCTGTTAGGCATTTGGTTTGTGATTTGTGGTTGTGAGCTACTTGATGATTTATATGGCTGTTAAACCACCACTAAATTCTCTGTCATATTTCCATCATGATTGTGTCATGATTGCTAGTGTAATTGGCAATTGTATGACTAATGATTGTGTCTATCATCTCAGCCAACTAATAAGAGTTTTATGTTCATTCATAATTTCATATCATCACTTAGGGTTATAATAGGATTTCCTGCCACGATGCGTTTACTTTAGCTGAATATGAGTTTTGAAGGTAACTTTTTAAATCATATTTCAAAGTTAATAACAATCTAACTCATTGGTTTGCTGAAAAAATTTGTTTCGCTACTTCCAATGTTTGATGTTAGTGGAAAATAATTCACCAAAAAATAAAACTTGAACCTGTTCCGAATCCTTTTGTGTGTTTGGCTTTTGAGAACTGTTAAAAGAGCTTCAATCAACAAAACTCCGAAAGCGAGACTCCGGTTAGTCACATGAAAATCTGTTGTTCCCTTAATAGTAATCTGCTGATTGGCTTAAGCACATTCCTTGTACTATTGTAGTGTATTTAGCAAGATTGCAGTTATCAAAATTAAGTGGATGCCACATGCAAGCTTTATTGGTCAGTTGATTTCGGTTTTTAATATTGTGAAATTTGTATATGATGGTAGTGTTTGTGTGTGCATCCTTTATGAACTCCTGTTCCCTTTGATAATTTGGAGATACAGTAGGTTGATGCAGGGCCGTTCTTATAATATTAGAGGCCCGGGGGCGAAATTAGATTAAGGGCCCCTACTGACTTGAAAATATTATTTTTTTCAAAAGACTGATAAATTTTTTTTATTTTTTTCAAAAGAAAAATATGATAATAATAATAATAATAATAATAATAATAATAATAATAATAATAATAATAATAATAATAATAATAATAATATATACATAAAATCAAAATAAGATATTTAGATCAACTACAACGTTAATCATTCATTACTTTAGAGTATTGGCACACTTTAAAAACAAAATCTGGGTGCAAAAATTCCTTTGTTTAACCACAAAATCAAAAGCTAAAATCAACAATGTCGATGCAGTTCAATAATTTATAATCCTTTGTTTTGCTGCTTTTCTCTGTTTTCTTTTTTAACTCCCAGATAAATGTTTTTTAGGCAACATTGTGTAAATAATTCAACACAATAATAATAATATAAAAGGAACAATTTGATTAGAACTAAAAAAAATTATAATTCCTAATTCACGAAGAGGTATCAAGTACGAAAGAAAAAAATTGAAAATGCTAACAACAATTTTTTTAAAAAAAATACAACACCACAATAAATAAAATTAATAGAATCGATTTTTATTTTACCTAATAATAGAAAAAGAATCGATTTTTACATGGGTTATCATATAGAAGAAGGAGGCTGAAAAGTGGAACATGCTCGGGCTCACCAAAGGTTTTTTTTTCCTTCTAGGCCCCCAATCCCTTTTATAATTTAGTTTGGGCTTTATTAAACTGATGGGCTGCTACTTATAATCATATATATACCTACCCAAATACTATGGGCCCCTACAAATCGTGGGCCCTAGGCCTGCGCCCCTGTCGCCCATGCTCATGGGCCGGGCCTGGGTTGATGGTGATTACTTATGCTTACATTTGTTTCCATCTATGATGATGATCTGCTAGCTGTTGTCTTATTCTCTAATACTGACCACAAGTAGAAAGGTTCTGGGTCCCATTAGTGCCCATTGGTTGTGTGAAACCATGCTCAAGAGTCAAGAATAACAAAATATGTTGAAGATGTGCCTAAACAGTTTAAAATAGCACTAGATAATAATGTTAATTGTTCAATGTGTTATCTTTAGTTCATGGCTGATTTTAGCAAGTATTTACAACTAAACTCATTATTCAAAGAGATATTGTGAGTATTTTGGGAGTTGCCAAAACAATATCTGTTGCTGGATGTTAATTTACTTTCTTTTCGAAATCAAACTGTCATTGCATTTGATTTCCTTCATCAGGTTCTTATGTTTTTTTGATGTTTCGTCTATCATTGGAATGCCCTGACCAACGTTAGTCATCAAAAAGATGATTTGAAAGGTATATTTTTAATATGTTTTTAATTCATTATCATCATTTTTATTACAGATGACATGTTCAGTGCATTTAATCATTATCTTGTTCACTGGAGGATTAAGAAAATACTCGGGCTTCTATGAATTTCACCCTCGTCTACTATACTATATTTGAGCCCTAAATGAGACAGCAGTTATATTTCGTCACCCTTTTTAGCTGTTATCTCTAGTCATATATCCAATCTTAGTTCGCAGTTTTTACATGTTAAACATCAAAATGATTCTAATTAATATCAACCAATTGGATTAAAAACATAAGGATTAAGGGTCTGTTTGGATTCCCATGTATTATGTTTATAATACATGTATTTAGTTTATAATACATTTAAAAAATAAGTAGTGTTTGGAAGATATTTTCTAAAATGAATTAATTATAATAAAGGGTCATTATTATTTGAGGTTCTTCCCCCTTCAATGAAAACCAAATCGTACAGGTAAAATAAAGGGTCATCAATGGCTTTCTTTTTCTCTCCCCTTTTTTTAGATCTAAATCTAGAATTCTCTACCCCTTGTTTTTAGATCTGAATCCTGAGAGCTTATCAATGGTTTCCACCCACTTTAGAAGAGTAGAATTCGCACTCGGATTTTATAGATCTGGGTTTATGGGTGTTGATTTCATGATTTGTGGCTAAACATCCATGGTAGGGAGAAAATTTCAGCCTTCAAATATAAGACCCGAGTGCTGAAATTCGATCCGAAATCAGGCGTGAGAAAGAGGTGGTGTGGCTCCGGCTTAGGGATCCGGCTAGGTGGTGGTCGGAGGAGGAGCGACCGTCATCTTTAGGATTCCGACGAGGGGAGTGGTTCCCGAAGGTGAGGGAGGAAGGTGGAGATCGAAAGTGAGCCGATGCCCGACAGAGAAAAGGAAGGGCGGTGGTGATCAGGTTGGTGTCGATGGATCTGCTACGCCAGCGGCAACTAGTGAACAGATGGAGAGCGGCAAGAACTGTGGTAACTGGTAAGTGAGAAAGGGTGAAGGTTAGAGGAAGGGGAAAGGTTTCAAGAGAGAGGAGATAATTGATTTCCTTTTTTTTATTTTAACAAGTAAATCAAATAAATTATGTTTATAATTTAATTATCAATTTAATACATGTATTTTAATTATAATTAAAACACATTGGGAATCCAAACGGACCCTAAATCAAATAAAGAATATAATTTATTTAGGCAATAATAAGCACATGTTTAGGGATCACCTCAACTCCAAAACAAGAAAATTAGTCGGACATAACTTCAAACACAATAAAAGAAATCATCATGGAAAATATAAAACTAGATTAAAAAGACTTACCCTCAAATCCAACAAAACAATCTCAGAAGACAAATCTCCGAAAAGGCTAAAACTAATTGTTTGAATTGATGGAATTAAATTGAATTGAACTCGCTCCCCCAAAACCTATCAAATATAAGGAATTAATAAGGCTAACAAGATAAACAATATATAGATAGATCCCAAAAGATAAAACACATGTCCGGATTGGAAAAAAAGATCCCCAAAGGTTTCGGGTCGGAATATAAGGATTCCGTGATGGAATCCATAGACAGCACATTCCGACCCCATAAGGGACTCGGATACCGACCCGAAAGTTGGCAACGACATTCCAAATTAGATGTATTTCGACCCGGAACTTCATGATAATGACTCGGAACTTCCTAACTTTGAAATTTTCACGATTCCGGGTCGAAATATATGGATACCTGGTCGAGACTTCGAGTCGACGTCAATTTTTTGGCTCAATTTCGCTAGTTGCTGGCCGAATTTGGAAAAATGTTCAACATGAAAGTTGTAGATATTTGAATAGGCTTTTCCAACAAGCTATAGAACGACTCGATCCGAATTTTTCAAAGCTCAAACGAATCATTTTATCGAGACATCGTCAAACATGAATTTTCCAGAAACCGACGATTCGACAATAAACACTTTTTAGCTTGATTCTTAGCACCTGAGACCGCTATAAAAGGCTCTTCCAGCATCTGTGAAGATTTCGAGCTTGGCTTTAATGAATCTTATTTAATCATGATACCAAAATGACATCGAACAAGCTCTAAATTACTTTAAAACGCACAAAACACAAGTGTAGACATCTATTCTGAAAACGAAACCAAAAATCATTTAAAAGACCCGCAAAATATGTAAAAATGACTTAATACTAACTATAAACTATATCCACTATTTTTGGGTTGTTTTTGTTCAAGCGGTGTGCACAGAGGCATTCAGGCATCTATTATGACCATGTATACAACCATACAGGTAATACAGATGCATACAAGCACTCCCAAGTTAGATTTCATTCCCTTTTTAATTCTTTGTTTTATTTTAAAAAAATGTTTTTAGTGGACAACTTTGAACAAGAAAGTTGCAAAGCTTAAAAGGGAAAAGGTCGAACAAGTTGACCTTCATGTATGCCCTTTTCTCTTCCCGTTATTCCCACTAGCTGCTAGATACTCAAATCCAATCTTTACCTCTCATTAGTTTCTGAAGATTATTTGTTGATTTAAGAAGTCATCTTTTTATCTAAAACAATAGGTGTCAAACTTCCAGATTTCATTGGGAAGTTATCATTAGGTAGAAACTCATCTTGATTGTGGATTCTGGGTGGGTATCCTGTGTGATGAGAAATGTTGTACTCAATCAGTACAAAGATGTGTGTGTATATTGGTCACTTTCATGAGTCAGTTAAACATTAATATTAATTCCAAGAAGCTCATTATGCTTGTACTGTCTGACAAAATATACATTTAGTATGTTTGAAATTTATGCTACTGTGCATAAAAATGATTTGGGTGCTGTTTAGCATCTTCATGTATGATTTATGTATGTTTATATCCTCCAATCTTAAAGATAGATCCCTTGCCTAAAAATGCTAGTGTCTATTTACACACCTTTCTTGATTTGTTTTCCTGATTCTCTTGTTGTGTAGTTCTCAATTGTTTAGTACTTCAAGGTAAAAGTTGGGGAGATTTTATCATTGGTTGATATTGAGGAAGTGTCAAGAATTAAAAAAAAAGATTGCAAATGTCGAAATTGAAATAATATATATTTATATGTCCTGTTAAGTATGAGTAGTTCTCACTCCGTCACCGAAAGCAAACAAAATTACATGGAGACAATGCACACCAAATGGACTCGTAAACTTTGTCCTCAAGGGTGAAATAAGGACCTCAATTTTTATTGTTTTTTCATCTGGAATCTCAAAAAAAAAAAAAGGGAAGGTTGGTGGACTATACATCATAAGACCTCATCAGCATAATTGTGCCCATGCAGCAGCATAACTGTGCACTCATGCAGCTTATTAACCAAGATCCAGAAACCAGCACTGGTTTCAAAATAGATTATAGATCACACACTTTATGGGTCTGAACAAGGAAAGCAACTTTTTACATACTTCCTTATATAGTTTCATAGGTTATTAAAAGGAAGGAATTTTAAAAAATGTATTTTGAAAACTGCTTTTGTAGTTGTTTTGCTATAGTATGCCTAATAAGATGCAGTTGCCATGGCTGATATAGGGAGTGTCGTTCTGATAATGGAAGGTGGTGCGCCACCGGGTGATTCCAAAATAGGAGAGTAACCCACCCCATTTAGAAACTGATCCACTATCATGGTACTTGGACCAACCACTAACTCCTCCCACGCCTCATTGGCTTCCTCGCCCTCCTTGATGAACACATCTGTGGCATTGATGTGGTGCAGTTTCCAACCCCAGAAGTCCCTTAGCCTATGGATCTTTTGCAGCTGCCTGCAGGCCAGCTTGTAGGTGTTTTCTTTGATTTTCTCTGTAGCTTTTATGAGGAGTTCAGCTAAGGTTTCCTTATCAGCATTGTTTCTTTCAGCATGAAGGAAATGATCCATTTCGGGCACCCCAATCGCCCTCCTTATACCTTTTGTATTATCTGCCTTTGGATGGAATAATCCTCTCACCTCATCGACCAGCCCTACTTCCACCATCCTATCAACTCGTTCATATACAAAAGATTTAAGGATGGGCAAGGAAACATCTACGAAGAGGAAACAACACTCGTATTTTCTCGTGAAATAAGGATCATCATTAACCAGAGATTCAATCAGTGAGTTGGACCCGCCAGCTATGATTGGTACCTTGCCTTTGTCAGCAATTGATCCAATAGCTAGGCAGGCATGATGGCAGAAGTCAGTTGCAGTGAAGTCTTCATTAGGATCTATCATTCCTAGTAGATGATGAGGTATTCCTCGGCATTCATCTGCCGTGATTTTATTGGTGACTATGTCTAGACCTTTGTAAACTTGAATCTTATCAGAGTTGATGATCTCAGCGGGGAAGTGAGTTGCCAGGTCAATAGAGAGCCTAGATTTACCGGTCCCCGTTGCTCCCATTACAATGACTACTTTTTCCTTGTGATGTTGTTGGAACTTCAACGACGTCCTGTTGAGTCCCCCAGGAAAGCTAACAAGAGGTTCTACTTGATTGCAAGCAGGGATAGAGATTGTAATGGTGTTTACCTGCAAAATTAGAGTAAAATAAACCATGTATGAAGTAGATAGACATTTCAAAACTGAATTGACACTAAATCTTTATTTGGGTCACCATACCTTTATTGCCATTGCTTTGGTGGACTGAGGTTTGAAGATTTAACCAGGTAGATGGTAGGTGCCTTGTTGTTATCGGCTTACACTTTCTTTGTGTTTGCGTATTATAGGCACCACAAAATAAGAAGGGGGGAACTTCCTCTTATCTTTTAAAAGCAAGCTAAAGGCTTTGTTGATAATGACTAACTCATAGACTCATCTCCCTTAACATGAATTGCCTTTGAAAAAAAAAAGGAGATATCATATGGGTATTTATAGTGGAAAGGAGCCTTTGTACCATATTTTGCATTCTTACTAAATTTAACATCCGTACTTATTTTTCTAAAAAAAAATGGCTCAAGGAATATAATCATTGATTGTTTGCACTACATTGCATAATTATATGAAAAGAAAAAATGACTAGCACTTGTTTTGGACATAATGACATCTTTAAATATATGATGGTGCTGCAATGCCATTGATGTTGAATTTAACCAGTTTATGTTGAATCTTCTATTTTATTTGTTGTTTTCTTGGTGCAATGTTTCATTTGTTATTTTGTGTGTGTGCAAACTTTCATTTGTTGTGTGGTGATACTACCCAATAACCAAAATTCACTGATATGGGTTAGAAGTTATTTTCTGGCTGCATGCTTAACTCGTTGAATCCCCCACATTTTTATTTATTGGTAAATTTTATGAATTTGATAACAATCAACTTTATGAAGAATCAGTCGATGGATTGTTTCCAAAAATCAGTGGCCAGAAAGACCTTTTTGTTGTGGTTCCAACACTTATTTAATATGGATTAGTATAGAGATGAAAAAGCGTTTTCCTCTCATGCACAATTTTGATCTATATGATATTGTGATGCTTTTGCATTTCAGGAAACTAAGAATTTGATAAAGAGAGAAGTAATAAATATGCTTTTGGTTATAGGTATGTAACTCATTGTTATCTTTTTACCTTCCTTCATCCTCCTTAAAGGAGGCGGATCCACGTGTCAATGATTTGGTTTTTGAAGCATTATTTCCTAGGGGATGTTAAGAAAATGAAGAGAGAATTATATGTTTTTTTTGTTATTAATGATTTCAAGGTAGTTTAGTACTCTTTGATGTAACATTTGATTACCATTTTCAGGACTAAGAGAATATGTACTTTTTATCTGTAATATATGGATGAATATATTCTGAAGAATCTTACATGTTTGAGACTTGAGAGTTGTGATAATAATATTAGATATGATGTATGATGTTCACTCTAATAAATTCAAGTCCATTAAACTTTCCTATAGTGTAACTCTATGGAATATTTAGACAACATTCAAGGTTGCCTAGATGGTCCAGTGCACTATAAATGAGTTGTTCTATCTGGCTCCAAATGTGCTGTATTGGAGATTTGGAGGATTGCATAAATCTGATCAGACTGATACAACAAATCTTAGCTCCGCTCCCACAATATCAGATTTTGTTTTCTATTATTGCATTAATTGAGAGACGGCCTTTTTCTTTATTTAGTGTGACAATGAAATGGGTGTGCAAAGAAGAAAAATAGTTGTTCTTCAGTTGTTTATCCCCTTATCCTAGTTTGCAACTTGGTCGTCATCTTTGCATGATAGACTACTGATAGTTTGCCTTGTGACGCACTTGATGGGAGGCTTGGGGTAACTAGTAGATGCTTTGTAATGTTAGTAGAGAATCCTTCCTTGACTTTTGTGCAGAGAGGCAGGGTGCTTATTTGCAGTGCTTTATCTGGCCCAACAGATACGAGAAGGGCATATAGTAGCATTTGTTGTGGCATTTTTCGACCCCCTTATGATGAGATGTAATGGCATTGTGAAGTTTTATTCTGTTATTCTATGTTTTAGTGCTTTGGAATTGGATGAATGTGTTCTGATTACTTTCTAAAGAAGCACGAGTCTATGGCATTTTGTCAAAAGGTTGCATCTTTTTCCCAGTGTTCTAAAAATCGCGCCTAGGCGCTAGGCGGCAGGGCACCTAGGAATTTTTAAGCCTAGGCGGCCCTCTAGGCGGTAATCTGCCTAGGCACCACCTAGTCCCGCCTAGACCCCGCCTGGGCCCGCTTAGTCCCGCCTAGCCCGATAATTATTCAATTTTAGCTTTTAGGCATGTGATTAATCAACTTAGGGTTTTGTTATCCCCATGTTGGGATATATTTGTTTTTGAGTCGAACCTATAGTTTTGGATTTCAGAAGGTTTAGAGTCGTTAATCGGACGCCTACTTTTGCATTTATTTACTTTAATGTTAGTTAAACACGACAAATTTTGGGTTTATGAGTGATATTATGGATTATTATTACATCATATGAATTATTTACATGTGTTATGCGTTAAAATACAAGAAAATTATTAAGTTTGTTCCATGTCCGTCTAGGCGCCGCCTAGGCACTAGGCGGCCACCCACCGCCTAGCGGCCGCCTAGCGCCTTTTAGAACATTGCTTTTTCCTAATATTGTCTTCAAGTAAAGATATTATAATTTCAAAATCTTTTACACCATTCCTTCAGGTTTTAAGAAACTATTCTTGATCAACGTAATAAATTGGTGCACTCTCTTATACTAATTTTTCTATGAAGTTAACTTATTAAAATTGGTATTATAGGTGAAAATTCCTGTAAAAATTTAAATGCATAGTTTTTTGCTATTCTCACTCTTGTTATCATCTTATGATTGCAATATCTTTTTCATCATTGTTTTAATGTTTTTGCAGCTAAGGACATCCTTTTGATGATATATGCTTCAGTTAAGTGATATATTATAAAGGCATTGGGATTTCAAAGTTCAAAGGATACAATGAGTTGGCCAATCCCTGAATCCCCAAATACCTAAAAGCATCGGTAAGTATATCAGTTTTACCTTTCTTTATTGCAGTACAAAATTCATTCACTAACCATATAGCACTATAACTTTATTTGGAAAACATACGTCTGCTTTATAACACATCCGTTTCAGCATCTCAGTTACCTTGTTAGGCCTTTTTAGCAACTTATGAGTGCCGTTGACATTATAACCATGTTTACCAAAAACACACTATGACACAATAACTAGCCATAAACTGTCCTCTTTGGGATACAAAAGGAACAAAGCCCCTCTTTAACTGCTGAATCCAAAACCTTTTCACTGGGGTTATGGCAGTATTGCCAAGTTTTAGTATTATTTCTCTTCAAATTCTCCACTTCACTACTTGAGTAGCACATGAAGCATGGTCACCATATTTGATGTCTTATAATTTCCGGCGTTTATTTGAACTTTATCCTGTTGAATATTTCAGTTCGATCATGTATTTATGTTCTCCCCTCACCTACCTTAAACGTCAGGATTAGGTAATGAGTGCCAAACTAGGCTCCAACCGCCAGGAACGCCTTCTCGAAATATCCAGAAAACAAATTTAAGTGAATTTATGGGGAGAGTAGAAGGCTATGGGAGGAAACGAAAAAAATTAACAATGGAGCTCTGTAGCATAAAACTATTTTCTTTAGATGAAGATTGTTTTCTTTCTCCTTTATTTAAGACGGGTGAAACTTAATTCTGGTGTAGTGGTTGGCATTTTAATTTGGGGCTTTGGTAGTTAGGAGGAGAGGTGGTGATGGCATGATAGTTAGGGTTTGGTGTTTTCAATTAATTGAATGCTCACCCTTGAAATTGTCGTCCTTTGCGCGCCTTTGGCCTGCCTAGGGTGCATGTAGTTTAAGCTGCCTCACCTAGAGACGCCTTTTAGAACATTGTACCAAGGTAAGCGGCCTTTGTTATTTAAATCACATAATGATTGATTAGAGCTCTCCTGATTTCAAGTTCCTTGAGCAAATAGAGTGGAATCATTAAGATGGTTTAGTGTTCATGCAGTCAACATTCTAACTTTTAAGTCTAAAGATGATTTATTTATTTAAATGGAAGTTGGTGCCAAAAGTAGTTTTTGCTTTTTTAAGAAACTAGAGTACTAGACATATATATATATAAAAAAAAAAAAAACTGTTAGGGTTTTTAAATATATATGTGCTTTGTACAATAAAGTATAGATGGCTGAAATTTAATTAATAGAAGAGTGTATTATAACATGATCATAGAGTAAATCTAGCTAACCTACTTCTTCCTTGTGCAAATAAGTATATTATAATAATACAACTTCTGTTATCTTATTTGCAACAGTTTGATTAATAAACATGAAACAGGATTCATAAGTTGAGTTGCAACAACTGCATTAATTCCTTCTCTTTGTTGAACTCAAATCTACCAAAATTGTCTAAGTTGCATTGCACAGAATCCAACTTTTCATCACACGTGAGTAGTGACCACTAAAAAAAAAGTCCACCATCCCACTTTAGTGCTGAAAATCAAAAGATAATAATAATAATAGTAAAGCATATAGGAGATTTGGGAGAGAGAAAAATTAAAATAAGAAGAGGAAGAGTCCATGATTACCTTGGTGCTTTAAGCCTTGTGGGCATTTTCGAATGTTTGCAAAAACTAATTAAAATTTGCTCAACTTCTTGTTTTAAACATTATCTAGGGGGGACAACTTGCAAAAACAAATTGCATTTGATGCTAGATTAGATTGATAAATCATATATATTTATAGTTGGTTAAGCATAGACCAAGCCTTATTAACTTTTGTTTTGTTTGGCCATGCGCATGAATGGACGATTAAAATAGTGAGATGTACCGCTTCGAGTGGACTTGCAATCATCGCCAACAAGAGGTATCTCCTCAAATAAAAATATCCCACCCTTGAAAGCTTTTAATCATTTGTATTCAATTTGCACATATATGTTGGATTGAAGCGGAAAAAAAAAGAAGCAATGGTATTCATCATGGTATATATATATATATATTTAAAGGTGATTGGAGCTGCTTGAATGGCCATGGTCATAACTTGACCTAGCTAATGAGCTATCTAAATAATGAAAAATCAAAATTCAAAACTCATAAACTTGAAAAAACAGCATATTATCTAAA
Organism: Persicaria tinctoria; assembly: GCA_037127255.1. Taxonomy (NCBI): domain Eukaryota; kingdom Viridiplantae; phylum Streptophyta; class Magnoliopsida; order Caryophyllales; family Polygonaceae; genus Persicaria; species Persicaria tinctoria. Next base: position 38,185,995 of record JBANSL010000019.1, on the reverse strand, counting down.
TAAAGTTGTATAAAGATTTGTTTTTTTTCTTAGGTTTGGATCAAGGAGTGGTGGCTATCTCTCTACCTTTTGATTTTCAAAATGTTTAATTTATTCCAAAGTTACATTTTTTGTTTGTTTGTTTGAGCAAATTGTTAAAAAAAAATTCCTGGGATGGGGTTTACTTCTTTCAAGGATTTTTTAATCATTATTATGTTTTGAGTTTTCATTGTTGAAAATTTTAGTTTATATATATATATATTAAAATCGATGCATAACGAACTACATGGCGTGATGTGCTTGATTCTAGGAAAAAAATTCTTCTCCAATTAAAATAATGTGGTGGTATAATTTATAGAAAGTTATCATAATAAGTTGCAATCTATCTATATATATATTTTAGTTAATTAATAAAAATATAAATAAAAACTATTTCATATATATTCTTACAAAAACATTAATAGATAAATGTTTGATAGGCGTTATTTTATTTAAAAAATAAATAGATTATTTTTTGTAAAAATAATTATTTATGTCGAAAATTAATTATTTGATACTGATATATATTTATGTCTATATTATTTTTTGTTAGAATGAATTATTTATATTTAGATTAATTTTTATTTTATATTCCCCACGCACTTTGATCATTATTAGTTTAATTCTCACATTATAATTTATATTTATTATTTTTGTCATATTTATATTTATGGAAAATAGATACTCCCTCCATTAATTAAAACATGTCGTTTTAGATATCTAAACATTTTTTAAGAAAGCAACTAAAAGTAAACAAAAATACACTTATACCCCTAATTATTACTTTACTTTTTAACTTTATTGAAAACTATAACTAACAAATCTCTTACCCTTACAAGGGTAATTTTGGAAAGTGAACACCAAAATATCTAAAACGACATGTTTTTCTTAACAAGATTTTACTCCTAAAACGACATGTTTTTCTTAACGGAGGGAGTATTGTTTTAGAATACTATGATAGTATATTCTCGTGCACGGGACAGGATACATACTAGTATATTATACGAAAGAAGTTCAAGAAGGTTGAGAGTGTTCATTTTGAGATATAACATGTATGAAGTTCATTTGAAGTTGATAAAAAAGAAGAAACATTGTCAATTTCTATCTTTTTCATTCTCAAAACTCCTTACCTTCCACACATCTAATATGCATCTTTTTTTTTTTTTGGGAAATTTCGCCTGGTAGCCATGAGGTTTGATCTTTTTCACATGGTGCCCAAACCTTTCACGAATTTCGCATGGTAACCACGAGGTTTCGATGAATTTCTTGTGATAACCAAACTTATTAAAAATCATATAGAAATTATATAAAATAACAAATATATTATAATTCATTCACATAATCACTCAATTTTGGTTTTTTATGTTTAAAAATCCATCAACAACCCTTTTAATATTTAAAGAGACTAAATTATTTACATAAATAACGATAAAATTATAAAAAAAATTCACCTAAAAAATAAATAAAATAAGTACATAAAGAATGAGTAAATTGTTTAAATTATGTACTTCGTTTATTTTCAAATCCAAAAATTAAGTACATATTTTAAATTACCATTCATTCATATTTGTTCTAAAATATCCTAAAATATTTTGGTTAAAATAAACTTTGTATTATACATATATTAAGTAATCTTTTTAAAACATTAGAAAGGTTACTATAATGACTCTTTGAAAATAATCAATTACTACATTGGGTAATTATGTATACTTTTTCCAAATTTTTAAGTTTCTTTTTTGAAAAAAAAAACTACCATTATTTTTTGTTGTTTTGTATAATTTATTCATTTATCATGCAATTAATGTGTAGCACTATAAAAAATTTAAATGGTTGTAGTTAACTTTTTAAAAATAAAAAACCAAAATTGGGTTGTTGTGTGAAAAAAAATATATTTTTATAATTATCTTGTGATTTTGCCTAAATTCTAAAATATTTTTAACCGATTGGGTTATCATAAGAAATTTGTCCAAACCTCATGGCTACCACACAAAATTAGTCGAAACCTCGTGGTTACCATGCGAAATTCTTAAAAAGTTTGGGCACCATGCGAAAAAAGTCATAACTCGTGGCTACCAGGCGAAATTTCCCTTTTTTTTTTTTAGTTTCTACAATACTAAAATCTTTAATTAACCAAATTTTGAACGAAACTTGAGAGTTCTTCATGACTGTCTATGCTTTATTTTAAACTTATATGGCAAGTAAACTAGATCAATAGTGTATATGAGCAAAAGCCTTTGATAAATTTGTACATTTTGTTTCAGCTATTGAGCCTATTGTAGGATTTGGTTTCCTTTTTATGTTGTCCTTTTCACTTGAACTATACTATACATTATCTTCATGCACTTGAGTTTATTCTTTAATACTTCTATGTCCATCAGCTATCAAACTATAGTTTATAATTTCAAACATTATCATCTTCCTCCTAGTGTCTGAAGTTATTTACATAGGTTTACCCAATCAGCACCCAAAATCCTAAAGGATAGTGGATGCCAGTTTCTCAATAAATAATACTCCCTCTGATCCAAAATACATATTTGACTTTTCAGCATGTATTTTAAGAAGTTGAAAAACTATATAAAATATCAATTTTTTTTTGTTTTTTTTTTGTAACTTAAAATTTTGGGATGATTTGCCAAATATACAAATATGAAGGCCAAATTAGCCAAATATACAAGATTTTGGAAAATTTGCAAAACTATACACAACACTACCACAAAGCCTTGTGCCCCTCCTATGTGCCCCCTCCCCCTCCAGCGTGCCCCCCCGTGCCCCCCCTTTCACGTCAGCAGTTTTTTTTTTTTTTTTTTTTTTTTTTTTCTCCTTTTCGCGCGTCAGTGCTGACGTCATCGTCGGAAATGCTGACACCGTTTACAATGAAGTTCTTTTTTTTGCACGCGTCAGTGCTGATGTCATCGTCGGAAATGCTAACACCGTTTACAAGGATACTGACGCCAACTTTTTTTTCTTTTTTCCCACGCGTCGATGCTGACGCCAATGTCGAGAATGTTGACATCCGCATTGCTGACACCGCAGACTCCGACAACGCTGATGCAGAGGACGTCGACGATGCTAACACCGGGGATGTCGACGATGCTGACACCGTTTGAGGGATGTTGACACCGACGTCGGAAATGCTGACGCCGTCTACGAGGATGCTACGCAGCCGACGATGACGTCGGGAATGCTGACGTCAGCATTCCCGACGCCCTCTACGAGAATGCTGACGCCGACGGTGATGACATCAAAGATCAATATATTTTTATATAAAATATAAAAAGAGGAGAACAAAGAGACAAAGGAATGTTTAAAAAAAAAATGAATATTTTTTTTTTATAGTGAGAAACAAAGAATTTTTCGACGCTGACGATGCTGACCTCCTTCCTCATCCATCTCTTATATTGCAAAAACGATGTCAACAAATATATACCTACACAAAAATATGCATGAAAACGATGTCAGCACTAAAAAATACGTATAAAAACGATGTCAGCACTAAGAAATAAATCAATTTTTAAGGACTCAAGCATACATATATACTTACAAATATAATATCAAATTAAAAACGATGTCAGCACTAAAAAATACGCATAAAAGTTATGTCAGCATTAAAAAAATACGCATAAAATCAGGTAGGAACCAACCGGACACGCAATCGTGCAAAAGCGAACAAGTGAAGATGCCAAGCATTAAAACTAATGATGTAACAGTAGCAAACTAATGATGCATTAAAACATTCAATAGCAACACTCCATTGGTTACAATTTTCTAAATGATTAAACTTCTTTATTTTCTTAACTTTTATGCTAAGCCAATCTCCCTTGTGAATCACTTTATGATAAACCAATTTTTGAGCTTACCAATCACTGTCATAAAGAATGACTGTCGGCCGTGCTAGATCTCCAGTGCTAGATCCACCCACCATAGAAAGACACTTAGCGCAATGGATGGTTGCTTCAACATCCTGTAGAAATTGAATAGGATCCAAGACATAAATGAAACTGGAATTTTGTAATGATAATAAAAACAGATGAAATTAATTGCACTAAGGTAATATGTCAAAATTGAACCACCAAGTGAAAGGAGGAGGAGTCGATCGGGATGAAGCTTCAGAACAACAACAATGGTGAAAGGCATCTGAAATGGTATTCAAATGGGAGATAAAACCAACAGAAGTAGTAAAGCTGCCAAACTAGCCACATACCATTGAATAACCAAAGCAAAAACCTTAGATAGATGCAAGTAGGGGGCTCGCTGGGCATTTCATCGAACAAGTAGGGGTGTCAGCACATATAAGCCTTTAATAGAACAAGCATCATCACTTCCTTGGAGTTGCAGCAGCAACATCCCAATGAGTCTCACTGCTCAAACTGACATGTTTGCTCCTCCGATTCCATCGACTCCAATGATAATCTCATCTAGACTTAGGGCTACAGCTCGTGCGAGCGCGTCGTCAGCATCGACTCCATATAGGGGAAAGGGGTATGCAAAATACCAAAAATGACACCAGATCCAAAATCACCGAGATCCAATGCCGACATGAAATACATACCTTTGTTCTAAAAAATAGGAGGAAAGCGAAGAAGTTCCGGATCCAATGCCGACAGGAGCGCGAAGAAACTTAGAGCGTCAATGCCGACATGAGGCAATTGAGGGAGGACCTCTCAGATCGAGCGCCATCAGAGCACCGAATCCAGGAAATTGAGAAATTGAGTATCATACCTTCAATCCGATGAAGTACTCCTCCTCGAAGAAGAAGACCATGTCAGCACGAGGACATACCACATGGAGATCGCTACTCAGAGCATCGCGAATCCAGATCCAATCCAGATCCGGTCGTCCATGGAAGAAGACGGAGATCGAGCAAGGAGGAGGACTCACGACAGTTGAATCGCCGATCTACGAGCGGATTTAGTCGCCATCTCCTCTGCCTTGTGCCTCAAGTCGCCGGTCGCCAGGGCCAGATCTGGAGTCGGCGCATCATCGGACCACCAGAGAGGGACGAGCGGCTCATCATCGGGCCATCAGAGATGAACGAGCGGCTCACCAACGCCGACTCCTTGACTTCAATCTCCGTTGTGCGTTCCGCAATCTGGAATCAGCGGAAACTTCAGTAGCACCGGCTTGACAGAGGAAGGTTCTAGGATTGCTGCACATACGTACGAGGAAGGACAAAGCAGTCGGCGGCGGGGCGCAAGGAGCTTTGCCTTCGACTTCCGTCAGCGCACGAGGAGGAGCATCGTCGTCTTCATCGACGCAGAGAGAGAGAGAGGGGCGGTCGTCTTCATCGCCTTCAATCGCGCCCAGATCTGGAGAAAGGAGAGAGGTGGTCCGAGATCGGGAAAGTAAGTTTGTATAGTTTTCTAATTTTTACAAAAATGTGTATAGTTGGCTAATTTCTCTAAAAAATTTTAGTTACAATTATTAAATTGTAAAAAAAAAAAAAAGGTTAATATAGTATATGTTTTTTATCTTCTTAAAATATGTGTTGAAAAGTCAAACGACATGTATTTTGGATCGGATGGAGTAAGAACAATACCTTTTGTTGCATTATTGTGAAGTTTGGAGAATATCTATGGCTTATTTTGGTTGGGTGAATGATTGACTGAGACACTTTGTTGGGAATGGATGATGTTAAAATTTTGAACTTTGAATAGAGATCTTGATTCATTATATTTCTAGTTCGAAGCAAATAACATGGGCTTGGCTCATCTATTGAAAAGTGAAAAACTGGTCTGGATATGACAAATGGGGCAGCCCAGCCCAATATACTTCTTTTTAATCCAACAAGATGGGTCTGGACTGGAAAATTAGATATGTGGAGAAAAACCAAATGAAAATTTATGAAATATCGAAAAACCAAATGAGTTTGTGCTGTACATTTATTTCATGAAATGAAAGAGGGAGAGAGCGAAGATCTATGGGAGAAAGGTTAAGGTTCTTGACAATTTAAAACCATTCTTTTGGTTCTTCTATAGATTTATTTGGTAGGAAGAGATAATATATTAAATAAAATGTTAAAGATACGAAAAGTAAGATCCCGAGATTTTAAGTAAAGATAGTATGATATCTTAACCAACCCAACAACAACAACATTCCCAATATATCTCGGGTCGGGAGGGGGGGCAAGTTGTATGCACTCTTTTCCTAACTATGTCGAGAGAGTGTTTCTAAGTGCCCCAGACAGAAACACACAACATACCAACAAGTTTTACGAACAACAAAGCAAGGGAATTGGTAAAAGACACATAGTGTGAGAACAGGGACGAAGAAAGAATACACTCTCTAGTCTAAACCTTTATGATATGAATGATGCTCCTCCTCTAACCATCTTCTCACTAAGGTTTAGAAGGGTGAAATCTTGTCTGATCACCTCCCTCCAACTCTTTTTTGGTCTCGTTATCGGACTCTTTCAATCTCTAAACCGTCGCATCTACGCACTGACACACTCAAATCTCTCATCTACATAGGACCAAACCAACGTAGTCTCCACTCATGCAACTTAATCTCTCATCTACATAGGACCAAACCAACGAAGTCTCCACTCATGCAACTTATCTCAGATACTTCTTGCACCTACTTTATTGTGGATGACCTCCTTTCTGATCATATCAAGTGTAGTAAATCATTCATATCCATCTCATCATCCTAATCTCGGCCACCATGGTTGGCCAAGAAGTGGTAAATAGAAATCTAAAAAGAGTGAGGTAAGATACTTGTAACAAGTTCTTACAAGTTCAAGGCTGTTCCTTCACAGTTACTATATAAAGATTTGGTAGTATGTATGGACTAAATATATGGTTGGCCAAGAAGCGGGAACTTTAAGTTTCATCTTTCAACCAACCTTAGTTGACTGAAAAATAGTAGCTCTGCTGTACTATCTGCTTTAAAGTTTTAACAGAATATGTTCTAACTTGTTAGAAACTTGCAAAGGCAAAAAGATGAAAAAGCAAGGTATCCAAAACTGCAATGATGAAAGCAGAAGCAAGCAACCTCATGATTTCATATCCCCGCAATTAAAGCATTTGTTTCCACTTTCCATAAACGATGGCAACCAGACAAAATCCATGTTTAAGCACTGCAGCTTGGGGATCCAGTTGGTGACCCTACCAAGATTTGAAATCAAAGTAACATCAGCTTCACACCCTTGAACAAATATCATAGATTCACAGCCATCAATTCAGCCATAATCCATTACCCTCCTGGAGCCGAAAAATGCACAGTTTAAGCATCTCCAAGCTTGTAACGTGCCTGGGAAGTGGCTGCCAAGATCACTCAAAGCTTGGAACTCGTATCTATAACCTTACTGATAGTTCTATTGAGCTTCAGATAAGGGTAGGATCAATTATGAAGAAAATTCACACTTTGAAGCCGGGCTCTTCGAAAAGGCTCAAGAGCAAGACCATATACAAAGCTTACATGCCAAGTGGCATTGATGAAGGTGGCCGAAGAGGGATGAGAAGCTTTCTGTACTACTACGACGAGGCTTGCCAGCCGTATGTGCTGATACACGACACGAGAGGCGGGTTCTCGAGGATGGTCAAGCAGCAGTATGTTAGCCTTGAGGACCTCAGGGACTGCTCTGAGATCAGGGTGTATAGGGATCATCAAAGGGGTTGCATTTCTGTTCGGAAGAAGCCTCGTGCCACCGATATTTGCTGAGGATTTGTTGAGTTGTGTTGTCCCACATCTCATTGCTAATTGTAGGACAACACATCTCAACAAGGGAACGAGTCTAGCATCTCAATCTCCTTAGTTATCTTATCTTTTCTTGGTTTGCTTCTGAAATTTTACCAGTCAATGTCCTTTTTTTTATTTTTTTTTTATTTTAAGGTTAAAATATATTGCAAACAAAATGGTATTTACAACAGGGTAGTAGTTTGTGAACGAACCACATTAGGCATCCGTTGAGAGTAGACTCAAGTCGCCTTTGTAGTGAGTAAGACTCACTAATCTAGTAGAGCAATTGGGGTTAGGACTAAGTCCTTGCGAGGATCCTTTCTCTTCAAGCCATAGCTATCGGAATTCGGACACTCACTTGGAGCCCCCTTCGGCTATCCCATCAAGAAGCTACAACATGTTACTTTGGGACCCCATCAAAATTCCTAGAGACTGAAGACATTAACAGCAGCACCATATACAAGGTTGCTACTGAAAGAACATTAGAAATGAAAGAAAGCAACATATACAATGTCTTTTGTTATTTGATGGATCTGATGGGGATCACCATCATTTAATTTGTTGGATCGATAGCCTGAGTCTGAAACTGTACTTTTGTTGTTATCTGCAGATATGTAATCTATATCCGAATAGATTTGTTCAGTGTTTTATTCTATTTAGGGTGGCCTTCTAGTGAAACTCAGGTATCGGATTGAAATCAAGAATCGGATCTGAAACCTGATCGATTAGGGTGTTTAATTACTTCATAGAAAGCTAAAATATAATGAGAACACAAACAAAAGAAGTTGCTAGATTGTAGCAATGGTTCCCCTAAAGTCAAGGACATTTGCAAGATGAGAGTTTAAATTTGTAGCCCGTGACTACGGTATGTTAACTCGATCTTAAAGCCTTTGGATGCTATTGATTATAGATATTGTTGGGTTCTCATAAACTTCATATGTTAATGTTGAAAACCGAGATTCGAGGAAACGAAAACGATTTGAGCGGAAGCGAATGATAAAGAACGAGATACTCAAACAAACATGCAAGAACGAACACCAAAGTTTTACGAGGTTCGGCAAAAATTGCCTACGTCCTCGGAGCCTCAAGAATTGGCTGAATCCACTAAGTAATTGTTCAATAGAGGGTACAATCAAGCAATGCAAAGACAAACCCTAGATCTAGCATGTATGAGCCTCAGAGATAACGAGAGAGAATGATCCCCTTGTGTGGGATGACCGGAGATCGAAGAACTCTTTGATTCTCCCACCCTAGATCTCCAGACATGAGAGAAGCAGCAACCCAAGCCAAGAGCTTTGTTGCGCCACCACCAAGAGATCTCCGAGATCAACCAACTCCTTCACCTTCACAATCGTCGGGAGGAACCCAGAGACAAACCCTAGAAAACCCTATAACCCTTTGAGAGCGTTTGTGAGGAGACGGAGGAGAGAGAGAGAGCTAATCTGAACATCCAAGGAGCTAGAAGCGAGCTTGTGTTTGGCAAAATGGTAACTGTTGGAGGAGCTGAAGCTGTTGGGTAGCTGAAGCTGTTGGATTATTTGAGTTAAATATATGTTAGTTAATAAGCTAGTACAGTGTTTGGTAAATCTAGGTGTTAGGGTAGCTATTAAAAACTTGTGAATAAAAAACCAAAAGCTCCGAAAAGCTTGGGTGAATAGCTGTCGAAAAGCTTAGATTTCAAAAGCTTTCAAAAGCTAATTAAATTAAAATCTTATATTTATTTCATTTAATACTATTGAATATCAAAACCAAAAGCTCCGAAAAGCTACTTGCTTTTACATATCCATGAAGTAGAAATCATAGGACACCCTGAACCGGATGATTTTGGATTTCGGAATATTTGCGTTGGGAGCTCTAAGGAATGGAATTCAGTATATCAAGTTTTGTGCTTTAGTGAAATGTTAAAATTAAAGCAAATCTATACTAGTTTGCCTTAAGGCTAATTGAAAACAGATAATAGCACTTACAGAAACAGTGTCCAAAAATGAACTGCTCCATTGTGAATTTAGATTGTTTGTAACTGAAGTGATCATTGAAAACAGATTACTCTTTCTGTCGTTGTGAAGAGAAGTTTTGTGTAACAGTAATAGACTAACAGTATATAAAAAAAATGATGATGGAACTTTCCATGCCATTTTGGTTTCAATAATGATACTCCCTCCGTCCTAAAATACATGGTCTTTTAGCATTTTGCACAAGTTTTAATAAAACACTTTACTTTTAAAAAAACATCATCATTGCACTAACTTTTTCATAAATTTTATTATTTTTTAACACCCACTACACATTTTAACCAATCAAATTATTTTAAAAAGTCAACAACACACAAACCAACACAAATCATTACAACTTCCTATTTAGAAAACATAAAAGTCCATCTATTGTTGGACAAAATTTTACCTCTAAAAACTCATGTATTGTTGGACGGAGGGAGTATTAAGTTACGAATCCAAAATCCCAAGCATCTAATAGCCAATGTGTTTGTGTTTTGTGTGTCTGGTGTTAAACGTCTTCTATGCTACTGCTGCTCCGTATCAATGTTACATTTCGCTTTCATCTACTTTACTAAGCCTACAATCTTATATTCATAGTTGTCTATGTGACTAATGGTAAGTAGTTATCATGCCGAAGATTGTCACTATGAAAACGAAGAAGACAACGGTAAGAATGTCAAGACGGAGAAGATGCAAGCCACAGGCGTTCGTCAACAACCCACTTGGATCCTCAAGGCAAGTTAAACAATTCTGCTTTATGATTTCCAACTTGCATTGTGTTCTTAGCAGTACCGTTCACAGTACTATAGTGAGTATGCATTTCCGCAAAGGTGAATATTCATTGTTTCGCGGCCTTGCTACTCTACCGTCATACATTGCGATTGTCGAGCCATTCGACGTCCCCCCAAGGACACATCAAGTAACAAATTATGAGGCTTCTTTTTGGCTCATTCTTTGGCCTTTCAAAACATGCTCTTCTATCAAACATCTTTGGGCAGTGCTTTAATAAATTGTGTTTGGCGTAAAGGCCAATCAAGCTCTTTTTTTTTTTTCTTCTTCCTGGTCAGCAAATTAGAGCGCACTCAAACCCAGAAAGCTGTGAAGCTTGTTGAGACTTTGTCAAAAGCTTCCCAGACAACAAGATTGCATATTTCATTATCTTTACACCCTCTTTTTCTGCATCTAGGCCCTCCAAACGATGCGTTTTGATGGCCATGGAGACTTTTTGAGAGAGTATATTTGTACCTCAAGTAAAATCCAGATGGATAAAAGGGGCAAAAAAAAAAAAAAACCCTTAACAGAATGAATTAAATTCTTCCTGGGTTTTTTCATATTTTGTCCCCTACTTTTTCTCTGTGGCTTTTCAATTTGAATTCTTTTCATCATGTTTGTGGACTAGCCCACCAGATTTTTACAGTATTTTCCACGGACTACCTTTTTTTTCTGTCAAGTATTACCATATGAGAGTTTTTACAAATCTACCCATAAATTAAGAAATTATTAGGGATGTTATGTGAACACGGGTAGTTCGAATTCAACTATTACTCGTTCGATAAAAACTCGGCTCGAAAAAAGCTCGAGTCAAAATTTATGAAAGTAGAACTGCTTAAAGCTCGAGTCAAAATCGAATAGCTCGAATTTCTTTTAAGTTACTGTATAATGAGCAAGTAGAACTGTTTAAAACTCGAAAAAAGCTCGGTTCGAACTCGTTCATTTTCTAAACAAGCTGAGTATGAGTACATTTTTAAGTTCGAGTCAAAATTTAGGCTCGGCTCGAGCTCGTTCATATCCTAAATGAACAGAATATGACCAAGCAATACTCGGCTCGTTCAACTCGAATAACAGCTCTAGAAATTATATACTACGTATTACATCTGTTCAATAATATAGATCCTTAACAATATATTTGTACTAGTAAAAACCCTAGCCGCCAACCCCAAACAACCCCAACAACTCCAGCAGATCGCCGCCGCCCTTGGTGGGCTCTCTCGGCGGCCAGGCCTCCTTGTGGCGACGACCCTCACGTCTTCGCCAGGGTGGTCTCTTCCCTCGTCGACCTCCTGGTTGCTTGGCCGCCCCATCTCCAACCGCCGCCGCCTCCATCCCTGTCTGTCGGCCTGAGCGGCCCCGTCTATGGCCTCCATCTCCAACCGGAACCCGCCCAGATCACACCGTTGCCGCTGTCCCCGGTGTCCGCCGGCCCTGAGCAGTGGCTTCCAGTCCTCAACCTTCCACCACCGGTGCTTCACCCTACTACCCACCCTTCCTGACCGCCCCACTTCTCCCCATCCTCCGCCGCCTTCTACTTGTCTACTTCTTCACCCTCTGTTTGTGTCTAACTTCAAATCTAAAGTTCTTGAAAACCAAACCCCCAATCCCTTATTTGAAACCCACAATTGAAAGTAATCACTGGAGCCACAAAAAAAAACCCATTTTGAAAACCAAATCTACTCTCCATCAAACTTCGAACCGATTTAATCGATTTCTAAAACCACCGGCCGTTGCTGTTCTGATCCCCACCTTCGAGCCCAGATCTGGCGACACCTCTCCCGGATCTTCATCCGGTGGCTCGGTATGGCAGCTCTCCCCCTGGCGCCCGCCTCTCCTTGGGACTCCTCCGCTGCTGACTCTGGCCTCACCCTCCTCCACTGTCCTTGAGCACATCCGCTCCACTGACCCGAGCATATCCGCTCTACTGACCCCTTTGATCCACAAAATTGATAAACCAAAGATGATGTTAACCCGATCTAGATACGTACAAACCCAATCCCTCAACAACAGTCAGATATCAAGATCAAGACAAGATCTCAAGACATAGGGTTGTAATTTTCTAGTTGTTTTTGTTTTTTATGTTGTTTTTTTATTTTTTTTCTTTTCGTTTGTTCGACGACCCTCTACGTAGGGTCTAACAAGTCATCTTCGGATGGCTTCAGGATCGCTTGTCGATCCACTTCTTGCCCACGGTAAAAAAAAAAAAAATTAATATAGATCCTTATAAATTTTACTCGTTTTATGTAGATATCTAAAATACTTATATTGTTGAACGGGCCTGTAAATTTAAATTTCTTTTAAAAATCACCTGCAACCATTTTGTGTAGAAATGTTAAGATTATAGTTATCACTCTATTGTTAAAAATTTAAGTAAATAAATTTCAGAATAAATTTTTAATGATGGAATAAAGTTATAATTTAATGGTATAATTTTCCCCTTTTACACATAAAAAAGTTAAGTTGATTGATTGTATTGCACCTTCCCTGGCTTATGTTGTATGATTTATATGATTTGGCAGTTCTCCATTTGCAGACTTGTTGGCCATCGAGATTCAGAAACTGATCTCAAATTCTTACTTAATAAAAAAAACATAAAAATGGTTATAAATGGTTCTTTAAAGGAAAATTTAAATGTACTGTATTGATTATTTTATATCTTTTTTTAGGGATGTTGTTAGATACACCGCAAATCCTCTTTTTTAATTGCACGTCCATTTCAACGTGAAACCTTTTTAAATAATTAACACTCTTTTTCAATTAATTAACTTACCTCTACCTTGCACGTCCTTTTCGACGTTCAAGATTTGTGCTGTATTTATCCGAACCGTTTTTTAATTGACAGGTAGTTTTATGAAATTTTTTATATTTTAATGATGTTTGTTTAAGAGTAAATGATACTCAATATACAATAACATTTCACCCTTTACAAAAATATCACCCCCCATAGAAAATGTGGTAAATGTCAAAAAGTAAAATTTATTTGCAAAACTAACAGGTCACATTGACCTTGTATTATGGGTTAATGAATTTGGGTGGGCTTTTGAAGTTTTGGTAATCTTTGGGCGAGATTTAAGGGATTAGGAAAGGAGAGAGAGTTCATTGAATCTATAGAAGGGGGAGTATAATGAATCGCAACGAAGGAGAAGGTGAGGTCAAATATGAGCCACGCATCGCCGGCGTCGGAGCTTGAATCGAAGGCGTGCAGCAAAGAAGAAGCGGGGGAGGCGACGCGCTAGTGGTGGTGCTGGTGGGGAGGGCGGAGGGCGAGGATGGAGAGGGGAGGCTGGGAGGCGACGACAAGGTGGAGGAAGGCGGCGGATGTTCGGGCTTGGTGGAGGGATCTGCAAACGGATCGGCACACACCGATTTGCCGCAGGGGGAGGTTGACGAAGATGATGTGAAGCGTGTCGTCTGGGAGGTGGTTCATCGGGGAGGCGTCCATGGCGGTTCTCCGGGCGGTGGAGGCGCGACGGCGAGAAATTGGTGATTTGGGTGAGGAATTTGGGGCCAAATTAAGACCAAATCTGAAAACATCCCTTGTGGAATTTTTTTCTAGGGTTTTAACATTTTCTGTTCTTTTTTTGTGGCTTCAGTCAAAAAGAGGGATTTGGGATTCGGTGAAGCCGTGAATGGAGAAAGAAGAGGAGGTTGTTGTGTTTGAGTATTTAGGTTGCTTGTTATGTGAATGTGCACTCTTTCATCTTCTTCTAATTGCATCTTTGTTTGAACATTAACTCATTTCCGGTTTATGTAAATGTTTTGGGTAGTTTCTGAAATTAATAATATCTGATAGGACTTAGTCTTCCATTGGCTGAGACATCAGTTTTATTGGCTAGACAATAGTAGTTACTGGCTAGTAAGCGTAAATCGCATATATTCGGGGTTCGCATCTCCGGAAACCAAAACGGACAACCACATACTGTAATTGATGTACATATATGCATAATAACAAAAACCAACCGTTCTTGAGGTGGGAAGTTCCTGAGGTAGACGAGATCCGACAGGGGTTAGCCTTATATTGGCTAAGAGATCGTAGTCAGTGGCTAGGTGACAGTAGTTACTGGTCAGTGAGTGTAAATCGTAACTTTTTCTTTTTTTTTAGGCCAAGTGAAATCATGTATTATAGGGTTGTATGGAATTTTTTTGTGTTTCAGCACCTAGTTAGTATTTCTTTTTACTTTGTAACAAGCTTTGAGGACTTCTTCACATTGTCACGCCACACTTGCTTATGTCCTCCGATGCTTCCGGCGAAAGAACTCTCCCCGAGACGGGTACCCGCTTGTCTCCATTATCTTACTCCTCTATGAGCATTGTCCCTTCCTCCTTGTCCACGTCGACAACTTGACCTTTCATCTCCGGAGCAACGATTGTCGGTTCTGCCCAGGTTTTATGTTTTATCTTGCCAGTTGTGTAAATTTCTGTGCCAGCTGAATTGTTGTCTTTGCCATCCAAATGGTTATCCATGCCATACTCCAAATTGAGATCAAGATATGATTTAGACCTAACTTAACTTCGAAATATCTTTTTTCATAAACATATATAAAGTGGGTGTCTATAGAAAGATAAAATTAAATTAAGTTCAAAAATAAATTTATTTTTTATTTTTAACAAATAAAAATGGTCAAAAATTAGTTTAAAACAATTAAAGGAGTCTCCCTCTCTCCTCCTCTCTCTCTCCCCTAGGTTACCTTCAACTTGTTGGGAATGTGGCCAAAATTTTTACAAAAATGACATTTTATCATGCCCTTACAAATTTTCAACCCCTTAGTCATTTTTGCAAAGTTGGCCATAAGTATATGTGTAATTCTCTGGAATCTGTGTGAAAGGGAATGGATCTTGAAGACTTTGCTTGTAGATTTAGGTCTCTGTTCCTCCCATATGTCATTTTTTCTACTTTTGATACAGTAAAGAGGTTAGACCGACTTGATTTCGAAAGGTAATATGACAGTTGTTTAAAAATAGTCTTTTTTTTTTAATATATAAACGATCTTGGAATTATTGTTCTCATAGTGTATTTTTACTGATAAGAATAATCCGTTTATAATCATCATATTCGTTTTCAGAGAAGATTATTTTTAATTTTCTATATTGGAGAAAATTTTTAATAAAGCGACTGAGATGATTTAAGTGGCTCAAAATTGTAAATGTGTTTGTCAATTTGTTTGAGAATGTGTTTCCTCATCAAGTCTATGTTTGGATCTCATAAGTTGGCTTTGCTTTTTTGGGACATTTGCTGCTTAAACTTGAATTCTAATTTACAATCATTATTATGAACTTTTAACTTTAATCACGGGTTCTGATTATAACAAAAAAAAATCAAACTTTTTGACGGTAGTATTAAATTTGATTACAGAATATAAAGTGAATTATATTTTAATTTCTGCTGAAATTGTTGTAAATGCTCACTTGAAAAGACAACAAATAAACCAGGGAAGTTAGTCTTATAATTTAACTAAATCTTTTTACAGAAGATCTTCAATTTTGTTACTATAAAAATATCCTAAGATTATCTTATTATTATTATTGTTGTTGTAATATATGTCTAAAGTGCCAATCCAAATCCTCTACAACACTTACTACAACACTCCCTACATCACAAAATTATTTTCACTTTTATTTAATCTTAAAAAAAATTATATACATATTCTAAACACCTATTTTTATATGTTGAAAAATTTTATTTTTAAAAAATCATGTTTTAAAATTTTTTATAATTATATTTCATAAAATAATACCCTTTGAATTTTTAAAAAATGTAAAAACATGATTTTTTAAAATAAAAACTTAAAAACATATTAAAATAGGGTTTTATAAAATGTATGTAATTTTTATAATTTTTTTTAAGATTAAATAAAAGTGAAAATAATTTTGTGATCTAGGGAGTGTTGTAGAGGATTTCGATTTCTAAAGCGCATAGGTTAAGGATTCTCTAATACGGTATTTCTATCCTGAGCCCTAAGGGTATAGAATAAGGCCCTAAATTGGAAAGATTTCCTATCAAAAAATAAGCGACTCTAAAAATCAAAATAATAAAAAGGTAAACTAATTAAATTTTAAAAAATATTTCTAAATTAGTGATATTATTTTAGAAAAATTGTTTCTCATATATGTCTCAAGTGCATAAGTTAAGTATTTCAATTTGAGACATATTTTACATAAATACACCTAATGTAACCATTTTTAAAGTAGGTAATGGATTTATTCATGTGTATTTAGTAAAACAATTTTTAAATTTGACTTCTTAGATATATCATTATTATTATGATAAAAAATAATTTCGGTTTGTTTATTTTACCTATATTCTTGAAAGGTTAAAGATGAAAAATCTTAAATAAAAATAGATGAATTGAAAAAAAAATTAAAATTAACTAAAATAGTGAATCATAAAATATTTTTAAATCAATACTATATAACATATACTATAAAGATAAAATCCAAATTACTGTAGTATATATATATATATATATATATATATATATATATATATATATATATATATATATATATATATATATATATATATATATATATATATATATATGGGGTTTGGAGCGTAGCCTACAAGTCAAAATAGTCAGACTCATAATTAATGTCTCCACATGTTTGCCTTCTGAATTTCGGGTGAAAGTAATTGCCGAAGGAATTAATTAAAAGCAGAGACTTCATACATTTAATTTACCTGCTATTTTTATAAATAAAATTTAAAATGATTATCCTCCTACTACTAGCTACTGATACTCTGTCTCCCTTTCAAAGGTATATTATAATTATAATCCTTAAATAAATTATTTACATAACTTTTCCCAAAATATTGTAATCTCGCAGGGATGGCTGAGAATTGAATCTTCATTTTGATTGGATATTGACTCCTCACCCCAAGAAAATAATAAAATAATAATAATAAAAGACCCATATAGACTAGCATGTAGATTGTAGCTTGAAATAATCTCAAAGTTATAAAAATAATGGGTCCAAATAGGGAAAGAAAAATAATACTCCAGTAGAAAGAAGGAATATTTCTTATATTTGCTTCTCAACAAATCCAATAAAGTTATAATATTATAATAAGAGGGGAAATGAGGCTATATTTAGATATAACATGAAGCTTTAGATGGATAAATGTACCTACATATATTGCCATTCCCTAGCTGCAATTATTCATCTTGACATATGATCCTTCCAAATTCCACCTCTGTCCAAAAATACATGGACTTTAATATTAATGCACGCTTTTTTAAGAAGATAAAAACTATATAAAATATTAACTTTTTTATTAATTTTTTTTAATAATTACAAACTTATTATCAATAAATTTGTAATTATTAAAAAAAATTAATAAAAAAGTTAATATTTTATATAGTTTTTAGCTCCTAAAAAACCGTGCATGAATAGTAAAAGTCTATGTATTTTTTGACGGAGGGAGTATTACGGAGTATTATCTTTTAAATAGATTTGATATTAAAAAAAGAAGTCAATTTTACACATAATTAACAGGCTATTTTGCATGGATATACCAAAACCTTGCCAACTTTGCAAAAATGACCCCGGCCTAAAAATTTTGCAAAGGAATGACATTATGTCATTCTTGCAAATTATTGGGCAAAGGTTAGAATGGGTTGCCGGCTACACATTGAAAAAGGAAGGAAAAAATTGGACAGGTGTCGATTGTATAGAGGGAGGGAGGTAATCATTTTGGCCCAAAAAAAAATAAAAAAAAAATGGCTGCAGAGTTACAGTGATGTATGTGAGAGAGGGAGGAGAGAGGGTGTGGAAGCATGGAATGACAAGCATTAAATGCTAGGAGAGAGGGTGTCACATTTTAACAAAAACAATTCCCGCCAAAACCACATGGAGGGAAAACACAGGGGGAATTTCAGAGGGAGTATAAAAGGAGATGGGGGAGCTCGCTAGGTGGACACAAAAAGTGCAAAACATCTGCTTCTTCTCTATGGCTGCCATTAACGTCTAGTTGGAAGGATAAAACCCAGAAATTCTGTTACTAGCCAGGCAAAAGGAATTCCTAGTCATCAACAGAATATATGTAGCCATAGACAGGGATACACGTGACATCTGCAAAATCCAGACCTCAACGAAAATGGGTAAGTACGGTTTATGTTTTGTATTCACATCTAGTAAATTTTCCCCATCCTTCCCTTACCTCTAACATATACTGAGAGGACCATCTTAACCTCATAATTTCGCAGAGGAGAAAGGGGTGGTATTACTTACTCTCGTTTGCAATGGTCGATGAGAGCATCTCGAAGGAGGATGGGTGTATCAAGGTCAAAACGCCCACAAAATAATGCTCATAGAGGTGACCATGTCGTTTGGGTCCGTCAAGAGTAAGATAATGGAGAAGCTCGCGTTTGACCCAAGGTGCTCTGAGTTAGAGTTGAAGTATCTACTCGATACGAAGATGGAGGGATGTTATCCGATTCAAGTGGATGATGAAAGTGATTGGGATGCTTTCAAGTACTGCAAGTCAAGGGGTGGCGATGGCACATGGCCCCTTCCTTTGTACACATCGGTGAACGAAGGTCACAACCAACATGGAAGTCTGTCCATGTGTGGGAACATGGAACAACGTAGCAAATCACCAGGCGGAGACAACAGAACACTCGTGGTGGAAGAGGGTGGTTTGGTTGATATGACAGTCGATGGGTCCAACTCGCATCTTCTTCTGAATTCGGATAACGGCTCGGATAGCACCATTGATGGAAAGGAAAATACTTCATCTGGCAAGGAAAACCACACTGATGGCAAGGTCATCCAGACAGCTAGGGCAGAACCAACAACCGCCACGGAGGAGACGAGAGGTAAACTGCTGGACGTGGACCGGGGGAAACAAATCGTATGTCTGAGTAGTGATGAGGAGGATAATATAAATGTGGGAGGGCATAAATGGAGTGTTATTTCCGTCAACTTGGCGAGCTCGCCGGAGGAGGAGTATGGAAACATCGGAGTACTAAAATTG
This sequence comes from Persicaria tinctoria, assembly GCA_037127255.1. Classification (NCBI taxonomy): domain Eukaryota; kingdom Viridiplantae; phylum Streptophyta; class Magnoliopsida; order Caryophyllales; family Polygonaceae; genus Persicaria; species Persicaria tinctoria. The sequence goes on along the minus strand of JBANSL010000019.1, from coordinate 38,166,561 downwards.
GAGTCGATAGAGGAAACTTCATCAGTGGGTTGTATATCATCCGATGATGAGATGTACGAGGCCGAACGGTGGGTTTCGAGGAGGAAATCCCCGGGGATGTCGACCGAGGATGTTGAGAAGATGTTGGACAAAGCTTTTCCGAAAGGAGGGGACCCTCGACGACAGAACACTGACCTTCATGAGGGTTTGTTGTTGAAGTCCAAGGAGGAAGTGCAAAACCGGGTAAGGTGGTCTGTGTTGGATGGCTGTTTTGACACACATGTGAAGAGGTCGTCGCCGGAAGTGTACTTCGTGGTGTGCATCGATCCCGAGTGCAAGTGGATGTGTCGTGCGTCAACATACCTGAAAACTAGTGTGTGGAAAGTGAGGAACTATTTTTTATACCTAGCTAGTCAATACATTTACCCAGCCTTTGACAAGGCACGTATAATACAGATGTATATTTGCCAAATGCCCGTAGGTCATCTCCATTGACGGTTCCTTTCTGAAAGGCAAGTTTAAGGGGACCTTGCTCTTTGCCACTGCACAGGATGCCGATCACAAAATATACCCAGTTGCGTTTGCGGTTGTGGATGGCGAGAATGACGCTTCTTGGGCATTCTTTATCCGACAAATGCTTCGAGTCGTCCCGGTCACCACAGACTTGATGTGGGTCTCCGATCGGCATGTGAGCATCGTCAAGGGCATACGTGACAACTACACCTTTGCCAAGCAGGGCTTCTGCACATATCACCTCTTCCAGAATGCGAAGCACCACCACAAGTGTGGCTCCTTGCAGTAGTTGTACTTCGACATGACCAACGCATACACCATAGCCGAGTTCAACCAACTGTTCGCAGACTTCTCCTCCCATAGCCCCGCAGCCGGACAGTATCTTCGTGAAGCAGGATTCCGCAACTGGGCAAGGGCTCACTACTTGGCTAACCGTTATAACATAACCACAACGAACAATGCCGAATGCCTGAACAACGTCTTCAAAGAGCCTCGGGATATGCCGATTGTAGAGCTATTTGATTGCATCATCGAGAAGGTGCAAGAGTGGTTTGAGACACGGAGGAAGGCAAGTGGCACGGCCAGGAAGGTGGTAAGTGATTGGGTTGCGAAGTCCATCATTTCTAGCTACCATGCATCCATATGCATGGTTGCGAGGCCCCTCAGCGATCACGAGTTCCAGGTCATAAAGGGAACCTCGAAGTGGCTGGTGAACCTCAGCGCCCGCTCATGCACATGTCGACACTTCAACATAGATCAGTACCCCTGGTCTCATGCCGTAGCCGCGGCGAAGGCTCGAGGCCTCGATGTGTACTCCCTAGTGAATGATTACTATAGGGTGGAGGCGTGGCACGCGACCTACCACGGAGTGGTGTACTCCGTCCCCCCCATGGACACCTGGGATCCGCCCGAACGTATTTCGCAGATCCGTTTACTACCTCCAGCTGTGAAGAGAAGGCCTGGGAGACCGAAGACCAGCAGGTACCCATCGCGTGGGGAGTTCGTTCGCCGGAAGCGTCGGAGGACATAAGTATTGGGTGTTGGTTTTGTTGACGCATGTAGTCTTTTGGTAGAATGCGTGTCAAATAGGGGGAACTCGGGCTTTTCTATAACTTGTCGTTGGGTTTAACAGATGTTTTGGGTTTTGGAATATTTAGCCAGGCTTCTACATTTCCTATCCACTGATAGTATTTTCCTAGCCAGTGTTATGTAATTACCTAGCCATTATCTTCTTATCCCTGACTACATTTTATATTGATCTTAAAAGGTGAAAACATCAAACTCTGGGAGACAACAAATACCTTCTATCTTAAACAAACCTTTTGGGTTACAACAATGTTGGCGAAGTCACCAAAACCAAACACATGTAGTAACCATCAAATGTTTCCAAGGGTTCAAAAGGGTGCAACTGTTATATAGTCAACCAATAACGACGACAACACCAAAAGCTATCCATAATGAACAACAACATTAAGTCCTACAAGACACAGAAGTACTTTGCCTACGTTAACTACGGTGTTACATTTTGTGACATAACCAGACCCATCAAGTCTCCGCAGCCTCCAAAATAGTAGCAGTTGGGCTGGAAGGAGGAACGGGACACCTCACGACGATTTTAGCAACAAGTGCGTACCTGTACGCGGTTATGACGACGTCGTCGGTATCTCGGGACAGGTCCGTCACGCCTTCAGCAAGAAACTCCATGAACCGCAGGGCGTAAGCACCACAGTCTCCGCTGTGTACATATCCCAAAAGAAATAAGACGACTATGCTTATGCGGAACTGAATTGACAAAATAAACTACAAGGAAGGGCTTACGCTTGGCCCTGTTGGGGTACGTCTGGCATTCGGCTCAGCTTCATGGGTGTCGTGCCCTTGTCGGCAAAGCGAAGTGAGAGCTGTGGGTGAGCGGCAATCATGTGGGGCAGGAAGTCAACAACAAACCGCATCTCCTTTGCAAGATTGCGATCGCGGACGAAGCTGACATCGCTATCGTATAACTTGACAGTCCACTCGTCGAGACATACTTCCATTGCCACCCAGTGCTTCTTGCGGAGGTTGACAAGGGCGAGAATATACTTTGCCTCAGCCCAGCTCTTCCCCATGAACGCTAGGGCCGACCCATCGAGGTAGGCTAGTATCTTCTTCCCGGCAGTGTACCCGGTTGTAGCTGTCGTGTGAGTCGCCCACTCCGTCTCCAACACAATTGGCCAGAAGCTATCCATAACGACAAACTCTTTGTACTTCGGTTCATCTCCATGCACTTTCTCCCGTTGGAAACACAACAGTTGGTCCATGTACTGGTAGGCAACGCAACGGTGTGAGAATGTTAGTATCAGCTGTGCATATACGATGACACGATTAACTCATAAGGTACAGTGCACATACCTCAGTAGACATCCAGAACGTCGGAGTCCTGACAATCTCATAGAAACCCTGTGTGATTGTCGTCCCAAGATGTGATGCGGTTAGTGTGGGCCCTCCCCTGTGGACGTATTCGTTATTCTCCAACAATTAAAGGAAAAGGTGCATAGAGACCAATATAACAACGCACCTCGACAACCACCCGTCGACGGCGTCCACATCCTCCTGCGTGATTAGACCCTCAACCACAGCAGCTTCTGACGGATGTACCTGAGTGAGCTTGAACTTGACAACACGGGCTCTCTTTTTGACGGCGGTGACGACCTGGTCATCTACGTCTGCATCTTCCTGCTTTGTCCGTTTCTGCCTCCCCTTCCCCTTCTACTCAGGAGCTGCAGGTGTAGGATGGCCCTCCTGCGTCACAGTGGGATCGTTTCGGGTGTCATTTTCTTCAGTTGTCGCAGCTGGCTCCGACTTCTTTGCCTCAATCTCCTGCTGCTTTTTTCCGCGTTTAAGCCTCTCTCTAGGCTTCGGCTTTGCAGGGGAATGTGTAGGGGAAGACTCCCGAGTGACATGCGCCTGAATCGTGCCAAGTTCTTGAGTTGTGGGAGCAGGATCGGCGTTGTCGGTGCCAAGTTCTTGAGTTGTGCGTTTAGGGCTCCCCGTCACCTTCTCCGCAGCCACTGCAGGGGGCTCCTGTTGGGTTACAACCTCCTCTTGTGTGACAACGCCCTGTGTTGTGGCAGATGGATCGGGGTTTTCTGTCCCATTATCCTCCTCATTGTCCTTGTCAACCTCCATGAAGTCAGTCTCCTGCCAAGTTCGCAGGTTAACTAGCCATTAAGTTACTAATCATAGCCAATTTCACATGTTTGACTAAGGGGTGAATACGGCCTCACGGCATGACTAACCTCTTGCTTTGTATCTGACTCTGGTCCGGCATTTTTTACATCCTTGACGTGGCTCTTGATTTCTTCCACTGCTCTCTCGAGGCTCGACAACCGCGTAAGTACCTCTCGGAGCATCGTGATAATCGTTGCATCCTCAGGGGCTCCATGGCTGGGGGAAGGTGTTGTTTCTTGTTCCTGAATGCCGAGAGGTGGGAATGATTCCTCGTACGACTTCGCCACGTTGTCAAAAAAGGCATCGGGTTCTTCGTGGGGGTACCCAGCACCCAGATAACTATCCCACTCAGCCGCTTTAGGCATAAGGGTCGTCCGAGCATCGTCACACTTGATCCCATCCTCATTCTCTATGTCCAGCATCGTCTTCACCCTCTCATAGGGGAGGTGCGCCTCCGTTATGCTCCACCGAACGCATCGGGGAAAGATAACCCCCTGACTCCTGTTGGCAAAGTGGTTGCCCACACCCGGCACCGCTTCATAGATCCAAATCTACACGGGCAGAATAATAGTATTTTACTAGCCAGTTTAGAAAAAATCTTGGCCATACTCAGAATTAGCCCAGCCATACAGACAACAAATCTAGCCAAGTATTGAATAGCATTAAGTTTGAACTTGTACCTGGAACGCTAATGGGAATCCATTGAGCGAGTACCCGTACCTCTCATTCCCACCTTTCACTCCCTGCTCCACCTTCTTGACCAGTGCCCCATCAAGACTCTCGTGTGTGGCTTCATAACATACCTTACCCCACGAGTAGTCAAAGAATCGGTCGAGGTCTTGAACGAGGGCGACCACCCACCCTTTCACTCCCCTGCCCACGTCCCCCGGCAACAGGATGCACTCTACAATGATGAGGAGTGCAAGCTTCAACCTCTTCCGCTCACTTCTCTCTTTCGCCTTTGCGACCTCCCACATGACAGGAAGGTCGGACACCTTGACCCTTTCCCTTCCAAAGAAGCTCCGGATTGCGCCTTTGTGATCTTCCGCCTCAAATGCCCGATTCCTTGCACCACATTTGAGGCTTGTGACTAGGCAAAATTCCTTGATGGAGAACCGGAGGATTCGCCCCTGGATCTCATACCATGTCTCACATTTCTTGAGGGTCTTGAGTTGCCTTTCCAGGAAGTAATGGATAAGGGCTGAGCAGTAGGGCACATTGGCGCCGATCTTTACAATGTCGCCGAGCCTGCTATCCTTCAGCATCTGCCAATCAGCTGCAGATAGCCCATCATCCATGCCCGTCAGTACACCCATCTTGGAGAACTGGTTGGACCTCCCTCTAAAATACGTCGACAGAGGAAGGGCAAGAGTCGCCTGCACAAATATAATAAGAGAGTACCGATGTTCACATCACATACACAAAAAAATTAACGCCCCTAATCTACTGGCTCATAAGATATTACAGCTTATACCTTCTTGCTCGAAGGGGTCGACACCTTTTTTCCTTTGCCTTTTGCCATTGTCCTTAATCTGTCATTTAGATAACACCCATTTCAGCAATAATCCTAGCCAGTACTTACAAATGAATAGCCTGTCAAAGTATTTTTCCTGCCAGACGTTTTAACATTTTGCATTTGACAACACCACACAATTGCTTGGAAAAACCATCAACACCACAAAACGAGAGTTACGAATTTCAAACACCACAAAATAGACAACACCACAAAATGCCTACAATATGAGACAGAAAGCTCAAAATATTACACATAAAAAAACAGGAAGCATCAGTCAACATGTCTGCAACACACCATCAAAATTGATGCCATCTTAACTTTTGTCAAATACATGTAATTCTTAAGACAAGATAAGTGCATATTTTTTGACCAATCTGCAATCCTCACAAAAACATTAAAATCTACTCCAAAGGGTCAACAAGGCACTTATACACTTTAACCAACAAGCAGAGAATAAGGCCTAAGAAAATAATAAGAGAGCTTCAAACAAATAAACATTCAAACAGTGGTCACAAAGCGATATCAAGTTGGACCAGGACATTGGCCAAGTAATTACGGTCTGAAATAGGTCTCAAAACAAGTTTACTAGTCTTGTTTTTATGACACAATGTAATGAAAATTGAATTATAGCTTCTTTAACTATATAACAATCTCAGCCTCTTCCCTGAATTCCCCAAATCAAACCCTACCCAGATTTTCCTATACCTAGCCATTCAATCGTTTCCCCTATCCACAAGCAGGACCCCGCTCGCCATTGACGAGTTTTCCCATCCCCAACTTCATTGTTTGATTGGGGTTGTCTAACCTCTTCTACCAATTTTCGACCTTCAATTTCATCCTTAACACCCCTATCCCCAAAACGCCGACCACATTTCCAGTTAGGGTTTCCCATTGCCATTTTTCGAACCCCAATCCCCCAATTCTTCCAACCGGCCCTAAATTGATTTTACATGCTTTGAATCCCCCGAACTACCATTAAAGGAGAAAGCTTCGAGATATATTACGGAGGTTTACCTCTCTTCAATGGCGGAATCGACACCAGGGGTTGTCTTTTTCCAATCTCGGGTCGTCCCTCGCTCTGGTTTCCGGCGTCACAGTAAGCGCCTCACCTCTCTCTCTCTCTCTCTCTCTCTCTCTCTCTCTCTCTCTCTCTCTCTCTTCCGGCGTCGTCCTCAGTTCCGGCGTCACAGCAAGCAGTTCCACCTCTCTCTCTCTCTCTCTCTCTCTCTCTCTCTCTCTCTCTCTCTCTCTCTCTCTCTCTCTCTCTCTTTTCCCTCCAATGGCGGTTTCCCCTTCGAATTTCTACGGTTTCTTGAAGGTATGATTGTGACTGAAGACGTTGATGTGAGGTTTGCTTTCTTCACTTTTCTCTTTCCATTTTTCAACCGTCTTTCTTACCCGCTGCAACAGGTTTGGGTTACCGGTTACATTTGCAATTAGTTGGGTCAAATTGACATTTTTGCTATTTGGGCCGGGAGGGGGGGTTATTTTTGCAATGGCCCGATCAAAGTGGTATATCCACTACCATTTACTCTAATTAACAATTAATAATAAGAGGAATAATCCATTAATATCACATCTATTTAATTAACAACAGGATCGAATAATCCATTAATATCAAATCTATTTAAAATATATGACCCTAATTTTTTTTTATTAGCAAAAAATACAGACGAGGGAGTTCTAATCGACGCCATCCTTTCGGATGAGGTATAAAAGAGCAAAATTGTAGATATCGACACCCCAGACAGAGTGACAAATGTGTGCAACCTTATCAGCTACTCTGTTGTCTAACTGGGGTGCTTGAAAGAAACTTCTCTCAAAGTCGATAAAAAAAATTTAACATCAGGCATGATCAGTTCAATTTTCCAAGGGTATTTAGATGTATATTAAAGTGGTTTATAATTATACTAGAATCACATTGAATGTGAATTTTGTGATTTATAATTATACTAAAATCACATTAAATGTGAATTTTGTCGATACATAGTTGTAGAACATATTGGACCCCATATTAATAGCAAGAGCTTTCGGAGGTATGACCCTAATTTTCATATACTCGTAGTAATTTTGAAGGACCATATCTCCATCACTAAAAAAAATGATTACAAAAAAAAAATATCACTACAAATTTTGAAATATATATATATATATATATATATATATATATATATATATATATATATATATATATATATATATATATATATATATATATATATATATATATATATATATATATATTATTCAGGTAAGTCTTCGGCTCCTCATCGACTTGAGAAGGTAAACCGCGGGATGTGCCTCAGCAATAGTCCAACAACCCCCTTTTATACCATTTGGCTCCAGAAGGCCCACACCACAAGAGAAACATATTGTAGCACAATAATGCTCCTCCTGAAAATCGAACCTCCACACAAAACTTTCAGACCTAACGTAGGGTCAACTACACACCGCATAGTTTTCAAGATAGAGTGATGAAATGAAGCATCTACCTTAATTTGAGGCAACTAAGAATTCGATTGCATTTACATAGGATTCCCATAACATTTACACAATAGCCTCCATTAAATTAACATACCAATTTGGATCAATGCATGCATATACTATGGTTCACAAATTGCAGATTATATTCATTAAAAAATTTAAACGGATTTTTTCTAACATATCTCCTCAGGATATGGATTAAATTAACATACCAATTTGGATTATTATTTTTTTCACTAAACTTACCAGTTTAATCAATTTTTAAATATTTTATCTAGGATTCACCCACTTTTATTTAATTAAAATATACTCTATACAGAGACGGATCCAAGGGTGAGCTGGTGTGTGCTGCATCCACCCCATTTTACTAGTGATATGGAGTATATAATATAGGAATGTATGTAGACATGTTGTTTTATTGGCACAATTGTTTGACCGCTCTTTATTTACAAATTTAAGGTAGAGAGTTAAGACATGCTAAAATTGGTGTGGGTTTGAATCACAAACTTCCCCATCTGCCACTTTTTCATTCTTTATTTTTTTCTATACCTTATGGGTTGACAATCATCTTATTCAACTTATAATTTGCAGGCATAAGACTCATGGTTGCAGTCGGCGTAGAGTTGGCCCTATCTCCTTGCTTATCTGTCACTTTTTCATTCTTTATTGGGTAAATTGAGAAAAATAGCATGAATTTTAGGGGTAGTTGCATTTAATGGCATGTACTTTCAAAATTTTAAAAATAATCACCAACTTTGGTCCTGGTTGCGATAAGTGGCACATCTATTGTTTTTTTTTTTTTTGAAATATCACCTCTTATTAACATTATTTGTAGGAAAAAAAAAATCATACAATTTTCAATTTTTCAAAAAAATGCCCATATTTCATTTTAAAAAATAATCCATTTTCATTTTTTATTTTAAAAAATATAATTTATTTTATAAAACACTACTTTTTCCCTTTTTTCTTAAGAGAATACACTCATTATTTACACCTGGTTAAAAAAAAGAACTAATTTTATTTTCTCCATAAACTCAGTTTTGTTCAAAAAATTAAATAATAAGTAATGTCTTTAAAATGAAAAATGAGTGTCTTAAAAAGATACCAATTAATATCTCAATTATATTTTTAAAAATATTGATTTTTTTGAAAAATTGAAATTGAGTTTATAAACATGAAAATTGTTTTTTTTTATTAAAAAGAAGAAAATTGTGAGTGAGTTCAAAAAAATAATGGAAAAATGTGATTTTTTTTGTAAATAAAATGTTAATGAGGGGTGTACTTTTGGTTGTGCTACTAACCACAACCACCCTTCAAAATTGGTGATTATTATAGAATTTTTGAAAGTTGGTGCCACCTAACGCAACCACCCTTAAAATTCGTGTTATTTTTTACAATTTGCCCTTCTTTATTTTTTTCTCTACCTCATGGCTTGACATTCATCTTCTTCTTTATGGTCATTGTTGACCGTCATCATATATTTCAAATTGATCACCCAGACACAACCTTTTATATTCCAAATGTATTCTTTTTTCATTTTTTTTCTTACATAAAAAAAACACATCTATAATTTTAAGTCAATAGATATAACGATAGACAAGGAAAAAATAAAATTATATTTAAATCCAGCCAAATCATGATTTCAATCCTGGTTCTGTGCTTGACTCCGCGCTTAACTTAGCTTATTCCTTAAAAATATAGGTTAAGATCAATTGAAATTTAAAAAGAGGTACGGGGAGTAAATTAATCCCATGCTTTATTTTTGTCAACCATACACTTTTCCTAATTTTTTTTAGACCCACTTTTCCTAATTCCAATTAGGGTTAATTTGTAAATTCCTCTTGTATACATATATCCTTGATTTGTATGATGATTGAAAATCTTTAACTTGTAAATACCCTTTTTACACCAAAAAAAAATCTACAGAAAACCACATGCAAATTAAAAGAAATCTTGTCAATAAAAGATCACACATTCCCTCAAAATTCATAGTGAGTCATTAACTTTCGGGGTTTGCTTCAACGGGTTTCATCATCCATAATCATTTAGAAGCATCAGTTGCCGCTAGAGGTGCTCAACTTGGTGCAGGAAATGCCCTGGTGTCGGAAGCAATGATACTTAAACTCGGCTTACAAAAAGGGATAGAGTTGGAGCATGCATCCACGTATGTCTTATGATCGAGAGTGACAATTCGGTGGTGATCAACGCCCTCAAAGACAGTAGATCATGCTCTCGGGAGATTGAAATCCTCATCACCGACATCCTCCATTTCCTCCAGAAGTTTGGGGGTGATAAGTGTTTCCTATGTCTTTCGAGAGATCAATCAATATGCGGACCGCATTGCTCCCCTTTTGCAGGCTGATGGCTTAGCGTCGCCACTCCAAGACATGAATATACACATCTGCATCCAGAAGGATGTCATTGGTTGGTGGTCTAATAGGGCCTAACCACCTCCAAATCATTACTTGTACGTATAAAAATACATAGTTAGCCATTAACTAAAAGGTAGTTTTTCGTTGCCAACAACTGGAGGGCAGTCTGAGGGGTCTTATTCGATAAAAAAGTGCCCTTGAAATTAAAAAGTAAATTCTATAAGGTTGTGGGGAGGCTTGCTATGCTGTATGGAGCATAGTGTTGTGCGCCTACAAAGATTCAGGAACAGAGCCTCATAGTAGCTGAGATGAGGACGCTCATATGGATGTGCAGGCACACCCGCTTGGATAGAATAAGAAACGAAATAATTTGTGGGAAAGTAGGAGTTTGTTGTATAAAGGATAAGTTGATGGAATCTAGGCTCAGATGGTTTGGGCATGTGCGTAGAAGGGTGTCGGATGCTCTAGTACGCAGATGTGATCTTCTTTCGATAAAGCGTTTGCGGCGTAGCAGAGGTCGACCAAAGAAGTTCTAGAGTGAGGTCATCAGGTGTGATCTTACTTTATTACACATACCCTAGGGTTTAACGAGGGATCGCAAACAGTGGAGAGAGGCTATCAGGGTCAACGAGGGCTAGACCGATCCTTCTGAGATATAATATTCTTTTTATGAGCTCTACTTCTCTATTTCTATTTCTTCTAATGGTGTTTCATGTATTGTCTGGTTTAGACACTTTCACGGGTACGGGTCATTCAGAAACTCTCTCTAGACCCAGTCGGAAAAAGAGAGCGTACAATAGGACCTTTCAGACCCTGCTATAAGCGGGATATATTGGGCTTATTTTTGTTGTTGTAGTTTTTCGTTGCCCAAAAAAAAAACTAACTAAGAGAGAGTTTTACCAATTATTTTGTTTGGTTAACCGATAGTTCTATAAAAACGATCGAGGAATTTAACAAGTGATGTTCTATAATTTACTTTTGTATCAATTTTGTTTGGAATAATAAAATTTGTATATATGGAAAAAAAAATTGACTTTTTTTACTTTGCATCAATTTAACACGTACGTACACTCGTGATTTACACCATAAGTTAGCTTGAATCCCTAACTTTTTTTATTAGGTAATGATTCGGGTGAGAAAAAACTTTACCCGAAAGCATCTTATCGGATGAGGCTAAGTAGACCTGAATTATTATAGTATAAGTTTATCCCTTTGATCAGAGTAGAAAAGGTGTGCAATCTTGTCTGCCACTCGATTACCAATGCGGGAAATGTGTGAAACACTAATGTTTCTCATGTCTAGAAGAAGAGTTTGGATGACTGCTATTACAAGTTATATTTCTCAAGGGCAATTGGTGCGTATTTGGAGAACATCTGTAATTATCTTAGAATCCCCTTCGATGATTAAGTCATTTATTTTTATTTATATGGCCTTTTCTACGCCATGCCTTAAAGCAAGGGCTTCCGCCATAAGCGGCGTATGTCCTCCAATTGATTTCCCACCCATACAAATGGGGTTGCCTTCTCAATCACGAATAATAAATCTTGTTGAACTTCTAGTAGCCGAAAAGGATGAACCGTCAAAATTAAGTTTTTAGTTGCCATTAGGGAGTTTCTTTCAATGTTGGGTCTTTTTCTTCCTATCGTTTTTACCTTGTTCAATTTTCTTTTTATACAAAGTGATTCTACCATCTTCTTTTAAATTCAATTTGCTAGCTCTTTTTCAATTTTTGACATTTTATGCAATGAGTTTTTTAATACCGTCGGCAGACAGAATGTTTGCGTTTCTGAAGATAGCTTGATTCCTGATAAGTCATATTGTCCACCATCGAAACGTTATGCTTTGTTTATTTTCCTTTGAGAGGTTAGTGTCAAGTAGATGAATAATCTGATCCATATCTCTTGTTTCTGAAAGAAGGGTGTTGATTATTTGAGAAATATTTTGGGGGAATTGTGGTTGGAAATCATTATATGGACATTTTAGGAACAGATGGATATCATCTTCCGAGAAGTGATTACTAAATATGCAGGTAAAGGGGACAGTTATGCCCTTCTGGGATGATCACGGCGTTGTCACATATAAAAGGCATCAATTTTTCAAATCCAAGTATAGTAATTAGTTGTTGTGTGTGATGGAGTTGTGATTAGATTATAGGCAGTAGACGTTGTGAACCATCCCTTTTTTTTTTATCAGGCCACCAATAGAGTCTATCTTCGAAGGTGTTGACAGGCAAAGCGATCTTGATAGTGTCCCTAACAATTGGTTAAGGGAGAACAGAGTCAAGCTTCGCCCGCCACCATTGTCCACCCATAATATATCCACTTTTCATTTATATTTCTAACACTTTGGATATCTATACTTTCTTTCGATAAGGGGTTTTATTGTTATCAAGTCGTCTTTCCAAAAGTTAATAGATTTTCCATTGCCCACATAGGCACATACCATATAAGGCCAGATTTGAATTTTGTTATCAAGGTGCATAGCTTTGACCATTGTCGAGATGCATTTCCCTTTTTCTTATAGTTGAGGATGTGATCGTTCTTTAGATATTTGTATTGTATAATTCGTACCCAATTGTTTTCTAGTTCTAGCCCGAATCCTTAGCTACCTTCAAATGCAAAATAAATTCAAAAACTAAAACAAAAATGGTACCAATGAAATACTAGCATTTACTCCAATTCAAAGGGATTTGTTCAAATTGCTATTAGTTGCTAAAACTTGGTGACATTTTAATTTTACCATTGTCCATGTTTCTCCCAACTGCACTAAGTGGTAAGGTGACCACGTACTAATTGGTTGCCCTGCAATCTCCCATGTGATTCCACTGACTTGAATTTGTAGCGTTAGATTGAAGATGGGAAATTCAATGTTAATATCATAAATTTACTATCGTGGGCCCACTCAACTTCCCCAAGTTTCATCTATTTGCATCGATCATAAACACTGTACTAACATTTATGTGCCTTAGCTTGTACATCGAAACATAACAAAGGGCAACGTTTTCATATCAGTATCTCATTAACACATTGGTACGAATGGAAGTCTTACTCGTACTTACATTGGTACAAGTCTTACTCGTACACAGAGGCAAAGTTAAGGGGCGTGGGGTGGCTTGAGCTTCCCTTTTTAACTCGGAAGGGGAGCAATTTTATTACTCCGTTTGTTTTGTAATTTTTTTTTTTTACTAATTTTAGGACTTGTAATTTTTTTTTTTTGCTAATTTTAGGACTAATATAGTAGTATAAAATAAGTAATAAGACATAAAACTTGCTTAATTTAGTCGTGTTTGGTATTTAGGACATGAGGTTACAAATTCAAACCCAGACTCCAATTTTTTTTTTTTTTGGTTTTTCTTAGGTTTTTTTAACTAAAAATGACAATTTAAATCAAGAATTCAATGATTTTGTAGAGTAGTAGAAATGTTATAGTCAGGGGGTATTTTGGTAATTTGAATGGCTTAAAATTGTTGTTAGAAGGTAGTTATAGCTCCCCTCCGTTGCTTGTCGGTATAAATAAGGAGCTCGTCCTCGTGTAACAAACTGAGTTTTGGTTGAGAGATTTTTCTCCCAAATTCAAGAATGTTTTGCTTTCTTCATTATTGATCATTTCTTTTGCTTCAAATGGTATCAGAGTGCATTGAATCTCGTTGAGATTCGTCGTGGTTTCGATCCTCTGTTTGTTGTTCTTCTGTGTTGTTTCTGTTTGTGTTGCTTCTACAATGGCCAGGAGAGGCGCTGGTTCTTCTCCGCTTCATCATGGTGTTGGATCAGGTGTCGGCGCTAGCAATGGCACCGGAAGAGGGACATTTGTCATTGTAACACTTCCTGCATCTGGATCTGGCATTGGTGGCCTTGGAACGAGTCGTGGTGTCTCAGGAGGTGTTTTAACATGGGTAGGGCTTGAAACACTTATAAATCACTCCCAACATCCTTATTATATTCGATGTGGACGGGGGTGTTACACATTTGGTATTTTATAATTAAATAATAATAATAATAATTTTTCTTATAAATTTAATATATTTTCTTCATATATATTTTTTAAAAGTATTCCTTATAAAAAAAATAGACAAAATATTTATACAAAATTGTGCCATCCCGAAAACTATTATGGATCCACCCCTAATCATAATAGAATTAACCAATCATAGTTTTTTGAAATAAAGTTTCTAACCATTTTTCCCCCAATTTTCTAGATATGGTATGGGTATATTTTTGGAAGATTTTTTCTAATAAATTTTCTATTGAATATTTTCCCCAATTTTCTAAATATGGATATATTTTTGAAAGCTTGTAATCACAACTTTTTCTAATAAATTTTCTATCCAATTTTTTTTTACAAAATATTTGTGTTAAACTAAAAATCGATCAATTTTGTATCCAAATTATCTATATAACTAAAAAAATCGATCAATTTTTTTTTACAAATACTTGTGTTAAATTTAAAAAAAAAACGATCAGGATAATAGAGATTTCTTACCTCTCATTAATCAAACCCCCCAATTTATTTTCTACCCTCCACAATGGTCGGGTTCCCCAATAAACTTATCGCATCACTTTTTTCCATACCCTACTATATTTTCTCTATAATTTCGAGTGTTAAAATAATTGGACTGATTTAAAAAACATAATGAAAAGCTGGAAATTTAACTAAAATGAAAAAGCTAGAAGTTGAAAAAAAAATAATGAAAAGCTGAAAGTTTAAAAATAAAACTAGCATATAGCCCGTGTGCTACGCACGTGATTTTTAACATAGTAATGATGTATAAAACATAGTACTCGACTGAACTTCACCTTCGACTAATATGATACAAGAAGGAGCGACACATAAATTACTTTAACATAGTTTGATAAAGTAAAATAAATCAACCACAATGCACGCAAATAATAATCAACTGAGCCATAACATCTGCATGCATATGTCTTCAACATAAGTTTCTACAAACTATACGTTGTGAAAAACCTCTTTATATACTACATTAGTAGTAGAGGTTAAAAAGTTAGAATCTTGATCACATATTACAATCTTCAAACCTCTCCTAGGCGTCACCCGAGAGACCGCAACATATAACTGGCCATGACTGAACACCAGCCGAGGCAAATATAAACCAGCCTGTGACAGAGATTGCCCTTGACTTTAGTTGATTATCATACCATAACACACCAACAAAGGAAATTGCCTTCTTTCAAACTGTACAAGCATAGTTGGATCTGAAGAAGTCATAATCATGCGAGGAATAGGAACCTTTTCTCCCAAACTGGTTCCCGATATAACCTGACCAGTTCATCCATGATAATAAGTTGAATTCCGTGATAATAAGTTGAATTCTGTCGACATCATTAGAGTCTCGATAAGACGTTGTCCAAAGAACGGTAATCCTTCCCCTAATTGTCCAAATTTTCGTTGTGGATCCATCTAAGGTGTTGATGGTATCTATGGGTGGTGCCATTTGAAACCTGTAGCACGTAACCAAATAACGAAGTCAAATTAACAACACAAACATCGAAATGTTTTCACTCGAAACACATCATGTTTGCTGAAAAACTAAGTAAACGTACCTGCGCACTCTGGGATGGATGTTCGGAAATCGATTGAGCATCAACTGAAAAATATAAGTTCAAGAAGTCACACAGTTGAACAATGATTCCAAAAAAAAAAGGTAGAAGGATACCTTCAACAGATGTAGAAATGACTAGGAAAAATAGCATACCTTGTTTGTGGTTTTTGTTCCTCGGATTGGAAGCCTCGTCATGAGCTTAGTAGGCGAGTGGGGGGAGTGTGATAACTAAGTAACTTCCATACTAATAAAGAAAAATGAAGGTAACTTCCAGGTTTTATGTGTGTATAAGAAAAAGTGGGGGAGTGGAGGAGTGAGATAACTAAGTAATTTCCATACTAATAAAAAAAACTAAGATAACTTCCATGTCTATACTAAAAAAGAACGTGGGTAGATATGTTTAATGAAGGTAAAAAAGAAAAAAAAAGAAAAAAAAACAAACTACTAAATCCCCTAGCAGGATAAATAACTACCGAATTCAATCAGTGGGAAGTACATGAAGTTAGTGGGAAAAATTATTTTTACGGTTAAATTGCTAATATTGCTAATATATATGAAAAGGTTAAAAAGAAAGAAAAAAAACTTATGAATGTGGGTAGATAGTTGTTTTTGAGAGGTAAACGTGGGTAGATACTATAGATATGCCTTACTAACAAATTAAGTCTCTATATCTTTGAAATTAATTTTAAATTCCAACTTAAAATTATTTTGAAACGTGGGTAGATGTTTTTATTTTTATTTCACATATATAGAATTTTCCACCACCCGTAATGTGTGCTGTTAAAAACACAACCATGAATATGGTACCAAGTTCACAAATACATAGGGTACCTAATTTGCATCAAACAAAAGATGGATAAATATTGGAATCAAGTAACACAAACATTACAAAACTAAACGGTAACACAAAATCAAGTAATATATATTACTGATCACCGGCAACAAACATTCACGCGTATTTACAACCTAAACCTAGTTTGTACAATATTTCAATTATTCAACAACTCAAGGAGCATCGTTGGTAGCCATCGGCAACTTAAACCGACACATTGGGCAAGAGTGTTGAGCCTGGAGCCACTGGCGGATGCAAACGTCATGGAAAAGGTGCTCACATGGCATTGGAGTGAGCATGGTTGTGTGATCCACCTCTTCCATACATATAGTGCACTGACCAGCTGCTTCCGAAAACAATCCCACGGGGAGTGAATTGACCGCTTCCATTGACGCATGTTGTGGTATAGGCACATATCCCATTAGCAATTCCCTACGTTATTTCATACATGTAAAATATTGAGTGAATATGGATAAGTAAAATATCATTAATATAAAGAAACAACTAATGCATAGTCATACCAATCTGGAGGTAATTCGAATTCATCAATGTCAATATCATAGAAAGCATTGACATCAGGCAATGGGTCAATGTCAATAGGCAACACGCAAGCGGATGACCAGAATGATCTACCGAATGCACACTAAATGTGTCAACAACAATTGTAATATTCGGCACCAAACCACGTTGAATATCAAACCCTGATGTAAAAATGCACTCATTTATGTAATCACTTATGTGATCGATTGCATACAGAGTTTGAAGACACTCGGGAACATTGCAGACATTTAACATAGCTTAAATCACTTGCCTACTCACGACATTCCTATCTCAGGGAAATGAATCTTGATAGACCAATGCAAATCCATCTTGTTCGAGGAAATTGTAATGAGAAATAGAAAGAACACTGGACTCCCCAATTTGGGGGTAAGAAGCAAATGCTTCAATAAGAAAAACTCCGCAACAAAAATGATACCCATTAAAAAACATACTTGGGAAGCATGTTTAAAGAGACGAAAGAGATAAAGAAGGGAAAGAAAGAGACGTAAGACAGAAAGGTGTGAACGTTCGTGGGGAAAGATATAAAGAGGAAGAGCAAGAGGCAGTGAACGTTTATAAGAATAGAGATAAACGGGAAGAGAGGAGCTACTTACCTAGGTTGAAAGTGAAAATAAGAATTGAGAAAAATCAGTGAGCAAATATATAGAGCAGTTATTGGAAGTTTTGTTTTTTGATGAAGGTATTGGTGAGTGATTTTTTTTTAATATCTGAATAAACGTGGTTGGAAATTAGTAACTACCTACTAATATTAAATTAAATGGATTTAAAAACACGGTTACAAAAAAAATATCTCAGCTGATTTTTAGGTACAAAATCAAGCGGTTGCAATCTTTTAATTTTAAATTAATTTAAATTAATTTGAAATTAATTTGAATTAATTTGAAATGATGTTGAAATTTTAAAAAACAAAATATCACAAAGGAATTATCCACAAATTAGGAATTAATTTCGATCAAGGTATTCCAAATCTAAATTATAAGAATGAACTTTGCAAATATTTCATTTCAATTGTTTTTCCCCCATATCACGTGAAACATATGAGAGTTGCTCTAATTTTTATTTCACACCTGTAGAATTTTCCACCACTCGTAATGTGTGCAGTAAAAAACACAACCATGAATATGGTACCAAGTTCACAAATACATAGGGTACTTAATTTGCATCAAATTGGAGTCACCTAAATTTCTTGTTTATGCAGAGAGAGCGAAATATGAAGAAAACCCTTTAAGATTCCATAAAGAGACTACAAAAGATGGAGAAATATTGGAATTTAAGATAACAATAACTAAGTTCAAGAAAACTTACTGTTTCCTGATCTTACACATCTAAATCCTCATCCAACAGACGTGGTTGTCTCGCAGAAGGTACTGGCTTCGAAGTTTCCCAAGTTTCCCATAGTTTTTCCATAGATTACCTACAAATCATCACTTAATCATTTACTTGTGGGATGAATGCAACTTCTGTTTGATAGAGCTTGTCCCACCCAACACTTTTAAACCGTGGGAAAGGTCGGGGACACACATAAATAAAGAAGAAAGTAACATTAAGTAATACGTACGATATAACTCCTGCATATAATAGATGTGAAAGCTGTAATAAACATTCAGATTTCTATTAAGAACCACTGAGAAAGAAAGAAAGATTATGAGAAAATGGACACAAAATGTGATAGCAAACACGGCTTTTACAATTCAAAATTGAATATGAAAGCATGACAGATTTGAGCTGGATTACGAGATATTTCAACATAAGTCCAATAACTTGCTTCATTTACAAAACTGGCAAAGGTGAAAATAGAATACATACTCCATAAACTTTCATTTGATTCACATAGGTTAGTGCTTCAATAAACTTTTGAGCAGCATTTATGGTTTCCCAAATTACAGATAAGCACTAGTGTGGAAAAAGAAAGAGACGTGAAAGCATAGATCCTTGGCTATTTTGATTTTTTTTTTAAAAAAAATTGTCCGAATAGAAACCTACAGAATTGCAAAAGAAGCACATTTCTGACACAGAAAGGAGATATCACTGAATCCATATCTTGATTTGATCTTTATACCTCTTCAATTTCTTAACTTCTTCTTCAGTCAGCCTCGAACTTCTCCTTCTGGTTCGCATTTTCTGTAACGTAAATCTAATCCCCAAATAATGGAAACCAATACAATAGGTAATTGTGTAAACGAAGGCATTCAAAATTAAAAATCCAGAAATAAAAAAACTCCACAAAGTCAAATCCAAAAATCAATACACGGACTATAAGAGAAGGAGAGAAACGAAATTGCAGCACTTACCTTGTTCCATATGCTATGGAAAAGGTCCAGGCTCTCTTGAACTTCATTTAGAATATGATCGATCTCGCCCTGCAACTTTATTCAGAACGCGAGGGTGAGTGTTAAGATGTACCATAAAAAAACATAATTAAATATCACAATATAAATAAACATAATCAAGGTGGGTAAAAGAAACATTGGACAAAAGGCACATGGAAATTGAACGTGTTTATAGACATTGATCTCTCGTCCCAACAAGTACTAAAACTTGAGATTTCTATTTATTAAAAAAAAGTGCATTTGGACCCTTGCATTACCATACGGGAGCATGTTGGATTAATGGGAGGATTATCTTCTTCCATTGCGTTATGTTTGAGTCTCAAAACTCCCTGCAAGGAACCAGATTTATTCAAGAAACATGAACAACACCAGTAAACAACACAACCAAACAAAGCCATTTATCAACCTACCTCAGGGATAAGGGCAATACCAAATCTTGATGTTTGGGTAGGGTCATGATTCTTTGGATGACATTTCATCAAACACCTAAAGTGCATGACTACATGAAATTGTATCAAAACCATGGCGGATATACTCGGTTCCATTTGAAGGTAGAACCCAAAAAAACTCGAATATGAGATTGAAATAAAAAAAAAGTAGTTACCATGGATGAGAAGCCAAACAAAGATTGCAATTTCAATCTCAGTGTGAAGTAAAGTGATATATTTGGTTCCAAATAGAAAAGATTTCTATTTGAATTTCAGCTCGTAACAAACCTCAACATATAAAACTCACACACAACAATTCATCAAAACGTTCCCAAAACAATTCATTAAAGCAAACTACACATATTTCAACGAACTGTAGCAATAAAAATAAAAAATAAAAAAACCTAACTGATATAAAAGAGGGCAAAATACCTTTCAAGCCCTTGCCTATTCGACGGAAACCATGTCTGCCTGAGCGCTCGGCGACGGAATCCATCTCCAACAGCTTCTTCCATTGCCGAATCTGCTCGATCCCGGATCGGAGTTGATTAACCCTAAACATCAACAAAGAAGAAACATATAAATCTGACATGAACTTTAAAAGACTGAGGAGGATCGTTCCCCTAAACCCTAATTTTTCGAAAAAAATGACATCTTCAAATCAAACAAATACCTGTGGATGGATGAGGCATCAGGCGCGACCTCTAGATCGAACCCCTAACCCTAGAATCCTCGCCATGGCTGTCGGCGACATGCGCGACCTCTAGATCAGGAGAGAGAACGGAAAGAAGGAAAAAAATTAGAGAGAGAACAGGAGAAAGAAAGAGGAAGAGAAGGGCAAAAACGGAAAGAATGAAAAAAATTGGAGAATGCTCCATGTGGATAGCCTCACTGCTCTCCAAAGGTCTCAGCTTTAAGATATAGGAAGATGATTTATATTTATGGACATGTGGCATAATAGGGGTGATTACTAGGATGTCCAAATTTTTGGGCTTTATTAGGACAATGTCCCCCAAGTGCTCCAAATTAGCAAAATGTCAACTACCCCCACGTGCCCCCCACGCATGCCCCTTTGCCGATTTTTTTTTCAAAATATTCACTCAAAAATAAATATTTACCGAAATATTTACACTTTCAAACTATTTACAAAAATATTCAAAATTTAAAGGGGAATCAGAAAAACGCGGTCTCAGACCGCGTTTTATTCACAAGAAGGAAAATCTAAAGGGTGAAAAAAAACAAACAAAAGAAACGCGGTTTGAAAACGCGTTTTATAATTAATTTTGTAAAAACGCGGCTTGAAACTACGTTTTTACTTAATTTTATTTTTAAATTAAAAAAAGAAAAAGAAAATGCCTGAAACGCGGCCGGATGCCGTGTTTCATTTGTTCCAGTCTTTCAGGGCAAACCAGAAAGAAAGGGGGAAATGGAAGCAAGAGGATGGAGGTGGAGCGGTGGCTGGGATTCTCGGCGAAGCTCCTCGCCGCCCGCGACTGCAACCCCCAACCCGCAAGGCCGCAACCCCCAACCCTAACTCCCCCGATGTTCCGGCGGCGGCGGCCATTGGCCAACGATGGATCCAGAATCCCGGCCAATCGATTCCTCAAGCGCCTCATCCGCCGACGTCTCCTCTCTCATCTGGATCAATTCATCGCTTGCCGACGTCTGCCGGCGGCGGCCATTGGCAGAAGGCGTGAATCATGAAAGGCCAGGGTTGGATCAATTCATCGCTTCCCGACGTCTGCTCTCTCGTCTGTCGGTGGATCAATTCCTCAAGCGCCTCAGCCGAGGGAGAAGGCGTCGTCGGGCGTCGGCGACGGTGGTAGCCGTGGTGCACAGAAGCTGCCGCCTGCCAATGACGGTGGTGGATGTGGTGCACACCCCTGTCCACACCCAAAACGTTGTTTTTTTTTAAAAAAAATAATCAAAGGCCGCGTTTTACGTATAATTTTTTTTTGTTATTTTTAAAATTAAAAAAAAAATACGGTTTGAACCCGCGTTTCTTTCTTATCTGGTAAAAAACAGCGTTTCTTTTGTTAGTATTTTTCCAACTTCCAGCTTCAGAATTTCGGGAATAAGACACGGCTCCAAATATTTATTTTTGAGTGAATATTTTGGAAAGGGTGAATATTTTTGTAAATACTTTGAAAGTGTGAATATTTGGGTAAATATTTATTTTTGAGTGAATATTTTGGAAAAAAATTCCTTTTGCCCCCTCTGGTTTCAACGTTTTTTTTTTCGCGTTGTTGAAACGGAATTGCTGAAACTCTTGTTTCAGCACATACGGTTTCAACAACCCATTTTTCAGTTTTTTTTTGTTTTTTTTTTCTAGTTTTTTTTTTTCGCATTGCTGAGACCGCATATGCTGATGCTGAAACTCCTGTTTCAGCACATGTGGTTTCCGCAACCCCTGTTTCGTTTTTTTTACCGCGTTGCTGAAACAGGGGTGTCAGCACATTCGGTTTCAGCAACCCTTGTTTTAAATCTTTTCTTTTCCGCGTTGCTGAAACGAAGCTGCTAAAACCGGAGTTGCTTTTTTTTTTTTTTTTTTTCGTGTCACCACTTCGATACCGGAGTTGCTGAAACCGAAGTTATTTATTTTTCTTTTTTTTTTGTTTCGCGTCACCGCTTTGACATCGGAGTTGCTGAAACCAAAGTTGCCGAAACAAGAGTTGTTGTTTTTTTGGGTTTTTTTTTTCATGTTATCACTTCGACCCCGGAGTTGTTTTTTTTTTTCCGTGTGAGCGAAAATGCTGAAATGTTGTATTGATGAAATGCTGAAATATATAGTTGTGTGTAAGATATAGTATTTCAGCATTTCAACATACAAAATTTTATAAGAATTATTTTCAACATTTCAACATACGAATTTTGCTAATAAAAAATTAATTTCAGTATTTTAGCATTTCAGCACAAAAAGTTTCAGCAAGGTAAAGAAATTGCTGAAATTGCCAATATCCAAATGTCTCAACAAGGCATTAGAAATCCAAATCAATTTCACAAGGTGAATCAATCTATTTAGGCACCAATCCACATTTAAGCCTTAGAAGTCCTCTGTTTTCGCATTTTCACCTGAAGAGGATTTTTTTTAATAATTTTTTTTTTATCATTTGGCTGTATTGTATTACTGGATCACTGACCTACCATAAAAAAGGTTCCTCTCAAGGAATTAAAGGACGTAATGTAGTAGAGTATTTTTTTTGGAGTATAACCAGTAGATTGACACAAGTCATTTAGAAGGAAAAGACATACTGTGTAGACAACAACTTTCATTTGAATTGAAACCAAAAGCAAACCTAGAACTTGAGACGAAAGGATCGGTGAGAGTACCTTGCCTCCATCCGACGCCCCGAACGCTTGCATAAGAAAAGAAGGAGGACCAAAATCCACCACAAACGAGAACACAGCTGTC
This sequence comes from Persicaria tinctoria, assembly GCA_037127255.1. Lineage (NCBI taxonomy): Eukaryota > Viridiplantae > Streptophyta > Magnoliopsida > Caryophyllales > Polygonaceae > Persicaria > Persicaria tinctoria. The sequence goes on along the minus strand of JBANSL010000019.1, from coordinate 38,143,370 downwards.
CGCAGTCGCACACAGAGGATGGCGAACGCCGAGTTCTTCATCAGCATCTCGTGTTGAGATTTGTTCAATTATGGAAGAAATTGAGGCTGAGATTGAGACAAATTGATGCTGAAATTGAGGCAAATTGATGCTGAAATTGATCTGGCTCCAGTGGCAACGCGGTCGGACAGATCTGGCTCCAAGGTGACTCGTCGGATCCGAGATCAATGGTTGCGAGAGGCCGATTTAGAGGCGCCTTCGACTGCCTAAGAGGAAGCCTGCTGCAACAGCGCAGTCGGACAGAAAGCACGCTGATACGGGGTTAGCCATAGGATGGCCCGATCTTCGACAATCAAGACTCAAAGACAAGAACGGAAGCAAAAGACTCAAAGACTCCAACAATATACTCGATATCGACAATGAAGGAAACAAACACAGCAACTATAGACTCGATGAAATTGATGAAAAGACCGATAGATTGGGTGATTCGAACTAAGGTAGAACGAGATAAAGACCCCAGACCTCCTAAGAGGGTAGGAACCAAGTATCAACGACTACAAAGCCCGCCTCTACAACCTTACACAACCAAGCGGACAATTTGGATGCACAAGGAGGGAACTTGTGATTACCAGGATCACCAAGCTCTCGCGAGGTTGACGAACTCAAAGCAAACCAAGTTAGATCAAGAACCAATTTGCAATCGATGAGCAACGCTTCGAATCGATTGACTTTCTCACGCATGTGTTTCACACAAAGACTGAATTCTCATAAAAATTGTACGTGAGTTTGACAATGGAAGAATCAACCTCTTATAACCCTAAAGAGGCTGATTTATAATAAAAATAATAAATAAAAGTAATTAATTAAAATACCCCTAAATTACCTAAAACAACTTAAGTAAAGAAGGTCTCTAAAAATAGTAATTTATTCCCGTCAAAACAGTGACAGCTTGCAAAGATGGTGATTTTCGGCCAAGCTCTAGGTCTAATCTGGAAAAACCTTCAACACCAAAGCTGTATATCTCTTCGTCCTCGTTCAGACAAGGTATGGCACGATCCAATCCGATTAATATTGAATCCGTACAACTCATTTTACTGAGACGTCGAAAAGCTGTCAAACAGTTGAACGAATCTAAAAACGAACGGCCATCAAGCTTGCACCTTTGGATCTTCTCCCATGGGGGACCCTTCTTCTTCCTCTTGAGGATGACATCATTCTCACGAGCTCGAATCATAGGTCCATCCCCAATTATAGATATGTCTGAAGGTGTCTTGGATGGTCCCGCATCTGATACGGGGTTAGCCGCAGGATGGCCAAATCTTCGAAAAACAAGCAAGAAACTAAAGAACGGAAGCAAGAACGAATAAAGACTCAACAAGATCAGCAAGAATCGACCAAGAAGTGTTCAAGATCGACCAAGATTCTCAAGAACGCAGCAAAGAATCAAAAGAAAGATGCAAGACTCGACAAGAAATAAAGACTCAATTCAAGAAAGCTATAAAGACTCGAAATTGATAACAAGACACGACCGATAAGGACTGAGTTGATCTATATAGAATAAGATAAAGACCCCAGGCCTCCTAAGAGGGTAGGAACCAATACCAATGACTATATAACCCACCTCTACAACCCTACACAACCAAGCGGACCACTTGGAGGCACAAGGAGGGGGCTTGTGGATCCTAGGATCATTAAGTCTTGCGAAGTTGATGAACACAAAGCAAACCAAGCTAAAACAATACCAATAGTTGCAATCGATGAGCCATGCTTCAAATCGATTGACTTTCACTCTTGTGTTTCAACACAAACTGAGATTTTCATTCATTAATAGACGTCTTATGTTTTACAAGGAGATCAGCCTCTATTTATAACCCTAAGGGCTGATTTTAAATAGAAATAATAATTAAAGAGAAATTAAAATAAATCCCTTAATTACCTAAAATAACTTAAATAAAGAAGGTTACTAAAAATAACAAAAGAAAGTTCTTTATTCCCGTCAAAACAGTGACAACTTGCAAAGATGTTGATTTTCGGCCAAGCTCCATGTCGAATCTGGAAAAACCTTCAACAGCAAAGTTGTAGATCTCTTTGTCCTCGTTCCAACAAGGTATGGCATGATCCAATCCGATAAATATTGAACCCATACGACTCATTTTATTAAGACGTCAAAAAGCTGTCAAATATTCTGAACGAGTCTAAAACGTCATTTGCACCTTTGGATCTTCTCCCATGGTGGAGCCTTCTTTTTCCTCTTGAGGATGACATCATTCTCACGAGCTCGAATCCTAGGTCCATCCCCAAGGATAGATGTTTCCGAAGGTGACTTGGATGGTGTCTTGGATGGTCCCGCATCAATCTCTCTTTCTTGAAAAGGATTCGTCCTCGAATCCAAGGTTGCATATGATTCCGCAAAGGCATCCACACAAGCTCCTGGATCGAATACTTCATGCCCATGGAAACTCCTCTCAAGACCGATTGTGGTAGGGATTGACCACTTCGTGATGGTTTTTGTCTCAGCTTCGTCAACTTGTAGGCCATTAGAGCTCTCTTCAAAACCAAGAAAAGAAATTTTATGAGTGCATAATTCAAATTTCATATCAACTTCATCATGTTCTAACTTAATATGCACTTTATCTTGATCATTGATTCCTAAGTTTCTATCCAATGCTAGCAAGTTTTCATCATTTTTCAAGGTTGGATTTTCAATTAATTCAAGGCTAGTAATGTGAGAACAATTTCCATCATCCATGATCATATTACTAACTATGCCGTTTTCTATGCATTTAATATGACACAACTCTTCTCTTTGAGTATTATCACAAGGCATGGGTTGAACACTTAAAACTTTATTAACAATCAAAGAATCATTATGTTCATATTCAATGCAATCATCTTTAGATCGAGGCAAGTAAACTAAGATCTTGATCCTTATTAGCAACATGATTTACATGATCATTAATCAGCGAATTATCTATGCTAGAAGAAACATTAAGTTGAGTAGAAATAGGATGAGTTTCTTCCCTTTCAATTGGTGGCACTTCATCTCTAGGTGGGACTCCTTGTACGAACACCGTATTAGAGCCAAAACGCTAAAGCTCTATTGCCGCAAGTCTGTTTTCCATCTTAGCTATGCTGGCATTCATCTTAGCTATGTTCTCCATGAAGGTATTGTATCAGTCATTGCCCTGGCTATTAGACATCGCAAATAAAGACAAACAAAGAACTATGTGAAAGGTTAGAAAAATATAAACAACCTCACAATGTGTTTCGCCCACACTCCCTCTCTAATTGGTATGTCACGTTTGTTGGGGCAATCCGCTTTGGGCGAAACAACACTCAAGCAAAGAACTAAACAATCAAAGTATATGAATCGAGAGAATGAACAAAGACACAAACAAAGAGTACTCGACAAAGCTGTAGAGAACTCAACTCCAACAGAAATTACTCGACAAAGCAAGAGCACTCGAAGAGAAGTCTTCACAGCACTCGACACAAACAATGAGGACTCGATCAAGGAAGATCAGCACTCGACAAAACTGAAAATTGAAAAGAAAATAAAAGAAAACTAGGAAAGTATGGAAATTTACCTCTTTTGATTGAAAACCTTAAGTTAGGATGTTGTAGTTGCAAGGTAGGGTTTCAATTTTGTGATTTGTGATGGAGGTAATGTGTTTTGGAGGAAGGGCTGTCGATTTAGGGCTTAAGAGGTTCACCAAAAATATGTCCTTGGGAGCTTTCTTGCACTAGATCAACAATACTTCTTTTTTTTTTTTACTTACTTTTGCCCATAGTGAATTTTATCCTTCTAGGTCCAAGATAAATCTTTTTTTTTTTTTGAATCTGATTTTTTTTTAAACTAATGCAAAAAAGACTCTAGGTAAATAGTAGGACTCGAAAATCTGAGAAAGAAAGGTGAAAAGATAAAAAATTTAGCCCTAAAGATAATTAAGGGTGATGATATCTTCACCGCTAATTTTTACTATTTTCACCGCTAATCACCGCATAGATATGCGGTGGGTTTAATGCCAGTCAACGATCCCACCGCATAGGTATACGGTGGGTCACCGCAATACTATACGGTGGGTCAACGTACACATGCCAAAAATCGTCGCCATAACGGTTCAAAACCGCCGCAATAACCCACCGCATAGGTATGCGGTGGGTTTGAACTGTCGCTATAGAGCCCAAAACCGTCGCCATAACAGTTCAAAACCGTCGCCATAACCCACCGCATAGGTATGCGGTGGGTTATGGCGACAGTTTTGGATAACTTCTACAACCCTTTCCAATTGTCAAAAATCCAACGCATGTATACCGTCGCCATAACCCACCGCATAGTTATGCGGTGGGTTCGTATACGGTCAACGGACCCACCGCATGTATATGCGGTGGGTCTGAGAAAAAATGGATTAAGACCACCGTATACCTATGCGGTGATTAGCGGTGGAAATAGTAAAAATTAGCGGTGGAGATATCGTTTCCGGATAAATAAATAGACAACCTTTAGATAAAATAGGAAAGTGGATATATCTTAGCCTTTTAGATAGTTGATAGATATAATAGGATTAAATCTAATAACTTAAAAATCTGATTTTTAATAGGCAATAGATAAAAAGGAATTAGATAAAAGATAAATCAAAATTCTCAAAGATAGAAAATGATAGAAAAGATAACAAACTAGGGTTTCTTGTGCGTGGTAAGCTAGAATCGGCCAAGCTTGACTTATGGGGACATATGTATGTCGTCGGCTCTAGGGTGAACACAAGGGTTGTGCACACGGCTTGGTCGACTACACTGGTCACGGCTAGGCTTGTGTTTAGGCTATGTAACCACAAACAATCACAAACTCAAGATTAGTGCAATAATCAATAAAGAATATAAGAAGTAAAATGCCAAATACAGAAAAGACTCTATTTTTGTGTTTTTGTGTTTAGGAAAAGAAAAAGACTCAATCTTGATGTCGGAAACCATATATCTTATGCCAATTTGATACGGGGTTAGCCGCAGGATGGCCCGATCTTCGACAAACAAGCAAGAAACTAAAGAACGGAAGCAAGAACGAATAAAGACTCAACAAGATCAGCAAGAATCGACCAAGAAGTGTTCAAGATCGACCAAGATTCTCAAGAACGCAGCAAAGACTCAAAAGAAAGATGCAAGACTCGACAAGAAATAAAGACTCGATTCAAGAAAGCTATAAAGACTCGAAATTGATAACAAGACACGACCGATAAGGACTGAGTCGATCTATATAGAACAAGATAAAGACCTCAGACCTCCTAAGAGGGCAGGAACCAATACCAATGACTATATAACCCACCTCTACAACCCTACACAACCAAGCGAACAACTTGGAGGCACAAGGAGGGGGCTTGTGGATACTAGGATCACCATGTCTTGCGAAGTTGATGAACACAAAGCAAACCAAGCTAAAACAATACCAATAGTTGCAATCGATGAGCCATGCTTCAAATCGATTGACTTTCACTCATGTGTTTCAACACAAACTGAGATTTTCATTCATTAATAGACGTCTTATGTTTTACAAGGAGATCAGCCTCTATTTATAGCCCTAGGGGTTGATTTTAGATAGAAATAATAATTAAAGATAAATTAAAATAAATCCCTAAATTACCTAAAATAACTTAAATAAAGAAGGTTACTAAAAATAACAAAAGAAAGTTCTTTATTCCCGTCAAAAGAGTGACAGCTTGCAAAGATGTTGATTGTTTGCCAAGGTCCATGTCGAATCTGGAAAAACCTTCAACAACGAAGTTGTAGATCTCTTCGTCCTCGTTCCAACAAGGTATGACACGATCCAATCGGATAAATATTGAATCCGTACGACTCATTTTATTGAGACGTCAAAAAGCTGTCAAATATTCTGAACGAGTCTAAAACGTCATTTGCACCTTTGGATCTTCTCCCATGGTGGAGCCTTCTTTTTCCTCTTGAGGATGACATCATTCTTACGAGCTCGAATCCTAGGTCCATCCCCAAGCATAGATGTGTCCGAAGGTGACTTGGATGGTGTCTTGGATGGTCCCGCATCAGCATCATTCCCCCTTTCTTGAAAAGGATTCGTCCTCGTATCCAAGGTCGCATAAGATTCCGCAAATGCATCCACACGAGCTCCTGGATCGAATACCTCATGCCAATGGAAACTCCTCTCGAGGACGATTGTTGCAGGGGTTGACCACTTCTGGATGGATTTGATCTTGGCTTCGCCATCTTGTAGACCATTAGAGCTTTCTACAAAACCAAGAAAAGAAACTTTATTAGTGGATAATTCACACTGTGAGATTTGGATAATTCTCCCTCGCCTCCTTTGTATTCAATCTATCAATATATAGGTTACATCTTGGCTTGCCACATAAGCTATCTAATTTACATAATATATATAGTACACTTATATTTTAATACTCCCCCGCAGTCGAAACGGGAGGAGGACGAACTGTGAGACTGTCTCTAAAGTCTAAAAATAGTTGACGCGATAAGCCCTTGGTGAAGATGTCGGCATACTGATAGGAGGAGGGGACGTGAAGAACCTTGATATGGCCAAGCGCAACCTTATCATGCACAAAGTGTATGTCGATCTCAATGTGCTTGGTGCGCTGATGCTGTACTGGATTGGTCGCGAGATAGGTGGCAGAGACATTATCCGTGTAGACCAAGCTGATGGTCCATAAAGAACAATGAAGTTCAAGCAGCAGATTTCGGAGCCACGAGCACTCAGCCACGACATTAGCGACACCCCTGTACTCAGCCTCGACGCTGGAACGAGAGCATACCTGCTGACGCTTGGAAGACCAGGATATGAGGGTGTCGTTGAGGAAGACACAATATCCAGACGTGGAGCGCCTTGTGTCCGGACAGCCGGCCCAATCAGCATCAGTATAGGCCACCAAACTTATGTCAGTGGCTGGTTGAATGGTGATGCCAAGATTGGGTGTGCCATGGATGTAACGAATGATTCGTTTGAGAGCATGAAAGTGGGGCTCTCGCGGATCATGCATGAACAAACATACCTGTTGAACGACATAGCTGATGTCAGGGCGAGTAAAGGTAAGATACTAGAAGGCCCCTGCGAGACTCCTGTATAGGGTGGGGTTGGCGATGGGAGGGCCTGAAGAGGCGCTGAGCTTGGTGTCCGTGTCTGCCGGAGTCTGTGCAGGCTTGCAGTTTGACATGCCTGCACGATCAACAATCTCACGAGCATACTTGTCCTGAGTCAAGAAGATGGCAGAGTGCGACCGGATTGCAGAGATGCCTAGAAAATAAGAGAGCGGGCCCAGATGAGCCATAGAGAACTCAGAACTCAACTGAGCGATGATGGTCTGACAGACGGAATCAGACGAGGCGGTCAACACAATATCATCGACATAAAGGAGGAGATATGCAACTGCCGGTCCCTTTTTGTAGATGAACAAAGAGGTGTCTGACTTGCTTATGACGAAACCAATGCGAAGAAGGTCGCTAGCAAACCGTTAATACGGGATCGTTTCAAAAGGCAAACATGGTCACGACGGGTCTCATCGACAAACGTAGAGGGTTTGAACATATAGACTGTCTCATGTAAGTTCCCATCCAGAAATGCGTTCTTCACATCAAACTGGCAAATGGGCCAAGAGCGTGTAACTACAAGGGTGAAGATGGTGCGAATAGTAGCCGACTTCACAACCGGACTGAAAGTCTCATCACAGTCTATGCCAACCTGTTGAGAGCGCCCATTAGCGACAAGGCGAGCCTTGTAGCGCTCGAGAGATCCATCAGAGCGGAACTTATGCCTGAAGATCCAAACACAACGTACAATGTTTGCCCGTGGAGGGCGAGGGACCAAGACCCAAGTGTTATTACTAATAAGAGCACGATATTCGTCATGTATAGCGGCTGTCCAATTTGGATCCTGGATGGTTGTTTTTTGGGATGTTGGGATGGGGGAGAGGGCCAGTTTTGTGGATATAGTGGTGTTTAGGTCGAAGATGACATTGGGGCGGACAATGCCGCTGCGGCTCCTGGTCTAAATGGTGCGCGGGGGTGGTGCGGTGGGAGGTGCCGGCGGCGGGGGGATGGGTGGGGGTGGTGTCGGAGATTCAGGGAGGGGATGCAGAAATTGTGGGGACACCGAATCATCAGACCCGAAGGCATCGTAGGAGCGTGACGATGATGATAGGCTGGAAAATGGGAAAACATGCTCATCGAAAACTACATGTCGGGAGATGAACACCTTGTGTGAAACAGGGTCGAGACACATGTAGCCACGGTGTTGGGAAGGGTAGCCGATGAAGACACAAGCGACCGACCGTGGTTGGAGTCTGTGGTGTGTGGTGGCGGTTTGATTCGAATAGCACAGACACCCGAACACCCGAAGGTGATCGTAGGAGGGGGTGGTGCGGTAGAGGACTTGAGTGGGAGAGCGGTTTTGGAGTATTTTGGTGGGCAGGATGTTGAATAAATAACAGGCCACTGCTAATGCGTGAGACCACATAGATGGAGGCATCGACGCATGAATAAGCAATGTCCGAATGGTGTTGTTGACGGTGCAAATGGTTCGTTCGGCTTTGCCATTTTGAGGAGAGGTATGGGGACATGAGAAGCGAAAAGAGATTCCATTGGAGGAGAAAAAGGAGTGAAAGACATGATTGTCAAACTCTTTGTCATTGTCACATTGAAACGATTTGATTGAGAGTTGAAATTGTGTTTTGACAACGTTATGAAATTTGTTGAATATGTCAAACACTTGAGACTTATACTTTAAAGGAAGCACCCATAAGAAATGAGTAAATTCATCCAATAGAAGTAAATAATAACGACTTCCCAAACGATCAACAATAGGAGATGTCCATAAGTCATTGTGAACAATATCAAAAGAAGCCAATGTAGGCGTTTGAGATGAAACAAAAGGCAAGCGGGAATGTTTCCCTAATTGACAAGAATGACAAACACGGGAGGGCAACTCCTTATTGAACTATGAACTAAAAGACTGGTTGACATTGCTTAAGACGGTGGCACTAGGATGCCCAAGGCGAGCATGCCAGAGAATCGACGACGGGGCGGACGACGACACGAGGGCGGCTGGAGGGGCGGTGATGGGGTAGAGGTCTCCCGAACTATCGCATCGGAGTTTGGTTGTTCTCGTTTGAAGATCCTTCACAGAGAAACCATATGGGTCAAACTCAATAAAAGCATTATTTTGTTTAGTAAACTTACGCACATACACAAGATTTTTGACAATATTTGGAGCGATGAGCACGTTTTGAAGGGTGAAGGGAGGGTGTGTAGAGGGTAAAAGGGCATTACCAGAACCCAATGTAGACAGGCGATCACCGTTGCCAACAATTACTCTTAGAAGTAATAGCAGAGAGATTACCTGGGTTGTTGGTCATGTGCGATGAAGCGACAGAGTCCATATACCAAGACTTATCCGAAGGGTGCAGTGTCATGGAGGAGAATGACTGAGCGATCTCCGTAGGAATGCCAAGTCGCTGATCTAAGTAGGCATACTGCGCCTGAGGTTGCTGAGGGCCAGGGCCAGGGTCGAGGAGGCCGGCCTGCGGGGCGGCGGGATACGAGCATGGAGGGGGGAGGGTCCATTGCGCGGGAGGCCAGGAGGGCTGGTTCCAGGTTGTCGGAAAATTGCCCTGAACTGGGATCCAGCCGATGGGGGTGCGGTGAAGGGTGAGATCACCGCGACCACGGCCTCGACCACAGTCGCCGCGTCCGCGGCCCCGACCCTTTCCACGTCCGGTGGCGGGCTCTGATGGTGGAGGGGTGGGTTGTTTCTCTTCTGCCGACTTGTCAGTCGTGGTTGAGAGACCCGTAGCCGGCGGTGGAGTCTTGGGTGCAACAAGGGAAGCCTCCTCAAGGAGAAATTGTGACCTTGACTTGGAGAACGACGGAAGAGGGTCGGAGTGTTGAATATGGGTGCCGACAGGCTTGAACTCTGACGAGAGGCCAGCAACAAATTGAAGAACCATGCGATTCTCAGAGACGGCAGAACCGACGCTCTCCAATTGATCAGAGATGTTCTTCATCTTGCGACAATAGGACGTAACATCGGGAAAAGCTTCAAGGCGGCAGTTGGTGAGCTCATGCTCGAGACGGACAATACGAGTGCTCTTGTTATCATGAAATATGCTCTCAAGAGCATCCCATGCCTGCTGTGCGGTGGAGGTAGGTTTCAGAATGGTTGAGATCCTGCGATATGGTGTCGTATATCTATTGTAGGATTGTGGCATCAAGTTGATCCCAAAGTTCATCATTAATCGTGGTGGGGCGAGGAACCTTAGGATCGATATGACAGAGTACCTTGGGAGCCCTGGCAGTGACGCGGAAGAGGGCAACCCAGGAGTTGTACTTGTCAGAATCGGCATCAAGGACGAGGGGGATGGAGTTCTTGATGTTGGATACGGAGAGGGCGGTGTGGAAGGGAGATTTAGGGTTAGAATTGGGGTTGGGAGGGTTGGGGTTGGGATCGTCGGCCATGGGGGACGGGAAGAGCCGAGGGAGATCGGCGGCGAGAGGGAGGGAGATGTCGGGGTAGGCCGGCGACGGCGGAAAGGGAAAAAAAATAAAACCCTAGAGAGGCTCAGATACCATGTGAGATTTGGATAATTCTCCCTTGTCTCCTTTGTATTCATTCTATCAATATATAGGTTACATCTTGGCTTGCCACATAAGCTATCTAATTTACATAATATATATAATACACATATATTCTAATACATATTTCATATCATCTTCATGATGTTCTAACGTAATATGCACTTTAGCTTGTTCGTAGATCTCTAAGTGTCCATCAATGCTAGCAAGTTGTCATCCGTTTTCAAGGATGGATTTTCAATTACTTCAAGGCTAGCAATATTAAAACAATTATCAACATCAATGATCATATTACAAATATCGCCTTTTTCCAAGCATATAGTATGCACAATTCTTCTCTTTGATTATCATCACAAGGCATAGGTTGAACTCTTAAAACATTAATAATAATCAAAGAATCATCATGCTCATATGGTATGGGGTCGGTATGGGCACTGCAGTACTCGACACACAAAAATAGGAAAAGAAAGAAAAACTTGGATTTTTACCTCTTTTTGATTCAAACCCTTATCAAGGACGTTGTAGTTGCAAGGCAGGGCTTAAAAAAAAATTGTGTTTTGGGGGTATGTGTTTGAGATTTTCAACTAGGGCTATGGAATTTCACCGAAATTAGTCCTTCAAACTTCTTGCACTAGATCTCAACAATCTTTTTTTTAAGCTACTTTTGCCCCCTGATGAATTTTATCCTCCTAGGTCAAAGCTTTGAATGTATTCTTTTTTTTCTTTTTGAATTTTTTTTTCAGACTTCTTTTTTTACTAATGCAAGAAACTATCTTTGAAATAAAAGGACTCTTGAAAATTTAAATTATGGTGAAAGAAAAATAAAATTTATGTAACACTAATGAAATATATATAGGTGATGGTTTGGCTAATATGGTAAGTAAATATATCTATGCCTTTTATAATTTATGATAGAAAATATGAAATATATCTACTATAAATTTCAACAAATTAAATAAGACAACTAAATAGATAAATATAGGATAGAACAAAAGATAGAAGCAAGAAGACTAGGGTTAGGAAACCTCTTGTGGTTGGGTTGAAAGGATGCCGACAAGAGCACCACTTTCCACCAATTTGATCGGCTGATCAAAGGCACTAATTCAACAGGTTTGTTGGCTGCCCAAGGTGCTAATTGTTTGGCTTGGAATGAAAGTTGCCGCCTAGGAATATCTTTTAATCAAATGGTACCGGCTGATCAAGCACAATTCGGCTTCAACAATGCTACGGTGGGACACGGCTTACTGGCTTAGTAGTGTTTCGGTCTAAAGGCAACCACAACAATCACAAACAAGAGTTAGTAGCAATCAAATTTTAAAATTCAAGAAGTAAAAACCAAGAACAAGAAAGACTCTATTTTTTTTTGTTTTGTGTTTATGAATAACAAAAGCACAATTGATGTCGAAAACCTAAGATGCCAATTTGATACGGGGTTAGCCGTAGGATGCCCCGATCTTCGACAATCAAGACTCAAAGACAAGAACGGAAGCAAAAGACTCAAAGACTCCAACAATATACTCGATATCGACAATGAAGGAAACAAACGCAGCAACTATAGACTCGATGAAATTGATGAAAAGACCGATAGATTGGGTGATTCCAACTAAAGTAGAACGAGATAAAGACCCCAGACCTCGTAAGAGGGTAGGAACCAATTATCAACGACTACAAAGCCCGCCTCTACAACTTTACACAACCAAGCGGACAACTTGGAGGCACAAGGAGGGGACTTGTGATTACCAGGATCACCAAGCTCTCGCGAGGTTGACGAACTCAAAGCAAACCAAGTTAGATCAAGAACCAATTTGCAATCGATGAGCAACGCTTCGAATCGATTGACTTCCTCACGCCTGTGTTTCACACAAAGACTGAATTCTCATAAAAATTGTACGTAAGTTTGACAATGGAAGAATCGACCTCTTATAACCCTAAGGAGGCTAATTTCTAATAAAAATAATAAATAAAAGGAATTAATTAAAATACCCCTAAATTACCTAAAACAACTTAAGTAAAGAAGGTCTCTAAAAATAGTAATTTATTCCCGTCAAAACAGTAACAGCTTGCAAATATGGTGATTTTGGGCCAAGCTCTAGGTTGAATCTGGAAAAACCTTCAACAGCAAAGTTGTAGATCTCTTCGTCCTCGTTCCGACAAGGCATGGAAAGATCTAATCCAATTAATATTGAATCCGTACAACTCATTTTACTGAGACGTTGAAAAGCTGTCAAACGGCTGAACGAATCTAAAAACGAACGACCATCAATCTTGCACCTTTGAATCTTCTCCCATAGGGGAGCCTTCTTCTGCCTCTTGAGGATGATATCATTCTCACGAGCTCGAATCATAGGTCCATCCCCAATTATAGATGTGTCCGAAGGTGTCTTGGATGGTCCCGCATCACACGCGCCATTGGAGTCACTCGTCTCAAGATTCTCGTTCGTCGTCGTTCGTCGACCAGCTAAGAGGGAAAGTTAACTGCTGTGCGGCTAAGAGGCGAAAACAAAGACTGAAAATATGACCTAAGAAGAGGACTTGCTCGAGGATTTCGACAGCTTAAGCCGAGCAGTTGAGAGGGAAAGTTAATTGATGCTGAATCGACTCTTCTTCAATGGCGGATCAAGGAAGCGGCGTCTTCTTGAACGGCAAATTCAATCACTCAAATCCAGATCTCCTCGACGTTGTTGACGAAGGTGATCGAAGATGATAGGTTTGAAATCGAGAGATTGATATGTATGAAATCGAAGATGAAGATCGGAGGGAGTAGTATTTGTAGTATGATCGGAGAGAGCAAGTTGAGCGAAGAGGCGGAGGATGAAATCCAAAGAGGGGGGCACATGTTTTTCAGATGGACAAAAATCTAGTATGTTGGAGGTGGTGGACACTCTCAAATTAAGGTAAAAAAAGGTCGGTTGGACTCATTTTCTCGGCTTAATAATCTAATTTTGAAAGGTTCTCAATATATTGAAGCACCCAAAAATTAAAAGGTTATCAATAATAATGGGCTTGTCCAAATAACTTGAAATTTGAAAGGGTTTAGATGCTCCAACGTGTTATCTTTATATATGTGTAAGTATGTAACACAGAATGTGCAAATTTTAGTGGATATTTATCTACAAGTTGCGTTTTAGGTAATGATTATGGTGGAAGATAAAGCTAAGGGTCACATAAGTCAATCAATTGTTCGGTAATTTATTGACCTATTGGGGTTATTCACATCAAATCAAAAAAGAAGAAGCTAGGCCTAGGAATGATTTGTGAACAACCGGATATTGTACTGCGGAGTATTTGATGAATCTTGTAAGGATAACGAAAGGACGTCTACTCAGAGAGTACGTAGTACAATTCGTGAGACCAAAGCTTGATTTTTAACTTCGTTGAAACGTATGATTGATATAAAATCTCCCTTATGATTTCATTTTTCATCATGTTCATATATACAGGTTATAATAAGGATTGGGTCTAAGCCAATAGTGAGACTGGACCGAAAATCAATAAACAGTGAGACTGGACCGAAAATCAAGAAACAACTGACGAGGTAAACCCTTGGTGAAGATATCAGCGTACTGATAGGAGGACGGTACATGGAGAACACGAACATGTCCAAGAGCAAACTTGTCCTGAACGAAGTGGAGATCGAGCTCAATGTGCTTCGTGCGCTGATGTTGGACGGGGTTGCTGATGAGATAAATGGCGGAGACGTTGTCTGTGTAGACCAGGGTGGCCTTCTAAAGAGGGCAGCGGAGATCAAGCAAGAGATTGCGCAGCCAGGAGCACTCGGAAACAACGTTGGCCACCCCCTGTACTCAGTCTCTGCGCTGGAGCGGGAAACCACAGACGGACGCTTAGCCGACCAGGACACAAGAGTGTCGCTGAGGAAGACACAGTAATCAGACGTGGAGCGACGTGTGTCAGGACAACCACCCCAATCCGCATCCTTGTAGTCGACGAGGTCATGCCGAGAGGAAGGGGAGATCGTGGTGCCCAAATCGAGTGTACCACTGATATACCGAATGATCCACTTCAAGGTCTGAAAGTGCGGCTCCCTAGGCGCATGCATAAACTGACAGATTTGCTGAACGACATAGCTGATGTCTGGCTGAGTGAATGTAAGATACTGCAATGCCTCGGCAAGACTTCGATACAACGTCGGATCATCAAACAGAGGACCAGAGTGAGCACTCAGCTTGTTGGAAGAATGAACAGGGGTGGCGATAGGCTTGTAGTTGCTCATCTTGGCCCGAGCAACAATTTCGACAGCATACTTACTCTAAGAGAGAAACAACCCAGAGGCATTACGCTGCAGTGAGACTCCCAAAAAACAAGTCAACGGCCCAAGATCTGATATGGCGAACTCGGAGGTCAACTAGGCAATGATGGACGTCCAAAGAGCATCAGAGGAGGCGGTGAGAATGATGTCATCGACATAAAGTAACAGAAAAGCCATGTCTGCACCTCAACGACACTCTGAGCGACTGCCAACGAAACCCAGACGTAGCAGATGAGATGCAAAGCGCTGGAAACACGCCCGTGGAGCCTACTTCAGACCATACAGAGAGCGCTTCAGGAGACAAACATGTTTGGGACGATCAACATCAACGAACCCTGGTGGTTGAAACATGTAAACCGTCTCATTCAGATGGCCATGCAGAAAGACGTTCTTAACATCTAGCTGATGAATAGCCAAATGACACGATAACGCTAAGCTCAGCACCACCCGGATAGTAGCAGGCTTGACCACGGGGCTGAATGTCTCATAACAATCAATACTTGCCCGCTGAGCTCTACCATTAACCATAAGACGAGCTTTGTAATGTTCCAACGTCTCATCAGAGTGGAATTTATGGCGGAAAAGCCACATTCAGCGAATGACATTCGCCTCAGAAGGGCGAGGAACAAGAACCCAGGTACCATTCCTTGTAAGGGTTCTGTATTCATCGAGCATAGCCGCCTACCAATTCGGGTCGAGGAGGGCTGATTTGTGGGAGGTGGGGATGGGGGAAAGCGAGGCTGGGATTGAGACACGAGGTGCCTTGGGGACGGTGGGGGCGAGTTGGGCTGGTTCCGCGAACGCGATACTTGGTGGAGGCCGCGACAAGGCAAACGAGGCAAGGGGGTGTGCCGCGAGCGCATCCCCAGGCGGCGGCTGCAGCAACGGGCGATGTGGGAGAGTAGTTTGGTGAGCCTGAGGGGGGTGGTGTCTGGGCGATCGGAGGCGTGCATGGAGACAATCTGTCTCGATCTGAACACACCGGAGATGCTACGGGTGTGTGGTCTGGTTGTAGGTGAGGGAGGTGGTGGTGGGGGCGGTGTAGAGGGAGAAACAGTAGCATCGGGAGAGCTCTGAGGAAGGAGAAAGTGCGGGAAGGGAGACTCTGACTCAAACTGGGAGACAGTAGGTGTGAGAGAGGGGAGAGGAAGAGAAGAGAAGGGAAAGCGGGACTCATCAAATGTGACATGATGCGACAGGATAAGCCTATGGCTTTGAAGATTGAGACAAAGGTAATCGCAATGATCGGACGGATACCCGACGAACATACATGGAGTTGAGAGCGGGTGAAGTTTATGTGGGGCGGTGGAGGACTAGTTTGGGAAGCATAGGCACCCGAAGGTACGAAGATGATCATACCTAGGCAGGGTGCAATATAATACATGAGTGGGTGAGCAATGCTGGAGGGTAGTAGAAGGGAGGATATTGAGGAGATAACATGTCGTTGATAAGGCGTGAGGCCAATAGGCAAGGGGAATGGATGCATGAAAGAGGAGAGAACGCATCATGTTGGTTATTGCTCGAATGATTCTTTTGGCCTTGCCATTTTGCTGAGAGGTATAGGGGCATGACAACCGATATGAGATGCCATTTGTGGTGAAGAAGGAATGAAAGTCCTTGTTATCGAATTCCCGGCCATTGTCACATTGGAAGCATTTGATGGACGTGTGAAAACTGTGTTTTAATGTAGGCATGAAACTTGACAAAAGTGGGAAACACACGGGACTTGAATTGCAATGGAAAAACCCATAAAAAATGAGTGTAATCATCAAGAAATAAAAGGTAGTACTTGTGATCATCCTTGCTAGGCACAGGAGAGGTCCAAATGTCACTATGAATGATATCAAAGGGTGCAAGTGTGGAGTTCAAGGACCGTTGAAACGACAGTCTTGCATGTTTGCCCAACTGACAAGAAGAACATAAACTAGAGTGTTGGTCTTTATTACAGTTGACAAGACTCTGAGAACGAAGGACATCTAAAATGGAAGCACTGGGATGGCCAAGGCGTGCATGCCACAGGCTGGACGACAATGCCGAGAGGGCGACCGGAGACGACTAACGGGATGTAGATGGCGGTGTGACAGGGTAGAGCTCCTCGGTGCTGCTACATCTCAGGCGAGGAACCCCCGTAGTAAGATCGTTCATAGAGAAACCAATGGGATCAAACGCAAGAGAAACGTTATTGTCAGTAGTGAACCGATGTACAAAGATAAGGTTTTTGACAATCTTTGGGGCAATGACGACATTGTTAAGGTGTAGGGGGTGGGTTGGGGTCTGTAATGTGGCGTGGCCAATACCCGGAGTAGCGAGGCGACCACCATTGCCTACGATAATAGAGTGTGCATGACCTTTAAAGGAAATATAAGAGAGGGTACCTGAGGAGTTCGTCATATGGGAGGTGGCACCAGTGTCCATGTACCAAGAAGAGTCGGGAGGGGTCAGCTGCGTAGAGGAGAAGACGTGATGCACATCAGGTGGAACATAGTCTTAATCAGACGATGTCAAATAGAGCTGAGGACCGGCTTGTTGAGGGGCAGGATAGCCGGAGTGCATCCATTGAGAGTTGAAGCCAGGCACCGGGGACCATCTAGGAGCGGTGTTATAAGGTCGAGAGCCAATAGGCCTAGTAAGCTACAGGTGCTGCCTAGAGTTGCGGCCGCGCCCGCGGCATATGTTGCGCCCGCGGCATGGATGTAGAGAGAACTGCTTGGGACCGGAGGCAGGGCGCGAGTAGGCGGTGGTAGGGCTTCTGAAGTGGCAGGAGGCGGGTAGGGGGATGCAATTGTTGATGCAGGAGATAGTGAGGACGACGTGAAAAAGAGACTTAGGGTTTTCGGCCATAGTTCCGAGAGGGAGAGGGGCGGCGGAAGGTGAGGAGGGCGGTGGTTAGGACGGCGGCAAGGACTGCCGAGACTAAGACGGGCGGCGGCGGGGGGCTACCGCGAGAAAGAGGGGTGGAGGCACAGGCGGCGGATCGAATTAGGTTTCCGCTAGGAAGAAAAGCTTGATATCATGTAGAAACGTATGATTGATATAAAATCTCCTTTAGGGTTTCATTCCTCATCATGTTCATATATATAAGTTACAAGAAGGATTGGGCCTGAGCCAATAAGCCCACTATACAATATGTAATCTATCAAACTTACTTTTTATTTGTGACTTTAACTTTAACGACTTTAAGGGGTTGAACATTAAAGTTACAACTTACAAGTAATTTATATTATTATTAATTTTTCATGTTAAGAGGTTTAAAGTTCGAATTTCCTTGAAAATATGGAGTTGCTTGTGAGTGAAGTGGTCAATCCCATAAATTGGCCACATAATATCTGATCCATAACCACTACATCAACTTGTTTTTTTATCCGTCCACTACACCAACTTGTGATTGATGTTTATATGGCTATAGTTAAAAGCTCAAAGGCCCATCAATAAATATGTTATTCTTAAGCCATGGCCCGTGATCAACTTAGGTAAGATGAAAATTAATAATAATAATATAAATTTTTTATAAATACACCACTAATTTTTATTGGATACACCGCTAAATTCTACAACTTATTGCGGAATTAATCCCGTAATAAGTAGCGTAACTTTTTCAGACGCGCTAAAAATTCAAAACAAAAAAAATAAATATGGGAATTCTGCAAAACATCTACGTACATTGTTGCAAACTGCATGGTGGGAGGGCTATTTTTTTTAATAGGCATGGGAACTCCTCAACATGTTGCGGAGTTTCCATAGTTAATTTTCTTTTTATTTTCCCTCCAAAATTTTTGACGCATTTGACAAGGTACTCCGCAACTTGTTGCGGATCTTACTCCACAATACGGTGTATTCAATAAAAATTAGCGGTGCATTTAACAAACACGTAAAAAAAACCTCTCTTGATTGATGTCATGAAGGTAAAAAAGAAGAAGAAAACAAAATTAAAGCAATGTTACAATTTAAGGTAGACAATCATGATTTATGGAGTTGAAATTAGAGGGAAATAAATCATGATTGATGGAGTTGAAATTAGAGGGAAATAGAATAAATAGTTTAATATTATAATATTGTTATGTACTTTTTATCTAAGGTGAATGAACCACCTTCAGAATTCCCTCCCGGATTTCATGCTCAAACACACACACACAATGTATGCATGAATCCTCCTCTATAAATAGGTTTGCACTCAATGTAAATGAAGTCAGATTGAATAAGATGAAGCTATCGAAAGCTTCTCATTCATCTCAAATTCCACAAATTATATATCACGTTATCAGCCCGAGATCTAAAACCAACTGAGTTTTTGAGATCTCAAGTGCTAACTATTATGGAAAACATCACCAAGAGAGAATTCGATATCCTGGATCTCTCAGGAGACAAGTTCCTTGAGTGAAGGGTGGACGCCTTAACACACCTTAAGGCTAGAGGTCTTGAAAAGACCATTGAGGCTAACAATACCACCACTCCACAAGAGAAGGCACAAGCCATTGTGTTCATTCGCCACAATATTCATGAAAGCCTGAAATCTGAATATTTATTGGTGGAAGATCCCAAAGAACTATGGGAGAATCTGAATGAAAGATATGGCAATCAGAAGAATATCTTACTCCCAATGGTCTTATATGAATGGAACTCTTTAAGAGTTCAAGATTTCAAAAATATCAGGGAGTATAGCTCCGCTGTGCAGCGAATCACGTCGCAGCTGATGCTATGTGGTCATGAGATCACAGATGGGAAAAAGATGGAGAAGACATTCTCCACAATGCATGCATCTAATGTGTTGTTACAGCAACAATACAAACAGAGTGTCTTTAAGAAGCACTCTGAACTAATAGATGTAATGCTAGTGACAAAGAAAAACAATGAGCTCCTGATGAGAAACCACAAAATGAGGCCCCCTAGCGCAACACCTTACCCCGAAGGAAATGCTGCTGATGCTATGAATGCCAACCCAAAAGGGGGTAATAACCCTAAAGGTTCACGGGGGTACAAAAGAGGAAAGTATCGTGGAAACAATCCTAAACAAAGCTATGGGAGAAACCACTTCTTCCATAAGAAAGGCAACCATGGAAAATCATTCTTCAAGGGGATGAAGCCAAAGGTCCAGAGGGGTTCCACAGAAACCCCAAACAAACCAAAGTCACAATGTTACCGGTGTGGGATGACTGGTCATTGGGCCAAAGTGTGTCCCACAGCAAGACATTTGTGTGAGCTGTATCAGGCCTCTCTTAAGGAAAAAGGGAAGGATATGGAAACAAACTTTGTTGCCACTAATACCCCACTAATGCCAGGTGACCTGAATATCAATGACTACATGGATAATGAGCTTGGTGATGGATTTGGCCAAGATGAAGGCACTAGCTTTTAAATTTCTATGCATGAAATAAATTAAGGATGCTTGCAATATATATTCCCTTGCGTTATCCATGTAATGTAAGATATCCGTCATGTGATGTAAGATATTTGTGTAAGTTTAATTTCCACCATGTAATATAATGTCTAACTCTGTGTTTTTCTTAATTCTTGAAGTCATGAATCCATCTGGAGTTAAGCCTGATTATAAGAATCAATGTCTAGCGGACAGTGCAACAACCCACACCCTCCTGAAAAACCAGGAATACTTCACTCAGTTGACAATCTTTGAAGGAAATGTCAACATGATATCAGGTGTGGCAAAGATGATCGAAGTATCTGGAAAGGCTTGCCTTTTGCTTCCGAAAGGGACAAAATTGGTAATAAAAGACGCATTATACTCCAACAAGTCTCAACGAAATTTATTGAGCTTTAAGGATGTGCGTCGGAATGGTTTTCATATTGAAACTATGAATGAAAATGAAAGGGAATACTTGTGCCTGATAGCACATGTATCTAACAAAAGGAAAGTGGTAGAAAGACTACCAGCTTATTCCTCTGGGCTATATTATACCTACATTAGTCCATTTGAGGTTAATATGGTAAATAGACCAAGTCTGGATGACCATAAGATTTTTACCCTCTGGCATGACAGATTGGGCCATCTAGGTACAGTGATGATGCACAGAATCATTGAGAATTCACTTGGTCATACATTAAAGAACAAGAGGGCTATCCAGACAAGTGATCTCAATTGTACTGCTTGCTCGTTGGGCAAACTGATCACTAGGCCCTCGAAAAATAAAATAGCAGTTGAGGCTCCTGCATTCTTAGAACGAACTCAAGGGGATATATGTGGGCCAATTGCCCCACCGTGTGGACCATTTCGTTAGTTCTTGGTGCTAATAGATGCATCTACACAATGGTCACATGTGAGTTTATTTTCGACAAGAAATGTTGCGTTTGCTAAACTCCTTGCTCAAATCATACGATT
Organism: Persicaria tinctoria; assembly: GCA_037127255.1. Classification (NCBI taxonomy): domain Eukaryota; kingdom Viridiplantae; phylum Streptophyta; class Magnoliopsida; order Caryophyllales; family Polygonaceae; genus Persicaria; species Persicaria tinctoria. The sequence continues at coordinate 38,122,191 of JBANSL010000019.1, read as the reverse complement.
AAGAGCACAATTCCCAGATTATACAATAAAGAAAATCCGTATGGATAATGCAAGAGAATTCACTTCCCAAGCATTTAATGACTATTGCATGTCCATTGGGATTATAGTTGAGCATCCAGTAGCACATGTACATACTCAAAAGGGTCTTGCAGAATCATTAATTAAACGATTACAATTGATTGCTAGACCATTGCTGATGAAATCCAAGCTACCATCATCAGTATGGGGACACGCAGTATTACACGTTGCAACCTTGATTCGACTCAGGCCAACTGCATATCATAAATATTCTCCGGTGCAACTTGTGTCTGGCAAGGAGCCGAATGTGTCGCACCTAAAGGTGTTTGGATGTGCCGTCTATGTCCCAATTGCACCACCGGAATGGACAAAGATGGGTCCTCAAAGGAGACTGGAAATATATGTTGGTTTTGAATCCCTCTCAATTATTAAATATCTTGAGCCAACAACAGGTGACCTATTTACAGCAAGATTTGCTGATTGCCATTTTGATGAATATACATTCCTAACTCTAGGGAGAGAAAAGAACAAAGTTAATCCTAGTAAAGGTGAGGTCACCTGGGATGCCATGTCATTGTCGTATCTCGATCCTCGAACAAAAGTGTGTGAACAAGAGGTACAGAAGATAATTCATTTGCAAGGAGTCACTAATCAGTTGCCCGATGCATTTACTGATATAGCAAAAGTGACAAAGTCACATATACCTGCTGTAAATGCCCCTGTAAGAATTGAAGTACCTATGGATCTACCAAATAAGCCAATCGCTAATGAATCTGTTGTACGTAAAAGGCGAGCTAGACCACTTGGTTCAAAGGATTTGAAAACAAGACAACCGAGAAGGCAAAAGGGCATGATTGGTAATCCCATAATAGTCCAGCCAAATAACGAGGGCAAAGAGGTCAATAAAGAGGATATCTTGAAAGAAAAAGCAGATTCCTCGGAAGAAGAGAATCTTGTTGAACAAGATGAAAAAGAGAGTCTTCTTGAAGAAGACAGAACAATCGACAATTATGAAATTTCCATAAACTATGTATCCACAGGAACACAGTGGAACAGGAAAGATGTCATTGTCGATGAAATCTTTGCCTATTCAGTAGCAATTGAAATAATGGCAGAAGACGACGATACTGAACCAAAAACAGTTGAAGAGTGTCGTTGTAGGAAAGATTGGCCTAAATGGCGAGAAGCGATTCAGGCTGAATTAAAATCACTCGAGAAGCGAGAAGTTTTCAGTCCTGTAACTCAGACACCAAAGGGGATAAGACCAGTGGGCTATAAGTGGGTCTTTGTGAGAAAAAGAAATGAGAAAAATGAGGTAGCAAGATATAAGGCAAGGCTTGTAGGTTTTTCACAACTGCCAGGAATTGATTACGAAGATACGTATTCACCGGTAGTTGATGCAACTACCTTAAGATTTCTGATTAGCCTGGCAGTGGCTGAGAAGCTACATATGCGCTTAATGGATGTCGTGACTGCATATATATGTATGGGTCACTTGACACCGACATCTATATGAAAGTCCCTGAAGGACTAAAATTGCCTGAATCTTGCAAATCAAAGCCTCGAAAAATGTTCTCCATCAAGTTGAGGAGATCATTATATGGATTGAAACAATCTGGGCGAATGTGGTACAATCTTCTTAGCGAGTACCTTTTGAAGGAAGGGTACAAGAACGACTCGAGATGGAATCTTCTAAACATTGTTGGAACCCCGAATGAGATTGCAAGTACAGCTAGGTACTTGATGAAGGAATTTGAAATGAAGGATCTTGGGAAAACTATGTTCTGTCTCGGTTTGCAAATTGAACACGTAAAAGATGGAATCTTTGTCCATCAATCAAATTATACCGAGAAAATTTTGAAAAGATTTCACATGGACAAAGCTCACCCTTTGAACTCACCTATGGTCATTCGCTCCCTTAATATACATGATGACCCATTCAGACCTCGAGAAGATGACGAAGAAATACTTGGCCAAGAAATACCATATCTAAGTGCTATTGGTGCCTTGATGTACCTAGCCAACAATACAAGGCCTGACATTGCCTTCTCTGTAAATTTACTATCGAGATACAGCTCAGCCCCTACAAGGAGGCATTGGAACGAAATCAAACATTTGTTTCGTTACCTTAGAGGCACACGTGATCTTGGCCTGTGCTACCAAAATTGTCCAAATGCAACTCTTGTTGGTTATGCAGATGCAAGATACCTATCAGATCCACAAAGCAGACTTTGACTGCGACATCGTCAAACCATGCCGAATTGATAGCATTATACGAAGCTGGTAGAGAATATTTATGGCTCAGAAAGGTGATAAAGTACATACAGAGAGAGTCTGGAATCAAGACAATCAAAGGCAAACCAACTGTGATATACGAAGACAACTCGGCTTGTGTTACGCAAGTAAAGGAAGGCTATATCAAAGGAGATCGGACCAAACACATATCACCAAAATTCTTCTCTACTCACGAGCTTGAGAAGAAAGGGAAAATTGAAGTCCAACAAATCCGATCAGATGAGAACCTCGCTGATTTGTTCACAAAGTCCTTGCCGCCAAAGAGGTTCGAACAACTAGTGCGCAAGATCGGAATGTGTCGTCTTCGAGAAGCTCATTAAGCGTGTCAAACTCAGGGGGAGATTCATACGCGCTGCACTCTTTTTTCCTTCGTTCAGGTTTTTATCCCACTGGGTTTTTCCTGACAAGGTTTTTAATGAGGCAACATTAACAATGCGTATGACAAAAGCAAATTTTTGTCTAACCCCTAAGAGTCACGACAGAAGGTGATTATTCAAGGGGGAGTGTTATGTACTTTTTATCTAAGGTGAATGAACCACCTTCTGAATTCCCTCCCGAATTTCATGCTCGAACACACACACACAATGTATGCATGAATCCTCCTCTATAAATAGGTATGCACTCAATGTAAATGAAGTCAGATTGAATAAGATCAAGCTATTAAAAGCTTCCCATTCATCTCAAATTCCACAAATTATATATCAAATATATTTTTATTTATCTTTTCGTATAGATAAACTCCAAGAGAGTATTGGATAAGCTTTTGAGAACCCTAGTTCTCTTGTAAAGAGTTCATTAGAACCCCAATAAACACATAAATTACCCCTCTTATCTCTCTACTTCTTTCTCCTACCCTCTTTTCTTTAGGTTTATCACCTTTAAAAATAAAATCAAGTAGGGTAAATTTTTTTTTTACGGATGTTCTAAAAAGACAGAGGTTAATTTTTAAATTGTTGTTTGTGGTATTAAGAAATCAAAATTAATCTCACGTCAAAAGTATAAACAAAAAACAAGTTTGATATATAAGCGGGTGATAGCAGGGTGGGCTACTCTTTCTATCATCAATTGATTTTATAATAGAACCCCATTAGACTTATGTGTTGAACTACGAGTGCATGTACATCTATGCACACAACGTAATACGTACAACCAATTCGAATGATCTTTTTAGAAATTAACCAATTATAAATCATTTGAAAACAATTTGATCTAGATAGCACTAAACACAAAGGGTGAAAAAAAATAAACTATTAAATAACAAAACATAACCTAAGTTGATTTTAAACTAACTGATAGATTACATAGATGACATATTGTATAGTGCGCCAAAAGGCTCAATCTCCTGTAACCTATATATATGATTGTCTAATGAATGAAACCCTTAAGGAGGACTTTACATCAGTTCTATCATTCTACATGGTATCACAACCTTTTCTTTCTCACAGAACCCTAAATCAAATCTAATTCTTTTTCTCCAAAATTTCTGCCGCCCCCGCCGTCTTCCTCCTCCTCTGTCCAGATCCCGCCGCCGCCATGAACTCCTCACCGTCGCCGGTCACCACAGCGTCGGTCACCGCAGCCCCGTCCTCTCCTATCTCTGGTCATCCTCTTCCTCTATCTCTCTCTCGCTCCCTCGCGTAGCAACTCTCCCTCGCTCGCAGAACTCATCTCCGCAGCCACCTCCGACCACCACGTCTCCCTCGTGCGTCCTAGATCTGGACTCCACGACCGCCGCCGACACCTAGTCTCTTCTTCCTGCTTGCTATCGCTGTCCCTCTCGCTCTCATGTCCTCCCTCGCTCGTAGATCCGCCAGTCGCCACCAAGCTGCTCGCTCTCCAGATTCGAACCCCGACCTGTTTTCTCTAGATAAAAAAAAATGTCCTCCTCCTCACATGACATTCGTTGTGGTCGCGGCATATGCAGCGGCCGCGACATAGGCATCGCCAGCAGCAGCGTCCGCAACTCTATGCAGCGGTCGCGGCATACGTGGACTGGTGGCTCTCGTCCTTGGAACGCCGCCCCTCGATGGTGGTCCTCGGTGCCTGGCTTCAACCCCCATTGGATGAACTTCGGCTCTCCTACCCCTCGACATGCCGGTTTTTAGGCCTATCTGACATCGTCTGATCAAGGCTATGTTCCGCTTGATGGGCATCACGCCTTCTCCTCTATGCAGCCGACATCTCCTGAATCTTCTTGGTACATGGACACTGGTGCCACCTCTCACATGACGAACTCCTCAGGTAACCTCTCATCTATTTCCTTTAAAGGCCCTGCACACTCTATTATCGTTGGCAATGGTGGTCGTCTTGCTACTTCGGGGATTGCCCACGCCAAATTCCAGACCCCAACCCACCCACTACACCTTAACAATGTCCTCATTGCCCCAAAGATTGTCAAAAACCTTATCTTTGTCCGTCGGTTCACTGCTGACAATAACGTTTCTCTTGCGTTCGATCCCTTTGGTTTCTCTGTGAACGATCTTACTATGGGGGTTACTCACATGAGATGTAACAGCACCGGGGAGCTCTACCCTATCACACCCCCTCATGCATCCAGTCAGTCGTGCCCGGTCGCCCTCTCGGCATCGTCGTCTAGCCTGTGGCATGCACGCTTGGGCCATCCCAGTGCTGCCATTCTAGATGTCCTCCGTTCTCAGAGTCTTGTCACATGTAATAAAGAGCTACGCTCTAGTTTATGCTCTTCCTGTCAGTTAGAAAAACATGCAAGACTGTCGTTCCAACGGTTTTTGAACTCTACCCTTGCACCTTTTGATATCATTCATAGTGACATTTGAACCTCTCCTTTTTTGTATTTTAAGGGTTAATTATATTGAAAAACCGAGTGAAGAATATGTACGTTGTTGGGGGAAAGCCTTTCACGTAGGCTATGAAGGCTGCATACCAAAATCATGGAATCAACATGAAGTTGTTCCAATCTAAGGGTGTAGTGAACGCTAGGGTTCGGTGCAACTCCTGTTTCTTCAAGCCAAGGCTATCAGAGGTTGGACCCATACCCTAAGGTTGTGTAAGGATAATTCTCTCTTCGGCTCATCCATCAAGAGAATTACCCCCACACATCCTTAGCACACCGAAGACCCAAAATCCTACTTTGAAATAGAAGCTATTACAAAATATAGCCGAAGTCAGAATTGCCACCAGCCAAACCAAATGATTCAAAGGAAAAACAAAAAGTGGTGTGCCTTTGAATATGAAGGAATTGTCAAATCTTGGCGCCTTGATCCCAACTTCTTCCCCTTGCTTTCACCATGTGCTCTTCAGCTGAGGGAATTATCCTCATGTAGATGAATGGGGTCTTGCTACAAAGTCAATGCGGATGAGAAGTGGATGGAGAACTCATGTTGTAAGACCTTGTACACATGCAACTTGATGATATGTATGATTTCTGCAGCACTTTTGCTAGTGTTCTCGAAGACCCTTTCATTTCTTGCTTTCCAGATTTGGTATATGGTTGCTGCAAAAGCTACTCTTCGAGCCTTGGAGTGATATCCTCTTCCTCTAGCTTCCTTCTTTAACCACTTTAGCCCACTCTTCAGGGTACTCATCCCACGCCAAACTCCAAGCCAATTTTTAATCTGTGACAAGAAAAGAAAATGTGTTCGTGAGATTCATTAGCTTGATTACAAAAGAGACACAAGTACTACCTCTTATTTCTTGATGATTACAATCATTTCTTATGGGTCTTCCCGTTGCATTTCAAGTCTCAAGTGTTTCATATCTTTGTCAAATTTCATGCTTACATCAAAACACAATTTCAAACATCCATCAAATGCTTCCAATGTGACAATGACCGTGAATTTGACAACAAACACTTTCACACTTTCTTCGCCACAAATGGGATCTCCTATCGGTTGTCTTGCCCCTATACTTCCTAGCAGAATGGCAAGGCCGAACGAATCATTAGAACCATAACCAAGATGATGCGCTCTTTTTTTTTCACGCATCTATTCCCCTTACCTATTGGCCTCACGCCTTATCAACCACATGTTATCTCCTCAACATTCTCCCATCTACTACTCTACACCATCGCTCGCCCACTTAGGCACTATATTGCACCTTGCCTAGGTATGATCACCTTTGTACCTTTTGGTGCTTGTGCTTCTCAAACCAGTCCTCCACCGCCCCACACAAGCTCCACCCGCGCTCCACTCCATGCGTCTTCCTAGGCTATCCGTCTGATCATCGCAGTTATCTTTGCCTCGATGTGCAGAGCCACAAGCTTATCACGTCACGTCATGTCACTTTTGATGAGTCTCGCTTTCCCTTTTCTTCTCCTTCTCTCACATCGATCTACCACACCTACTATGTCCCAGTCTGAGTCAGAGTCTTCTTTCCCACACTTTCTCCTTCCCCATAGCTCTACCAGTGCTCCTGCCTCACCCCCTACACCGCCCTCACCACCACCTCCTCCTTCTATCACCAGACCGCACACCCGTAGCATATCCGGTGTATTCAGACCTCGTCAGATCGTCTTTATGCACGCCTCCGATCACCCCACCAACACCTCCCCTGAGCCCTCCCCACCAACACCACCAGACCGAACCCGCCTCCCGTCACACCAATTATCACGGCCGCAGCATCGTGTTGCGCCCGCGGCACACCCCCCTGCCGCGGCTCCTTTGCCGCGGCCGCAGCCTTGTGCCGCGCCCGCCGCACAGACCAAAGCCGCCCCCATCGTTTCCCATATCCCTCACGCCTTAAACCCGACCTCGCTCTCCCCTATCACCAAATCCCACAAAACAACCCTCCTTGACCCGAAGTGGCAGGCGGCTATGCTCGATGAATACAGGGCCCTTATAAGGAATGGTACATGGGTTCTAGTTCCTCGCCCTCTTGAGGCGAACATCATTCGCTGCATGTGGCTCTTCCACCACAAGTTCCACTCTGATGGGTGATTGGAGCGCTATAAAGCTCGTCTTGTGGTTAATGGTCGATCTCAGCAGGCAGTTATTGATTGTGATGAGGCATTCAGCCCCGTGGTCAAGCCTGCCACTATCCGAGTGGTGCTGAGATTAGTGTTATCGCGACATTGGGCTATTCATCAGCCGGATGTCAAGAACGCCTTTCTGCATGGCCATCTGAATTAGATAGTTTATACGTTTCAGCCGCCGGGGTTCGTTGATATTGATCGTCCCAAGCACGTTTGTCTCCTGAAACGCTCTCTGTATGATCTGAAACAGGCTCCGTGGGCATGGTTCCAACGCTTTGCATCTCATCTTCTATGCTTAGGCTTCGTTGGCAGCCGCTCGGATACGTCTTTGTTTATCTATCGCAAAGGCACAGACATGGCCTTTCTGTTACTATATGTCGACGACATCATCCTCACTGCCTCTTCTGATGCTCTTCGGACGTCTATTATTGCCCAGTTGAGTGCCAAGTTCGCCATGTCAGATCTGGGTCTGTTATCTTACTTCTTGGGTGTCGCTGTGCAACGTCATGCGTCTGGGTTGTTTCTATCTCAGAGTAAGTATGCTGCCGAAATTGTTGGTCGGGCCAAGATGAGTAACTTCAAGCCATGTGGATACCTCCAACAAGCTCAGTGCTCACTCTGGTCCTCTGTTTGATGATCCGACGTTGTACCAGAGTCTCGTCGGTGCATTGCAGTATCTCACGTTTACTCGGCCAGACATCAGTTATGTCGTTCAGCAGATCTGCCTATTTATGCATGCGCCTAGGGAACCGCACTTTCAGGCCTTGAAGCGGATCATCCGGTACATCAGCGGTACCCTCGAGCTGGGCACCACGATCACCCCTTCCTCTCGGCATGACCTCATCGCTTACACTGATGCGGATTGGGGTTGTTGTCCTGGCACACGTCTAACTACTATGTCTTCCTCAACGACACTCTTGTGTCGTGGTCAGCAAAGCGTCAGTCTGTGGTGTCTCGCTCTAGCGTCGAGGCTGAGTACAGGGGCGTCGCCAACGTTGTCTCTGAGTGCTCATGGCTGCGCAATCTCCTCCTTGAGCTCCGCTGCCCTCTTCAGAAGGCCACCCTGGTCTACACCGACAACGTCTCCGCCGTCTATCTGGCCAACAACCCAGTCCAGCATCAGCGCACGAAGCACATTGAGCTCGATCTCCACTTCGTTCGGGACAAGGTTGCTCTTGGACATGTTCGTGTTCTCCATGTCCCGTCCTCCTATCAGTACGCTGATATCTTCACCAAGGGTTTACCTCGGCAGTTGTTCCTCGATTTTCGGTCTAGTCTCACTGTACGGGACCCTTCACTTTCGACTGTGGGGGTTTGATAGATTACATAGATGAGTAGATGACATATTGTATAGTGGGCCAAAAGGCCCAATCTCTTATAACCTATATATATATACACACACACACACACAAACACACATATATATACATATATAAGGATGCTTATTTAATTTTGACGGTTTTGTTAGTGTAGAATGATAAAACTGATGTAAAGTCCTCCTTGAGGGTTTCATTCATTAGACAATCATATGTGTGTGTGTGTGTATATATATATATGATTGTTTAATGAATGAAACCCTCAAGGAGGACTTTACATCAGTTTTATCATTCTACACTAACAAAACCGTCAAAATTAAATAAGCATCCTTGTTAGAATAAGTGATTATTAATATCTATATATTTCGAATAAAAAGAGTAAGTGATTATTTAGATTAGGGGAAAAAACTAATTGGTCAATAAAATAAATTAAACGTAGAAAACGATTTTCTTGTGTATGCAATCTTCCACTTATGTATTAAAGGATTTCTGTCTGTCGACTTGTCGGCCATTGAGATTCAGGTATATCTGATCTCGAATTATTTCCTAACAAAAAAAAATCCACTTATGGAATAATGAAGAGTTGGTTAAAATATCCAAAATAAATGTCATTTTTCACATCTTATATTATTAATTTATCTACTGCTAAAAAATAAAAGATAAAACAAAATAAGAAGCATTATTTTCGTGGAATCTATTACTACTGTATTGCTTTTTCCTGATTTTGTTGCAATGTGTAACGGACGATATTTATTGATATAATATATTATTATTATTGATACTTTGAGGGTTGGATGAATGCCCACAGAAAAATAGAAAAACAAAATGCAGGGGACTCAGAAAACACATTACGCTGGTTTTCAGGGCAAAGTGCCAAACAACAACAGTTGCCTTTGTGTTTTTGAGTGTCAAATCTCGGAGAAAAAAGCAAAACAATTGCATAAACCCTACTAGAAAAAATGGGTTAAATGGCAATGGTAGTAAAACGTATATTGTTATATTATTTTTCTGAAAATACTTTTAAAATTTTTAAATCATATTTTCTTAAAAGGTTATTAGAAAGATTTGCTATATTTGTTAAAATAGTTATATACATATATACACAGTGGCGGCCGCAGGGGCCGCAAGGGGGCGGCCGCCCCACCCTCCGGCGACGGAAATTCGTAGTATTTTAAAAAAAAAAAATTAAAAAAAAAAAGAAAATCAGGTAAAAAGATAAAAAAAAGTGTGAAAGAGAACACAAAACTTATCTAGCTTAGTTGGTAAAATAAGGGAAAGTTGTTTGAGGTCATGGGTTCAAGTCTCATTCCTTCCTTCCTTTTCACTATTTTTTATTCCTACTATAAATGTCATATTTAAATCAAATTTTATATTTTTCTTTTAATATTTTCATAAGTAATTTATTATGTTACACATATATTTTAAAAAAATCTTCAAATTTTTATTCACATGAAATTTTTTTTACTATTAATGTCATATTTAAACCACAATTTGTGAGGTTTTTTATCATACTTTTCAAATCCTATCATTTTTTTATTTACCAATGACAAATTCTTTATAAAATTTATAATTTTCTTTCAATATTAAAAAAAATCTTAATCAAGTACACATATATATAAATTATTAAATTATTGTATAATATTTTGAATAAAATATCATATTTATATATAACATAATTTATGGTTTTTATTCAATATTTTTTAAAAAAATTTCTTTATTATATATACTAAGAAAAAAAAATTCCCCCCGAAAAATTCCGCCCCCCCCCCCTCCGGCAATTCCTGCGGCCGCCACGTACTGTATACACACACAAACAAGTTGCAATCAAGCTCGACATGGAAAAAACATATCACATGATGGATTGGGATTTTTTGATCTCTATTATGACGAAATTCGGCTTATGCAAAAAGTTTTGTGATTGGATTAAAGAATGTATCCAAACTGTGTCATTCTCTGTTCTGGTGAATGATGAACCAACTGAAACTTTCCGCCCCCACAGGGGGCTCAGGCAAGGTGACCCCATCTCTCCGTACCTATTCATCATAGGTGCTGAGATTCTCGCAAGAAAACTACAAAGACAAAGTGATCAATCACCATACACCATTGGGTTCAAGACCTCTAGGAACGGTGCGTCTATACCTTTCTTGTCTTTTGCGGATGATATAATGATCTTCACTAGAGCGAAAATGGAAACGTGCCAAATTGTGAAAACTATACTTGATGAGTATTGTGAGATTTCTGGACAAAAAGTAAACTTTCAAAAATCTTCTTTCCAAGTTACAAAAGGAATCACAAATGATCAACAACTACGCATCCAGGCATGCCTTCAGATAACAAATCAGACTGCTTTAGACAAATATCTCGGTTGTCCGATCATTAATGGTAGAGTAAACAAGAACACGTTTGAAGATGTCCTTGGTAAATCAAAGAACCAACTAACAAAATGGAGAGCAAATGAATTAACCCAACAAGGAAGAGCCATCTTAGTTAAAGCAAACCTAGCAGCAAAAACCTAACTACATTATGCAAAATTTCATGCTGCCGACTAGTATCCATAATGATCTCGATAGACTAAACATGTATTTTTTCTGGAACAAGGACCCAAAGTTCAAACGCTCATCGGTTGGGATAAAGTCTGTAGACCAAAGAAAGTAGGTGGTTTAGGACTAGTAAAGACCAAAGACATGAACAAAGCGCTCCAAATGAAACTCCTCTAGAAAATCCTTGTGGATCCTACTAACGAATGGGTAAAAATTGTGAAGGAAAAATACCTGAAGGATGGTAATATCTGGGAATACAACATGAAAAAGAACACTTCTTGGCAATGGAGAAAAATGATGGAGATTAAGGATGAATTTTGCTCGGCCTTAATCTGGCAAGTAGGAAATGGGAAAACCATTAGGTTTTGGAAATACAAGTGGTTAATTACAAATAGACATCGACCTTCGAGAAAAAAAGCCTGCATAGCCAAATTGATGAATTGGATACAGTTGACAAATTCATTAAACTAGATAAAACCTGGAATAGAGAAAGACCAGAAGATTCCCCCCCTCCCCAAGATGTCGTCGAGAAAATAATTAATGTTCATATCCCTTCAAATGATTTTGAAGAAAGATTGTATTGGAAGCCTGGTTGACCCACTAGATTGGATTTGGAAAATCGACTGCCCGTCTAAGATTAAAAACTTTCTATGGAAAAACCTTCTAAACGGGACCCATACGAAAGTCAGATTGCAAAGTAAAGGAGTCCATGTCCCTCTAGAGTGCCCGTTCTGCAACCATAATGGTGAAGACGCTACCCATATCTTTACCGAATGTCAAACTTCCTTATATTTTATAGGGAGAATGGACAAAAAAATCGAGCAAATTATCTGACATACTGACAAAGTAGACAAATCCTATAAAAATATAATCACAGACATTTTTACAAATATTTTAGAAAATCAGAAATCGACCCTCCCTTTTTCCCTTTGGGGTATTTGGTCAATGAGAAACAAAATCTTCTTTGACAACAATGACATTAAGAACACGGAAGAATGGATAAAGACCATTACATAATACATGATTAGTTGGAAAAAAGCACAAAAAGATGAGCTAGATGAAGACACAACAATTGCTAAAACAGGTTCTAGCCAAACTAGAACAAAAAAAACAGAAAACTGTTAAATGGAAAAAACCCGCTGAAGGCTTTGTCAAACTTAATTTTGATGGTGCTATGGCTAGCCCTGGTCTCGCTGCCTCGGGATTTGTCATTCGCGATTGTCACGGTTCAATTATGTCTTGTGGCGCACGGAACCTTGGTCGTTTGTCCCTTGTATAAGCTGAATGTCGCGGTCTTTTGTTCGGTCTGCAGATTATTTCGATGAGGGGTCTCTCTCGGCTTGAGGTGGAAGGAGACTGCTTGATGCTGATCAATGTCTTGAAGGGGATCTGGCGGTGTCCTTGGGAGATTGAAATGGAGGTTTCGGATGCTCTCGGCCTTTGCCGCACATTCGAGAGTATTAGCTTCTCACACACCTTCAGAGAGTGGAACCAGGTTGCCGACATACTGGCACATTTGGGCTTCTCTACGTCGTTTGTCACGGAGCTGATGCTTGATGACATTGACGATATCGTCCGTCAGGACGCTATTGGGCGGTGGTTCAACCGCGGTTGACCATCCCCAAATCCTTGCCTTGTATAAAAAAACAATGTGATTGGTTGACCCTTCTAGTTGCGAATGATAAATCCATCTGTACTATCATTATTCAAACTTGTAGATTTATTAAAATTCAGCTTGAAAGTACCAACAAGTAGGCTTCTCTATTTTGTGTTCATTTTCTTCATAACCTGGTATTGTAATTTTATTTTATTATATGAAGTATTGTCATTTGACACATCCTCTTCCAACTGACAAGATTTTTCCCAATTCTCTCTATGAGATCTCATCATATGCTCCATCGTTGAGGTGGATGCGATGCTTCATTTTTTAACGTAATTTGATTTCTTATATGTCATATTGTCCACCAAGCAAAGGCCAAAGTCTGTTTATCCTCATTATTCAGTCGTTTTCCAAGTAGTTCCAATTATTGGTCTTATGTCTCTGGATTGATTAAGAAGAGTTTGTATATCGATTCAATCTTTCGTTTTCATAAACTTATTTCTGTTATAACAGTTGCATTCAAGGAAGATGTGCACATCACCCTCGGCTATGGTGTTGCAAAAGACACACGTTTGTATGCAATAGCCGTTATAAATCATCCATTTCCATTTGACCACAAGTATAGTCTATCTTTTAATTGATTGGTTGGTAGTGGGATATTTGTAATGCCCTCCATTGTAGAGCGGGGAAGGTGTGTTACCCACTTTTCTTCTCACCACTTACCCCCAACTCCCCCGGGAATCTAGTCACTGACCATTGCTTCTTTGTTTGCTTCCATTATAAAATTGTCCTTGTAATGATTAGGTAAATATTAGTTGTACATAGTTTTCGAGAAAGTAAAAAAACAATAGAGTGATAATTACGACTATAATTGTATTTTTATTTGTTTTCTTAAAAAAAGTGTGAATCTCTAAAATGACATGTTTTAATTAATAAAGGAGATTGTAATTGAAATTTTAAACAATTCAAAGAAGAAAAATGTTAAATTTCAATTATTTAGCTTAATCGGTAAAGGGATGTAAGAAACTTATTTCTTCTAAATTTAACATATTCCTTCACTATTGTTTTAAAAATGTTAAATTCAGGCATTATATATATAGACACTAAAAAATGGCCGAAATTTTTTTAGTTCCCTTTAACTGCAATCCTAATTTTGTCATTAACTATGCTCATATGACATTGGATAGAAAAAATAATAATTTATAAAATATAAAATATATACTGTATTTAATTAGGTATAATTGGTGCTAGGTGACCTAAACCATCGATTATGAATATATATACATACACAATATTGTATTTTTAAAGGTAAACTGAAAATTTTAATTATGCTAGTATATCTTCAGAGTAAATAATATTCCATCTCATCTGACATGAGTATCGAAAATAACCCTTTAATTTAAGTAACAACATATCACCTCACGGATAGTTATTTTTAAGGAAAAACATCCCATACCCTCAAGCAAGAATATCAGCACCCCACAAAAAGCCTCCCCCAGGAGCCTGAAGAACGCGCTCCCACGCGCCGGAAATTCTTTTGCTTAAACTTCCCTTCTAAACCAAATCTTTCTTCATCGCATCGTCCCCTCCTTCCTCTAATTAGCCTGATTTCCTGCCAATTTCGGGTTCCCTCCCCCCGGTTTGCGCCTCAGTTGGGGCTCGTTAGAGCTTTCTCTCCTCTGTCAAGTCCCCTCAAGAACCCTAATTCGCTAATTCGGTTCCATATAACCAAATACCTGCAGATGGCAAAAATTGGTTGTAGTAGAGGAAAAATCATCAAAATTGGGGCAACATTTGGCCGTAGATACGTGTTCCCGTCGATCTTTAGCCATGGAATCAAGAAGATTGTGAAGAATTTTCGCAAGAGGAGGAAATGGGGCTGCGATTCGGAGCGCCGGGGTGGCTTCTGGTGGCTATGTGTGCGGTGGCGGCAGGCGTTTGAGGTCTGCTTTCGTGGTGGTTTCCGGTGGCAGAGTGCTTGGTGGCGGCTGGCCTGTGTTGGCTCCACTGGTTGTTCTGATGGCTCAATGACGAGGTTTGTCTTCCGTTTTTGTTGTTATCGGCAATTCCCGAAAGGGCTATTAAACTGCTTTTTGAAATCATCTATAAAACAAGCTGCTTTGGCCTTGTTTTCTGTGGTGTTTTCATCCGAAGGTAAAGGTAAAAACTCATTTGGGGTGAAATTTTGTTTTTACTCCTCAACCAAATCCCGCAAGGGCCCAAATCCTCTTCACGAGGCAAATCACTCGGATGGGAGCTTGCTCCCGGACGAGGGCAATAGCCACCAAGTCAAGGACAAGAAAAAAAAGAAATCAAAGCAGCTAAGCCTCATCTTGTTGAGCCTGAAATGTGTGTCGGATGGTGTCCTGGCATTACTTGTACTCCTCCTCTACTCAATTTGTGATGTAAATGCTCTTATTAATAATCCTCATTTGCATATATTTTGCGCCTGGGGATCCATTCTGGCTCGCAGGTCTCAATCTCACTCTACTTTGGGTGGAGCCTCGTCTCACCGTTTCTCAGTAAGCTCTCCGTCTATGAATTCTAATAATAAATCATTTTTATTGATCACTATGTTTGATCAGCAAGGTGCCTGGGTTCTCAGTCCCCTCTTTATTCATTCATGTAATTCATCTCCTTTGAACAAATCCTTTCCATGGGCTTGGGTTATCCCATTTATTGGGGTGAATATGGCTGTTTGTGGAAATTATGTACAGAGGCTGGTCAACCGGATTGATAATGGGTTTACCAACCCGACCGGTGGTGACTCTAGAAAGCGTCCCTTGACGAACAAAAACCTCAAAAACAGCCCTCTAAAAGCTTGGAGAACTCGGTCTTGTGTAAGTTGCAGATATGGATTGAGGCCGAATTATGTGTGCTTCTTGGGGATGAGACTATTTCCACATCTTCCTACCTTTTGGAGGTTGTCTGTATGCAATGGTGAACATTGGATTCTAGCTCTAAATGTTGCAAAAAGTGCTATAGATACTAAACTGATGTCTAATATTGGAATGGTAAACTCCATATGTAAGAACTGCAATATGGCTATTGCCCATCTATATATTATCTTGCATAAGAGAAACGCATCCTTTATTATTCTGAACTGGAATGCATCCTTTATTATTGTCAAAAATAAAAAATCACCCTCCTTCCTTCCTTGGTGCAAACGTATGATGTATAAATTGGATTCTAAAACCTTTGTTGTCTTGGGTGGCAATTTCACGATCTATGATATATATGAAAACTGCACTACGGCTGCTGTGGTGTTTAGTCGATCTAGGTTGGGGCATTTTGGCTCCTGTTGTACTATAAATCTGCCCCTTCATATATGCTATGGTTTGCCTCGTCGTATGCTTTTCCACCTCTGCCAGCCGGAATCTCGGTGCTACTCAGCCTTAATTAACTCCTTGTCTGCTAATACTAATATGGTCTCACTCGTTTTCGATCTCGTAACTCTGTCCGATGTTGTTTCTAGCCAATCTTCTGTCGGCTTTCCAAAATTCCGTCTAAATTTCATGCCCGCATGGAGTACACCCAACACCATTCCCATCTCCATCAACTGCTATAAGCTCCTTTCTGTTCCTCATAATTGTGGTATGGATTCCTTTTTCCAATTTTTAATTATGAGGAAAGAATTCTTGGGTCTCATTTTGACTGTGTTGGGTGGAGCCGTTATCTCCAAACTTTTTTCTCGGGTTGCCTTGCTTAGCCGTTGGAATTGGATTCAACCTAAAATCCTTACAATTATAAAAAAGCATGAGAATCTCAAAGTTGCTATCTCCCCTCCCAACCTGGCATCCTCCATAATTATGCAATCGATAAACTATCCAATGGATTACAAGATTCAATCATGGGTGAACTTGTGGGAGAATGATATGGCTGCAATCTTACATTGTGTTATGATTAAGCAATACCCCCCTTCATTGTGTTCTTGACTTTGGGCTTGGCTACCTCGTTTAGACTAATCTCTAATATAGACTCCTTGATGTTTTATTTGGCCGACACAATTGTTGGCTTTGTGTCTCATTTAGTTAACTACGTTTTTAGTTACACTTGGCATATTAAAACACAAAATAAAACTACTTTGATGTCGGATATCATGCCCCCTCACAAAAATTATCTCCAAATCAGTTTTCCGCTACACTCTCTTGGTGTGAGGTCTCTTAAACCTTGGCCTCACACCCATGGCAGTTATATATGAAAATCACTTACTGGAATTGCAGAGGTATTAAGAAAACAACTTTTTGGATGGAAATTGATAGCAAGTGCAAAAACGAACATATTCAAATAATGGCGTTAGCGGAAACTAAATCGGAAACCATCCCTGAAGACAAAATTTGGAAAGCGGCTGGTTTTGACGAGGCTATTTGGTCACCTGCTTCCGGTCGATCGGGGGGTCTCGGTATCCTTTGGAAGTCCTTCCAATTAACAAATGAAATCATTACAGTAGAAATTCACCTCCCCCGAATCATAGGGCTTAAATACGAGAATATTAATGATAGATTCATGGCTCTACTGTTGTTTGTATACGCGCCGCCGGGTTCTCAAGAGAAAGACTCTTTTTGGGAAACCTTATCATCCATTGTGAGGGATGCGTCCATTCCTTGCATTGTTCTGGGTGACTTGAATGAAATTCTATGTAGTGAAGACAAGCTGGGTGGTGCTAACCTTCGTTCGGCTCGATTCACTAGACTCCTACAATTTAAAAATGACTGCGCTATGCTGGATTTACCTACTTTCGGGAACCCATTCACTTGGAGAAAGAACCCCGACGACGAAAACACCATTCGCGAAAAACTTGACCGTGTGCTTGTTCATCACCAGATCATTCAGACATTCCCTAACCTAATTACTCATAACGGAGCATTCTCATCATTTGACCACTGCCCCATTTCAATATCTCTTGAGTGTAGCTCGGTTTTCAAAGCGCCTCCGTTCAAGTTTGATAATGCTTGGCTTCAGCGGAAGGATTTTAGAAACATAGTTAAACAATCTTGGCGAGCAAATTGTCCGGGCTCGAATATGTATCAGCTGATGTTCAAACATAGAATTCTAAAGAAGAAAGCTAAGGAATGGAATAAACGAACCTTTGGAAATATTTTTCGCCAATTAAATGAGGTGGAAACTGAACTTCTCAAGATTCAAACTTCGGTTTCGGGAGGTAACAATAGAGAAAAGCTTCTCATTACAAAGAAGGAAAAACTACTTCTTTACCAAAAAACTTTTTGGAACCAAAGAGCCAAGACAAAGCATCTTAAACTTCCTGATTCGAACACAACTTATTTTCATCGGGTTGCTTCGGGTTGGAGACATAGGAAACAAATCCGCAATATAACTTCTGCTGAAGGAACCTTGATAATAGGAGAAGAAAATATTAGAAATGAAATTAAGAGTGATTTTGAAAAAAGATTCAAAAAGGAGCCGATTGATGATAGACTCCTACAAGAAATGTTAAATCTAATCCATCCTTCAATTACCACGGACGAAAATAATTACCTTATTCGACACCCATCTAATAATGAAATTAAGGCAGCTGTTTTCAGCCTTGGCAATAACAAATCACCAGGCCCAGATGGCTTTACAGCCGAATTCTATAAGAAATACTGGGACATTGTTGGCTTATCTGTCATTAGAGCTGTAAAAAGTTTTTTCCACTCTGGAAAAATTCTCAAACAAATAAACCATACGTTCATATCACTACTGCCAAAACGGGATAACCCTTCCAATACCAGTCACTACCGTCCAATCAGTTTATGTTCTATTTTATACAAAATCATTTCAAAAATTCCGACAGAAAGAATCAAAACAATTATAGGTAAACTAATTCACCCACTACAAGGTGCTTTTGTGTCGGACAGAGCCATCCAAGAAAATGTCCTAATAGCACACGAAATCTTCCACTCCTTCAGATCGCGCAAGGGTCGGGAGGGATGGTTGGCAATAAAACTTGACATGGAGAAAGCTTACGATAGAGTTGATTAGAACTTCATAAGAAAGGTTTTAGAAAAATTCGGGTTCCACCCTACTTTCATTACGTGGATTATGGAATGTGTAACGACTGTGTCCTTCTTTATACTAGTCAACAACGGTCCTACTGACATGTTCTTCCCCTCTCGTGGCCTGCGTCAAGGGGATCCTCTATCCCCTTTCTTGTTTATCTTAGGGGCAGAAATTTTAGCTCGAAAACTCTCAGCAGAAACAAATATGGAAAACAACCCAAATGGATTTTCCTTCGGTAGGAGCGGACCTAGGGTCCCCTTCCTATCCTTTGCCGATGACATCATTATTTTTACAAAAGGCAGTGCTGCCGCGGGACAGAAAGTTAGGGACATAATAGATTCATACTATAAAGTTTCTGGACAAAAAGTCAATTACCATAAATCTAGCTTCCAAGCTACAAAAGGCATTGCAAACTCTAGGATCTCATAACTTAGCAGTTGTTTAAGTATTACACATGAAAACTCATTAGAAAAATATCTTGGATGTCCGATTATTAACGATAGAGTAAACAAACACACCTTTGAAGACATCGTATGTAAATCTAAAGAGCAACTAAGTAAATGGCGAGCCAATGCTCTATCACAACAGGGACGTGCAATCCTTATTAATACAAACTTATCGGCCAAACCGTTGTATACAATGCAGAACTTTTTGTTACCCTCATCAATACATAAAGAGCTTGACCAGATTAACAGAATGTTCTTTTGGAATAAAGATCTACAACACCGCCCGCTTATTAGCTGGGATAAGATTTGCAGACCGAAAAAATATGGGGGAATTGGGCTTAGGAAATCGAAAGAGATGAATGAAGCCCTTCAAATGAAACTACTCTGGAAAATATTGGCTGACCCAGAAAATGTCTGGGTGTCTCTCATTAAACACAAGTATCTTCGTTCAGCTAACATCCTTGAATACGTAAAAAGTGGAGATTCTTCATGGCAATGGGCCAAACTGACAACTCTTATAGATAAATTTAAGACTGGCCTTATTTGGTCGGTAGGAAATGGTTCATCTATCAAATTTTGGACGGATAATTGGATTACAACAAGCTCTCTCCTATCTAGGGAGGATTGCCCCCAAATTACCAACATAGAAGAAATTGTTAGTGACTATATTTTAGGTGGTAGATGGTGGACGGAAAAACTTAGCAATACATTACCAAATGTCGTAGTCAAAGAAATTCTGGATATTCCACTTCCCGTTTCCCCCTTTGAGGATCGATTATACTGGTGGCCTGATAGGGCTGGTTGGTTCACCACGTCAAGTGCATATAAGCTAATCACAGCTCAATCCTCAATGAGCATAGACAATAACGCTTGGATATGGAATTTGGACATTCCGCCTAAGATCAAAAATTTTCTATGGAAAATTTGTCAGAATGGCCTCCCTACTGCCTTTACGCTGGCTCAACGTGGGACTTCTGTACCTTCCACCTGTCAACTGTGCAACTATGCAGTTGAAGATGACGTTCACTTCTTACTAGAATGCCCATATGTGCGCCCACTCTTTCGCTTACCTACCCACGTAAACTCAATTATATCCAATATGATAAGTCATTCACGGGAGGTAAAACCTATCTTTTCATTCATTGGAAACAAACTTACATCCATTGCCAAGGTGGATCTTGCCTTTTCTTGGTGGACGGCTTGGTACATTCGAAACCAATTTGTTTTTAGACAGGTCCCCATACCTCATAGAGAAAGTTCTTTAAGTATCATTAAAACACATAGGGAAAATTGGAGAAAAACAGCTCACTTTGAGCATAGCTTGGATGAGGACTTCCCCTTACGCATACGAAAAACCTATCTTTTCATTCATCGGAAACAAGCTTACATCCATTGCCAAGGTGGAGCTTGCCTTTTCTTGGTGGACGGCTTGGTACATTCGAAACCAATTTGTTTTTAGACAGGTCCCCATACCTCATAGAGAAAGTTCTTTAAGTATCATTAAAATACATAGGGAAAATTGGAGAAAAACAGCTCACTTTGAGCATAGCTTGGATGAGGACTTCCCCTTACGCATACGAATCTCCAAGCATCCAAGGACGAAAAGAAAGCATGGTAACATTACTTGGCGAAAACCCCCCAGGGGAACTTTCAAGTTAAATTTTGATAGATCCACAATTTCAAACAATGATAGCACGGCTGGTGCCGTACTCCGGGACTGGGAAGGACATCCGATACACATCTGTTATAAAAAACTGGGCAAGCAAAGTCCGTTGAAAGCGGAAGCGCTTGCTCTTAAACTGGGAATCCAAAAGGCTTTACAACTCCGTATCAATAAACTCCACGTTGAAGGTGACTCCATGATAATCATAAACCACCTAAATAAAACATCTACCTGTCCTTGGGAAATCGAACTGATTCTATCAGATGTCAAAATTCTATTATCGACTTTGAAAGAAGTTTCCTTCTTTCATGTTCCCCGATTAGGCAATAGAGTGGCTGATAAGGTTGCACACCTTTGCCACTCTGCCTGGGGTGTCGATATTAACAACGATTCTGGTCTTCTAGACCTCATCCATAAGGATGCCATCGGGTAGAGCTCGCTCGCCCGAATTCTTTCCTAATCAAAAAAAAGAAAAAAAAAAAAGAAAATGAATATCAGCACCCAATCACATGGATAGGTCATGGGCTCAATGGAATTAACATTCCCAATTTTATAACATTAAGAAAAAAAATAAAAGAGTCACACTTTATTGGCTTACCTATTACTCCCTCCGTCCAAAAATACATGTCTTTTTACTTTTAGCACGTTTTTTAGGAGTTAAGCTATCTAAATTATTAACTTTTTTTTAATTAATTTTTTAATAATTACAAAATTATTATCAATAAGTTTATAACTATTAAAAAAATTAATATTTTATATAGTTTTTAGTTTCTAAAAAAGCGTGCATGAATAGTAAAAGGACATGTATTTTTGGACGGAGTTAAGATTATCTTTAATATTCTCCTTCGTCTTATTTTAATCCCCCTTCATTTTTTTATAGTGGGCAAATATTTGGAGTTTTTACGGAGATCGTAAAACCAGTGGTGGAGCCAGGGGTGCTCCCCCTAGCGGAAAAAAATACAAAAAAAATTATTTTAATTTTTTTTTTGTATTTTTGAACAAGAGTTCTATCTAGCTCAAGTGGTAAGGAATGAAGGAAGGGTAATTAAAACCAAAAGGTCTTGGACAGGTTCAATTCTCAACTCCTTCACTTTTTATTTATTTTACTATATCATTAATTCTTCTCCATTTCTCTCTATACTTTTTATTTCTAACAACTATTTCATTAAAAAAATGTCATATTTATATTTAAATTATACATTTAACCTTTTCTTTCAATATTGTTTGTTTCTCTTTTATTTTTTTTTGTTACTCTCAACTATTTAAATACAAAAAAAAACATTTCCAAAAATCACAATTTTAGTGTTTTTTCAATATATTTTTAAAAAAATATTCTTAAAAAGTATAGACCAAAAAATTGATTTCACGAAATTTTTTAACACCCCCGACCGAGAATCCTGGCTCTGCCACTGCGTAAAACACCTCCATGATCATCCTGAAGGATGATGAAATACAAATCCCTATTAAAAGTGAGAGTAAATTATTACACATGATGTCATGTCTAGCTATGTAGTCAACAACTCTGTTAACTTCTCTGAAGCAATGCCTGAATTTAATTTGATCGAAAGTTGGTAGTCATAGAGTGAATCTTCTCCACATGATACATGATTTCCTAGTTGACGTTTATATTTCACTCTATTGCCTTGATTAATACTTGATTATCGCCTTCTAGGATCACTTTCTGAGGGCTTCTCCTTGTTGCACTCTGCAGACCCAAACAGACTGCAACAACCTTTGTATGTAGCAGTACATTTGCATGTCTCTTGATAATCCTCCTTCCTCTTATTTTAATGGACTAATGGACCAAAAAAAAAAAGGAAATAGGATAAAGTAATCTAAAGAAAATGAAGAAAAATATAATTTCATGTCCTTACATAAAATTGAGATTCTATTGATATGTTTTTTTTTAATATTCCACTTCAAATTGGATATATTTAATAACGGGGTTTCTAACCTATATCATAATTTATAAGGGAAGAGGTTAAACATGGCTTTTCAGCAACTATTAATTAATTTAAAATTATTTTTGGTTTAAGAAAAATGTATCAGTCAATCATGTTTAGGTGGTATTTGAGTAAATATTAATTAATTTAAAATTATTTTTGGTTAAAGAAAAATTTATCAGTCAATCATATTTAGGTGGTATTTGAGTAGATTTGATTTTTTAATAGATGTATTTAACTTATTTCTCATGTAAAGTTTTTATTATTAGGATCTGAATTCTAATTTTTTTGGTCAAGTGAGTTACCAACTAACTTGAATTTTTTTTCAAAATATTCAAGAAAAAATAAAAAATTACAAAAAAAAATCACAACTTGAAAATATTTACAGAAATATTTAAAATTTGCAGGTGTGTCGGAGAAACGCGGTCTCAGACCGCGTTTCTTGGGTAGATTATCAATTTAAACCTGGCGCCGAAGAAAAATAGCATTTGAAAATAAAAACGCGGTTTCAAACCGCGTTTTAACCCTAATTTCGGGTAAAACGCGGTTTAAACCCGCGTTTATTTCCTAAAAAAACCCAAAAAAAAACCCAAAAATAAAATAAAAAATAAACTGTAAAACGCGGTATTAATCTGCGTTTTACGTGCAGGCCCATCGGTGCACCAGCAAAGATCTCCAGCGGAGGTAGGAGGAGGAGGAAGGCCCGAAATTGGTGGCTGGGATGGAAAGCGAGGGCGGAGGGAGGAGAGCGAGCCAGCGAGGTCGCGAATCCGGCAGGGAGAGGCGGAGGGCGAGGGCGGAGGGAGGAGCAGATGGTTGTCGGAGGTGGGAGGAGGAGGATGTTAGAGATGTGAATGAGACCAAAGTGTCCCACATCGGAAAGTTGAACATATCAAACCCTAGTATATGAGTCGGTGGACTACTCCTTCTATTGCCAATTGGTTTTAGAATGGAACCTCACTCGGCTTGTGTGCTAGGCTACTAGCGCATGTGCGCCCGTGCACACGACCCCCAGTCATCGGTCCGAGTCGGACTTTGATAGAGGAAGGCCCGAAATTGGTGGCTGGGATGGGCAGCGAGGGCGGAGGGACGGAGGGCGAGGGCGGAGGGAGGAGAGCGAGCCAGCGAGGTCGCGAATCCGGTAGGGAGAGGCGGAGGGCGAGGGCGGAGGGAGGAGCAGATGGTTGTCGGAGGTGGGAGAAGGAGGAGGGGTTGCAATTGGTGGCTGGGCGAGGGCGGAGGGAGGAGAGTGAGGTTTGAGCATCAGATCGGGGGGACGGAGGGCGCCGGAGATCTCTGAGCACCAGATCTGCCTGCAAGTAAAACGCGGTTCTAACCCGCGTTTTACCGTTTATTTTTTATTTTATTTTTGGATTTTTTTGTTAGTTAATTTTTTAGGAAATAAACGCGGTTTTAAACCGTGTTTTACCCGAAATTAGGGCTAAAACGCGGTTTCAAACCGCGTTTTTATTTTAAAATGCTATTTTCCTTCGGCGTCAGGTTTAAATTGATAATCTACTCAAGAAACGCGGTCTGAGACCGCGTTTCTCCGACACACCTGCAAATTTTGAACATTTCTGTAAATATTTTCAAGTTGTGATTTTTTTTGTAATTTTGAATATTTCTGTAAATATTTAGGTGGTATTTGAGTAGATTTGATTTTTTAATATATGTATTTAACTTATTTCTCATGTAAAGTTTTTATTATTAGGATCTGAATTCTAATTTTTTTGTCAAGTGAGTTACCAACTAACTTATCTTAGTCATTGTGTGGGGCAAATAAACTCCGGATTATTTTGGGGTTTATTTGTGAAAAAATAAATTTATAACCACTTTTAAAGTTTAAAGATAAAAACTACTTTATAAGTCAAATCTTATAAATTGATTTGCACAATTGACAAGATACTATATTTAAAACTAGTGCAAGTCTCGTCCCATACACGGAGAATACAGTAATACAATATTATAAATAATCTAGATAGACTCTAATAAATAAAAAATATTAATCTAAATATAAATAGTTTTTTCTCACCAAAAAATAATATAAATATAAATAAAATATCACCTATCAAATATTACATATTTATCTATTAATATTTTTGGTAGGTATGATTATGAAATATTTTTTATTTATATTTTTGTCAATTAACTAAAATATATAGATAAATTCCGGCTTATATAATTTTCTATAAATTATGACAATATATTATTTTATTATTGTTTTTTTCTAAAATCAACCACATCGCGTCATATATGATTTTTTCTTCATGATCAACCAAAACGCGACACATAAGACATTATGCATCGGTTTTAGCATATGTACGTATAAAGAAGATTGACATTTTTTTTGGTCGAAAAAATTTACATTATTTAAATATATTGAAATACAAATTCGCTCTTCATGATATTTATTGCGGTTAATTTTATAAAGTACAGTAATATCTTTTGGGGGGGAAAATAAAAGAAAAAGAATAAATGAAAAAAAGGGAGTTATGGGGAACAGAGTTTGAGAAGTAAAAAAGGAAAAGAAAATACACTTTAGAAAGGTTAGCCTTGGTTGGAAGCACCGAGCACCCCCCTCTCTTTCTCACCCCTCCTTCCCTTGTTTCTCCTCCTCCCCCATTCTTCACCTTCACCTCATTTACAGTCTCTCTCTCCCCGGAAATAGAGGGATTTTAATGTCCACCCACCCCCTCTGAACCAACCCCCGATCTCACTCACTCTCTCTTTCTCTCTCTATCTCCCTTTTTGAGAGTCTGAAGCAGATTCAGACCCCGTTGTTTTGTCTTTCATCTCAATTTTATCCCATCTGCGTCTGTTTTTCGTTTTCTGATTTAATTTTAAAAAAACACACTCACAGACTCACTTGCTCTCTGTTTCTTGGCTTTTCCCAAGAGGAAGAAGCTCAATTCCATTTCCAATGGTGTTTGTGCACTGAAAGTTTCCATCTTTCAGAGAGAAAGAAAGCAAATTAGAATATCTCCTCTCTCTTTTAGCGGTTTCCTCCCTCAGATCTAATCCTGTTCCTCCTTTAACTACCTCCCCTGTTTTACCCTCTTCTTTTAGCAATCATGAGCAAGGAAGAGTTCTTGAAGATTCAGGTACCAATCTCTCTCTCTCTCTCTACATTACATTATATTACATATGTTGTTGATTTCTGCTATTCTCAACTGTTGGGTACTCACTTGCTTGTTCATTACAGACCTGTGTTCTGAAAGTAAACATACACTGTGATGGCTGCAAACAGAAAGTGAAGAAAATCTTGCACAAAATTGACGGTAACCCACCTTTTCAATTCCCCTCTCATAATTAGTTTTTGACTGATTCTTGATTAATTTTTTATTTTTGGTTTGTGGGTGTTTTGATTTTAGGGGTTTATAAGACAAGCATAGATGCAGAGCAAGGGAAGGTGACAGTGTCAGGGAATGTAGACGCATCCACCATTATCAAGAAGCTCAACAAATCCGGTAAACATGCAGAGCTTTGGGGCGCCCCAAAACCCCCAAACAACCCCAACATCAACAGCAAGAATCAGGGTGAGATCAATGTGCAGTTCAAGAACTTGCAATTGGATAATGGAAAGGGTGGTGGTAACAAACAGGGCAACAACAACAACCACCAGAAGGGCGGTGGGAGCCACCAGATTAACCCACCGAAAGGCGGTGGGGGGCAGCAGAATAACCAGCCTAAGGGCGGTGGTGGTGGTGGTGGCGGGATGCAGCTGAATCCGCAGCAGATGCAGCAGCTGCAGATGCTGCAGCAGATGAAAGGGTTCCAAGATGGGAAGCTTCCGGCGCAATTGAAGGACATGAAGATGATGATGCCGCAGCCTGGGTTTAACGGCGGCGGCGGCGGTAAGGATCCGAAGGCTGTGAAATTCAGCGTTCCGGTGGAGGAGGGTGGGTGGAGTGATGGCGAATCGGGCGACGATGATTATGATGAAGATGACGAGTTTGATGATGAATTTGATGATGATGATGAGTTTGATGATGTTCAGCCCAAGATGAAGCCTATGAACATGACTAACATGATGGGTAAGAATGTTGGCGGCAGTGGCGCTGGTGGTCCGCTTGGTGGCCCGCCTAGTGGCGCTCCTGGCGGTCTCGGGCCGCAGCAAATGATGATGATGATGAATGGGCAAAACCCCCAAATGATGATGAATGGGCAAAACCCTCAAATGATGATGAATAGGCAAAATCCACAGATGACGATGAATGCCCAACAGCTGGGTAAGGGCGGTGGTGGCGGAAACAATGGTGGTCCGAACAACGGCGGCGGTGGCGGTAAGAAAGGCGGTGGTGGGGTCCCTGTTCAGATTCAGGACGGAAATGATGGTAAAAATGGTGGGGGTGGTAAAAAGGGCGGAGGCGGAGGCGGAGTTAACAATCCAGGCGGAAACCCAAATCAAGGTGGTGGTAAAGGTGGCGGAAGGAACGGCGGTGGGATGCCGCCTATGGACGGTAAACACGGGGGCGGTGGTGGTGGAGGAAACCAGATGGCCGGTAATAATGGAGGTGGCAAGAAGGGCGGCGGTGGCGGCGGGGTGTTACCACCGCACATGGGCGGTGGTGGTGGTATGAATCCGGCTATGAAACACCCCATGGGAGGGGGCGGTGGAAGTTGTGGCCCAATGGGCCCAGGCGGCCCAATGGGACAGCCCATGCCGATGGCCCAAATGGCGAACATGCAAATGACCCAAATGGGTGGTATTCCGGCCATCCACGGGCTTCCAGCGTCCGCGGCCATCCATGGTGGCGGACCTGGAGGCCCTGGTGGTCCTCCCGGGTACTTCCCAGGCGGACCTGCGCCAGAAATGGGTGCTGGAAACCCTTACTACCAGCAATACATGGCCCAAATGATGATGAACCAACAACGAGCTGCCGCCAACGCCGCCAATGGCAACGAGCAGTTCCAGCCCATGATGTACCGGCCTACACCACCGGCGATGAACTACATGCCGCCCTACCCGTACCCTCCACTGCCCCATCATGGCGACCCTTACAACTACTTCAGCGACGAGAACACTTCAAGCTGCAGTGTAATGTGAGACTGCCATGTGATCGCCGGCGATTGTTGTGGTGGCGGCCTGGTGGCCGGGCCTAGTCAAGGCCTTCTTTGACCGGGACAAGTTATACATGGTTCCTTCATCTTTAGCTTTGTTCATTTGTTTTTTAAAATTTAATTTCCCTTTTTTTAGTGCCCTAATTATCATAGGAATCAAGTACCTTATAGATTAAAAAAAAAAGGAACTAATATGGAGCAAGCAACCATATGAAAGGTGAGAGGGTTATGGCATGAGACCTTTTTTCATGAGATGTTTATATGTGTTTATAATGGTGATGATGGTGAGAAAAAAAATAAAAAGAGAGAGAGAGAGCCCATCATCTCATTGCCCATTTCCTTTCATCTCATGGATTTTTGTATAAAAAAAATATATCATATTGTTATTAATTAAAAAAAATTCTCCACAATCTACTCTAGTGTCATGTGACATGTATAGTCTACTTTACTAGCATTGCACGCATCTCTATACATGTGCTTTGATGATTGTTAGGTATGATCTCAATTCCCAAAGTACATGTCTATAGCTTATGGTAGATGCACAATTAAAGAGATGTTATAATTGAAGTAATTTTTATTTATGTTTTGAAGTTATTTGATCTTATATAAGAAACTTGTAACAAATAGAGTCATACTTATGTAGTGTATGGATCATGAATTGAGATCATGTACAATTTGATGGAAAGAGTTAATGTATTTCATGAAATTGTGCATTGAGTATTGAATACTCCGTATTGGACATTGTAAAACATAATGTTAAATAATTTTTTAGGGGTATATTTTTGAGTGATTTCTTGTGAAAGGGACAGTCACTAGGCACTCTCCTCAATATCATATGGCCATATGGGCAATTGGCCATCATCATAATTCATGGTTTCTCCTTTTCTCTTTTTTTTTTTTAAAAAAAAAAAATAAAAAAAAAAAAAAAAAAAACGGAGGTGGGTCTCACTAGTCAGCATTAACCCGCCAACCTAGAGGCTTTCATATTGGGTCCCACTTTCCTCTTTTTATGAACGTTAGGTATTTGAATGAATTGGATCTCTAATCATCAATTTGAATGTTTTCGTGCCGCGAATTAGTGGAAAAAGTGGTCTTTTAACCTGATTTTATGATAAAATTTACTCTATTAGATCTAAAATATATAACTTTCTGCTATTTAAGACGTACTTTGAGAATTTAAAATTTAAATAAAATATTTCTTTTTTATATAAAAACTTTAATATTTATTACTACTAAGTATTAATTTTTTCTAAATATTAATAAAAATAGCAATTTTGTACTATAATTTTTACCTCCTTAGAATCCAGGTAACAAAGTCAAACTGATAAGAAGAACGGAAGGAGCAATAAACTATTTTTTCAATTGTGTATCCATAAGCATACCTTATAAACCCAACACAGGAAAGAAAACTCTAGTTTCAATGCATTAATCCTACAAGTTAATATATTGAAATTAAAAAACTGCCTTTTTACAAATAAATGTTTTTTTATTTGCATAATGGTTGTCAAAGGGCGCACATTAGAAAACTCCATTAATAAATACTCCGTATATTAATACATGTGTATATGTGATATAAATATAATTTTTTAATTTTTATCTAAAATAATTAAAATATATGGAGTCTAAATAAATTAGATACTGATTTTCACCTAAGTATTAGTATTATATAATGTGTGTCTATATTAGACACTAAAAAAATCATAATTTAAATTACATTAATCCTAAAAATTAATGTATTAAAACTATATATTCAAAAGTAGTACTTTTTAATGAAAATATTTTATTTTTTGGGATTTTTTTTAGAAACAAACCCATATTTCATTAATTTAAATTATCAAGCACAAAATGCCGAATAGAAGCCTCAGGTCTGAGACCCGCCAACTAATGCCCAACTTGGTTGCCTTGTCGTCGAACTAATTAAACACCATCGACACACCCTTGAATTGCAGCCCTCCGAATGGCCTGTAACATCTCTTCCAACTATCCTCACACATTTGTTCCCTTCTTGAACTCCTTCCACCTTTGCTAGTTCCTTTCTTCTTGTCGTCCCTCCCCAGCCTGCGTGGTCCTCTATCTTTTCCTTTTCGAACCCTCCATGTCTTACATAGCATGGCTCCAGACATGCTGCGGTTCGAGTGCTTCTCCGTCAAACAGTCTCCGGTTCCGGTTCTTCCACACTTCCCAGGAGGCAATCATACTCCGACCCATTTGTGCAACTTCTCTGCTGTACATTTCTTGCTTAAATATTCAACACAATCAAGGATATATTCTTTACCATTTCCCGCCTTCTTTAGCATGGGCTCCAACATCCAAACTTCTCGTTTCGACGTTTCCCGAACTCCACATAAACCCAACGGGGTTCCATCTCAAAAGCCTTATATATGGCAAGAGTAGCCGTCAAGCTTATATGTTGTTCATGATATCCCAATCTTTTCAATGGGCTTTTGTAGTCAATAAGTTGCACTTGCTGCATGCGTTTAAAATGGGAATCAATGCCCGCGACATGTCAACAAGGCCAGCAACCCCACTAATCCGAAGCCCAGAGCTGAAGGGAGGTCGTGTGTGGGCCCACGTACGGGAGATACGAATGCATAAAACCTCAAAACCAATTGGCAATTAGAGGAGTAGCCCACCAAGCTTATATGTTGTTCTTAATATTCCAATATTTTCAATGTAGGACAACCCTGTATTCCAACAAACTTCTCGTTTCTCGCCTACCACAGAAATCGCAGTTATCATCGCTCACTACTAATTGTCAGCTTCATTGGCTCTACAGGGAAGGATACCAGATTACCAGCCCTCCATACAAACACCCTCACCTTCGGCACCACTTCCATCTTCCATATCTTCCTCCACAGGAGCTTCCTCTCAGACGGATTTGGGGAAGACACCCGTCTGTCCTCTTCCTACCTTTTTCCAGTTTCCATAGCCATATGATTGAAATACCCAAAGTATGTGAAAATAAGTTGAATTTAACTTGTATTAGTTCAGATAAAATATATATAATATAAAGTTTTAGAATAAGTATATTATTCTAAGAAAAATAAGATAAATTAATTTAATGAATTAGGTTAGATAAATAAAATTTTCGTAAATAATATTTATGTATTATTATGGATAAATTAATGGTTTATCATACAAAGGAAACGGGCCATCAGAAGAATCCGGCCCAAAACCTCCAGCCCAGCACGAGTGGTCAGCCAAACCGGGCTTCTTCTCTCTCCCTGCACATCAAAATCCCCTTCAAAAAAATAATAAGAAAGCTTCCTTCCATGTATGCCGAAGGATTTTCTTGCCCAAATTACATTCACACATTTCCTCAAATCACAGGATTTAATTTTGGAAATCTGAAAATCACACTGCAGCCTACCCAAATACATCTCACGCTCATCCTAACACTCTCCCACTCGTCCTCTTCATCCGCTCAAAGAACACATCGAAACACACACTCTCCGTTCGTTCCAATAGGGCGCGATCACAAATTCGATGACATCAATGCCAACGATCACCCCCAGTACACTCTATAATCACCCAGGCGATGACCTTGACCGCTACGACACAGCAGCTGGCTGGAAAATGTCCAGAATCGTTGCCGGAAGTTTCGGCAGAAGCGTGATTGACAGCCTACCTGTCGGGCTTCGCCACCACCACCACCACAGTGCTCATACGCCCCATATTTTGCCTTCTGAATGCACCCAGAATCATTCCCTGTCGATCCCAACTCCTCCCATGCTCAGCACTGCTTTGAGGCGCTCGCACCATATCCCCGAAGTTGACTAGTGAGCAGTTTTTTCACCTTTGCTGAAATTCTGTTTTCGGGTGTCTTTTTGTAATTCCTTTCGATTAGGGGATATTAACTCACATAAATCCTTGTTTTTCAGATCCATAACATACCAAGGGATCTTAGATTTGAAAATTTGACATTTTTTAGTCATATTTGGGTAAGATCCGCTGCGTTTCTCGCAATTTATCGAATTTCGATTAAGTAGTTGATCTCATATGTCATATTGAAGCATTTGACCTTCATTTTGGCTTCTGAGATTGCTTGGCTACAAATTTGGGTGAACTTTCGAAAAAAACTAGGATAAGTTTTGTGCCTTTTGAAATTTACCAGGCTGTTTCTATAATTTCTAAAAAGTTACTAACATCCTTTTAAAATTCTGTAAAATCTCATATTCCATTTGAAATTATTTTGCTTCAATCAGTGCACTTTTACAAATTATTTTCCTCAACCTCGTTAAAAATTAGTACATCATAATTTACTAATAGGTGACCCACATTTCAATAACATTATTATCATATTCTTCTGCACTCGGAATATGATTCATAGGATCTTCAGATTCACATCTCATTCAAACACTCTGTCATTTTGGACCATTCAGTTATTTTACTACAATCAAACAAGTCTTGTATCCACATAAATAAATCTCTATTTCCCATTTTTAGTCTACAATCGCTAATGCCCTTTTATGGTCAATAAGCGGTAGACGGAGTCTTGAACATTTTATATTCTTCTACTTGGTAGTTGTAAAAAGACTAACCTATCCTAATTTTTCGTTCGGACGGCTGGGGTCCCTGGTTTGGTCTTGAGGTGTTGAGGAATAAAGAAGTCTATTATTTTT
The DNA here is from genome assembly GCA_037127255.1 of Persicaria tinctoria. Classification (NCBI taxonomy): domain Eukaryota; kingdom Viridiplantae; phylum Streptophyta; class Magnoliopsida; order Caryophyllales; family Polygonaceae; genus Persicaria; species Persicaria tinctoria. The sequence goes on along the minus strand of JBANSL010000019.1, from coordinate 38,089,739 downwards.
GTTTATTTCTAGTGTTTTGTTAATTTAAGGTACTAATTTCTAAATTTGTTATCTCTTTTAACAATATTTTCACTAATATTATTCATTCTATTTGAATACTACATTTGGACCCCTTATTTTGGGTAACTTTATTTTACATCATTGATTTATAGTTAACACTTCCACCGATTTCATATTTATTATGCATGTACTTGTTGTCATTGTTTTTGAGAGTATGGTTACATATTCCTATAAACATGTGACGGTTACGAGGACATTAAAGTACGAGTAATTGTTGACGCTGCAACATCTCTTTAGTATTTTAAGAAGGGATGTTACAATGATATGTCGTTCACACAAAAAAATTCCCATCTCGAGAGTGAAACCATGCCACAACATCTTTTTCCATTGGATCAACTCCGCATCGCAATCTATGAATAGTTGTCGGACTAAGCCCACATCCCATCTCCCCACATTCTAAACAATGAGCTTCAACACCCTCATAACCGCATCAGGATGTGGCGGCTTCACTATAGGTTTGAATCCTATTGGTCGTGGGCTTCAACACCCTCCTCCAAGATCTCCCTGCATCGCAATATACTCCGTCATGTATAGCTTGGATTGTGTCCAGCCCTAGCCCGAGATTGTTTAATTAAGTATCCGTCAACAAATATTAGAAAAATTATTTCACAGTGAGTACCCCCACCCCTTTTTTTTTCTAAATATATTTGATCAGGTGTCGCTTAGAAAAGTCGATGTGAACAATTAGCTAGTAAAGTAAGTTAAAGATAGGTCGTAGCATGAATTTAAAATTACACAATCCTATCCTATCCTATATCTATATATAATAATATTAGGACACTTGCAAAAGATGTCACATGATAACCTCTTCTTAAACCAAGATTTAATTGTGTTGTGATTTTTCCTTGGGGCATTTTGCAAACTAGCCACGAAATAAGGCTGAATTTGCGAAATGTCAACGTTTTGGGACAAATTAGGGAATTAACTGCTATATATATACTAATTTGATAAATTATCTGTAATTAGTGAATTAGCCGGATGCAATTACCTGCGCGAGGTTTCCGGATCTCGATTACAATCGGAGGCGGAGGCGAGCGAAGGAGCGAGATTGGAGGCGGAGGTGGCGAGGCACATCTGCGAGATCGAAGGAGGCCGGAGCGAGCGAGCAACGCCGGAGTGAGGCGGAGGCGGAGCCGGATCCAATTCCAAATATGCGCGAGGATTCCGGATCTAGATTGCAATCGGAGGCGGAGCCGAGCGAAGGAGCGAGATCGGAGGCGGAGGCGGCGACGACGAGAGTTGGGTGCATATAATCCTCTGCAGTGGTTGGGTATTGGGCAAGCTCAGCTTCTGCTTGTTCCCTCCCCGCTCTCTCAGTGGTGATAGCAGCATCTTTGGCGGCTAATTCCCTTGTAAACCTCTCTATCAGCTGTTCTTGTGTTTCTGCGGCCGCCATGACTCTTTTCACTTTAGCTTGAATGTGTATAAGGCGCTCCGATTCGTCTAAGGCGTCAAACTCAGGTGTTTGACCAGAACGGCGCATATACCTGTAAAGTAATTCAAAGTAGATGTGAGATTTAACTACCTAAGGCGCGAATGATAGCTTCCCCGGCAACGGCGCCAATTTGTTGTAGGAGGAAATCGTGAATGCAAATATAAAATATGATTAAAATAAAGCAAACCAGATTCCGTCCCTTGCAAATGATTACAAGACCTCCTCCTGATGCAGCAGTGAGAAGTCAGGATCGATCCACGAGGAAGCGTGTCAGCGGATCCTAGGCAGCGGAGAAATCTCACGGACAGAAGTCGACCACAGGTTGTCGATCTCGACTAGGGTTAGTCGACAGAAGATCGGACAAGTCGAACAGCGCAGTAGCAGATATAGGTGGTTGGTCGATATCGAGTACAGCTTACTCGATATCGAGTAGGCTCGTCGATGTCGAGGAGTCCTTTGTCGAGTTCCTGCACACAGAAGCTACATCGATCTGGGATCGGGGATCAGTAACTCGATATCGACTAGAAGTTGTCGATATCGAGGAAGACAGAAAGTAGAACGAAATAAAATAAAGACAAAGGCTTTTGGATTCAAAAATTAACTGTATGTAAAAGACTTCTAAGATTGGGGTTTGCAACAACGATAACCAAACATGCATAAGGCAGAAATAAAATAGATAATCATGTAACTCGCATCGAAGGACTAAGCTTTCGCCTTTTCCAACAATTAGACAACTCTTTCAAGAAACCCTAATTGTATCTACCGATTTTATGTTTACAATCAAGTTGTTAGCATGGACCTCCATTGAATGGGTAATAAACATATAACAAGTAGTAGATGCTCAAAATATGATAAAAGTCGGATTTTTACCTCAAACACGTAGGGCTATCGTCGGGCTCGCCCCAATCCTAGAAGTGGGTGGACTACTCGCGCTTCATCACCATCTCAGACATTGATTGAAAGGAAATAACTACTTGCATTAAATCAAAACAGAGCTTACAACCAAAGGAAGCCAATTCCGCTCTCGCTTCACAAACTCCTCTTAGCCACTCTCTCTCTCTCTCTCTCTCTCTATTACTAATTGCTGTGTGATGGAATGAATAAAACTCAACCCCCTAAGGCTTTATTTATAGGCTTCTAATCCTTTCTATTCAAGGATAGAAATCTCTATCTATATCTAAAAGCTTAAGGATAAATATATGGAATAACATAAATAAATCCAAAAAGGAAATTATATCTAAAAGGCTAAAATATCTTCAAGTGGATAAATCTTCTCTTCATTGGATGGATCTTGATAGACTTTGGATAGAACTCGGACATCTTCGGCCTCAAGGAATCCAATACCGCGTCGGACTGCTTAAACCGCGTAACACGGCTCGGGATCTTTCAACTCGATATCGAGGAAAATGGACGTCGACTTCAGCTTCAGCGGCATCCCGGGTAGGAGGTCCTCGATATGGCTCGGAAGTGTGGTTCTGGGTCCTCGATATCGAGTAAATAACTCGATATCGAGTAAAATGGTCTCATCGACTTGGCTGGCTTGGGGTTGTCGAGTAGCTTCTCTTCGACACTGCTCGGACATATTGACTATGGTCTTGTCGATATCGAGGAACTTCCTCGATATCCTCGATATCGAGGAATGGTGTCCGGCCTGTCTTCGTCTTCGGCTTCTCGACCAACTTGTGTTCCTCGACTCCGGGTTGGTCTTCAAGGCTTTGTCGACATCGAGTAACTAACTCGATATCGAGGAGTGTCATGGAGTCGGGTTGGCTCGTCTTCAGTTCCTCGACCTGGTGCTCCTCGACCAGTGATGTGCCCGGACATGGTTTGTCGATATCGACGAAATGAAGTCGATATCGAGGACTCTTCAGGCTCCGTCTTTGCTTCTTGGTTTTCTCCCGAAATGGCTCCATATTCTGCAATATTAAACAGAAACTTATGTAGATCTCCATTTCTGACAAATAAGCATATGCTACATAAATTCGACATATTCCCAACCCGAAATATGCAAAGTGTATAGAATATGGAACTAAACTGTGCATTTCAACATGGCTATTTTAGAGACATCAGGTAGCCTGTGCATTATCAAATCTAGGACGACCAAAATTAGGATTAAAAGTTAGGATCTACCTCTTGGTATGCGTCCTCCAAGTGGGCCATGTCGTTCAGATGAGCATTGCTACGACTATCATCCCAGTTAGATTTGATGAACAGAGGATTCGTGTGCGACTGTTGGTGGGGATGAGGCCGACCCTGTTGTTGATGCCGAGGTGGTGTATGGTCACGGCGGCCATTATTACCACTGAAGCCCGCTAGATGATCGTTGTCCTCATCTCCTTCAAAAGGGTTAGGCGTAGCAGACTTAAGCTTAAAATGTAATTGATTAGTAGGATGGGGGGTTACCTGAAGGGGGTGTATTACCTGACAGAGGCGGCTTACCACCTGGCGGTGTAGATCCAGAAGCCTCATTCTGTCTCTCCTCGAATTTCCAATCAATACCTTGGTTGATCTGAGCAGTGAACATCGCACGGTCTGTAGCCCTTTCGACGGCTAAACGATTGTCGCGGGCTTTGTTGGACTCCTCCAACTGAGCCATTACAGCCGCAACAATAGCTTGCATATCGGATGCAGAGATGCTAGTAGGGGGGGTAGGGGAATAATTGGGGTCGTTGTCGGTAGACATGTTCCTAAAATATCAGAAGAGCAACAAGTAAACGGAGCAAAGACCAGAAACCAAGTAATGCAAGCCCTTTTGATCATAAAAGTGATTCAGTTTTAGAAATCAAAGAGGCGAGAAAACAAGGCACAATATTCAAGCAATCTTCCCTGGACACATAATTTTGCAATATTGAAGATAGCATGTAGAGATTAAATTGCAAAAGAAATCAGCCACAAGTCGGATAGCAAGGATAGCAAGTATAAACAAGTGGCTAATGTGTAGAGAATAAAAATTACAATGTGATGCTCGAAAATATAGTAATATGTAACAATAGACACGATGCAATCACAAGGGTAAGCAAGTGCACACACTCCGTCAACTATTATCTGACGGTTGCAACACGGTTCAGAAAAAGAGGAGTGTGACCAAGGCTCCTGTGTCGACACAGCACAAAATCACACAAGTAGGGTTCTTTGTAATGCTTTAAACCAAATAGATCATCTAAAAAGTAGCAATTAAAAGAAATAACAAAGGAAGAGTTACTAACTCAATAAGTAAAGGTATGCTATTCTCTTCTTCTTTTTTTTCTTCTTTTTTGAATTTCGCTCTTGTTTTTTTTATTAAAGTGTCGCTGTAATGCTACTGTAAATGGCGACAGAACAACAAAAATAAAATAAAATAAATAAAATAAAATAAGCTACGATGATCTAAAAGTAAGCGAAAATAAAGAAAATAAGGGAAATTGGCTAGAAATCTGGAAAATTAGGGTTCTCTAGTGGTGCAAGTTTATATAATGCTTTAATCCAAGAATCACATTCATAGGCATGATATGTAGGCGTGGCCACGGGTCGGACCCGCCGGGTCGACGGGTTCGACCCGCTGGGTCAAGGGTCAGAGTTGGTCGACCCGAACCCTAACCCGCAAATTCACGGGCTGAACGGGTTCGGGTCGAACCGTTGACCCGGCGGATTACCATATTTAAAAAAAAATATTTTTTTATAATATTTTTGACTAATAAATTTTTTTAAAAAATTATATGTAAATACTTTTTCTACATATCACTTTTTATTTCCATTTCATTTTAATATGAAGTGGAAAAAACCATGAGAAATTTTATATTTCTATAAAACTTCCTTTATCCACTACAATATAAATGTAGGGATATAAAACTTCTCAAACTTTACTTCATTTCAATATAAGAAATAAAGCTTAAAGTGAACAGTGAGAGCAAAGAGAAGATGGGGTACACTTACACATATATATACCTTCATCCCTTCTCATTCTAACTCTCAACTTCAATGTGGGACATCTTGTCACACATTGGAAATGAGAGAATAGGGGAAGTCTTCCAAAGCTATAAAAAGAGAAGGGTGATAGTGTTTTTGACCCACATTGCATAATGCAAAGTAGTTTATGTTTATATATTATGAATTATTCTATGAATAATATACATAATAATTATTATAAACATAAAAAAAATATTTTTTTTTAAAAAAAATTTCGTATAGTGGGTTGACCCGCCGGGTCAGCGGGTTCAAAACCCCTGACCCTAACTCTAACCTGCAACCCGCCCCCACGAATAATTCATAATATATAATTATAAACATAAAAAAAATATTTTTTTTTAAAAAAAATTTCGTATAGTGGGTTGACTCGCCGGGTCAGCGGGTTCAAAACCCCTGACCCTAACTCTAACCTGCAACCCGCCCCCACCCGTCAACCCGTTGACCCGGACCCGTCGGATCATTGACCCGCCGGATCACTGACCCGTATGACCCGTCGGATCACGGGTCGACCCGTAACCCGTGGCCACCCCTAATGATATACAGTAAAAAGGAATAAAAATCAAAACTTGCAATCAAGAACTCAATATCTTCCAAATTATAGATCCAAATAAGAAAATAAATCTAAATAAAGAGAATTTAGCACTTGATACGTTTAGTTAAATTGTCAAGCAGTGCCAAATTTGAAGGATCGGCTTGCTTGAATGCTTTAAACTTTTTCAGAAGCATGATGTAATTAAAGCAAATCTTGAATCAAGATTTTAGAAGTAATTTCAAAGTCAAAACTAATTGAAAAAACATCATAATGTTTTGAGGTGTGCTCCTCAGAATATATGCGAATGTTTATAACAAATCTCTATCTCCATTCTACTAAATAAATATAAATTTCAGAAGTATTTTGTTGGGGACAATAATCCTGTTCTAAAAATCGCATATATGCGTTGTCTGGGCACCGTCTAGGTGCTAGACTGTTAGGCGGTCCCTTCCGCCTACATCTAAATAATCGTCTAAGCATGTCTAGGCGTCCGTCTTGACTGTCTGAGCGCCGCCTAGATGTTAGGCGACCCCTAATCACCTAGGATCCGCCTAGCGCTTTTTAGAACAGTGACCGTAAGCCTATCTGCCCATGCTATGACTACAAATATAGTATGCAAACCAAGTTTTAATTGCATGTGACTCTGCAGCATACTGTATTGATAACTCCAAAGGGAATGCAGGGTTTGAAGGAAATAGATTTTTAATAAAACATAGAACACAAGATTGGCAAAGTGATGTTCGATGTTGATGATACAAATTAGAGTTTTTTTACTCATTTTTCGGACTGGCTTAAAAGTTTGAGATTTTATGAATAAATTAGAAAGAGGTCAAATAGCAGCTCTCAAAACAATAAATCTAGTTGTTATATAAAAATAACTAGTATGATCCCCGTGCCATGGCGCGATTTTTTATAAATCAAATCGTACTAATATATTAAATTAATATTATAACATAATTGTAAAAGTTCAGATAATTAAATATTTTGAATTAAACTCATGGGTTGAGAAAATGGTTAAAGTAGTATATATAGATATATATATGTAGATTATTAATATTAATTTTAGATTTTTTTATTATTAATTTTATATTTTGAATTAATCCCATTGTTTTTTAGAGAAAAAAAACCACTAAAATTATAGTTTAGGCTAAGATCAATGTTTTGAATTAAGCCTAATAGTTAGTAAAATTAAAGAAAAAAGAGAATTAAAGGGAAAAAAAAAGAAAAAAAAATTAAATTAAAGAAAATCAAAGAAAAATGGAAAAAATATTGATGGGTTGAGACTCCTAAAATTCCTCTAACCTTGACACATCATTCTAAACTCTTCTAAATTAAGAGTTTATATAGATATTTAGTAAAATTAAAGAAAAAAGAGAATTAAAGGGAAAAAAAATTAGAATTAAAGAAAATCAAAGAAAAATAAAAAAAATATTGATGGGTCGAGACTCCTAAAATTCCTCTAATCTTGACACATTATTCTAAACTTTTCTAAATTAAGAGTTTATATAGATATAGATAATTTGGTACCTACGAATAATTTTATTGTTCACAAATTACACATTAAGGGCTGCTTAATTACACGAGATTCAACACACAAATATTACCTCTCTCTTTTTCGTTTATTTATTATTTATTTATCAAATAAAGATTAAAGGCTTAAAGATTTGATATCATCGAGTTGTGTTTTCCTTTAACTGTAAATTGTTGAATTAGATATCCACTGTCAATATCTTTCTCGGTACGTGAAAATCAGATCTTGAAAAATACTCTCGTAAATATTAATGCTATTTTTTTTTACATGTTATCAGGAGTCTACTAGCAACATTTTAATCACTTGCCTTAATTTCTGGACTGGTAAAATTGTTTTCTAGATAGACCATCTCAATCTCTCTACTTAAAAATATGAGAAGTTTCAATGGCTCCACCGATTCAAATCTCGTTATAGCGCATGGTCTAATCGAAGACTTACCATTTATCTTTTTATCATTTTATATTTCATTGTACTCATTCGACGATACTTTTTCTCTTAGCAAATCCTCTACCATTGAGAATCGACCTCCTTCATGTCATGTACGTATGGTGTTTCCGCATTTTCAAATTTTTTCTTCAAATATCCATGTCATTATAACTATCTTTTTGTTTTATGTAGACCTTCTTCCACAGAGATTCTCCTCTAGATGGTAGAATTGCTACACTTCACTTCAGCTTCTGTCATCACGTAAGAAATCTTTTTACCTTTTAACTTCGTGTTGCCTTAGATTCTAGCTTTTGTTTGTATTGCATATGAATGTATATAATTTATAATATGAATTCTAGTATTTTTAATAATTTTTTAATTAAGAATTGTAACAACTCAGTGATTTATAAGTGATATAAGACATACACATTTCATATATACTCACATGAACTCTTCTTTTTCAGACTAAGTGAGGACAAGAGACTTGATAGGGCAATATGCTCGGGTAGGCTCCTCCAGGAGGGCAATCCATTGGGTTTGACGAGGTCATCAATTCTTTAATTGGGGGCGATTATAACACCTCATCCAACATCGAATATAATAAGAATGTTCGGAGTGATTTACAAGCGATTCAAGTCGTTTCCGTATCTCATGAGCACTTCCTTGTGAGGACAACACACCTGAGAGGGATATGTGGCATGGGATGACCAATAATCCCGAAGCTAGCTAGACAGGATGATCCCATTGAGCTTCCACTTTGGTAAATCTAAGAGAGACTGTGATTATTCGGCTTAAGCCAGGTGCACAAAAGAATGACCAAATAACAAATTTAGCTTTCTGGGTTTTACTCGTCCTGGCCTAGTGAAGATTTGTGGTGGACATTTTTTCGCATTCAACAATATTTCATATAGGCATGTTTGGAGCTTGCCGAAGTTGAAGCAATATGGCCGTTGAGATCATCTACTCATGGAATAAATCACATTACACTGTTTCGGTCCCCGCTTTATTTTCCATGGGACAAGGTTTTTCGAAATGACGACTTCTCAAGAGGAAGAGAACCTTGATCGAGACGGGAAAAGCGCTGTTTGTAAGAAATAGAGATGCATGATAGAAGAGTTTGATTGTCAATTCAAGACTTTGTTTTGCAGTGATGTTTTGGCCAACCAATGCATACAACTCACAAGTAAGGGATTATTTACTTGTCTAACACCATGCTATTTCGTTTCTATTGTTTAGATGGTAAAGTTACCATGTCATTTCGTTTGTCCAAACGTATTATACGCTAACTAAGATAAGCACACAAAACCAGTGTGGTTCCATGCTAAAATCAATTAGTGTTAGGATGAGTAGCCTACCAAGTTAGATTTGAATTTCATATATTCAACATATATGATCATTATACAAAAAGAATTTGAAGCATCTATATCTTTTTACAATTGTCCATATTATGTGATTATCCAATGGCTCTTTGTTTTATTTACATATTTATTTATCATGTCAAAACCTCTAAGCTAGTGTGTGTGTGTGTGTATATATATATATATATATATATATATATATATATATATATATATATATATATATATATATATATATATATATATATATATATATATATATATATATATATATATATATATATATATATATATATATATATATAATTTGTAATTACCTAGCTCGCAATTTGGATTCAATAGAATTAATAGAGTCAATTATCGACTCATCTCATTTTGTATGATGGGCATAACAATTAATACATCCAAAGAGTTATTATTTACCTTCAGTCTGTACATTTCAACATGTTCCTTGTATGATAATCTTGCAAAATTATACGGTGTATATGTAAAATCCATCTTGTTTAGCCAGTATACGAATCGACTAATAATGTTTCTAGTTTGTTATTATTATTTTTATCTGTTTGAGCATTATCAAGTTTATAATATGTTTAATAAAAGATAAAATACACCCATTCTCACTATATTAATTTGGTCAATTTTATCGACTATAATATGTGTGTGTTATGTTTTCAAATTTGATCACCCTTCAATTCTACCCTTTACTATAATGATTTTTTTATTGCAGAGTAGATCAAAATGAATGAATGAAATCTTGAGTTGTTTAACATGATTGTAGAGTAAAAAAGAAATGTTGTTAGCTACTATGTTGATCTCGCATAACACATATACAATCTGCACTTCTTGAAAGGTCTGAAGAATGTAGAGGCAATCGAAAATGATGAGCTCAATCTCCCAAAGTGGTCTCCAGTTGACGACCGCTAGACAATCTCCCTCAATGAAGATCTTTGTAATTCCAAACTCAATGCATGGTCTTTCGGATGCCAATATAGAAAGTCGTTGCTTCTCTTGCCAAAACTAAAAAAGATCCACATTGGAGTCCAACAATCGATTTTATCCCTCCAAGATGGTCTCTAATAACATAACATATAGAGGCTTTTCCGCATGACAGTTTAGAGAAATCGAAGTTAATTTTAAAGCTTCCAAGGAAAGTCTACGTACTCCATTTTATATTTGGTCTTTTCCTTTTTATATTTGGTTTGGTCTTTTGTTCGGTTTGAGATTCCCCGTCATTAGGGTTGAGTTTTTAAGCTTTCTAGTTTTTGAATTGTTGTTTAGTCAACTATTTCACAACTAAGATTTCTCCTCGGTTCCTGTTTTAGAAAATCATTTTATTCCTATTTGCCTTTTTTATATTAGGAAATAATTCGGGTGAGCACGCTCTACCCGGCAGCATCCTTGCGGATGGGTTAAGAAGACCAGAATTGTTTTGAATATCGACATCCCAGGAAGAGTGGCAAAGGTGTGCAACCTTATCCGCCACTCTATTGTCCAACCGGGGAACGTGAAAGAATGATACCTCTTTCATAGTCGATAGTAACATTTTCACATCTGACAGTAAAAGCTCAATTTCCCATGGGCATGTAGTTTGTTTCTTTAAATGATTTATGATTATGGAGGAATCTCCCTCAAAGTGGATTTTCTCAATACGGAGGTGGATGGCTCGTTGGATGCCAAGCTTTAATGCTAGCGCCTTAGCCTTGAGAGGACTCTGAAAGCCAAGTTTTTGAAAACTTATGTTGATAGGTCGGTCTTCCCAGTCCCGAATTACAGCTCCCGCCGAGCTGTCCCTATTAGATAATGAGGAGCCATCAAAATTCAGCTTGAAGATTCCAATTGGAGGTTTACGCCATTTAGTATCCTTACTCTTTTTCTGTTTACGTTGGAGCATGTTTTGTTGGTTAAGTGGTGTATCATCCAATTCTACGCCAGATTCTAGTTGGTTAGTTTTTTTTTTCCCAATTGTGAATTTGAGCTTTAATGGTCTGAAGTGTGGTAGCCCCTTGAGGGATAAGGATATTCCTAAAAACGAGTTGGTTCCGATTGTACCAGCAATTCCACCACACGAAGGCAAGCTCCATTATAGCCTCGGCATTGAGGTAGTTTCCTAAGAACGAGATAATAGGTTCTATGTCCTGACTTTCATGTATCATGTTATCAAGATATGAGGTAATCCGTTGAGTGAATTGGTGTATAGAACGTGCGAAAGGACATTCGATAAGGATGTGCACCTCGTCCTCGACCGTACCGTTACATAGACTACAAAAGGAGGGAACAGAAACACCCCTTGAAGCAAGCCTAGACGCAGTCGGGAGACCATCTGGCAAATGTTCCATAGAATTTTTTTTTATCTTTGGTGGAACATCTATTTTCCATATCCAGGCATTATTGTCAAGAGCGCAATATGATTGCGAAGTAACAAGCTTGTAAGCACTTGACGTATTGAACCAACCCGCCCTATCGGGCCACCAGTATAGACGGTCCTCAAAGGAGGATGTGGGCAGTGGGACGTCCATTATTTGTGTGACGATATTTGTGGGTAACGCATTAAGAAGTTTCTCCGACCACCATTTACCACCGAGAATGTAGCCGCTAACCTTTTCATCTGTGTTAATGTTTTGGAGACATTCTTCCCAAGACTGCAGGGCGGAAGATGTAATCCAATTATCTGTCCAAAATTTGATAGAGTTTCCATTTCCTACTGACCAAATAAGACTGGACTTAAATTTGTCAAATAGAGAGATTAGTTTCGCCCATTGCCAGGACATATCCCCACCTTTCTTGTACTCAAAGATGGAAGTAGATCGCAAGTACTTGTGTTTAATCAACACTACCCAAACATTATTCGGCTCTGCCAGTATTTTCCATAGTAACTTCATTTGGAGTGCCTCATTCATTTCTTTTGATTTCCTGAGGCCTAAACCGCCACATTTTTTTGGCCTACATATCCTATCCCAACTTATAAGAGGCTGATACTAAAGATATTTATTTCAGATTAACTTTCTATTTATTTGGTCTAGCTCTTTATGTATTGATTTTGATAGCATAAAGTTCTGCATAATGTACTGCGGTTTAGCTAAAAGGTTTGAGTTGATTAGGATCACACGACCTTGTTGAGATAAGGTGCTCGCATGCCACTTGGAAAGCTGTTCTTTAGACTTACAGACGATGTCTTCAAACGTATGTTTGTTTACTCTACCATTTATAATAGGGCAACCGAGATATTTTTTCAACGAATTTTTGTTAGTAATATTCAGACAGTTTCGTAGTTCAACGATTCTAGTGTTGGGTATACCTTTGGTGGTTTGGAAACTCAACTTATTGTAGTTAACTTTTTGTCCAGAGACTTACAGTAAGCATCAATTATTGTCCTAACTTTCTGTCTAGCTTCCACACTTTCTTTAACAAAGATGATAATATCATCCGCGAAAGCAAGGAAAGGAATACAGGGCCCATTTCTACCGAAGGAAAAGCCTAATGGGTTGCTAGCTGACTTTGCTTCAACAGAAAGTTTCTTGGCGAGAATTTTAGCACCAAGGATAAAGAGGAAGGGGGAGAGAGGGTCCCCTTGCCTAAGACCACCGGTTGGAAAAAACATGTCTGTCGGTCCATTGTTCACTAGAAATGAGAAAGACACCGTCGAAACACATTCCATAACCCAAGAGATGAAAGTGTCGTGAAAACCAAATTTTTCTAATACCCTTTTGGTGAAACTCCAATCGACTCTATCATAAGCTTTTTCCATGTCTAATTTTATCGCCATCCAACCCTCACGTCCCCTTCGGGATCTGAAAGAGTGGAAAATTTCATGAGCCACCAGCACATTGTCTTGAATTGCCATGTCGGACACAAATGCCCCTTGTAGGGGGTGGATAAGCCTACCAATAACAAGTTTGAGTCTTTCCGTTAATATTTTCGATATGATCTTGTACATCGTAGAAAATAAACTAATTAGGCGATAATGACTAGTGTTGTTGGGGTTCTCCCGCTTGGGGATGAGAGAGATAAATGTATGGTTTATTTGTTTTAAAAGTTTCCCAGAATGAAAAAACCCTTCACTGCTTTAATAACAGAAGTACCAACAATATCCCAATACTTTTTGTAAAATTCAGCTGTGAAGCCATCAGGGCCGGGGGATTTATTAATTCCGAGGTTGAACACTTCCGTTTTAATTTCCGCATTAGACGGAAGCCGGATAAGAAAATCATTTTCCTCCGGAGTTATAGAATGGTCGATTAGGTGTAGCATCTCATTTAACAAATTATCATCTGTCGGTTCTTTTGTGAACCTATTTTGAAAGTCACTCCTAATCTCATTTCTTACATTCTTCTCGCATATAATCAATGTGCCTTCTGTTGTTGTAATATTTCGAATCCGTTTCATGTGCATGCGCCCAGATGCAACCCGATGGAAATACGATGTGTTAGAGTCTGAAAGCTTGATATGCTTTGTTTTAGCTCTTTGGTTCCAAAAAGTTTTTTGGAATATGAGGATTTTTTCCTTTTTAGTAATAAGAATGTTTTCTCTGTTATTATTTGATCGGATATTTCCCCGGACTTGGGTAGATTGTATTTGAAGCAGCTCATTTTCTACATCATGTAGTTGGCGGAAAATATTTCCGAAAGTAAGTTTATTCCAATCCTTAGCTTTTGCCTTTAGAATTTTCTGTTTAAACAAGAGTTGATACATAAACGAGCCACGACAAGAGGCTCGCCAAGATTGTTTAACAATGTTTCGAAAATCCTTCCGTTGCAGCCATACATTCTCAAATTTGAATGGAGGAGCTTTAAAAACCGAGCCATTGTCAAAAGTTATAGATATAGGACAATGATCGGAAGATAAAAATGCTCCATTAAAAGTAATTAGATTAGGAAATTTTTGGATAATCTAGTGATGGGCTAGCACACGATCCAGCTTTTCATGGATACTGTTCTCCTCGTCAGGGCTCTTTCTCCAGGTGAATGAGTTGCCAAATTCTATAAGCCTAGTAAACCGGGAGGGACGAGGGGGAGCTTCGCCCAATTTGTCATCACTACATGAAATTTCGTTTAGGTCTCCTATAACGAAAAAAGGAATAGGAGAATCTCTCACAATCGAAGTCAAAGAATCCCAGAATTAATCTTTATCCTGAGGAGTGGGTGGTGCATAAACAAAAAGAAGAAGACACCTAAACATGTCATTAATGTTCTCGTACCGAATACCAATTATTTGAGGCAAATGGATGTCAATCGAAATGATCTCATTTGAAAGTTGGTATGATTTCCAAAGAATATCAAGGCCACCCGCGCGGCCTGTGGCAGGAGACCAAATCGCCTCGTCAAAACCGAAAATTTTCCATGTTTTTTCATTCGGGATGGACTCACATTTAGTTTCAGCTAGAGCTAATAATTGGATGTGGTTGTTTTTACATAGACTATCTATTTCTGTCCAGAATGTTGTTTTTCCTATGCCCCTACATTTCCAAAAGGAGATCTTCATTTATAACCTTCCGAGATATGAGGACAAGGGGTAGAAATCCTCCTATCAAAGAGCCATCTTACTGAAATATTTATGTAGATAATGGTGTAAATGATGACTTTGCAAGAATAAGGGATCATATGAGTCCAAGTTAAAATTTTCGTTAATTTCCAATTCCACTTAGCATTAGCCATGAAGCTTTCCTGATTATTGTTCAACGTAAAGCACTTGGTAATTAATTCAAGCCTGATTTTAGAGAGTATTTTAGTGAAACTACGAAACAGAGCTGAACAAAAAATAATGAAACCGACGCTAGAAGCAGCAAGAACAGGTAATTGCGGGCCGATGAGCGACAAGCGCCATTGTATGGAGAGCTCACCACGCCAACAAGCTGGTGAGGTGAGGGTGATTGGGGGCATAGTAGAGTGGGTTTTTTAACCCTTCACTACATGATTGGTTCCATAGAGACTAGGAGAATCGGAACCACCTACGAAAGTAGAGAAAGTAGTCCCAACATCCAGATAATGCCCGGAAAGACCCAACAGTGGGAGGTACACCACAGTCCCATTTGTTTTTTTTTACAAACAGAGGAATTGACGCCACTAAGGGATTTTTTGGGCGAAGAACATTCAAATACATAGACTGAGTTCATGAGTTTCAAAAAGTGTATAGTAAATGACATACGAAAGTGTATAGTAAATGACATACACAAGTTCATGTCGACCTCTGAAAGCAGTAGGTCACTACGCATGAAACTCAACGAGCCGTCTCAAACAGTCAAATAGTAAACGATGCAAATATAGGCAGAATCATGACAGCATTGCACACCTCGAGTTCTCCGACAAGCCATGCTTACCAAATCAAGTTGAAAGAGGACATCAAGGGAAACAACCTTCTCAGACAGGCTACTGTCATCAGCGAGTTGAGTGGCCAATCGGGAGTTGGGATGTGGAGGGACAAACTCAAACCCTCCAAAGGTTATTCCAACTCTTTTGTGGCTACAACATTTCATGACACGAACAGTAGCCTAAAACCATAGATAATATAATAAACTCAGATTGAGATTGGGAAGTATACATCAAAGTATTTCAAAGGGCAATCAAAAGTAATTTAACTACCCTTATATGATCAAGAGTACATAGAAGCATCTGTATGCTGCCCAAACCAGGAGTTTTTTGGAGATTTTTTTGTCAAAATAGACACCAGATTTTTCAGCACCGTAGGATCGAGATTATCCGTGCATGTGTTCGATCCCTTTCGAGGGTTAGGGGATGAAGAAGCGTAAGCCTCTAACCTAACACCACAGATTTTTCAAGGCGCGAAGATCGGGGGTAAAGAGTGAAGAGACATAAATCTCTAACACCAGGTTTTCCAACCACCAAAAGACGGTGAATTTCGTGGACAGTATAATGCAATTAACTACAATAAAAAAGGAGATTGAGTTAATAAGCCTGGATAGCAGTAGTAGAGCCACAAAAGTGGATTTGTTGGAAGAATTCCCCAACATCGCAACACAAGAAGAGCCGAGGAGGAGCAACCGTGGCGACGCCTTACCATCAAACTGTTGTACCGGGAAGCAGGGGACGTCAGACACACCCCTTTAACACACACGAATCAGGATGGACAAGAACTGTAAACCAGAGAGCCAAACTCAAGCAACCCAAACCAACAATCAGACACAAACAGAAGATAAAATAACCAAGCACAAAGAACACCAGATTTACGTGGAAAACCCCAAAACGAGGGAAAAACCACGGGAGCCAGAAACTTCCACTATCAACAATAACAAGTGGGTACAATTTTCCCTAGACAAAGCTAGAGGCATACAACATCATCAAGCATCAACAAGCTTGGCCAAATCTTCAAATTTCATCACCCAATTGGTGGAAATCAACAAAACCCAAGAAAGGACACTAGCAAAGGGGATATGAGATTGGAGGCTCAAAATGACGATCCAACCGTACAAAATGAAGCCTATGATGAGGTAAACAACATACCAGAAAATCGTCCCAATCGGAGGTTGTTTGGTTGTCGATCGGGGCACTTCAAAATGGGCTGAACAAGGGCATACGAAAATTCTCCAAGCTCTCTCTTTTTCTCCCTTTCTCACTCTTTTTTTTCTCTCTCTTACTTTCCCAAATGGAAAGGCATCATCTTTTATAAAGGAGGAGGGTAAAACTTCACATGGTAAAAACCATATGGTAAATAGTCCATTGGACTCTTCCCCCATATAGAAGGGAACACAACATAGCTCCCCCTCAATCCTATATGGGGGGCTCGAGTAAGCCCGCCTTTGAGCGGCATTTGATGAGCTTCTTCTTTCACAAAGTCTTCGTCAGTATATCTGATCCATTGTCGTTTGTGTGGATCTTCATGAGCTCAAAATCTTTATCTTCTACTCTTTCTCGAAGCCAATGACACCTTCTCCGGATGTGCTTGGTTCGAGAATGGTAGGTGACATTCTTGGCAAGGTGGATGGCACTCTGATTGTCACAATAGAGTAGGTAGCTAGCTTGCTCCACTCCCAACTCCTCTAGAAAGTCTCTCATCCACATCAGCTCCTTACCAGCTTCAACTGCAGCCATATACTCTGCTTCTGTCGTTGACAGAGCAACTCACTTCTGCAGTCTCGATTGCCATGAGACTGCTCCCCCTGCGAATGTAATCAGATATCCAAATGTGGATTGGCTCGTGTCAATATCACCTGACATGTCTGCATCTATAAAACCGTCAAGCATAGGTTTTCCAGGACCAAAGCACAAACACACTCTCGAAGTGCCTCTGAGATACTTGAGAATCCATTTCACAGCTACCCAATGCTCCTTTCCAGGATTACTCATGAACCTGCTAATAACCCCAACTCCATAGGCGATGTCTGGCCTAGTGCAAACCATGGCATACATCAGACTACCAACGGCTGAAGCATAAGGCACCTTCTTCATCTCCTGTTTCTCTTTCTCACTTGTAGCACACTGATCAGAACTCAACTTCATGTTCACTGCAAGCGGAGAACTCACGGGTTTAGCCTTGTCCATGTTGAATCTTTGCAGCACCTTCTCAATTTATCTTTCTTGTGATATCCACAACTTCTAATTCTTTCTATCGCGGGTAATCTGCATACCCAAAATCTGTCTTGCAGGGCCAAAGTCCTTCATAGCAAAGGACTTCTTCAATGCAGTCTTCAAACTAGCAATCTTGTTGGTATCCCTACCAACAATAAGCATATCATCCACATAAAGCAAGAGAATCAGAATGTCACCTTCGGCGTAATTCTTCACAAACACGCAGTGGTTGACATGTGTCTTGTGGAATTTGTGAACGATCATAAAAGACTCGAACTTCTTGTACCATTGCCGAGGCGCTTGTTTCAAACCATACAAGCTCTTTCTAAGACGACAAACCATCTTCTCTTTTCCCTTGACTTCAAAACCTTCAGGTTGCTCCATATAGATTTCTTCTTCCAAATCACCATGAAGGAAGGCGGTTTTCACATCAAGATGCTCGACCTCCAGGTCCATGCTAGCAGCCACGCCTAGAACAACCCGGATGGATGACATCTTCACAGCTGGAGAGAGAAAATCTCATCGAAATCTACACTCGTTTTCTGCTCAAAACCCTTCACCACAACTCTGGCTTTGAACTTGGGAGGTGTACCATCTTCTCCAGACTTCAAACGAAAAACCCATTTGTTCTTGAGAGCTTTCTTGCCCTTAGGCAATTTCACCAAGCCATAGGTGTGGTTCTCATGCAAGGAACTTGTCTCATCCTGCATGGCATTGTACCACTCCTTTTGATGCACATCTGACATAGCTTCCTCGTAGCATTCTGGCTCTCCTGAATCAGTCAACAACACATAATCGTTGGTTGGGTATCGGGAGGAAGTCTGTCTCTCTCTGGTAGATCTTCTCAACTCAACTTCAGGTTAGATAGGGGGCTCCTCTTGTTGAGGTTGTGGAACTTCCGGTGGATCAAGATCACCATCATTATGCTCATCTTCCTGTTGATTCTGAACTGAGTTTCTCTGCACAACTTGAGGAAAAACGGGATCAAAGATGACTGGAGCAGGAGAGGAAGACGGCAGTCGCTGGAGCTTCCAATCATCAATAGTTTTGTCTTCCATGAACACAACATCTCTGCTTCTGACCACTTTCTTGTGTGTAAGATCCCACAATCTGTACCCAAATTCATCCTCTGAGTACCCTAGGAAGATGCATGGCTTTGTCTTGCTATCAAGCTTGGATCTCTGATATCTAGCAACATGAACATATGCTAGGCATCCAAAGACTCTCAAATACTGGAAGGAAACATCTCTCCCAGTCCAAACCCTATGTGGAACATCACCATCAAGAGGAACTGAAGGCGAGCGGTTGATGAGATACACAACATTCAACATTGCCTTCGCCCAATAGGACTTTGGCAGCTTTGAAGTCGACAACATACTTCTGACTCTTTCTGCTATGGTTCTGTTCATCCTCTCTGCGAGCCCATTCAGTTGTGGTGTCTTCGGAACTGTTTTCTCAAGCCTGATGCCCTGACTCTTATAATACTGCTCAAACGGACCCCTGTACTCTCCACCATTATCTAATCTGACACACTTCAACTTCAAACCAGTCTCTCGTTCAACTCTGGCTTGGAACTCCTTGAAAACTGTCAGAACCTGATCTTTTATTTTCAACACAAAAGCCCACGATTTTCGAGAATAGTCATCAATAAAAGTGACAAAATATTGTGCACCACCATGTGACTTGTAATCCATAGAGCACACATCAGTATGAACAAGATCTAATGCATGCTTTCTTCTAGATGGAGGTCGAGTATGAAATGCTACTCGATGTTGCTTTCTAGCTAGGCAATCAACACAAGGTTTGAGATATATACCTTGCATATCCTAGAAAATGTCTTTCTTGGCAAGCATTTGCAAACCCCGCTCGCTCATGTGTCCAAGCCGCTTGTGCCATAGCTCTCCGGCACCATCATCAATCACATTTGCTTCTTCTCTGCAAATCTTGGCTTGCATCACATACATGATATTTTGCTTCTTTGCCCGGGCTACAATCAAGTTTCCTTTGGAGCACTTCCAAACACCGCCTTGTGTATTTTGAGCATAACCATCATCATCAAGTATCCAAGAAGATATCAAATTCAATCTGATATCAGGAACATGGCGAACATTTCTCAAAATCAAACTGCAACCAGTGGATGTCAACAAACAAACTGTGCCCATGCCAACAATATTGGACACGCCATCATTTCCCATCCTCACATGACCAAAATCTCCACAAGTGTAAGATGAGAAGTACTCCTTGTGTGGAGTAATGTGATATGAAGCAGCAGAATCAACAATCCAAGTGTACTCATCACTTGCAAGATTCAATGAACCTTCATCAGCCACCGCAATCAACTCCACTATTTCATCACTGATTGTAAGAGCAGCAGTGTCTTTATCTTCTTGATTTCTCGACGTCTCTGACTTCTCAGGTTCTTTGCCTTTTTCCCTCTTGAACTTTCGGAAATACTTTTGAATGTGACCCGACTTCTCACAATAATAGCAAATGTACTTGCTTCTAGACTTCGATCTCCCTTTGGACTTATCTCTGTTCTGCTGCTCTCGTTTCTTACTCCTTCCTCTGTTGTTACCAGAATCCTGCGTCACATTAGCCTCTGACTGTGAGGAGACACCCATCACCTTCCTTCTAGTCTCTTCATTCAAAAGACTAGCCTTCACACATTCCATAGTTAGCTTGCCTTCCGGAGCGGAGTTACTAAGTGACACGACAAGTGTATCCCAACTATCTGGCAATGAGGAGAGTAGTAGTAGAGCCTGCAACTCATCATCTAACGACATCTTCGCAGAAGCCAACTGATTCACAAAGCCCTGAAATGTGCTCAAATGCACAACAATGCTCTCACCATCTTTGTACACCAATTTCACATTCTTTCTCATCAATGACGCCTTGTTGAGGGCATTCTTCCTCTCATACATCCCCTCAAGCTTATACCATAACTCATAAGCATTCGTGTCATTGGCAATATGCTGGAGCACACTCACATCAACAAATTGTCTGATCGTAGCTAACACTTTTCGATTCAGAATCTTCCATTCAACATCAACGACACCTGTTGGAATCTCTTTGCGCACAACCAGCTCATACAAATCTTTCACATATAAAAGATCTTCCATCTTTATCTTCCAATCTGAGTAGTTGCCTGAATACAACACAATCATTCCCTAAAAACTGTTCTTTTCCTCCATCCTAAACCAAAAGCTCTGATACCAGTCTCTTGTGACGGGAAGCAGGTGTTGTTGTAGGAGGATGGTCAAGTATGAAAATAAATATAGAATCAGACTGACTTCCCTGTCTCAGCAAATAATTACAAGACTTCCTCCCGTTGTAGTAGAAGGTAGTCAGGATCGATCTACAAGGAAGCGTGTCAGCGTCCGCCTTTTCAGTTCCGAAACTCAGTAGATCTCGACCAGAAGCGTACTCGACTTCGAGTAAAGTACTCGACTTCGACTAGGCTGTCGACCAAAATAGAAATAGAAACAAAACAACAAACGAAAACCAACAGAAAGTACTCGACCTCGACCGATCCTACTCGACGTCGACCAAGTCGTACTTGACGTTGACCAAGCTTTGTCGATTTCGAGTGAAAACAGAAACGAAAACCGAAACTTTAAATTGCATAAATCTGAAAGTAAACACGAAATTTGTAATAAAAATCAATAAACTAAAGCACTTCCAAGATCAGGGTTTCAACACCACAACGATAACCATGCAAAGTAACACATAAAGGCATAAAATATTATGCTTTTCATCAAATAACTTTCGTTATTAACAAATAGAAATATAGAGGCTTTCGCATAAACCCTAATTGTTACTAACCCTTTTTGCATAATTAATCCAAGTTGTATTAAGATCACTTTCGCTTCAATAACACAAACAAGGATCACCTTCAACTTTCGCAAAAGAATCATGCTCATAGGGACAGAAGACGAATTGCATCAAAAGATTGTACCTTTACCGCATCACCTTACATGGCCACCGTCGGGCTTACCCCGACCCTAAAAGTTGGGTGACTACTCGCTCTTCATCATCAAGAAACTAATCAAATAACAAAAGAAACTAACTTGCATTAAATAAACTAAAGAGAACTTACAACCGATCGAAGACAAATCGTCTCTCAACACCTTCTCTCCTCTCGCCACAAGCTCTCTCTTTCTCTCATACTTACTTGTTGTCTCTAGAATTGAATTGGAATAAGATCTCTAAAACTCAGCCCCTAATTAAGGCTTTATTTATAGTGTTCCAGTCCTTGCTAATCAAGGTAGGAAACTATATCTATATCTAAAATTTCTATCTAATAGTATAAAGATAAAACATTATGATAAAGGAAATAATATCTAAAAGGAAATAAATCTAATGTGGATAAATCCCTTCCATCTTGATATATCTTCTCTTGATTAGATAAAATATCTTGTTCATTTCCTTGCAAGTAATCTATCTTCTCCATACTCCACTCGATCCCGGACTCGGATTCGGCCACTGGATTGTACTCGACTTCGACTAGAGTAACTCGACGTCGACTGGAACTTTTCCTCCTGGGTTGCACTCGAGCTCGAACACCTTCTGGACTCGACATATGTACTCGACTTTGAGTAGGTATACTCGACACCGAGTAGCTCTGGGCTCCTCGAGTGGCTCTGCTCGACTCCGGGTGAACTTCTGGCTCCTGGTGTACTCGACTTCGACTAGACGTGGTCGACGTCGAGTAGAGCTGTCAGCTTTCAGCATTCTGCTCTGTTCTTAAAACGCACTTTCCCGTGTCCTCATTTGTCGGATTGACGCATATGGCCATGCGTTGGAAAGCTATTTTTGATGGCTACAACTCTCATGAAGACATCAAAGCTTGATTCAGAATAATGGATGGTGAAAAATTGACCGCTTTTTGCTTAGAATCTCCTTGAGGAACTTGACGTAGGATGACATTTCATTGAGAGCTTCTGTGAAGGGTATGGTGACATTGAACCTCTGAAGCATCTTAATGAAGCGCTGGAATTTCTTCTCTGCTGGAGCCTTTGGAGATTTTGTCGGGAAAGGCAACTTCTTCTTCGTCGAAGGTGTTGAAGTCGAGTGGAGAGGTGCAGAAGGCTGGTCGACATGTGCATAGGGGTGGTCGACGTCGACTAAAGTGTGGTCGACGTCGAGTACAGTACTCGACTTCTGGGCAGGATGTGCATTTTCATCGATGTCGAGTAGGAGCTTTTCAATATCGACCAGGTCCTGGTCGACGCCGAGTGGACTGGTCGATGTCGAGGAATCCTTTGCATCTTCTCCATTCTGTTCGGGCGTCTGTGTCTGTCGCCCACTCCTTAGGTTCATTGCAGCCACCTGTCATGTAAATTTACCTTTAGGATTAGGTTCAGATGATCCAGGGAGCGTACCTGATTGTTTGGGGACGGCTGTCGCCAGCTGGCTAATCTGTATGTCAATCGATTTCCGCCATATATCGATTTCCCCAAGCCTAGAGTTCACACCATGCATATGAGTGTAGATGGAATTGAAGGACTGCTTGGTGCCTGAATGGTTCCTCCGCATCTCCTCAAGGATGGTTTGCATGTCATCCTTCTTACCTTCTTTGTTAGGGTGACCAAAAGCTTTGTAGGGAGGGGGGTTCTGATGCTGGGACTTGCGATAGTAGCTCCAGTTTTGGTTCTGATGTGGCCCTGAGTAGTGTCCCCCTCCATACCTTACCTCCTCGTGGGTCTCTCCTTCATGTACTTGATCGACTTGCGGGCACGCGGTAGTGTTGTGCCTCACAGACCCACATTCCAAACAAGGTTGATTTTTGGAGAGGAATTTAACTTGTTTGGTAAGACGACGCACCTGGTCATTGTGGAATTTCTCCCTAACGTTTGGATCAACTTCCTTTGATGGCACATACAACGACATAGATGGGACAGGCCTTTCATACCTTTCGTCGGAAGCGGCCGCAAAAGTCCCATAAGTGTTGTCGTAGTTTGCCAACGTCTCAAATACCTCCCATGCACAGCGTGGAGTGTATCCAAGATACTCATAGTTGGTGTAGTTGTTGATCTGATCCTTAGTAGGCGCATCCAGACAGTTGAAGATGATCTCCTGGATGATGTAGGGCGGCTGGCCATGAGTAGGACAGGATTTCAGAAGCCTCTTGTAGCGCTCCCAGACTTGTGCAAGTGGTTCCCCTGACTTTTGTCTGAAAGCCGTGATTTGCTGTCTGAGAGCAGCTGTCTTTTCAGGAGAAAAGAACTTGTTGAGGAACAGGTCCTATAGCTCATTCCATGTGCGAATTGATCATGCAGGCAATCCTTCCATCCATTGTTGGGCTATTTCTACAAGGGGCCAACGAAAAGCCTTTAGTTTCAAGTATTCAAGATTAGCACCATCAGCTACAGCTTCGCATAAGTCTATAAAAGTGGTGACATGCTCTAAAGGACATTCATTAATTCTTCTCCTAAATTGACTCCTTCTAATTTCAGTAATAAAAGAAGGACGAATTTCATAGTTAATAGTGGGAAGAATGATCGCTGATTCTGGAACTTCCGGAGTAGGATGCAGATATTCTTGTGCTTTGGCTGGTATATGCCCCATCTGCTCCTCAAGTTCCCTTCTCGCGTTGACCTCGCGGTCTACCCTTGCTTCCCACCGCTGCTGGTTCTATGCATATTCCGTCTCTCGTCGGGCGTGTTCTGCTTCTCTGGTGGTGAATGCCTCAACTTGTCGGCGGAGTTGCTCAAGCTCCTGTGTAGGTGTGAGCTAGACCATGTTCTCGTCGGATGTCGACATGAGTCTCTTCCTAAGCCTTTGCTGAAGATGGAAAAATCGCTCCGGCTTGAGAATAGGGTCTATAGGCGTGCGATCAGTTCTTCGCATGCACCTGAAAAGCAAAAAGAAAAAGCAAGTAAAAGGGAACTAGAAATAAAAACAAATTTAAAGAAAAGAAATAGAACTAAAAAGGGCGCGATTGATGGCTTCCCCGGCAACGGCGCCAATTTGTTGTTGCAGGAGAATGGTCAAGTATGAAAATAAATATAGAATCAGACTGACTTCCCTGCCTTAGCAAATAATTACAAGACTTCCTCCCGTTGTAGTAGAAGGTAGCCAAGATCGATCCACGAGGAAGTGTGTCAGCGCCCGCCTTTTCAGTTCCGAAACTCAGCAGATCTCGACTAGAAACGTACTCGACATCGAGTAAGGTACTCGACTTCGACTAGGTTGTCGACCAAAACAGAAATAGAAACAAAACAGCAAACGAAAACCAACAGAAAGTACTCGACCTCGACTGATCCTACTCGACCTCGACAAAGTCGTACTCGACGTCGACCAAGCTTTGTCGATTTCGAGTGAAAATATAAACGAAGACCGAAACATTAAATTGCATAAATCTGAAAGTAAACACGAAATTTGTAATAAAAATCAATAAACTAAAGAACTTCCAAGATCAGGGTTTCAACACCACAACGATAACCATGCAAAGTAACACATAAAGGCATAAAAGATTATGCTTTTCATCAAATAACTTTCGTTATTAACAAATAGGAATATAGAGGCTTTCGCATAAACCCTAATTGTTACTATCCCTTTTCGCATAATTAATCCAAGTTGTATTAAGATCACTTTCGTTTCAATAACACAAACAATGATCACCTTCAACTTTCGCAAAAGAATCATGCTCATAGGGATAGAAGACGAATTGCATCAAAAGATTGTACCTTTACCGCATCACCTTACATGGCCACCGCCGGGCTTACCCCGGCCCTAGAAGTTGGGTGACCACTCGCTCTTCATAATCAAGAAACTCATCAAATAACAAAAGAAACTAACTTGCATTAAATAAACTAAAGAGAACTTACAACCGATCGAAGACAAACTGTCTCTTAACACCTTCTCTCCTCTCGCCACAAGCTCTCTCTTTCTCTCCTACTTGTTGTCTCTAGAATTGAATTGGAATAAGATCTCTAAAACTCAGCCCCTAAGGCTTTATTTATAGTGTTCCAGTCCTTGCTAATCAAGGTAGGAAATCTATATCTAAAATTTCTATCTAATAACATAAAGATAAAACATTATGATAAAGGAAATAATATCTAAAAGGAAATAAAGCTAATGTGGATAAATCCCTTCCATCTTGATATATCTTCTCTTGATTAGATAAAATATCTTGTTCCTTTCCTTGCAAGTAATCTATCTTCTCCATACTCCACTCGATCTCGGACTCGGATTCGGCGACTGGATCGTACTCGACTTCGACTAGAGTTAGTCGACGTCGACTCGAACTTTTCCTCCTGGGTTGCACTCGAGCTCGGACACCTTCTGGACTAGACATGTGTATTCGACTTTGAGTAGGTATACTCGACGTGGAGTAGCTATGGGCTCCTCGAGTGGCTCTGCTCGACTCCGGGTGAACCTCTGGCTCCTGGTGTACTCGACTTCTACTAGACGTGGTCGACGTCAAGTAGAGCTGTCAGCTTTCAGCATTCTGCTTTGTTCTTGAAAC
The DNA here is from genome assembly GCA_037127255.1 of Persicaria tinctoria. NCBI lineage: Eukaryota > Viridiplantae > Streptophyta > Magnoliopsida > Caryophyllales > Polygonaceae > Persicaria > Persicaria tinctoria. Next base: position 38,063,463 of record JBANSL010000019.1, on the reverse strand, counting down.
GCACTTTCCCATGTCCTCATTTGTCGGATTGACGCATATGACCATGAGTTGGAAACTATTTTTGATGGCTACAACTCCCATGAAGACATCAAAGCTTGATTCAGAATGATGGATGGTGAAAAATGGCGTTTTCTCTAGCTGCACCATTCTTAGCTTCTTCATGACTTTCCTTTAAGCTCGAATATGCGTCCGATTTCTGCGAAATATAACAAAAACTTGTGTAGACCTCCATATTTGGCAAATAAACATAAACTACACAAATTATGTACTATTCTAACCCAAATTCATGAAATGCATGCAGAAATCGATATAAAACTAAGTGTAAAACATGGAAAATTAGGCTCACAACAGCAGGGGACGTCAGACACACCCCTTTAACACACAAGAATCGGGATAGACAAGAACTGTAAACCAGAGAGCCAAACTCAAGCAACCCAAACCAACAAACAGACACAAACAGAAGATAAAATAACCAAGCACAAAGAACGCCAGATTTACGTGGAAAACCCCAAAACGGGGAAAACCCACGGGAGCCAGAAACTTTCACTATCAACAATAACAAGTGGGTACAATCTTCCCTAGACAAAGCTAGATTCATACAACATCATCAAGCATCAACAAGCTTGGCCAAATTTCCAAATTTCATCAACCAATTGGTGGAAATCAACAAAACCTAAGAGATGACACTAGCAAAGGGGATATGAGATTGGAGGCTCAAAACGACGATCCAACCGTAAAAAATGAAGCCTATGATGAGGTAAACAATATACCAGAAAATCGTCTCAATCGGAGGTCGTTTGGTCGTCGATCGGGGCACTTAAAAATGGGCTGAACAAGGGCATACGAAAATTCTCCAAGCTCACTCTTTTTCTCCCTTTCTCACTCTTTTTCTCTCTCTCTTACTTTCCCAAAAACGAAAGGCATCCCTTTTTATAAAGGAGGAGGGTAAAACTTCACATGGTAAAAACCATATGGTAAATAGTCCATTGAATTCTTCCCCCATATAGGAGGGAACACAACACAAACAGACAACAGCGCAAAGGCACCAGTGCACTTCGGCACACCAACCCAGCCCGAACCGAAACCTCATTCCGACCCCCGCCACAAAGAAAGCGACCAACCGCCCTCCTCCAAGAACCTGCAGGCCACCACCACCGCCACCCAGAGCTGTGAAATTTCTTTCTCTTTCTAAAATTCCACCCAATAGGGATTTCAACCTTCCTCCCCAACAACATCTTGCTAGAGATTCCAACTACGAAGCCCCAAACTCAAGAGTAGAAACGACTCGATTCCACTCCTGAGAAAGAATATAGGTAAAAGTCGGCGGATTTAGTGCCCCGGATTGGGAAAGTGATCCCGGAATAAAGCACCAGATCATGGTGACGGGAGAGTACGACTCAAAAAAGACAAGGGGTTATGGCACAAACGCCAACGAGAGTCGACTTGGGGTAGAGGCTTGCTGGAGCAAGGGGTCGGGGAAGGGGTTTCGCAAAGGGGATTGGCTTTCTATTGTTGATGACGGCGGTCGAGGAAAGACTAAGGAATTTTTTGTTGGGAGTTTCTCTCTCATCTTTCTCTCTCATTTTTTATATGTATTTGAATATTTTCCTATTTGTCGGATCTCCTTTTTGTTTCTTATCAACTTTGGTAAACGTACAACTTAGTAATAATATTTTTTATTGGCTTCTTATTCATGTTAATTTTTTTTTATAAAAGTCTTTCCATTTTTTTTTTGTCAATTCTTTTAATAAGTTTGATTGATTTAGACCATCTTGTGATGAGGTGAATTGAATCTTATTGTGTATGATAACATAAGGTGCACTTCAGGGGAATACTTACTCTTTTTTCAAAAAGCCCGATCTTGGTAGGTACATCCATCTCTTCTTGTGAGCTTCCAAACAAAGTTTAATTATATATTTCGTTTCAATATTCCATATCCATGATAGATCAAAATTTGATTCCGAGTTTCTCTTTGCGATGAAGTCTAGCAAAGAAGTTATCTTTAACCCTGCAATGATTTTGGCTTACTCTTTTTTTTTTTAATGGCCAGGATTAAAAAAAAACATAAAGTCTATTAGCAATATGTCTTTTTATCTATTGACAAGATGATTGAAATAATTAATAGATATTTTATATGCTATTTTGTGAATTTTTTTTTAATTTTTGCATTTTATCCCAAACTTTACAATATATGTTAAGTATTGCAAAATATTGAAATTTCATACAAAAAAAAGCTACACAAGTTATACAACTTTGAAATTACACCCTATAATCTTTAGTGTAGGTTCGTTTCAATGGAAAAAATCTTGAAAATAATTTATTTAATATTATTGTATTCCTTAATTTATATGTGATTGGAATACTATTAGTCATCCTCCTATATCTTAAAGCTGAGTACTTTGGAGAGCAGTGAGACTATCCACGTGGAGCATTCTTCAATTTTTCTTCTTCTTTCCGTTTCTGCCCTTCTCTTCGTCTTTCTTTCTCCCGTTCTCTCTCCCACGTAAACTCCTTTCTCTCCATCGTCTCATGGGCATCAGGCCGCCTCCGACTTCACAACACTGCTCCTTCTTGCCGTCGTCATCGATGGTGGCCACTATATACCAAGTGAGGGAGAGATAGCTCTTGATGCACCATGGCTCCCTTTCCCCCTCCTCTGTGATTGTTTGGTGAGAACCCTAACCCTAGAAATCGATTTGGGGTTTTTATTTGAAATTGGGATTTTCGTGAATTCTGGTTAGGAATGTGTGATTTCAAGTGATTTTCCTTTGGAAGAACTTGAGATGGAGCGGAATTTCTGTTCGATTTCATGTTCAATTTGTTGTTTATTAATCTTTGAATTGCTTATCTATTTCAATTTCCTTCTTAATTGCTATTCGATTTCCGAATTTCTGTTTATCTCTTCTCTAGATTCGACAATGAGGCGAGCCTCTTTCTTTCGAAAGGAGATATTAATGGGAGAACGCTGATTTCTGTTGCGGATCCTAAGAGAAGAGAGTTTGGGAAGAAACTAAAGGTACATCACATAAATTGATGATGGCTGGTATGTACATGCTTTGTACATTTAAATTTATAGATTCTCTTTCACTTTTGGCATCTCTACAACCTATTCGTTATTTATTTTAATTACTTAAAAATTAGATTCTCTGATGTGTTTTCCATCTCATGAAATTTTGAGGTTATCTTGGGCATGAAGTGGCTGATTAGGGATACACAGACCAATTTTGGTTAGGTGTTTCACCTACTAATGTGGTATGATCTCTTGATCATTGAAGCACTCTTATGAAATGCTTCTTCTTACTATAGAGTATAGACCTGTTTTCTTTAGTAGTATTTATTTATTTTAATCTTTTTAGTTTTTTGTTTTTTCTAACCGGTATTACATCCCTTAAATGTCCCGAGTGTTGTTTCTGAGTGAAACCAAAGTGGTAGAATACTAGAATATAATACATTATTGCTCTTTCCGAGTACAAATTCACATTAGCATTACAAGGCTATAATATATATTCCCTTATTCTATGTCATATATAGATATAGGATTACTGCAAGCTTATGTAATGTAGCCATAACATAATCTGATGGCCAGAAACTCTTTCGGTAGGTAAACCTACCAAAAGATGTAGTTATCGTCTTATCTATTACAGATCTACTCTATTGTTAAAGATCTGTTAAGATCCCGCTGTTTTATCGACTTTTTCCCTTCTGGAAATTTTTGTGATGGAATTTTGAGGGATCGTTGTGACAGTGTCCACTCTGTTATCGATTCTGAACCGAATATGCTTTATTTAGCCGATCCGTTGAATGATTGAAAGTAAATGACGTTTTTGTCCGCTTTTTGTTTAGATTTGTGCCTGATGTACCGTAGTTAGCAGAAGAAATTGTTTCTTGACCTCGATTTAATGCTACCAAAAAAAAAAAAGAATCGAAACAAGGAAAGCAAATCTTCATAATTGTTTTGATTCGCAGTTTAAACCTAAAAGTATTTCTTGTCTTCATCATGCCAATTTGATGTGTTTCACTTCGGCTGTTCTGCTTTTCTTCATTGCTTATGTTGATCCGTTGTCTGTTCATGCTATGAATCTCAGAAAGTGTATAGGTTTGAGTATCTGTGTGAAATTTATCTTGCAGTTCATTATCAAATTAATTCGTTTAATAATTTGCATTTTGTGCAGATCATCTATTCCTCTAGTAAGGTTTGCTAAGTGTATAATCCCTTCTCAAGGTCTAATTTGCATGTTATTGATTATGATCTAATTTCTTAGACATGATCAATCGGGTTTTGCTTGATAAACTCCATTTATATGTTATGTCTGTCATTATGGGCGCATTTTCGATCATCCATCGACTAAATTTAATTGATTTGTTTGGTGGACATTTGTTATGTTTCACCATAGTAGTTAGTTTTTTCTTTTGGGCCTGAAATCCTTTGTAGCAATTTAGTCTGATTTGATTGCCTTATGAGTTTGGCAATTAATATAATTTGATTTGATGCAGATGAGCTCATTACCAATGCTGCATACATTGGTTCAGCTGGTAAGGGTATCCTTGCAACTGATGAGTCTACTGAACAATTGGCAAGCGATTTGCCAGCATCAATGTTGAGAATGTTGAGACCAACAGGAGGGCTCTCCGTGAACTTCTTTTCACCACCCCTGGAGCTTTCGAGTACCTCAGTGGAGTGATTCTATTTGAGAAGACCCTCTACCAGAAGACTGCCTCTGATAATATTTTATGTCATTCACTTTTAGGGAGTTCTTTTATCATGTACACTAGTAGAAAAATGGCCTTTGGCTACGGTTAATTTACCACGGTTCCGTGTCTTCGTGTGTTAAATTTTCAATGTTTACAATTTTACCACGGTTCCAAGGAGAACCGAAGCAAATTATCACCAAATTTACCACGGTTCCGTGTGCTTTCGTGGTAAAATTTCACAGTCAACAAATTTACAACGGACTCTTGGAGAACCGAATTTACAACGAAATCTGATTTCTTTGATTGATTGAGGTGTGTTTAAATAACCCAATTACAATGAATATTCTATCTTAGTAAATAAGATAAAAGGAAAGATATAAATCTATCTATATATAACAACTAAGATATGCTGAATTATGATAATTTCCAATACTCCTCCTCAAGTTGGAGCATGGGTGGAATGAATGCCCAACTTGTCCAAGAGGAAATGAAATTGTTGATGCCCAAGCGCCTTGGTGAAGATGTCCGCGAGTTGTTGTGAGGAGCGAACATGAAATAGAGCAATATTTCCAGACTGAAGATGATCACGAACAAGATGACAATCAACTTCAATGTGTTTTGTGCGCTCATGGAAGACGGGATTGTTGGCAATATGAATTGCCGATTGGTTGTCACACCAGAGCCGCATAGAACCATGATGAGAGACGCCCAACGAGCGCAGAAGCGACTTGAGCCAAACTAGCTCGCAGGAAGTCGTAGCCATTGCCCTGTATTCGGCCTCAGCAGAAGAGCGGGAGACCGTTGTCTGCTTCTTTGTTTTCCAAGAGACCGGAGACTCACCCACTTTGACGATGTAACCGGTTAAGGAGCGACGAGTCAGAGGACAAGCTGCATAGTCAGAATCACAATAGGCCACGAGGCGTAGATCACTATGACAGGAGAGAAAAACACCTTGAGCAGGACGTCCCTTGAGATAACGCAGAACCCGAAATGCCGCATCCAAGTGAGTCTGGCGAGGCTGCTGTATGAATTGAGCAAGGGCGTGAACTGAGTAGCACAAATTCGGTCTTGTGATCATCAAATAAATGAGACGACCGACGATGCGGCAATACCTATCTGGCTGCGAAAGAAGAGCACTAGTGTCTAGAGCAAGCTTGTGATTCTGCTCCATAGGAAAATCGGCAGGCTTGGCACCAAGAAGACCCTCTTCGCCGAGAATATCCAGAGTGTACTTGCGCTGAGACAGAGTGATGCCAGAAGAGGTTCGTGAGACCTTAATGCCCAGAAAGTATTTCAGATGGCCGAGGTCCTTCATGTGAAAACAGGAGTGGAGATAGGCCTTGAAGCGAGCAATAGATTCAGAATTGTTCCCCACTATAATCAGATCATCAACATAAACAAGCACATGCAGAACCAGATCGGAACGAACAAAAGAGAACAGAGAGTAGTCGGCATAGGACTAACTGAACCCAACATGTCGAAGAGCATATGATAGTTTCGAGAACCAATTGCGGGGAGCCTGACGGAGACCGTAGAGAGACTTCCGAAGTCTGCAGACCCTGTGACTATCATCCGTGGAGAAGCCAAGAGGTAAAGACATGTACACTTCTTCCTCAAGGTCACCATTTTAGAAAGCATTGTGCACATCCATCTGATGAAGTTCCCAATTTCGGATAGAAGCAACTGCAAGGAAGACTTTGACGGAGACTAGCTTAGCAACTGGAGCAAATGTTTCAGAATAATCCGTGCCCTGAACTTGCCGATTGCCGAGAGCAACAAGGCGTGCTTTATGCCGTTCAATGCTGCCGTCAGAGTTGTACTTCACTCGAAAAACCCACTTGCACCCGATAGCCTTTTTGTGAGGAGGTAAGGTCGTGACCTCCCAAGTACCATTGCGATGGAGAGCATCAATTTCAGACCGCATAGCATCTCGCCAATGTTGATGGCGAAAGGCCTCGCGAAACGACGTGGGTTCCGGATTGGCACTGATGGCAGCCAAGAAGCTAGAATGCACAGGAGTGTAAGCATGTGTGTCAACATAATGAGCTAAGGGATAAGGCGTACCTGACGACGTGACGGAAGCAGGAGAAGCCGAAATAGGATCAACCTTGCGGATGGTGTGACACACATAGTCCTTGAGAAGGACCGAAGGGGTATGTGTGCGAGTAGATCGGCGAGGGGGCGGCGGTGGGGGCGGCGGCGGTGGCTGAGCAGCCGGCTGAGGTTCGTCTGGGGCGTTATAGGTGATGGGGTTAGGGTATGTGGGAGACTCATGAGAGGGTGACATTAATAGAGGAAAAGGGAAGACATCCTCATGAAAGACAACATCACGAGAGACAAAGAACTGGTGTGTTGCAAGGTCGTAGAGACGCCAACCTTTCTGACCGAAGGGATACCCAACAAATAAGCATCTCCGGCTGCGAGGGGAAAATTTGTTTGTGGAGCGAGGAATGACAGACGCATAGCAAAGGCAGCCAAAGACTCTAATATGTGTGTAATCAGGGGGCTTATTGAATATACATTCATAAGGGGTTTTACCTTTAAGAACAGAGGAGGGGGTGCGATTGATGAGAAAACAAGCTGTAAGAGTGCACTCACCCCAGAACTTAACCAGAAGGTTGGCTTGGAACAGCAAGGCTCGAGCAACATTGAGAATATGCCGATGTTTACGCTCAACCCTACCATTCTGTTGAGGTGTAGCAACGCAAGAAGATTCAAAGAGAATGCCATGATCTGCAAAGAATGATCGCAGAGCAAGAAATTCGGAACCATTATCGCTGCGAATACACTTAATAGTTTTGTGAAACTGAGTGACAGTAAGAGCACAGAATTGTTTTAGGAGTCGAGAGACTTCAAATTTGTGGACCATAAGATAGACCCAGGTGGCACGAGAGAAGTCATCAACAATGGTTAGAAAATAAGAAGCCCCAGACGAGGACGGAACACGATAGGGTCCCCAAATATCACAATGAATCAAATCAAAAGGTGCTGAAGCATTTGACAGACTAACAGGAAAAGACAGACGTGTTTGTTTGGCCTTGTAGCATACATCACAAGGAACATTATTATGTGGTAAAACTGAACTAGAAGTTTTGCAAAATGAAGAAAGCAGAGAATATGATGGATGCCCGAGACGCTGATGCCAAAGAAGGGGGGACTCGGCATGGGTGGTGTGGCAAGCAGAGGTGACAGTGGTGGTGACAGGAGGCGCCCAGCATAACCAATAGATCCTATTCCGAGCTTCACCCTCTCCAATCAGCGTCCTCGAAGTGCGGTCCTGTATCACACAGAGCTTATCAGTCAAGGTAACAACACATCGTAGATCCGCAATCAAGCAACCAAGAGAGATTAAATGACAGGAAAGCCCAGTGACAAACAATGCAGTGATATCAAAAGAATCACATATAGAGATTGAGCCAGCCTGATTAGCCGAAACAACAGAGCCATCCGGGTATTTGATGCGCCAATCATCAACCGAATGAACATTCCGAAGCAAACTGTAGTCCCCTGTCATGTGGATCGATGCACCACTATCAAGAATCCAAGGAGTAGAAGAAATACCTGCTAGAGTATCGGTCCTGGATTTAGAATTAAATTTCTGAAACATATTGTAAAGGCTCGGATTTTTAAATAATAAATTTTAATAAATAATTAAATAAAAAGGGATTTAGGTCAAAAAAAAAAAAATTTCGGATATTTGAAAATCCTCATCTTCGTCTTAAAAATCGTATTTTTAAAATCCTTCCGGCATCGTTTTAGAATTTTGATTTTTTTTGACGGAATTTGATTCCGCTTTCGAGTTGCGAGTCTGGATAGATTAATTTAATTCCGGTAATGATTTACAAATTCAATTTGAAAATTTCCGAGTCGGGATAAGGTCGAGAGAGCGGGTTTCGGGTTTGGTTTCCGGTATATGAAAACTTGGGGTCCACCTTCTCTTTGTTCCCCTTTCTCTCTTTTGTCTCTTTTCTCCTCCATTCAACACTCTGCAATACTCCTTTTCTGTGCTCGACTGCATCAAAAGAAGGAAGAAGCCAAACCCCTTCTTGGCTCCCTTGGTGTACATGACCAGACAACAGCTCCCACGCCTCTCCTCCCCACTTTTCCCTTGTCTCCACCTTCTTTGGTACAACTGCCAAGGTCTGCAGCTCCCTTATCTTTTTCTTTTCACCAGCAGCCCCAAAACCGCCCCCGTCGGAGCTCCGTTTGAAGCTTGAATCACTACCAAATCGCCACTGTCGAGCCACCACACCATTGCCACCATCCCTTCTCCCCGTCAATTTCAGCCAGCATGCTGCCTGAGAAGCCCCGCAGCCGGCGAACGCTTCTCCCCTCAGCTCCGTCACCCCTGTTCCGCCGAGAAATCCCGAGCAGCTCCTTCCTCCTTCCTCGACGAGCAGTGACAGCACCAACATTTCTGCCCCACTCGACGCATTCCGGAGCCGCCAGCAGCCACCAGTAACGGCCGGCGCCGCCAGTAACCTCCGCCGCCACCGTCTTCCCCCTCCTCTGATTTGTTTTCCTGATTTCGATCGGTAAGGTTCATTCTCCTTCCACTCGACTTCAAGCTGCGAAAAGCTTCGCCTTTTGACATCCCTTTGTCAACCCAGGAAAGCTCGTACGGTTCCGTCTCCGGTGAGCCACATCGAGCCCCGACGAACCCATCCCGGCGAGACGAAACCGCGCCTCGGTGAGCCTATTCTCTCCTCCTTCTTCCTTTCCTTCTTGTCGTATGTGTGTGCCTTGTGTCGAAGCCCAGCATCGTCGCCGGCGAGCTCCCCTCGTCCCTTCTCTTTCCAGATCTCGAATGGGACTGATGGGGGAGGCGATGAACAGTGAACCGGGTTCACTCCCTTTTCTTTTATTTGGTTTGTTTTGGTTGGTCCGGTTCACCTTGTTTTAATCTAAAACCGGTTTCCTTTTAAAAGAGATGGGCTTGGGCCAGACATGGATCCGGGTTTAGGGACTGGGCCTTTATTTCGGGTTAGGGTTGGGCTTTTGGTTGAGTTTTTAAAAAGAGGTTTTGTGTTCTATATTATATATATATGTTGTATGTTGAGTTAATAATTTATAACACATAGTTATTGTATAATTGTTAGTAATTACTAGATTATCATTTTTATATTAATATTCAAAGTTTCGAGTAATGAATATATTTTATGGAAATATTAAATATATTATAATTTGTTTTAGGAAATAGTGAAGCGAACTATTGAGGTTAACTTATAAAATGATTCATTTGTTGATGTTGTGTTATAAATATGATTTTATAAAGACGATTAATTTGGTGTTTATTTTAGATAAACATTGTTGGTAAATTATTTAAAAGAGATTTTTCAAGTTTCGGAAATGTCTTTTAATAACTTGTGTTTGGGAGACTAAAATGCCGGAATTATTTCTATAATATGATCTTGAAAGATTTGTTGAGGATTTAAATGATAAATGTCGGGATTTGGCCAAATATGATTTGAGAAATTATTTTGGATATGAGTTGACTTAATTTGGGATTTAAGAGTTGAGAAATATTGTTGGTGAGATTTATCAGTGATTTTGATTAAATGGTTTTGGTTGATGTCGATCATGTCGGAAAGGTTTTGGAAAATGGTTTTACCGTCGATTGGGTTTAAGGATGTTGAGAACTTGGGTTTCGTGTGTGTGAATGTTAGTCTGGTAGCTTACGGAAGTGGCTTGATGATAGGTGTGTATCGCTTTTGGATTGCTTTGGACTTGCATTTAGGCCCTTGTTTGTATTATCCTGCTGTTCTGCATCTTCAGGTAAGTTCCCTAGGGGGCTTACTCAGGTTGGACATTCATGCCTGTTGTTGCATTTTATGTTAGGTGTTGCATATGCATAAAAGCATGCCATGTAGTATCATGTTTAGGTTGCACTAATTGATTGAGCATCTGTTTACTTTATGCGTTTGAAACAGAACGGCCGTTATCTGTGATAGTCCTAGAGTCTTTACTAGGGTCATAGGGTAGCCCAGCCTCATCGGGTACCCTGAGTCAATCGAGTCATGAACTTCCTTATATTATGACATGCCTGCGGGCTTTATTGTGGAGCGGGTTAGGCATGCGTGCCGCCCTATTATGAATGAATGCATTCACGAGCTGGCCAGTCTCCACCTATCGGAAGGGGTGGAGGTAGGAGAGGGATATGCCACTTGGCATTGTCTTGGGCCCTTTACAGTATTTTTGCACATTATTATGAACTAGGAGCATGCTAGTGTGTTTGAATTTCGTACTGCATTAGAGCATCTTTATTAGGTATAGCACATACTATGTGGCCTCAGCGAGGACTGCCGGTCCCGCATGAGTGGCTCGATCTGACTCCTTTCCCCGTTCTTCTTTTAAAGGTATTTCTGCAGATCTTGTTTGCTCTATGCTTATGTGACGGGAAACCCTTGGGCGAATCAAGAACCTGACTAATATTCTAACTTGGCAAATGGTAATCACTTGTTTATGATTTGGTTTTGACCCGATTCTGTTGTGACATTGTATCTCAACTTTGCTTCCGCTTTACTTCATTTGAATTGGATTTCACGACATAGTCTTAGGACATGTTAAGGGTACCCAACGGCCCTACGATACTTTAGGGTTTGAAATCCCTCTTTCTACTGACCTTTGAAATGAGTTTGAAACCTCGACCCGTACCTGGATTGCAAGATCCGAACAAGGGTTTTCATCCCTTGAAACGTAACCTGGAAATCATAATTCCGGGCCGTTACAAAGATGGTATCAGAGCGAGGTTGTGCAATTCGGGTACGCAAGGGTCGAGTGTATGTTTTGGAAAACCGCCCATGAATTTCAAAGGATTTGAAAGTGTTTCAAAAGGGACAAAATGAATTTAAGATGTCTAGCCTTAATTGGACTAAGTATTGAAGTCGACTTGTAATAAAAGAGGAAAACCGACCAAACGGGGACACGAGTGGGTAGTAAAGGCGCTAGACCACCCCTATTGGGTGTAGTTGGGAACGGTAGGCGAAAGACTAGCTTGCTCTTTGCAGGGGGTACGAAGGACTCCTAGGAGATCATTATGAGTGTTATTAACTGATTCTGTGCTGAATGCTTGTTATGCTAGAGATCTGATTTGGATGCCTTAACAATTAAATGTGTATTGATTGATCTGTACAAACGGGATAGTGGGAGTACCCTTGTTTCTGTGTGGTCAAACCCAGCTAGTGTGGAACAACCCCTTCCGCTATGTTAACCACTTTTTCGGTTCTATCGAATCTTTTCCCGTATGTCATTATCTTTCATGGGAAATCGGGTTGATAAACACATTGTGTCGGGGATCATGGTTGGATATTAAGTTGTCTGAGTGAGTGTTGGAAGTTTTGATGTCACTTTGAGTCAGAAGTAAGGTGTTTTTGTGGATGTGTTTCCTTATTCTTATGATGATTAACCAGTGTCATCTTGCCTTAAAGAGTCGTACCAAAGTCCCACGGGAATGAGGGGTGATGAGTCAGTTGGGGAAGTCAATGGTTGCCCTTAGGGATCTCTGTCCGGTTGTAAGGGTGACTCTCTCTGAATTGCATGACATGATTTTATAATCCCTCGCATGTACCTTGCCAACGATCATTAGTAAGAAGCTTCTCATGCTATGCCTTGCCTTCTATCATGGTTTTATTGTTTAAGCTTATAATGTGGTTAGTTACATTGCTCAAGTCTTGTGTTGTGCCTTGCCTTCTATCATGATTATATGTTGTTATAGCATGTTTACTTAGCCTATTGACCATATGATTGATTGGAAGGATGAACCTTATAATGAGAACCTACATGATCGTTATTTCCTATTTGATTAAGTTCATGATAGTGTGATCAACTCCCCCTTTGTATGAATGCTTGTAGATGATTGCCTTAGCATGCTGGGTGTTGACGTGTGAATGCTTATTATCCTTTTGTGACAAGAATCTATAGTATGACCATCTGTTCTATATTCGTCAAATTAATTAACATTGGTTGTTTTGCAATTTACATTGTTGTGTGATTACTTGCGTTGGATGGAGAATATGTGGTATAATTGAGTCTTGAGAAGTGCATGTTTTATCCTAGTATGTGTTGATTTGAATTCATGTCCTCGTATTCTAGTCATACTGATCATTACTTAGACATGTGTTATACATCGTTAAACTTTCCTCATGCTTCTATACCGTCGGAACATTATTGAATTGATTTCTTACGTATCGTCATGATTAGTTGCATGCATGTATCGTATGTTAAGTTGAGTTTTTAGCATCATGTAGGGTCCTTGGGTGTGACTTGTGGGAATTTATATCTTGCCAACGGTATTGCTGACCTCCTCTTGAGCTAGGTCCCTGATAGTGTGGTTCATCCCCTTTTTCTATAATCTTAAACTGTTGTACTCATCCTGATTAGTTACTGTCGAATCCGATGATTGACTTGCTTTCCGTAATGAGTAATCCTAGCATGCTTACATGTTATCGCTCGGTAGTGTTTCCCTATTACTTTATGACATCCTCTCGTGCTTGCATAGATGTATCACTTGGCACCTCGCATGGTCACACACCACACTATATCATGATTCCGCATATGCATGACACCTAAATGTTGGAATGAATCTATTCAAATTACCTTGGTTGTAGTCATGTTTTAATATGTGCTAGTAGTATCATGTAGGGCTTTATGCTCCCCAATAAGACTGGTTAAATGGTGAGTTGCCATACTTATTTTATTACGTGAACATGTTTGTCCTATGATGTGATAGTTGTTATACCGTTTTATGTGCACTATGACAGTTGTTCCCAACATGCTTATAGTCTATCACTGGTGATGTCATCTTGATTACTCTATGTAATGATGCCTCATGCTTCATGAACATTATGTTGAACTCTCTTAAATGACTCTTGACTATGCCCATGCCTTATCATGTATCGCTAGCATTGTGTAGGATCTACGCTTTCTAAATGTGTTCCGTTGTATGATTGCATGCCATTATCATCCTATTATGCGATCATTGTTGCCAGGTGTGATAGTTAATACGCTACTCTTATATATTCTCGTATTGCGTTTAGCCTAATCGTTATGTTATATCTCACCATGTTATAACTGACCTCCCCTGTTACTGCATGTACCATGCTTGTACATTCGTTCGCTTACATGATACTTGTCATCCTCGTTAAACCCCGCATGACCATTACTGGCTTTGCATAATTTGCTTGAAATTAGTAGGCACTATGCACCTCTGCTTTCATGGGATAATGAACTGTTAGTTCGTCTCACATGCATTAATGTAGAACTTGATTGTGTCTTTTGGGATGAATATGCATGTCGTTCTCTTTGAGATAGGTACATGTTAGTGTGGACTGATATGATTGATATGCCCCATGATAAATTTGTGTCTGATTGTCACAATTGCAACCTAATAGACTTTCATAAGGGCGTCGTTGCTATTCTCGGGCCGGAGTTTTGTCTCTAGTTGTCGTCTTAGTATTGGTCTGTGGTTGGTTCCGAGAGGGACTTTGGGTTGTCTTCTCCTGTCACTCCCCTATCTCCGCTAACTTGGACCCTATGCGATACATTCGACGAGCGACCGCTTGGATGAGGGAACAAAAAGTTAGATAGCAATAGAGCAGTGCAGCAGAAGCGTGGGCCCATAACCCCCGGGCCTCAGGATCAACGATTTCGGAAAGACAAGCACATTTCGAGAATGGCGGTTACTGATTACGATATGACTTGCAAGCAAGAGTGTTCTCTGTTTGAATTGCTAACCTTTCTGAATATGTTGATAACTATGTTGCATTGCCTTGATGGTGACATTTATGAGTTGATGTGCTGACTTGATGATGACTATTGCCTGATTGCCTGTCGTCTATGATGATATGATGTGATGCCTTATGGATCTAATGTACCATGATGTCTTGACGTGTTGCTACTCTAAGTTGCTGAGCATGATCTAAATTCCTTGCCTATAAAATGTGAACTGCAATTGCTGAGAACCTGCATTGTATCTGATAAGGTTATGATGAAACTTGCTAGTTTGAATTGACTATGCTCGTATATGATGTTTTGCGATAACTGTTAAGCATGCCGGTACATTGGGACTTGTTGACATAGTTGCAATAATTGCTGATGAATCCATGATGCTATAAATGCTAGTTGATATGATGTGGCCCTTATGTGTAATAATGTCCATGATTGCTTATTCTTTGAACTGGTGGGGGAGATCATCTTGAAAAATGGTAGGAGAGTGGTGAAGGAGCTTGAGTGGTTAGGATGATCGATGATATTATGAGGTAAGTCGCGAGAGAGGAGTGTTGGCGTGGGTAAGACCAAGTGAGTTTTGGGATTTATGAGAGGAAATGCTTGGTGGTTCCGATGAGGTTTTAGGTGAAACTTGGGTGGGGATGTGGTTAGCAATAGGTCGCCTAGGCGGTGATCGAGGAATTACTAGAGGAGATTCGGTTAGCAGGGCATGGTGCTGGTGATATCTCGGAAAGTGTGGGAAGTGTAAGAAATGGCCTTAAGAGAAGTGAGGATATAGTATGAGGGGGTACTCGGGGGTGATGTTAGAGATAGGAGTTGGGTCCTTAGAGGTGGATGGTGTGTGTGGGAGTTTGGTGGAATGAGGGCGAGATTGAGCATCGGGATGAATTGGGATTTCTTTGGGAAATTTTGTCTAAGATGAGGTTGGCGGGTCTAGAAGAGGATTTGTCTTGGTTTAAGAGTGGAGATGGGCGAGTGGAGATTGTGTTTTATTTTGACTGGTATGATGTGAGGATTTTCTTGATTATGTGATTTATTTATATCTGCTGGCATGATGTTAGATAGTGACCATGATAAAACCTGATATGGAATAACATTCCCTGTTGAAACGCAATGTTAAAATCTGGTTGGTAGTGACTAGTGTTATCATGGTATATTGGTGTTTTGCTATCCTGTTATGTTGTTTTAGAAGCATGTTAGGATGTGTTGTGATATGATAATATATGAGATTATGATGTGTTATTATGTGGAAGCATGCTGTCTTATTATGAAGTAGTACGCATGATATTATATTATATGGCCGGTAAGCATGATTATGAATATGTAAATGATGAATATGGCTTGGGGCATGAATATGATTGGTTATATATGAAATAATGGTGTCTGATGGCTAAATGATCGTTATATGGTGTTGTGACGAGTTAAGGTGATGTCTTTTAGGGCATATTAACATTTTGATGGTGAGATACTTCTTGATCTTCCCTTTTTATTGAATCTTAATAGCACGACCTTGACTGTATTGATGTGTTGACAATGAGTTTTGATTCGTTGACTCTATGGTAAGGAGTTACCTTTTATGACATTGGTGTGATATTGAGATGTGTGTAATCATTTTGTCATAGATGCATGTTAGGACCTTTAGTATGATGTGGAGATGTTGATGTGACCTTGTGACACTGTGTTGGCATATGGTTGAGACTTGTCGTATGATGTACTCGTTGAGGATGGATTGGTTATGTAGTTATGCATTGCTTATGGCTTGTGAATCTTGCTTGATTTGAGACTGATAGATTGATTTGATTTGGAAACTAGGAAGAGAATATGGGATTAGCCCTTAGAGGTGGATGACTCCACCTCCCAGCTTCTGAATTTGATTGTTTGGTATGCGAGAAATTGATTTGGTGGTTGGAATATTCTGACGAAATCTTGATTTGAAAGGATTTGACTTGTTTTGGTGTAAGGTTGCTTGATTAGACGTTGGGTTTGAAGATTTTGAACGGTTTTGAAAAAGGACCAACTTTGATTGTGAAAGAATGAACAATATCGAGAATTTTGAGGCTAATCTTTATTTTCAATTGCGGAACCCCTTAGAAACTTTTCAAACCCGGGCAACTCTATGATACTTCACGAAGTGGATACATGCATTTTATGGGGGCGCCTATAGGGTGCTTGCTAAGACCTAGTGATGTTATTGTAGAACTTTTAGAGTTGTGGTACTTCCGAAAAGTCGAAGCGAGGATGTGATAGGGGCGCTTATCGCATACTTGTCAAGGCCAATTGGAGGTGTCATGACCGTGACTAGGATGTTGTGAGAATCCCGGAAGACGCAACCGAGATGATTACAAGATCTTCGGACATGGTCCTTGGACTCATCAATTTCAACTTCATCCACTACTTTATTTTGGGTTTAGTCTCGGGGACGAGACTTATTTTTAGAGGTGGATGATGTAAAGGCTCGGATTTTTAAATAATAAATTTTAATAAATAATTAAATAAAAAGGGATTTAGGTCAAAAAAAAAAAAATTTCGGATATTTGAAAATCCTCATCTTCGTCTTAAAAATCGTATTTTTAAAATCCTTCCGGCATCGTTTTAGAATTTTGATTTTTTTTGACGGAATTTGATTCCGCTTTCGAGTTGCGAGTCTGGATAGATTAATTTAATTCCGGTAATGATTTACAAATTCAATTTGAAAATTTCCGAGTCGGGATAAGGTCGAGAGAGCGGGTTTCGGGTTTGGTTTCCGGTATATGAAAACTTGGGGTCCACCTTCTCTTTGTTCCCCTTTCTCTCTTTTGTCTCTTTTCTCCTCCATTCAACACTCTGCAATACTCCTTTTCTGTGCTCGACTGCATCAAAAGAAGGAAGAAGCCAAACCCCTTCTTGGCTCCCTTGGTGTACATGACCAGACAACAGCTCCCACGCCTCTCCTCCCCACTTTTCCCTTGTCTCCACCTTCTTTGGTACAACTGCCAAGGTCTGCAGCTCCCTTATCTTTTTCTTTTCACCAGCAGCCCCAAAACCGCCCCCGTCGGAGCTCCGTTTGAAGCTTGAATCACTACCAAATCGCCACTGTCGAGCCACCACACCATTGCCACCATCCCTTCTCCCCGTCAATTTCAGCCAGCATGCTGCCTGAGAAGCCCCGCAGCCGGCGAACGCTTCTCCCCTCAGCTCCGTCACCCCTGTTCCGCCGAGAAATCCCGAGCAGCTCCTTCCTCCTTCCTCGACGAGCAGTGACAGCACCAACATTTCTGCCCCACTCGACGCATTCCGGAGCCGCCAGCAGCCACCAGTAACGGCCGGCGCCGCCAGTAACCTCCGCCGCCACCGTCTTCCCCCTCCTCTGATTTGTTTTCCTGATTTCGATCGGTAAGGTTCATTCTCCTTCCACTCGACTTCAAGCTGCGAAAAGCTTCGCCTTTTGACATCCCTTTGTCAACCCAGGAAAGCTCGTACGGTTCCGTCTCCGGTGAGCCACATCGAGCCCCGACGAACCCATCCCGGCGAGACGAAACCGCGCCTCGGTGAGCCTATTCTCTCCTCCTTCTTCCTTTCCTTCTTGTCGTATGTGTGTGCCTTGTGTCGAAGCCCAGCATCGTCGCCGGCGAGCTCCCCTCGTCCCTTCTCTTTCCAGATCTCGAATGGGACTGATGGGGGAGGCGATGAACAGTGAACCGGGTTCACTCCCTTTTCTTTTATTTGGTTTGTTTTGGTTGGTCCGGTTCACCTTGTTTTAATCTAAAACCGGTTTCCTTTTAAAAGAGATGGGCTTGGGCCAGACATGGATCCGGGTTTAGGGACTGGGCCTTTATTTCGGGTTAGGGTTGGGCTTTTGGTTGAGTTTTTAAAAAGAGGTTTTGTGTTCTATATTATATATATATGTTGTATGTTGAGTTAATAATTTATAACACATAGTTATTGTATAATTGTTAGTAATTACTAGATTATCATTTTTATATTAATATTCAAAGTTTCGAGTAATGAATATATTTTATGGAAATATTAAATATATTATAATTTGTTTTAGGAAATAGTGAAGCGAACTATTGAGGTTAACTTATAAAATGATTCATTTGTTGATGTTGTGTTATAAATATGATTTTATAAAGACGATTAATTTGGTGTTTATTTTAGATAAACATTGTTGGTAAATTATTTAAAAGAGATTTTTCAAGTTTCGGAAATGTCTTTTAATAACTTGTGTTTGGGAGACTAAAATGCCGGAATTATTTCTATAATATGATCTTGAAAGATTTGTTGAGGATTTAAATGATAAATGTCGGGATTTGGCCAAATATGATTTGAGAAATTATTTTGAATATGAGTTGACTTAATTTGGGATTTAAGAGTTGAGAAATATTGTTGGTGAGATTTATCAGTGATTTTGATTAAATGGTTTTGGTTGATGTCGATCATGTCGGAAAGGTTTTGGAAAATGGTTTTACCGTCGATTGGGTTTAAGGATGTTGAGAACTTGGGTTTCGTGTGTGTGAATGTTAGTCTGGTAGCTTACGGAAGTGGCTTGATGATAGGTGTGTATCGCTTTTGGATTGCTTTGGACTTGCATTTAGGCCCTTGTTTGTATTATCCTGCTGTTCTGCATCTTCAGGTAAGTTCCCTAGGGGGCTTACTCAGGTTGGACATTCATGCCTGTTGTTGCATTTTATGTTAGGTGTTGCATATGCATAAAAGCATGCCATGTAGTATCATGTTTAGGTTGCACTAATTGATTGAGCATCTGTTTACTTTATGCGTTTGAAACAGAACGGCCGTTATCTGTGATAGTCCTAGAGTCTTTACTAGGGTCATAGGGTAGCCCAGCCTCATCGGGTACCCTGAGTCAATCGAGTCATGAACTTCCTTATATTATGACATGCCTGCGGGCTTTATTGTGGAGCGGGTTAGGCATGCGTGCCGCCCTATTATGAATGAATGCATTCACGAGCTGGCCAGTCTCCACCTATCGGAAGGGGTGGAGGTAGGAGAGGGATATGCCACTTGGCATTGTCTTGGGCCCTTTACAGTATTTTTGCACATTATTATGAACTAGGAGCATGCTAGTGTGTTTGAATTTCGTACTGCATTAGAGCATCTTTATTAGGTATAGCACATACTATGTGGCCTCAGCGAGGACTGCCGGTCCCGCATGAGTGGCTCGATCTGACTCCTTTCCCCGTTCTTCTTTTAAAGGTATTTCTGCAGATCTTGTTTGCTCTATGCTTATGTGACGGGAAACCCTTGGGCGAATCAAGAACCTGACTAATATTCTAACTTGGCAAATGGTAATCACTTGTTTATGATTTGGTTTTGACCCGATTCTGTTGTGACATTGTATCTCAACTTTGCTTCCGCTTTACTTCATTTGAATTGGATTTCACGACATAGTCTTAGGACATGTTAAGGGTACCCAACGGCCCTACGATACTTTAGGGTTTGAAATCCCTCTTTCTACTGACCTTTGAAATGAGTTTGAAACCTCGACCCGTACCTGGATTGCAAGATCCGAACAAGGGTTTTCATCCCTTGAAACGTAACCTGGAAATCATAATTCCGGGCCGTTACACATATCAAGCATGTGATCCCACTGCTCGTTAGAGATGGTGATGCCCGGACGATCAGCAGCAGTGATCGACTGAGAGCCAGACGCAGCAGGACTGTTGGTGACGACGGAGTTCACGGCAGCAGCTTTGCCACGACCCCTGCCGGCGCCGGAATCAGACGAAGGTGGAGCGAGAGGCTGTTTGTTCCGAGGCGGCGGTGCACCGGTGACGGGATCAACAACCCCTCTCCCGTTGTTCCACCATTCCGGATAACCGATAATTTTGAAGCAGGCGGCACTGTCATGTCCTGTCTTGTTGCAATGGACACAGAAAAGAGATTTCTTATCAACAGTACCCGAAGATGAGCGAGGAGGCTGTCGGCGCTGAGCAGCGAAGGCAAGTGCATCCGTGACCGATTGAGGAGTAGTGCGCATAGAGAGCATCCGCTCCTCCTGGACAGCGAGAGAGTGTACCTTGTTGAGAGTCGGTAAGGTATCCTGAGCGACGATGGTGGAACGCAGAGTCCCATAGCCGAGGTCATCAAGCCCCATCAGGAATTGATGAGTGCGCTCCTCCTCACGCTCCTTGGCGTGATTGCCGCAGGTGCAGGCGCGGGGTGTAAGATGGCTGTCAAGCTCGTTCCAGAGCTTCGTGAGACGGCCGAAGTAGGCGGCGACGGACTGACCGTCTTGATGACATCAAGCAATCTCAGATCGCAGTTGAAGGATGCGAGGACCATTACCAATGGAGAACCGCTGAGACAGATCGTCCCAGAGTTCCTTGACAGTAGAGAAATAGGTAACGGTGGAGCGAAGAGAAGGCTCAATCGATTGGGTAATCCAACCGATCAGCATGGCATTGACAGGACGCCAGTACTGGGAATCGGTGGAGGTGGTTGTCGGCTGAGTAATAGAGCCATCAATGAATCCGTCTTTACGCTTCGCAGAGAAAGCGTTTTTCATGGCGACGGTCCATTCTTGATAGTTGTCTCCTTTGAGAACCACCGGGCAAATAGAGAGACCAGGGTGATCGGAAGGATGAAGATAGTAGGGAGAGGCAGGGGTGAGAGCCGCCGGAGTAGTCATGGCAGCAGCGGCAATAGGGTTTGGGTAGAGCCGGTAGAGGCGGTGGGAGAGGCCGTTGTAGGAGGCGGCGACGGTGAAGAAGAGCCGACGACTAGGGTTATTTTAGAGGATCGAAAGAAAGCCTGATACCATAAAGAATTATTTAAGACTGAAATATGATTTCTTTGATTGATTGAGGTGTTTTTAAATAACCCAATTACAATGAATATTCTATCTTAGTAAATAAGATAAAAGGAAAGATATAAATCTATCTATCTATAACAACTAAGATATGCTGAATTATGATAATTTCCAATAATTTTCATGCCTTTCCAAACACTAATCTTCTGGCCATGTGAGCATAATTTAAATATAGGCATAGAGGAACATATCAATACTGTCATATCAGGTTAATTACATCCTCTCACGTATGTGAGCTAATATCTTGTGCTAGATATTTAATCTGCTCATTCCTGAATTAGGTTTTGGGACTTGTCAAATCTTTCACAAACATGATAAGGTGTGTGATTTTATATAAAATCCTACATCTTGGCATTACTTATTATTTGGCTTATTCATCATTTAAGGTGATTACTTTAATTAGCTTCATCTCAGCTCCTCTCGTGTAATTTCAATTAAATTTATATGGAGATGAACTTGGCTGGATTTATGGATGAGTGTGTTTTATTCGACTTTCTTTCTGTTGTACTCCTTGGAGCACTAATGCTATTTAATTTACTGTTCTATTTTTTGCATGTGCTTCCATTTGAGAGTTGCTGCTAAGCAATCATTTTGCACAGGTGTTTAAAGGAATAGGAGAAGAACAATTGTTTTTGTTATATTATTGGAACTATTGATTCATATCTACTTCGCTAGCCTCTAGTGATGAAGTAATGGGTGGGAAATCAAACCCTTTAAAGTGTTTTATTCAGATATATAGTAGGTTGGTCTTTGTACATTATGCTTTTTCCTTTGGGATCAGGTTCAAGAAATTGGTAAATGAAGTGCTGGCTTTATTTGCTTGTGATGTCATCCCATATTTGTGTTAGTGGTTTTATTTACTTGTTAGTGGTTTTATTAGTCCAATTTTATTAACTATGCAATTAGTATGTTGAACATGATTAAGCTATTCTAATTTCTTGTTTACTCGGCATACTTTCTGTGTTTCTAATTTAGCTATTCTAATTTCTATGCAGTGGTATGCCACAACTCATGTGGTTTATATAGCATCCATGTCTTTTTATTTCATATTCTGGTCAGACCTGTTTGCAGATGATCAATCTGTTGGCCTTGTGACACTCTGTAGTTCACTGCTTTCAACTTTTGCATTGGGTGTAAGTGTTGCTTTTCTTTCTCTTTGTGATGCTACTCCTTAAGGAACCTAAATCTTATATTTTCCCTCTGAGCATGTAAGTGTTGCTTTTCTTTCTCTTTCTCTTCAATTTTGAGTGTTACTTATCATGGTTCATTGGTGTTAAATATGGCAGGTTTATGTGGGATACTTTTTCTCAGACCTTAGATTGATTTTATATATGCTTTTATCCTTGTTCCGTGTCTTACACAATGGATGTGTTTGTTTCATATCTTACATCACTCTTATCAGGAATAGTTGTCGCATGCTTTCTGAGGAAGGAAAACTTTACACATTCATAATCCTTGTATCCGAGGTGACTACACCAGAAATCAATATGCATTGGTATGTTTGCATACACTCGTATCCCTGGTTACGGTTCTTGCTTTTCTTATATCATAAAAGCTTCATTTATCTGTCTCCCGCAGGTTCATTTATGCGTTGGTATTTGTCTCCTACTTTAATTTATTAAGCTAAAGTTCATGCCACCTTCTGGATGCTTTCTTTTTAGTTTGTGTTCTATTGCAACTCCTTGACATGGCAAAGGAACCTTCAGGTCTTTGTGTTGAAGAGGTAGGTTTTGACATTTTAAAATTTCATTTTTTTCAGTACCTGAACTTGAGCATGAACCCTTTCTCCTTGTTTGGTTGTCTGTATTGGGTGGTAGGGGTCTATAGGGTCTATTTCACTCTCCTTAGCTTTGTGTGCATTTTGATTCATAGATATTGTTTAGTGCCTGCATTTGGAACTCTTTCTAAGCTATGAAAAGTGTTGAAAGTTGTTTTTGTAAGCTAAAGTGGTTGATCCATATGTGTGCTATTCTCTTGACATGCAATTGGTGATGGATTTCTTATTTGTTTGATAGGTTAGAGAAAATGAGTCATTTGTACAAAGATGTGTGCTGTACAATTACTTCTTTCACATGGAGGTAATAATTAATAGTTTACTTATTGTTCTTTATCTTAAGTTTTTTTTTACTATAGTTGCAAGCCTATTAGCTCAAATGGTAGAGCAATGTGTTTATACATAAATATGTGGGTTCGAATCCCGCATAGGCTACTATATATAATAATCGGGTAACAATTACCACAATACATATTTACTTTGGTTCAACAATTTACCACGGTTCAAAAACAATTACTACACAACTTATTTACCACGGTTGACACATTTACTACGGTTCAAAAACAATTACTACACGACTTATTTACCACGGTTGACACATTTACCATGGTTCACAAGGCCTACAACTACGAACAGATTTACCACGGGTGGACAATTTTACTACGGTTCTGGTCACGTGGTAAACAAATTTACCATAGCCACTTTTACCTCGGTTCAGAACCGTGGTAAAACTTGCACACGGAACCGAGGTAAAACGGGCTTTTTCTACTAGTGGTAGTTTCATCAAGTGTGATCAAGTTTGATTTATATCCTGAAATGGTGTTTATGTGTTCTAGGCACACCTTTCGTTGACATTTTGAAGGAAGGCGGTGTTCTCCCTAGTATCAAGGTTGACAAGGGTACCGCTGAGTTGGATGGTACCAAGGGTGAAACCACTACTCAGGGTCTTGATGGCCTTGCCCAACGTTGCCAGCAGTACTATGCAGCCGGTGCTAGGTTTTCCAAGTGGTGTGTTGTCCTCAACGAGAATGCCAATGGCCTTGCTCGCTATGCCATCATATATATGCCAGGAGAACGGTTTGGTGCCCATTGTTGAGCCTGAGGTATTGGTTGATGGATCACATGACATGACATTGAGAAGTGTGCTGATGTCACATAGCGTGTTCTTGCTGCATGATACAAGGCTCTGAACGACCACCATGTTCTACTCGAGGGAACCCTATTGAAACCCAACATGGTCACCCCAGGATCTGAAAGCAAGAAGGTCTTCTTGTCCGGTGGCCAGATCGAGGAGGAGGCAACAGTCAATCTTGATGCTATGAACATGCTCAAGGCAAAGAATTCGTGGTCTGTCACATTCTCCTCTAGACGTTCTCTCTCTCTCTCTCTCTCAAGGCATGTCTTGATAAAGAGTAGAACGTCGAAAAGGCTCAGGAAGTCTTCCTCGTCCGGTGCAAGGCCAATGGTAGTGCAACTCTTGACAAGTACGAGGGTGGAGCTGCTGTTAAGGGTGCCACTGAGTCCCTCCACGTCAAGGAATACAAGTACTAAGCAGGTTTTGGTTAGCCTCTCTTACGGACGCTCTCAAGAGATTGAGTTGTGATTTTTTTAGTGCTCGATTTTCCCCTTTTCCCTTTAGGATTGTTCTTCAATAAAAGCTTGAAAACTGTGTTGGATTTTTCATTTTGGAGAAACTGTGTGTGGCTTCAAGGTGGAGTGAACTTGGAAAGAAGAAATCAAATTTACATGTTGAAAGGGCAGATGGTTAATTTTACCTTTAGGTGTGTCGTTCATTTTTGAGCTTCTAAATGAATGGGAAGAAAACTTGAATGTGACCATTAGTCATGACTTGAGTCCCTTGATGCTTTAAAGAGGTTTTCTTCGTATCCCAGTCGAATTTTTAATCAACCTACCAGTTGAATTGATTAGGTGACATTACATATGAAAACTACTTATTCTGGGTTAGGTTGATGTTGTCTGGTTAGATGCACACCTGATTGTGATCTGTTTCTTTTTAGTCTGCATATTTAGTTGCAGTTGCGCCTTTGTTTTCATAAATTCAATTGTTAATGTTTCATTTCAATTTTCAACTGGTTATCTTGATCAATTCAAGTTAAGCGTGTAATAGTTTCTAATTGTTCGGTGGTGTGATTTGTGATTTTTTTTCTCTGGATTCATCTTTTTTTTAAATTTTAGGTAGATTGGTATAATCTTTCTCCGATACTTTAAGATCATCTGACAAATGATGCACAAATGGTGACGAAATCGGCTAATTTTGGTCATCACATTGTTGCCTTAAATTGCACTTTGGATCCCACGGAGTTGGTAAAATAACTCCATGTGAAGTTGGATAAATCCTAACCACTCGATTTTAAATAAAGGATTTAGATTTAAATTAGTCTAGCCATTTTTTAATTTATTTTTTAGGGTCGATAGATTCTTATGGGGTAATCCTACCAACTCCACGGAATTCAACTCTACGGGATTCTTACCCCTTAAATTGTCATAGGTTATCCGGCTTTTTCTTTGCCATCGAATCTTTATGGCTGAAGATTTGAAAATATAAAGATCTCTTTATTGATCTCTTGGCGGTGTTCTGAAGAATGTGGATTCGTGAGTCAAGTTTGTGATTATGGAAGAGTGAAAATTTTGAAATCAGCCTGTTATATAATATATCATGTCAACTTTATTGCTAAAATTCTTCATAAAGCTTTTAGAAAAGCCCAACTTAGATTAATTTTAAAAATCTCATGCGTGACGTACGGGGTCTATGCTAGTCTAGTATAATAAAGTACTAATAGATGTACAAGTATAAACTAGTATTTTGATACAAGTCTATATAAATAATATAATCAATATATAGGCGGGCCGAGCCTACTACCCCGCTTGGGTTTGACCATTGACTCAAGTCCGACCCTTTAGGCTAACCAAGCTGGGCTTTTCGATCCGCTTGGGCCAATTGCATTACCCAATCCTACAAATTTAGTTGGGCGGGTTGACCATATCTACTCAGGTCAAATATAAATTCTGATTAATGTACATATTTCCCCCATTAACTCACGTTATATCTTTGATTGTACATTTTATGAAGGGTTCCAACTAAGTTAAACTCCGCTTCTTTCACGGAGATTACATCATGCCTCAATGAATTTTGCTGAGTAAATGTTGTATACTCATCCCAAATCACTGAGTTTATTCCCCATTAATCAACTCTCCTTGGAAAATTCATAAAAGTTGTTGACAACCATATGAATTAAAGGACAAAATCGAAAAACACCTTTTTATCCTCTCGTGGAAAAATGTATATATTTAGTAAAAACTAGTGCAATATCCGTGTCTTGAAGGCACGGGGTTTTGATTCATTTTAAATTGAACATCATTCTATATATTTATATAATACTATATATATATAGAGAATAGGTATATTGTGCACACTCTAAGGGATGTACCTTGTGCACAGATCTGGACCTTTGATCTCAATAAAATAGATGGACAAGATGGTGACACGTGTTCCATAAATTAAAAAAAAAATTTGAAAACTAATGTAAATCTCAACCGTGGAGCGCGTGTAGTGTACACGTTGTGATAGGAGATAAAACCCTAAATCCCCAATTCTATTCTTCTTCATCGTGCTTCTTCACCGTGTGGATCCAAGGAGAACAACCGGCGACTGGTGGAAACTGGAGAGGCGATTCGTGGACAATCGGCGGCGGTGAAGGCCGGCGAAAGCAAGATCGACGACACCGTGTGGATCCAAGGAGAACAACCAACGACTGGTGGAAACTGGATAGGTGATTCGTGGACAATTGACGGCGGCGAAGGCTGGCGAAAGCAAGGTCGATGACACCGGTGGAATCGAATCCAGATGAAGAGGTTGTCGACGGTATTGGGCTATCAGCAGCGACGAAGGGCATTGTTGAAGGCTATCAGCGGCGACGATTTTCCGATCGTGTGGGGGCGGTTTTCGATCGTCGGTGATGGCAAGGGTGCGTTTCAAGAGGCAGCGACGGGAATGGTGGGCGGATGTAGCGGTACCGGCTATTATATTTCCGATTTACCTCTCGCCATCTTGCTGCGCAAAATCCTCACATGGGGCCAAAGAGTTGCAATCATATCTCATGGTATTGAATTTTATTTTATTTTGGTTTGAAATATAATCACGCTCTTTCTTTGTGTGATTGGAATCTACAGATTGATTATGGGGCAAGGAGTTTGTTTGCTAATTTGGATGAAGGGTTTTATTGATTGTTTTTTTTTTATTTTATATTTGAATTAAGGTGATTTGTTTGATTCTAGGTGAAATGTGAAACATTATTCGGTGAAATATCAAGCATTATTCGTACAAATCGTAATATTGTTTAGGGATTTAAGATTTCTATAATCTGAAAATGATGAACAAAAAACAAAACATTATTCGGTTGCAGGTGATAAATTATTCGGTGGAATACAAGCATTATTCGGTAGATTTCTAATAATTATTCTCGTTCATCTAATGAAAGGTGAAATGTGAAACATTATTCGGTAAAATATTAATTATTCGTATAAACTGTAATTATTGTTTAGTCGTATAAATCGTAATTATTGTTTAGATATTTGGTGTTTCTTTTATATGAAATTAATGGGAAAAAAATATTATTCGGTAGCATGTGAAACATTATTCGGTGGAACTGCCAAATTTAATGCAAATTTCTGATCATTCAATTAACTCCGGTGAAATTATAATTTATGAATTTTTGGATGAGAATATGTTAATTTGATGAAATGTGAAATGTAAAACATTATTCGGTAAAATATGAAGCATTATTCATATAATTTCTCATTATTATTCAATGAAATTGATAAATTTTAATCTACACTGGACGAAAAAGAAAAACATAACATTATTCGTTAGCATTTGAAATATTATTCGATGGAATTGACAAATTTTAAAAATAAATAAATTTTAATCTACATTGGACGAAAAAAAGTAAAGCTTAATATTATTCGATGGGATAATAAAATTTAAAAAGAACGAAATTCGGTGGGTGCCACCAAAGAATTGACAAATTAGTGGATTTGGGTTCATATTTAAAAAAAAAAGGTGTCCCACTAATATTTTAAAAAAAAAACCGTTTGATTTGCAACACATCAAAATTGTTTAATTGTGGGGCCCATTAACATTTAGAAAAAGAAAAGAAAAAAAAAAGAGTGGGGGTGGGTGTTATTTGGCATGTAGGTCCCACAATTTAAAAGAAAAAAAAAAAGAAATCTCTTTTAATCATAGCCCTCCATCCCCTCTCTATCAACGATTCATATTTGTGCACAAAGTACACTATAAGAGGTGTGCACTCTGGAACCAATCCATATATATAAATACACTTGTTTACAAAAAAAAAAAATATGTACAAAGTATTTTTTAATTTATAAATTAGCTGGAAAGAGATACAATATAATTTTTTAAATGATTTAATAAGGTAAAGTAGTAATAAAACTCAAACACACCACCTATTATAATTTGAAATACATATATAATTATTATCATTAGGATAAAACTAAAAAGGAAAATATAAGATATCATATAATGATTAAAAAAATTATAAGCACGTGATTGTGCGAATACTTTTGAAACTTATTCATTATTTTCATGAGAAAGATGGTTACATAGATGGAGAAATAAATAGAGAAAATAAAGGTAAGATGATAAAAAAAGTGATCTAAGGCGCTTCATCTAAATTAACTTTAAAAATGATTTCAAAAAAAAATTTAAAATAAGTAAATTGTAAAAAAAAATGGATCTAATTGTTTTTTATAATTAACTTTTGAAATCGAATATTCACAAATTAATAATTTTTACTAACTTTAAAAAAAATTACAGGTCGTAAAATATTGAAACTATAATAAGAGACATCTAGGGTGTATAAAATAAA
This sequence comes from Persicaria tinctoria, assembly GCA_037127255.1. Lineage (NCBI taxonomy): Eukaryota > Viridiplantae > Streptophyta > Magnoliopsida > Caryophyllales > Polygonaceae > Persicaria > Persicaria tinctoria. The sequence continues at coordinate 38,034,557 of JBANSL010000019.1, read as the reverse complement.
TTTAGATTTAAAATATTCATTTTGGGGATAAATATTTTTTTGTTCGATATTTGAAGCGAAACACCCAAAATTAATCATAAAAGAGTGTTTATTTATTTATTTTTAAATGATAATATATGCAAATTTCACATTTTGTTTTCTCAAAATTCTTCAATGTTTGTTTGTAGATATTAAATTGTTATTTTTTGTATTCCAAACAGTCATTTAAGATGTTTAAAATAAATGTAATTTATCTCTAAAAAATCGTTTTTTGAATTTATATAGATGTCATGTAGAATGTGCAAAGTAAGTATAGATTTAAAATATTCAATTTGGATAATTATTTTCCTCAATTTTTAAGTTTAATAGGTGCAAAAATAATTTCTTCTTAAAATTAATGACGGTTTACTTCTATCTCCAAAAACATTTTAAAAATTTTCAATAAAAATTTAAAATGTCTATATTGTATAATAAATGTAAATTTTAAAAAGAAATATTATTTTGACAGTCATTGTTTTTTTATAGTTAATTTTGATTTTGACATTTGAATTAAATATTCTTGTTAATTCTCGAGTTATCACATTTCAATATATTCGTCAATTTATTTATATACATATATAAATATAAGATTATGTAAACATTTGATTTTTCAAATATATTTTGTATTATTAGATATTCTAATTAATTTTTTTTAAAGGTTACATAACAAATTAAGGATAAGAGTTATATAAATATGTGAACCAATTAATATATATGGCTTCTGATCTGATCATCATGGTTAGAGCTGGTAAAACCCGAGAAACCCGACCGACTCACCTGAACCCAGACCCGACTGAACCCGAACCCGAGACCGAGCCCGACCCGAATCTGACTTGACTCGAAATAGATTCGAACACATACAAAACTGACCTGACCCAAACCCGATCCGACTCTCAACCAACCCGACATTCAAAATGATAGTATCCAAACTTGTGGTCCTCGTAAATATATAATAATATTGATATGAATGAAATGTATAAACAAAGTCATGATATTAATGAAATAATGATATAAAAGACCACACAGAATGATAATATTCAAAATTGTGGTCCGACGTATATCAATGTACATAATCTTTTCTATGAAAAAAAATGAAATAAATATATTTAAAATAAATCACAAATTGATATAAGCATATCAATTTAAATAATCTTCGTATGAAAAATAGGAAACAAATATATATCAAATAGGAAACAAATAATTTCAGCAATAATATTGACCAATAAGAAAATACTATTTGAATAAAAAAATTCAACTTTAATTGTGGTTGTGACACGTCAGCAAAATGCTAGCAGAATTAGTAATATTAATAGATAGATAGATATACTGCAATCGGGAAAAAAAAATGGAAACATGTCTCAATATTTACGGCAATATAACCAAAAATATAAAAAAGGAACGGATTCAAATCATATTTAAAATAGGAAACAAATATTTTAAAGTTTCCATAATAATATTGACCAATAAGAAAATCTCATTTGAATAAAAAATTCAACTTTAATTGTGGGCGTGACACGTCAGCAAAATGCTAGCAGAATTTGTAATATTAATAGATAATATATGAAAAGGACTCGAGTGCATTTTTTTCTTAATTATCTTGCCAGAGATAAAAGCATGTTGTGACTTTCCAAAAAAAATAAACCCATTACTTTAGGCGTTCTAACGACATTCGTTGACGCTCTTGTCCTTTTCGATATTGTCTAATCATACTTGATTTACGTTTACCCAAGGTTATTAAGATTTTGATCCGGATCGTAATATTCTATGATCCTTGATAGTTATATGGGCTTTATATTGTATAGTGGGCCAAACGGACCAAATTCATTGTAACATATATATATATAATCGTTGAATAAAACCCTCAAGGAGTACTTTACAATCAATCTCATAATCTTACCTAGTATCACAACCTAAGATCCCCAAAACCCTAATTTTCTTTTCTCTCCAACCCTAGCCGGCCACCCCTTGCCACCGCCACCCCCCCTCCCTCGCCCACCTCTCCTTAGCCGCCGACCCCCCTCCTTTTCTCGACCCTTCTCTCTCCCCCTCTCGTCTCAATGGCCGCCGAAACAAACTCTACCAAGCCACCATTCCACTCCGCTCTCACCATCTCCAACATAAAAAACTGCATCTCCATCATCATTGATCATGAATCTAGTTCCTACACCATGTAGTCTCATCTCTTCACGACCCATGCTAAGGCTCATAAGGTCCTTTACCACATCGATTCCTCTGCCATTCGTCCCACCACTGAGGACGAGGAGCTCTTCGCTCAACTCGACACCATCGTCCTTCAATGGATCTTCAACACCATCTCCAAAGATCTATTGACAAACATCCTCGACCCCAAAGACAACGCCTTGGGTGGCTGGACCAAGCTTCAGAATCTTTTTCAGGACAACAAGTCCACCCGTGTCGTCTACCTTGAGCACGAATTCTCAAGTTGCAAGCTTGCGTCTTTCCCGTCGATCTCCGCCTATTGTCAGCATATCAAAACCCTATCTCATCAATTGGGCGTCGTCGACTCAAAACCTAGAACCACTCACCTTGTCCTCCAGGTACTCTCGGGCCTTCCCTTTGAATACAATGCTGCTGCTACTCATATCCAGCACACGGAACCTCTCCCCATCTTCGAGAAGACCCGATCTAAGTTGATCTTGGAGGAGACTCGTCTTCACCGTCAGACCACCAATGCCACCAAGGACAAAACAGTCCCGGTCTCCTCAAGCGGCATTGACGAGACATATGCCCCACAGCAAAGTCGTAACCAAGATCAACCCGCACAGAGAGGTCGCGGCCGCAGCAATGGGCGGCGGCCACAACCGTCGGATTCCCCTCGCCCCACCATGTATCCCGTCCCCGGCTATCCGCCTTAGATGCCCTATGGTTACCCACCTGCGACTTATCGCCCATCATCCCCGTATCTCAACCGTCAGCAGGGAGCGGGCTTGTTGGGTCCAACTCCTCGATCCGCTGGTCACCAGACCTACCCGTCTTCGTCTAATCAAACCTATGCTCCAACTGATGTACATCACGCCTTCTCCTCTATGCAGCTGGCACCTCCTGACCCCGTTTGGTACATGGACACTGGCGCCACTTCTCATATGACGAACTCCTCAAGTACTCCCTCTTCTCTTTCTTTTAAGGATCCTGCACATTTTATTATCGTCGGCAACAGTGGTCGCCTTGCTACTTCGGGTATTGGCCACACCACATTACCAACCCCAACCAACCCTTTACACCTCAACAATGTCTTCATTGCCCCCAAACTTGTCAAAAACCTTATCTCTGTCCGCCGGTTCACCACTGATAATAATGTTTCTCTTGTGTTTGATCCGTTTGGTTTCTCTGTGAAGGATCTTACTACGGGGGTTACTCGCCTGAGATATAATAGCATCGGGGAGCTCTATCCTGTGTCGTCGCCTTCACCATCCAGCCCGTCGATTCATCTCGCCCTTTCGGCATCATCATCTAGTCTGTGGCATGCACGCCTCGGTCATCCTAGTTCTGCAGTTTTAGATTTGATTCGTTCTAAGAGTCTTGTCAAATGTAATAAAGAGTCTCGCTCTAGTTTATGTTCTTCCTGTCAGTTAGGCAAGCATGCCAGGCTACCTTTTCAGCGGTCTTTAAACACTACTTTTGCACCTTTTGATAAAATTCATAGTGATATTTGGACATCTCATGTGCCTAGCAAGGAGGTTCACAAGTATTACCTTTTGTTTCTGGATGATTATAGTCATTTCTTATGGGTTTTCCCATTGCATTTTAAGTCTCAAGTGTTTCCTATCTTTGCCAAATTCCATGCTTACATCAAAACACAATTTCACACCTCTATCAAGTGTTTCCAATGTGACAATGGGCGCGAATTTGATAACAAAGACTTTCAAACTTTCTTCAACACAAATGGGATCTCCTATCGTTTGTCTTGCCCCTATACTTCCCAACAGAATGACAAGGCTGAACGAATCATCAGAACCATTACCAATATGATGCGCTCTCTCCTCTTCCACGCGTCTATTCCTCTTCCATATTGGCCTCACGCCTTATCCACCACATGCTATCTCCTCAACATTCTCCCATCTACTACCCTCCACCATCGCTCACCAACTCAGGCACTTTATTGCACCTTGCCTAGGTATGATCACCTTCCTACCTTTGGGTGCTTGTGCTTCCCAAATCAGTCCTCCACCGCCCCTCACAAGCTTCACCCGCGCTCTACTCCTTGTGTCTTCCTTGGCTATCCATCTGATCATCGCGGGTACCTATGCCTTGATGTCAAGACCCAAAGGCTTATTCTGTCCCGTCATGTCACATTTGATGAGTCTCGCTTCCCCTTTGCTTCTCCTCCCCTCCCCTCTCCTACACCCCCTGTGTCTCTGTCTGAGTCAGAGTCTTCATTCCCTCACTTTCTTATTCCCCAGAGCTCTCACGGTGCTCCTGCCTCTCCCCTTCCACCACCACCACCACCTCCTACCACCAGACCGCACACCCTTAGCATCTCCGGTGTCTTACGACCTCGTCAGATTGTCTCCATGAACACCACACATCACCCCGCCGCCCCTTACCCTCCACCACCCCCATTTTCCCATCCCGCCAGACCTAATGTCGCGCCCGCAGCCAATTAATTCCCCAAACTTTCTCTCCACACACGACATTGGCGGCGGCCGCAACAATATTCCGCGGCCGCAGCCCATCAACAAGTCGCGGGCATGCCGCGGTCGCAGCCCCCACCCGCCGCATCTCCTTCCATCCTCCCCGACTCCTAATTCCCCCATGTCTCAAACCCGACTTCCCTTTCCCCCATCCCCACCTCCCACAAAACAGCCCTCCTCGACTCGAATTGGCAAGCGGCTATGCTCGACGAATACAGGGCCCTTACAAGGAATAATACTTGGGTTCTGGTCCCTCGCCCTCCTGAGGTGAATGTCATTCGCTGCATGTGGCTCTTCCGCCACAAGTTCCGCTCTGATGGGACGTTGGAGCGCTACAAAGCCCGTCTTGTGTTCAACGGTCGATCTCAGCAGCCAAGCATTGATTGTGATGAGACGTTCAGCCCCGTGGTCAAGCCTGCCACTATCCGAGTGGTATTGAGTTTAGCGTTGTCGCGGCACTGGGCCATTCATCAACTGGATGTCAAGAACGCCTTTCTGCATGGCCATCTGAATGAGACAGTTTACATGTTTCAACCACCGGGGTTTGTTGATGTTGATCGTCCTAAGCACGTCTGTCTCCTGAAGCGTTCTCTGTATGGTCTGAAATAGGCTCCACGGGCTTGGTTCCAGTGCTTTGCTTCTCATCTGCTACGCTTGGGCTTCATTGACAGCCGCTCAGATACGTCTTTTTTTATCTATCGCAAAGGCTCAGACATGGCCTTTCTGTTACTGTATGTCGATGACATCATCCTCACCGCCTCTTCTGATGCTATTCAGACGTCTATTATTTCGCAGTTGAGTGCTGAGTTCACCATGTCAGATCTGGGTCCATTGTCTTACTTCTTGGGAGTCGCTGTTCAGCGTCATGCGTCTGGGCTGTTTCTCTCTCAGAGTAAGTATGGTGCTGAGATTGTTGCTCGGGCCAAGATGAGAAATTGTAAGCCAGTGGTCACCCCTATGGATACATTCAACAAGCTTAGTGCTCATTCTGGTCCTTAATTTGATGATCCGACGTTGTACAGGAGCCTCACCGGTGCATTGCCGTATCTCACGTTCACTAGGCCAGATATCAGTTACGCCATTCAACAGATCTGCTTGTTCATGCATGCGCCCAAGGAACCCCACTTTCAGGCCTTGAAGCGGATCATCCGGTACATCAGCGGCACCCTCGAGATGGGCACCACACTCACTCCTTCCTTTACGCATGACCTCGTTGCTTACACTGATGCGGATTGGGGTGGTTGTCCTGACACACGTCGCTCCACGTCTGGATATTGTGTCTTCCTCAACGACACCCTGGTGTCGTGGTCCGCAAAGCGACAGTCTGTAGTGTCTCGCTCTAGCGCCGAGGCAAAGTACAGAGGTGTTGCCAACGTTGTCTCCAAGTGTTCTTGCCTCCGCAATCTCCTTCTTGAGCTCCGATGCCCTCTTCAGAAGGCCACCCTGGTCTACACCGACAACGTCTCCGCCGTCTATCTGGCTAGCAACCCAGTCCAGCATCAGCACACGAAGCACATTGAGCTCGATCTCCACTTCGTCCGGGACAAGGTTGCTATTGGACATATCCGTGTTCTACATGTCCCGTCCTCCTATCAGTACGCTGATATATTCACCAAGGGTTTACCTCGAGAATTGTTCCTTGATTTTCGGTTCAGTCTCACTGTACGGGACCCTCCACTGTCGATTACGGGGGTTTGATAGATTACATGGGCTTTATATTGTACAGTGGGCCAAAAGGCCCAAATCCATTGTAACCTATATATATGTTTAATCAATGAATGAAACTCTCAAGGAGAACTTTACAATCAATCTCATGATCTTACAATCATAATCAAGCACCTGATCCGGACCTGTAAGGATCTCGTAGAGTTGATAGGATTAGCCTATAAAAATTTATCGATCCTAAAAAATAAATTTAAAAATGGCTAAAATAATTTAAATCTAAATCAGATATTTATAATTTATCGATCCCCCATGTGTAAAAACTTTTTATCACTTTTCACCAAAGTAAAGTCATTTCTATTGGCTGTTTTTTAGTTTTTTCTTTTTCTTTTTAATTTAATCATATTTATTTAGATATGAGTGTGTATAAAATACACATTTAACCAATGGAGTAAAATATCAAAAAGTGATGTGGATTTTTAAACACCTTGTATAAATATGTACATTTGAACACTTAACCATTGGAGTTAGTCTTACAAGTTATTTTTTCAATTCCATGGAATTTAAAGTGGATCCAGATTGGGGGTAAATACTCGCGGTGGTGGACCGGTGGTAGAATCGAAATACGATTGTGTGGGATCATATAAGATAGGATAATACAATCTGACTAGAATCGTAAGATCCTAACAGTGTAAATATACATGATGGTATAATAAAAATTTTGGGGTATAATTTGGGGCTGGGCCGGCTAGCCCAATACAAAAGCTTTAGCCCAACCCGTACGTATGTGCGTGTTACTGTATTGTCGGTTGTCACTATTGTGAATCAATCAGGCAATCACCTATTTATACCACCCTTACATATAATCACACCATTATTTTTCATAATCTTATTTATTTAATTTTTCAATTTTTTAAAAACTTTTTGCCTTTTAAGATAAATGAATCAAAATAATACAAATCATAAATTATGAACCAATATTAATACAGAATTACTAAAAGGTATACTTTCTAAGTATTCCATTTTAAAAAATATTCGCTACATGATAAATTCTGACTGTTATAATACTACTACTTATTATAGGTGAGGTTACACCTTTTCATAACCCCCATCATTATTCCTCTTCTATAACACTTACATGGTGAAAAATCAAAAGTTCATATTGATGGTCCTCTTATCCTTGTAACCCTCTCCATCTATGACTATAAGGCATTGTATTTCTCCTTTGAGGAACACACCAATACATATAATCTCTCATCTCTACTTATTTCTTATCTTATATTATCGCGTTATCAGCACGATCCGCTCGGTAAGGATTCACCTATATATACATGCATGAAATGTCCCACCTATATACTCGGCTGCCATTGCATTTTTGTTTCTTATATATTGATAGCGTCATCGTCGTCCATAATGCAATAGTATTGATATGCTTGCAATTTTGATTTTGGTATTAACCGTCATTGCAATTTGATTAATTGATACGCAGTAGTATTGATATACAGTAATATGTATGTTTGTTAATATGTGTGCATATATGCATTAGCAATTATTTTAATTTGCTCATTTGCCTAAGGTCAAATCTCCCCTTTTGTTTATCCGATTGATTTTGTTTAATTTGTTTGGTTCCTTTATATTATCGCATGCCGTATATTATCATCTATATATTGTTTTTTTTTGTTATATCTCTTGAAGAGATTAACTAGTATTGAGTTATCTCCCGAAGAGGATATACTATATATATTTAAAGAAAGTAATTGTCCTTGAAGAGACAAAAATGTTGATCATCCCCCGAAGTGGATATACATGTTTGTAATATTAAGCATCCTCGTAGAGATGATCGATTTCTTCCCTCGAAGTGAATGATTGATAGAAATTATAATTTGTGAAGATTAATCCCTTGAAACGGGTGATTCATTTCGATATTATCTCCTGAAGTAGATAAATAATATTTTTTTTATTACATATAATGCATGGAAATTGATTTATGACTCTTTAAACTTTCTCAATGCAAATTTAATTTCTACCGTTTTTTCTTTCCACAAATGATTAATAAATGTTTTACATTTATGCATGGTACGGTTATATACTTGATTAGCCAAAATTTGGGAGAGACCATCATACCAGGCAACAACGCATCCCAGCTGGATTGTGCTAAGGCGATGATCATATTGTGTCATCATCTTCACGAGAGCCTGAAAGCTCAATACTTGACCGTGAAGAGTCCCTTGGAGCTCTGGGCAAGTCTCAAAGATCGCTGTGAGCACCAGAAGACCGTTATCTTGCCTCATGCGAGGTATGAGTGGGTGCACTTGAGGTTGCAAGATTTCAAGGAGGTCTTGGACTACAACTCTGAAATACATCGTATCGCATCAAAGCTAAAATTATGTGGAGAGAACATAAAAGATGCGGATATGTTGGAGAAAACATTATCAACTTTCCATGCATCAAACCTTGTGCTCCGGCAGCAGTACAGGGAACGCGGGTTCAAAATATTTTCTGAACTCATCTCAAGCTTGTTTTTAGTGGAAGAGAACAATTAGTTGCTTATGAACAAACATGAGAAACGACCTAAAGGTTCTACACCACTTCCCGATAACAATCAAGGCACACCTGAAGCGATTGCTACATCCTCCCGAAGAGGACATGGACGTGGTGGTCGTGGACGCGGTAACGGTCGTGGACGTGGTCGTGGATATGAACAAGGTCGTAATCCCACATGGGTAAATCCCGATATCCAGAAGAATAATAGGAACAAGTCCAAGAAACAGCATGACAACCCTGCCCCGAAGGCGGAAAGCCTTTCCCATATATGCGGAGCACCTGGCCATTGGTCTTGTACCTGTCGTACGACATCCCACTTGGTGAAATTATATCAAGATTTTGTGAAATCCAAGGGTAAAGGTGTTGTCACTAATTTTGTTGAAGGAGAGAGCCCTGGTGACTCTTTCTTTGACGGACTTGAGGATGCATATCTTGAGACATCTGATTTCCTTCCACGAGATGGAAATAACAAGATCTCGCCCAAGCTTGAGAAAATCTTGTTGATCTCCCAAATGATGCTGCGGATCTCCCAAATGATCGCACCACCCTCTTTGATTAAATCTTGAACTATTTGGCTATTTTAATATTTTCAATTTTGCATCCTATCTTTACCTAAAGTTTGCTTGCTTGCTATTTCCCTTTTTCAATGTAGTGGACTTATTTCCATTTTAAATAAAGTTTTGGGCAATACCGGTTTTATTTATACATGTTTTATTCATACATGTTTTATTTATTTGTATAGAATGGATTACCCAAGTGGAAAGTTCAAGTGTTAAAATAATGCTCTCGTGTATTTTCAATAAATCATCATCTCACGAAGTTAATTATTTAAAGAATTGGTTAGGATCTCAACTAAATTGGATAAGCTTTAATTTAACAAACAAATTAAAGCTACGCGAGTTTAATCTTCAACTCGAAATTAAAATAAACAAATAACAATTTAATCTTAAAAAAAAAGCTACGCCGGATTTATGAAGGAACCAAATCATCAATCATATATACAAAGATCTCAACTAAATTAGAAAAGCTTTAAAACTTAAGAAGGTCGGATGAGGGATTAGTATTTTTAAAAATTAACATAAATAAAGTAATCTTCAAAATAAAAACAAACCTACGCCGGATGAGGGATTTTAGGGCCGGGATCCAAATCATCAATCATAAAAACCAAGATCTCAACTAATTTAGATCATTTTCCTTTTTAATTTGTTTTAATTGTTTGTTAAATTAACACTTATCTAATCGATTAAAAATATTAAAATAAATCGATTAATAAAAAAATAAATAAAAAAAGGGGCTACATTAAAGGAGAAGCCTCCTTTAGTATTATAAAATATATATAGATTAATTTAATAAAACTTTCAAAATAAATCAATTTTATTTAGATTTTGTTTAAAACAAATCCTATTTTATTTAGATTTTATTATTAAAAAAATAAGTTAGTTTAGATTTTAACAATCAATTAAGATAAATCAATTTTAAGAAAATCAATTAATCTACTTTAAAAAAAAGCTACATTAAAGGAGAAGCCGCCACATGTCGTAGGTGACTTCTCCTTTAGTATTATAACTAGCGTAGTACCCGTGCGTAACGCACAAGATTTGTAAACTGTATTATATTTTATAGAAGATATTACCATAATTTATTTACATTATATATTAGATATATTATACCGTTATAATAATAATATGAAAACAATATAGAAAAATAATATAAATTTGGATAATATACAATATACGTGGCAAAACGTCAATGTCTCACCTTCCTCACTGGGTCAGGTTTGAGATTTGAAATGTTCGAGGCAGGATATAAAAATGTGGCCCTTTACTATTATTTTTTGTTTTGTTAATGGATTGGAAGGTAAGACCAAATAATTTAGTAGTTCAACTACATATTACGCAAAGTCTGGGTGAATGGAGCTTTAAAAACTTTTGGATGGAGAGCACATAAAAACATCGGAGAAGAAATATTCTTGTAATAAACTTAAAAGTAAAAAAATTGCTTCATATATTCCTCCCAAAATATAGGTCGTTTTATTTTTTTTGACATGTTTTTTAAAAAGCTAAAAACTCTTATATTAATAAGTATTATAATGTAAAAATTTTTTATTAAAAAATCAATATTTTATTTAGTTTTTAGCTCATTAAACTCTGTGCACAAAAGTCAAACGTCTTATATTCCCAATCGGAGGGAGTATTATTTTTAAAAACTAATAAAAAATTAATATTTTATAAAGTTTTTAGCTCCTTAAAAACGTGCTAAAAAATAAAACGGTCGATATTTTGAGACAGAGGTAGGATAAAGTTTAGAGTCACAACTGCTGTTTGAGAATGAGTTTTTTTTAGCCTTCTAAGTTTTTTAGTAAGTTGATTGATTACTTTGAGCATTAAACACACATTTGGTGTGGTAATGGGTTGAAAGGTAGAACCAAATAATTTGGTAGTTGGACTATACATTCCACAAATGCTCGTGAATGAAATTTTCAGAACTTTGAGATGGAGAGCACACAAATATCGGAGAAGAAATATTATTATTATTATTATTTGTTGATTAAAGATAATAATTAATTAATTGAAACTTTCATTGGTAGATTATATATTTTTTCATGGAATTAGTTTTGTAATTAAAAAGAGATTGAAATTGAAATTGAAAAAGTTTAAAAGTGCGGCTATAATTTGAATTGGAGAAAATCTATAATAAAATCAAATATGAAATAAAGGTAATACAAATTAAAAGATTTCCTATTTTTTTAAGATTTTATGACAAAAAGAAATGAAAATTTATATCAAGTCATTAAATTTTGATAAAATTTAAACAATTCATTATTTAATTAAAAACAACTTAAGATAATTTTTAAGGAAAATTAATCGATTTTGTAAAGAAATTCTAAATAATTGAGTCAATATTTTCCCAATTACGTGTGTGAGAGTGCATGGTAGTTACCTTGTAAATAAATTATTCTAAAAAATATTATAAATTAATTAATTAGATTATTTTACACATATTACTTGGTAGTTAGCTTATAAATAAATTATTCTAAAGAAATATTCTAAAAAATTAATTAGATTTATTAATTTAAAAATACATAAGATACAATTACTTTAATTTAATAAATAATTAAGGTGAAATAATTATTTAAAGTAGAGAATCTATAAAAAAAATCAAAGCATCTTAATTTCAGTAGTAATTAAATGTAACTAAATCAACTATTTTTAATAAAAGATTAAATAGAAATTAATAAAAAAAAAAAGCTATCAAAAGGAGATAAGTATATAATTTATTTTAACAATAAATAAATAATTTGTTTATTAATTTAAACTAATTTTAAACACTCCCTAACAATAAAATATTGTTCGGGAGTGTTTTAAAAATTAGTTAGATATCGAATTAGTTGAAGATCGATATGGACTTTGTAATAAGTCCAAAAATTATTCAGTTAAATTTTTTAAAAATGTGATGTAGTATAAAATTAAGATTGAAGTAAAGTATTATGTGATTAAGTTAAACAAAATGTATAAATAAAGATTTGATAATGAATAAAGATTTGTATTAAACATATTTAGTTAAATAAATAAAATAGAAGATTTGGATAGTTAATACATATTTGAATTACTTGATTACTTTTAAATTAGTTTGATTATTTAGTTAAATTAATAAATTAGTTTGATTATTAAAAGTTTAAATTGAGATAATTTTTTTAAATGAAAGGTGGGCCCATATTTAAGTAAAAAGTGACACGTAGGATGATTGAAGGAGAATCCGCCATGTGGCATCCTCCAATATGTGTTTTAGTATTATATTAGATATACATTTATACATTCATCATTAGGGAAGATTTATGTAACCCTTCACTCACTTTAGTATAAAACATCATACTACTCATATTCGGACAAAAACCAGTGATTAAATAAAGGTTAAATGTGTGTTCAGGACCATATAACAACTTCATCCACCCAAACAAATTATAACGGTCATAAACTATAGACTAGTAAAAGAGATAAAATGCTTATTCAGAGGCTTCTAGTATCACATCTATACTAATTCTGATGTAGACACATTCCAAAATCTTCCGATTTAAATCTGAAATATAAAATAAAATTAAGTTTTTTGGTACATACCCATAATTCGTTAGCTCACACATCCCATTCTTTTGTCTCACTCTTATGGTGTACTTCAAAACGATCAATTACATCAAGTGGTATACCCGTTATTGCACCCTAAAAAAATGAACAATAGAAGATGTTAAGTCAAGAATATGGTATTATAGGCATTTCAAATTTACTAAATAAGGAGACATGAATATCAACACTACGCCAGATGGCCTTTCAGGGACGCATCAAAGTCGTCGCCTGAAAGGTGATTTTCGCCCTCTGACAACTCAGGCGACGAACTTCCGTCGCCTGAGTTGTGGTCGGGTGACTTTCATCCTTCCACCATTCAGTCGACGAGCATCTGTATGCTCGTCGGTGGAGTTAACTCAGGCGAGGGAAAATGTGTTCGTCGACTGATGATGTTGTCAGAGGCCAAGGGCCATCCAGGCCCACCCATTAAGACTCAGGCGACGAGTTTAGTGTCATAAGTTCGTCGCCTGAGTCAGTCCATAGAGCTATGAAAGAATCCAGGCGACGAACTCTTTCCTTTATGTTTCGTCACCTAGATAGTTTCAGGAGACGGACATAGAATTATTTTGTCTCCTGAGTATAGTCTAAAGATGCATTCTCAGTTGTATGTCCGTAGCTGGAGTGTTCAGGAGACGAAATTTTATATAAGTCCGTCGCCTGAAAGGGTTTAATTTTTTTTTTATTAATAAGACAGTGTAATATTGTTTGTTCGTCGCCTGAATTGTTTTGATTTTAAAAAAAATAAAATTTAATAGGGCAGGTGCCCCCTGTTGGAATGTACCTTATAGCATATGTTGTGCTCCTGTCCTAAACTCTATAAACAACAACACACACAACACAAACAACAACATACTCAACAACACAATCACAAGAAATTCAACCCATCAAATTAAAAACCTTGTAATCCACCCTAAACATTGTCCACCATACCAAAAGTATGTGACAAATATCCAGACAACTTCACACAAAACTTCACAAAAAGTATATCCACACACTACAATTTCCAGAATACACAAGTTCTAAAAGTTTCTCCAAAAAACCAAACCCAAGTTTTAGTTAGAGGGATATGAGGAGGGCGTCTTTACCTAGCTATTTTGGCTGGGGGGAGGGCTGACTGTCTGTTGGATGACCAGCTGAGTTGTTGGAGGGCTGAGGAGAAGCTGTGGCTGAAGGGACAACCCGAGGGCACACTACAGAGGTGACGGATGGCTGTGAGTTGGCCTGAACACCTAGCATGCCCATCATGAGCCTCTCGATGCTGGCCATACGCTCCTCCAGCTGCTCATTCTTGCTCTCGGCATGGGTGGTTTTCTCACGCAGCCTTGCAATTTCAGCATTCGCCTCCTCCAGCTCCTTGTCCCTCTCTGCAGCCCTTGCTACCCATGGACCCCCTCTTTTCTTTGCAGGCCGCTCTCCAGCTGCACCCATTCATTTTAAAAAAAGATTGAAAACATAATAAGTAAAATCAGTGGGATTGAACACATAATAAGAGCTGTAAGTAAAAAAAGATTGAAAACATAAGTAAAATCTTGTTATGAACTATAAGTAAAATCAGTAATGGAAATTGTAAAACATAAATAAAATCTTGTTATGAAAACAAGATTGAAAACGTAAGTAAAATCTTGTAATGGAAATTGTAAAATCAGAAATTCAAACATAAGTAAAATCTTGTTATGAATTATAACAAGTAAAATCTTGTTATGAACTTCTGAAAATTGTAAAACAATAATAAAATAAGTGGGATTGAACTATACCTCGAACTTCGTCTTTCCCCAAGGCAATCCAAGATGATCTGTGTTTGTTCTTCGACAGAGAGGGGTGGTATTTGGCTTGGGTCTTCAACTCCTTCTCCAACAGTGCAGACTTCATCAAGATGACGTTTAAATTTGGCCTACAAACACAGAAATTTATAAGTAAAAGAAATATATATAAGTAAAACACAAAAAGGAATGCATATATTGATTTCAAACCAGTAAAAAGAATATATAAGTAAAAGGAATATATATAAGTAAAACCAGTTATAGGATGTACACAAACTCAGAGATAGGATGAAAGGAATGCATATATAAATTTCAAACCAGTTATGTACACAAACTTAATGCAATATTGATTTCCCATAACTTACAATCATGTGAAATCATAGGAAATACACTTACTTTTTAGGTTTAAAATGCAATATTGATTTCCCATAACATTTGCATAAACTGAGAATGTATAAACTAATTAAGATGCCAAAATAAATGTATAAGTAAAACCAAAGAAATAATGAAGGGAATTTATAATAACACTAAAAGGAATTTATAAGTAAAAGGAATTTATACTAACCCTAACAGAAATAATGAAATGAATTTATAATAATAGTAGGATTTACCTACTGATTACAATAACAGCAGAAATAATGAAAGGAATGTATAAGTAAAACCAATCTCATAGTGAAAGAAATGCGTTATTACCTACTGCTTTCATTATATAGAAAAAGAAATAATGAAAGAAATGCATTATTATAGGTAAAACTATTCACTAATGAATGTATATAGCTTATCATCATTAATTTTGACCTAGCTTTTCATTATTATAAGTAAAATTATTCACTAATGAATGCATTATTATAAGTAAAGTCATAGAGAAATAAGAAAGTCATATAGAAATAAGAAAGTCATACAGAAATGCATTATTATACTTAGGTTTTACTGAAATGCATTATTATTAGAAATGCATTATTATAAGTAAAACTCATACAGAAAAGCATTATTATAAGAAATGCATTATTATAAGAAAGGCATACAGAAATGAGAGTACCGTGCATTTAAGTTATATAAGAGTGCCATGTATTACCTAGCTTATCATCATTAATTTTTGAATAGGATTTATAAGAAATGCAATAATATAAGTAAAACCTAAGTACTTAGGAAAAATTACAGAAAAAAAAGGTCATACCAGTCCATCCTGCGCACCCGGACCCCTCTCGTAGGCTTCTATGGTTGTCTTAAGCCATGCCGCCGGATGCTTTTCCTTAACGATGAGCTCTTCTGCTCGGAAGCTCAGGGGCTTGGACCTATTGTGATGATTAAGGGGGTTCGGGTTCTTGGTCCTGTTTTGCTTGTTTCGCTCACACAGGGCTTGTAAAAAGAAAGTCATTCAGAAATCACAAGTGTTAAACAATAAGATAAACGGCGAATAAAAAAACAAGTTAGGGAATTAATGAGAAATTACCATTCTCGCTTCGTCTGTGAAGTCACTCACCAAGAACCGCCACTGCTCAGGGCGAGCGACAAACTCAAGTGGTATGTCCTCGCCCCCCCACTCCAGGAAGTGTTGATGACAGTCATATTTCCAGGCCCCATATGCTTTTCCGCTCTTCTTCTCCATGTAGGAGTCAACTGCAGGGTCAATCTCATAGTACATCTACAGATCCATATCAGAAAAAAAAATATTTGAATAGAAGATAAGCAACAGTAGATAAGCAACAACCAAGCAAGCAAAAAAAAAAAGCAACAGTCAAGCAAGCAAACAAATCTCATAGTAGATAAGCAAGAAAAAAAATTCAGAGCAAATAGATGAAAAGCAACAGTAGATAAGCATATTGTGAAGCAAAAATAAGATAGGCAACAACCAAGCAAGCAAACAAAAAAAATCTCATAGTAGATAAGTAAGCAAAAATAAGCATCAGTCAAGCAAGCAAACAAATCTCATAGTGCATCCACACATGGCAGAAGATAGGCAGCAACCAAGCAAGCAAACAAAAAAAAATTCAGAGCATAATAGATGTGAAACACAAAACCAAATTAGTTTTTACTTAGGTAAAAGATATATGTAGATCACACAGATCACACAATGTAAACTACCTCCAAGTAAAAAGTAATAAGTACTTAGGTAAAAGATCACACTATAAGTACTTAGGTAAAAGATCACACTATAAGTAATAAGTAATATGTAGATCACACAGATCACACTATAAAGATATAAGTAATAAGTACTTAGGTAAAAGATAATAAAAAAAGTAAACTACCTCCAAGTAATCTCTTACGGGGGACTGTTGCTCATCTGTTAGTTTGCTCCATGTTGATGCAAGCATCGACACTTTGTCCCTGATAGCACACCCAATGTCTCGGACAAAGGTGTCATGCAGTTGCTTGAGGCCAGGCCCCTTGTGGAAGCAGGATCACTCAATCTTCAGCTTCTTCCCTGCTGCTGCCTTGAGGAGTGCTGTTTTGTGACTCTTGATGGTACGATATTTACCTAAAATTCATAAGAACATATCAGATAACAATTGAGATAAATAATAAGACAGTTGAGATAAAAAAGACAGTTGATATTTAGCTATAATATCCAGTTTAATCATTATTATTAGCAATAAGCAACATAAATCCTAAATCTAAAATAGAACCATGGAACAAACACAATTCCAAATCCAAATCTAGCAGTGGCAAGTCTAATAAGCAACAAACACAATCATCATCAACATAAGTAACATTAATAAGCAACAAAAGAAACCAGTAGTGGCAGGTCTAAATAGAACCATGGAACAAACACAATTCCAAATCCTAAATATAAAATAGCATATTGTGAGGAGTGAAAGAGAAGCAAAAAAAAGAAGCAACCCAATTCCAAATCCTAAATCTAAAATAGAAGCAACTACCATGGAACCATCATCAACATAAGTAACATATATTGTTTGTAAGTAGGAGTGAATAAACACAATTCCAAATCAAAAATCAACACATAACCAACACAACAACATTAATTCATAACATGCTGTAAATTTGGAAACCCTCACTACTAGAATACGGCAATTAGACATCATGTCATTTAAGTCTGTCAAGAAATCAACAGATGTTAAATTTATTTATTACATCGGTTATTTTTTTTGTGATGTCTAAAAAAGTATAGACGATGGTCAAATATTTGGACAGATGTGAAACTGTTAGTTCTAAAAAAAACCAAAACGCGCGCTATAAGGGGAAAAGGCGGGATCCACATAGTTAGAAAAATTTCGGAGCCCGGGCTTCCAAAATTTGGAGGTAATGTTAACACTTAAAAAAATTTGACTTCCCTTTTTCCAATAACTTTTAACACTTAGAAAATAATTGACCCTTTTCCTCTTTTTTCTTACTTTCCCAAAATTTATAACATAAAATAAATCTATCTTCTTCTCTCTCCCCTCACATTCAATCTGCTCTTAAGCTCCCTCGAGCTTCCTCTCTCCAGAACGTACCAAACCCACCACGCTAGCCATCTTCCTCTCTCGCCAGATCCAAGGTTCCACTTGCTAGCTCCGGCGACCGGTGTTCACTTCTGCCTTATTTTTCCGGCCATCATCGACTCTGAGGAATCGCGAAAATGGACGGGAGTTGAAACCCTAAATCGCCGACGAGGTATCCGACATTCCAACCTATTCGTTTGGCTTCGTTTGTTTCCCATCTTCATTCTACTTTGGTTTCTTGTTTCTTTTCACATTCAATCAGCTCTAAGGCTCTAACCCTCGGTCTACTTCTCTCCAGATCCGAGCCACTGATGTCCATGTTTTATGCCATGTTTTATATCTACTGTTATATCGATTTCTGCATGCATTTCATGCATTTGGGCTAAAATAATACAGAATCTGTGTAAGTTATGTTTATTTGCAATATATGGAGGTCTACACAAGTTTTTGTTATATTTGGCAGAAATCGGACGCACTTTGAAGCTTAAAGGAAACTCATGGAGAAGCTAAGAATGGTGCAGCTGGAGAAGAGGCCATTTTTCACCATTCTTCGTTCTGAATCAAGCTTTGATGTCTTCATGAGAGTTGTAGCCCTCGGAAAGAGCTTTCCAACGCATGGTCATATGCATCGATCCGATGAACGAGGACTCGGGAAAGTGCGTTTTAAGAATAGAGCAGAAAGCTGAGAAAACTTTACTCGAGATCGAGTACACTCTACTCGAGATCGACCAAAAGTGTCCGAGGAGAGCCTGGTCGAGGAAGAGCTGATCGAGAAGACGAAGACGAGGACAGACCGGGTTACACCCTACTCGAGATCGAGTAGACCTACTCGAGATCGAGGAGCCCAGAAGCCGTGTCCGAGCATGTCAAGCAGAGTCACCCGAGAAGAACTAGTCGACAAGGCCGGTCTAGTCGAGATCGACGAGAGGTACTCAAGATCGACTAGACCCGTAAACTATGACCGAGCTTGTCGAGCACCAGTTAGCCGAGATGACGAGCCACGCTCAGTCGACAACACTCCTACTCGAGATCGACAAGACCCTTGTCGAGATCGACGACGATTCCAGAAGCTGTGTGACGCGTCGACGCAATTCTACTCGGATTGGGATTCCTTGGGCTCGAAGTTTGCCAAAGTCTATCCGATCTATCAGCATCTATCATGAAGAAGAGAGTTCTATCCATTGAAGACTTTAGATATATTTCCCTATTTTAGATTTAATTTCATTATAGCTTTTATTTATCTTTAAAGTCTTAGATATAGTTTTAGATATAGATATAGATATTCTATCCTTGAGTAGCAAGGTTTAGAAGGCTATAAATAAAGCCCATGGGGCTGATTTTATATTATTCAATTCCAGTTAGAGAAGTAGTTCACAGAGACAATTTAGGGAGTTCAGAGGTTTTAGGGTTTTGGCGTTCAACGAGAGTTGGATCGCTGGGATTGTAAAGTCTTTGAATTTAGTTTAATGCAAGTTGTTATTTCTTTCCAATCAATGATGTCTGAGGTTGCGATGAAGCGCGAGTAGTCCACCCACTTCTAGGGTTGGAGCGAGCCCGACGATAGCCCTGCATGTTTGAGGTAAAGATCTGACTTTTATCATGTTTTGAGCATCTACTACTTGTTTATGTGTTTATTACCCATCTAATGGAGATCCATGCTAACAACTTGGATTATAAACATAAAATCGGTAGAGACAATTAGGGTTTCTTGAAAGAGTTGTCTAATTGTTGGAAAAGGCGAAAGCTTGTCCTTTGATGCAATTTACATGATTATCTGTTTATCTCTGCCTTATGCATGCTTGGTTATCGTTGTTGCAAACCCCAATCCTGGAAGTCTTTTACATTAAGTTTAGTTCGAAATCTCAAAGCACTTGTCTTTATTTTCTTTCGTTTCGTTTTAAGTTTTCTGCCCTTACTCGATCTCGACCAAGCCTGGTCGACCTCGAGTTACTGATCTTCGATCTAGCATCGCTGTAGCTTAATTGTGCAAGTACTCGACAAGACAAGCCGAAGTCGACGAGGACTCTACTCGATATCGAGTAGCCTCTAGTCGATATCGACTACACCCGGTGCTTGCTGCTGCGCTGTTTTCGACTGTCCGATCTTCTGTCAACTACCCTAGTCGAGATCGAGGACCCTGTTGTCGACTTCTGACCATGAGATTTCACCGCTGCCTAGGATCCGCTGACACGCTTCCTCGTAGATCGATCCTGACTTCCCGCTGCTACATCAGGAGGAGGTCTTGTAATTATTTGCAAGGGACGGAATCTGGTTTGTTGTGATTTATTTCTATTTTATTATTGCAAGTCTCGATTTCCTTCTATCAACAGCCACGTACCAAACCCTAACTCATCTTCTCCTCTCGCCGACTTAAGGTATCTGACATTTCAACCTATTTGTTTGGTTTCATTTGTTTTCCATCTTCATTCTCCTTTGGTTTATTGTTTAAGGTTCATGTTTTTCGGAATAAAAAAAAAGAGCCAGGGATACAAGTTATGGAATTGAGGAAATTATAATTGAGATTTATGGCCTATGCAAGCAAAAGAGGCTAAAACAAAAAGAAACATCATGGGATATGCTTTATGTTGTGGACGTGTCTGTTCATGGGATATGCTTCATTATGCAAGTCTGAAGGATTTTTGAAGCTTTTTTTGACTATATAGAGTCAGTTTTTTTATAAGCATCTGTTAAGAGTACATTCAGGATGGGTTGTTGTGATTGTAGATTAACAGTAGAGATAGTAAATGTATATAGGAGTTTTAAACCTGTTAAGCATGGCATTCTTACTTGAGAACAATACTCCAAAGCTCATATTATTCTAGATCTTCTTTGCTTCATAGTGCAGTCAATGGCCAACCATAGCAGAAGAAACCAACAAGTTTGTGGTGAATGTACATATAGATCATAGCTTGAGCTTAAAGAATGTAGAATTGGTACCTTTGTGACCTCTGCAGAACATCCACTTTTGCTTTTAGCTTTAGATACTCTTGGTAGCTCTGCACATTCAGATATATGCAGATGATTCATCTTAATGGAAAAGCATATGTCACTCAGTTTTTTAGAAGAGTAGGTAATGGAAAAGATATTAACCAAATCTCATAGGTAAGAAGTGAGCGATCGATAACAATTTTTGTATGAAACTAGACAATAAAATGAGGAAAAGTGAAACAAATTTTGTATGAAAAATGAATTGAGAGTAATAGTCACAATTTTGATTAATGATTCATAATTTAAACAAGGACTATTAGATTCACTCACTTAACCATTACATTTTCCTACTCAATAACTAACGAGGGTTTATTAATGTTGAGTTTATAGAAATATTACACATCGATTATAAGGAAAGATAATCAACAATACAGATTATATGAGATGGTTAAAACCTCTACATATGGGCTTACTTTTGTAATAGAAGGAGCATCCCAAAGTTATTAGTCTACTAAACTTTAACAGCTAGTGACTTAGTTTTGCAAAACGATCATTTGATTGGATTAGTTTAGCAAACCCCTCAACTTTTATCTTAGTTGTCCAAAGAATCTGAACTGAAACCCTACAATTATACAACTATTTGGAACCTAATTTTTCATGAAAATCGGACAAAATTAATCTAATTGTCACTCAGCTAGGAAGGTTTAGCTGCAGTTTTTGGGACAAAGCGTTAGGCTCTAACATTGTGCCCGGACAAAGCATCCCTAACCCACAAGGTGCTCGTCTCTTATGTGCTTTGATTTCGTCTCTCATGTTTTCTTTTGTTCACTTCCAATTTGTATTTGTTGTTCTTCACTCACAATTTGTATTTGTTACTAGATGGATCTAATTTGTTCCTTGCTACCTTTTCATTGTTGGAGACTCTGAATGTGACTGAGTAGGGATTGTTTTTCCTCTTTAAAATTTAAAAAAAAATCATCTTGTTCACTTCCAATTTGACTCGAGTCTAACTATGAGTGGAAATCCGGTTTTCCTCTTGGATTTTGGATCTAAACCTTGTGATTCAACTGTTCATGTCGATTGAATTGAATTTGCTGGATTTGTTTTATCTAGGCCCTTGCAAGTAAAGTGAATGCAGGGACTTCTGCTTTTGAATTATCATTCCTTGTTTCTTAGAGCTGATAAAACATGAATCTTTGATACATGTTGAATTATACAACTCAATTCTAGAATTTTCTAGGTGTGTGGTCACTGAATCTTTGGACCTTGTTTTCTATATCATAAGAGTTTTATAGTACTTGAGAGACTCTGGGAACAGTTCCCAGCATACAGACATTAGGAAAATAGATATGACATTTAGTATCCATATTGAGAACAAGTACCAAAAGTGAAACTGCTGGTAACATGATTATTGTACATCCAGAAGAAAATGGATCTTTGTCGAAAGTTGAAAAATGGTCTACTTTTTTTTACCCTATGATATGTCCTTTATGTACATAAGAACAACTGTGCTAGCTTGTTGAAGAAAAATGCATTAGCACAGATTTGTCTTTATATGATTTTTGTTAATACTTAATATAAGTTCTAAGATGCTTCTTGTGTTAGCATGAATGACATATTGAACTTGCTTTCCTGGACATAAAAATCTTCTTTAATAAGTGAAGTTAGTTTTGATACTCATTCCTCCAGGTATAGGGAATGAGCAGGTGAGGGAATATGGATAATCTGAATCAAGCATTGAAAATAGAAAAAAAAATCTGAATGAATATCACTTCATTTCCTAGTTATCGTAGTAGTCTAATATGGATGCTATTCATGCTTTGAATCCTTCAATATTTTTTTTCAGGTGCTTGGAGCCTTTTGGTACCTGTTCTCAATAGAGCAGGAGACTACATGCTGGAAAAAGGCCTGCCTAAAGCATCCTGATTTGTATCAAGTTCATTGCGAAATACAACTGTAAGTGAGTGAGCTTGTGTTTCATTAGTTGATAATTTGATGTTCATAAACTCTTACCAATTTTGCATCTTTTTCTTTTTCTTTTTGAAGTTTTGTTTGTTTTATATCGAATTAAGCCAACTTTCAAATTAATGTACTTATTCAAGATGCTTTACTTCTTGTGAAAAAGACCTAATATTTATTCGTGGGTAATTTTTTTTTTTGGTCATCTATATGAGTATATCTTTACTTGTAGTGATTTTAGTTGATCTTCTTGTACTATTTTAGCATTCAATGCCTGACCAAGATATATGATTCGACTTTGATGGACAAATTGAAATGATATTGTTTTGAGTATATCTTTAAGCTTTGATTCACTTTGTTTATTTAGTTTTAAGAGAGGGTAAGGCCTTTAAGCCTTGTAGAAAACATTGGGAACCCTTTCACCTCTCTTTTCTAGTTGAGTTGTCTTTTCACTCCTTCGATTACTTTCTTCTTTATGATGCATGAACTTTGACACTTTTTTTTTTATTGTTCTCTGGCTTCTCCATGATTCATGCTTGTGTGTCTCTTCATGATTGAGTGAGACAAAGAGAGGATTGTTTATGCTGCAAATCGTCCACTCTTTAATGTTTTTTTTTTGTGTTTTTTGTCCGGTTTTTGTGATCTGATATGCTCATGGTAGCCTAGTAATGATTTAGTGACTAAACATTGTGAATCAGTTCAAGGAATTAATCTTTTCGATATTTTCTTTGCCTTTGTCTTTACGTTCCTTAGATTCCCCTATTTTATGATACATGAATGAGTTGATCTATGATTAATGTACTTCAATTCCTTTGTGTCTTTTGATAGGAGGGTTGAATTATTGCTGAACTAAGTGCATCTTTTCAATTCAAGTGGAGGTGATTGCTTCTGGGGATTCTACTTTCTTTTGGTATAAGCAAACCGAAGGTAAGATTTCTAGGATTTTTGTGCCCATTTTGGTCTGTTTTGGAGTTAACTCATTGATGTTATGCTGCTGCACTTTTTTGGGCTTTGTTTGCATAATTTCTTCAATCCAAATTTTGGTTATGCTAGCTGTTGCATTTTATAGCCATTAGTTGCCGAATTTTTTTAACTAAAAAAGGTTTAGGACGTGTAAACCATTATCTTTTGTATTTTTTTTTATGGGAACATGTGTACAAGAAATGTCAATTATATATATCATCCCCATGTTAAATCTGTTCTTTCTCATGAATTATGCAATCATTCTTCATGAATATATCAACTTAAAGTTTGTGTTCCTTTAATTACCATAACATTGTTTATGTTCTTGTTTGCATTTGTTTGTTTAGAATTTCAGCCATGGATAAATCATGGATATATGAGGATAGGTGTAGTAAAAAGTATGACTTGGGTTTGAAAGACTACTTAGAGTTTGCTAAGACCAATACTAATAACGCTAAGAGAGTCCCATGTCCTTGTTCAAAATGTGGCAATTTTAAGAAACGGTCATTTGAAGCCGTGAGAGTGCATTGTCATCGATATGGCTTCAGTCTGGGGTACACCAACTGGATTTGGCATGGAGAACCTGCTGCCCCCTCGTGTGATATTACACCTACCGAAGGACAATCGGCTCAGATCCCCCAATTTGGAGCTGAAACCGTGGAGATGTGTGAAGCTGCATTTGCTGATGAGGATGACTTCGATGAGGAATCTGCTGAGTTTGGGAAGTTCGTTGAGGATGCTCAAAGACCCTTATTTGAAAGAAGTGACCACACCAAATTAGATGCACTAGTTATACTCCACACCCTTAAAGCTAAATTTGCAATGAGTGACACTTGTTTCAATGAAATACTTGAGGCGGTGTTCTCATTGCTTCCACATGGAAATGTGTTACCACAAACTTTATATGAGTCAAAGAAAACATTGAACACGTTAGGACTTGAATATAAAAAGATACATGCATGTCCTAATGACTGCATATTACATAGGAATCAGTATTCAGATTCTAATTCTTGCCCTCAATGTGGCCTCTCTCGTTGGAAGCTAACAAGAGATGAGATTGAGAAGAAAGGGCAACCAGCAAAGGTGTTATGGTATTTTCCCATTATCCCGAGAATTCGCCGTTGGTTTAAATCCGCTGAAACTGTTGAGCTGCTCACATGGCATGATGATAATCGGAGTGCAGATGGCTTCATGCGACACCCAGTGGATTCCCCTGCTTGGAAGTTGGTTGATTACAAGTGTCCTGAATTTGGTAATGAAGCGAGAAATTTGAGAATGGGGTTGGCCGCTGATGGTATCAATCCACATAGCAATATGAGTAGTAGATATAGCTGTTGGCCTGTACTTTTGGTCACATATAACCTTCCTCCATGGTTATGTATGAAAAGGAAGTTTATAATGTTGTCTTTACTCATTTCTGGCCCTAGGCAGCCTGGAGTTGATATAGATGTGTACTTGGAGCCTCTAATTGAAGACTTGCAGGAACTCTGGAATGGGATAAGTGGTGTGTATGATGCACATTTGAAGGAATACTTCACCCTTAGAGTCGTTTTGTTGTGGACAATCAACGACATCCCTGCCTACGGAAATTTATCGGGTGCAACCACTAAGGGGTACAAGGCTTGTCCGATCTGCGGTGATAACACAACTGCCACATATCTTCCGAATAGTAGGAATATGTCATATGGAGGTCACCGTAAGTATCTCTACCGACATCATCCTTATCGGAGGCAAAGGAAGGCATTTAATAATGAACAAGAGTTGGAAGATGAACCTCTCCCACAATCTCGTGCGGATGTGTTGAAGGCTGTAGAGAAGATCAACTATGTGTTTGGGAAGAACAAAAAGAAGAAAAACTTGGAATCAGTCATCTAATACCATTGAAACCCTAAATCCTAAATTCTAAATCTAATTGAAACCCTAAATCTTTCAATAATGGAATCAGTAATGGAAGCTTCAACTGGAAACCCTAACTCTTTCAATAGAAACCCTAAATCTAATTGAAACTCTAACTCTAATACCATTGAAACCCTAAATCCTAAATCAGTATACAAATTGAAACCCTAAATCCTTATACAATTTTAAAGAATCTGACATAGGGAGAGAGAGGAGCTAACCACGACATCGAATGGAGCGAGGGGCCTCACCTGATGACGTAGCTACTGGGTTGGCGCCGACAATGGCCGTGGATGGCGCAGGGTTGCCATTGGGCAGAGATAGGAGAGGAGGTGGCACCGGGGTTGTTGCAGAGGGAGTGGGAGAGGGAGTAGGAGTCCCTGAGGCAGGAGGAGTCAGGACCGGGTTTGGAGAGGGAGCTGGAGGCGCTGAAGCCGCTGAGTTCGATGGTGAGGGGACCGGTAATTGCAGAGGTGGAGGAATCGGGGCCGGAGTGGACGAGGATTGCTTCTTTTTCCCCTTCACAGGGCGGCATTTAGGAGGCATGGCGGACGAGAGTTCGGAGGAGAGGTGGAGGAGGGACAGAGCACGAAGAAGAGGGAGGAGGCGGAGGAGAGGCGGAGGAGAGGCAGAGAGAGAGAGAGCGATGAATGAAAATGATTTGGGGCTAGGGTTAGGGGAGGAGTCCGAGTTACTAAAATCCTACATGTTCATGCGACAGACATTTATAAAAATATTGTCGCCTGAAAATTTGGCGGAAATTCAAATTTTCGTGAAAATATAGGGGGGAAATTCACTTTTGCATTGGGGAGACATACTAATATTAAGTTCGTCTCCTAAATCATCTCCAGCGACGAGTCATTAACTAGTCCGTCGACTGAGCACTTGGCGGAAATTCAAATTTTGGTGAAAATAAAGGTGGAAAATGAAATTTTATTCGAGCCAAAATGGGGCAAAAATTCACCTTTCCATTGGGGAGACGTACTAGTAATAAATCCGTCTCCTGAATCATCTCAAGCGACGAGATATAAACAAGTCCGTCGACTGACCATTTGGCGGAAATTCAAATTTTTGTGAAAAAAAAGGTGGGAAATGAAATTTTATTCTAGCCAAAATGGGGGAGAAAGTCACTATTCCATTGGGGAGACGTACTTGTAATAAGTTCGTCTGCTGAATAATCGCGACGAGAATTTAATTTGTCCGTCGCCTAAAAAATACAGATTTTTTTAAAAAGAGCACTTTGCATGTGTTATTGCCCTATTTACCATAACTTAATGACAAATTGCACCAAAAAAAATAGTCTTAGAAGCCATGATACCAACCATGTCATACACATACGAAAATAACCGCCATGTCTCACAAAAACAACGATTACAATCTATAATTTATGGAATCCGAAGACATTATCAACCTTCGTCATCGTCATTTTCATCTTCGTCATCCTCTTGTTCATCTTCATCTTCGTCTTCATCTTCATCTTCATCTTCATCATGTTCATGTTCATCTACATCTTCATCTTCATCATCATCGTCTTCTTCTTCTTCTTCCTCCATTTCAAGATCAATGGCGAGGTTCAAATTTTCGAAATAGATCACCGGGCCAATCTCCTGATAAGCTTCTTCCACCTCATTGGTAAGATCATCTCTGTGAGTTGCTAGAGTTTGAGGATCATACACATTTCTATGGGACATCACATTAACTAATTGCCAAGCATCACCCGCCTTTGGATCATCCACGTAAAACACTTGCCTCGCCGAGCGTGCAAGACAAAACGGGGAATCCTCATACCAACTGTTGTTCGTGTCCATAGAGAGGAAACCCATATCTACCTTGGTGCTTCCACTATTTTCAGGGTCGGTGTCAAACCACTTGCATTTAAACAACACAACTGGCATACAAGTAGCGTATATCAGCTCTACCACTTGTTCAAATACCCCATAGTACTTAGCATCTGAAGTTTCCACCATCACCCCTGAATTTTGTGTTCTCAAATCTTTGTCTTTGTCCCATGCCACAAACTTCACCCCATTGACAAAGCAGGCCCAATACAGTTTGCATTGTAGTGGCCCTTTTGCCAAGTTCAGAACCGCCGGTTTCAGGTAGTTGTCTCCATCTCTGTGCAACTTAGAAACCTATACAACATAACATGTTAGAGTTCTGTTTTGGGAAAACAAACATGCAATTTGTTCAATGAAACATCACGGTCGTTCTTACCCATGGGTAGAAATAACTGAGAAAATCTCTTCTACGGTCCCATTCTTCGTACTCCGGGTAAGCCTCACTATACAGGTTCTCATGCGATGTCAAGTAGAACTCAACTTCCTTGCAGTTGGTTAAAACCTGCCAGTGAGCCTCTACAATCATAGGTTCTCATAACCTTTCTCTCATGATTTCACCGTTAGGACGCACGAGGCTTGAAACGACAGAAATATCATAGCTCAGCTCCTCCATAGCATTCGTACCTTCACGGCTCTCATCTCGACCCCCGAGATACAAGTTGCAGTATGTTGTTGCCTCGTTTAAAACGTAACGCTCTGAAATACTTCCCTCCGGGTAACAGTAGTTCTTCACTTGAGCCTTATATTTGCCAAGTTGCCTATAAAACAAAGGAAAAAGTTTTGGAGGGGTAAGATGGACGTGAAATTGTGAGCTGAATTTAATCTATAAGTAGCATACCTTTCTATTGGGTACATCTAGGTGTAATGTACTGGTCCAGTTTCTAACACTTGTTGCGGTAGGTGAACTAGAAGGTGTACCATGATTGTGAAAAAGTGCGTGGGATAAATCATCTCCAGTCTGCAAAGAATCTGAACTATCTCATCCTCCATCTGGCGAACATTCTCCTTCCTCACCTCCCTAGCACACAATTTCTGAAACCATTTCGCTAGCGCAACCAAAGTCTTGGCAACACTCAACGGCAGGTATGCACGGACGACAATGGGAAGAAGACGCTGAAACATAACATGAATGTCATGGGTCTTTAGGCCGTGGAACTTTCTCTCTGCAATTTTGACCTTGTTGTGCAAAGATCCAGCGTACCCATGGGGGTACTTCACTGCACCGAACCATTCGAATATATCTGGTATGTCCTCCCGTTTCACCAGGAATGGCGCATGAGGGAGTGTTCCATCTCTTTTCTGTGCTTGGCTTCTCCGCACCCCTCTCTGCTGCAATGCGGCTCGAGCTTTGGGACCATCCTTTGTCTTCTCTTCTATGTTAAGAGTAGTGCTGATGATGTTGTCGAAGACGTTCTTCTCGATGTGCATAACATCGAGTGCATGTCTGACTCTAATGTGACGCCAGTAAGGCAATCTCCATAACTCGGACTTATTGGTCCAACACATTCTGTTAGTCACACTGTATGGGGCCTTGAAAGAAGGGTGCGAGCTGAGGACGGGGAAGTTGATCCTGTTGAAACAGATGGAAACATAATGAGAAAGACATCGAACAAACCTACGAAAAGGGAAAAGAAAGTGAAAAGAGAGGTAGTTCTCGTACCTAACGATCTGTGAAAGAATTTGCTCCCCGTTCCATGCATAAGGGCGTGTTCTGTGTTCTTCGCTTCCATTGAATGTCATACCATCGGTTCGCCACGGGTGGTTTAGTGGAAGCCATCTACGGTGCCCATCGTAAACCATTCTCCCTTGTTCATGCGTTGTAGAAGTACCGTCCAAGCAAATAGGGCAAGCTTTATACCCCTTCGTCGCAGCTCCAGCCAACATCCCCAAGCCAGGAAAGTCGCTTATAGTCCACAACACTGCTGCTTTCATCGTGAAAGTGGACCTTGAGTATCGATCAACAGTATATACTCCAGTCCCCCATAAGTGGCGAAGCTCATCGATCAACGGCTGCATGAACACACTAAGACACTTTCCTGGAGACTTTGGTCCCGGAATCAACAACGTTAACATGTTGAATTCCTTCTTCATGCACAATGACGGAGGCAAGTTGTATGGCATCACTATGACAGGCCATGTGCTATGGAGGGTTGACTGATTCCCAAATGGATTGAATCCATCGATTGCAAGTGCAAGTCTCACATTCCTCACGTCTTCAGAGAAATGCGGGTAGGTTTTGTTGAATTCTTTCCATGCCTCACCATCTGATGGGTGTTTCAACCATTCTGCATCTCTCACCCGCTCACCATGCCATCGCATAGCCTTTGCAATGTTCGGCTCCATGAACAATCTCTTCAGTCTAGGGGTTAAGGGAAAGTACCGGAGAACCTTCTTGGGAACCTTGCCTCTCGTACCCTCCCTAGTACACCACCTAGGTGTGTTGCACTTGGGGCACGCTTCGAGATCTGCATATTGTTTGCGAAATAGAACACGGTTATACTCACAAGCGTCGATCAGCTCGTACCCAAATGCAAGGTCCCTAATCACACTCTTCATCTTCGCTCCATCCGTAGGATGTTTATGTCCTTTCGGAAACATGCGAGCAATGTGTGCGCACATGGCGTCCATGATCCTATTTGTCCACCCAAACTCTGACTTCATCTGCATTGCATCTAGACAGGCATCCAGAACAGTCATATCGCTGTTCTCACACAATGGCATGTTTGCTGCCTCTACAAGCCTATTATATTTCTCGTAATCATCGTCAACAACATATTGGAACGGATGATCATCGGGGACAGAGTGCGCCTCATATCCGGCATGAAACGGAAAAGCATCGTGCAGAATGTTCATAGCAGGAACATCAACGGAGGAAGATGCCCCTTCCTCCAGGATCTGCGTTCGTCGTTGCTTATTTGTCCTATCAACTGGGGCTTCGCCATGCTTGTCCCAAACAGTATAACTAGGCCACATTCGCATGTGGGCCAAATGACTGTGTATTTCATCTATTGGGTGTCATTCATTGTTGCGGCATCTCCGACGCGGACATAGGAAATGAATCATTCCATTCGCATTATCTCTAAGATTCTGCATAAAGAGAAATATTCCATTTTGATACTCCCCGTGAGCGTGAGGGAATAGCATCCAACTTTTGTCGCCCATTATTGTCCTATCATTATCAATCCATTCATATGAATTCATCATATTCTAAAATAAAATTGCACATAAACAATCCATTCTCATCATCTATGTCATTCTACACCACATTCTAAAATAAAATTGAACATAAACAATCCATTCACATACACAATCCATTCATACCTTAAACTCAATTTAAAATCAATTTTCAATCATAACATTCTAAATTCCATTTTGATCAAAAACTCAAATACAAATTCCATTCTCATCATCTATGTCATTCTACACCACATTCTAAAATAAAATTGAACATAAACAATCCATTCACATACACAATCAATTCATAACACAAACTCAATTTAATATCCATTTAACCTCAATTTCAACTCCATATATACATCCACAACTCTTTCCCCTCATAAACTCCATTCAAACAACTTTTTTACTATCCAAACTCCATTAAAAAAGACAAGCTCATCATCAATCCAAACAAACAATGTATATGCATATATTGAACAAAAAAATTTAAAATTTGTTCATACCTTCAATGGAGGTGTGAAAATTGTGAAATGGGGGAAGAGTTTTCGAGCCCTCTAGGGTTATTTTGGGAGAAAGGATGAAGATGAGAATGATTTATTGTACAGTACAACCGATTTTAATTATTTGTTACGGAAAACACATTCAGGCGACGGACATATATATATATATATATATATATATATATATATATATATATATATCCGTCTCCTGAGTGAATAGTAATAAATATGGGGTCAACTACCCCACTTTTCAGGCGACGGATATATTTAAATGTTCGTCTCCTAAGTGAACAGTATTTAATATCCGTCACCAACCGGACTTTATTACTTTACTTTTGAAAAAGTCCAACGTTCAGGCGACGGACCATTAGAATTTCCGTCACTACAAAGGCCCATTCTGACAGCCGTCATTCATATACTTGTTCGGGCGACCGATCTTGAGCAAAGTTCGTCGCCTGGATTTATTCCGTCGCTTGAGTTCAGTTCAACCGACGAACATTGAGTTTTTCTGGTCGCCTGAACATGGGTTGGAGGCGATTTGGGCCTCCCAACGTTCAGGCGAGGGGCCTTAGTAAGTTCGTCGCCCGAACCTGATTCAGGCGACAAACATTTTGTGGTCCGTCGAGCGAGACGCAATCTGGCGTAGTGCAACTTACCAAATGTTTCTGGTGCGATTGAAACGAACTAAAACCAGTTTTGTGATGATGTTTTAATTGTGATCGATCTATTCTTGGAATTTTTCTCGGACACTTCCTGCAAATTAACTATTAAGATACATGTAATCTATTAAGGACTATGTGTGGAAGATGAATATCATACTACGAATATCAACACTTAGCTTCGTACCTTGAATTCATCGCTTGATCAAGAACACCCACCCTCACTAAATCTGATCGGATCAGATCCTCTTGTTTTTAGTATGGTGCAAAAGGTGTCTAACTAATCATTTCTTGTTTCATGACAACACCAAAACATCCCTCTACAACAGAAAAAAAAAGGCACCAAAACAGCCAGCCCATAACAATACTAGCACCTCCCTCTACAACAGCAATAATTCAGTAAAAAAAAAGGACCAAAACAGTCCCCTATATATTGTTCATTTTTTTTTTTTGAACCGGAAAAAATTCGAAGTCGCAGCCTTCAAATAAAGACTGGGACAACGAGAGGCCGAAAGAAATCGGCAGACGGACTAACCGTCATGATACAACCCGAAAAGCAAAATACAAAAGGAAACCCGAAAACACAAGATCTCAGCAAGAAGACCAGAAGAGAGACAATCGAAAGACTCCGAGTGGAAGATACGAATGCCGAGAACATGGGAAAGTCGATGGACTGACACGACGACTCGACGCCGGGGAGACAGATGCAGAAACCCATCGGAAAAGGCATCACCTGGGGAAGTGTGGATCAACGACATTCCCCCCACCTAGATGAGAGATCTTCGAGAATCACGAACACTGCCACGATCAAATCGAACAGCAGGGCGCCCGAGACTGCACTTCATCCAGAACAAAACGTAACCGCACCAAGAAAACGACTCTACTCTAACGGGCAAAATAGACCAAGATAAAATGAAACGGGTTAAGGATAAAAGCAATTAAGTCGGTCGGAAAGGCTTAAGTTAGCATGGATATATTTATATTTATTTTTATATAAATATAAATATATAACCATATATATATATTTATATAAAAATAAATATAAAACAATTTGAATGGATTTAAAATCCAAAGATCAAGGACATGGGCCAGAGAGCCGAAATGGGCTTAAAATCTTGGATTAACATTGGTTAAAGGCGCCCAAACGAGGAACTTGGTCCTAAATTGGTAGAAGATAGTTAAATATATTTTTTATTTTGTTTTTGTTTTTGTTTAATAAAGAAACAGGTGAGGCGTGGCGTGCAAGGCCAAAACACCGCCTTGCACGCCAAGGACCGGAGCCAGGCAGCGCAGCAGAGCCCAGAGGTCCTAGACTGGCCTTGCACGCCAAGCAAAACCGAGCCAAGCGCCGTCGAGGGAAAACATGGGTGGTGCCGGGCAAAGGCGTGGAGGATGGAGCCTGACAAAGCCGGGCAAACACCAAGCAAGACAGGGCTCCACCGAGCAGCGCAGCCGGACGAAGTCGGAGGACAAGGCTAAGCCAGGGATGGGGCGCGCGGACAACAGCGGAGATGGAAACCCACCCACCATCAGCGAACACCACCACCCAATCCAGGGCCGAGGTAGACAGTAGTACGGTGCAGGACATTGGGGCGGAAATCCAGGGGGGGTGAAACCCAACCCGCCGGACTCCGAGGGTAGCAGTCGATGCTAAATTTTTTGACAAAAGGCTTTGATTCGTTGCTAAAATTTGGGGTTAATCTTGCTGATACTCAGAATTGATGATGGAGGATAGATTTAGGGTTGAGAGAGTTTCAATTTGAGGGTTCCAATAAGGGGTTCCCATTTGAGGTGGATGCAGTAGTTTAGAGAGGTATAACACCCCTCCAAATTTAGATTTTTGTTGTTAGTTTTTGGATTGAGGTGAGAGCTTCCACTCTCGGTTGTTCCCCATATGGGCTATATAGTTATTGGTTTTTGGATTGGGGTTGAGAGCTTCCACTCTCAGTTGTTCCCCGTTATTGTTTTTTGGATTTGGGTTGAGAGCTTCCGCTCTCGGTTGTTCAAGCGAGGAGGTTATCCTACACATTTTGTTGGGAGGTTGTCCCAAAAAATAAGAAGGGAGGTTATCCCAAAGTTTATTGGTGGGAGGTTATCCCAGTAGGTATACGGATCCAATGAATCCTTTCAGGTTTGTTAATGCCCTCTCAGGTTTTTTCCCCCAAAGGAGCAAGAGCCAAGAGAGAACACCAGCGGCGACGGGGAGTAACACCGAACCAGGCAACGACGCCCATCCGGAGGGAGGCACACACCGTCGAGTAGCCAAGAGTGGAGGAGAGGGTGGCTTCAAAGAACATCGATAGTGATTTGGGGAAGGTGAAATCGAAATCTAGGGTTTGGAAAGGGGCAAGGAGAGGCGGCGGCCAGATTGTGAAAGTGGCGGTTCAGATTGCTATGGTGGTGGCGGGTTTGCGGGGAGGGGAGTGCTACTAGGGATACTGGGTTGTTGATTGGGATTTGTTTGGTTTAGTTTCTAGGTACTGTTTCGTGATGATGGATGAATTTGGGGTTTTTTGGTTTTCTAGAGAGAGGAGCTCTCTCCTCACTCGTCTCTCTCCCCTATATATTGTTCATAATAGCACTCAAACACCCCCTACAAAAGCAAATTTCAGCAAAAGAAAATAAACCAAAACATCCCCTATATATTGTTCATGATAACATTCAAACATCCCCATACAACAACTTATATTTGGCAAAAAAAACCCACAAAAACAGCCCCTATATATTGTTCATGACATCACTCAAACATTCCCTATTTCTTGTTTCATTACAGCAGCAAACCTTCAGACAGCGCAAACCTTCAGCAAAAAAAAAAGGACCAAAACAACCCTTATTTCTTGTTTAATGACAGCACCCAAACTCATTGATTGAGAATTAAGAATTTAGAATTAAAAATTGTTAAAATTGAGAATATAGAATTCAAACAAATTGAGAGAGCTTAAACATCAGAAATCAAAATTCAAAATTTCAAAATATTGAGAGAACTCAAAATTAAAAAATTTAGATCACATGCAGAATTGCAAGCTAGAGAATTTGTAAACAAACAGATCAACGGAGTTGAGATCTTTTTTTTTTATGAAAGTAACAAACCCATTAAATCACCAGAATAAAAATTTTCAAAAATAAGGAAATAAAGAGAACAAATTCAGAGAAGTATGGAGATGATACTCTTTGATTAATATGCGTGTTTCTATTTTAAACTCAATTACAGAATTCAAAATCTTGAAGCAAAACAAGCATAACCATGAAATAAAGCAGCAAATACAATAAAAACAAACTCATTACAGACGCGAGTTGTCGCAATTAAGGGCGAAATTCTCAACATGAGAGGAATGAGTGAAGGATGGACAGGAGCGAGGATGTCAGTCTATACCTGATTGGGGCCTCGAGGCGTTGTTCCACGATTTAGTCTCTACGAGTGGCAAAGTTGATTTTCAATCATCGACGGGAAGCGATCAAAATGACAAAAATGACTCAAATGAGAACGAGGGTGAGGAAAGGGGGGTTAGGGTTTTGAGTATGAAGTCCAGTTTGGAGCAAAAGTTTATAAAATAGGGTAAACGTGCGCGCTTGCTGAAATTTATGGAGGGAATTCAAAATTAGGGGATTTATTTCCTTGGATATCAGGTTGATTTTTTTTTAAAGCAAGATATCAGGATGAATTGACTGAGAATTGAGATATTGAGATTCCTTTTATTTTATTTTGGTACTAATATAAAGGATTATTCATATAAATAATGTCACTAGGATATATGATTATTGTTTGTGAATTTGAAAAGAAAAATTTTGCGCCGAGCGCAAATTTTAAATCAAATTAATTATTTGTCTCCCACCTCTTCCAAATTTGATAAAAGTTCACCACCCAAATTTGTGCCCCTACTCTAAACCTAATCCAAATCCATTGGCCCTTATCTTTTTCTTCATCGAAATCTAACAGCCATCTACACCGATGGCGATGGTGTCGAACTAAGAAAGGGAGCTGATGGCGATGGCTCCACCAGAATCTCGCCGATCCTCCGACGGTTCGCATCTCCATCGGAATCCCCAACGTAGCCTCCTCCGTCACCAGCGAGAGAGAAAGGGAACGGAGACGGAGACAGACGCTGTTTGATCTGGATCTGATCAGTTTTTATCGCAATTGGAATTCGAGCGTCTCACTTCAGCGATCGATCTCGTCAATTTGTTACGATCGTCGACTTTTCAAGTCCATCTGCCTGCAATCGTCTATCCATGGCCGCTGATTTGAAGCTAAACCTGTCTTCCTCCTCGTCTCTGTCTTCCTCTGATTCCATGGTCGCTGATTCCATGGCCAGATCTGGCTGGAACTTCAACAGTGCCCAATTCCAGATCCGGCGAGCATCTATCGCGCTCCTCGGCCGCCGCTCTTCAACAGCGCCTCGTTCCAGATGCGCTCTTCAAAAGCGCCTCAATCCAGATGCGTTCCAGATGCTGAAACAAATCTGAGACCCTAGTCCGACGGAAAGGAGTCGAACGTCGATTCAGATCTGAGATCCACGGCTTCCTCACCTCCATCTCCCATTCTCGTTCTTCCTTGTCCGCGCTTCCCTCTGTAGAAGAGAACAGCGTTTTCTCCATTTCAGCAAGACTGAGGATCACCTTCGAGATGAATCGGACAGGGAGATGTTGAGGTAGCAAGGTCCTCCTCCCCCGTTTCAGCAAGTTCCGGCGAGCAACAAGGTTTATTTCGGCTCCTCCGGTGCAGATCCACCGCCTCCGGGGTGCAGATCCTCCGTCCGATTTGGCGGTTATGTGCGATTGCGAGTCTGTAGTCGGGTCTCTTCCTCCTCCCGCGCTCTGTGTTCTTCCATATCTACCATGGCGGCTGCCAGATTTGAGATCTGCAATTACCTTGCAATCTCATGTCCGCACTTTCCCGTGGATAACAGTGGCAAGAGCATCTAGGTAATCTGAAGTTCTTTTTCATCAAGAATCAACCTACTTTCTTTGAATCTAAAATACCAATTTTTCCGACCGAGGCCCTGATTTCTTTATTTAGATTTGATGTTTTAACATGAAATTAAGTTTTGATCGATCAATAGTATTTGGTATTTTAGATTTTCAATGTTATTAAAGTCAGTCTCACCGGTGTCATGTATACAGACCGTTCCAATATTAATCAATCAAGAAGATCCATGTAAGAGCTTTTTCAGTTCATCAACCATCAAGCTCTAGTTAAGATGTGTTTTGTCCTACAGAAGCTAACGGGTGTTCTGTAACAATGCAAGATGTAGGGCAAAAAGACTAATTAAGTGCATTGACATATAGAATAAGATTCAAGCAAATGATGTGGTGTCTTCACTTTTCAAGTAGCTGGCATTGACCTTCTTTTGCAACTTCTGAATAATGCAGAGTAGATATAGAATACATGTTTGAATGTGCTTTTCCGATCTCTCCCTGTCTAAATCTAGATCTATTACATGAGGATGAGCGAAGGAAGCTTGTTACATCACCCTTTCTGATTTCTTTATACTACCAAGGAATTGATAATCTAGTTGAGGTCTAGATTTGTTTAGTTTATTCAAATAGCTACTTCAGCATTTTTTGGATTTTTTTTTTTTAGCATTTCAGCATTACATACAAGCATATATTCCAGATTTCATCGTTTGGTTGATTGGAATGGAAAAATGTTGGTTGCAAATTGATATTTAGGGATAATCTATTAGAAAAAAGGGATAGTTGTCAAGGATTAACTCCATTTAATCTGATAGACTAGCAAAATTAATTCTTACTAGCAAAATTCATTATGCTGAAATGCTGAAATTAATTCTTATCAAACTGTTTGAGATACTATATATTACACACAAGCATATATTTTAGCATTTCAGCATTTTTGAAAAAAATCTCTATTTTCAGCAACTCTGGTGTCGAAGTGATGACGCGGAAAAAAAAAAAAACAACAATTTCAGAAACACGATTTCAGCAAAATTATTTTTTATTAGCAAAATTCATTATGTTGAAACGCGGAAATTAATTCTTATAAATTTGTATGTGCTACTACATCTTACACACAAACATATATTTCAGCATTTCTTTGGGAAAAAATCCGATTTCAGCAACTTCGGAAGTGGTGATGCGAAAAAAAAAAGAAAAAAAAAATCCGATTTCAGTAACACGGTTTCAGCAATTCCGTTTCGGCAACGCGAAAAAAAAAACTGGAAAAAAGATGAAGCAGGGGTTGCTGAAACCGTATGTGCTGAAACAGGAATTTCAACAACACGGGAAAAAAAAGCTGGGAAAAAAAATTGAAACAGGGATTGCTGAAACCGTATGTGTTGAAACAAAAGTTTTAGCAATTCCGTTTTAGCAACGCGAAAAAAAAACTGAAACAGGGATTGCTGAAAACCGTATGTGCTGAAAAAGAAGTTTCAGCAACTTTGGAAACGCGGGTAAAAAAAAAAAAAAAAATTAATGAGGCGGGAGGGGGGCACGGGAGGGGGGGCACAGGGGCCAAGGAGGGCGGTGGACATATTGCTAATTTGGAGGAGGTGGAAGCCTTTTTCCTAATAAGGTCCGAAAATTAGGACATTCTAGTAATCACCCCATTTAAAAATAATACACGTTAAAATGATATTTAAAGTGTAACTAAAAATAAGATTGAAATAATTTGTAATTATTATTATTTTTCATAAATATAAAATAATGGTTCGTTTAGTGTTTACTCCATAAAATAAGAAATATGAAATTCCGATACTGATTCAATGTATTTATAGAAAAAAAGACATCTGAAAAATTAGGAAACAAAATACAAGATAGAAAGAATCAGTTTTCCAACAAGCTATAGAAATACTCAATATGAATTTTGTAGAGTTCAAATGAATCATTGTACCGAGATCTTGCCAAGTAGGCACTGTCTAGCTAGAAACAATCGACTCGACAATAAAAAAGACTTAGGTTGATTCATAGCACATGAGACCGCTACAAAAATAAAGGATTTAGTTCAAAATATTAAATTTATTTTGAGTTATAATTTAGATATATGTGATTTAAATAAAGTTATAAATGTTTACTTGTTTTGTTTAAGAACTTAGGACATTATTGAGTTGGTGATATTTTGTGAAATTTTTGCCAAATTATTTAACATTTAATTATATATATATATGTGACTATTGTTTGTAAATTTGAAAATAATACACCTTAAAATGATATTTAAAGTATATAAACTATAACTAAAAATAAGATATAAACAATTTGTAATAATTATTATTTTTCATAAATATAAAATAATGGTTTTTTAGTTTTACTCCGTAAAATAAGAAATTCCAATGCATTGATTCAGTGTATTTAAAGAAAAAAAAACATATCTGAAAATTTTATACACCTTTTAATTAAAACATATATGAAAACACACACACGATTTTTTAGTGAAGTTGATATATTAGAATGAAAAAAAAATAATAACAATGTATTACATATATACTATTATGTATTATTATAAATGGAATTTGTAATAATTATTGATATGAAGAAGATAAAAGGTTTTGGATAAATTGAAATAATACTTAGCCGTGTAAAGGTGATCAACTCAAGGAATTCAATTTTTGTTAATATATTTTCCCCAATTATTTTATATATGGATATAATTTTGAAAGATTTTAATCAAATATTTTTTTAATGAAAGATCTACCGCGTTTGCGGATAAAGAAATAAAATTTTCTTATCGTGAAGGTATTGATATATTTATGAGATATATTCTGATCCCGCTCACCATTAATGTTTTTAGGTATTATTTATGTTCATCCCATTGGTGCTGCTTGCTTATTGCGCGAGTCATTTTGTTCGGCGGAGAGTGAGCGTTGCTGGAGTTATCTACTACACCAGACTCTGATTATGGTTTTAGATTTACATTTTCTGACTCCGTTTTGACCTGGCTATGCCGTGACACCCTCTTGTATTACACTTGTTTTCGCTATTTGCATGACTACTAGTTTCCACGCTTAGACTTACGACGGGTACTGGGGACTTCCCCGGGGATTCCAACGATCCCTTCGAATTTGGGTATGAAATCCTACTTTGAAAACATTAAATTAGGCTTTTAACCTTCAACCTGTACTCGGGGCGCAAGATCCTAACGAGGGGTTTCATCCCTCGAAACATAACCTGGGAATCATAATCCCGGGCCGTTACAAAGTTGCTATCAGAGTGAGGTTTTGCAATCCGAGTATGATAGGTTGAAGTTGGTTTGAAAATGGCCCAAGGTTTTCAAATTGCTTTCAAGTGGTTTTTAAAATATTTTCAAGGGGCAAAATGAATTTAATTGGACCTAACCCTAGACCAATCAATTATGAATGACAATCTCGTGGGGGCGGCAGAGCCTATGCGATAGGCATCCCTTATGGATGTAGAATTCGGGAAAGGTAGGCAAAATACTAGCTTTCTTTTATAGATGGGCTA
Organism: Persicaria tinctoria; assembly: GCA_037127255.1. Taxonomy (NCBI): domain Eukaryota; kingdom Viridiplantae; phylum Streptophyta; class Magnoliopsida; order Caryophyllales; family Polygonaceae; genus Persicaria; species Persicaria tinctoria. The sequence continues at coordinate 37,994,028 of JBANSL010000019.1, read as the reverse complement.
TGAAGACTCCAAGTAACCCGAGGTTTGGAGTAGCATGGGAAGGAGGCCGTAAGGTATTTGCCCCTCTGGTTAGCCATCCCTCGAAGGGCGGCATAGATCGTCTCTGTGCTTCACTAGTACAGAATTGCAATCTTACGGGAGAAATTTCTCAGCAGTTTTTAAAAACTCCCAAGAAATAAAACTCGCAAGTGAGTTTTTATAAAAACTCCCGTTAAATATTTCTTTTAAAAAATAAAATAAAATCCACTATACTCTATCGGGAGTTGGTATTCAACTCTCGAGAAACACCAAGGTCTCTCGGGATGTTTTACTAAAAAGACCCGAAAAATGTCCTGTCTCTTAGTCGTAATTAAAGGAAAACCCTAATCCGATCGGCCTTGATAGATCGTTCAATTCTTGCAAAAGGAGGGCCAAAGGAAATCTTGCTCCGATTGAAATCGGCGATCAATTGCAAAAAAGGGCTGGCGGAAAATCTACAGAAACGTCAGTGAAGTCCTCGATTTTGCCCCTTCTCGCTTCGGACTCTCGATCCGCTAGTAAAGGTCGGCGTGTTATTCGCTCCTTCCCTCATCGCTCCCTTCGAACAATCAGCCGTTCTCTGGTTGTTTTCCTGGTAAAGTTGTTCACACCCTCTCTCAGCTTCCCTGGACGCTTGCTCCATGTCTATTTTGTGACGGTGAAGTTGACTCTTAATCGACCAATTTGCTAGTAGATTACGCCGGCAGGTGAAGTTGCTTGGAAGAGTTGTTAACCCTTCTCTCTTTGCCCTCTTTGCAGAAATCATCAATTAAAAGAGGATTTTTATTGCAATCAGGTCGGTATCTTGTCCTAAAATTTTAATTTCTATTTAGTGAATTTACTCTGAATTGGGCAAACAAAATACTGGATCGAACATCTCCATGAACTTATAATGGTCAATTTCTGCTTCTCTTTTAGGTTGCAAATGCATGAGCTTGTTTGGTTCAATGAAATATGGCCGGGTTTCCCCATGGATTTGTGCGTTTTGTCTCTTAGGTTTTGTGGCATTTGTATTAAGATTTAAGAGTCTCAAATTGCCCTTTGATTCACTCATTAAGACGAGCTACGGATGGAAATTCATGCTCTAGTTTCTTGTACCCAAATTGCTAATTTGATATCCATGGAATTGAGTTGCAAAAATATGAAGCCAGAAAAGCTCTCGTATGTTAGAATTCAAGTGAAGCCATCTATAAGATTTAATGAGGAAATTTTGGTAGAATGTTGATTACTAATCTTCCATATGAGAGAATTTTTGCTCAAGTGTATTTCTTCTATTGAAGATTGTTTTCTGCATAAGAAAAGCTCTCTCTCTTGCTATTCAAAATGGTGGGAACCATACTTGTTTACCAAAGGTCATATTTTTTTCTTACTCTCTCTCAGTCCCTTAAAAACATATATTTATCCATGGAAGGTTCAAATCCTAATTCTCATGCCATTTGACTGGTAAATATGTTTTGAATATGTAGTGATCATGTTATAGTGGTGTTCCTTTTAGTTTCTTAATTAAACTATTATACTACTTTTATTTATACTATTCATTATACTTGTTGCTAACAATAATTTTCACATGCAGATGCAAATATTTAGTGAATGCCACACTTTATATGACTTGGTCCCTACAAAATAAGGTAAGAGAAACCAACAATGTTGAATAATGATTTTCTGCATATTTTTATTTCACTAAATATATGCATATACTTATGCCATTTAGGTAGGTTCAAAGAACATGTCATACTTGTAGACTCGTATTGCAATGTTGATTCCATATATATACAACTCTACTCAATTAATGTTGGTTCCGTACAACATCAGCTTTTGTTGTAATATTAACGTCTCCCTTTAACTTCCTATATGGGTATCTCTCTTTCCTTTTTCTTGCTGCTTTATGTTCCGTCTAGAGCTCAATATTCTTTTATTTATGTTGCATTGTGATACATAATTTGTTGCACTATTGGTGGATTGCACTGATTTTAGTTTAACTATTTCACATCAAGTTAGTACCAATTTCTGATAAGAGAACAATTTTCTAGCAGCGAAAAAATACATGATATGATATGTATCGAATACAAATTTAGTGAGTAAATGGACAGGTTAGGAACACTAGTTCAAGAAATTATTAGATCGGCCACCTATTTCATTACCTCATATCATTTATTTTTTCATTGCAGTTCAAATTGCTTCCTTCTAATGTCCATTGTTGAAAAGCTAGAGTGGGGATCAAAAGTTGAGGATGACTTAGATAACATTTGGACATCTCCAACCTTAGAAGATCATGAGGTTCTATTACATTCATCTCCCTGTGGCTGTAACATGATTTATTAACAATGTTACAATGGATCTTAATTATGGCCTATTAATTGTCTTTGATGTTTACAAATGTTCTTGTAATGTTAATTTTTTCGATCTCCGTTTACTATACAACTCTTCCACACTTATGATCTAACTGTGTAAAGATTTTGAAGTGTTATTTGATATGTTATCAGCCAGCGGTTTTGCACCAGGCCTATTTGAACTCTATGATTGTCTTGAGGCTTTCGCATGATCAAGCTTATGCTTAATTATAGATGAATCACTTTTAAGAAAGGTTTCTTCTGGACGTTCTGGTTCTCTGAATTTGGTATATAGATTAATATTGATGATGGGTTTTAAAAGGGGCGTTCTACCCGGTACAGCAGGGTAGAAATCCCCTTTTTTTTTTAAAAAAAAGTCACTTGTTTCTCAAAAAACTCCCGAGAAATAATAACGTGAGTTTTTAAAGCCTCCCGTAATAGTTCAAAGTAAAAGCCGTGTGGGGTTCAGAGGTCTCTCGGGGTTTTTTATAAAAACTCCTGAGCGAGAATTGTTTCTCGGGAGTTTTTAAAAAACTCCCGAGAGACATCTATCAGCCAGCGGTATATAAGGAGGTAAAAAACTCCCGATTGCTTTATAAAAAAACACCCGATAGACGCCTCTTCTGTACTAGTGCTTGTATGTCTTATATTCAAATTGGGCATAAGGGCGATCCTCCTTGAAGAGGATCATATTGAATCGTTGAGTGCTTCTGTGCTGAGTGCTTCTGTGCTGAGTGATATATTGATTGTTATGTAGCAAGTATGGTTGACCCGAGATGTGGCTTAGTTTGGCGTGGGGGTAGGGCGCGTCGCGGCAGGGGACGCCCCCGTCGAGTTGTTGTTGAGGGCACTGAGGAGTGAGTTTCTCCACCGCCAGCTGATGAACGGGTGCCCGCTTCCCCAGAGACTAGGATTGGGCAGTTAGAGGCAGCGCTTCATGATATTCTGAGCGAGTTACGTGGAGGGGCTCGATCTACGGCGCCGACGCCAAAGGTTCCAGTTCAGTAGCCAGCCGAGCTAGTGGTCGATGTGCGCCCTGAGAAGCACATCGACTGGGTCAAGAGGTTTGCTCAGTGTAGTCCGCCGACCTTCGCGGGAGACGTCAGAGATGATATTGAGAGATGGCTGCGAGATTTGGATGGGTTATTTGACCATGTTGATATACCCGTCTCTGAGAGACAGAGACTTGTTGCTGGACTTCTACGGAAGGACGCGAATGCTAGGTGGTTCGGCTGCAAGAAGGAGCGGACCGAGTGGACTTATGACGACTTCAGATCCCTAATGATGAAGGAGTACTGTTCACCAGGGATACAATTGGCTAGGGAGATATCTTTTATGCGCGGCACCTACGACCGGTCGGCTTCTGTATCTACCCTCGTTCGTCAGTTCAAGAGTGAGATGATATACTGCGATCACCTATGTCCATCAGACGAGAGTCAGATTCGTTTGTTGTTGATGAGATTTCCGCCTCCCGTATTTATGCATGCGTCTAGCTTGGGACCTTTCAGCTTTGACCGATTTCTGGAGGTTATCCTCATGTACGATCAGCAGAGGCTTCTGTGTGAGACTTCCTACTCTACTGTTCGCCCTGAGGCGAAGACGGCGCATCCAACTGACACCCGCGGAGATGACATATCTAAGAGAAGAGGGTTTAGAGGAGGATATTACGGAGCTGCATAGAGAGCACCCCCAGTTCAGACTGCTTATGGAGGAGATGCCAGAGTGAGGACCTGTCATGGATGTTTCGAGAGGGACCACTACATTATTTCGTGCCCAGACCGTTCGATTGTTTGTTACGCCTGTGGTACTATGGGGCACCGAGCTGCCAAATGCCCTCAGATTCGTGGAGTTCCAGCTACTGCGCAGCCACCGAGACTTCTTGTGGCTCCTCAACCACCGCTATTGACATATCCCTAGGGCCAGGGATGAGGTGACTCTTCCGGCAGAGGCCGGGGCGGAGGTAGAGGTTCTGGACGTGGAGGTAGAGGACCATCTGGGTCAGGTCAGGGTTGGGGATCATCTTCTACAGGACCGTCAGGGTCCGGGTATGATCGTGGCCAGAGCTCGGGAGGCCGAGGACCAGGATTACCCCCACCGCCCCGCGTATTTCAGATGCACGCTAATGACCGCTCAGCCCCGACTTCCGCAGGTACGATATTTTTCCATGATGAGTGCCTATCTATCTTGTTTGACACTGGTGCGACTCACTTCTTCATAGCAGAGGCGTGCGTGGCCATGCTGAGCCTGAGCTGCACGAGTGGTTCACCCCTTAATATTGGTCTGGCGGATGGGACCAAGGTTAGGATGAGTCGTGCGATTTTAGGATGCCCCATCCGGATAGGTGAGCGAGAGTGGCCAACCGACCTTATCGTTATGCCATTGAGGATGGATGATCTCATCTTGGGTATGGAGTTCATGGACCACTACGTGGCTATTATCAACTTGCGGACGAGGACAATGTTGATTTTGGCTTCCGACGGGACGGAGCACCAGGTTTGGAGGAGCGACCCCAAGAGGAACGGGTCACTCATCAGCGTAGTCAGAGCCGCCAAACTTTTAGACCAGGGTTGCGTCGGGTATTGGTGTTATACTTTAGAGATGGATTGTGTGCACCCCAACATATCAGATGTTCCCGTCGTCAGAGACTTCGCAGATGTGTTTCCGGAGGAGCTGCCAGGACTTCCTCCACCGAGAGAGGTCGACTTCGCGATTGAGTTGGAGCCGGGTACCGGACCCATTTCGCGAGTCCCTTATCGCATGGCACCGACGGAGATGGCCGAGCTGAAGGCTCAGCTAGAGGAGCTAGCTGAGAAGGGCTACATCCGGCCTAGTGCATCGCCTTGGGGAGCGCCAGTGCTATTCGTCAAGAAGAAGGATGGTTCACTGAGACTGTGCATCGACTATCGGGAGCTGAACCGGGAGACGGTGAAGAACCGTTATCCTCTTCCCAGGATTGATGATCTGATGGATCAGCTGCAGGGTGCCGTGGACTTCTCGAAGATCGGTTTGAGGTCGAGTTATCATTAGCTGAGGGTGAAGCCAGAGGATGTTCAGAAGACCGCTTTCCGGACTCGCTATGGTCACTACGAGTTCGTGGTCATGCTGTTTGGGCTAACCAATGCACCAGCAGCGTTCATGGAGGTCATGAACCGAGTGTTCATCGACTTCTTGGACAAATTCGTCGTCGTCTTCATCGATGACATCTTAGTCTACTCTAGGAGTAGAGAGGAGCACGAGGAGCATTTGAGGATTGTGCTAGAGACGCTGAGGAAGCATCAACTGTATGGGAAGTACATCTAGTGTGAGTTCTGGATCACAGAGGTGGCTTTCTTAGGCCACGTGATTTCAGCTGAGGGAGTTGTCGTGGATCCGGCAAAGATTGACGCCATCGTTGCTTGGGAGGTGCCCAAGAACGTTAGAGATATCCGCTCATTTATGGGATTGGCTAGTTATTACAGGAGGTTCGTCCAGGGTTTCTCGAGTATTGCTAGGCCGATGACGCAACTGCTGAAGCAGGACATCCCCTTCGAGTGGAGTTCAGATTGTCAGGCCAGCTTTGAGCTTCTGAAGCAAAAGTTGACGACTTCTCCGGTGTTGGCTTTACGAGATGGGATAGAGGACTTCGTTATCTACACCGATGCTTCGCATTCCGGCTTGGGTTGTGTTCTGCATCAGTAGGGCCAGGTCATCGCTTATGCTTCGCGTCAGTTGAAGCATGCAGAGGTGTCTTACCCCATCCATGATTTGGAGTTGGCAGCCGTGGTTCACGCTCTGAAGATATGGAGGCATTATCTGTATGGTACTTCTTGCAAGGTGATGACGGATCATAAGAGCTTGAAGTACATTTTGACGCCGAAGGAGCTTAACATGCATCAGAGACGATAGCTAGAGCTTTTGAAGGACTATGACTTGGACATAGTCTACCATCCAGGGAAGGCCAATGTAGTGGCAGATGCGTTGAGTAGGAAGACTCGCCAGGAGGTGGCAGTTGAGAGGCTTACAACTTAGTGGGATTTGCAGGGAGATCTGATGAGATGCTTCTTTGAGGTATGGATTCACCGGGATCGCGGGGAGTTGTCATTCTTAGAGGTGCAGACAAAGTTGTCGGTAGAGATTTGGCAGGGTCAGGCGGATTGTCCAGAGATTGCAGTTTTGAGAGAGTGGATGGCTCAGGGCAGATTCAGAGAGCTTGCTGAGAGAGCAGACGGGATGCTGACCTTCCAGGGCAGAGTTGTAGTTCCATCGACATCAGATTTGAGGCAGAGGATCATACAAGAGGCTCACTCCACCCCTTATTCTGTCCATCCAGGGACGAATAAGATGTATCAGGATCTGAGGAGGAGTTATTGGTGGCAGAGGATGAGAGCAGACATCACAGAGTTCGTGGCCAGATGTCAGGTTTGTCAGCAGGATTGGATTGATCACCAGAGGCCGGGAGGACCCATCCAGTCACTTCTAGTTCCCGAGTGGAAGTGGACGGATATCTCCATGGATTTCGTCACTGGGCTGAGGCGGGACGTCAGAGGATTTGACGCTATTTGGGTCATGGTAGACAGGTTGACCAATTCGGCCAATTTCATAGCTATTCGGAGACATGGCCAGCATCGAAGTTAGCGGACGAGTTCATTCGCCAGATTGTGAGGCTTCATGGAGTACCAGAGAGGATCGTATCCGACCGAGATGGACGCTTCTCCTCGAGGTTTTGGCAGCAGCTTCAGGAGAGTCTGGGCACCAAATTGCATTTTAGTACGGCTTATCACCCACAGACAGATGGCCAGAACGAGAGGACGATTCAGACGTTGGAGGACATGTTGCGATCGTGCGTCTTGGATTGGGGTGATCATTGGGTCAAGCACCTACCGCTAGTGGATTTTTCCTACAACAGCAGCTACCACGCGTCGATCGAGATGGCTCCATACGAGGCTTTGTATGGGAAGCGATGCAAGTTGCCGGTTTGCTAGGACGAGCCTGCAGATACAGTTTTATCGTTGCCCAAGGTAGTCAGAGAGACAATTGATAAGGTTGGTCGCATCCGAGAGCATATGAGGGTAGCCCAGGATTGACAGAAGAAGTATGCGGACAACCGGAGGACCGAGCTTGAGTTCGAGGTAGGCTCGCACGTATGGCTTCGAGTTTTGCCCACCAGGGGAGTTCGACGGTTCGGCATCAAAGGGAAGTTGAGTCCGAGGTTCATTGGCCCATTTGAGATCCTAGAGAGAGTCGGTGTGGTAGCCTACTGTTTAGCCTTACTTCCATCCTTGGTCGGTGTTCATGACGTCTTTCACGTCTCACAACTACGCCAGTATATCCCTGACCCTAGCCATGTCCTAGACTATTCAGACCTTCAGGTTGAGCCTGACCATACATTTGTAGAGCGTCATGTGAGAGTTCTTGACCGTCGAGTCAAGAGGCTTAGGAACAGGAAGGTTCCTTTGCTTCTAGTTCAGTGGTCTAGGAGGAGCCCTGAGGAGGTCACGTGGGAGACCGAGGAGAGTATTCGGGTTAGTTATGGGGATGCCCTAGACGAATTGCTCGCATCCTATGTCGAGCCGAGGGTAGATATTTCCCTGACCTCGCGAGTGTAGTGAGTTGTCTAGTTGGATGGGGTTGGTTGGTAGTACCTCTTTGCTTGTGTACTAATGATTGGTAGTTGTGTGCAGATCCTTGGTGATTTGATATAATGAGCGGTGATGATGTGATGACGAGCTAGATATTTTATGGTATGCTACTATAGTTGACGTGTTTAGGTCATGCTATTAATATGTGATATCCGTGTCACTCTATATATATATATATATATATGATGCTTGATGATAGAAATGATGGAAGCTGAAGTATTGAAATTTGATCATAACATGGAACCTAGGAAGAGAATGTGGGGTTAACCCTTAGATATAGTTGGTAAGATGAACTGAGAAGGTAGAAATGAAATTGACTAACGTCGAACATGAAATTTTGAATTGTGTTTCAAAGGAGACTAACTTGGATAATAATAATAATAAAAATACAACACTAGATTTCATTATAACACCCCACGAAGTGGATAAGTATTTGAGTTATGATATGGCCAAAGGAGTCGGAGTAAGGATGTGGTAGGGGCCCATATTATATCCTTACTACGGTCTATTTGGGGATATTATGATCACGGCAACGGTACTGTGAGGACCTCATAGGGGCACTTATGAGGTGTTTACGGGATCAATGGCATGATCCATGGACTCACCGATTTAAAACTTCATCCCCTGATTTAAAATAATTTTAGTCTCGGGGACGAGACTTGTTTTTAGAGGTGGATGATGTAAAGACTTGGATTTTTAAATCCTAATTTTTCGAAAAAAAGATAATTGAAAATGAATTTAAATTGAATAAAAGCTCGTTTAACGGATTCCGGCCCAAATTTAAAATTTTGACGAACGATTCCATCTTATTACCTCGCGAATTTAAAATAATTATCGGATGACGATATCCTTTTCAATTAAAAAAAATCTAATTGATCGAGAAAGCGGGATTCGGAAAACCAACATTCATAAACTAATTTAGAGGTTCAAAATTCGCGTATTCAGGATTATTTTACCGGGTACTTAATTTGATCTTCTTCCCCCATTTAATGCATTTCCCATCCGATCCACCCTACGGAGCCGCAGAGCCCCCTATTTCCTAGCTGCACTCAAAACCCCTACCTTCTAGCTAGCTATGGTTCGGCCTACCCTCCCCCTTGCCTTTAAACCCATCACTTCGTTGTCTTTCAATTCACATCTGATCTTGTTGTAGGAGAAAAATCGAGAATGCAAATTAAAATATAAATAAATCAAATCAAATCAGATTTAGTCCCTTGCAAATGATTACTGTTGTAAGAGGAAATCGAGTTTAAAATATAGAAATATAAATCAAACCAGATTCGTGCCCACCCAAATAATTACAAGACTCCCTCCTTATGCAGTAGTGGGAAGTCAGGATCGATCCACGAGGAAGCGTGTTAGCGGATCTCAGGTAGCTGTAAATCTCACAAACAGAAAAGCAAACAGAAAGACAGAAATAACAAAGCAAAGCAGGAAATAAAGCAAAGACAAAAACTGGTCGATATCGACAAGGAGGTACTCGATATCGACAAAGCTCAGTGACGACAGAAGGCAAACTTAGACACAGAAACTCAATCTCGACAAACCCTTACTCGATATCGACAAGGTGCTACTCGATATCGACTAGAACTCCCCGAGATCGACAACAGCAGAAACTTTAAAGGTGCAAACTTCGAACACAGAATCTCAGATTTCACTGAAATAAATCAATAAACTAAAATACTTCCAAAGTCAGGGTATCAACACCACAACGATAACCATGCAAAATAACACATAAAGGCATAAAAGATCATGCTTTTCATCAAATAACTTTCGTTATTAACAAATAGGAATATAGAGGCTTTCGCATAAACCCTAATTGTTACTAACCTTTTTCACATAATTAACCCAAGTTGCATTAAGATCACTTTCGCTTCAATAACACAAACAAGGATCACCTTCAACTCTCGCAAAAGAATCATGCTCATTGTTACTTGCGTTAATAAACTCAAACTTACAACCTCTTCTCCTTCTCTATCTATGTGACTAATTGCCTCTGAAATTGAATGAATAAAAACCAGCCCCTAAGGCTTTATTTATAGGCTTCCAACCCTTGCTAATCAAGGCAAGAAAGTCTACCTATATCTAAATCTCTATATCTAAAAGCTTAAAGATAAATAAATGGAATAAAGGAATTAAATCCAAAAAGGGAATTATATCTAAAATAGCAAAATATCTTCTTGTGTGGGTAGATCTTCCCTCCATAGATAGAACTTGATAGAACTTGGATAGAATCGGACTCCTTTCGTCCCAAGCAAAGCCAGCTCGACACGGACAGAAAACCGCGTAACGCGGCTCAGGATGGCGCTCCTCGATATCGAGTAAAGTTGACGTCGACTTCAGCTGGCTCGGTGATGTCGGGTAGCAGGTCCTCGATCTGGCTCGGCATGTGGTTCTAGGGTCCTCGATATCGACTGAAGTCCTCGATATCGAGTAACCTGTGACGACTTCTGCGTTGCTGGTCTTGGTCGAGTAACTCTTCCCCGATACTGGCTCGAAAATGTGGTGCTGAGGTTGTCGATATAGAGTAAGATCCTCGATATCGAGTAGATGCTGCTTGGCGTCTCCAGGTCTTCGGCTTCTCGACTTGGCATGGCTCCTCGACTCAGGGCATGGCATCCGGGAGTTGTCAATATCGAGTAGTTTACTCGATATCGAGTAAAGCTTCGGAGTCGGGTTGGCTTCGTCTCCAGCTTCCTCGACCAGCTCCTACTCGATCAGCACTGCTCGGACCTCCTTCGTCGATATCGAGTAAATGTACTCCATATCGAGTAATCTTGGCTCCAGCTTGATTCGTCCTAGTTTCTACTAACCCTTTTCACATAATTAACCCAAGTTGTATTAAGATCACTTTCGCTTCAATAACACAAACAAGGATCACCTTCAACTTTCGCAAAAGAATCATGCTCATAGGGATAGAAGACGAATTGCATAAAAAGATCGTACCTTTACCGCATCACCTTACATGGCTATCGTTGGGCTTACCCTGACCCTAGAAGTGGGTGGACTACTCGCTCTTCATCGCAATAGCAGACATCTTTGATGAAAAAGAACTAACTTGCATTAATAAATTCAATCAAACTTACAACCTCTTCTCCTTCTCTCTCTATGTGTCTAATTGTCTCTGAAATTGAAAGACTAAAATCCAGCCCCTATGGCTCTATTTATAGGCTTCCATGGAGTTGATAGATCTTGTTAAGTCTTGATAGATGTGGATAGAATCGGACAACTTCGTATCCAAGGAAGCCTAACTCGACTCGGACAGCCCACAACATCACGCGGCCCAGGAGAGTTTTACTCGATATCGAGGAACGTTGTTCGTCGACTGGGCTTCACTGGCTTCTCGAGTAACTGCTTCTCGACTTGGCTCGGACATGTGTCTCTGGTCTTGTCGATATCGAGAAATTTCGTCGATATCGAGTAACTGTTGTCGACTTTGGCTGGCCTGACTTTCTCAAGCAACCTTTCCCCGATCTGGCTCAAACATGTGGTTCTGTTTTACTCGACATCGACTAACTTTGTCGATATCGAGTAACAATGTTGCTCAGGTTGCCTTCTTCTTGGCTTCTCGACTTAGCATCCTTCCTCGAGTTCAGAAGTGGCTTCAGGTGTTTGGTCGACATCGAGTAATGTACTCGATATCGAGTAGGGTTCTGAACTCGAGTTGGCTTCGTCTTCAGTTCCTCGATCAAGCTTCTCCTCGACCAGGCTTGGGTGCACATTTTTGTCGGTATCGAGTAAAGCTTCTCGATATCGAGTAACACTTGACTTCTGCTTGATTTGTCTTGGTTCCATCGCTCTTTGACCTTGGACTTCTGTAGTTGACTTTTGAGTTTTTCTTCCTTTCTCAAAACTGCTGTAAATTGCTTCGATTTCTGCGAATTTAAATAGAAACTGGTGTAGATTTCATAATTTGGCAAATAAACATAAACTATGTAGATTCTGCACTATTTTAGCCCAAAATGCATGCAGAAAACGATATAAAAGTAAGTATAAAACATGGCAGATTCGGCTCACAACAGATCTCCCTCCATCTCTCTTCCTTCTGGAACTCACCGTCACCTACTGTTGTGCGTACTCAAAACACCACCTACCATCACCGCCAGCAGGACACCTTCCACCTCTTGCCTCCATCACCACACACCACGCCTCGGTGACCCATCATCGTCGTTGTCATCCTCAGCTCCTCCTCTTTCATCGAAGAGGAACAACAGCCACCCCCGGAGCACTCGACGACATCGACGAGCCATCGAAGATCCACCGCCCATTCCAGCGCGAATAACGCTCCGGTAAGCCATTCTTCTTCGTTTCCTAGCCAAACCACTCTCGATCCCTACCAAGGTGCTCACCCACACCCGATGCAGGTTCGAGGAGCCATCGAGAGCGTCCGACGATACCTAGAACTCCGATCGGGAGCTCCGAAGTCGCGAACACCTCAGTGAGCTTTGTTCCTTCCCTTTTCTTAGCAGTTCCATTTCCTTTCGTTCTTCGGGATCGGTAAGAGAGTGTGAGAGCTGAGAGTGGAGAAACTAGGGCAAGCTCGAGAGCTCCGGTGAGTACGACACCTCCGACGAGGGCGAGCGCGACACCGGGAGTGCGAGGAGAGCATGAGCGAGGGAACAGTTCGAGAGCGGGCAAGAGCGGGTGCGAGCGAGATATGTGAGACAGAGTTGGGGGCAGGGTGGGACCATGGTGTCGGAGCTGGTGCGCAGCGGCTAGGCGCGAGGCTAGGACGTCGCGCTAGGAAGGCCATGGCAGGAGCTTCTCAGCTTGAAATCCGGAGGAAGAAGGTGGGTCGCCGTGGCATTTGTGGGCCCCCTTGTTGTTTTACACTATCATTTAACCGGGTTGAGATTTTATATTATGGGTTCGGTTCGGTTCAGTTCGGTTAGATTTAAATGGATTTGGTTCGGTTTGGGTTTAATCATTTACTTATTTACTTATTTAATGGTATTTAAAATAAAATAATTAATATTATTTGGGGGTTAAAATATATTATTTGGACTTATAGATTTTAAGAGTAATTTGAAAAAGGAATTTAGCGACTATTTTCAATGGTCGGAATCCTTAACAATTTAATTCGGATTTGAAACGATTTTGGAACTAACTTGGGAATTATACTGGCTTGATGACTAACTAGCATGATAGTATGATCGTTTGATTAACGGGATACGTGTGACTAATAACATGATACCGTGGTGATTTTTAAACAAGATTAAATGTTCAATATTTATGATGATAATGATATATATAGATGGAAAGTATAAGTATGATATATATACAGGGAGTATATTTTTAAACTGATGAGTTGACAAGTTATGATGTGACGGTTATTGTGTTAAGTTGTGAAGTTGTGTGTGTCATAATTCTATGCTTTGTGTCCCTTAGAGATAGACTCATTCATGTGCTTATACTTGTTAGGTGACCATCTATGACGTGTCAGATTTTTTATTGCCTGGTTGATTGCCTTTTGCTATTCTGCGGTACCAGGTAAGTCTCTTCGGAGCTTACTCAGATTGATAGAGAGATATTCCCTGCTTTATGTGCATGATATACTAGGTGCTTGCATTCATAATAAAGCATGCCATATAGTATCCTGCTAGGATTGCACTCATGTTTGAGCATTCGGTTACTCAATGCTTTTGTAAATAGAACGGCCGTTAACTGTGAAGTAACTAGAGTCTTTGATAGGGTTATAGGACAACCCAGTCCCATCGGTGCTGCTTGCTTATTGCCATGTAGTATCCTTTCATCTAGAAGCATCTTTATTAGGTATAGCGTATATGTGTGCTTAGGGCCGGGATGCAACAGGTGGGCATCATTCTGATCCCGCTCACCATTAATGTTTTTAGGTATTATTTATGTTCATCCCATTGGTGCTACTTGCTTATTGCGTGGGTCATTTTGTTCGGCGGAGAGTGAGCGCTTGAGTTATCTACTTCACCAGACTCTGATTATGGTTTTGGATTTACATTTTCCGACTCCGTTTTGACCCAGCTATGTCGTGGCGCCCTCTTATATTACACTTGTTTTCGCTATTTGCATGACTACTAGTTTCCACGCTTAGACTTACGACAGGTACAGGGGATTTCCCCGGGGATTCCAACGATCCCTTCGAATTTGGGTATGAGATCACATTTTGAAAACATTAAATTAGGCTTTTAAACCTTCAAAATGTACTTGGGACGCAAGATCCTAACGAGGGGTTTCATCCCTCGAAACGTAACTTGGGAATCATAATCCCAGGCCGTTACAGTTAGCTCTATTGTCTAGCAAGGGGTAGTAAGATATAAAGGGGAATGCGGTAAGAGTAGGCAAGATATTAGTGCTGGGAAAGGAAAAAAGGACATAATGATGCAAAAGAAGGAGGTAGTGCTGTTGTAGCTACTAATGCTGATAACTCCGCTCCCTTGATGAAAATCGGAAAATGTTTCAAAGGCTTTGACACTCAGTTTCTGTCAAAGGTCTTGAAGCTACAGCTATGTCGATGAAACACAAAACCTGTATTTTATGTCCAAATATTATTATATGTTATTTATATATATTATTATATATTTTATACACTAACATATGCAACAAGTTTTTGAATAATATCTCCATCCTTGGGCTGAATAACGTGAAGAATAAAATCCTTAGGGGCCGAGAATAGAAGATTGTGAAGATTACCTCTAGTGCCATGATCTGTTCTAGCCGTTGAAGAAGATCCTTAGGCGCCGATTTTTTCAATTTAAAGAAAAGGAAGAAGGGAAGACATACACACATTCGCAGAACACAAGCATTCATACACTCAAGCCTCCAAGTCAAATTTGTCTTCTTCATGTGCTCTCTGCTAAGTTCTTAAGAGTCATTTATTTTGTTTCAAAGCATTTGAGAGTTACACAGTGAGCTTATAGGATATATTTCGAGTGAGTTTTATACTTGAGAGTTTGTAACTCAGAAAGTGGACACTAGGCGATTGATTCACTAAGTGTAAGAGGATTGTACTAGATAGCTGAGAGAGGTGGGGCTCTTCTAGATTGGTCTAGGACTCCAAGGGAACGTGAGTTGACTAGATTGCAATTGTATAGTAGGGAGGCTTCTCGGTGAGCTATTAGGATCCTAAGTCTAGTGAACCAATAAAAGCCGGTTGAATCCTAGGGTTGTGGAAGAACCCTAGGCGGGGACGTAGGCCAAGTTTATGCCGAACCTCGTAAACAATTCATTGGGTTCTTTACCTATTGCTTTACCATATTTCCGCACTTGTTTCGAATTGTATAACTTTGTTGTGATTCAGGTTTGCCAGAAGAAAGAATTATGTCTAATCTCAAAGGGTTTTGGCAAGAGCTTCAAAAGTCTTGAGATTATCTGCGAAAATCCGGCATACTCTATTCAACCCCCCCTTTCTAGAGTATCTTTATATTACTTTGTTACACATTATCGAACCTTCAATTGGTATCAAAGCTTTACTCAGTGCTTTTGATCTAACAATTTCGTGAGTTTTGATCATGTTTGGTGAAGCAAGCGGAGGATTTGCACAAGAAAGGTCCACCAGTAGACAACCACTCTTTGAAGGAAACAACTTCGTCCACTAGAGATCCTTGATGAAAATGTTCATTATAGATCAAGATTTGGAACTTTGGTACATTATAGAGAATGGTCCGAAGGTTCCAGAGAAAGACGGTCCAAATGGAACCAAAGTTGCAAAGACTGAGGTTGAATACATCCAAGCGGATCTTGAACTCGTCTCCAAAAACTACAGGGCTATTAACTTACTATATTGTGGTCTTAGCACTAATGAGTTTAACCATATTTCATCTTGTAGGTCAGCTAAAGAGATTTGGAACAAGCTGATTGTCACCTACGAAGGAACTAGCCAAGTGAAGGACACCAAGATCAGCATCTTCCTTCGAAAGTATGAACTTTTCAAAATGAAGCCTGATGAGTCTATTAAGGCCATGTTCACACGGTTCACAGAGATCACCAACAACGTTGACTCTCTCGGCAAGAGCTTTAAGAACGTTGAGAAAGTGACAGTCATAGAGGAAGCCCAAGATCTCACCACTCTGCCCCTTGATGACTTGCTTGGGAAGCTGATCACACATGAGATGATTCTCAATGAAGACGATGGAGAACTCCCAGCAAGCACTAAAAACTTGGCGCTCAAGTCCAAGAAAGATGAGCCCAACGATGTGTCTGATTCTGAAGATGAGGATGGCGATGAGGATGATCATTTTGCTCTTATCACAAGAGGCCTTTCTCGAATCCTCAAAATGAAGAAACAATTCAACAACAAGGATGGATCAGAGTCTTCTAAATTTTGAGGTAAGTCTCAATACAACAAATATGACAAGAAGACTAAACCTTTGTCTTCTTTTGAATGTGGTGAAACAGACCATCTTGTCAAAGACTGCCCTCAAAAGACGAAGAGACAGTCCAAGAAAGGTGATAGATGGAAAAAGAAAGCCATGGTGGCAACCTGGAGCGATTTTGACTCAGACTCCAATGACGAGAAGGCCAATGTCTTTCTTATGGCCTCATGAGATGAATCCCACGATGAGAAGCTTGAGGTAACTGTAAGAGAACTTATGGAAAGTCCAAAAGAGGTATATATTATCGGAATTCCTTTCTAATATGATTGCCAATGAAGAGAAACTTATTGCCCAAACTAACACTCTTATTAAGAAAACTGTGGACCATGAAAGAACTATTGAGGATCTGTCTATGAGGGTCAAAAGTCTTGAAACTTCTTATTCAGGTCTTGACATTAAAGTCAAGACTCTTGACTCAGAGAAATATGAACTCAAGCAAGATCTCTCCTCTCTAAGAAGTGAACATCTTGACTTAGAGAACGAGAAGAACTCCCTGAATAAGAAGATTCAAGACCAACAAACAACCCTCATAAGTTTTACCAAATCCAAAGGCACTCTTGATAGGATGTTGGGTGAGCAATAAAGTTCTCTAAACAAAAGTGGTATTGGTTACAATCCAAGGGTTTTAAAGAAGCAGCACATTACCACTTTTGTAAAGGCAAAAGGAAGCAGAACCTCTCCTATATGTCACCACTGTGCGAGAAAGGGACATGTAAAAGAGACCTGCCCCTATAGAAGAAAGAATCCACATATCATTCACAATACATTTCCTGTTCACTTGAGAAAAGAACGTATAACGCAAGTTTGGGTCCCCAAAGACACTATTTTACCAAATATGGTTTATCCCAATAATGGATCTAAACTTGCTTATTGGTCTAGCCGCAAAGGTTGATGTTTGTCTTGCAAGAGATCACCAAGGTGAAAGAGCAAAAATGGATTATTGATAGTGGATGCTCGAGACATATGAGTGGGAAGAGGTATCTCTTCCATGATCTAAAGAAGCAATCCACTCGAACAATCACTCTTGGTGACAAAGGAAAGTGTGACATCGGTGGTATTGGTAGTGTTGGGAGTGATCCTAAACATAGTATTAAAAATGTTTATCTTGTTAATGGTTTGAAGTATAATTTGCTTAGTGTTTCTCAACTATGTGATAGTGGCAATAGTGTTGGATTTAACAAGAAAAGATGTTTAGTGCGCAGAGAAGATACAGGTGAAGTAATTCTAACTGGATATCATTATAACAACATCTATGCTGTGAATGCTGAGCAAGTGGCCCAAGGAAGCTTAACATGTCTAAAGGCTTTGACGGACGATCCAAAACTCTGGCACAGGAGACTCGGTCATGTAAGTCCACATACACTACAAAAGCTTGTGTCCAAAGGGTTTGTAAGAGGTCTACCTGAGATGGACTTCAAAGATATTGATATGTGCAAAGCATGTACATGAGGTAAACAAACACATAGCTCTTTCAAACCCAAAAATGTTGTAAGTTCTTCAAAACCCCTTGAACTTTTACATATGGATTTATGTGGTCCTATGCAAGTTAAATCTCCTAATGGTAAAAAGTACATGCTTGTTGTTGTTGATGATATATTGTTTGGATCTACTAACACATCTTTGTGAATGGAATTTTCTGACATTATGTGTAGTGAATTTGAGATGACCTTGATGGGAGAACTCAACTTTTTCTTGGGATTACAAGTTCATCAATCTAAGAAAGGAATCTTTGTCAATCAAAGCAAGTACACTAAGGATCTCTTGAAGAAGTTCAAGATGGATCAATCCAAAGCAGCCAAGACACCCATGAGCTCAACCTTATCTCTAGATCAAGACAAGACTGGGAAGAGTTTCAATCAAAAGGAGTATCGAGGGATGATTGAGTCTTTACTATATCTTACGGCTAGTAGACCTGACATCATGTTTAGTGTTTGCATGTGTGCTAGGTTTCAAGCTGACCCTAAAGAATCTCACCTCGTGGCTATGAAGAGGATCTTTCGATATCTCAATGGCACTAAGGAGCTTGGCTTATGGTACCCAAAGCAAAAAGATTTTACATTAATCGGGTATTCTGATGCAGACTTTGCAGGATATATGGTGGATAGGAAGAGCACGTCAGGATGTTGACAGTTCTTAGGATCATCCTTGATCAATTGGCACTCAAAGAAACAAAACTCAGTTGCTCTATCCACTGCTGAAGTCGAGTACATAGCAGTTGGAGCATGTTGCTCCCAAATCCTTTGGATAGCTCAACAAATGAGAGATCTTGGCATCAACCTCAAAGGCATTCCCATTAAGTGTGACAATACAAGTGCCATATCCATTACAAAGAATCATGTTAAGCATTCAAGGACCAAACATATTGATGTAAGGCATCATTTCATTAGAGACCATGTCGAAAAAGGTGATGTGTCCATATCCTTTATTTCAACTGATTATTAATGGGTTGACATTTTTACTAAGCCTTTGGCAGAGGACAGGTTCACCTTCATTAGACATGAGATCGGAATGCTTAATAGGGATGCACTTTCGTAGGGGGAGCTTTCCCTTTACGAAAAATAAATTCTACTCAGTATCAAGACCTTTGAGGATTATGTCAAAGTTTGTGAGCTGAATGGTAGAGCACATATAACGGATCATATATTTGGTTAATATCTTATTAGATATTTGATCAAATATAGTTTTTATGATTTTGAACCTTTTCTATGTAGTACACATTTTATTTTCCAAAAATTCTTATATCCGAGTATATTTATTTATGGAAAATATATTTTCGGAAATACTTCTTGAAATTGAAGTGTGACAAGATGGTTTGAAATTTGAATTGTTTTGAAAATCAATTTTTTTTCAAAATGGCAGTGTGATGATTACTATCCTTGGAACCCTAAACCCGTTCCATCAACTTAACCCTCTCACCCTTTTTAAACCACACAGTTTACCCTAATTTCTCACATCTCCAGATTTACCTAAACCCTCTCTTAAACTCCTTCTTCAACCTTTTTCTAGAAGCTTAGCCGAATCTCATCCATGGCACCCAAATCCAAGAAGACCTCCACACCCAAACGCCTTGGCGCTACCCCCAAGGGATGCTAGGCCATTGTTACTTCCCCTCAACCCGAACCTACTCCTCAAGCCATTGTCCCAGCTACTATCCCGAGCACCGTCCCTGAGAGCACTATCAAGCGGTCCCTAAAGCGCCTGATGAAGAAATCACTCAGTGCCAAGCAAAAAAGGAAAAGGAAAACCATTGCTGAAGAAGAGGAGGAAGAGGAGGATCTTGATGAGATTTTGGAACGAGATCCTGCAAAGGAGGCCGAGGAAGAGGCCTAGAGAAAGAAAAAGGTTGGGGAAGAGGCTGAGCTAGCAAAGAAAATAGCGGAGGAAGAGGCTGAGAAAGCTAGAAAAGAGGCCGAGGAAGAGGCCCTAAGAGTTGTAGAGAAGGAGGTTCCCACTGAAGAGGAACCAGAGAAAGAGGAAGAAGAGGATGACGAGACTGCAGACGACGAGGATGCTGAGGGAGACGATGCTGAAGGGTCCGCTGAGGACTCGGGGTCTGAGGATAAAGAGGATGAGGAGCCACAACCTGTTCTCTCTCATTCTCCTCCTTATCCTCCCCCGTCTCCAAAGAAGCGCAAAGCCCCAGCAGCAAAGCCACCATCTCCCAAGCGCACAAGGAAAGGCACTCTCAGAAGCCTTGACGCGTCTATCAAGAGGACTGCTCCCACAAAGGCTCGTAGGAAGAATGCCGATCCGCCTGCACTTATCCAGGTAAACCAACCCTTGCCCTCCTCCTGGTTTGAAAATGATGAGATGGTTGGAGAGCGGGTAGATGAGTTTAGAACTCTTAAGATATGTTGTTCTGATTTTATTGATCTTGAGTTATTGGAAGCTTTGAACCTACCCTGCATCTCTCTCCTCAAACAAACCTCTGCCTGGACCCTTCTAAACCTTGAATCTGTTTACTATCCCCAACTCACTCGTCTATTTTACATAAACCTAAAAGCCAAACACAATGTTGATGGTTGGTCCTTGGAATCAGTCGTCAAGGGAGTTAGAATCACCTTCAACTCCATTGACTACGCTGATCTCCTTGGCCTTCCTAGACCTTGTCCACCCTCTCCTGAAACCCCCACAAAAGAACAGTGTGTTGCTCTTGCCCGATCCAAATACCTGCTCCCCAAAGCATCCAATAGCACCACAAAACAGTTTACCCACTCGTCCCTTACTCTCGAGGCAAAAATCATCTTCAACATCATTGTGAGATGCCTCTTACCCCGAATGAACTCTGGCTCCCTCTTAACTGATAACGCTATGGTCCTTTTATACCGAATTTTGAATGGCCATGATCTTGATCTGGCCAATACCATACTAGGATCCATGGCTCACACCCGCAAAGCCAGAAAAGGAACTCCCCTCCCCTTTGCCAACCTTTTGACCCGTATCTTCAAAGCTTCTGAAATCGATTTCAAAAATGAAGAACAATAACATCATATGGGTAAATTCGACTCCAAGAGCTTTGAGAAGATTGGCATCACTCAGTCCCCCCAAGGGACTTGGAGTCTTGTCTCTCCCTCAAAAACTCTTCCCACTGCCTCTGCCATTTATGAGCGCAAGGACAACCTAGAGTTGGGCTTGGAGGAAGTTTGCCTGGATATCAAGGAGCTGCATAGAGAGTTTTCGATGGAGATGAACGGGATGTCTAAGCTGTTACACGAGCTGAGGGTGTTGTTCACGGATGGTGCTCCTGATGATGAATCTTAAATCCTACCCTACCTTACCCTAACCCTCAATCTAAACACTGCTGGTTTTTTGGATATTGGTTTCAAACTCTTGGTTACTGTTTTACCCTCCTCCCTTTGTTGAACGACAAAAAGGGGGAGATGATCTGCTGATGGTTTAGACTTTAAAACTTTAAAACTGATGTGAACCAAAGGTCTTGGAAGACCTTGTTTTGTTTTACTTTTGGTAGGATGTTTTTCGCTTTAAAATCTTATGATTCAACATTTGTCTAACCCATGCAGTTACTTAATCCGATTTTGCTTATGATATATCTGCTTGACTAAGTTGCAGGGATGCATAGGTGTTGTCTTTCATCAAGGGGGAGATTGATAACTCCGCTCCCTTGATGAAAATCAGAAAAGGTTTTAAAGGCTTTGACACTCAGTTTCTGTCAAAGGTCTTGAAGCTACAGTTGTGTTGATGAAACACAAAACCTGTACTTTATGTTTATATTATGTCCGAATATTATTATATGTTATTTCCAGATATTATTATATATTTTATACACTAACATATGCAGCAAATTTTTGAATAATATCTCCTTCCTTGGGTTGAATAACGTGAAGAATAAAATCGGAGATTATGGCTTCAGAGTTTACTTACTACTTTACCATATTTCCGCACTTTTTTCGAATAGTATAACTTTGTTATGATTCAGGTTTGCCAGAAGAAAGAATTACGTCTAATCTCAAAGGGTTTTGCAAGAGCTTCAAAAGTCTTGAGACTTGTAACGACCTGAAATTTAAGTACCCGAATTAACCTCCATAAACATACTTAGAAGGTGAATAAGGTTCGAAATACTAGATTGTCGGGGAACGTTATAGGAGAAGTTTGATCTTCTCCCGTGAGCTTTGGATCTTACGACCGAGTACGAGTTATTATTAGGATCATTTAAGAGGAAGATTTAGTTGTCAAAAGATGGGGATTGCAAACCCCGAAAAGATCGTAAGCCCGTTGGAGGCTTCACTTGTCCTAGACTATCGCGAAAATGTTTCGAACAGAAATAAAAGCAGAAATCATAAATACAACAAAACGCCATGTCCGCGCTGGGTCAAAACGATAAAACGTATGAGCAAAAGAGTACGAATGTCAAGCGCCTCCCTCACTCTAATCATCCAAAAGGTCTGTCCCGAAAACCAACCACATAAGTAAGTTATATCGGGTAAGGGGTACCTGAATCTAAAAATAAGAAATAAATCTGGGTCAATCATCGGAAATGTACACACGCAATGCCATATAAAGAGGCATACTTAAACTACATGAATGTTAAAATGTAACACATAAGCAAGTGTATAGATATATATAAATGCGAAATAAACACACAAGGGCCCGTATCATCATCATCATCACCATCATATCATAATATCTTCTCAAACGTACTCATCCTTCTCAAACATACTCATTCTTTCTCATCATATATCTTTCATCATTTCATTCGTGTTCCATCGAGTATAAGTCATTTATTCAGATTTTGACGGCCGTACTACCATAGACACATAGCATACATATGAATTATTGGATTTTCTAAGTTCATCCTACGTCATATTACGAGTTTATATTCCTAAACATGTTACTAGGTCGCGTGATGCATGAAGACTCTCGATAAGACAAAGAGTATCACATAAATCCATCATGAGTAAGTTTAGGGGACTTACCTGGAGTCCGGAGAATAAGCAAGCAATAAAGTGCACAACCAAGGATCCAATCAACAAGAGCCTATTAATTTCATTAAGCTTTCATTAGGTGGTATTCTAATACATGGTACCCAACCTAATAATCAACATACATCCACATGAGGTTCACGATTCTATAGATTACGCACTTTGGTAAAGTGATCCGGACTTAACCAGTTTTAATCTATATCGTATTATCACATAATCGATTTTCTTCTTATCGGATCATAAGCCAAGTTATGGGTATACTTCATTTCTGTATTTTATATGCTTTAAGGTTCGGTTATGCCATCATATATTTAACCATATTCTTAGCATTCACTTAATGAAGTTTTTTAACCAAGTCATTATAAACACTGGTTACTAAAATTATAATAAATCTTGATCCAACTGTTGGATTGCCGTAAATTTTGGAGAGAAGTTAGATAACATTTCCTTGAACATAATATTAAGATTTCGGCCGAATCAGACCGTTTGATTGGAATTAAAGTCCAAATTACAGAGGCACATATATCCATTTTGTTTTTTTGAAGTTTGCTCCAAAACGCAACCAAAAACACATAAAGGCTCCACTTTCTAAGCCCTAATTTACACATAAGACTCCTAATCTAAAGAGGGAAAGGTGGATGAGAGATTACCCTCGAAGACTCTCTCGAAAAAGACCAAATTACCCCTCCAAGCTTCCCGGGACCTTGCGCCAAACACCTAGCATTTTTGACAAATCCAAATGAAAACATAAAAAGAAGTCTTAGACAAAAACCTTAAAAATTAGTTGTGCAACAAGTATAAAATCAGATTTGAAGGGGAGGAAACCAAGACTCTCCCAAACACACTTGAAAACCTCAAGAACACAAATGGCTCGACACTGCTGGCTCGGAAATGGGGCTCAACGACTGGGTTGACTGGTATGGATTTTTGTGCAAGAACTATGGTTGGAAAGGCCTTTCTTCTGTGGATATTTGGCTTCAAGAATTAGCCAAAAAGCTTGAGTGAGGAGGGAGTTATGGTGGTTTGAAGTTGAGGTGTTGCTAGGCCAACAATGGCTTCCCTCTTTTCTTTCTCTTTCTTTTTCTTTCTTTCTCTCTTCTCTCTTCGATTTTGGTGGTGTAGATGGCTGAGAATGGCAGCCAATTGGGGTTCTTTATGGAGCCAAAAGGGTGGACAAGGAGTTGGTGTGTATTAGGTAGCATAGTGAATGGAATAAGACTTGGTCATTCAAAGGTATCAATTTAGGGGGGGGGGGTTATTCTTTAATCAACAAAATGATGGCTCATGAAGATCATCAAAATGGGGGCTGAAATGGGTCATAGGGGAGGCGTCATTTTGAGGTTAAAAGAAGTCTCGAAAAGTTGCGACAAGTTATGAAAGTTACCGAAATAAATGGATGACAAGGCCTGTGCCTCACCAATATTTCTCGGAAAATTATCATACGAATTCCATTATATCGGAATTGTAATCCTCTTTCCATATAAAATATGCCATCCAAAATTTTTAAATTTTCCCGGGTTTTCAAATTCGTAAAAGGGGGATAATTGCTTGGATTATCCCTCGGAAATTAATTAAATAATAATTAAAATTTTGGGTCTTTACAATCATCCACCTCTAAAACAAGTCTCGTCCCCAAGACCAAAAGATTTAAACCGGTGGAGAAGGTGTTAAACTTTGAGTCCTTGGATCGGAACAAAAGGCACGCGATCATCTCGGGTGCGTCGTCCAAGAATCTCATGATGCCTTTGTCGCGATCGTAATAGTCTCGAACGGCGTCCCCGAGCATGTGAACAAGCGCCCCCGTCACATCTCGCCTCAACCCCGAAAGTATTAAACTCGAGAGAATCATCACACTACCGCTAGGTCTTAG
This sequence comes from Persicaria tinctoria, assembly GCA_037127255.1. Lineage (NCBI taxonomy): Eukaryota > Viridiplantae > Streptophyta > Magnoliopsida > Caryophyllales > Polygonaceae > Persicaria > Persicaria tinctoria. Next base: position 37,969,404 of record JBANSL010000019.1, on the reverse strand, counting down.
CGAAAATTCCATGATGGTCGTCACGGAAAGTCCGTATCCACTTCGCGAAGCACAATGAGCTTACCCTAATCATGGAAGCGTAAACTCAATCATTCCTCAATCAATTTCGATTAAAAGACGTTGGTGTCCCGACACGACTTGGCCTAGACTCCTCTAGACTCCGCTCGACTTTCTCTCTTGGGAGGTGGTCATCCACCTCTAAAGTTCAAACCCGATTCCCAACATTCTATTCTCCCAACGGGAGGGTGGATCAAAAATCCTCCTCTAAGGATCAAACATATGATCTCATTATGACTCAATCAAAACAGAGGGTGGATTAACATCCACCTCTAAGGCTAAGCCTTATTCCTTTTCCTAGGTTCAACATTCCGACATACCATCATTTGTCAACCATACTCACAAAAATCACATAATCATAACGATAACATATCAGTCATATATCATGAAGTATCACACATCAATGATAATCACATCATGTAGGACCGCTCATGGGCCCCACCATGCATATCAATCACAGAAAATGCGCACTCAATCACAGAGGTAAACACCCAATCACACATAGTACGACTAAGGGTCCCCCTCCCAGGTACTCACCGGCCACTCACGCAGTCAAAACTATATCTGCCCGTGGCTGTACATACGACGCTAGTAACTCATCTAATACATCTCCATAGCTCGCCCATATACTCTCCTCTGTCTCCCAAGTAGCCTACTCGGGGCTCCTTTTAGCCCACTGTGTAAGTAACAGCGGTACCTCTCTGCGCCTCAACTTCTTGACCCGACGGTCAAGAACAGCAATCGGATGCTCCACGAAGGTATGGTCAGGTGCTATCTCTAATCCGGAGTAGTCCAATCTGTGACTCGGATTTGGCTCGTACTTCCTCAGCTGTGACACGTGGAAGACATCGTGTATACCAGCCAAACGGGGCGGTAAAGCAACTCTGTAAGCAACCTCTCCTACTCGCTCGAGGATATCAAAGGGGCCCACATATCTAGGGCTCAGTTTGCCCTTTATCCTGAATCGTCGGATCCCTCTCGTCGGTGAAACTCACAACCAGACATGATCTCCAACCTCAAAGGCCAACTCAGTCCTGCGCCTATCAGCATACTTCTTCTGTCGGTCGTGCGCAACCCTCAGATGCTCTCGGATCCGTCTGACCTGATTTGTCACCTCCAGCACGTACGGTGGTTGTGTCCCCACTCGGTCTACATGCTCATCCCAGCAGATATGCGACTTGCATCGCCTCCCGCACAACGCCTCAAAAAGAGCCATTCTGATCGATGAATGATAGAAGTTGTTGTACGAGAACTCTACTAGGGGAAGATGCCGAACCCAAAGGTTCCCCCACCCCAAAAAACAAGCCTTCAACATATCCTCCAGGGTCTGAATCGCCCTCTCGCTCTGCCCGTCCATCTACGGGTGATAGGCCGTGCTGAAATGCAACTTGCTCCCTAGAGCCTCGTGCACCTGCCTCCAGAATCTCGAAGTGAAGCGGCCATCAATATCAGATACTATTATCTCGGGAACCCTATGCAACCTCACTATATGTTGTATAAAAGCTCAGACTAAATCAGACACATGCCATGTCTCTTGAATCGGAATGAAATGGGTGGTCTTGGTCAACCTGTCGACCACGACCCAAATCGCATCAAAGCCTCGTACATCTCTCCTTAATCTTGTCATGAAGTCCATCGTGTATCCGTCCACTTCCACACAGGGTCGGGAAGTGATCGTGTCATCCCTCCGGGCTTCTAGTGCTTTATCCGCACCTACTGGCAGACCTGACATCGCGCTACAAACAAAGTGACGTCAGTCTTCATCCTGCGCCACCAAAACATCCTCCTCAAGTCCTGGTACATCTTATTCGATCCTGGATGGACCGAATAAGGAATGGAATGTGCCTCTATCATGATCTTCTGCTTCAGGTTGTGCACATCAGGCACAACAACTCGTCCCTGTAACATCCTCATCCCATCATCTCTGACGGTAAAAGACCTACAGTAGCCTTGGGCCATGCGATGTCGGATATCGACAATCCGCAGACACTCTGCCTGCGCTCGTCGGATCTCATCCATCAACTCTGACTGAACCTCCAGGAAACTCAGTTGTCCACTCTCTCGCTTTGACCAGACCTCTATCCCACAACTGATCAGATCCCGCTGCAACTCGGGTTGAGCCGTCAATCTAGACAAAACAATCTCCTGACGAATCTTCCGAATTAAGGCGTCGGCCACCACATTGGCCTTCCCTAGGTGATACTCAATCTCCAACTCGTAGTCCTTGATCAACTCCAGCCACCTCCTCTGACGCATATTCAGCTTCTTCTGCGTGAAAACGTACTTCAGATTTTTGTGATCGGTCATGATCCTCACTGACGTGCCATACAGATAGTGCCTCCAGATCCTGAACGCATGTACCACTGCGGCTAGCTCAAGATCGTGCGTGGGGTATGGCTCTTCCCATCGCTTCAGCTGGCGTGAAGCGTAAACGATGACTCGATCCCTCTGCTGTAGCACACAACCTAAACCTGAACTCGAAGCATCCGTGTAAACCACGAAGTCCTCCATCCCCTCTGGTAGTGCTAACACTGGCGCGAATGTCAACTTCTGCTGCAGCAGATCAAAACTGGCCTGGCACACCGGGCTCCACTCGAAGGATACTCCCTTCTTCGTCAGCTGCGTTATCGGCCTAGCTATGCTGGAGAAGCCCTCGATGAACCGTTGGTAATAGCTAGCCAAACCTAGAAAAGACCTGATCTCTCTGACGTTCTTGGGGACCTCCCAAGAAACGATAGCATCAACCTTCGATGCGTCTACTGATATCCCTGCTACGGATATAACGTGACCAAAAAACATCACCTTGGAGAGCCATAACTCACACTTGCTAAACTTCCCGAACAGTTTATGCTTCTGCAGAATCCTCAGCACAATCCTCAGGTGCTCAGCATGCTCCTCTCTGCTCCTCGAGTAGATCAAGATGCCGTCGATAAATACCACCACGAATCTGTCAAGAGAATCGATGAACACCCTGTTCATCAACTCCATGAAGGCGGCTGGCGCGTTGGTTAGCCCGAACGGCATAACCACAAACTCGTAGTGTCCGTATCTAGTCCTTAAGGCCGTCTTTGGGATGTCCTCTGCCTTCACCCTCAGCTGGTGATAACCCGAACGCAAATCTATCTTCGAGAAGACGACATCTCACTGTAGCTGATCCATCAAGTAGTCTATTCTCGGCAATGGGTAACGGTTCTTCACCGTAGCCCGGTTCAACTCTCTGTAATCTATGCATAGCCTCAACGACCCATCCTTCTTCTTCGCGAACAACACTGGTGCTCCCCACGACGAAGCACTCTGCCTGATGTAGCCCTTCCCGACTAGCTCCTCCAACTGTGCCTTCAGCTCGGCCATCTCTGTCGGCACCATCATGTACGGGACCCTCAAAATCGGCCTGGTGCCCGACACCAACTGTATAGCGAAATCAACATCTCGTTGTGGCAGAAGTCCTGGTAGCTCGTTTGGGAAAACGTCATCAAACTCACTAACAACGGGGACATCTGTCAGGTTGGATCGCTCGCGATCCACGTCTAAAGCGTAACACCAATACCTTGTGCATCCCTGGTATAGAAGTCTCGCCGTTTGAACGACGGTGATTTGGGCTCTGTTCCGTTTGGGGTGGTGGCCTCTTTTCACCAGATGGAGTGCGAAAAGCTGAAGACGTGGCAGTTGTCAAACGTAGCTGCTGGTCATAGCGGAGGATCATCTCTAGGAATCTGTCAGATGTCATTTCCTCCATGCTGGTAGAGATCAGAAGAACGTCTGGCAGAAGCCTCACAGAAAGTATGCGGATGCGCATCTCGTCGGTCTTACAGACCCCTCCATAATAAACGAGCTCCTTCTTGAACTGGAAGACGATCTTGGAGATAGATAGTCGTGGGTCGTAGCGGGTGCTGAAGAACGCAACCTCTCATGCTGCCTGTGTCCCGGATGGACAGTACTCTCTCAGCATCAACTTCCTGAACTTCTCGTAGGTCCATGCAGTACGGTTATCATGGTAGACAAGCCATCTGTCAAAAGCATCTCCTCGAAGCTGCCCAGCCGCAAGCCTCTGTCTCTCCGCATTGGGTACTCCAATCAAGCTGAAAACTCCCTTGAGTCCTCTGAAGAACTGCTCGATATCCTCTCCGGGTCCGGCCTCGAAGATAGGCGGGCTACTCTGTGATAGTGACTCTCGCTCTAGCAACGCGAGTAATGCCCTCTCTATCGTTGATCCCTGCTGCTGCCTATCAGCCTCTCCCTCATGCTGTTTAGGGATCTCGACCTCAACATCGGTCTCAGTCTCATTCTCTGTCTCGGGATTATGGCCACGATCTCGGCCACGTGGTCTACCGCGTCCTCTACTAATCTGGGTGTCGACCATGCTGACAACTGGACATTTAAGTGTACTCAATATACAACTAAATAAAACGTCTTCTTCAAGGAAGACGGCCCTCAGGCACATTCATTTCACATAATTACATCCCTTCAAGGGGATGGCCCGCAGGCACAATTTAAATCGCACGAAAGCTAACTAGATAGTTATCCTTCGAGGGATAGCTTGGCGAGCCCGCCTCTAAATCCTATCCTACTCCAACCACCATAGTTGCTCCCTTGGAGTCTTCCAGGCCCGTATGTAAGGAAAAGCTAGACAGTCTACCCGAACCCTTCTACATTTCTAAGGATGCCTATCGCCTTGTCTCTACCCGTCGATCCTATCTCTCGTCTATAAATATCCTAATCATTTTCATTTTCCAAAGGGTTTTCATCTTTGCCCTTTAAACACTTCGAAATTCTTGAAAATTTCCAAAACGGTGGGCGAGTTTTGAAAATTAATTTTTAACTCGTGCGTACTCAGGTCGAACAACCTTGGCTCTGATACCAAGTTTGTAACGACCCGAAATTTAAGTACCCGAAATTAACCTCCATAAACCTACTTAGAAGATAAATAAGGTTCAGAATACTAGATTATCGGGGAACGTTATAGGAGAAGTTTGATCTTCTCTCGTGAGCTTTGGATCTTACGACTGAGTACGAGTTATTATTAGGTTCATTTAAGCGGAAGATTTAGTTGTCAAAAGATGGGGATTGCGAACCCTGAAAAGATCGTAAGCCCGTTGGAGGCTTTACCTGTCCTAGACTATCGCGAAAACGTTTCGAACAGAAATAAAAGCGAAAATCATAAATACAATAAAATGCCACGGCCGCGCCGAGTCAAAACGATAAAACATATGAGCAAAAAAGTAAGAATGTCAAGCGCCTCCCTCACTCTAATCGTCCAAAAGGTCTGTCCCGACAACCATCCACATAAGTAAGTCATATCGGGTAAGGGGTACCTGAATCTAAAAATAAGAAATAAATCGGGGTCAATCATCGGAAATATACACACTCAATGCCATATAAAGAGGCATACTTAAACTACATGATTGTTAAAATGTAAAACATAAGCAAGTGTATAGATATATATAAATGCGAAATAAACACACAAGGGCCCGTATCATCATCATCATCATCATCACCATCATATCATAATATCTTCTCAAACGTACTCATCCTTCTCAAACATACTCATTCTTTCTCATCATAAGTCTTTCATCATTTCATTCGTGTTCCATCGAGTATAAGTCATTTATTCAGATTTTGACGACCGTCCTACCATAGACACATAGCATACATATGAATTATTGGATTTTCTAAGTTCATCCTACGTCATATTACGAGTTTATATTCCTAAACATGTTACTAGGTCGCGTGAGGCATGAAGACTCTCGATAAGACAAAGAGTATCACATAAATCCATCATGAGTTAGTCCAGGGGACTTACCTGGTGTCCGGAGAATAAGCAAGCAATAAAGTGCACAACCAAGGATCCTATCAACAAGAGCCTATTAATTTTATTAAGCTTTCATTAGGTGGTATTCTAATGCATGATACCCAACCTAATAATCAACCTTATTTATCTTATCACATAATCGATTTTCTTCTTATTGGATCATAAGCCAAGTTATGGGTATACTTCATTTCTGTATTTTATATGCTTTAAGTTTCGGTTATGCCATCATATATTTAACCATATTCTTAGCATTCCCTTAACCAAGTTTTTTAATCAAGTCATTATAAACACTGGTTACTAAAATTATAATAAATCTTGATCCAACCGTTGGATTGTCGTAAATTTTGGAGGGAAGTTAGATAACATTTCCTTGAACATCATATTAAGATTTAGGCCGAATCAGACCTTTGGATTGGAATTAAAGTCCAAATTACAGAGGCACATATATCCATTTTATTTTTTTTATGTTTGCTACAAAACGCAACAAAAAACACATAGAGGCTCCACTTCTTATGCCCTAATGTACACAAAAGGCTCCTAATCTACAGGGGGAAAGGTGGATGCGAGATTACCCTCGAAGCCTCTCTTGAAAAAGACCAAATTATCCCTCCAAGCAACCCGGGACCTTGCGCCAAACACCTAGCATTTTTTACAAATCCAAACCAAAACATAAAAGGAAGTCTTATAAAAAAAACCTTCAAAATTAGTTGTACAACAAGTATAAAATCAGATTTGAAGGGGAGGAAACCAAGACTCACCCAAAAACATTTGAAAACCTCAAGAACACAAAGGGCTCGACACTTCTGGCTCGGAAATGTGGCTCAACGTCTGGCTTGACTGGTATGGATTTTTGTGCAAGAACTATGGTTGGAAAGGCCTCTCTTTTGTGGATATTTGGCTTCCAGAATCAGCCAAAAAGCTTGAGTGAGGAGGGAGTGATAGCACACATTTAGGTAGGCATATTAGGATGCATTTAACATGATTTAGATGTGCATAACGTATAGTTTAAGATGGATTTGCATTTATACTTGTGTTGTTGGTGGAGTCGGAATCTGCACGCTTTTATGGATTATTTCAAGTATATGTGGATCCGACGAGGAATGAGGAGACTCATGGATGAAGGAAGAGTGAAGAAGAGGAAGAATAAAAGCGAAGAGCCCGGGAGCGGAATCGAAGTTAGAGAGCCTAAGTGAAGAACAAGTCAGCAGAAGTTGTCACCAGACATGCTGAACTTGTTTCGCACTTTCTGGAGGCCTCGATTGTTCGATTGACTATTATGACCATGCATTGGAAAACTCTTTCCGAGATCTACAACTTTCGTTTTGACATCGGGACCAAATTCGAAGATGAAAAATCGTTGTGAACAGTAAAAGCCGCCCCGCGTCTAAGCTAGCCGCCCCGCGCCCCGAAGCTCTGACGAATGATTTCGCAATCGCCCGGCCACCCCGCGGCCTGGGTTGGCTACCCCGCGGCCTCTGCAGAAACGCCGAATCTTCTTAATGGATTTTTTATCTTTTTAATTAGTTCTTAAAATTATTATTTGGCCGACTCTTTTTAGGATTTTTAAGGAAGTTTTAGGGTTTTATTTGAGGGATCTAATTCCTTAGTTTATACACTTGGAGACTATCAATTGAGAGAACCCAATAGGAGAGCCTCCATGGCCATGGAGTGCTAAACTCTTCTAATTAATGTAGAGTCATATTTTATTTAGTTAGATAGAATAGATATACTTCTAATTAATAATTGATAGCATAATTTACCAACATGACAATTATGAAAGTATAAAATTGTAGTTACCCATTTATATAAAATATCTATGGATATATACTAAAATCACCAAAATAAATTATTAACATTTTTTTAATCATAATTTAGGAAAAGTCATGACGAGCTATAATCTAATTTAACATATTTTAGTAAATTAATAAAAATATAAATCAAAACTATTTTATAAACAACACTTACCCAAAACTATTAATAGATATATATTTGATTGATGTTATTATATTTATATCTAGATTATTTCGATGGAAAGAATTATTTATATATTCATTAATATTTATTGAAATATATCTGCCCACATATTGATAATATTGTTGTAAATTGTAATTGATATTAATTGACAGCTCTATTAGAATAAATTTTATATTTATTATTATTTTTTTTAAGACATGGAGTATTCATTAATATATTAAAAAAAGTTATGGTTCAATTTGTTTAAAAAATCAAATTTTTTAAAATCATATTCGTTTTAAAAATAACTAGTACTTTTCCCGTACCTTGTACGCGTAAGTATTTTTATTGAAAGTTACCGTTTTAGTTCTCCCTCGTACCATGAATATATTTCATTTCATTTGAATTGTTGTAATGTTATCCATTACATTTAAATAAAAAATAAGTTAACTCTCTCAAATTGAGAAATTCTTCTTGATTGATGACCTACGAGTCTAAGACACATTGCACACTTATAACTCAAGGGTTGTGTGTCATCTTTATATTCGTCCTCATTTACAGGATTATAGAAATGAGAGTATAGCCATCAACCAAACACTCCTAAGTCAAGGTTTGAGTAAGAAATTTTAATTATTTTGTTAAAAAATTACTAAATATTAAATTACTTGGAAAAATAAAATGCTCTCGATGTGCATATATAGTCAAAAGAGAACATCAATGAACGTTGCATGTGCGTAGCCAATAGAGAATACATTTACATAGACTTATCAAACATCAAATGCCTCCCTTTTATGCCTTTCGGGTTAGCTAGTAACCTCACCAATAATATATATGTTAAGTTACAAACATGATGTTATGGCAAAAAATCACAATAACATTTAAAATACCCAGATGTACCATTCTGCACTAAGTAGGATTGCAAAACCAATATCCCACACAAGTGAAGTCCGAACGGCCTGCAAAAGCAATTGTCTCACACAAAGCATATTCAAATGATAATATATATTCTATATATACACGCACAAGAATGAAGGAAAATATGAAATAAACACTTTTATATAAACATTTACCATATAAGTAAAGAAGGATCATATGTTTTGTAGAACTTCTTTGTAGACAACATTCTTTGTTTCCGTCACACTCTTCCCATAAACCTTGTAGGAACCACTTTCCTGGTCTTTAGATCATCGTATCGAGATTTTTGCTGGCACCATCTTTGAACATAATACCATATACGCCAGACTCTCCAGCAGTAGGATTCGTTGGGTTGTTGGCTCTAGAAGAGGGACCAGAATTTCCCCTAGAAGCCTTCCGCCGCAGAGTTTCCTTCGCAGACGCTGATGTCTTTTGTCTCTTGGGCTTAGGTGCCCCTCTAGTCTTGGATGCTCTAGTTCTTGCCATATCTACAATTACCATTCAACTCAAGTATAAGATTAATGTAAAACATCGAATACACCAAAGGTTAAATCACGTCATTTTACAAAAACATGCTCAAACACCTAAACGAATTTCATCTCCTATACATGTTTTGCTCAACCATTATTCCTCGAAGTTTATCTCCAAAGTGGTAAGATTAATATATCGCTTGTATAGTGCATCTTGACAATTAAGAAACAGAAAGTGGGATACAAAAGCAACCGAGAATCATATTCAAATTCAAAGACAAAATGAAAGAGAACCCACCACTTGAAAAATAAATTCACCAAGTCCAATTCTATCAAATCTTTTTGAAGAAATTACACCAGAACAATCTATTGAATGGTATATATACCAATATTTCCTGGTAGGCAAGTAAACAGCTAGATCAAACCTTGAAAACTCAAATTCTATTAAAATGAATCTCATAAATCATGATAAATTATAGTCTCCTAAACCCAAGTAAGAAGAGGATCCAGTCAGAAGAGATCTTTATGAAGAAAACTGATTATTCGAGTAAATTAAACCTTGAAAAACTTAGATTCTATTAAACTGAATCTCATGATACAGAAATATAGTCTCCTAAACTCAAGTAAGAAGAGGATCCACACAGAAGAGATCTTCATAAAGACAACTGATGATTCGAGGTAAAATGAATGGATCCTACAAAGGTGTCGAAATGAAGTAAGACTTTTAGCACTAAAAATCACACACAAAAAAAAAGTATTAATCAAAGTAATGGAATAATGAATAAAAAGACTGATACTTGGTATTGGTATAACCTTAAATTGTGAGTACATCCTGTTTCAGCAGCAATATAAGATCATGATCTAAAGGAACCGCACGCAAAAGCAATTATTATAAAGAGATTAAAAACAATTGCAACAGAAGGAATCCAAGCAGCAGGAGACTCAAAGTTCTTTAACTTCAAAACCAAATTTAAGATCTGATCGGCCGCTTCTATGAAGTGCAAGACCAAGCAGATCTAGCAGCTTATATAACTCCTGACACAATTCAAACCCAGTCTTAAAAGAATTAACGGGAATTCAATATAAAACAAAGTTCGTGCTTGATCAGATCGACCATAATTAAGCAACTTAAACTCCAGTTTCAGATCCAAAAGCATCACAGATAATCGTTGCACCAGACCACGAGAAACAACTACAAGATCAACCAAAAAAAGGAACAAAAAAAGAGGGAAAAAACTGGGTTCTCATGGCACAAAACACATCCACAAACCATAAGTTCCTATCAGAAACAAAAAATTCCCAAATTTCTTTCTCAAAAACATACACCATAATTCCAATGCCAAAGCACAAATTCACAAATTTCTTTATCACAAACCCTAATCGAAATTTCCACAAATTGATTCTCAAATCCACTAAGTCTAATCTAAATTCATTCTAATCTTAACCAATTGAACTTAATAACAATAAAATTAAAAGATAGAGGAAAAAAAACTACTAACCTTGAAGGTCTAGATCGAAGAAGAACAAAGGCGCCTTGTTGTGGCGCTTGTGCGGGAGACGGGAGTAGAGTGCGGGCCGAGTGCTGGGTGGAGCTCGACGTAGCCTGTGCGGGAGACGGGAGTGGAGTGCGGGCCGAGTGTTGGGTGGAGCTCGGTGGCTCGGTCGGAGGTGGACCTTGCAACGGCGCCGGCAGCTCGGGGAATGGCTCTCTTTACCGCGCTTCGTCTTAGGGCTTTGACGTTGCGTGTCTCTGTGCGACCTTGAAAAATAGAGACAGCTTTGTCTTTGAACTCTTATATATATATATATATAAAGGCAAAACAAAAAAGAGGGACGGATGGAGAATCGAACTCGGGTCCATTGTCTTGCAAATTAAAGCCACCCCAAGTCCACTTGGGACCGCCACTGAACCTCACCACCATAATTTTTTTGGTTGTTATATTCAAATTGTATTCGATATGGAAAATTGCTTTTCATGGCCATGAAATATTTCACACCCTTGTCGTGAAACCAGCTGGAGTAAAACTATAGATTCATTTTTGGGATGGTTTTAAGGTGTTGCGTGTTACCATGGAGTCCATATATTTAAAAGGTAACCTCCATTTGAGTATTTCTTTTCAGATGTTTATATAATTAACTTCTTTTTTATTCAATATCGAACACTGATTTTCACGGCCATGAAATATTTCACACCTTTGCTGTGAAACCAACTGGAGGAAAACTATAGATTCATTTTTGAGATGGTTTTAAGGTGTTGGGTGTTACCATGGAGTCCATATATTCCAAAGGTAACCTCCATTTGAGTATTTCTTTTCAGATGTTTATATAATTAACTTCTTGTTTATTCGATATCGAAAACTGAATGTCAAATAGACAATTAAATATATCATTCAAATAAAATTATATAATCCCAAAAAGACAAATAACATTAACAGCATAAGGAAATTGTAAATGTTTAAACAAACCACACTTCAAGCCACAACACAAAACGGAAACAAAACAACCAAATGTTCAACAAACCAAACTTCAAGCCCCTAATTAAAGGAGGCATCCAGTTTCTTAATTTGAATATCCGTGCATAAACCTGGTAAAAAATGAGCTAATTCATGATTGAACCTGATCAAATTTCTCAAAAATATTATGATTTAACGGGCAAATACATCACTTTTTACTAAAAGATTCCTAATTTCAGCTGTAGATCAAAAAGCACATTCCCAACATCCTTGCCATGCTTTTCCTAGCAGCATTAAGAACACCAATTCCTGCACTGAGCCCAAGCAACAACATTTTTTTTGCTTGGGGAAGTCAATCATTGGTCTTCCCTGAGCCCTCACAACTCCCAAAAACCAGCAATTGCAACACCTGTTGTTCTACATATTAAGACCAACAATACATCAATGATGTAACTTAGCAGTGATCTTTATCGGTCAGAAAAGCAACTTCAATAAATAAAGAGAAAATGAACCCAAAAGAGATGCTACTAAATTATTGATAATTATACTACATCCAGAATCGGAAATCCTGTTAAAGCTCAATCTAAAATATGTGGCATAGTTGTCAATAAAAAAACATTGTTTAGTTTCATCAAGAACCAAAAGGAAATAAAAAAAAATCACAATCTAAGCTACAAGTAACAAAAATTACATGGGGCAAAAAGTTGTACATGTACATCATCATTAAACATTCTATAGTTATGCCTATAGTGTTGCAACAACTTGAATGCCCATTTGCTTTGGAAATCTTCAAACTGTACACAATGCATACCAATTTATCCAGTATAAATTCACAAGCCTTGAGGGGTTAGCAAACCACAAGGAAGTAATCAAGAAATAGATCCAAACTCCAAACAAATCAAAATGGAAAAAAAAGCTCCAAACAAAAAAATCTCAAACTGGATCCCAAGTTAAAAATCATAAGCTCCAAACAAAATATTCATCTCCGTGTCAATGTTCCATTTTGTTATAGCCATAGGTTCTAGTACCCGTGCTTTTCTCTAATTCTCTAATTGAAACCCCGAACCCCTAATTGAACCCCCTAACCCCTAATTGAGTCTGAGCTGAGCCAAAATATTCATCTTCATTTCTCTATAGTTACAAATTGATGAATATATGATCATTTGAGCACGCTAAGGAATGCCAGATCTGAGATCTCTCTATCCCAGACTCCAACAAAAAATCCAAAATACAAAGTGATTACAATAGTTACAAAACCAATCTATAAATCTTAAAATTAAGATGTTATTGATATTCACTCATGAGAGAGAAAATGGAAGAATAAAACACAGAGAGATGGAGGATTACAAGGTATCCATTACATGTTGAAACCAACACTATCAGCAATTATTAAAATGGCAAAAAAGAAAGAGAAGCCACCTGATCTCGTATCTGGTCAAGAAAGGTTCCACCTATCAACCCTGACACAATAATGCCCATGACAATTGTTGGGATGTATTAGTATACTCAAAATGAAATGAAGAAAAAATACAATACTTAAATCAACAAATTTCTACTCGCAAACACTTATTGACATTTTTTTCAAAAATATAAGAAGATCACCTCAGACAGAAGAGGGTATAGACCATTAATGCAACCTTCAGCCACAACACCAATGCACAAAACTGCATCTTCTCTTTCTTTCCAGGACTGATCATCCATAGAGGAAAGTTTGGCCTGCAGAAGAGTGTAGAAATGATGTTACAACAATAACAACTAACACTGCCAAAAGCTAAATAAGATCAAACTGCAGCTTCTCTTTTTTAAAAGAATTCTCCCCTCTAGCTCATCTACTGAATAATATGATAAAAGTTAAAAAGACATGTGCATCTTGTCTAAAAGGTTGATCATTTATGATTTGGAAAAATGCCAACCAAACCCAAGTGTATCATTTAATTTTATACAAACCGATATAAGAATCACCATACATCATAATCTCTAGAAATTGATTACTAAATAAAGATGAACAAAAATAAGATTTCTAAATACCATAAAAGGGAGCATCTTAAAAAAGATCATGAAGAAATAATATAAAAAGTAACCATTTAGAAACTCAGAAAGTAAGCGCAGACCTTCAGTTTTAACATGACAGTAGGCACAAAGTAAGATATATTACTCGTCGCACCCAATAGCGCTTTGTTGTTGCTTCATGGCCACCTGATCTTGGAGTTCTCTTTTATAGCCTTTTCCCTTCCATCCCCCATCTGCAAGAATAACATAAAGTATTATTTAAGAGGAAGTAATCAAGAAATATATCCAAACTCCAAACAAATCAAAATGGAAAAAAAAAGCTCTAAACAAAAAAATCACAAATTGGATCCCAAGTTACAAGTCATAAGCTCCAAACAAAATATTCATCTCCATGTCAATGTTCCAGTTTGTTACACATAACCCAAAATAATTCTGGTGTGTAACAACAAATAATGACTTTTATTCAGTCCATTTCACAGCAATGGCATGAAAACAAATATGGCCATAATCAAATATACCCATTCTATAACTATAATCAAATTCAAGATTACTTGCAACCAAAGAAGTTAAAAGCGAAGTATTAGCACATGAGTAACTTATATGCTACATAAAGAAGAATGGAAAATGTTGTCGTAGATAGATTCATAATAACCTAGAATATGCGACATTCAATTGCTTCACAATGAAACCCGAAATTGAGATATAGATAAGATCATATCACGAACACGAACACGAAGAGTACGTATGAATAAAAATTCTTACATGAAAAATATATCATATATTTGATTTCATCATGTGGCCACCTTTTCGAGCATGATAGTGAAATCATCATATCATATACATCCACAATTGGAACACGGAAGGACATCCCAATTATCTTGCCATTCAAAATTGGAAGCAACTTACCGAAAGCCTATATATCCGCAACTGCAAGAGCAACAAAAGGAGAGAACGGTCAAGAATTCATCTAAATCATCAAAAGCTTCTAAAACTAAATGAAAGGTTTTTATAAGCAGACCTTTGCATCTTCCCCCCCAAAAAAAAGCCTTCTCTTTGCACTGAAATTGATCAGATTCAACAAAATCCACCCAATTTCAAATAATCCAACAATTCTTGAATTAAATAGAATATAGAAGAAAAATCAGTGTTGTATATATTTCTAAGCTTAATAGAACATACAAGAAAAATAATGTGAAAGTATTGCAAGTAATGAAATATATATACATGAGAGTAGATTCAAAGAATTCATAAGCAATCATGTTTGAGAAAGATATACCTCAAACTCTGATCAACGATGCTACCCAAATTCAACTGCAGACTCTCTAAGAGACCCTCTAAGACAACATGGCTCAAAAGAAGCAATCTTGAATTTTTTTATATAAAAGTAATTTTGAATTTCACAAAGCCATCGTCTCTCAAATCGAACGTCCTTTTATCATTGCGATTGAGTCCAACTGCAAAGTTTGCACTCCCGTAGCGGCGCCACGTCGAATTGAGATTTTCAAGTCGGCAAAACCACTGTAATTGATGAAGAAAGGAAACAAAATACCATAATTAATTGATAGTATAAGGAGGAGAAGAGAAGATTAGGAGAACATGGATCGAAATCATTGAATGCTGGAAAAGGAAGAGATCGAGTGTAATAGGAATTCCTGGTACATTGAGCAGTTCTTTTTGGGTAAAAGAGGGACACGTGATTGCGTTGCCGCCTCCAGCCCTTGCCGCCGATCAATTGTGCCCCACCTCCAGCCCTCGCCACCGACCGATTGCCCCCAGCGCTCACCGCCGATCGATTGCGCCCCCAGCCCTCACCGTCGATCGATTGGGCCCCACCTCCAGCCCTCGCCGTCAATTGATTGTGCCCTGCTTCCACAACCATCAACATATCAATTCTAAGGAAGAAAGAAGAGACCAAAGAGAAAGAAAGAGCTCGTTATATGGAAACAATGGAAGGAAATCGAAGCAAAAATGAAAGTAGAAACAAAAGAAAGGAGAAGAAGAAGTAAGGGAAAGATCTCACGACAGCAAATCGGGCGAGAGGACAAAGGACGAAGATCTCATCGACGTGGAGATTCGTCGATGCGTTCAAGGCATCGACGTCGCGAAGGAAGAAATCTCCAGGTGCATCCCTCTCCGATCGTCTTTCCTCCGCCTGATTCCGCCCTCTTCTCCGGCAGATCCAAGGCTCGATGCCCCTCTCCCTCTTAGCCATGCCTCCTACTCCCTCACTGACAGTTTCCAAACCCAAACCCTAAAAAATTGAAAACAGAGAGTGCGTGAAGGAGGTTTTTTGACGGAGAGTGGATGACTTCAATTTCAGTTTTTTGAAGTAGCAGGCAAGAGAACGTGGGTGAGAAACGTGAAACCGCTCTTCTTATCTTTGCTTAAACAATGACACGTGGCTCATTCTTTTGTGAAGAGCCTGCTTCTAAAATAATAAGTATAAGGGGTGGATAAATCCTCAAATTTCATGAATTTCTTTGACAATATATATGAACTAAATATGAGAATCATTTAGATACATAAAATATCAGCCCATCAAAAATAGCTATTTCCATATATATCCAACCCTTAATAATATAAATATCAATTTCCCGCACAAATTTCAAGCCCTAGACATTCAAAACACAACTCTAGATCCAATCTCTACCTAGGTTCACATAAAAATAGATAATCTGAAATTTAGAGAGACAAAGAGGGAGAAATAATACCTTTGAGTTGAAATAGGGGGAAGAAATGTGTAATTAGAGAGAATTAAGGGGTGAGTTTCTCGGTTTCGTGCAAGAAACAACTGTGGCCGGCAGTTATGGTTTGACAGTGCATGAAGGGGGAGGGAAACACGGCTTGACAGGGGTTGTAGGTGCTCGGGGTGGGTAGATCCGGGCTCGAGGAAGCTGGAATCGGAGGCTGGTGGCCGGATCTGGGGAGATGAAGGTGGTCGGCGAAGAGAGATCTGGGCAACAGCAAGAACAGGGAGGGCAACTGGGCTTCGACGGTGGGCTGCTGGTGGTCGGAGTGGGTAGATCCGGGTCTCAGGCGGCCGGAATCGGGGAGAGGTGGCCGGATCTTGGGGAATTGGCTAGCGGTGGTTTTATGGGCAGTAGTGGTGCGAGAGCGAAGACAGCAATGGCGGTTGGAAGGGAACGCTGGGCTCGGCGGTGCTGCAGGTGTGGCGTGGTGGGCTCGGACTCGACTTGGTGGCCGGTAGGGTACAGCTTCGGGCTCGAGGGAGAGGACGAGAGGAAGATGACGGTGATGGCGGATAGGTTTGGTCGGCAAGGGATGTCGAGGTCAAGAAAGCGGAAGGAGAGGGGAGGCTGTGTCCAGGCCCTCTTAGCCATGCCTCCTACTCCCTCACTGACGGTTTCCAAACCCAAACCCTAAAAAATTGAAAACAGAGAGTGCGTGAAGGAGGTTTTTTTACGGAGAGTGGATGACTTCAATTTCAGTTTTTTGAATTAGCAAGCAAGAGAACGTGGGTGAGAAAGGTGAAACCACTCTTCTTATCTTTGCTCAAACAATGACACGTGGCTCATTCTTTTGTGAAGAGCTTGCTTCTAAAATAATAAGTATAAGGGGTGTATTTAGACAAAAGTTTCTTTTTAATTTGTTAAAAATAATTAAATTTTTTGATATTTTTAAACAAAATTATAATTCAAAATTTCTGCATTCATTGTTATATTTTTAATATATTTATATATATAATTGATACAATTTAAAAATATTGTAAATATATTTTCATTCACAGGACGTGGCATACACTAGTTCTAAAATAATTAGTTTTATTTATTCAATTTAATTTTTAATAGGTTTTTTATATTTGAAATGTAATTTAAAATTAAATAGAATCCAATGAAAAATTGATGTTTCTTCACTAAGAACATATGCGAGAAATTTAAAATTTCCTCCCCGTCGAAATTGGATTGTTACTCTCTATAGTTGATATGTTTAGTGACGATTTCATTCATCGAGAAATACACACTTTTAGTAAGAAATTATACTGTTTGGTGCAAATAAAAATAAAAAATTTCCATATTTTTCCAAGTAAAAGTAACTATCAAGTGATATTTCCTCACTAAATGGTTGCTTCAAAGAAAAAAAATATTTCTCATAAAAGATGATCATATAGCGAGGAATTGAACCTTTTCTCGTTAATAAATTTGAGTAGTTTTCTCTATTTTTACCCAAGCCAACAACGACCAAATGATATTTCCTCGTTCATTAAAATATTTAGTAACAAACTTTTTCCTCGATAAATTTTTTTAGCGATGAATTAAAATCTCAAGCACTAATAAATTTGGCGAGCAATTTAAAATTTCTTGTTAATGAATTTGAGTACTTTTATCTATTTTCACCCAACCCAATAGCGATGAAAATGAAATTTTCTCATTCATTAATATGTTTAGCGAGAAATTCATTACTCGAAAAATACATACTTTTAGCGAGAAATTATATTATTTATCGCTAATAAATTTGCCGAGTTTTAATAATATACACGAAACGTATAACGACAAAATATGAAATTCCTCGATGTTTGTATTTTTGGCGATTAAAATATTCCTCAATAAACTTTCCAAATTCATCACTAATTTTCTTATGCTTTAGGCGACCACATTACCATAACAATTAGTGATGAATCAAAACTTTTGTCGCTAAATGTCACCTTTAGCAAGGAATATAGCTTCCTCACTAAAATTTGCATGCCCTTGTACGAGGAGCAATCATGTTCGTCGCCAAAGACTACATTTACCGAGGAAAAATAATTCGTCGCTAATATTTTGGTCGCTAATAGGGATTTCTGTTGTAGTGATATATGTCAAAGATGCTTTGTATTCAAGTAACTCACAATGGAATCCGGGGAGTTTCAAAGATATAAGATTAAATGCTTATCACATGGAAACCATGAATGAGAATGATATTGAACTAGTACTTTTCACGTACCTTGTACGGGTGAGTATTTTTATTGAAATTTACCACGTTTTAGTTCCCCCGCTTTAGTTCCCCTCCTACCATGAATATATTTCATTTCATTTGAATTGTTATATGTTATCAATTATATCCCCTTTTATAATACAATGACACTTACAATCACAAACAAAAGTCTCATAATTTCGGTCAAATTTGATATCTTAAACAAAATAGTCGACACATTAATTTTCTACTAACATATTGCTCTTGCTTCTTATCATGTTGTTCCTTGAAATCTTTGATTATCATGATGAAATACTTTTTTTTTTCTTGAGACAATCGATACTTCAAATTTGACAAAAAATAGTAAATCACCTTGTTCTACGCTTCTCATAGTATCCATCCTAATTGAAGGCTAAGAAAAGAAATCTTATAGTTTTAGCTATAGAAAACCGAATTCGGATCCTTTATGATATTTTATCTATTTCATCATTCTACACCTTTTAAATTGATCTAAATTATAAACCAATTTGATAAAGATACCTTAAGTTTAAATGTACAAACCCTATATAGCTAAAGAATTTAAAACCCCGCATTGAGAAAGATTTTCTAAATCTCAATACATCAACCCTTAAAAAATCTATTTAAAATGGCTAAAAATAATTGATATTTAAAAATGTTTTCATTATAAATGTTTTTTTAAATAATAGGTAAAAATTAAGAGAAATTAATAATAAAAAAAATTATCCATTTATTTATTAAATTAAATGTTTTAATAATAAAAATTATACATATAAAAAAAATTAGGCCATCTAATCTACTTAAATTTTAATTTCTGATTCCGTGCATGATCAAAACCAATTACTTATAACGATGTGATGAGTTTAATTGCGATGGAATGTGACTTAGGGCCTGTTTTCTTCCCCTCTTTTTTAAGAGGTGGAAGAGATGGAGGTGGGGAAAAGGAGGTGGAGATGGGGCAATTTCCCCTACCTTGGGGCGTGTTTTCTTCTCCCTCTCCCAACACCACCCCCACCTTCATTAAAGGGGTGGATCTCCTCACCATTCCCTACCTCCCCTCACCAAGGTAGGGGAAATTGTCCGATCTCCACCTCCTTTTCCCCACCTCCATCTCTTCCACCTCTTAAAAAAGAGGGGAAGAAAACAGGTCATTGGTGAGGGGAGATAGGGGATGGGGAGGAAATCCACCCCTTTAATGAAGGTGGGGGTGGTGTTGGGAGAGGGAGAAGAAAACACGCCCAAGTATGGTGTTTGAATTCAGAAAATACAAATTTTTTTTTTTGGAAGTAGTATCTTGCCATTTTCTATTTTTAATAAGACTCTAGGTGATTTTAAACTGTATTTGATGAAGTCATGAATTTTTTTAATATTATATTAGGCCATGGAGACTTTTGTAATATATTATTACTCCTCAAGTTCTGATGCCTTGTAGTAGTAATTAATTAATTGATTAGAGTAACAAAAAGTCAAATTAAATTTGAAGAGTTTGATCAAGTATGCCATGGCTAGTGGTGAAAGACATAAAGAGTCTTCTCTTTGCTGTCTTTATTCTCCCCTCAATAAAGAGGAAGAAGTCTCAAGTCACCAATTGGTTTTATCTTTCCCTGCACATACACCAGCCATCAGGTGTATATTGGTGCAGGTTTACTTGAATTGTAATACAAATTAGTACTCCCTCCATAAACACTTATTAATAAAATCTATATTTATTTTATATTTTGATAGGATAAGTAAGTTTTAATATCTAGATATGAATCTTGTTGTTTTCTTTTTAATTTAAGTATTTAAGGTGGGTAGAATTTTTCACGCTTCTTTTAAAATAAGGGGTAAATAGTCAAGAAGTAGGGATAACTCATTGGAGTATATACGTATTACGTAGTATTCTTTAACTTTTGACATATTACATTTCTCTTTAATTACAATTTTGAGTACTATAATTAACAATTTTAATGCCAAACAATTTTGGTATAAAGGAGACAAAGATTTAAACATTACCCTTTTTAAGACTCTGAAGTTGTGGACTGAGGAACATATCCATACATCATCAACTGTAAAGACAAAAGATCCAATATTGCACAAATAGATTCTGCATCTGAATGGCCTTTGTCACCAGCAACAAATTCATGAACACTGTCACCGATCTCTATTAAGCTGATTCCTGGTGTCTTTTGTATCCCATGAGCCTTCATCTTTCTTCTCACCTTGCCTGAACCCTCCCACCTGCCAGCTGCTGCATACAAATTAGCCAACATCACATAGTTCGAATCACAGCCCGGGGCCAACTCAGCTATGCAATTCATCAACATCTGTGCCAAGTGAACATCATCACAGTTTCTACAAGCAGCCAACAATGACCCTAACACAACTTCGTTCGGTTCCATTGGCATTTTAGCAATGTTGTGAGGAGGAAATCAAGTATGAAATATAATAAAATAATTCAAACCAGATTTAGGCCCACGCAAATAATTACAATACTCCTCCAATGCAGTGAGAGAAAGTAAGGATCGAATCCACGAGGAAGCGTGTCAGCGGATCCTAGACAGCTGTAAATCTCACAGAAAAGCAAACAGAAGACAGAAACAAAGAAACAAAAAAAAAGAAGAAAATAACAAGCGAAGACAGAAATAACAAACGAAAGCAAGAAATAAAACAAAGACAGCAACTTACTCGATCTCGACAACAGCAACTCGAGATCGACAAAACTCAGTAAAAACAGAAACTTCAAAATCGGCGACAGAAGCAGAAACTCAACTCGATCTAGACAAGACCCAACTCGAGATCGACAAAGGCCTACTCGATCTCGACTAACTCCTCCTCTAGATCGACCAAAACATAGAAAGTATAAATCGCAATTTCGAACACAGATTTTCAGATTTCGACAAAAATAAATTCAATATATGAAAAAACTTCCAAAGCCAGGATATCAACACCACAACGATAACCATGCAAAGTAACACATAAAGGCATAAAAGATCATGCTTTCTATAAAAATAACTTTCGTTACTAACAACTAGGCATATAGAGGCTTTCGCATAAACCCTAATTGTTACTAACCCTTTTCACATAATTAATCCAAGTTGCATTAAGATCACTTTCGCTTCAATAACACAAACAAGGATCACCTTTCAACTCTCGCAAAAGAATCATGCTCATAGGGATAGAAGAAGAATCGCATAACAAGATTGTACCTTTACCGCATCACCTCACATGGCCACCGTCGGGCTCACCCCAGCCCTAGAAGTGGGTGGACTACTCGCTCTTCATTATCAAGAAAGACATTAAATAACAAAAGAAACTAACTTGCATTGAATTAAATAAAGAAAGCTTACAACCAACAAGACAAATCCGCTTTCGCCTTTCCACCTTGCTCGCCACAAACTCTCTCTCTCTCTCTCTCTCTCTACTCCTACTTACTTGAATGGAATTGAATGTGTGATCAAATAATGAAAAACTAGCCCCTAAGGCTTTATTTATAACCTTCTATTCCTTGCTAATCAAGGATAGAATATATCTATCTATAACTAAAAGGCTTAAAAGATAAATAAATGCAATTTAGGAATTCAATATAAAAAAGGGGAAATAATATCTAAATAGGTAAGTCTTCTCATGTTGATAGATCTTGTCTTCCATAGATAGAACTTGATGGATCTCGGATAGACTCGGCTACCTTTGGCTCCAAGGACTCCCAGCTCGACACAGATAGCCAAAGCGCATAACGCGGCTTCGGGCTGCGGCTCGTCGATCTCGACCAGGGCTCGTCGATCTCGAGTAGACATGGTCGTCGACTTGGGCTGACTGGGCTTCTCGGGTAGCTCTGCTCGATCAAGCTCGGATCTTGGGTCCTGGGTCCTCGATCTCGACAACACAACTCGAGATCGAGTAGATCTGGCGTCGAGGATGGCTAACTTGTGATGTCGGGCAACTTCTTCCTCGACAGGCTCGGAAAGACACGGTGCTGGTCCTCGATCTCTACAAGCCTCCTCGAGATCGAGTAAGGTTGGCTCGGCTTCTCCGTCCTCGGCTTCTTGACTTTTAACAGCTTCATCGGCTCCGGACTTGGCGTTGAGGTGTTGTCGATCTCGACATAGGGTACTCGACATCGAGTTGGCTTCCGAGAGTCGGGTTGCTCTGACTCAGTTTCTGGATCAGTGCTCAGTCGACAAGGCCTGTGCTCGGACACTCTCGTCGAGATCGAGTAGGTTTACTCTAGATCGAGTAAAGTTGGGCTCCTAGCTTGATTCGACTGGTTCCGCTGCTTCTTGACCTTGGACTTCTGTAATTGATTTCTGAGCTTTTCCGACCTTTCTCAGAACTGCTGTAATTTGCCTCGAATTCTGCAAAATTAAACAGAAACTGGTGTAGATTCCATAATTTGGCAAATAAACATAAACTACATAGATTTTGTACTATCTTAGCCCAAATGCATGAAATGTATGCAGAAAACGATATAAAAGTTATTGTAAAACATGGCAGATTCAGCTCACAACAAACACCCCATACTTAAACTTCCTTGTCCTCAAGCAATACTTTTATTTGTCATACAGGGGAAGAAATCAAAACTCTCAACATTTTAGATCCATTGCCATATGTCCCTGCAATCAATTACCATCCTCGAAAAGGTACTAGTGTCACAGATCCATGTATGTGCAAATATAAAAAAGCAACATCTACGCACAAAAGGAGGGTTATGTAAAAACAATTTATGTGACAAGGCATTAATAATCAAGAGGACTTTACTTTAAGCTCAATAAGAAGTAGATTGGTAAAAGGCTAAAAGGTGGGCAATTTCTGGCAATGTGGTGCTTTTGATCCGGGGAAATAGAGTATTTCCAAACTTGAATTTCCACATTCCTTTTCATACGATTCATCACCTTTCATATTGCTTTTATTCATAATAATGCTTTTTCCTCTCTGACCTCAGCACTGCCTTCTCGCGAGTCGCAAAAATGGGTGTCGTGAATGGCCCCGGATACTTAGTGCTTTGGACTCCTCACAATGTGTCCCATCTCGCCAAACTATTATCTCAGCGAACAGGGTCAATCTACCTTTATCTCCTGAGGTGATTGGATTTTTTTCTCACTCATTAAATTTTCCATAATTTCAAACATTTTCCTACCAAACTCCAATAATGATAATAACCACAACAACCATATAACATCTCCATAATGTAACATCATTCTCAACATAATCCCCGGATAAGGTAAATAATGGCAATATTTAGAACATGTGGAGCAAAATATGAAATAAGGCATAATATGGCTTTTGTGATGCATAAGCATATGTATGGCTAGGATTATAGCAATGAGCATTATATGGAAATATAAAGTCCTCCATCCTCTTATCATGCAAGATGTCAAAAGCAACTTTAAATTTTACCTCATTTCATGGTTTTCATAAAAATAATGTACTTCATTGTGACTTCCCTTTACTAGACAATTTCATGCTATATCTCTAATGAATCTAATTTTGCATCGTCGAGTTCAATATAAAGCTTCCATGACATTATTAAAAAAATTTAATGGGGGTTATTTTTCTCAAACTTTGGAAAACATGCATATAAGCACATAATTCAATAATGAATTCCAAAATAGCCATGTATAAGCAATTCAAGAAATAAACTTCAAATATGCACACATAATGTCAAATATGCACAAAGTAAGCCCTTCCCCCACCCCATACTTAAACCTTACAGTGTCCTCACTGTATAAAAACAAGGGTAAAGAAAGAAACTCACTAGACATGTGTGTAGGGCCTTTCAATTTTAAATAAAAGGAGCCACCTGGGCCGAGTCTGAATATAGCTTATCCATGGACCTGAAAAGTGCTCAAATAGAAAAACTAAAAGTGTTCAAAACCAAAAACAAACAAAACAATGTCCAAAAAGTCCCAAAAATAAATGTTTGTGTACAAGCTCTAGATTTTATAGTCGCTAGGCCGACTTCTCCATTTAGCTCAAGGTGGCATTTGCAGGGCCCATGTAGCCTGGGCTTCAAATAGAACTCCATTCTTGTCCATCAGCTGTAATCCTCCAGAATGGATCTTGTTCACCACGAAAGGTCCCATCCTCTTCTTGTTGAATTTGTTAGGAAACCAATGATCCTTTGATTTAGAGACATAGAGCTTTTCTCCAACTTCATATTCTTTGGGCTCATCATTGGATATCCTACATAAGCGCACATACCAAGGCAAACCTCTCCCATGTATAGATAGATCTTTGATGGAAATAGGAGAAGAAAGGTCCATACCTTGGCTTACCTTCGCAGAGACGGAATCGGGGACCACGTTGTTTGGTCGATCTCGAGTAGGGGTACTCGATCTCGACGAGTTTTCAGGTTCTGGTGGTGAGCTGCTCGAGGATGCAGGAGTCGAGGATGCCAGACTTTGGTCGATCTCGAGTGGGATACTCGATCTCGAGGAGGGTTCTGGTGGAGTCAGCGTCGAGGAAGGCGAAGTCGAGGCAGGGTAGTGGCGGTTGATCTCGAGTACTCTACTCGATCTCGAGGAGTTCTGATCTTCAGGTTTGCTGCTCGACAACGCTGGTGCTGGTGGGGGCTCCTGGTTTTGGTCGAGATCGACTAGAGTCCTCGATGTCGAGGAATCTTGGTCGATTTTTACCCCATACTTGGTTCCTGTCAAGGCATCCGAAAATTAGTTAGTCCATAACGACGTACCTTGGTCTGTGTCGATTGGATTCTCTGTGTCCTCCTTTAGGATTGCCATGATCTCTTCCACCTGGGCCTCCATATCCCTCTTTTCTAGCTCCTCAGGGGTCATATTTCTTACCTTGGGTTCCTCCCAAGTGATGTAGCCAGCTGAGATAGATTTTACCTCTTCCATTGGACATGTATGCCTTTCAGTTTAATTAAAGAAATACTCAATTACCTCATCGCTGATGTTGAAAGTGAGCACTCCTTTCCTTACGCTTATATTGGCATCAACCGTCGCCAGGAAGGGTCTTCCTAGAATAATTGGACAAGTAGGATCTTCTTGCATATCAACAACTAAGAAATCAGCAGGGACAAAGAATTTACCTACTTGTACTGGCACATTGTCCACCATGCCTGTTGGAATGACCACTGTGTTGTTGGCCATGTAAAGTCTAGCATCCACAGGCTCTAGGGCACCTATCTTAATCTTGGACCAAATTATTAAAGGCATTATACTCACACTAGCTCCAAGATCACATAAAGCATTAATTTTATATGGACCAAATCCAATGGTTATAGCAAACTTACCTGGATCTGGCCTCTTCTCCAGTATGTCCAAATGGTTGCATTCCTCTGTAATCTCAGCCATTGATCGCTTTTTGCTCAGAATCTCCTTTAGGAACTTGACATAGGATGGCATTTCATTGAGAGCTTCTGTGAAGGGGATGGTGACGTTAAGCTTCTGAAGCATCTTGATGAAGCGCTGAAATTTCTTTTCTGCTGGGTCCTTTGGAGATTTTGTTGGGAAAGGCAGCTTCTTTTTCTGATTCGGAGCCAGAACAGATGTCGGAGGTGCTGCAGCTTTCTCGACGTCGACTTGGGACTCCTTGATATCGACCAGCTCCTTCTCGATCTCGACCAGTTTCTGTGGTGTCGAGTTGCTGTGTCGTGCAAACGAAGGTTGGCCTAATGATTCCTCGAGATCGAGTTGCCCCTCCTCGAGATCGACCAGGTGCTTGTCGATGTCGACTTGCTGCTGGTCGACTTGCTAATTTCCTTTGTTCTGCTGCTTTCCGACCTCTGGCTCTTGCAGTTGATGGCCGCTTCTGAGTTTTACAACAGCGATGTGTCCGGTCTTTCCCTTAGGATTTGGTTCTGAAGATCCAGGGAGCGAACCTGACTGTCTGGGGATTCCTGCTGCTAGCTGGCCTATCTGTGTATCAACTGATTTCCGCCATATATCAATTTCCCCAAGCCTAGAGGTGACACCTTGCATCTGAGTATAGACGAAGTTGAAGGACTGTTTGGTTTCTGAGTGATTCCTCCGTATTTCCTAAGGGACTGTCTATATATCATCCCTTTTCTGCTCTCTTTTCGGATGCCCTGGAGATCTGTAGGGCGGGGGGGGGGGGGGGGGGTCCTAGGGGCCCTTGGTTCCATTGTGGTTGCTGAAACCTTTGGTCCCCCATGTAGCGATTGGGACCCCTTGTGTAAGCTGCCTCTTCGTGATGCTCTACCAGTTTGACTTGCTCTGTCTGTGGGCACTCAGTAGTGGTCTGTTGCTGCGACGCATTCAATGCAAGGCTGGTTGACAAAAAGATACTTTACTTGCTTAAGGAGCTTCTTGTTCTGATCTCTGTAGTACTGCTCCCTTACATCAGGATCAATCTCTTTAGGAGGCTCATAGAGGGGCATGGATGGTGTTGGCCTGGCGTATGGGTTATCTTCATAGGTTGCAGTAGACCCATATTTGTTGTCATAGTTAGTGAGCTTGTCGAGCACTCCCCATGCGTCAATTGGTGGCATCATCAGATACTTATAGCGAGTATACTGGTTGATTCTGTCCTTAGTGATTTGATCAAGAGAGTTGAAGAAGATCTCCTGAATGACGTAGGATGGTTGTCCATGAGTAGGGCAAGATTGCAGCAGTTCCTTGTAGCGTTCCCATGCCTTTGCCAGCGGTTCCCCGGGCTTCTGTTTGAAAGCGGTGATTTTCTGGCGGAGGAGTGCTGTCTTTGCAAGAGGGAAGAATTTGTTCAGAAACTCTTGCTCTACTTGGGCCCATGTTGTGAGTGATCTTGGTTTCAGCCCTTCAAGCCACTTCAGTGCAGGTCCAGCGAGAGACTAGCGAAAAGCCTTCATCTTGGCATATTCCAAAGTTGTACCTTCAGCAAGAGTACGGCACATGTCAGAAAAATTGGTAATATGTTCAAGAGGACACTCATTAAATCTACCAAAAAAGGCATTATTTTTAAGCTCTATAAGAAATTGAGTGCGAATTTCAAAAGAGTTTTCAGGGATAAGAATCGCCGATTTAGGCACGACGAGAGTTGGGTGCACATAATCCTATGTCGTGGTTGGGTATTGGGCAAGCTCGGCTTTCGCTTGTTCCCTTGCTGCTTTCTCAGTGGCGATAGCAGCATCTTTAGCGGCTAGTTCCCTTGTAAGCCATGCAATCAGCTACTCCTGTGTTTCAGCGGCTCCCATGGCTCTTTGTAGTTTAGCTCTGATGTATAGAAGGCGCTCTGGTTCGTCTAATCCGTCAAACTCGGGTGGTTGACCAGAACGGCGCATACACCTGAAAAGTAACTCAAAGAAAAAAGTGAGATCTGACTACCTAAGGCGCGAATGGTAGCTTCCTCGGCAACGGCGCCAATTTGTTGTGAGGAGGAAATCGAGTATAAAATATAATAAAATAATTCAAACAAGATTTAGGCCCACGCAAATAATTACAAGACTCCTCCAATGCAGTAAGAGAAAGTCAGGATCGAATCCACGAGGAAGCGTGTCAGCGGATCCTAGGCAGCTGTAAATCTCACAGAAAAGCAAACAGAAGACAGAAACAAAGAAACAAAGAAAATTAGAAAATAACAAGCGAAGACAGAAATAACAAACGAAAGCAAGAAATAAAACAAAGACATTAACTTACTCGATCTCGACAACAACAACTCGAGATCGACAAAACTCAGTAAAAACATAAACTTTAAAATCGACGACAGAAGCAGAAACTCAACTCGATCTAGAAAAGACCCAACTCGAGATCGACAAAGGCCTACTCCATCTCGACTAACTCCTCCTCTAGATCGACCAAAACACAGAAAGTATAAATCGCAATTTCGAACACAGATTTTCATATTTCGACAAAAATAAATTCAATATATGAAAGAACTTCCAAAGCCAGGGTATCAACACCACAACGATAACCATGCAAAGTAACACATAAAGGCATAAAAGATCAAGCTTTCTATCAAAATAACTTTCGTTACTAACAACTACGCATATAGAGGCTTTCGCATAAACCCTAATTGTTACTAACTCTTTTCACATAATTAATCCAAGTTGCATTAAGATCACTTTCTCTTCAATAACACAAACAAGGATCACCTTTCAACTCTCGCAAAAGAATCATGCTCATAGGGATAGAAGAAGAATCGCATAACAAGATTGTACCTTTACCGCATCACCTCACATGGCCACCGTCGGGGTCACCCCAGCCCCAGAAGTGGGTCGACTACTCGCTCTTCATTATCAAGAAAGACATTAAATAACAAAAGAAACTAACTTGCATTGAATTAAATAAAGAAAGCTTACAACCAACAAGACAAATCCGCTTTTGCCTTTCCACCTTGCTCGCCACAAACTCTCTCTCTCTCTCTCTCTCTCTCTCTCTCTCTCTCTCTCTCTCTACTCCTACTTACTTGAATGGAATTGAATGTGTGATTGAATGATGAAAAACTAGCCCCTAAGGCTTTATTTATAACCTTCTATTCCTTGCTAATCAAGGATAGAATATATCTATCTATATCTAAAAGGCTTAAAAGATAAATAAATGCAATTTAGGAATTAAATATAAAAAAGGGGAAATAATATCTAAATAGGTAAGTCTTCTCATGTTGATAGATCTTGTCATCCATAGATAGAACTTGATGGATCTCGGATAGACTCGGCTTCCTTCGGCTCCAAGGACTCCCAGCTCGACACGGACAGCTAAAGCGCGTAACGCGGCTTCGGGATGCGGCTCGTCGATCTCGACTAGGGCTCGTCGATCTCGAGTAGACATGGTCGTCGACTTGGGTTGACTGGGCTTCTCGGGTAGCTCTGCTCGATAAAGCTCGGATCTTGGCTCCTGGGTCCTCGATCTCGACAACACAACCCGAGATCGAGTAGATCTGGCATCGAGGATGGCTAACTTGTGATGTCGGGCAACTTCTTCCTCGATAGGCTCGAAAAGACACGGTGCTGGACCTCGATCTCGACAAGCCTCCTCGAGATCGAGTAAGGTTAGCTCGGCTTCTCCGTCCTCGGCTTCTCGACTTGTCACAGCTTCATCGACTCCGGACTTGGCATTGAGGTGTTGTCGATCTCGACATAGGGTACTCGAGATCGAGTTGGCTTCCGGGAGTCGGGTTGCTCTGACTCAGTTTCTCGATCAGTGTTCAGTCGACAAGGCCTGTGCTCGGACACTCTCGTCGAGATCGAGTAGGTTTAATCTATATCGAGTAAAGCTGGGCTCCTAGCTTGATTCGACTGGTTCCGCTGCTTCTTGACCTTGGACTTCTGTAATTGATTTCCGAGCTTTTCCGACCTTTCTCAGAACTGTTGTAATTTGCCTCGAATTCTGCGAAATTAAACAGAAACTGGTGTAGATTCCATAATTTGGCAAATAAACATAAACTACATAGATTATGTACTATCTTAGCCCAAATGCATGAAATGTATGCAAAAAACGATATAAACGTTACTGTAAAACATGGCAGATTCAGCTCACAACAAGCAATCACATTTAGAGCCTCTCACAATCGCCCTGCACGGCTATATAGGTCTACCAAACACCCATAATGTTCGATTCTGGGTGGGATGCGATTCTTTCTCTGCATTTGATCAAAGAGCCCAAGCCCCTCGTCGATCAAACCTGCATGGCTACAAGCAGATATTGCTCCAGTAAAGGTGACCCCATCTGTGATGAACCCCTTATTCTGCATCAAATTGAAGTATCTTAATGCCTCTTTAGTATGCCCGTTCGACGCAAAGCCATTGATGATCGAATTCCATGAAACTACACTATGAGTTGGCATCTCATCAAATATTTCCCGGGCAAATTCAATGCACCCACAACGACAGTACATGTCGATAAGTGAGTTCCCAACACGAATATTGGCCCAGAAATCCTTTCTAACAACAAACCTGTTAATCCATAACCCCAAGTTAAGTGCTCCAAGGTTAGCACAAGCGGCAATTACTGAGATGATAGTAACATGATCAAGCTCAATCCCACTTAGCTGCATTGCACGAAACCAATCCAGAGCTTCCTCAAAAAGACCCAGCTTCACGAACCCACCAATCAACGCAGTCCAAGAGATTGCATCCCATTGAGGCATTTCGTCGAACAATATGACTGCATCCTCAACTCGGCCACTCCTCATGTAACCATCAATCATAGTGTTCCAAGTCATCGCATTTTTAGCCAAGTTTACAAATGATCCAACAAAACTTACAGTGTTGCACTACCTGCACTTGCAATTGAAGTGAGTGATTCTACACTTGTTTGCAATTGAATCGCTGGCTAGTGCCAATTGAAGTGAGTAATTGAGGGCAACTTCAGCCCGTCATCCCTAATTCCTACACAGTATTGCGAGTGAGATGCTAAATGTATTCGGTGGGTTCTATATCCAAATGGAACAAATCAAACCAAAATTAACATAGCTCAAAATTAACTTACCCCAACTCACAATATTGTGCAGCAAGGACGAAGGATCTACTACTTGTTTTCAATCGATGGCTGGCGTTCTCAATTCAACTCGTTCCTCTCTCGAACCCACACTTTGACAACCTCCACTAACACCATCTGAACCCTAATACTCCCTTCGCCGCCACCGCACCTCTCTACACCGTCGTCTACCATCGATGAGCAACCCCTCAATCTCCACTTTCTGATATCCATCACCTCGCTCTCCCTTTGTCTCCAATTTTGATGCCCCCACCCTTTCCTAATTGCAAACACAGCACGAACACAGATGTCCACGACCGCCTCCGATTTCACCTACCATCGCGCTCCTTTGATCGATTTGATCCCGAAACACTCAAAGAAAACCCTAAACCCTTAAATTGGCAGGCATGACAGGCTGAAGTTGCCTTCAATTACTCCAGTTGGAAGATTCTGCACTATTGCTTGATTCCATAAAGGCTACCGCCGTGGTGACCTCCTTGAGGCTGGACTCGGCTCGAAGACGCTTCTGGCCGTGCGCCACCGTGAAAGAAGGGGTTTTGGTCGAAGACGGAGATCTCGTGATTAAAGGACCTTCGGTGGATGAGGAGGAAGAAGACCATTAGTAGGAAGGAGAACGTGGATGGGAGTGCAAAGGGAAGGAGAACGTTAATGAGACTCGCTAGTTTCTCCTGGAAAAGGCGTCTCATAGCTGCATAGGGAAGGAGAACGTGGTATGGAGAAACCGCTAACAAAGGGAAAGAGGCGGTTTCTTAACTTTACTCAGAGAAAACACGTGGCTCAATCTTTTACAAAGAGATTGCTTCTGAAATAATAAGTATAAGGGGCGGATATTTATTTCTCACATCTTTTAAGACGGGCCAGAAGCAAATCTTAGAAAAAATTAGAAAATTTACACCTGGTTTATATGGCACAATTATATACCCCATTGAGAGTTACAATGTCACAAAGCAGAAGTTAGTTGACAATGCAAATTTTTCTTTGTGGCATGATAGACTCGGTCACCCTAGTGATAACGCAGGAGAATTTACATCGAAGTCTTTTAATGACTATTTTCAATCATTTGGTATTGTGATTGGGCACCCAGTGGCGCATGTCCATACCCAAAACGGCCTTTGTTGTGAGCCTAATTCGCCATGTTTTACATCTACTTTTATGTCGATTTCTGTATACATTTCATACATTTGGGTTAGAATAATACATAATTTGTGTAGTTTATGTTTATTTGCAATATATGGAGGTCTACACAAGTTTTTGTTATATTTCGCAGAAATCGGACGCACTTTAGAGCTTAAAGAAAAGTCATGAAGAAGCTAAGAATGGCGCAGCTGGAGAAAACGCCATTTTTCACCATTCATCATTCTGAATCAAGCTTTAATGTCTTGATGAGAGTTGTAGCCCTCGAAAAGAGCTTTCCAACGCATACTCATATGCGTCAATATGACGAACGATGACTTGGGAAAGTGCATTTCTAGAACATAGGAGAAATCTGAGAATTGTCACATTTGCTCGACATCGACCAAATTGGTCGAAATCGACCAAGCCCAAATCGAGCTGGAGTCCCAGAAATCAACAAGGATGCTGAGCCATGAAGAATTCAAGTCGATGTCGACCAGTTCAAGTCGATATCGAGTAAAAGTTGGTCGATTTTCACTCTGGAGGCCGGAATCGAGTAGCTGAGCTAAACACGGGAGAAATTCTAGTCGATATCGAGGAATCTACTCGATATCGAGTTGGACCACAGAAGCCGAAATCGAGCCATCCTGTACTTGTTAAGTTTCTATCCCGAATCCGATGGAGATATTTTCGAGAGCAAATTCCATCAAGATCTATCAAGTGGTATCAAGAGGAGTAGATATTTACCTACATTAGATATAATTCCTTTTAGATTTAGTTATTTATTTCCATGTTTTAATCTTTATATAAAAGATAGATAGATATAGATTTAGATATAGTTTTCTTTCCTAATTAGAGAGGGAATGAAGGCTATAAATAAAGCCTTAGGGGCTGGATTTTATTCACTCAATTCTAGAGAAGGAGAAGAGATAGTGAGTAGAGAGAGAGCTTGTGGCGAGAGCAAGGTGGAAAGCGAGAGCGGATTTGTCTTGTTCGGTTGTAAGCTTTCTTTAGTTTTATTTTAATGCAAAGTTATTTCCTTTTATTATTGATGTCTTTATTCATGATGAAGAGCGAGTAGTTCACCCACTTCTAGGGTCGGGGTGAGCCCGACGGTAGCCATGTAAGGTGATGCGGTAAAGGAACAAGCTTTTTATGCAAATCGTCTTCTATCCCTGAAAGCATGATTCTTTTGCGAAAGTTGAAGGTGATCCTTGTTTGTGTTATTGAAGCGAAACTGATCTTAATACAACTTGGGTTAATTATGTGAAAAAGGTTAGAAACAATTAGGGTTTATGCGAAAGCCTCTATATTCATATTTGTTAATAACGAAAGTTATTTGATGAAAAGCATGATCTTTTATGTCTTTATGTGTTATTTTACATGGTTATCGTTGTGGTGTTGATGCCCTGATCTTGGAAGTCTTTAGTTTATTGAGTTAATTTCGTGTTTACATTCGTTTTCGTTCGAAAAGTTGCAATTTCTGTTTCTGAGTTACTCGAAATCGAGAAGATTTGGTCGACATCGAGGAAATTTCTGAGTTGAGTTTCTGTTAGTCAATATTAAGCACTTTTAGTCGATTTCCTTAGTCGATATCGATTTACAGTAGTCGATATCGACCAAAGCTGCTGTCTTTGCTTTCTTTTCTGCTTTTCTCTGTTGTTTCTGTCTGTCTGTTTGATTTTCTGCCTTTGAGATTCTTCCGCTGCCTAGGATCCGCTGATACGCTTCCTCGAGGATCGATCCTGACTTCCCACTGCTACATCGAGAGGAAGTCTTGTAATCATTTGTGTGGGAAAAATCTAGTTTGATCTATTTTATTATATTTTGAACTCGATTTCCCCCTTACAACAGCCTTGCAGAGTCGTTAATCAAGCGGTTACAGATAATAGCTAGACCGATGTTAATGAGGGCTAGATTACCTCCATCAACTTGGGGCCATGCAATTTTGCATGTTGCAGCTTTGATTCGTCTTAGACCGATCACAAATAATAAGTTCTCCCCATTACAGCTTGTTTCCGGAAGAGAACCCAATATTTCTTATTTGAAAATTTTCGGATGCACGGTGTATGTCCCTATTCCTCCCCCTCAACGGACTAAAATGGGACCACAAAGAAGGTTGGGAATATACGTGGGGTTTGATTCCCCATCAATTACCTAGAGCCTATGACTAGTGATCTATTTACAACTCGGTATTTAGATTGTCACTTTGATGAAATAAAATTTCCAACTCTAGGGGGAGAAGATAAGGAGATAATTAAGAAAGAGATTACGTGAAATTCCACTTCTCTATCATTTCTAGATCAAAGAACAAATGAAAGTGAACTTGAAGTTCAAAGGATCATACATTTGCAAAGTGTTGCAAATAGATTACCAGATGCGTTTACAGATGCCAAGAAGATGACGATGTCATATATACCAGCTGAAAATGCACCATCTCGATTGGAGATTCCTGCAGTAACTCCAAACCAACAAATAGAAAGTGATTCTCAAGCACGCTGGAAGCGTGAGAGACCACTAAGCTCTAAGGATAAAATTCCCCAGAAGAGGAAAGAGACAATAACAACACATAAAGGTGTTTATACTCCTATCACTAACATCCATGAAGATATAATCCCAGAAGATATATTATCTAAGGACCTCGAAAGCAAAGAAAATGATGTCGAGGAAAATTTTGAGATGTCAATTAACTATGCAACTACCGGTTTGAGGTGGCATCAAAATGACATAGTCCTAGATGACATATATGCTTATACGGTGGCAATAGAAGTCATTGATGAAGATGACAATGATCCTAAAACAATGATAGAATGTCAAAATCGAAATGATTGGGAGAGTTGGAAAAGTGCAATCAAAGTATAACTGGATTCAATAAACAAACGCGATGTTTTTGGACGAGTAGCTCCAACACCAAAAGGTGTTAAACCAGTGGCTTTAAGTGGGTGTTCGTACAAAAACACAATGAGCGTAATGAAGTAGTAAGATATAAAGTGTTGTAAGAGGAAATCGAGTTCAAAATATTATAAAATAAATCAAACCAGATTATGCACACGCAAATGATTACAAGACTCCCTCCCTATGTAGTAGTGGGAAGTCAGGATCGATCCACGAGGAAGCGTGTCAGAAATAACAAAGCAAAAGCAGAAAATAAAGCAAGGACACAGAAGCTACTCGATATCGAGCAACAGTCCTCGATATCGACTACAGCAAGCCGACAACAGAAACTTAGCAATCACAGAAACTCGATCTCGACAACCCTTACTCGATATCGATAAGGCACTACTCGATATCGACTAAAACTCCCCGAGATCGAAAAAGACAGAAACTTTAAAGGTGTAAACTCTCAAACACAGAACTCAGATTTCGGTGGAGTAAACTCAACAAACTAAAGACATCCAAAGCCAGGGTATCAACACCACAACGATAACCATGCAAAAGAACACATAAAGGCATAAAAGATCATGCTTTCCATCAAATAACTTTCGTTATTAACAAATAGGAATATAGAGGCTTTCGGATAAACCCTAATTGTTACTAACCCTTTTCACATAATTAAATCAAGTTGCATTAAGATCACTTTCGCTTCAATAACACAAACAAGGATCACCTTTAACTTTCACAAAAGAATCATGCTCATAGGGGTAGAAGACGAATTACATAAAAAGATCAAACCTTTACCGCATCACCTCACATGGCCACCGTCGGGCTCACCCCGACCCTAGAAGTGGGTGGACTACTCGCTCTTCATTATCAAGAAACTCATTAATAAACAAAAGAAACTAACTTGCATTAAATTAAACCAAAGAAAGCTTACATCCGAACAAACCAAATTCGCTTTCGCCTTTCCACCTTGCTCGCCACAAACTCTCTCTCTATTTAACTACTTACTTGTTCTCTCTGAAATTGAATGAATAAAACTCAGCCCCTAAGGCTTTATTTATAGGCTTCCAACCCTTGCTAATCAAGATAAGAAAGTTTATCTATATCTATATCTAAATATCTAAAAGCTTAAGGATAAATAAATGGAATAAAGGAATTAAATCCATAATTACATCCAATGTGGATAAAATATCTTCTCCCTTGACTTGATAGCTCTTGATAGATGTGGATAGAATTTGGTCTCGAAAATATCTCCATTGGATTCGGGATAGAAACTTAACAAGAAGTCGGTTAAGCTCGAAATCCGCCGCTGTGGGTCCAGTTGATATTGACTTGGTTAAGTCGATATTGACCTGTGCTTCCTCTGTTTCTCTTCAGCTGGTCGATATTGACTTCAGAGATGAAAATCGAGTTGATTTGTACTCAATATCGAGTTGAGTTACTCGATATTGACTAGCATGTCTTTGCTCCAGCTTTCTTGACTCGATTCTAGGACGTTGACTCGATATGGGGCACTCGATATTGACTTGGTTAAGTCGATATCGACCATTGTTCTTCAGCTTTGTCGATTCTAGCCAACTTTGAGTCGATTTGGAGAATTTCGACATAAATCTAGTCGATATTGAGTGTGTTTGGTCGATATCGACCAGTCTTCTCAGCATCCTGCTCTGTTCTTGAAACGCAATTTCTCGAGTCCTCATTCGTCGGATTGACGCATATGACCATGCGTTGGAAAGCTCTTTTCGAGGGCTACGCCTCTTATGAAGACATCAAAGCTTGATTCAGAATGATGAATGGTGAAAAATGGCCTTTTCTCCAGTTGCACCATCCTTAGCTTCTCCATGAGTTTTCTTTAAGCTCCAAAGTGCGTCCGATTTCTGTGAAATATAACAAAAACTTGTGTAGACCTCCATAATTTGGCAAATAAGTGTAAACTACATAGATTCTGTATTATTCTAACCCAAATGCATGAAATGTATGCAGAAATCGATATAAAAGTAACTGTAAAACATGGCGAATTAGGCTCACACAAACACCCCATACTTAAGCTTGCTTGTCCTCAAGCAATACTTTTATTTGTCATACAGGGGAAGAAATCAAAACTCTCAACATATTAGATTCATTCTTATATAACCCTGCAATCAATTACCATCCTCGAAAAGGTACTAGTGTCACAGATCCATGCATGTGCAAATACACAAAAGCAACATCTACTCACAAAAGGTGGGTAATGCAAAAACAATTCATGTGACAAAGCAACAATAATCAAGTGGACTTAAATTTAAGCTCAATAAAGAAGTAGATTGGTAAAAGGCTTAAAGGTGAGCAATATTTGGCAATGTGGTGCTAATGATCCGGGAAAATGGAGTATTTCCTAACTGAATTTCCACATTCCTTCTCCATAAGATTCATCACCTTTCATAATGCTTTTATCCATAATAATGTTTTTACCTCTCTAACCTCAGCACTGCCTTCTCGCGAGTCGCAAACATGGGTGTCATGAATGGCCCCGGATACTTAGTGCGTCGGACTCCTCACCTGTGTGTCCCATCTCACTAAACTATTATCTCAGTGAGCAGGGTCGATCTACCGTTATCTCCTGAGGTGATCGGATTTTCTTTCACTCATTAAATTTTCCATATATTTCAAACAATTTCCTACCAAATTCCAATAATGATAACCACAACACAAACACCATATAATAACTCCATAATGTAACATCATTCTCAACATAATCCTCGGATAGGAAATAAGGTGAAGAATGGCAATATTTAGGAACATGTGGAGCAATGACTGAAATAAGGCATATATATTGCTTTTGTGATGCATGAGCATAGGTATGGCTAGGATATAACAACATGAGCATTATATGGAAATATAAAGTCCTCCATCCTCTTCTCATGCAACATGTCAAGAGCAATATAAAACTTTACTCCTTTCATGGTTTTCAAGAAAATATGCACTTTATTGTGACTTCCCTTTACCATGCAATTTCATGTTATATCTCTAATGAATCTGATTTTGCATCGTCGAGTTCAATAAAGCTTCCATGACATTTATCAAAAAATTTAAATGGGGGTCATTTTATAAACTTTGGAAAACATACATATAGGCACATAAATTAATAATGAATTCCAAAATAGCCATGTATAAGCAATTCATGAAATAAACTTCAAATATGCACACATAATGTCAAATAATTCAAATATGCACAAAGTAAGCCCTTCCTCCACCCCATACTTAAATATTACAGTGTCATCACTGTATAAAAATAAGGGTAAAGAAAGAAACTCACTAGAAAGATGTGCAGGGCTCATAATGTCGAGTGCTATGCTCTGGGCCGAGTCCGATTTAGCTTGCTTCTATCCCCATGGACCTGAAAAATGTAGAAGAGAAATACTCACAATAGAAAAACTAAAAGGTTCAAAAACCAAAAACAAACAACAATGTCCAAAAGTCCCAAAAAATAAATCTCTATTTACAAGCTCTAGAATTTATAGTCGCTAGGCCGACTTTTTCTTTAAGCATCAGCCTGGCTCATCTTTGCCCGGAGGTATAGGTGGATCTGGGGGTTCCTCCGGTGGCGAGAAGCGTGGAATGTCATCCGGGGGCATTGTATGAAGAAGCTTAAACTTCCCCGAGTAAACGCTCCATGGCTTCACCCATTCATCTTCCTGGGCTCCAGCTGGCATGCATAAAGGAAGATATAATGAAAATATACATACCTCATCATCATACATTTTCCGCTTCATATGTTGATTTGTTTGCGCGTCTCCACCACAGCAAAACGGTGGAGTGGGAAGAGATATTTCCACCTCATCATGCGGAGCTTCATGCCACTTTGCTAGGACCCCATACTTGAACACAAACATCGATTGCTCAAAATTGTCAGCAATGGCCTTCACCTTATAGGGTAAAAGCGACCTTGAAGCACCATGGGCAACGACGTCCGGATTTTGCATTGGTGGCTCTTCTTCTTCTTGGGATCCTTCCAAAGATTCTTCAAAGATAGATAGAGAAATCGAAATAGAGGAAGGACCTACCTGGATTTCTATGGTACAGTCGATTTTGGCTAGTGTTTCTGGTTCAGTTCCGCTAGAATGTGTATATGTCGAGTCCAGGTAGTCGATGTCGACTGGCTCATAGAAGGGGACGTTGTCGAACCAACTTGTCATTGTTGATTTGGGAGATTTAGTGTAATGTTCCCATCTACGCGACACAAGCTTAGCTTCTACCTGCCTTCTGCATTCTGTTTTCTGCGCAGTGCGTGCTCTCTCAATGGCGAGAGCAGTATCCTTGGCGGCTAGTTCTGTCCTAAGCCTTTATATCAGCTGTTCTTGTGTTTCTGCGGCCGCCACGGCTCTTTTCAGTTAGGATGGATGTGTAGGAAACGTTCCGGATCATCTAAGGTGTCAAACTCAGGTGGTTGACCAGAACGACGCATACACCTGCAAAGTAACTCAAGGCAAACGTGAGATCTAACTACCTAAGGCGCGAATGATTGCTTCCCCGGCAACGGCGCCAATTTGTTGTAATAGGAAATCGAGTTCAAAACATTATAAAATAAATCAAACCAGATTATGCCCACGCAAATGATTACAAGACTCCCTCCCTATGCAGTAGTGGGAAGTCAGGATCGATCCACAAGGAAGCGTGTCCGCGGATCTCAAGTAGCTGTAAATCTAACAAACAGAAAAGCAAACAGAAAGACAGAAACAAAGACAGAAATACCAAAGAAAAAGCAGAAAATAAAGCAAGGACACAGAAGCTACTCGATATCGAGCAACAGTCCTCGATATCGACTACAGCAAGTCAACAACAGAAACTCAGAAATCACAGAAACTCGATCTCGACAACCCTTACTCGATATCGACAAGGCACTACTCGATATCGACTAAAACTCCCCGAGATCGACAAAGACAGAAACTTTAAAGGTGCAAACTTTCGAACACAGAACTCGAATTTCGGTGGAATAAACTCAATAAACTAAAGACTTCCAAAGCCAGGGTATCAACACCACAACGATAACCATGCAAAATAACACATAAAGGCATAAAAGATCATGCTTTCCATCAAATAACTTTTGTTATTAACAAATAGGAATATAGAGGCTTTCGCATAAACCCTAATTGTAACTAACCCTTTTCACATAATTAACCCAAGTTGCATTAAGATCACTTTCTCTTCAATAACACAAACAAGGATCACCTTTAACTTTCGCAAAAGAATCATGCTCATAAGGGTAGAAGACGAATTGCATAAAAAGATCAAACCTTTACCGCATCACCTCACATGGCCACCGTCGGGCTCACCCATACCCTAGAAGTGGGTGGACTACTCGCTCTTCATTATCAAGAAACTCATTAATAAACAAAAGAAACTAACTTGCATTAAATTAAACCAAAGAAAGCTTACAACCGAACAAGCCAAATCCGCTTTCGTCTTTCCACCTTGCTCGCCACAAACTCTCTCTCTCTCTCTCTCTATTTAACTACTTACTTGTTCTCTCTGAAATTGAATGAATAAAACTCAGCCCCTAAGGCTTTATTTATAGGCTTCCAACCCTTGCTAATCAAGGTAAGAAAGTCTGTCTATATCTATATCTAAATATCTAAAGGCTTAAAAATAAATAAATGGAATAAAGGAATTAAATCTATAATTACATCCAATGTGGATAAAATATCTTCTCCCTTGACTTGATAGCTCTTGATAGATGTGGATAGAATTTGGTCTCGAAAATATCTCCATTGGATTCGGGATAGAAACTTTACAAGAAGTCGGTTAAGCTCGAAATCCGCCGTCGTGGGTCCATTCGATATTGACTTGGTTAAGTCGATATTGACCTGTGCTTCCTCGGTTTCTCTTCAGTTGGTCGATATTGACTCCATAGATGAAAATCGAGGTTATTTGTACTTAATATCGAGTTGAGTTACTCGATATTGACTAGCATGTCTTTGCTCCAGCTTTCTTGACTCGATTCCAGGACGTTGACTCGATATGGGGCACTCGATATTGACTTGGTTA
This sequence comes from Persicaria tinctoria, assembly GCA_037127255.1. NCBI lineage: Eukaryota > Viridiplantae > Streptophyta > Magnoliopsida > Caryophyllales > Polygonaceae > Persicaria > Persicaria tinctoria. The sequence continues at coordinate 37,928,417 of JBANSL010000019.1, read as the reverse complement.
AGTCGATATCGACCACTGTTCTTCAGCTTTGTCGATTCTGGCCAACGTTGAGTCGATTTGGAGAATTTCGACCTAAATCTGGTCAATATTGAGTGTGCTTGGTCGATATCGACCAGTCTTCTCAACATCCTGCTCTGTTCTTGAAACACACTTTCCCGAGTCCTCGTTCGTCGGATTGACACATATGACCATGCGTTGGAAAGCTCTTTTTGAGGGCTACGACTATCATGAAGACATTAAAGCTTGATTCAGATTGATGAATGGTGAAAAATGGCCTTTTCTCCAGCTGCACCATCCTTAGCTTCTCCATGAGTTTTCTTTAAGCTCTAAAGTGCGTCCGATTTATGCGAAATATAAAAAAAACTTTTGTAGACCTCCATAATTTGGCAAATAAGTGTAAACTACATAGATTCTGTATTATTCTAACCCAAATGCATGAAATGTATGCAGAAATCGATATAAAAGTAACTGTAAAACATGGCGAATTAGGCTCACAACATAAAGCCAGACTCGTTGCACAAGGCTTTTCACAAAAGCCAGAAGTGGATTATGTAGAAACGTATTCACATGTAGTGGATGCAAACACACTTAGATTCCTAGTTGGTTTGGCGGTTGTTGAACAACTTCAAATGCAACTTATGGATATAGTAACTGCTTATCTTTATGGATCATTAGACACAGATATATACATATAAATCCCCGAAGGATTAGAAATACCTGAAGCATTAAGATCAAAACCTCATCACATGTACTCCATCAAGTTAAAGAGGTCCTTATATGGGTTCAAGCAATCAGGTCGCATGTGGTGTAACCGCCTTAGTGAGTTCCTACTAAGACATGGTTTTATAAATAACCAAGTAAGCCATTGCGTCTTTATAAAGAGGACAAAGTCGACTTATGTAATTATAGCAGTTTATGTTGATGACCTAAATATTATTAGGACTCCTGAAGAGATTCAACAAACAACTAATTGCATGAAAAAGGAATTTGAAATGAAAGATCTTGGAACAACCAAGTATTGCCTCGGCCTGCAGTTCGAGCATACAAGAAATGGAATTTTCATCAATCAGTCAACTTATGTTGAAAAGGTCCTAAAACGCTTTAACATGGACAAAGCATATCCATTGAGTACACGTATGGTTGTACGATCACTTAATGTGTACAAGGACCCTTTTCATCTTCGATTAAACAATGAAGAGATATTAGGTCCTGAAGTTCCATATCTCAGTGCAGTTGGTGCACTTATGTATCTTGCTACGAATACCCGACCAGATATAGCTTTTGCAGTTAGTCTACTAGCAAGATATAGTTCAATGCCAACAAAAAGACATTGGAATGGTGTCAAGCACATTCTACGTTATGTACGTGGAACAAGTGATAGGGGGTTATATTTTGAAAGATCTAAAGGAGTACATGGTGCAAAATTGGTTGGCTATTCTGATGCAGGTTATTTGTCAAAACCTCACAATGCCATCTCGCAAACCGAGTACTTATTCATGTATGGTGGAACTGCCATCTCTTGGCTTTCAACAAAGTAGTCTCTTGTAGAGCTTATCACATTTTATGAGATAGGAAGAGAAAGTGTGTGGCTCAGATCACTCATTCAACATGTCCAGGAATTATGCGGGTTGGAGTCCATTGTAAAACAACCGACAGTGTTGTATGAAGATAATGCAGCTTGCATTTTCCAAATCAAGGAAGGTTACATTAAAAGTGACAAGACCAAACATATATCACCGAAATTATTCTCCACCCATGAACTCCAAGTTGAAGGCAAAATTGATGTCCAGAAGATTGCATCAAGTGAAAATCTAGCAGATTTGTTCACTAAAGCATTGCCTACAAGGGTATTTAAGCAACTGGTACACAATATGGGAATGTGACGCTTGAAGGATGTGTGCAAAGTTGAGGGGGAGTAGTTTGGGGAGTATTGTGCTATTTTTCCCTTGATCTTGGTTTCTGTCCCAATGAGTTTTTCCAGACAAGATTTTTAACGAGGTAATACGCAAACTACGAGGTTCACATTAAGAGGGAGTGTTATAAAACTACTACTTATTATAGGTGATGTTACACCTCTCCATAACCCCCACCATTATTCCTCTTAACACCCACATGGTGGAAAATCAAAGGTCCATATTGATGACTCTCTTATCCTTGTAACTCTCTCAATCTATGCATATATAAGGCATTGTATTTCTCCCTTGAGGAACACATCAATACAATAGAATCTCTCATCTCTACTCATTTCTTATCTTATATTATCTTTGACCAAATTTTCAGCCAATTTTTTGACATGGCAACCAAATATTTGAAAATTTAATGACGTGATGCCACATCATTAAATGTCAAATGTATTTTTTTAAAATAACATTGTTTAAAAACTAGATTTTAGGTTTAATTTATTTATCTAATAATTAGTACTCATTATTAATTAGATTTTTTAAATTACGTTTGAATTTTTAATAATGTGATGTCATGCCATATTTATTTTATTTTTAATACTCAATTAAAGATGTCACATTGTTATTCTAATTTTTTTTTTTTTGGTGAGAGTTCTTATTCTAATAATCCACAATAATAAAAAAAAATGTAAAATATTGTTGAACTTGTAAAATTTTTGTGTACCATACGAAATTTGTAAAAATTTGTAGTCACCCAAGTAATTTCTCAACAAATTAAAGAATCATTGAATCATCGATTTAGGTTCTTTTTTCGTTGAACCTTAATCATAAGGACACTTCTATCGGTCTCCTGCAAGTATCGATACTTGCTTTTAAATGAATAAAAAATAGAAAAAGGAGGTCGAGCGATACTTGGGCAATGCTCACCTAGTACCGATACTTGGATGGAAGATATTGGAGTTGTGTCGGAACTTTTTTTTTTTCCCCGGAAGAACGTAATTAAAACGACCGTTGAGATGTTTACAGGGCCAAAACGCAATGCATAAGGGCTAACCTCTTCTGGCACAAATCAGACTAGGGGACACGTGCCATGCCAGCAATGGTGGTAGAGCGAACGGTTTAGATTGCGCCAATTGGAGGGCCGAGATGCTATCCGGTTGAAATCAAATTACATATAATATATATATATATATATAAGTTTTGGTATTAAAAATATGAAATAAAATAATAAAAAAAATACCATAATACTATATTCATTTTTCTCTACATATATACATCAATTTTGAATACATTTGAACATATTTTGAAAAAAATATTTTTCTTTAAATACAATTATGTGTAATAATACCAAAAAATTATTTTTAATTAATCAATGAAGTCCGACTTTTTTTAAAAATTAAGTATTGAGTTATATGTATTTACCCTTATTTAGTTTATAAAAAATATTAATGTAATAATCATATTTTAATAATAAAAAATGAATATAATAATATAATTGAGAATGAAAATAATTATTGAAGAGGGATATATTTGTAAATTGAATTGGTAGGAAATGATGAGTTTTGGGATGCTAAGAATGTTATCGATAAAGTGGAAAAAGTGAGAATGAGATGCTAGGATGATATGGCGGAAAGAGAAAAATAAAATATTAGTATTCCTAATATCTCTGATATCCATTGATAAACATGGTCTAAGAGCATCCATCCATAACCCACATTAGATTTTTTTAAAATAAAAATTGTCTGAATAAAGTAAAAATGTGGCGAGTGAGTGTTTTCTTTTGTGAACAAAGTTTTCACTGCAAAACACTTTAATCTTTTGACATTCTAATTTTGTTTTGTTTTTAAAAAAAATTAAGAAACTCATTTGAGATTGCTCTAAGAGAGGGGAAACCTTCAGTCTGAACCCAAATTGCTGCTTACCAAAATCATCTTATTTTTTGTCGTAAAATCCCGATTTAGAACTGAATCTTGAAACTTAATTCAAACTTTAGTGTCAAGTATATAATTCAAACTCAAGTCAAACTTTAGTGTCAAGTAAAATATTCACACTTTTTAGTGACAAGTCTGACGCAAAACGGAAGGTCCAAAATCACGCAAGATTTTCACAAAGAGTTTCGCTAACAACAAAACCCTAGAATCAATAAACTGGAATCCACTCGAAAAGGGAGAAAACTCTCTAAATAATTGCAATGTGATTGAATGAATAATGTCAGGGCTACATACACGTTATTAATAGGAAAGATGAAAAGAAACTTTAGTTTTTTTTTTTTATTAGGTAAAAATTCGAAGGTCAGACAAGCCTGACTCATCGAGAAGTCGACCGAAGTCGGCAGACGGCGAACCGTCTAACAAAGCAACCTAAAAACAGAGATACAAAAAACAGGCGTAAAGAACCAAACAGAAATAAACTCTACAATAAACGTTCCAAAAAGATCAAACACCCGAACAGCTGAGGAAGCCACCGAAGAACGCAACCAAGCACCACCGAACAGTAGCACCGCGGGCCAGTAGTACAACAGGACACTAACTCATGTGGGTAGTGCAGACGAGCTCCAAGGAAAACTCTATCCCGAATACGGAGTCGCCTTGAGCGCACCACCTCGACCCCAGACAGACCCGACTACAGGCTCCATGTCCCCCAACCAAGCAGAAGATCTCCTAGAAACATCGGAAGCAGAGTCGCAAACTGCTTGAACAAAACGCCATCAAGCTTTCACCTGCAAAAATATCGACAAGCCTTTGCGGGATTTTCTCAAACCCTTTCGGGTGGTTATACTCAAAACCCTTTCGACACAAAATTAAGAGCCCGAATCGGATTCTTGTTAAAAGCTAAAAGGATAGTTTCTCCAAAAATAAATATAGTTGAAAAGAAACTTTAGTTGTTAGGTGATAAAAGATAAAACAACGAAAGATGTTGAAATTGCCGAAAAATATAAAAATCATAATTTAATCCCTGAAATGACCTCTAAATCTCTAATGGTCCGAAAAGCCCATTCTCAAAATTCTTCCAAGAATTGTATGATGAACACTATTGTTTGTCCTTCTCACGTGTGTTTATTGATCCAGGTAATCCATGGCGGACCCAAGAATTTTCTAGGGGGAGCTGGAAAAATATTTTGAGAATTTTTTTTACATGTAGTTATGAAAAATATTATAAAAATACATTATAAAAATCCTTAAATTTGTTATTTAAATAGTCATTTTTAGTAGAAAAATAAAATTATCCCAAAATGAGAATTTATATACACTACGTATATATAAAATTATCCAAAGATGAACACTATCTTATAGGGAAGATTGTTTTTATTTAAATATATTAGAGAGAAATTTTAATTTGTTATTTAATTAGGCATTTTTTTAGTAGGAACAAAACTCCAAAAAAAAAAAATTATTAAAAAAAAAAGTGAAGCTATTGAGAGTTTGAATTCATAACCTGAAGATAATAACTAATTCTCCTCACCAACTATGCTAAACTATCTTTATAATTCTTTACACTTGTTACCCTCTTTTATCTCTACAATCAATAAAAAAAATTAATAGGGTTCGTACGGGACGAAGTTAATAAATTAACTAAAATTATAAATAGGTTAAAATTTATAAACCGTTGGTAAAGATAGCTAAAAATTTGGAAAAATAACTTCTAATAATACAAACTATTGGTTATAGACCCAAAACAATACCAACTTTAAAAACAATAAATTAATACCCAAACTTTCTCAACATATACCAAAAACAATATGGTTGTTTTTTCTGACCACAAATCCGATGAAGGTGATGATGTGGCACCGGAGAAATGATATGCCAGCTTACCAAGCTGGCAGCATTATAAATTTACACGGAGTTATAATGTTTAATTAGCATATGCATAAAAAAAACACCCAAAAAAAAGTTTAATCTCTCTGCCTCCCTAATTAACCCCAGGTTGTCTGTTTCCACACACTTCTTCCATTTTATGATTTCTCCTCCCATCTTAAAGGCTTTCTTCCCCATCTTCAAATTGGTCATTTTTTATTCTATCAATTTCATGATTTTCCTCCACTGTCTACACCCATCTTTCTCTTCATTTCATCCCAGATCTGGATGCAACTAATTAAATTGATCTTAACAGTTCTTTCCTTGAAATTTTAGGGATGGGTTTGCTGATGAAGAAGAAGAGGGCGAGGGGGACGGAGAAAGCAGTGAGAAAAGGAGATTTGGAGGGGAAAATCTCCGGCCTCCGGGTGATGGCGGCTGCAAGGAGGAAATGAAGGATAAGTGTCATATATCAAATATCATTTTTGTAAGGAGATAAAAGCCTCTAAAACTATATCAAATATATTTTTTTTTGTAATTTTTTAATATAATATAAATATTTATTAATAATAAGTGTAATATTTAAAAAAAATATTAAAAAAGTTAATATTTTATACTCCCTCCGTAACGCAATAATTGTCCATTTGGGTGTTTTCACACTTATTAAGAAACCTACAAATAGTAGGTGGATAATAGAATCTATAATTAAATGTTCTAATTATTAGTCCCTCGTTCCAAATGAATGTAATTAATGCTTATTGTTTTTTATGGAAAAAGTAGTTGGAGGGGTTGGAAAGGTTTAACATTTAATAGATAAACTTAATTACAATACATTTTCAATATACAATATACATTTAATTACCATCTAAAAATGGGAAGATTCACTCAAAGTGGACAATTATTTTGTTACAAACAAAATGACTCAAATGGACAATTATTGCGTTACGGATGGAGTATAATTTTTACCTCATTAAATAATGTGTCAAAAACTCAAACGACATCTATTTATGAACGGATGTAGTATAAATTATTTCACATTTAACCAATTTTGATACGAAAAAAGTTCTGATCAATTTTTGGTCAAACTTTTGATGTGTGATGTGTCAATCTAATGTAAAAAAAATTAAGGTCATTGCCTCATATCTTTAAGCGTTCAATATATTTTTTACTATATAAAAAATACCAAATTTGAGTGCAAATTAGATGAATAAGTTAACCTTTGAATCTAGTTTGTAATGATAGTTAGTTTTTATTTTTCAACGAAACTAATTAAAATAACCCAACCCGGGGTGTTAAAAATATATCTACAAATTTTAAATATAAGATAAATATTATGACCTTTATAACTGATGGTAACATAATATTCCAAAATTTTCTCTCCCAAAAAAATGCTTACATGTCAGTTGGCACATATGTGGCAAAAAATAATTAATGATCATATTCACAAGCGTGCCCTTGGATCTTAATGTTCGAATTATACAAAGTATAGTCTAGATTGTCATGATAATTTTTTAAAAATAAAAGTCTATTTTGTAACTGAAAAAATCATTCAATTTAATACGTATTTATAGATTATAATTAAATTTAATCAAAACAAATATAATAAAATAAGTAAATATTTAAAATATAATTTTCAAATATTCATTTGACAGTAAAAAAAATCAACCAATTTTTTTCTGTATTCAAATTGATTTAATGGGAAATAGTTCGCTTTTTTTTTTAGTTTTTAAAGTTTATATTATTTTTTATCATTTAAAAAAAAAACTATAAAACGTAAATGGGCCCTAGTGATGTCGAGTTGTTTATCTATCATTTGGTAGGTTGGACACATGTCATTTCTCCGGTGCCACATCATCACTTTCACCGGATTTGTCATCATAAAAAAACACCGTATTGTTTTTGGTATATGTTGTGAAAGTTTGGGTATTAATTTGTTATTTTTAAAGTTGGTATTGTTTTGGGTCTATAAGCAATAGTTTGTATTATTAGAAGTTATTTTTCCTAACAATTAAAAAAATAAGATAATCGCCATATGGGACGAAAAATAGTTTATTTGTGAAAAGTGGAGTTTATTTGATTTTTATTAGGGGTATTGTGGTACTTTCAAACCAAACTAGTTTAGTACCCGCACTATTGTGCGGTCTATTTTTTAAAATTAATACATTTAATATTAAAAAAATGTATAAAAAATCTCTGTAAGTAAACTTTAAACTCTAAATACCTCTCACATCTAAACATTGTTAATTATTATATAGTTGACGGTAAAAATGAAATCTATGGGAGTCGAGCCTTACCTTTATTATATCTTTCAATTTGCAATTAATTACTATCGGCATATATGAAAATCAAATCATAGCCACCTGATCGGCAAATCCTATCGGTATATATAATGAGTTATATTTATCCTATCGATATATGATTATTTCTTTTTACTAATTATTAATTACTCTATCATTTATAAGGACATTAATTTGATTTGAAATTAATTAATTAACAAATCCTATCGGCACATATGAAATCATAACCACCTAATCATAACCACCTAATCGGCAAATCCTATCGGTATATATTAATTATCGTCTTAGGCTCCTATAGATTTGTTATCGGCATATATTAATTAGAGTACTTAATTAAATTAATTAACAATTAAAAAAACCCTACTTTAACCATCAATTAATCGACATATCTTAAAATTAATTGAATAAGTGGGATAACAATCCTAACCACCGGGTGGGATAACAATCAATTAATATTTTAATCTTTAAATCTAATTCTTTTTTATTATTAATGTAATTAATCTAATTAAATAACAAATCCTAAATAAAAAAGCCACTTTAAAGAAGAATTCGTTACATGGCATAAGCGACATTTCCTTTAGTGTAATATATACTACACTATTGATGTCAATTTGTTTGAATTTGAATTTAATAATTTATAAAAATAATTATTTAAAACGTGGGCAAATTATAATCTAATTAAGTAACAAATCCTAAATAAAAAAAGCTACTTTAAAGAAGAATTCACCACATGACGTAATTATTTACTATACTATTGAGGTCAATTTGCCCATCTAGCACAGGTTCAAAACACCACATGGTGAATATCAATCTTATCCTATGCAAATTCAACTTTTAACATTTTGGCACAATTATTTGGGGATTTAAAAACCAAATTAAACCGTAAAATTGTTCAAATTCGAAAAATCTTGAAATTGATATTCCTTGAATTGCAATGGGAGGTGTTGTCCTCGTCCACAATTCAACATGAAAAACAATTTAGACATTCAAATAAATAGGATGAAGATAACGATATGATACATACAATTAGGGAAATCGTTTAATCATCTCGGCCTTGTAAAAATTTTAACCTCTATTTCACGTATAGGTTCTTGTTATTCATTGCACAAAATAACAACTTAGCTCGATTTCACATCTTGAATTGTAATTGTAATAGATTTACATGAGCAATCTCCCTAAAAAAAAATTGAAACTATGTGGGCTACATACACAATTACCCAAATAATAACATGAATTGACCTCTTTTTTAAGGTTTCTTCCTTTTTCGTTGTTGGTGTTGATAGAATCGAAATCAGATTTGATGAGACACCAAAGAGTTGACGATGACGATGTGCCAGTTTAAAATATACTCCGTAATTGTGATCGAGTAACATTTTATCAATGTGTTCGAAAAATTACAAAAATATGGTCAAAATTTGAAATAAAGGTATTGAAATGAATAAAGTAGAGTTTTTTAAGAAATGGAAAGGCGACTCAACAATTATCATCAAACTTGTGATCGAGTAACATTTTATCAATGAATTCGAGTACCTACAAAAATTAAAATTACAAAAACATGGTTAGAATCTGATAGAAAGGTAATGGAATGAATAGAGTAGAGTTTGAAATGGAAAGTCGACTCACCAATTATCATCAAACGTATAATGATTGTCAGGAGGTATGAAATGGTTTAAATAGAAGTGAAAAATGTTTAAAGATAAATAAGATAATTAAAATTAAAATAATTATTAAGGATAAGATTCCGTTAATATCTAAACCAACCAACAACAAAATTGAGATTATATCAACCGATTTCGTATTTATAGGGGTAAAAGAAAATTCAAAATTCGAGAAAATGACACGTAGGATTGCTTAAATATGGTAGCGCCATGTAGGACCGAAGAAAAAGGAGATCAGGGTGCCAAGTGACATCTCCAACATATTAGATACTCCGTATTAGATATTAGGCAATATGATCTATTTCGGTTGAAAAAAAATTGATATGGCATTGGATGGGATGTCTCTATAGGCGTCTAATTTAAGAAACTGCTTGATTACAATGATTAATTGGATTTGATTAGTTAGTTAATTAGATAGGCCATACATATCATCTGCAATAAAATCTCGCCCGTTAGATATGTTGTTATTAATTGGATATCGCCCATCATATGCCGTTATTAATTAGATCTCACCCATGATTTGCAATAAAATCTTATGTAGCTTGTTAATTAATTAATTAGATTAAAAATATTTGTAATCCGATATGCTTGGATTTGGATAAATCTCAATTTGTTATTAGTTGTTAATCCATATCTTGTAAGATAACAACTAAGATAAATCAAGTTTGTTATTTAGTGACGGCCGATGAGAAAATCATTTAAGATAAATCAAGTTTGTTTAGATTTTATTTAAATTTGAAAATCCTATTTTAAGATAAATCAAGTTTGTTTAGATTAATCAATTAAAATCATTAAAAAAAGCTACATTAAAGGAGAAGCCGCCACATGTCGTAGGCGACTTCTCCTTTAGTATTATAAATTGATAAGATAAAAGAGAAGGGGTAAAACAGTACTTGTGTAAAATAAGCACCCTTTTCTAGCTTTTTTTGTAAACACAATTTTTAATACGTTTGTGTTTATTTTGGTCATCCAAACAACTAAAAAAGTTATTTAAAAAATAAACACCCACAAAATAAACCGTTAAAAAAAATAAACCGTTAACAAACTGTTTAACCATACACACCTATGATTTTATTTCAGTGGGCCCGCCCCTGCATGTGTAATATATTTGTAGTAATTCTAAAAGAATGATGGTTTTTTATTATTATTATTTTTTTTAATAATGTGGCGTTAGTTGTTTACTCCGTACAAGTTAGCTAGGTGTAGATTGTTTTGGGTAAGTTTTTGCTATTACACACATTGAGAAAGAACGCGCTTGGCCTAGGGGCCACGCGCCCCCAATCTCATCATCCCCAACCCCCGTCGGTGCAAATCCTCAGCCATAGCTCTCCTCCCGTACCTCCTCGCCCCTCCTTGGGTTCGATTCTGGTATGTTGGTGGTCGATTGACCTTCTCCCGACGAGTTTCGGGCTTGATTTGGGGTGGTTGTATAACCCTAAATTTGAGCCCTCCACCCTTTCCCGTCTTAGCCTGGGTTTTTTTTGGTGAAATTGGGTTCCCCGACCGTCAATTTTCATGTCGGTTTGTCTAATCGGGGCTCGTTGGCTTGGTAGTGGCGATTTCGCTACTCTCCAATATTGCCCCTCCCTTTGATTCGGTTTTTCTGCGTCGATGTTGTGGCCCTGGGTTGTTGGTGCCACCGCCTCGCCACCGCCTTCTTGCCGCTGCTTGCGTCTCCCTTCCCCCTTTTTTGGCCTTCCTCCTCCTTTTCTGGCGGCCTGCCTGGTTTCCGGCCGTCTTCGGCTTGAAATCGCCGTTCAATTGGTTACTCCTGGCTGCACACCTCCTCTCTCCCTTGGTTCCTTTGGGCCCAAGCTCAGGTCCTTCGGGCCCAAGCTTCGGGCCCAAGGTTGAGATTTTGTCAAATTTAAAAATTATATATATATATTAATATGGTGTAAACCCACCCGAAAGGGTAGTCTAAATCCCGAAAGGGTCTTGACAAATTCCCGAAAGGGCTTGCAGGTGCGCTCTCTACAAAGGCGGTTCACGACAGTTGATGGTTGCTCTTGACGGTTCTGATTTGAGTTGGGGCTCGTGTGTCCGGTGTCGGGTCTGGCTGGGGTCGTGGCGGTGTGCATCATGGCGACTCCGTATTCCGGAAATTTCCTTAGAGGTTCGTCTCATCGCCCACAGGGAGACTCCTGATGTACCGCTGGCCAGCGGTGTTATCTCTTGATGGCGCTTGGCTCCGTTCCGTCTTCATCGTCCTCAACTTGTATGGATTAGGCTCGTCTGTTCTTCTATTGATTGTTTGTTTTCCGTCTTTGTGTTGCACTTTTTTATTATTATGATTGTATGTTTGACGGTTCGCCGTCTACCGACTCTGTCGGCCTCTCGATGAGCCAGGTCTGTCTGGTCATCGAATTATTACCCGATCAAAAAAAAAAAGATTGTTTTGGGTAAAAGTTGGGAGTTTCAAATAAAGTTAGGTGTGAATGGTGGATGGTAGAGGTGGGCACAAATCCCGCAAATTCCGGTCCCGTCCCGATCCTGGTGGGATTTCGAAAAAAAATAGTGAATACTGAAGCGCCGAAATGCATAATCTCGTCGTCGCCAAACCTCTTCAGGCGACGGATTTTGGTCTTGGTCGCAAGATGATATTGTCAGAAGCAATGGGGCATATGTATTAGGGCGACGACAATGCTCGTCGCTTGAGATCTGACGCGACGGTACAATTTACCTATTTTCGTCACCTGAAGGTATTTGTATTTATTTGTGATCGAAGCTCAGGCGACGGTATCTAGTGATGTTGGTCGCCTCACATATTTTTTTCCATTATTTTTTTGACTTGTAGGGACTAGGTTTTTCATTTGTTCGTCTCCTGAATAGATTTTTATTTAAAAATATTATATATGCAATTGTCCTAGCTCCCTGCTTTTGCCACTTTTCAAAAACAATTAACCAATCAGAGCATTCAGAACCTGTTTCATTTCACACATTTCAATTCAGAACCGGTTTCATTTCACACAGTAGCCAATTCATTCATCACACACATAAACCAATTCATTAAAAAGACATGTTTTGATCATTACATAACCAACTATACTAGTTCGTAATGGTTGCCAACTTCACACAGTTGACAAACAACCTAAAAAACATGCAGGTAACCTATTTAGTCTCAAAAATAACCTGAAAATCAGTTTAGATATGCATACCATTTTGCAATCTAACTTGCGAGAAACCTACACAAACTTTACCAAAAACCTGCACAATCCATACCAATTCACAAGCAATCTAACTTGCGAGAAACCTACACAAACTTTACCAAAAACCTGCACAATCCTTACCAATTCACAAGCAATCTAACTTGCGAGAAACCTACACGAACTTGACCAAAAACCTGCACAATTTAGAATGTTCTAGGGCTGAGATTTAAGCATCTTCTACCTGAGACAAAGGCTGCGAAATAGACTTGGAGGCCATAAAAAATGCCATAGCCTTCTCGAACTTGTCAATGGCTTCCTGAGATTTTTGGGTTGCTTCTTGTGCTTCCTGTCTGGCCTGTTGCGCGTCCTCTCTGGCTTGTTGCGCATCCTCTTTGGCCCGTTGTGCATCCTCTTTGGCCTGTTCAGCCTCTTCCATAGCCTTTTGCACCGCCTCCTCAGCTTTTTTGGCTCGCTCCTCCAACTCTCTACGCCTCTCAGCAGCCTCATTAGTTCCTGGCCCTCCCCTTTTTTTTGCTGGCCTCCTCACAGCCCTACCAAGTCCTGCATAGAAAGCCAAGTATAAACCATTTAAATGACATTTGTGGTGAACCATATCAAAATATAACAAAAAAAAACAGAAAGATTAAAATTATTGATAAAGCAACTGAAATAGAAAGAAGAAAAAAGAAAAAAACAAAAAAAAGAAATAAAGTATGAATTCTAAACATACAAACCATGTGAACTTACTTGAACAGTATGAATTTATAAAAAAAATAGAAAGAAAGAAAGTATGAATTCTAGTGATGAAGCAGAAAGAAAGAAGAAAGTATTAATTCTAAAGAAAGAAAGAACGTATGAATTCTAAATATAAAAACAGAAAGTATGAATTTATATAACAAAAAAAAACAGAAAGAAGAAAGTATGAATATCATTGTAACCTCAAACATAAAGTATCATTGTAACAAAAAAACAGAAAGAAGAAAGTATTTAATTTGAATATATTTATAACTTCAAGATATAAAATATCATTGTAAATCATCTAAATTGATTTCATTACACTAACTTAATCATAGCGCTCAACTAACTCTACATGCCCATGAGTTGACTAGTGACCATAATATTATGAGTTGGGTTTTAATGTGTTACCTCTCACTTCGGTTCCCCAGCGTTCTCCAAAGCTGTTGATAATGAGTTGGGTTTGTTGCTCAATGGTGAGTGGAGCTACTTTGCCGGTCTCCGGGTCTAAGACTTCCTGACTTTGGACAGCTTCATCACGGGATCTCTTCAAGCTCGCCTATGAAGGTAAACACAACAAATGGAAAATAAGTCATAATCAAGGTTAATAAAAACGGTTAAGAATGGGAATGAAGGAAGGTTAAGATCTCAGCACTTTGTCCTTCGCATTCCAACATTGATCATACAGGTAAATGGTTGCGTCGACAAAGGGCGCTGGTTTACCATCTAGCGCGTATTCCTCTGCCCTATGACTCATGGGTTTGGACCCTGAATGGTGATTTATCGGGTTGGGATTCTTGGTCCTATTTTGTTGGTTTCGAGCGCATATGGCCTCAATTCACCATCAAGCACATTTGTTAAGTGTAAGAATACAAAAATTCAAAGAACACAAAAAATAAAAGACAAAAACAAAAACCAGTAAACAAAAAAATAAATAAATAACACAAAACAAAATATATCACATGTTTATCTATATACCTTTCCTTTTTACAACTATTAAGATAATGAAATTGTCATTAAAGTAAGTATTTATACCTGTTTCTTCTCATCAAGAAATTCATGGTTGACCAAGTAATGCCATTGCTCAGGCCGATCGTAGAACTCATCGGGCATTTCGTCCTTCCCATGCTCCTTGAAAAATACATGGCAATCGTACTTCCAATCGTGATACATGCTGTAGGCTTTCTCTTCGATGAACCCCTTCATCCGTCTGTCATTGGGGTCAATGTCATAATACATCTTCAAAAACAAACCAAAATAAGAAGCCACATAACTCGTAGGTATGAATATAAATGCATATCCTCCCCGGACATGTACAAAAAGGAAAAGTTTGTGTACAAAAAGGAAAATTTTGTATTCAAGCATATCCTCCCCGGACATGTACAAAAAGGAAAAGTTTGTGTATAAAGTTCATACTTGATTTCCTCGACCAGAGTTACTCGAGATAGAGTAGGATTCGTCGTCGACCATGGCTGGCTGGACGTCTCGGGTAGCCCTGCTCGACATGGCTCAGACTTGTGCTCCTGGCTCCTCGATCTCAACTAAACAACTCGAGATCGAGTTGGGTGTAGTCGAGGATGGCTGGCCTGATGTTGTCGAGGAGCTGGTGCTCGTCATGGCTCGGACTTGTGCTCCTGGCTCCTCGATCTCGACTAAACAACTCGTCGACTCCGGGCATGGCATCACATTGTTTGTCGTTCTCGACTAGGTAACTCAAGATCGAGTAGGTTTCCGGGAGTCGGGTTGTCTCTGACTCAGTTTCTCGATCAATGCTTAGTCGACAAGGTCTGTGCTCGGACACTCTCGTCGAGATCGAGTAGAGTGTACTCTAGATCGAATAAACATGGGCTCCTAGCTTGATTCGACTGGTTCCGCTGCTTCTTGACCTTGGACTTCTGTAGTTGATTTCCGAGCTTTTTCGACCTTTCTCAGAACTGTTGTAATTTGCCTCAAATTCTGCGAAATTAAACAGAAAGTGGTGTAGATTCCATAATTTGGCAAATAAGTGTAAACTACATAGATTCTGTACTATCTTAGCCCAAATGCATGAAATATATGCAGAAAACGATATAAAAGTTACTGTAAAACATGGCAGATTCAGCTCAAAACAATTCGTTTACTCATTGCTTTTGTAAACATAACGGCCGTTATCTGTGAAGTAACTAGAGTCATTGCTAGGGTTGTAGGATGGCCTAGTCTCATCGGGTCCCGTCCTGAGTCAATCGAGTCATGAACTTCCTTATATTATGAGATGTCTGCGGGCTTTATTGTGGATACGGGTTGGGCATGCGTGCCACCCGATGATAATGGAATGCATTCACGAGCTGGCCAGTCTCCGCCCTATCGGAAGGGGTGGAGGTAGGAGAGGGATATGCCACTTGGTATTCGGTGCAAAGGCCTTATTATATTTACGCACTTGATCTTAGGAGGATGTTAGTGTGTAACATTCCGCCTTGCATCTAGAAGCATCTTTATCAGGACTAGCGTGTGTATGTGTCTGCTTGTTTGGGACTATATTGTGTAGGGCTTCGATCTGATACCGCCCCGCATACATATTTTTTTAGGTTGTTTTGCAGAATGATTGTTCATTGCTTCCGTGACGTGGGAACTCTCTTGGGCGATTGCAAAGAAATGGTCTAACCTCACTAACATCGCCTATTAGATTTTGATAAATATGCTTATCGATTTGTTTTGACTCGGCTCTACCGTGGCACCCTTTTGTATTACACCTTGATTCCATTATTTGCATGACTATTGGTTTTTCACGCTAAGACTTACGACAGGTACACGGGACTTCCCCGGGGATTCCAACGATCCCTTCGAAATTTGGGTATGAAATCCCACATCAAAATGTTAGGATAGAATTTCAAACCTTCAACCTGTACTCGGGGCGCAAGATTCTAACGAGGGGTTTCATCCCTCGAAACGTAACCCGGGAATCATAATCCCGGGCCGTTACAAAGATGGTATCAGAGCTCAGGTTATGCAAATCGAGTATGATAGGTTGAAGTGGTTTTGAAAATGGCCCAAGGCTTTCAAATGGTTTTTCAAAATGTTTTAGAAAGGGCAAAATGAATTTAATATGGCTAACTCAAATGGACTTAATATGAACATGACTCAATAAATCCGGTAATCAAACAAAGGGAAACGAAGGGGTAGTGAAGGAGCTAGACCATCCCTATTGGATGTAGCTGGGAACGGGTATGCGAAATATAGCTTGTTCTTTACAGATGGGCTTACAAGACACCACGGGATTCCGTTGTAATGGCTGGAGTGGTGAGTTAGGTAGAGACCATGAGGTTTTGCCCCTCCGGTCAGTCGCCCCTTGAAGGGAGGCCTTAGGATAGCTTGATCGTTGATTGTTATATGTTGAGTGTTGTATGCTTAAATTGGAGACTTGGTTGATATTCTTGATTATGAATCATGTGTTAAATGCCTACTTGAATGGAATAGCGGGAGACACCTTCTGCCATTATAGAGTCGGGATTCCAGTCCTCGTGGGATCGCCTTTGACCTTTTAACCGTGACTACTTCCTTCTTCGGTCTTCTTTTCCTGACCCCACTAAACATCTGAGGTGGTATTGGAGTACACTACTACCTGAGCCCTTTGCTACCCCACTCGATAGTTATACGAATATTCCACGGGAAATGAGTCATGAAGTCAATGGGAGTGAGTCAGAGTCGCCCTTGTAGATCTCTATCGGGTTACTTTAGTTGCTTCATCCATGGTTGTAGGATTCTATACATACTACCCCTAGACTAGAGACTAATCTTTAGTGTGAAGTTATACCTACCTGTTGGGATGTCCATGTTTAGCCATTTCTTATGTTCGTATTACATTTTATGCCTATATCATCCCAGCATGATCTACTTAGTATATGCAATGTTATACTAATGCTTGAATAAATGTGTCATATGTTAGAAAACCGCATGATTAGTGCCCTCTCTGAAAATAGGCTCATGATAGTGTGCTCGTTCTATTCTGATATCCTGATAGAGTAAGTTATTTACTTGATGGGTGTGTGTTACAACTTGATGTTCAACCTGATTCATATGACACCTAGTTTCCAACTTGCTTACATAACTGTCATGCCATGATGATCTCCATGTTTCTCTCATACTTTCACGAATATATGACCTGACACGCCGCACGAGCACACACCACTAGCATTCCTGGTTTCGTATATGCATGACTCGACATGATGTGGTGTTCCCCGCTTATATTTTGATGATGATCCTTAATGTGGATTGTGGTTGTATGCCATTATATATCCATGCTTGGCCACCTTGTGTAGGTCTCATGTCATGCTTCGTTGTATTTCTACCATACCCCTAGACATGCGCAACCTGACTTCATTTGTTCCCTGCATCGTCATACTAATGATGGACTATTGATGGATTGAATGCATATGTCACAAGTTACACTCTCTCATGGATTAGGATAATGATAGTGTGACCCTTAGCATGTTAGTCTCACTCTTGTTATTCCTCATGCCTCTATGACCACTAAACCATAGCATGCTTACCTTACTGATCTCCGTGATGTTTTCTCTTTCTCAGTGATATCATCTCGTATTTCCCTGAACGTGTGACTTAATATTTTGTGCATGTGCCGTAGATATTTGCATGGACCCGTAATTGTCTATCATCCTATCCATGCCTAGATATCTTGCTTTAGAACCATGTTATACTCCGCTATATGTCCATTATGCTTCTAGATCATTACAGTGTGGCTTATTTGGCTCTTTGCAAACTATTGTGCTAATCGAATGAACGTATGTACGAATCATGAGTTAGTCTTATGTTTTTGCATATAAATGACACATGAATGCTAGGGTGAGTCTAGCCGAAGTACCTTGATTGTATTCATGTTCGATATGTGTCGGTAGTATCCTATAGGGCTTATGAATTCCAATATGACTCGTTGAGCGGTAAATTATCATGCTTGCTTCATCACGTGAAAATGATTGTCCCATGATGTGATAGTTGTTGTACCATTTCATGTACTCCTGTGACGGTTCATTAATTCCTAGCATGATTATAATATATCGCCCGTGATGTTCTCTTGTTCACTCTGTAAAGATACCCATGCCTTACCATGTATCGCTAGCACCATGTAGGATCACAATGTGACTTGATATATCCTTATGTGAAATACTTGCCCTCGTTGTATACTGTCAATCTATACATGTGTACTTGCATGCTTTATATCCATGTGAAGTCGTGCTTCCTTAAGCTCATGTTGCCATTTCTGCCATATTCCCCCTTGCTCTCATATGGTCACGTTATGATTGGTTGACCCCTTAAATGCATCCGTGCTAGTTTCCAAATGAACATGTAACCTATGCTGCATAGTCGTGCATCTTATCGTGTTAAGATATATCTTATAGGACCAATGAATTATGGCTTGTGTGTATGCATGTTCTATCTTCTTTATGACCTGTTCTCATGTAGGATAGACTCCGCGAGGTCTTGTATTCTTCCCAACATCTCTGATATGCGATCCTTTAACTGTTTAGGAATTGATAGACCCAGTTATAGAGTTAATGCCTATTTTCGATGCATGTTAAGCATTAGGTGATTATCAATGTGTGCATATCATCTCATCACTCGATGTTGTTTCTGCATGCCCCTGACCTTTTAAGGCTTCCGTAAATGAATAATCTAGCACCTCGCATGATTACCCTTTCATACATAATGTAGCATACCGCTCCCTTGAAGCATGATACCTTAGGAGCCTTATCCTGTTTCGCACTATGATATGTGCATGACTCATTCATCACAATTGCTTATATTCCTTTTATATGTGCTAATGTTTGGGTGCAATAGTAGGCCTGCTTA
Source organism: Persicaria tinctoria (assembly GCA_037127255.1). Lineage (NCBI taxonomy): Eukaryota > Viridiplantae > Streptophyta > Magnoliopsida > Caryophyllales > Polygonaceae > Persicaria > Persicaria tinctoria. The sequence continues at coordinate 37,909,042 of JBANSL010000019.1, read as the reverse complement.
AACTTCTATGACTCGTCCCACTATTATTTGGAGTTGCTCGATGCATCTTATTCATATACACATGCGATTGTCATATAGTACCTTGTAACATCTATGCTTGCAGAGATATGACTTGTGCGATTGTATGCTCAACTTGCATCTCATGTAGCCACTCTTGTCATAAGTTGTGATAGCCTTGCTATACTCTCTCTGCATGATCTTATGACTGTCTAAGCATGTTAGATATTGTTAGTCAAGTTAGAATGCTATGCCTCCACATGGTTGCATTGTGCTAAGTATGATTAGTGGCATGCTTATGTGTGTTCTCATCCAAGTTGTTCTTATCACATGACCCATACTTTTATGAAATATGTGTCAATTAGGAGTTGAATAGCACGTTGCATGTTACACACTACGACATGGTAGATGCATGTATGCATGAACTGTGATTTTGGTGAAAAATTGTTCCTCAATGATTACCTTTGATTGCGCTTTTTCCTTAAATAGATATTACTAGTATCATGGAGGACTGCTTTCCAACCATAGCTCATTATATGCTGACGTCCCGCACTTACCCGATCATAAGAGCGTTGTGGTTGCATGACATGGTTTCTATATGGTTTTATATGATCATTTCATGTACTAGTCCGGCTGATATAAAACATCTCGATAAGTCTGCATATGATTCTACATTGATTAAAACCTGCCTATGTGTACATGTCACGAACAATTTACCCTACGTGTAATGCTCTGTGTTATCTACTAGATCTTGCATAAGATTTATGTCGCACAAATCTATTGTTGCATCTGTGTATACATGTCTCTTATACATATCAAGCTTGTCTGATATATGAAATGAAAAGTTGCTAGCTAGTCCCTTATACCCCATGCAGAACTCGATCATGCTTTTGGTTGCCCCTATTTGTTAACATCTTTCATTAAGGTAGGTACATGTTAGTGTCCAGTGATGCAACTAGTTTACTCCATGATTGGTATGTGTTTTGCTTGCTGCACGTGTAACCTCGTAGAGTTCCATAGGGGCACCTTACTCATTCTTGGGTTGGGATCTTGTTTTTTTTGTCGTGTCATCATCAGTTGGTATGTGTTCGGTTCTGTGGGGAGTCCAGGTTGTCCTTCTTGTCTCTTCCTTATCTCCGCTAACTAAAAAATTTGCTTGCAATACTTTGACGAACGATGGCGTAGAGAAGAGACCGTTTAGCCATATAGCACGGGAGCGGCACAGCGGAAGCACGGTGGACCCATAACCCCAGATCCCAGAAATAACATATTAATTCTTTGAATGATGAACTGGTATTGGATGTTACCTGGTTAACTTCTACTTATGATGATGAATTTTAGTGCTTTGGTGTTCCTATGTGACTGACCTTGTGATATGATTGATGTTCTGTGTTGGTAAGCCTTGCTTGTTTCTATTACTTGTGGAACGTGAACTATACCTGCTGAGATCCTAACCTTGTGTTTAGTAATCATGATATTATGTGCCCCGCTAATATGTGACAATATGTTATTGTGATTCTGGCCTGATATTACCTTTGCTCGAATTATTATTAGCATGAGGTTATGTGGTAACTTGTTTTGATATGTCGATACCTAATATTCTGCAATACTTGCCAGGCATGATAGTATATTAGGATTCATGACATGTGACTGTTTGAGGTATTGAGAGATAATGATGAATAAACCTAGTGTGAAATCATGTTATATGCTGATGTGAAATACTTAGGAACTAAGTGATAGTAGCATGTAGGGTCCATGATATAAGATGCATGTTATCATGATATAATGATATACGATGTCCTATTAAGTTAAATGTTGTCGTGATTATATTTTGTGTTGTTATATTGTTAGACTTTGCTATCGCTAAACCATGAGAGCATGGCCGATTCTATGTTGACAATTGAACTTGAATTTTTGAAATGTGATTGCGTTGATACCTCTATGCATTGATATTTCAAAAATTGATTTTCATCTAGATCCTTGGCTATGAGAATGGGGAATATCTTGGCTTGCTGAATCTTGTTGAAATGGATTTTATTGTGCTGACTTGTTGCCTTTCTATTAGACTAACACCCCTATTATGACAAAATTTTGTTGTTTTGGTAGTGGTAAGTAGGAAACCATGCTGATATGATCTACTATAAGGTTGAGACTTGATGTGTTTGTGTGTTGCCCTTTCAAAAATGACATTTCTGCTTGACGCATTTTTATTTGTTGACACTTAGAACATGAAATGCTAATGTTGAGTGTTAACGCTTCAATATACTGGTGTGCGAAAATGTTGGTAATGGCTATTCATGTTACGGTTTTGGCGTGGCCAATTTCGGTGGTTGGTTGGTTATGATGTGGCATGTCTTGGTTATATCGATTCTGATAATGGCTAGAGATTCGTAGATTGGAATTGCTTTTGAGATTGGAATCTAGGAAGAGAATATGGGATTAGCCCTTAGAGGTGGATGATTCCACCTCTTGAGTTCTGAATTTGCTTGACCAACTTGGGATTTAAAAGGCTTTTGAAAGAGTTTGGAAACGACTAACTCGGATTTTGAAAAACATTGGATGGTTTTGAAGTCAAGAGGTTTTTCTTGTTTTTGAGAGGTTTAGAACGGTTTTGAAAAGGACTAACTTCGATTTGGGAAGACCGAACACGATCGAGAATTTCAACGATTTTGAGGCCAATCTTTTTCAATTGCGGAATTCCCTTTGAAACTTTTCAAACCCGGGCAACTCTATGATACTTCACGAAGTGGATACAAGTATTTTATGAGGGCGCTTGTAGGGTGCTTGCTAAGACCTAGTGATGATATTGTAGAACTTTTAGAGTTGTGGTACTTCCGAAAAGTCGAAGCGAGGATGTGATAGGGGCACTTATCGCATACTTGTCAAGGCCAATTGGAGATGTCACGACCGTGACTAGGATGTTGTGGGATTCTCGGAAGACGCAACCGAGATGATTACAAGATCTTTGGCATGATCCTTGGACTCACCTATTCCAAACTTCATCGCCTACTTTGTTTTGGTTTTAGCCTCGGGGACGAGACTTGTTTTTAGAGGTGGGTGATGTAAAGGCCCGGATTTTCAAATCTTGATTTTCAGAAAAATGAATTTAAATAGGATATTTCAAGGAAAACTCGTCCTTAAATTAATAAATCAAACTAGATACTCTTAAAGTGGATTCCGGCCAAATTTTGGAATTTATACAAAATAGATTTTATTTCGCTTTTATATGCCGAGAATTTGAAGTGATGTTCGCATTTCATTATTAAATTCAAATTAGAAAATTTAAAACTTTATTTTGACCGAGTCAGAAAGAGTCGAGAGAGCGGATTCCGGGTTTTATTATCGGGTATTTCAAATGTGGGTTTTGGGACCATTTTATATGTCTCCTTCCTCTCCCCTCTTTTCGATCAGCAAAAGTATTAGGCTAGTAGCTGTCTTCTTCCCTTAAACCTGAAATTGGTAGCAAGGACCCTCCTCTTTGCTGTTTGACCAAGCAACTCATCCCCATTTTGTATTGTTTTCCAAATCAGTTCCAACACCCACAACCTCTCCATCCTCTTATCCCATGTCTTCCTCCTCATTTGGGAAATTGGTCAACACACAACCCACGCCAAACTCAGATCCCATCTCCCCTTCTTCCATTTGATTTCAAAACAATCGTACGCTGCTTCAAATTTCACACAGAAAGCCCCTTTTCTCTAGTTTCATACACCCGAATAAACCCAATTAAGCTCCTTCCCCCTTATCTTCTTTCAACTCAACACCAACCCCTGTTTCGAGCGCCACCAGAGCGCCAACAGCACCTCCCCAGAGTCGCTAGGAGCAGCAGCGCCGCCAGGAGTCCGGAGACCGAGCCCGAGCGCAGCCCTCGCTCCTCCTCCTTTGTTTTCGATTTTTGAATCAGTAATGCTCCCCTCCTCCCTTCCAATCAAAAATGTTGCAAGGTCTCACCTTTAAGCCTCTTACCTTCAATCTAGGCCGAGAAAAGCAGCCCTGATCCTCCGGCGAGCAAGATCGAGTTTCGACGAAGATTCTCCGGCGAGTCGACGCCCCTCGGTGAGGTTCGAAACCTCCTTTTCTTCCCTTGTTTCGGTTCCTTTGCGCCTTCTTGTTTCCCTCGCTTTACCTGGTCGGATAGAGAATGAGTGAGGGCGGGTCGAGGGTGTGAGCGAGCTTGAAGATCTCCGGCGAGATCGAGTGCGAGCGAGCGGGAGAGCGAGATGAGGACGAGGGTAGCGTGATCGCAAGGTGTGCGAGGCGAGCAGAGAAAGGTGAGGGCGAGGAGAACGAAAGCGGGTGAGGGAGCGAGAGCCTGAGCTCCGTCGAAATTCTGGGCGGAACAACCCAAACCAGAGAACGAAATCGGGGAAGCCGATGAAGAAGAAGGTTGTGGGCCTTCCTCCCTCGCCACCTCACCACAACCATGTCATCTTGGGCCCCACTTTTCTTTATTTTTTTTGAATCCGAATTTGGAATTGGATGAGAGAATGGGATGGTTATTTGGGCATAATTTTTGGGCTTGTTTAGTTTGGTTTTAAAAATGAAAATGTTGGGCCTATTTCTACCAAAATGAGTTTTGGGTTTTGGGATTTAATAGAAGGCTAGATTCTAAAGTTTATCTAATTTAAAGGGGTCGGTTGGGTAATTTATAAAAATAGTGAGGGTTGGTTTATAATTTTCATAAAATAAGGGGCTGATTTTGTTAAATGAAGATGATTGGGATTTTAAAAGATTTAGAAATATTTTATGAAAATGGCTTTGAAATGGTTTAACTACCGAATGGTTTTGGGAACATGGTCTATGTGTGTGTGATTAGTAGCATTATAGCTTACCGCATTCTTTATAATTATAATAGGTGCTTGTTGATTGTTGGACTCTACTCTTTGGTATATCTTGTTGTTCGACTTTCCAGGTGAGTTCCTATATGAGCTCACTCAGATTCGAAAAGAGATCTCCCTGCTTGTAGCCATGTGCATACTAGGTGCTTGCATTCATAATAAAGCATGCCATGTAGTATCCTGTTAGGATTGCACTCATGATTGAGCATTCGTTTACTCATTGCTTTTGTAAACAGAACGGCCGTTATCTGTGAAGTAACTAGAGTCATTGCTAGGGTTGTAGGACGGCCTAGTCTCATCGGGTCCCGTCCTGAGTCAATCGAGTCATGAACTTCCTTATATTATGAGATATCTGCGGGCTTTATTGTGGATACGGGTTGGGCATGCGTGCCACCCGATGATAATGGAATGCATTCACGAGCTGGCCAGTCTCCGCCCTATCAGAAGGGGGTGGAGGTAGGAGACGGATATACCACTTGGTATTCGGTGCTAAGGCCTTATTATATTTACGCACTTGATCTTAGGAGCATGTTAGTGTGTAACATTCCGCCTTGCATCTAGAAGCATCTTTATCAGGACTAGCGTGTGTATGTGTCTGCTTGTTAGGGACTATATTGCGTAGGGCTTCGATCTGACACCGCCTCGCATACATATTTTTTTAGGTTGTTTTGCAGCATGATTGTTCATTGCTTCCGTGACGTGGGAACTCTCTTGGGCGATTGCAAAGAAATGGTCTAACCTCACTAACATCGCCTATTAGATTTTGATAAATATGCTTATCGATTTGTTTTGACTCGGCTCTGTCGTGGCACCCTTTTGTATTACACCTTGATTCCATTATTTGCATGACTATTGGTTTTTCACGCTTAGACTTACGACAGGTACAGAGGACTTCCTCGGGGATTCCAACGACCCCTTCGAATTTTGGGTATGAAATCCCACATCAAAATGCTCGGATAGAATTTCAAACCTTCAACCTGTACTCGGGGCGCAAGATTCTAACGAGGGGTTTCATCCCTCGAAACGTAACCCGGGAATCATAATCCCGGGCCGTGACATCTGCCAACGAGATTGTCTCGCTAAAGCTAATTCTGATTTGCTTATGCTTGCTTTGGATTTGGTCATCCCAACAAAAATTCGGATCTGGAATCGCGAAAGCTATTCGTCAAAATCGCAAATGCATATGAGGTATGTGTGGAATTTACTATTTGATGAGATGATTACTTCTCTTGATCTCGTTTGCATGCTATGGCTGACCATGATCTCGTCAAAATTGAAAATAAAGCTCAGTTTTGTAAAATGTTGAGCAGATTGTGTCGGTACTAATAATTATTTCATGTTAAATGGTAGATATGTTGAATTCTGACTCTGGTGTGATAAAATTTTCTAAAAGAAGGTTAAGAAAAAGGCATTTGTGTTTAGCTGTTTTATTTGAAAACGATATTAGGTGTAAGAGGGAATTACATTAACCCTGTTAACACATATCTTCTTTTATCTGTTTGTTATATTAAGTATTCAGTGAGAACTACAAGTTCTTCTGCATTCATTATGGAAAATGAAGACTAATTTTCTTTTTTACAAATAGATACTAAAGGATGATGCCACTAGACAGCAGTATGAATATGCATTAGAACATCCAGAGGAGGTAATGAGGACTTACTATTTTGCTTATATAGATGGTAGAACATGATATTGATCTAGCTAGTCGTGGTGTAAAAAAAAAGATGAAGCATCTCTCCATTTTTTAGTTTATGTTCGTATCCAAACATGTATCTTGTGATCTGAGAAGTGATGTGGACACACAATGGTAGCGGCTGTCTCCAGGTTTTTTGTGTGATATTTACTCTAGTAAATGTGGGGTTGCTTCAAATATTCACAATGAAGGGGAAATTTTGAATGAAATATAGGTTAGTGCTGCATTGCTGCGCTGAAAGCTGGAGCTCATGGGGTAATGGTTGGGCGTGCTGCCTAGCTACAACAAGTAAGTTTATGCTGAAATTCCAGCAATTTAGTTCAATGGAAGTGAAAGCTACTGGAAAAAAAATCATTACACTGCAGGCTCATGTCTTCTCACACGAACCAAGTTGTTGAGAATGCATGGGCAGGACCACATAGTGCTCATTTCCTAAGATTTGTTTCCATATGTTTCGTTAACATTTGGGTTGGTGTTCTGACCGGAGAATGTGCGTACTAATGGGATATGTTACAATTTCAAGATGAACTCTTTTTTTTATCTAACTTTGAGGCGGTCACTCTGGTGTTCATATGTGGGTTAGCTTTTTACTTGTGTTAAGATCCATAAGCTCAATTAGGGAAGAGCGCCTGAACAATTGTTGTTCGGGAGGTTGGTGGTTCGATTCCACCTGGATTTATAATCTTGTTAATTTCATAATCTTATTGTTGCACTTTATAATTTTATTTATGCACTTTATAATCTTAATTGTGCACTTCATAATCTTATTCATGCACTTCATATTATTATTAATAAACTTTATCATTTTATTTATGCATTTTATAATCTTAATTGTGCACTTCACAATATTATTCATGCACTTCATATTTTTTTATTCATACACTATTTTACTCTTACACTTTATTATTTTATTTGCACAACATAATATTATATATGTACAACCTAAAGTTATATTTGCACAATAAAATGTTATATTCGCACAACATAATATTATATGTGCACAAAGTAACATTGTATTATTAGATATGCACAACATAATGTTATATTTGCAAAATATCGTGTTATATTTCCATAATATAATGTTATATTTGCATACCATAATGTTATATATGCACTTTATCATCTTATTTGTGCACATTATCATTTTATTATTGCACTTTATAATCTTATTCATGAACGAGAACAAAAAAAAGACAACCATAAATAGCTTATACGGAATTTTGAACTCGAACATATGTGCATTGACACATTGCTATACCATTTTTAATTGAGCTAATAGGCTTTTATTCTTGCACTTCATAATCTTATTTATGTACTATGTCATTTTATTCTTGCACTTAATCATTTTATTCTTGCACAACATAATATTTTATTTGCACAACATAATTTTATATTTGCACAATATAATATTGTATTTGCACACAATCATGTTATATATGCATTATATCATCTTATTTGTGCACATTATCATTTTATTATTGCATTTTATAATCTTATTCATGAATGGGGACAAAAAGAAGACAATCATAAATAGCATGTGCGAGATTTTGAACTCAAACCTTTGTGCATGGGCACATCGTTATACCATTTTGAGCTAATAGGCTTTTAATGACACATGTCACATTAAAGTACAAAACCGCCATAAAAATTGCAACCCATAAAGAAAATATTTGGTAGGAAACTTACTTTACATTAGGAATAGTACATTTATTAATAATAATCTTTATTGTATTATTTGTTCATTTTATATTTTGTAATCTCATATTTTTCACTTTTTAAAATAAAGACAATAAATGTGATGTAGCATATTTTGTTGCATTTTGTAATCTTGTAGATGCACCTTATAATATTATTTCAAATAAAAATTATGGGCTAAAATATGTAATTTTTATAATTGAAACAAGGGCGATATTGGTAGAAATATAAATTATGGGAGAGGTGGTGACATTTTTCTCATATTTAGGGTCATTTACCAATTTATCCATTTATCCCATAAAATTAGGCCTATTTACATATTAAATAGATCCGTTTATCTATTACTCATTTAATTAGGCCCATTTACCTTCAAATTGGACCATGTTCACTTTAAGTAAATTTTCATCTTAAGCCTCATTTTCATTTGAACCTTTACCCCCCCCCCCCCCCCCACACACACACACACACACATTCACTTTAAGTAAATTTTTCATCTTAAGCCTCATTTTCATTTGAACCTTTACCACACACACACACACACGCACGCACGCACGCACGCACGCACGCACACACACACACACACTAATTTTAATTCAAAATACTCTATATCCTAATATTACACACACAACTACATATGTATTAATTTTAATTCAAAATACTCTATATCCTAATATTATATATATATATATATAGTATTACATCATCATCATTATTATTATCATTATTATTATTATTATTATTATTATTATTATTATAATTTATATGTGTGTGCGGGACGAGACGGGATTTGCGGGATCCCGACGGGTCATCCCGCATCCCGTCCCGCATAAGTTTTGCGGGACGGGACTGGGATTTGCGGGATTTGTGCCCACCCCTAATATATTCTGACAAAAAAAAAAACATATACATCAACTTGAATTGCACAAAAAGAGACCATGTCAGGAAACAATTAGAAATAAAAAAGAACCTATATATTTTGACAAAAAAAAAAGAACATATGCATCAACTTGAATTGCACAAAAAGAGCTCATGTCAGCACACAATTAGAAATCAAGAATTAGTGAATCGATTTCGACCAATTTAGTGTGTAGGAGCCAATGACTTGTAGATAGATAACACAAAGGAGAGATAAGGGATGAGAACCTACTTGAGAGTCGCAAATCAACCTGGAGTCGCAAATCAAATTAAAAAACAAGCAATCCGAATTAAAAAATGAAAAAAATAAGAAGTTTATGTTGTGCAAATATAACTTTATGATGTGCACACATAACAATCTGTTGTGCAAATTGTTAGTGTTGACACCGTTATTAGGGTGTGTCAACATTGTTTTCCCTCTTAATTTTAAGCAAATAATGTGACAAATCATATTCCTCCAACAATAAGTCTAGTAAAGAGTTATGCAAGTCTATATCTAAAAAAGATGACATTAGAATAGCACTAAAAACAATTCCTCCTCAAAATTTTATTTGATGAACAATCAAGTTGCATCTCTAAAGTTAACATACATTTGTGCATGTTTAGAAGGCAAAAAATGAAAAGGCTTCATTTTAATTATTCCCAAGTTCCCAGAAACATCCATTTCATTGTTAAAGAAAGATCCTATCACCAAACAACCCCAAATCAACACCAAACACCCCAAAATGCACATAATTTGAGCATACTATCGGATGAAGTGATGAACAATTACTAGAAATAAAAAAGAAACTATACATCTACTTGAATTGCACAAAAAGAGACCCATGTCAGGACACAATTAGAAATAAAAAAAACAATATATACATTTACTTGAATTGCACAAAAAGAGACCATGTCAACAGACAATCAGAGACCATGTCAGAACACATTAAAACGCAGTAGTAAGAACACATTGAACTTTGTAGAGCTACTAGCTAATATCTCCGGATAAGTCAGAAACCACAAGGCAGTTCAATTTAAAGATACAAACATGTTATTAAATAGGAAAAGCGGAAAGAAACCATTGTTGACGTTGCTGAAAAAAACATAAAAACCCAATTTTAAGCCCTGAAATGATCTTTGATGGCCTAAATAGCCCATAGGTCACGGCATGTCAGTGAGTTTAAACCGTGGCGCGATTCCCTATCCAGAAAGGTGTCATAATAGAGAATCTAACACGGGACGCCTGATATCACTTCTGTTGAGACTACATACTAGGCAAGCATCTCTAGTTTCAAATTAAGCTTGCTGGCATGATTTTTAATAATTTAAAAACCCATTCATCTAGTATACAAAACCCATGTCATCATGTTATATTTGCACAAGAGACCATGTCACACAATTCGAAATAAAAAAACCTACACATCTACTGGAATTGCACAAAAAGAGACCTTGTCAGCTCATATTCAGCACATAGTCACTCTGTGTCAGCAACTTTTAACTCCGTGTCAGCACATATGTTTCTGAGTTGCCTCGAAAAAAATAACATAAGCTACTGAATTGCCTCTGTGTTGTTTATGAAAGAAGGAAGATATAGAAGTAACATAAGCCTATAAAATGGATCAAAAGAATAACTACCTAATGCATTGATCTGTATCAATTCTAAGCTACTGATCTAAGAACAAAAATAGTCTTCAAGGATCTTGAAGACATATATAAACCCTTCCAATGCAAGCTTAGACATATATAAACCATTCCAAGGATCTGTATCATTTAAATTAAAAAGGAAGTAGACATATATAAACCATTCCAATGCAAGCTTAGTTTCATAAAAAAATGATGTTGACATACACCCATGCTTGTTTCATATCTTGAAGCTTAGAACTTTATACTAAAGTAGCCGAAGTTTAAAACTAACTAAGAGCCCATGTTAGCACACAATAAGAAAAATAAAAATAAAATTGACATAATGAGAGATTGTGAGTTATAATAGGAAAACATTTCTAGCATATTGCTTCAAAATTTTATAGCAGTGAGAGCACTACCAAGAAGCTTAATAGCACACAAGGTACCTCCGGGGGCAATGAGGTCATCCATCACTATAGCACGCTCTCTTGCTTGTACATCGCCAACATGCATTTCCATTTTGAAGTGATAAAAAAAAATATAGAAGGAAATTAATAGAAATGATTAAAAAGCAAAAAGGACTTGTCAACTAACCCAACACCCTGCATGGCATCCCCTCTTAATACTAATGAATCTAAAGAAGATGACTATGAGCCAAAGAATTGGGATCCAATCAACATGCTGACCCCCAAATTTTTAATACAGTGAACGATTAGGTCATGTTCATCAAGGGATACTAGGGATACTAGAAATACTAATATTTTATTCTTCTCTCTCCGCCACATCATCTTAGCATCTCATTCTCATTTTTCTCACTTTATCAATAACATCCCTAATATCTCAAACCCATCTTTTCATACCCACTCAATTTACAAATATACCCTTCCTCAACAATTATTTCCATTATCGATTATATTATTATATTCGTTTATTATTATTATAATATTAATATTAAATTAATATTATTTATAAACGAAATAGTGCGAACTATATATAAAAAACGACATTAATTAAATACACAAAATGACGTTACAACAAAGACAATACATAAACTTTAGATTTTTTTCAATAACATAACGTAATTCGGTAAGCGGAAAATACTACTCATATTAACTTCCTCCTATTACCAATTTTTTTTTAATAATTATGTATTTAATTTCTTGCATTATTTCTTATGTTAAATTATTCCATAATTATAATTTAATTTTTCGGATTATATTTTGCATATTTATAATCAAAGAGAAATATTTTTTAAAAAAAATATAGTCAAACATATTCAAATTTGATGTCTACGTGTAGATAAAAATGAATCTAGCATTGTGGTAATTTTTATTTTTTACATTTTTTATCCCAAAATATTGCTTTTATGGTGTAAAACAATTACTTCTCAGAAAAAAATCCACACCGTCCATCACATACCACGTGTCGCCTTCTGCCGCTCCCTTCCTGCAGTCCAATCCAAGGTTGACACGTGTCCTGATTGTGTAGCACTTTGCAGGAGCGTTGGAGGGAGAAGGATAATGATTCGATGACTTGCTTAAAGGTGACAATAGGGGTATTTGGAGGTCATTTTAAAAATATGTTTAAAGAAAAAAGGAAAATAAATGAAAATAGGTTAGCTTTTTCTAAAAGGCTATATACTCTAGGGTTAGGCTCCCCCTTCTAATTTACATACTCTTTTCTTTTTAGGTTAAGTTATAATTCAACTTTATTTTTTTTACAATTCTTTAGTAATTTGTAACTTATTAGTGTTCATTTATAATGGGTGTCACTATATACACCGCAAATCCGGATTAAGGATTTGCACGTCCTTATTTTTTTTACAATTCTTTAGTAATTTGTAACTTATTAGTGTTCATTTATAATGTGTGTCACTATATACACCGCAAATTCGGATTAAGGATTTGCACGTCCTTAAGGACGTGCAAGTCTAGGACGGTGCACGTCCGCTAAAAACGTCTTGCACATCCTTAACAATGTGCAAGCACGTTCTTAAGGACGTGCAATGCTTGCACGTTGTTAAGGACGTGCAAACCCTAGTTAGGGTTTTGCAGGGTTTAGGGTTTAGGTTTTCCGACAGTTTTGTAATGTTAATTGATAAAATTGTGTTTAGCTAGTGGATTTGATGGATTTAGGGTCAAATTAAACAGAACACAAGAATTGTTAAGGTTTTCATTCGGATAATATGCGAATAACGTTACAAGGAACGGAAAAAAAGGTTTACATTCATAATTTTAATAAAGTTGTGGAATACAATCTAGGAAAATAGTAAAGGACGGCCGAACTCGGCACGCAAGGCTCTAAATCTCTCAATCTGAGCTTGAAACGGAGCATCCCATCCTTCGACGCTCAGATGATGATGTTCGACCCATTCTAGTGGAGGCGGCGGAAGAGGAGCGTTAGGACGCAACCAGATCTATGAGAACAAAAATTTAGAGTTAGAGTATTGACATATGTATGAAAAGCATGAATAGGTAATAAAAAAGACGTTTGAAGTCGTACTGCGGCAAAATGGTCTTGGTTTCCAATGCAGGCTACACCAAGAGTTGCTGATTGGGGAGGGTTGTTATCAGATGTCGGCGAGATCATGGGGAGACATGTGAACGGATAATGTCAAGCTAGGACGAAGAGAGGAATCTGATATACCGTCGCAAATACTAAACCCATGATGGGTAGCTCTATCCACCGTCTCCTATCACCATGTGTGGCTCCGGCCCATCTCTGGTAGTCGACGAACTGCTGGAATGGGTACTCTCCCGTATAACAACCGGCGTACAGAACGGCGTGATCCTCCAAGTGATTGCATAGTAACGTTTTGAGTTCCGGGAAAGCAGTCTCGCCGATCAGTGATGTCAAAGCCGCCAAAGCACGGTAGCCACAATGACCATCTCCAACAGTGTCCCTCACCGTCTGAATATGACCGAGCATGAAGGGATCAACGTTGTTTCGACCCCAGTTGAACCCTCCGAACACATCATCACGTCCACGTCGAGCTGAGGTCGCTTGTGGACGAGGCCGAGCAACATTTCGAGCAACACGCGCTTCTTCTCTCTCAAACCTTTCCCTTACCTCCTCGTATGGCAACGGGTTGGTTCTGCAGGCATTCCTCGACCCCCGAGGCCTCCCCTTTCTTCTGACGCTTGCTGATGAGGGTGGGTGCAGCTCATTCCCGCATACATCGTTGGAAGCCGTGTATGAAGATGACAGCTCATACGGCAGTGGGGTGTCGTCGAGGTCAGTCCATGTCAAATCCATCCAGAACGGGTGGATGTCCTCGGCGGGTATCGGAGTACCGGAGTTGACGTATGCCTGAATCTCATGGACACAAGGGATCCTGTAACAAACCCTCCAATGTAGGTCCGTGCATACCGGAGGAACCTTTTGGTTCACGACGTCCTGCCACATCTTGTACAGAAAATCGAAGCACTTTTTAGAGATTAAAGTCTTTACCTCATCGAAAAGGTTGACTTTATACGCCGTTGTTGGCCATTTGAAGCGGTCGATCTCCAAAGCAGTTTGCAGCTCATGCAGTTGACAATCGTTGACTCTATGGATTGCATCGATCACGATGCGGAAGTCACCAGTCGATGAGTGAAGTGCCTCCTTCATAACCTTGTGTTGACCCTCAACTCTGTACACATTGAAGTGCATACCACTAAATATTCGATATTATATCATATTGTAATGGGAGATATGAAGTAAGGTTGTACCTGTTTGTCGTACGGGTGCCGAGATGGAAGACATTATCTACGTAGCACGGTACTATGTTCCTGCTGTATGGAAGCTAAACCGACTCCAAATACGCCACCACACCTGGGAATGGGTGCCATGCAGCTCGTAGCGCCCGACGATGTCGGTTGAATGATTCCTCCGACCTCGATTCGAACAACCCCCAACAGTTGCCCTTAAATATGCCAGCGTGGTTTAAATTCTTCGTGATCTTCAGAGCTGCTTCCTCGCATCTTCTCATCACGTGTAACCAACAAAGGAGATGCTGGACGTCGGGGAAGACAACATTCAGCGCCGCCAAGAGACCTAGCTCTCGATCAGTCATGATAGCTTGAGGCTGAACCGTCCCAAGCAAGATCTGAAGCTGTCGCAACACCCAGGCGTATGTGTCTTCGTTCTCTTGCGACATGAAGGCATAGGCGATGCAGTAAGTATTGCCTGAGGGTGTGAACCCGACCACCTCGCACAAAGGAATCCCATATCTGCAAGTGTAAATATGTTACATATAAAATACTTTATAATTGGCTATATGTGCAATAATGTAATCGTAATTAAGTAACTTACGCATTTGTTTTGTATGTGTTGTCCATTATGATGACGTAATGAAACCTTCGGAGAAGGCGTATCCCGTCGGGATGCGCCAGGAAGAGGTCGCTCAAGACGTTGTCGTCATCCAGATGTCGTCTGAAGTCGTAGTAGTACCTTCTTTCCCGCAGATGGTGCAAGGTATCCTGGGTCATCGTCCGACTACCTCTTTCTTCGGCGACCATCATGGCGAGCGTGTTGGTAAGGCTCTTCCTTGACGTGACGCTGGTCTCATCCAACTACCTCAATCCGTACCCAATGGATTTTGGAGGAGTGCCAACTTCCTTCATCCACCTCACCATCTTCTTTTCCCCCTCTGTCATCTGTCCGACGATGGCGTGACCTTTCAAGCTCGTGGAAAGCCCGTGGTTATGAAGACCATGGGTTACCGTCATGCGCCACTAACCCGGCGGAGCTTCGTGCCCGTGTAGAGAGAATGGACAACCACTTATCTTCGACTGTGTGCTCCGGAGCTTCCTCCCGCGTGGTCGGTACTCCCCAAACTGCTCGCAAGCAAGGAGAACCCCGCCTGGACGATTCGACGCCCCCGTCCAAGACCGCTTGATTACTAAAATCATGCAGTGTCTCCGACCCAAGTCCTTGAAATGCGTAACCATTTCGTCACGGTCATTCCAAACCCTTGGGTCCGAGAACTCAGATGTAAAGTCTCGAAACTGTATTCACATAATTGGAAATATGAACAAAGAAGTCGGACTTTGTTTTGGAGTGCGGAATGAAGCTGTCCTTCATCGCTTCAAATAGGCACTGTTGCATTAATTGTAAGCAGAACCCTAGCACGTCCTTAAGGACGTGCTAGGGTTTAGGGTTTGGCTAGGGTTTTAGGGTTTGGGTAGGCTAGGGTTTTAGGGTCAGGAAACTGCACGTCCTTAAGGATGTGCTGTACATCGTTAACGACGTGCTGCACGTCCTTAAGGACGTGCAGTTTCCTTACCCTAAAACTCTAGCCAAAATATGCAGGAAAACCTTATCATATTAACGTTTTCGTTTTCGTTATCGGGCAACCTTATCATATTAACGTTTTCGTTTTCGTTATCGGGCAACCTTATCATATTAACGTTTTCGTTTTCGTTATCGGGCAACCTTATCATATTAACGTTTTCGTTTTTGATGTTTACGTTCAATATGACTCTGAAGAAATGAGAAGAGTCTAATAGAAATATAGAGATAGATACAAAATCCGTAATATAAAAGTATAATATCAAGATAGAAACTACAAAAGTACATCACTGGTCTACAGGATGGCGTACAATATGATCCAAAATACCCGTCACCTCGTCTAATAGCTCCTCAAGGCGAGGGTCGGTAGACAGGGCCCTCCAATAGCCCTCCATCTCGTGCAAGCGGGCCGCCAACGCCGGAGGGATAAGGGAGGCTGAGGGAGGTCCACCCATAGGTCCATGTCGATCGGGTGGACGGGCGCCGGCGGGTCGGGATGGGGTGGCGTGGTCAGCAGCACGTACGGCCGGCTCTACGACGCGTACCAAGGCAAGTAATCTGCAGTGACACCGGCCTCGCAATCCTCGTTGGTGCGCCTGTGCTCGGCCAGCCTGTAGAAGCGACCCTCGTCCTGCAGGTCCCGCCACCTGTTGTGGCCCGGGGCAAACACGGCGATGTACCGCGCGTTCTTTAGGGTCGTGTCGCGGCAGACCTGATCCGGCGCGATGACGGCCTGCGGGATCCCCTGGACCCGTCCGAACAACCGGAGGCACCTATACGGCGCGATGACGGCCTGTGGGTGGAACACGAGTAGGAGGTCTACCCATGCCGGCCCGTCGCCCAGCGACTAAGTCGGTGATGCAGCTACTCAAAATCTCAGGGGGCTCTAAAGAAGGCTGCAACCCCATCATCGCATCGCCAGAAGGATCCCAACCTGGCATACCCGACCAGAAGGTGTCGTGCTCATCGGCCGGGGGGGTCCCCATCGACTGCTGCAACTGCTCTACAGACGCGAGCAGATCGTCGACTGTGGCTGTCGAACTGTCGGGTACCGTCCTCTCTGGAATCTGGCTGACCGCTGCCCGGTCGGCGAACATAACAGGTCGAAGGGTACCGTCACCCCTCATGAGCCTCCCTGCCTGTTATTATGAAATGTATTTTATTATAATTTATTATATTATAATTTAATATATTTTAATGTTTTTATTTTCTTTCAATTTAAATTTATTTCTATGTATTTTATTATAATTTATTATATTTTAATGTTTTTATTTTCTTTCAATTTCAATTTATTTTTATGTATTTTATTATAATTTATTATATTTTAATGTATTTATTTTCTTTCAATTTAAATTTATTTCTATGTAGTTTATTATAATTTATTATATTTTAATGTTTTTATTTTCTTTCAATTTCAATTTATTTTTATGTATTTTATTATAATTTATTATATTTTAATGTTTTTATTTTCTTTAAATTTAAATTTATTTCTATGTATTTTATTATATTTTTATGTATATGTTTTTTATTATCTTTCAATATAAATTTATTTTTATGTATTTGAATATATTTGAATATATTCAAATATATTTTAATGTTAATTAAATACTTTTAAAGTATTATAATATATTTTAATGTTTTTAATTGTCTTTCAATTGTAATTTTTTTCTATGTATTATATTCTATCAAATTACAATTATATTCTCTTCTATCAAACTATATACTATAAAAAAACATTATATTATATAAATAAATCAAAAAATCTATTTTCAATTATATTCTATTAATCAAATTATATTATCAATCATAAACTATATTATAAAACTATATTATCAATCATAAAACTATATTAATCAAATTATATTCAATTATATTATCAATCATATATTCTATAAATTTCTATTATAAAACTATATTATCTATCAAATTATATTTTCAAACTCTAAAAATAAATCAAATAAAAAGTAATTCAAATAACATACCGGTGGAGTCGGGATCGGGGACACCTCAATGGACCGACGCTTCCGCGGCGGTTCCGTCTCCTCCTCGGCCACTGCTCGGCCTCCGTCGCCGGCGCCAGACGCCGCCCCACCACCACCACCCTCCTTCTCGGCCACTGTTCGGGCTCCGTCGCCGGCGCCAGATGCCGCCCCACCACCACCACCCTCCTCCGCCGCCACAGCCGCCAGCACCACCGGACCCTCAGCCACCATCTCCACCGCCACCGCCTCCCCCGATGCTCCACCCCCACCACCACCCTCCACCTCCATCGTTGTCGCCTCCGCCTCCAAGGCCGCCACCGCCGCTTCGAGCTCTCTCTCTCTTTCTGTCTCCATCTCTCTCGGTCTCTCTCTGGGTCTCTCTCTCTCTCGGTCTCTCTCTCTCGCTCCGGCGCTGCTCTCTCTCGCTCGATTTCTAACGAAGAAGAAGACGATGAAGACAAAGAGGCACGTCCTCTTCGTCTTTAAGGGACGGGCTTGCACGTCCTTAAGCACGTGCCCTATTGCACGTCCTTAAGGACGTGCAAGCACGTTATTAAAAAAAAAAAAAAACGTGCAAGCACGTCCAGGTTTGGGTGGCTCTCACCCCACTTGCACGTCCTTAAGGACGTGCTTGCACGTTCTTAATGAAAGTCAGCGGATTGCCAAGAAGCATGTGGACACTTATAATGAAAGTCAGCGAATTGCCGATCAGCCTGCGGAAAGGCAGCAGATTGTCGAGAAGCATGCAAACACTTATAATGTATCACTTAAAAGTATTACAATGTTACATTTGATAACAAAAATATTACTTTTGAGTTAAATATTACATTTTAGAATAAATGTTACCTTAATAGAATTTGTTACATTTAACCAAATATGTTACATCCAAATAATAGTGTTACAATTAAACAACAATGTTACTCTTGGTTTCAACTACTACAGTTCAATTAAATTTGTAGCCAATGCGGGATTTGAACCCACATCTTTGTGCTTGAGCACAACGCTCTACCAATTTGAGCTAAGAGGCTTTAGATTGGTCACAAGTACTCAAACTGGAATTTAAGAGAGCTGAACTGAACTGGCAATGAAATATACAAAATTACAAATACAGTTTAAGTTATCTAATAGAGTTAAAAAAAACCAAGGGAACTCAAACTAATAACCAAGGCTGAAAAGACCGGCATTAAGAACACGAAAAGATGATGCATCAAATTAAGGGTTGGAGCGATACAAACTAAACAAAACATGAAAAGTTTCAAAGGAGATTTGTATGCGATCTACATGAATCTTAATAAAAACAAGTTGAAGTTTAATCAATTCTCAACAGCAATGCTTCCTTATCCCATAGGGATGGTCACAAAAACTATGAAGCTTCTAACAAGCTATATGTAAGTCTTGAAACAGAAAAGCTACAATAAATGTTTAATCAATTCTCAACAACACAACTTTGCAAAGGTATTCTAATCAATATTTGGTACAATGTAACGTTTAACTTTAACTACCCTGCATTTCTTTTTAATCTACTTTGAATCGAACTGCACTAATGGACATATAGCAATATAGCATGCCCTTCTTGCTCTAAGAAGCAAAGCAACATTCGTAACCAAGCTATTGAAAGTTAGTTTAAGGACTCTACTTATAAGAAAGTTGCAATTGTTCTTGTAAATTCAAGGACTCTATTTATAAGCCTTCACCTACAAGCAATGAAATAAGCATATACTTAAAGGCAGGATGTGAATATAATAGTCCAAATCATGACCAGTTTCTATATTTTTAAACATGCTAATCGCTAAAAGCATCTGTAATATCCTCAACTCCCTTCATGAAGCAATATAATGTAGTCTATTTTATTCATGCAAAGAGATGTGGGATAGGAAAAGCAATATCCTCAACTCCCGTCTATGCAACTCTCTGATCACGATTGAAAAAGGAAAAGTGGTCACAAACACTCAAATTGGAATTAGAACTGGCTAGAAAACAAAACACAGATACACTTTACGGTTATGGAGCAGAGTTAAAACCAGGGAGCTCAAAGTAGCAACCAGTACATTGAACAAAGAGACTTGGGAATCAACAGCAAATTGATTACACATAAGGGCTGAAAAATCAGTATACAGTGAAAGGAATAATGAACTAAACAAAAGAAGGTGAATGGAACAAAGGATGATACATCCGAAGGAGGGTGGGAGCAATATGAACTAAACAAAAGAACCAAAGAAAAGAAGGTGAATGGAACAAAGGATTGCTGTACACATAGAACTATATCATCATTCACACTGGTTGTACAATGAATTCAATTTTTGTGACGGGGAAACACGAATGGAAAAGGAAACACATGATTATGGAAATTATCAAAGCTAAACTAGAGCAAGAATATTGTGAGAAAAGATGATATAGAACATTAGAATGAACTTGTATTTAGGATAATAGAAACTAAATAAGAATCCATTCAAAGACAATTTTTATTGAACTACAGTGCAAGAATCAGCTCAACAAGATATATAAGAAAATACAAAAGGGAAATCTTAGAAGTGTTCTTATGTTATCCACATTTCTTATCAATGCCTTTTAGGTTCAGCTAAGGTAGAAGGGTAAGGTGATGGAGGTTTGATGGTATGGCTGGGTAAGACAATGGAGGTCATAGATTTTTATTTTTTTAAGAAGAATGGAGGACAGAGTGGTAAGGTAGAGGAAGAGAGGAAGAGTTGCTTAAAAGCTAGCACCTAGAAGGATTGTTTCTTTCATTTACATTTCTTTTCAACATAGAAAATAAAGAGGAAAACACATGATCTCTGATTCACTAGTAGAAAAAACACATTTTAGCCCGAACCTAAAAGTTAATATAGCCTGGATCATTGTGATTTTTATGGTGTAAGATTTGCTTTTATGGTGTAAGATTTGCTTTTAAATCCACCGATCATTGTGATTTTTATGGTGTAAGATTTGCTTTTAAATCCGGTACAAGCCCAGTTCAATTCCATGAGCTGATATAATATTAGGGCCATTAGGCAGCTAAAATGCACAATTCTATAAAATTCAACTTGTTCATTTTCTCATCCAGAAACAGTTAAAATGCACATTTCTAGAAATTTACTAATCTTGGCACCCAAGTAATTACACTTTGAATATTAATGAAACAGAACTTGGTGCAAACAACAATACTTTATCAATGACAATGTTCTGACTAATAACCAAATAGGTCAAGTACTTGCATTAGGCAAGGCTGATTAATGTTTGTAACTAAATCATTTGTGTGAAATGGCAGGATTAATTTTCTTCACATGGTAATTTTAATTTCCGTCAGACAGAGATATTACCTCATGCTAATGTCCACTTCATTGACTCCCTCCTCTTATTTAGTCACAGTTTGCAGAAGAAATCATCTGACCCTGTATGTATAAATCAGCTTAATCAATGGTCAATATAATTCCTAAAAGTCAAGTTTTTGTACTTGAAAAGAGATGTAATACCACAAGATTGACATACCAATAAGTGAATGCACATTTTCTTCAACAAGGCTGGTGATACATACTTGATCTGCGTCTAGTGCTTTGAGATGCTACTGTGACAAAATAATCAAACAACATTCATCTAATGACCCCTTCATTAACATGGAATAAGCGTGGACTGAACCAAAAAACAAAGCTTCACTATCAAAGCATTTGGGTACACCAGAAAAGTACAAAACTGAAACTACAGTTAAATCAATATCTGAAGAGTCTTTGTATAGTACTTACAAGGGATCACCAGCCTTTAATGTGAAAACCAGAAAAGTAGTGAACTGAAAGTACAGTTAAGACCGACATTAAGATGAAAACCTGATCAGTTTGATGTCTGTATTTATATTGCCAAACAAAGCATCTATACAATGACCCAAAGAATGCCTTGCAATTGATCCAAAGAACGCCATGCAATTGACAGTAGAGTGACAAAAATTAAAACCACAGTGTCTGCAATTGACAAATATTTGATTAAAAAAATGCCATATGTGAAGCCAAGATACTTAAGTCTCAGTCGGGGCTCATGAGATGACTTTTCAGCATTGCATAACCACTGTTTGACCAAAACACAAAAATGAAAGGTTAGTGTTGACTAATTCTAAGAATGCTAAAATTCAAGTAAAAGGAGAAGTAATGGAAATTCTTCTTGCATATGCAACATGATGTAATAAAAGGTAGCTATAAATGGTCACCCAAAAATGGATCAAGAAGATATCAATAAATTATTAAACTACAAAACAACAGAGATTACGATTAGTGATTACCAACTGCAAATCCAGTCTCATCATATTATCTATATAGAGGATCTCGCCTAAACAGAAGGATATACAGTATACATAACATACAAAACGATTAATTTACATATAACACAAGTGACAAACAATGTTTTATAATAGCAAAGGTTTACTTTGATCGGCTAAGTTTGAACTGGTATAGAGCATGCCTTTCCTGATAATAATTTTCATTTCCTATTTTTAAATTCTAAGTAGAAATGTGATCATTAGTTAGTTTATAACTAATCTATTCATCTTCCAACAACAATGTGTATGCTATAACAACAAAGTTAGTTCAATTTTTGTTCTATAAAAACAAGAACAGCTAGACCAGATTTCAGAACAGTTAAACAAAGAGATTGCTACATTATACTACAGTTATTACTACAAGTGTCTAGATACCATTGGTTCTTTACTGCCTGCAAAAATCTGTATAGAATGAATCTTGCTAAACAAGCCTCTTGGAAGAGTTCAGTTTGTTGTGATTGTTAACAGAAAATCTACAACTAGTAGTGCACGCACACAAAGGGGGGGGGAGAGAGAGAGAGAGAGAGAGAGAGAGAGAGAGAGAGAGGAACGGGGAAAGAGATGTAGACCTTAATAATCCAGCCAAAACTACAATCATATCAATTAACATTTGCAACACATTCAACATAATCGGAAACAAAATTCAACTTCATAAATTCGACCCACTAAATTAGTTGAACAAATCAAACGATCTCATGTTATAACCAAAGTATTACCATAATTTCATTGACGAACTCATCTACACAGCTTGCTTGGACGCCTATGAAGGAACGAGAGCTTAATCTGGTCAACAACATAAAAAACACAATCAATAATCCTAAAAACGTTAAGGGATCAATAGCATCAAAGTTACTTAACACAATCAAGAATCTTAAATAAAACAAAAACATTGTAGGGGGTTGTGATTGAAGGAATCCCATAATATCTATAGACCTTAAATCAGCGAGGAAACATATTGAATCCCTGTATCATTTTCTTTTTAGTTAGCTCTTGTTGTGTGCATTTTGTTTAGACATTTTTCATAGCAATCCTCGGATTCTTCTGAAATATTAACAAAGCACACTGCCTCTTAAGCATTACCACTTACCAAGAGTCCTAACCTATGTAAGATTTAAACAATAGACAGCTGAATCATCTAGTGCAGCTTAACACTCATAAAGTCAAATTGAACACTTCATCTGTGTAAAAGCACTTACTTCTGCACCCCTAGACGGTATATTTTCTCAGCCTCCTCGAACTTCTTCATCTTTTCATAGTAAAGCGCGTATGCTTGGTAAAACAAAGATCGTTTGACACCAATGCGCTTCGCCTACATAGCTCGCAAAATCGCCTTAGGGTCGTCCACGTAGTCCATCTAGTATAACCAAAGCCAGCTGAGTATCCAAAGTAGAAAAGCAATTGCAATCAGGAAACGAGAGTTAAATCCATCCAGCTCGGAATAAGGCAGGCAGAGAAACCCAAAATTAGAAACATGGAACTGAAAAGGAGGGCTGGAGGGGGCTTACGAGTTCCAACCAGATGCGAATGAACCTCAGATCGTTTCGCTCAGTCAAAACCTCATATACTCACCAGTTCGAGGTTGAGCGACGGAGTGAGTCTGAGGTGGCTAGCTAGGGCTTCGGATTTGGGATTGAGAGGCTATGGAAGATGGGGCGACTGGGCGAGGGCTTCGGATTTGGGGAGGATATGTGAGATCGAGAAAGTTTCAGATCGGGGAGAAAGATGAGGCAAGGAGAAGGCGAGATGCGAATTAGAGAGGAAGATATGGCCATTTGAGATCAAGCGAAGAGGGAGAGAGGTGAAACTCGAGCGACTTGACGTTGGCCAGTGAAGAAGAGAAGTAGATATGTGATTATTACATCGCATTCAAGGCCACAAGAGTGAGAGTGAGAGAGCAAGGAGAACGGGAACGGCGGGAGTGAGAGGCGGAAAGAGGTGATCTGAAGAATGAACAGCGAGATGGAGGGCCGGAGGCGCAAGGATGAAGATTTGTGTGCTGGTTGAAGTTACCGTTAGATTAAAGTTAATCAACGGTTCTCAGGCTGGTATGGAAGATATTTATTGGTTGATAAGAAGAGCACACGGATCACCCTTTTCTACCGTTAGATACGGGAAAATGGTTGGTACATATCGATTCTAATTTATATCATTTTTATATTTAAAATAGTGTGTATATAGCAATATAAATTTTAAATATATTATTATAATTCATTTAAAAAAAAGATTAATTCGATTTAATAACTTATAAATTTATTATTCTAGCTTATGGAGTAATAAATATTAATAAATAGAAACCTAACATTTAGAATAGTTTTATATGTGTAGGAACTTGTATAGATTAGTTCAACTGAAAACTATGAGTTTATACAATATAGATCTTATTAGTATGAACTTATAAGTTATGATCTCAATCTCAAATCTCGATCTCATACTTAATCTCAATCTCAAATACCAACTCTCACTCTCAATTCACAAATATAAGATATCATTATCAAAAGTCGATCTTGATCTTAATATTGATTTTAAATCTCAATAAAAAATTCTTAAATTGCGATCTCAGTCTCAAATCTCGATCTCAAACTTAATCTCAAATATCAAATCTCACTCCCAATTCTCGAATATAAAACTATGTTGTTCAAATTAAACTTTCTCATGATGAATCGAGAAAATATATTTAATAAACTTTGCATTATAGTTTAAATATTTGATCAAATTAAACTAAAATACCCTAAACCCCAAACCTTAAACCCTAAACCCACGCTATAGAGCTAGGCTTCACTTTATAATTTTTTTTCCTTTCCGGCTAAGACCTAAGTTATAACGGTTCTCAGGTTGAAATTAAAGCCTCACATGTCTTATTTTTATATATGTACGAACTTGTGTAAATTTATTCCACAACAGCTTATGAACTTACATGTCTTGTTCTGAATCTCAAATCTCGATCTCAACTATTAACTCGATCTCAAATATCAAATCTTACTCTCAATTCTAAAATATAAAATCTCAAAATCAAAAGTCAATCTTGATCTTAATCTTGATTTCAAATCTCAAATCGCGATCCCAATCTAAAATCTCGATATCAAACTTAATCTCAACTCTCACTCTCAATTCACAAATATGAAATCTCAATATCAAAAGTCGACATTGATCTTAATCTTGATTTCAAATCTCAATAAAAAATCTCAAATCTCTATGTCAAATTAAATCTCAATCTCGAATATCAAACCTCACTCTCAAATCTCAAATATAAATTCTCAATATCAAATTGTCGATCTTGATCTTAATATTGACTTCAAATCTCAATGACAAATCTCAAAACTATGTTGATCAAATTAAACTTCCTCAATGAATCAAAGTATTCTCTTGATGAGTACGTCCAGAAAATATATTTAATAAACTTTGCATTTTAGTTTAAATATTTGATCAAATTAAACCACCTTTATCGATCAAAATACCATAAACCCTAAACCCCAAACCCCAAACCCCAAACCCTAAACTCTAGGGCTAGGCTTCCCTCTATAATTTTATTTTTCTTTTTGGCTAAGACCTAAGTTATAATTCAATTTTTTTTATAATTCTTTTTTTTAACTTAGTGTAATTAGTGAACATAATTTATAATTCACGTTTTTTAATAATTTTTTTTATTTCACTTATTTTATAAAAGTCGGTCATATATTCACTTTTTTTAACACAGTGTAAGTTATTTGACTTTTATTTAAATTGGATCGAATTATCGTAAAATTCCGAGTTCGCCTAAAAATAATAATTTAAACTCTCGTTAATGATATCGAGTTACTATAAAATCAAAGAGTCGAACAAATACTTCGAGAATCATTTTTCCATCTAATTACCCATTTTATAAATTCTACAAAATTAATACTAATGGGAATAGAACCAAGCCTTAATATATTAATGATCAACTTTTTTTTAATACTAATAGGTCCGGGTTATTAGGTCATATAATGTTTTTTTTTAATCATAAATGATATATTTGAATTTAATAATCCACCTGTATTCAATACATATGCCAATTATAAGAAATTAAACCTTACCCCTAATGCGAAGACGAATATAACTTATAGAGAAAAAAGCTATTGAAGGCATCAGATATGCCAGATTATCAAGTAAGACTTGTAATCAAAATACTCATTTATGCATAGCATCAAGCGAGTGCAATCAATTACACAGTCAACAATTTTTTCGCTTAGTCACTCAAGCATACTGCCAAGCGAGTGAAATCAATAACAACGATCAGGTCCACATTAATAGTATGCCTCCATGTTCGTGAGCCATTTGTTTTTGGTCCTCTATAAATGGAACTAGACAAGTATCAAACAGCTCCTGCAATTATGTAAAATAAGGTTTAGACAAGTATCAAAGTAGCATAATATCTATACCCCTAGTGAACCTGTTCACAGAATATGGATGAATATTTCATAACAATATTAACGAATTGGGGAAAAAATGCATAAATGATCTTTTTTTACATAACTAGATAAACTTGTATAATTTGTATTAAAAAAAATGTAAATTCAGAAGAGATATAAAACCACTATAGAAAACACATCCTGCAAAAAGGAGCATTGGTTATATAGTATGATACTATGATGAACTCCTATTCCTAGTAATATATGCCCAAGCTGAAGCCTGCAATTTTAAGTCTTATGTTGTATTTTTCAAATATCATATGTCTGCTTTGGTTGAAGCTCCAGAGAGTGCTCATGAGCTTTTGTTTTTACCTCCATATACTGATGTAATTCTCAAGGGTCCACTAGATTACAAGAGTTTTGTGAGGGAATCTAGGATTGAAGCATAAAAATGTAATCATATCCCAATACACAAAGATCCAATTCAACTACCAGAAACCCTATATTTCATCATTGTATGCAGAGTAACCGTTGATAACTCCTTGCTGTTGTTTCATCTATAACCCACCACAAGGTTAATTAAGCCATCAAATTATGATGACAAAACACATAATTTGCAAGGATACGAAAGATTAGGAAATCAGTATAATATTGTTCCAAGACAATCTCACAAGCAAGATCCAAGCCTACTTCAGTCCATAGTTCTGAATTCTCAATCTGAAATTTGCCCAGTTGTTTGTCTCTAGATCTGAATTCCCAATCAGAATTTTGCTCTCTTAAATAGCATAACAAAGGGCATATAACATAGTTCTATGACAAAAATCAGATTTCGCCTTTGACTCGTATACATCACAGAAATCAGATTTCACTTCTCACTCATGTAGTCATGTACATGGCAGAAATCAAAACCCAATAATCAGAAGCAAATTACATGAGACAAAAAGAGTAAGGAAAGCATTAAAAAACCAACCTTGTGTATTGTCTAGCAGCAAGAGTGATGGCAAGGCGCTTCCAATGTCTTGATGCAGCAAAACCCCCAATTCGTCGGCATCGTTACTCGTTAGTAGGGAAAATCGGAGAACGGTTAAGAGCCTGCCAATGAAGCCGAGCGGAGAGAGTCTAGGAAGCCTTCCAACAAGGGACAAGTTGAATCCGAGAGTCTACGAGGGTCTGAATCAGGACGATATATGAGGGTTGAGGGTATGAAAAAGGGCAAGTTGATGACAGTGAGAGTTGAACCCGATAAAGGGCGAGTTAAATTCGGATGGCAAGAGTTTACGATTGAGAGTATGATCGAAATGAAGCTCAAGTCAGACGGCGAGGGTTGAAGCCGATAGGAACGAGAAGGAAGAAGGCGGCGGAGAAGGGAGATTATCTGAACTTGTTCGTCGATCGGTTCTGGGCAAATGCGGCGAGGGTAAGAGATTAGGAAGGGAGCGATTTAGGTTTTTAATCATTTGGAGGGATTTACAAAATTTGGCCCAAATTTTAGGCGCAAAAAAAGCCCGCCAAATAAACTTATCATATTTACATTTACCCGGGCGAGTAAAAAATTCGCCAATTATATTACTAAAAAGCATCCTAAATATTTTTAAAAAATGCTTTCTAGATTATTACTTTATAAAATTTTATTTAAATGTTTTATACATAATGTAATTGAAAAAACTTTCAAATATAATAAATGCAACTATATATAATTTTCAAATTAAATTTATTTAGATAAATTTAATAAAGTAATTAAATTGGTATAAATATACTAAAAAAGTAAAATTTACTTGACCTGCTCTTTGATCTACAGTTCAATTCTCGGTAGAGGTAATTATTTATTTGTCCAATGTTTGACATTTTTTTTTAAAGAGAGGTCTTTCTTAGAAAGCTATGTAGCAGCCCGCGGGTAGGTCCGCGGGATGCTACTAGTTGATCTACCATTCCATTTCAGTAGAGGCATTTTTTTTGGTACAATGTCTGTCATGAGTAAACGTCCAAACGAACCAAATTAAAACAAGGCTAAATCAATAATGCCCTCTATCATCCCAATTTTTCCAACCATAAATTTCGGCGATCGAAAACCTTGAATCCGGTGATCCTCCACAAATTCAGGCGAGTTAGTTCTTCATTCCGGCGACTAGGATGTAAGGAGATGGAGACGGGGCCGTTTGAAGATGGAATGTTTGAAGAAACTTTGAAATTGTAATTAGGGGTGGGCATGGGACGGGACGGGACAAGACGAGATTGAGGTAATCCCGCGTCTCGTCCCGCGTATTTTTTGCGAGACGGGATCGGGACGAAATTGAATATTTTTTTTCAAATCCGGTCGGTTCTTATCCCTCATGGGACGAAATGGGATCGGGATTTGTCCCTCGTTAAAAAAAGATTAAAATACAATGCAAAAATAACAGTAAGTCTTTAAATAAATTTAAATGCATCCATAATTCATGCAAATATATTCATGCATAATACTATACGAGTATATGTTAATTCATGCAAAGTAAAATACACATAGCAATAAGTCTTTTATTTAAAGGCCATTAGGCCAATAGTAAGTCACAATACGACCAACTGTTTATGTTTTATACGGAGTATATTTTTAATGTTTTTTTTATTATTTTAAATTTTGGATTTAAATAAATATTAAGGTATAATGTAAATATATTTTTAAATATTTTTATTAATTTTAATTAAATATAAAAAATATATAATTTTATATATATCGGAAACCTTGAATCCGGCGATCCACCACAAATTCCGGCGAGTTAGCTCTTCATTCCGGCCAAAACGTGTGACTTGTGAGGAGAAGTGTATTACCATTTGGAGATTGAGAGTAATTTGCTCATTTGTAATTGAATAAATTGTAAATTTGTAATGCAAATATTTGATAGGAAAAGTAAAATTAAAAACATCATCATTAACCTAGGCTAGAAGTAGTGTACTCATTACTTACTTTTCAGATTTTAGTTTTCTTTTATCCATTTGATTTTTTTGTGAAATTTACATAACTAGCTCCATTGTCACCCTTATGGGAGTCATCCAAGTATTTTCCGAGGGAGAATGAGCAATTGGCAACACGTGTCTCCTTTGGCCCACCACTTTATCTCCTAGCATCGGTACTTTGAAAGCTTCCTCTAGCATCCCAATTTGAATTGTAGTAATTTTTTAATACTAAAAAGTGTAGTATCCCTACACAGTATTGTGCCGATAAACCTGCTCTTAGTAATTTTGATTGAGATTGTTTCACAATTAGCTGGCCAAGATGAACAAATGCAAGCAACCAAAATGGTTTCAGTAGACCTGTCAAAACACAACCCGATCCGGTCGACCCGACCCGACCGCCCGGAAAATTTTCGACCCGAAGCTGGAAATTTTGACCCGGAAATTTTTTTTGACCCGAACCCGAAAAACCGGAAATTTTCCGGGTCATCTGGATTTCGACCCGGTGACCCGATTGACCCGGTAATTTTGACCCAATTTTACCCGATTGATCTGGTGACCCTGTGACCCGGTTGATTTTTAATTAAATATAATTAATTTTTTTATATATAATTAAAATTTATTGCAAAATTATCAAATCATGATTTTTTTAATTTAAAAAAGAAAATATTGACAAACCCGAAATCGATCCGAAATGACCCGAAACCCGGTCAAACCCGGCTTTAGTCAACCCGAAAATACCCGGGACCCGTTTTACCCGTGACCCGAAGTGATCCGACCCGAATGACCCGTTTGACAGGTCTAGGTTTCAGACACCTGGTGAGCAATCACTTGCCTAACTCTACAATCTGGAGAGAAAGGTGAGAGAACGAAGTACCCGAGCATCCCCGACATCAATGACGATGTCAATAAGAGGAATTCGGCAGACTCGACTCCAAGCTCGTCAGAGTAGTTTGGGCAGAGATGGTGGAAGGTGCCGGAGACGTTGGGGCTCGAATCCTGCAATTGGGGCTTCCTAGGAGGAGGAGGAGCGAGTAGCGAGGAATAGAGAGTAGCGAGCAACGACGAGGAGGAGTGAGGCGCAATTCCCAGGAGGAAGAAAAGGGAGGATGAAGACGATTAGGGATTTGGAAGAGTTTTAATTTTTCTTCTTTATTTTTTATTAGATTAAAAGGGATTTGTGCTTTCGGCACAAATTCTCTTTTTTTAAGGGGTGGAGATTATTTTTTAAGGGGTGGAAAGGGAGAAGATATATTTTACAGGATGGAAATGATTGAGATTAATTTCACAAAGTATCTCATATGATGTTTGGTTGATTGGGGATTATTGAAGGTGGAAAGTATGTAAAATATCCATATTACCCTTGAACATAAACAATACTATCGGTGTGTCTTCCCCAATTCGAGAGCTTCAAACCCAGCAACCTACATTCCACCTACCCAGATCTCGCGCCTCTGCTTAACCGGCAACGAAGCCAATCAGAGGGGAGGCTGCCGCCACCACCGAGCTGCGCACGGGGCGCCTGGGAGGCCGCCGCTACCAACGGTTGAAGTTTTGAAAGTGGAGAACCCATCCATCTCCTGCCAAACGGCGCAGGCGCCCTCCACCTCCACCCTCTCCATCTCATCCACCTCTTTAAAGAAGGCGAGAAAACACGCCCTAAGACCATATTTATCAGTCTGATTTAAGTATCGATGCTTGTGGAAAAAATAATATAAAATGTGAAACAGTCCAAGCAACCGGTATGAGAGATGCTAAATTAGCATTTGACAAGCAGCGATGCATTAAATGCTGCATTAATTTTCTTTTTTTTTTAATCAACTAAATTCATTATTGGGGTACACGTGTCAGCCTTTAATTTGCTTCAGAGGTCCTCTTATGGATGGTGGACACTTGGCAGAACATGGATGGCTATTATTTATTCACTGTTCATCCAATTTCAATATAGAAAATGAGATTTTTTACATTAAAAATATAAAATTAAAAATGATAAAAATTACCATAACATTAGATTCATTTTTCTCTCCATATAGACATCAATTTTGAATATTTTTACTCGTATTTAAAAAATAAAAATTTTTTTAAAATAAAATTACACTACAAAAATGTCCAAAAAAAATTAATAATGAGAACTAATATATTTTAAATCTCAAAAGTGGATCGTATATACTTTTACTTAATGATATAACTTTTATAATTAAGTTTTAGTAAGTAAATACTAATATAATATTATAATTATATTATAAACATGTTGGAAATAATTGTAATAGAGGGGCTTATTAGTAAATTGAAATGGTAAAAAAAAGATGGGTTGTGAGATGCTAGGGATGCTATTGTTAAAGTAGAAAAAGTAAGGAAGTGATGCTGTGCTGATGTGGCGGAGAGAGATAAATAAAAAAATAGTATTTTTAGTATCTTGAATAGTAACTGATAAACATGGCCTAAAGAGGCATAAAAACTTTTCGAGGAGAGTTACTTTAATACTCAGTATTAATAAAAACTATCTGAAGCAAGAATCAGTACTGCAAGTGTTACTACTTGTCTACTTACTACACCGTGGGTTGTGCATGCAGTTCATCGCAGTTAAATTTTTTTTAAAGTCCATTCCCAATTTGCAGCAAAGCTATTTTAAGGAGTTTGTTGATTTTTTTTTTTTTTTAAAATCTTGTCCCATCGATCCCATCCTGTGGGGGATAAGACCCGTCAATATTTGGAAAAAAAAATCAATCCCGTCCCGTAAAAAATACGCGGGACATGACACGGGATTACCCTAATCCCGTCCCGTCCCGTCCCATGCCCACCCCTATTTAAAACTATTACATTTCCCTTAAGAACTTGCTTAAACATGTTACCTACGACCTTTAAAAGTATTGCCGAAGGAAGGTTGTGTGCGAATTCACATACGGTGAATATATGTTAATCTAGACATCTTAAGATTTTTGATATAGGACAACCACATTCCATCAATCATGTATGATGTACATGTATTATTTGATTTCAAGTCACCGGGATAAGAGCATCTGCATTCGTGAGCCCCAACCCGGACCTTTAACTTACTTTTCCTTTGTAACATCAACTTAAGAGCTTCATTTCAGCTTTTTATTATTTGCATAAGTTGATAATATGATATGAGATAGTATCCCAAGTGGAAAATATAGTGAATCCAAGCCTTATACATAACTGGGTGGGCTACTCCTTCCGATTTCAATTGGTTTTTAGGATGGAACCCCATTCAGCTTGAATGGTCGGCTTGGTTTGTGCATGGTCAGCTTTGATTTCCATTTTGAGGTTTTCGAGTGTCGTTTGAAATGAATTTGGAATTTCGGTCGGATTTTTTAAACGTCGGATTTCGGGATGGGGAGTCTTGGAATGAAACGTCAGGATTTAAAGTCGGAAGAGCGGAATCACTCACACTCTCACCCTCTTCACTTGCCACACACACACACACACACTCTTTCTCTCCCCCCCCCCTCTCTCTCTCTCCTCATAAAGTGTTTTGTCTTCTTGTAAATGAAACCCTAGGGAGCCTTCTTGCCTCCACTATATAAACACTAATCCATAAGTTGATCTCTCATTTCACATCACTCATTCTCAGCCCAAAAAATCTGAAACCTAGCCTCCAAACGGATCCTCACACTTCACCCAAACCCTAAAACTAAAACCCTTACCTTCCCTTCTTGAATCCAAAATCTCCCAATTCTCTTTCCACTTTTGTGTTTCTCTGACCCAAAACCCCCTCAAATCCACCATGAGGAGCTCTAATCTCACAAAGCGAACCTCAAAATCAAGCTCAGATATGTTGAAACTCGTGGTCGCGACTCACTCCTCTCGCCGCTGTGACCAAGAACCCAGAAACGGGTGTTCTCCCTCGCCGTCGTGACTCCGAGCCCAGAACGTGTTTTTTTTTTGGTAAAATGTTTCGGTCTCCCTTGTTTCTCATCCTTTCTCGAATCCGCTTATTGTCGTGTGTTCCTAACCCCTTTTTCTACCTTCCAAGGTCAAGAAATCCTAGATCCATCGTGGTTTGGTGTGGATTCGAGCCTAATTTTCACTCATTTTTCAGTTTAGAGCTAAGGTAACTTCTCCCTCCCTTGGATCTTTCGATTTCAAGGTTGTTTCTCAGTAAAGGTGCTCTTTTAACTCATATTCAACCTTTCTAGGCTATGTTGTAGCAATAATTTGTTGTATCTAAGCCTCCAAGACCTCTCTCCCTCTAGATCTCCAAAGAGCCTCCAAGAGGCTAGGTAATCCCTCTTCCGCTCTCCCCTCTAGTCTTGTTTGGAGTTGTTTTTGACATTTTGTGTTGGTTGCATAGAATTTGGAGTAAGAAAGGTTTTAAAACATGTTTGAACGAAAACGGGTCTGAAGCGAGCAAAAACGAGCAAAAATGGACAAGGCCAGGTTCGTTCTCTCGGCGGAGAAACCATGGTCGCCGCGGCGAGCCAAAACCCATAGGCCAGAGGTTGAAGACGACCTCTCGTGGCCGCGACCACAGCTCTTGTGGCTGCGAGTCACAACCAGCGAGAGGTCTTCTCGCGGTGTGGAAACAAGGAGGATGTCGCGGCCGCGACAGGTCCTCTCGCGACCGCGACATGCCCCCAGTGGCTTGGCCGAGCCCCCACCTTATACCTTGGACTTCCCTTGTCGATTTTTGATCCAATTCTTTTTGAAATGCTTTAGGTGGGAATGATTTAGGGAACACGCTTTTGGAATATTATTTTAATACTAAATATTAAAAAGGGGATTTTGATGGAACTTGAATTAGCGGATTTTATGCTTGAAAACATGTTAAAGAATGTCATTTCAAATATCGGGATTCTTTGTCTTGGTTTTAAGATAAAAGTAGGTTTTGGGAAAGAAGTTTGGAAATATTGTTAGTGAGATTTATTGATGGTTTTGGATTGGAAGCGAATTGGTCTTGCTGATGTTTTCGTATCGGAAAGGCTTTGCAATGGTTTCATCCTCAACTGGTTTTGGGAACATTTGAGAACTTGGGTTCTGTGCCTACGATTGTTAGTTCAGTACCTTATGGCAATTGCATGATTATAGGTGTCTATTGTTGGTTGGACTCTGCTTGCGTTATCTTTTTTTGTTCGGCACTTCCATGTAAGTATCCTACGGGACTTACTCAGCAACCCGGATCTCCTGCTTGATGTGTCATAGAGTGTGTAGGTGTTACATATGCATAAAATCATGCTATGTAGTATCATGCTAGGATTGCACTTGTGAATGAGCATTTGGCTACTTGGTGTGTTTAAAAACAGAACGACCAATATCTGTGAAGTCCTAGAGTATTTTCTAGGGTCATAGGATAGCACAGCCTCATCGGGTTGCCCTGAGTCAGTCGCGTCAATATGAGCATGATATGATAGCCCAACACTATCAGGCAAGCGATGATGATGATGATATGATATGATGAGATATAATTATGTGCACACATATATGATGAGATTGTTATGCTATAGCACCAAACTGGCCAGTCTCTGCACCAACGGGAAGGGGTGCAGAGGTAGGAGAGGGATATGCCACTAAGGATTGTATGGGGCCCTTTATAGTTTTTCCGCATATTATTATATCTGATGAAAGCATGCTTGTGTGTTTAAATCCTATACTACATTGGACCATCCTTTATTTAGGTATAGACATGTTATATGGCCTCATCGCGGTCTTTAGGGCCCGCAGGCAATTACTGGGTCTGACTTCGTGGATAGTGTTAGGTACTTTCTTCTTGCTTGCTCCATACTTCTATGACGGGAAATATCCTTGGGCGAAATCGAAGAACCGGTCTAACCCACAAACTTGGCTAAGTGGTAATCAATTATACTTATGGTTTTGGTTTTGACCCGGCTCTGTCGTGGCAAGTTGTATCTTATTTTCGTTTTCCGTTCCGCTTTCTTAAATGACTTTCTACGAATTAGTCACTAGGATAGGTTAAGGGTACCCGACGGCCCGACGATGATTTTGGGTTTTGAATTCCCCGCTTTCATACTAATCCTTAAAAGAGGTTTGAAACCTCGACCCGTACCTGGATTGCAAGATCCAAACGAAGGTATCCGACCTTCGAAACGTAACCCGGGTATTTACATCTGGGCCGTTACAACGTGTGTGACCCCCCTCCCCCCCACGTCATTCGTGAGCTCGAGTCTCGAGCCTTAAAGTTATTTTTTACTATTTACCCTTTTCAATTCCTCAAATATTTAAATGAGTGAAAAAAATAGCTTTTTATATGTAAAAAACATAGTATATGAGTATTGTTGACAAAATTAAAAAAAAACTTGTGCAAAATTGATGTCTATGAGTAGATAAAATTAATTCACACTTGAAAAATATATATATATTTCTTACAAAAAATGCCTAAAAGTAACTTTAAAAGGTTGAAATTTCAGGTGCTGCAATGTGGCACCCAAAGAGAGGGCTAAGTGTCAACACATGGATTTTTTTTTCCCGGCCCTCCCTTCCACTTAGCGTTTTGTCCAATTTTCATCTGAAACAACGTCGTTTTGGCTCCTTGTGGCCAGCGTACGTGTCACGTGCTCGTCACCTTCCCTCGTTTTTGGCACTATGAGCTAGGGGTAGGCGCGGGACGGGATGGGACGAGGGTCGTCCCACGTCCCGTCCCGTGTAATTTTTGCGGGACAGGATAGAGACGGGATTCACTATTTTTTTTTCAATCTCGCGCGGGCCTTGTCCCTTAAATAAAAAACATTATAAAAAATCTAAATTTTCAATATATTTTTCGGTAGAACATATACTGCTTTATAATATTTTTTTATATTTTACAATTTTGTATATATACACTGAACATATTATACTATAATTACACAATTACAAGTATACACTGTGAATATATCTATCTATATCTATATCTATATATAAAACATAAAAAGTTGTGTTCACCTCCAATTTAATGCCCATTCATTTAATGATTCATCTTTTATACTTTTTTTGTTTCTATTCCATAAAATGTCAAAAATACTTATGTAGATCAATGGTTGGGAATGTTGTTTGGTATACATGAGGTCTTGAGTTCAAATCCCACTAGGTACACACTCTAATCACATTTCGCCAAAATTTTATTTCCTCTTAAATTTTCATGTTTGTTATGTGGAATTTTTTTAAATTGAATATAATAATGAATTTTCATGTTTGTTATGTGTAATTTTTCAAAATGGAATATAATCTATAATCTATTAAATTATCTTTTTTTGGCTGATGATTCTTTACGCATAACTCAAGTTTTGGTTTCAAATCACATTCGCTACTCTTTGCCAATATTTTACCATTTTATTTTATCTTAAATTATCATTTTTTTAGGTTTAATTATTTAAAATCTATAATACATCTATTTATAATATATTATCTATAATATATATCAAGAGAAATTGTGTTCAAGTCGTCATAATTCATAAATGCCCTTCATATTTACCCAAATCCTGCGTATTTTGTAAAAACTTAATATACTCTTTTATTCCAACAATTTATTAATTAGTTTTAAAATTATTGTAAATTGTAAATAGCCGTTTACTTGGGGTGATTAGGCGTTTCAATAACCTAATTAATTATTCACAAATGAGATTATTGCCTCTAATTTCATTCATTTACCCGTTTAATCGTTTCACCCACCTATTTCACAAAGGAGTCCAAAGGATTTAGAATCATTGTTATCTCTTTGCCCAAAAATCTAATATAATAATGACAAATTTTGATTATATTTGCCTCATATTTTTTTATATTAATTGTGACTACAATTGTTTGTAAAATCAATAATGACTATATAGTTGTCAAACAATGTTTTAAATAGGGTAGTAAAAGGGTCGGAAAGTTTTTTTTAATATTAATTTTACTTTTTAGAGATTAATTGTGCCCTTTTTTTTATGTCAAATTAATAATGACTATAATGTCAAACATGTTATAATATTAGTGTTATAATATTAGCTACTTATTACATATGATGTAACACCTCTCCATAACTCCCACCATTATTCCTCTTCTATAACACACACATGATGGAAAACCAAAGGTCCATATTGATGGCGCTCTTATCTTGTAACCTTTTCCATCTATGTCTATATAAGACCCTGTAGTTCTCATTGAGAGACACACCAATACAATACAATCTGTCATCTCTACATATTTCTTGTCTTATTTTATCACGTTATCAACACGATTCGCTCGGTAAGAAATCACGGATATATATCCGTGCATTGTCACATCTATCCGGGCAATGCAAATTTGATTTCATATATGCATGTCTTTTATCCACGTTATTAACTACTGATTTCGTATGCCTATCCTTCTAACCCTCTCACGGCATTTTTGTGATTTAATTATTTTGTTTGTGTGCATATATGCATAGGAGATTGCATATCACTTATAAAATCTCCCCTTTGCATGAAGCTACTTTGATTTTGTGATCATGCCATACTGTCGTATGAAGTTCTCTTTATTTGCTTAAGACCTTTGCTAAATCGATTACATCTTGTTTAATTTGTTTGGTTATTCCCTTATATTATCGTATATCGTATATTATGATCTATATATTGTTATTGTCTCATTTTTGTTATATCTCTTGAAGAGATTAACGAGTATTGAGTTATCCCCCGAAGAGGATATACTATATATATTGTCCTTGAAGAGACAAAAATATGTATCATCCCCCGAAGTGGATATACATGTAATATTAAGCATCCTTGTAGAGATGATCGATCACCTCCCCTGAAGTGGATGGTTGATAGAAATTATAATTTGTTTCAATGATGATTAATCCCTAGAAGCGGATGGTTCATCTTGTTATTATCTCCCGAAGTAGATAATCATGGTGTTGATTTCATTTTATATGTTTTTTTTTATAGAAATGTCAAACCTTTCACGGTTGGAGTTCACCGCCCTTGATGTTTCCGGAAGAAACTATCTCACATGGGTGCAGGATGCGGAACTCCACTTGATTAGCCAGAATATGGGAGAGACTATCATACCAGGCAATAGCGCATCCCAGCAGGATTGTGCTAAGGCGATGATCATGTTGCGTCATCACCTTCACGAGAGCCTGAAAGCTCAATACTTGACCGTGAAGAGTCCCTCAGAGCTCTGGACAAATCTCAAAGAGCGTTATGAGCACCAAAAGACAGTTATCTTGCCTCGTGCGAGGTATGAGTGGATGCACTTGAGGTTGCAAGATTTCAAGAAGGTCTTGGACTACAACTCTGAAATACATCGTATTGCATCTAAGCTGAAATTATGTGGAGAGAACATACAAGATGCGGATATGTTGGAGAAAACATTCTCAACTTTCCATGCATTAAACCTTGTGCTCCAGCAGCAGTACAGGGAACGTGGGTTCAAAACATTTTCTGAACTCATCTCAAGCTTGCTTTTAGCGGAAGAGAATAATCAGTTGCTTATGAACAACCATGAGAAACGACCTACAGGTTCCGCGCCACTTCCTGATAACAATCAAGGCAAGCTTGAAGCGAATGCTACATCCTCCCGAAGAGGACGAGGACGTGGACGTGGTGGTCGTGGTCGCGGTCACGGCCGTGGATGTGGTCGTGGATATGACCAAGGTCGTAATCCCACATGGGTAAACCCCGATATCCAGAAGAATAACGGGAACAAGTCCAAGAAACAGCATGACAAACCTGCCCGGAAGGCAGAAAGCCTTTGCCATAGATGCGGAGCACCTGGCCATTGGGTCCGTACCTGTCGTACAGCACCCCACCTTGTGAAATTATATCAAGATTTTGCGAAATCCAAGGGTAAAGGTGTTGTCACTAATTTTGTCGAAGGAGAGAGCCCTGGTGACTCTTTCTTTGACGGACTTGAGGGTGCATATCTTGAGACATCTGATTTCCTTCCACGAGATGGAAATGACAAGATCTCGCCCATGCTTGAGAGAAATGTTGTTGATCTCCCAAATGATGCCGCCGATCTTCCAAATGATCGCACCACCCTCTTTGATTAAATCTTGAACTATTTGCCTATTTTCATATTTTCAATTTCGCATCCTATCTTTACCTAAAGTTTGCTTGCTTGCTATTTCCCTTGTTTTCAATGTAGTGGACTTATTTTCCATTTTAAATAAATTTTTGGGCAATATCGGTTTTATTTATACATGTTTTATTTATTTGTATAGAATGGATCACCCAAGTGGAAAGTTCATTGGTGGGGAGCTTTGTCTCATAGATAGTGCCACGACTCATACTATTTTGAAAAACCCGAAGTTTTTCATGAACCTGCAAATGGCGAAGACCAGTGTCAATACCATATCTGGAACAAGCAATCTTATAGAAGGTTCCGGAAGAGCCTCTATCTTGTTACCCGAAGGAACAAGAATATATGTCAAAGATGCTTTGTATTCCAGTAACTCACAACGGAATTTGTTGAGTTTCAAAGATATAAGGTTAAATGGTTATCACATGGAAACCACGAATGAGAATGATATTGAATATCTATTTCTCACATCTTTTAAGACGGGCCAGAAGCAAGTCTTAGAAAAGATGAGAACATTAACACCTGATTTATATGGCACAGTTATATACCCTATTGAGAGTTACAATGTCACAAACCAGAAGTTAGTTGACAATGCACAATTTTCTTTGTGGCATGATAGGCTCGGTCACCCAGGTGATACAATGATGCGCATGATCATTGAAAGTTCACACGGACATCCGATAAAGGACCTGAAGTTCCTATCAAGGGATGACTTGGCATGTACGGCTTGTTCTCTTGGCAAATTAATAACAAGGCCATCAATGACAAAGGTCAACGCAGAATCTCCTATGTTCCTTGACCGGATTCAAGGTGACATATGCGGACCGATTACACCGCCATGTGGACCATTTAGATATTTTATGGTGTTGATAGATGCTTCAACACGATGGTCACATGTAAGCCTGCTATCAACACGGAATGTTGCATTTGCAATGCTCTTAGCCTAGATTATCAAGTTAAGGGCTCATTTTCCTGATTATTCGATTAAAAGAATCAGGTTAGACAATGCGGGAGAATTTACATCAAAGTCTTTTAATGACTATTGTCAATCAATTGGTATTGTGGTTGAGCACCCAGTGGCTCATGTCCATACCCAAAACGGCCTTGCAGAGTCGTTAATCAAGCGGTTACAGATAATAGCTAGACCGATGTTAATGAGGGCTAGATTACCTTCATCGGCTTGAGGTCATGCAATTTTGCATGCTGCAGCTTTGATTCATCTTAGACCGACCGCTAATAATAAGTTCTCCCCATTACAACTTGTCTCCGGAAGAGAACCCGATATTTCTTATTTGAAAATTTTCGGATGTGCGGTGTATGTCCCTATTCCTCCCCCTCAACGAACTAAAATGGGACCACAAAGAAGGTTGGGAATATACATGGGGTTTGAGTCCCCATCAATTATAAAATACCTAGAGCCTATGACCGGTGATCTATTTACAGCTCGGTATTTAGATTATCACTTTGATGAAACAAAATTTCCAACTCTAGGGGGAGAAGATAAGGAGATAATTAAGAAAGAGATTTCGTGGAATTCCACTTCTCTATCATTTCTAGATCCAAGAACAAATGAAATTGAACTTGAAGTTCAAAGGATCATACATTTGCAAAGTGTTGCAAATAGATTACCAGATGCGTTTACAAATGCGAAGAAGGTGACGATGTCACATATACCAGCTGAAAATGCACCAGCTCGATTGGAGATTCCTGTAGTAACTCCAAACCAACAAATAGCAAGTGATTCTCAAGCACGCCGGAAGTGTGGGAGACCACTAGGCTCTAAGGATGCGATTCTCCGGAAGAGGAAAGAGACAGTAACAACACATAAAGGTGTTGATACTCCTATCACTAACATCTATGAAGATATAATCCCAGAAGAGATATTATCTAAAGACCCCGAAAGCAAAGAAAAGGATGTCGAGGATAATTTTGAGATGTCAATTAACCATGCAACTACCGGTTTGGGGTGGCATCGAAATGACATAGTCCTAGATGACATATTTGCTTATACGGTGGCAATAGAAGTCATGGATGAAGATGACAATGATCCTCAAACAATGATGGAATGTCAAAATCAAAATGATTGGGAGAGTTGGAAAGGTGCAATCAAAGTAGAGCTGGATTCATTAAACAAACGCGGTGTTTTTGGACCAGTAGCTCCAACACCAAAAGGTGTTAAACCAGTCGGCTTTAAATGGGTGTTCGTACAAAAACGCAATGAGCGTAATGAAGTAGTAAGATATAAAGCCAGACTCGTTGCACAAGGCTTTTCACCGAAGCCAGGAGTGGATTATATAGAAACGTATTCACCTGTAGTGGATGCAACAACACTTAGATTCCTAGTTGGTTTGGCGGTTGTTGAACAACTTCAAATGCAACTTATGGATGTAGTAACTGCTTACCTTTATGGATCATTAGATACAGATATATACATGAAAATCCCCAAAGGATTAGAAATGCCTGAAGAATTAAGATCAAAATCTCGTCACATGTACTCCATCAAGTTAAAGACGTCCTTATATGGGTTGAAGCAATCAGGTAGCATGTGGTATAACCGTCTTAGTGAGTTCCTACTAAAACATCGTTTTGTAAATAACCAAGTAAGCCCTTGCGTCTTTATAAAGAGGACAAAGTCGGGTTATGTAATTATAGCAGCTTATGTTGATGACCTAAATATTATTGGGACTCCTGAAGAGATTCAACAAACAGCTAATTACATGAAAAAGGAATTTGAAATGAAAGATCTTGGAACAACCAAGTATTGCCTCGGCCTGCAGTTGGAGCATACAAGAAATGGAATTTTCATCCATCAGTCAACTTATGTTGAAAAGGTCCTAAAACGCTTTAACATGGACAAAGCATATCCATTGAGTACACCTATGGTTGTACGATCACTTGATGTGGACAAGGACCCTTTTCGTCCTCGATTAAACAATGAAGAGATATTAGGTCATGAAGTACCATATCTCAGTGCAGTTGGCGCACTTATGTATCTTTCTACGAATACCCGACCAGATATAGCCTTTGCAGTTAATCTACTAGCAAGATATAGTTCAATGCCAACAAAAAGACATTGGAATGGTGTCAAGCACATTCTACGTTATTTACGTGGAACAAGTGACATGGGGTTATATTTTGAAACATCTAAAGGAGTACATGGTGCAAAATTGGTTGGCTATTCTGATGTAGGTTATTTGTCAGATCCTCACAAGGCCATCTCGCAAACGGGGTACTTATTCATGTATGGTGGAACTGCCATTTCTTGGCGTTCAACAAAGTAGTCTCTTGTAGCTACATCATCAAATCATGCAGAGCTTATCACATTGTATGAGACAGGAAGAGAAAGTGTGTGGCTCAGATCACTCATCCAACATGTCCAGGAATCTTGCGGGTTGGAGTCCATTGTAAAACACCCGACATTGTTGTATGAAGATAATGCAGCTTGCATCGTCCAAATCAAGGAAGGTTACATTAAAGGTGACAAGACCAAGCATATATCGCCGAAATTATTCTCCACCCATGAACTCCAGGTTGAAGGCAAAGTTGATGTCCAGAAGATTGCATCAAGTGAAAATCTGGCAGATTTGTTCACTAAAGCATTGCCTACAAGGGTGTTTAAGCAACTGGTACACAATATGGGAATGCGGCGCTTGAAGGACGTGTGCAAAGTTGAGGGGAAGTAGTTTGCTCTAGTATTGTACTCTTTTTCCCTTGATCTTGGTTTTTATCCTAATGGGTTTTTCCAGACAAGGTTTTTAACGAGGAAATACGCAAACTACGTACGAGGTGCACATCAAGGGGGATTGTTATAATATTAGTGTTATAATATTAGCTACTTATTATATGTGATGTAACACCTCTCCATAACTCCCACCATTATTCCTATTCTATAACACCCAAATGGTGGAAAAACAAAGGTCCATATTGATGGCCCTCTTATCTTGTAACCTTCCTCATCTATGCCTATATAAGGCCTTGTAGTTCTCATTGAGAGACACACCAATACAATACAATCTCTCATCTCTACATATTTCTTGTCTTATTTTATCAAAACAATATTTTATATAGGGTAGTCAAAAGGGTGGGAGTTTTTTTTCGTTAAATAAATAAGGCATCAAGTTAATTTTACTTTTTAGAGAAGAGATGATAAGTAGGAAGTTAAAGTGGGTAGTCCAAAGGTTGAGAGTTTTTCTTTGATTAAATGCTATATATATTTTTCCTATAAATAGTCAACTACGCCATTGAAACATATGTGTTTTGGAATGCACACGATCCCGTTAGTCGTCAGTACGATTTCAGCGGCAACAACGACCTCATCCGGTTCCTCAAGACCGTCCAAGAGGCCGGCCGCTACGCTGTTCTTCGTATCAGTCCCTATGTTTGTGTCGAATGGGACTATAGGTATACTATCTAATTAAGTAGAAAAAAAAACATTATACACTTTGTGGAATGTCAATTTCTAAGTTTGGCGTACTTGATTTCTTAGTGGATTCCCTGTATGGTTGCACAACATGTCCGGTGTCGAGCTACGAACTGCTAATGACGTCTTTATGGTAACGAAATTGATCGCCTATTAACATACATACTCATTATATGTATAGAATGTGTACTAAAGTTTGGGCAATTTTTTGACTTGTGCAGAATGAGATGCAAAATTTCACAACTTTGATTGTGAACATGGTGAAGGAAGAGAAGCTTTTCGCATCGCAGTGCGGTCTGGATGGTTTACATGGTGAAGGAAGAGAAGCTTTTCACAACTTTGCTAAAATGACCCTCATATCCGGATGGTTTGCATGAGTAACCCAATCCGGAAAAAAATTGCACAAAAGCGGATATCCGCTTGACAAGGGGAGCCGGTAGCAGGTCACCCTGTGAGATACAACTGGACTCCACTCTCGGTTTCATGTACATTGAGAGAAAGAGGGAGGGAGGCATCTTTACTCTTGAAAAGCAAAGACCAGTGAGAGAGGAGGGAAAAAGTAACTGCTGAAGTGGCAGAGGACAGAAGAGAGAGACAGAGAGACGAAGAGAGAGGGAGAGGGAGAGAGAGAGAGGTTAAATATAAAAGTGCAGGCTGAGAGGACAGAGAGATCAGTGGGTGAGAGTGTCAGTGAGGGGAAAAAAGATTCTTTCAACTAAATTATAAGTTTAAGAGAAAACCAATTGAAGAAGGAAGGGTCTGGGGGTTTATTTTAAGGATCACGTGTAAGCAGTAAGTTCTAACTGGACATCCATATTAGATTCACATGTCACATATTGTATTTCACTGGACACGATTATAACTATGAAAAACACAGGTCATTAACTACTATTGTCGAATGGAGAAGAT
Source organism: Persicaria tinctoria (assembly GCA_037127255.1). Classification (NCBI taxonomy): domain Eukaryota; kingdom Viridiplantae; phylum Streptophyta; class Magnoliopsida; order Caryophyllales; family Polygonaceae; genus Persicaria; species Persicaria tinctoria. The sequence goes on along the minus strand of JBANSL010000019.1, from coordinate 37,864,132 downwards.
TTATGGGAGAAGCAGATTCTCTATAATGACATATTGTTTTATGTGTGCCCAATATCGAATGGAGAAGATTCACCCATATTTGGATGCCATGATTTCGTTATCTCCGGCCGACACTGGCATGATTTACCCATATTGGAATCGAATGGATAAGAGTGACAGTGAGGGGGCATAAACATAATTATAATTACATGGTAAGTTGAAGAGAAAAACCATGGAATAACAATAAAGTGGGTGGAGGTGAATTCTTGGGCCGACTAGTAATCGCGTAGTTGTAACTGGACACAACATGAATAAGACATGACAAAAATTGAAATATACTGGACACAATATGTTGGAGACAGATTCACTTGCATTAATCAAATACGACACAGGAGCAAACATTTAAAAGATAGGAGGAGAGAGTAGCAACATAAAAGACAGTGAAAACGAAATTAACGGTAACAAGAAGTGAAATTGTGGCTGCGTGGTGAATCTGTATCCATCCCAATCGAAGTGTGGGCGCATATTGCGGGAACGATGATCAGACGTCTCGTCGCTCAGTGGGAAGTAGACCGTGAAAGTTCGGTCACTCCCATAACTGGACACAGCAAGGACCCTCCCGACCCAAAACCCATCGTTGTCACGGCAGTCGACACGGTCTTCGGGCATGTAGACGTCGTAAGAAATACAAGGCGGTCGTGGACGAATTCGTTGCACCGGGATGACCTCCCTCAGCAGCTCTCTTCTGTTGTTGCGTAGGAGGGTCACATATTCGACCTCCCAGTGGTTAGGGTCCAGTTTGCGTACAAGGGTCGCCTCGTAGAACGACCCGAGCGTCCCAGACTCACCGCTGACAATCTCTACTCTTTGATGTCGTCGGTACGACGACGGCGACATTGGTCCTGTATAAGATAAAAAAAAATAAGGTAGTATAATGATACAAGTAGCACAACTGAAATCTACACGAATGAAGTGATCGACAAACCTCCATCATCCGATTCGTCGGATGATATCACGATGGGGACAGGTCGGGGAGGGAGGCCAGATGAGGAGCTGCGGTGGTGTGAGGAGGATGCCATTTCGTTGAAGGGTTGTTGAAGAGGTTGTTAAATGGCAATAGGGAGTTAACTTCACCAATTTGTGGGGAGTATGGATGGTGAATGGCTATCATATAAGTGGGGTGTGTGGGAAATAGCAACATTGTTCAGCATGTGACCGTTGAGGGGAAAAAAAAGCAAAGGGGATTGAATTGCAGTGTTTTGTTGTTGTCTACAATTAACATGACAGTGGTCTTTTGTATACATGACTCATATCATTTATGACATGAAATTAATGAAGTGGGTGTACTTCTTGTCGTTAGACGGTACACGACACCCATTTAAACCAACTAGCCGGTTAATTAATACCGAATGGCTAACAACAGTTTTCCACTGGACACCTTTTGTAGGGGTTTTAGTAAAATTTTGACCTTTCTATAAAACTGGGTTTCCCACTCACGATTAATACTAAAAAAAATGCAAAACCATAGACAGAGGAGTATACCCATATTAATTTAAAACTACAAAATACATTTTCAAACAATATATTATGTTCAAAGCAATGAATAAAATTTTGACCCAACAATAACTTCAGAGAGACCAAGGGGGGGATCTCTCAGAGGGTAGAGAAAGACATTTGATAAGACAGGGGAGAGAGAGAGAGAGAGAGAAAGAGAAAGTGAGAGTGAGAGAGAGGGAGCGGGAGACAGTGAGAGAGAGAGAGGGCGGGAGAGAGAGAGGGCGGGAGTGAGATTAAATCTCCCGCCCTGTCATTTGCGCCTTAAGAGAATAAGAGGGAGAGGACGGAGGAGGGGGAGTCCATAAACCCATTCACGCGCTTGACACCTATTGGGGTTAACTGGACAGACACCGACGTCTTGGCGGAAATGAGTAAGTCATCCTTCCATTTAGGTTATGCGATACGTCTCTCCGTACAATATGTTCTTCTCCTTGTAAAACTTAATGTCCCCCCCTCTAACTAATAGAACAGGGGAGAAATCGTCCGTGCGTATCACAGTATTGTTTGGCGGATGGTGGGATTGTCAAGAGGGCTCTTGGGTCGTGAAGTCGTCGAGGAGTCAAAAGGCCGTACTGGTAGACGAAAGTATTGACTACGTCTCGCTGAAGAAACAACTGATGGCCAAGTTTAATGTCGATAGGAGAAGGCATGACGTCGAGCTCACATATGTAAAGCCGAAGAAGAAAAGGTGCAGACCTTTTTCCATTAGGGATGACGAAGACTTGCAGGCCTACAAGTTCGTAAACGGTCTTTCCGGTGAACGATTCTGGCCTATCGACCTCTGTGTCTCCCTGGTACGCAAGGTTGGCGGTGATTTCACCACTATGGAAGGATCCACAACGGCCCATCCACTCGGGGGTGGCTCACCCTTAACCCAAGAAGATCACCCACAGTTAACAACGAAACCCCGCTTGGTAGGGGATGAAGAATTGGAAGTTTTGGTAGCACAAGGTGTCGATCGACAAGGAAGAGGTGTCCAGTTCAAAACTAAGAGTGTCCAGTTAGAAAGCTCAATCGTCCAGTTAGATAATCCACGTGTTCGGTTAGAACCAAGTGATGCGTTGGATAACGCAGTCGCTTATGGCCGTGGGAAGCAGGTAATTTCTATGAGCAGTGACGTCGAGGATATACTCAGCCCGTGGGATCACGAGGCGGAGCGAGCGGTATGGGAAGTAGAGGAAGCATACCAACGCGAAAAAGGGAAGACCAGAGCGTTTCCGACGACTGTGATACTTGAACCAATAGAGTGGACGGGTGCCACGTATGGGAAATTGCAGAAGCGCCGCCGCACGTAGCGGGGGCATGGAAACTTCCATTTGCGGGGCCTTTCGTAATGAAGTAGATAGTCAGCCCATTTTGGTTAGACGCCTTTCGCAAAGAATTATGTTGCCTTTCTGCAACTTCGTATGGGGGGTTTTGTTCTAGTTTGTTCTAGTTCTAGTTTGTTCTATTATGTTAACGGAATGTCATATGACATTACCAACTTTCGACATGACACTAACGGATTTTGGCATGACAATAGCATCATATTGACATGACATTGATCTCAATTGACATGTCATAATTAAAAACCAACGAATACAACAATCCAGCAATAAGTGCATATCCAAATGTCTAAAACCAACAAACATCACGTTCAAATGAAGCAACATCTACACAAACCAACAATGTATATGAAAGCAATGGGGGAGTTTTTTTAAGGATCGGTTGGGGTTGTAAGACGTCCGTGAAATATGGCCACACAAAGGGATTGGCGGTACGCTGCAATGAATGAATCGTCCAAGCCATGGAACTTGGAGTCGCCGGTCGCGAGGAGCTGCAGGTAACGGATGGCAATAATAAATATGGTCACCCAACCCGTGACAATGTTTTCTAAAAGAAGTGGCAATAATAAATTACGATTGTTTGTTTTGGGGAATCCCCTTCACTCTTTTGTACGCCAAGGGTTTCAGGACTTTGCCGACCCATTTGACTCGAAGTTCGGGGTGGCCGTTCATTAAAATGGGGATGAGGTGGGTCACCGGCTTCGGGAGGCCCGACATATGGCGCTCAGCGACGTGGCTTATGTCGGGATCGTAGACGTCTAATGTCCACTCCGCGAAGTTGATGTCAAGGGCCACCCAATGCTCGTTCTTCAGATTCCAAGGTGCCAATAACCGGTCGACATCGGCCCAACCCGTCGGAAACATCTCCGTCAATTTGCCGTCTAAGTGTCGGGTCATCGTGTCGTCCCCCTTCACCACCTCAAGGTTCCCCTTCGCGTCCGCCAGTTGCTTTTGCAGGAGATACCCCAGAAGAAATCCATAACGGCGACCCCTTCGTACTTGTCACATGCGTTGATGTCCTTCCGCAGGAGGGCGCAAACTTGCTCAATATGCTGGATGCAAGGAAAAATCATTTATATGGAAGACCATATCAGGAAAAAGGTGATGCATCGAACCAAAATGTGCGGACGTAATTAACCTCGGATGACAACCAGTTGGTCGGTGATTGAAGTGTCCCAAAGAATTGCTTATCCAGTAGGGTGCCTTCTACCGACCGGACGGGGTCACTTCCGTCCTTCATCCACGCAGCGAACGCATCAACATCTGCCTTGGTCGCCATGCCTAGCTCGGCGGCATCCATTGGCTTCTTGCCCACACACGGCTTTTTAGCTGGCTGAGTTTCGTCCGCTTGGGACAACGTATCAGGATGTTGACGGGTGCTTCTTCTCGGCTGTATGAGGGGCACCTCAGCCTCAACCTCAACATCGGAGGCACCGGGTGCCACCAACTCCTCCTGCAACTTGCACCCCATTGTGTTGAACATGACAGTAAAAACAATTCACATGACAACATATATATATTAACATGACAGTCTCATGGGAAAACCTCTCTGTCCTTGGCCTTGCCCTTCAACTTGTCCTCCTTCGTGGGCTCTCTCTCCTCATTTCCCTTGTCCTTGCCTTCGTCCTTGTCCTTGTCCTCGTCCTCCTTGCCCTTATCCTTGTCCTTCAACGATCCCTAAACCTAAGCAAATGACCTCTTAGTAAATTGACATATGCTATAATTGGCGTGACATTTATTAATATTAACAGGACATCTATTATGAAAAACATGACAGTCTCATGAAATGACATGACGATTCTGATCTGATAGCAGGAGAACCTTACCTCCTTTCCCAGAACTTCCTTGTCCTTATCCTTCTTCTTGCCCTTATCATTATCCTTGTCCTTCACTGATCCCTGAACCTAAGCACATGACCTCTCAGTAAATTGACATATGCTATAATGGGCATGACATTTACCGATATTAACAGGACATGCATTATGAAAAACATGACAATCACAATAAATGACTTGACGATTCTGATCTGATAGCAGGAGAACCTTACCTCATTTCCCAGAACTTCCTCGTGCTTCTCCGACTTCCTAGTCCCCTTCCACCTGAGTTCCCTCTTCATGTTTTCAATCGCCTCCTCAAGCGTGGCCATCTTCGAGGATACCTCTGCGGCTATACTCCTCAGCACGTCGTCCATCTTTGCCACTAACCGTGACTCTATTTCTAATAGGGTAGCTTGTGTCTGCGTGCCCTCCCCTGATTCTTGCGTTGACCCACGTGCTCCCTTTGCTTGTTTCTTTGGTGGGGGTTTGACATTTGCTGATACGAACTCCCGGACTATGTCGTCAAAGAAGTTGTTCCACTTGTCGTGAGTGTTTCGGGCATCGCGGTAGAAACGGGTTGCTCGCTCCACTTCATCGGGGAGTAGAAGAGGCCTCGCGACCACAGGGTCATTGAAGTGCCCGAGCTCCTTCGCCTCCTACAGTCGGGTTTCAATTGAGGCATACTCGAGGTTCGGGTCTCTAAACTGATATCGCAAACACCTGGGGTACATCTTCTCATCTATGACATTCGCGAATCGGTCGTCCATTGGAGTGAGGGCTTCGTACACCCATAGATGCAATTAAATATTGTCCAGTAAATAGTCACTCCCTGTCCATTCAATAAATATTGAATGCCTAGTAAACGTGTAAACGACATCCAGTGAGATCTGTGTACGAACCTGGAAGGCGCGAGGGAAACCCAGCAGGCAATAGGCCGGGCGTGCATTGGAGCTGCTCTCATCCCATTGGAGCTTCCTCTCGATTGCACGGTTCAGGAACTCGTTCGTTCGCTAGTAGCAAAGCCGACCCCACGGAAACGCCAGGAACCTGTCAATGTCGCCGACAAGGTCGACCACCCACTCGTGAATGTAGTTTTTGGGTTCCTTCCCGAACAATACTCCCTCGACCAGCATCAGCAGGATAAATTTTAACTTTCTGGTTGACGATTTCTCAGATGCCATTGCCACACATAACTGCACCTCGAACTCGGACATCCTCATCTTTGAAACTCCAAAGAAATCATACACTGCCTTCTCGAACCCCTCGTCGTCCTCGGGCTCTTCGCCATAGCCACAATTGAGACCGGTGACAAGGGCGAACTCAGCTATTGAGAACCTGACGACCGCATCATGGATCTTGTACCACGTTTCATTCTCCTTCTTCGTCTTCAATTGTCGTTGGAGAACGTAGTGTACAACTTGTCCGGAGAACTGGACCCTTGTGCCCATTCTTGCAACGCCGCCCAACGGGCTGTCCGTCAGACGCTTCCAATGGGACTCGCTCAACCGGTTGTCAATATTTACCAGGAGCGGCATCCGGGAGTGTTGGTTAATTTTTGCTTTGAAGTGTCTGTCTTCCTCTAGGGTGTACACAGCCTGCACAGACTTCAACATGTCAGCCACACTGCAGCACAACAATCACAACTTACATTACTCGAACGAAAACCATATTACCACGCCGGAGGTTTGAGCTCTACGGTCTACAATCTTCTTTACACTTCGCTACGACATTTTTAATATTCACCAAATATCCTGCATAGTGAAAGACCCAAATTCACTATTCTACACATCAATTCTTCTCCCCCAACCCACGGTTCCCTTCATATCAATATCAAATGTAACATGACACAAACACAAATACACATGACACACACACAGATACACATGACACATGGTTGTGAATACATGAAAGCATACTTATTCAATCTGTCCATCTCCATTTGCACACAAGTCACCCTATTCCAGATAATGTCGATTCCCCAAAAACGTTTCACCCTTTCCAACATTTTCCCTAACCCTAATGCGCCACATTTCATTCAATTTCCCCCAAACCTGAAAGCATCTACAATCATACTCCCCATTTCGCCTAATTCCCCCCAAAGCTGAACGGATCTACACTCACCCTGCTCCTGATAAGTTGGATTCGACAAGACAGTTGCCCAATTTCCCTATTTTCAAAAATTCCCTTCTCTCCCAGACGCGCAAACCCCAATACCCAAACTTTCCACCCTTTGTTTTTCACTTGACGCCGGTTACTTCCTACATGACAGGGCGATATTGCCTACTGTCAACCCATTCGAACCCTTCTTCACATTTTCACATAATCAAAACCAGTTTAAGTTCTTCAAATCGGTTCATCCCCTACGAATCCAAGCAAAACGTATTTAATCGGCATTGTGAGGGTTTACTTACTTCAAAGTCGGCCTCTTCGTCTCCTCTCCTGCTCTGTCGTTGTCTTCCTCGGGTTGGCTTCTTCTTTTCCTCTCTCGCTCTGTCGCTCCGTCGTCTTTTTCCTCTTCTTCTTCCTTCTCTTCTTGTTTTCCTCAGGTTTGCATGTGCAACTGTTGTCCTCTCTCTCTCTTCCTCTATTGTAAGCCGTGAGAGGCAGTTGGGGGTCGACAGTTTTCAAATTAAACTGCTTCCTCTCTCACTCTTCCACTCTCTCTCTCCACAATAACTTCCCCCGCTTCCACTCTCTCTCTCCACAATAACTTCCCCCTGCCTCTCTCTCTCAACCCCGCTTCCTCTCTCTCGCCTCCTTTACCTTCTCTCTCATCTGTCCCGGTTATTTCCAACCGGCAAACTTGCAATTTTTTGGTGGGGTGGGGGGGGGGGGGGGGGGGGTTAACCTTTGCAATTGTTGTGGATAGTGGGTTAGGCTAGCAAACATTTCCGAGAAAGGGTTATTTGTTATCATTCCCTCTTTTATTTGCCAATTTTTATATTGTTACTTTATATCATATTTCTTATTTATATCATATTCACCATCAATATAGAATGTTAACGAGAAATAAATATATTAGTGGAAATTTTATATGAATCTCTCTCTCTCCCCCTCTCTCATATTTTCTTTTATTGTAGACATTGAAAATTGTGAGTTTTATTTTTCATCTTTTTCTTATTTTATACAAAATACTTTATCTTATTTTTGTTTTTATAAATTTCATATATACCTCATTTTTGTAAAAACTAACATTTAATTTGATTAATTATGACCAATGAGCATATTTTAACTTTGCTTTGTGATTGTTGATTTTCTCGAAACTTTTTTTTCCTTAACTTTTGAATCCAACATTGAAGACTCCAAACGACTCTTATTTTCATTTGAAGTCGTCATTTAAACACTTGGAAGATAAAATGATTTTTTTTTGTTCAAGTTAATATCAACAAAAAAACAAAGTTAAATTCATAAATAGATATAAATTGGAAGATGAAAAGATAATAATTTATATGTTTGTATTTAAGACATTCAAATTCAATTAATGCATTGAATATAATATGAATAAAAAATATAAAGTTACATAAATAAATAGACATAAATGTAAAGACAATAATTGAAAAATCCAAGGAAATGTTTTATCAATTGTAGTCTGTTCAAAGCGGTAGTAGTTTTGGAGTTTGACATGTAGAATGTAAAGCCAGAACTAGAAAATTATTCAAAAATTTATTTTTTACTTTAATCAACAAATGATGAAACATGCATTAATGGGGCCGATATAGCATAATTTGCATAATTTAGATATCAAATTACGCATACATTAATTTCATATATATATATATATATATATATAATACGTGGATATATAAACGAACTACGAGTCCCGTGCATAGCACGGTGTAGGACTATATGTACATGATCACATAATGTACATTTTGGAGATCTTATACGGAGGGGTATTTTGGTCATTTCACCCTCTTTCTCCAACAGCTCAAATAGGCGGGTATTGCTGTTTGGAGGTTGTTACAGAATTTGGGATTTTTGTTGCTATAGAACAAACACTCTCTTTTCATGGTTTTCCAATTCGATTCAATTGAATCTTGTTTTGTTGTTTGATTGAGTTCATGATGTCGATTTCTACTAGTTCAAACACGGGCATGTTCGTTGTATAAAAAATTCAATTTTGAAAAAACTTTAATATAATTTGTTATATATTACGTGTTATTTCTTTTCTTTATTTATTAGATCTGATCTCACTATGATATTTGGAGCAAAATCATATGTCCCGGGCATAGCACGGGTCTGCCCACCTGGGACTATTATAAAAGGGTGAACTCCTCCAATGAACACTAATTTAACACTGTTATTTCACTCCGTTACCTATACCGCTTCCAAGTTCCACCTCTTCCATTCCCTCTCTAATCTGATATGTTGCGCCTTACTCGTTGTCCTCATCGCCTCTTCACTTCATCACCTCCGAGCCCGTGGAATCCGCCGACTCTATTCCTTTCAACCACCGCCTACTCTTTACTCTCTCCATGTTGTTTTGCTTCCCATAGTGATTTTATATTTACGAAATTCCCACTCTCTTCGTATACTCCTACCTGCCTTCACTTCTCTGACTATAGACATACCACTGGTGCCGCCTCTCATCAGTCATCATCACTGGTCCAGCCATCATCTTCACCCCCATCCTTCAGTCTCAGCCATTCCTCACCGCATCCCATCCCTTCAATTTCCAAGTGCATCAGTCGGAAATCGCCTCCCACAATTCAAAGGTTTGATCCCCTTTCTCAATTTCGAATTCTCATCCCGGTGATTTTATTTATAGGGTTTCTTGATTCACTTCTTTCATCTGTTGGATAAAAATTGACTGCGGTTGACTTGCAAGCACCGCCTTAAAACTCTTCTGGTAAATGACAAATTTCAGTTGGATTCCGAATCTTGTGTTCCTTAAAAATTGAAGCTTGCATCTGTTTAAATGTTCAATTTGCTTGAGATTAGGGGAGTATCTATGTAAACCATAAAAAAGGGGCTTTAATATGCTCTATGACATGCACTCACAACAAAAACAATTGCTACTTTAAGCCCCTTACAATAATGGAGCCAATGGAGGAAAAATCACATCAATGATCTTATCACATATAATTAATTTTGACATGTACACTGACGAAAACTATTCTTAGAATCACCCTCTCGACGTAGTTGGGGAAGGATAAGTACAACTCGACCCTCCAGATCTGCACTGAGCAAGTTTCCACTGGCAGTTCAGTTGTGTTTTTTAGTTTCTTGATGAAATTGATTGGGTCCTAAATCCATGAATGATTTGCATCCCAATTGTTTGTTAAAATTCCTCTAAGAAGCGATAGTTTAAAGGACCTTTTACTATATGCAAAATGAGATTTGCAATGTGCAAGGATAAACTGTCTCATCACTCTTTTATGTTTGTTCTACTTTACTGAACTGATAGTATTAAATCTTTATCTCTATTGAGTTTGAAATTTTTTGGGTTTTTCCGTAACGAGTTTAAAGTTGATAGAGGTATATTTACCCTTGAATCTCAAATAGCATGTCCAATTTTTTTAAGGTTTCTTTTGATTCTATCAAACTTAGTTTTATGTTGGAATTCTGTGAAAGAATAAGATAGAAATTTAGAGTTATAATGATGAAGCTCACTATGTGTTGAACAAGTTAATCTTGAGTATAAACTAAGACACTAATAGTGGAAACAACCTTAGAAGAAGCATGTTGTGAGCCGAATCTGCCATGTTTTATACTTACTTTTATATCGTTTTCTGCATACATTTCATGCATTTAGGCTAGAATAGTACAGAATTTATGTAGTTTATGTTTATTTGTTAAATTATGGAATCTAAACCAGTTTCTGTTTAAATTCGCAGAATTCGAGGCAATTTACAGTAGTTCTGAGAAAGGACGAAAAGCTCGAAAGTCAACTACAGAAGTCCAAGGTCAAAGAGCGACAGAACCAGGACAAATCGAGCTGAAGACAAGTGTTACTCGATATCGAGTACTTTTACTCGATATCGACCAAAGAAGTCCGAGCAGTGCCTGGTCGAGGAGGAGGTGATCGAGGAACTGAAGACAAAGCCAACCCGACTCTAGGACCCTACTCGATATCGAGTAGTTTACTCGATATCGACCAAGCCTTGAAGCCGCATCTGGAGTCGAGGAAGCAGCATCTGATCGAGAAGGCGAAGACCTAGACATACCAAGCAACATTTCCTCGATATTATGTAAATTGCTCGATATCGACAAGACTAGAAGCACTTGTCCGAGCCAAGTCGAGATGGGAACTGGAAACGGTTGGCTTACCAATAGAGAACAAATATCTTACCAATAGAATACATGTGTCTTACCGATAGGACACGCTTATCCTACCATACATTGAAATTTTGGAGATAATATGGATGGGGATGTCCATAGCGATTTTGGCGGGATGTCCGTGTAATTTTGGCGCCAAGTCAGGGTTCTTCATTAGGGGAAGAGGGAGAGCATCTGTCTAACCAATATGATACAGTTATCTAACCAATAGCATATAGTTATCCTACCAATAGGCTTAAAGTGTCTTACCATATCTGAAAATTTGGAACGGATTGACCGAACCTGTTTTGGCGGGTTGTCAGTGTAATTTTGGCGCCAAAACGGGGTTTTTCATTGGGGGGGGGGGAGGGGGGAGCATTTATGAGGGGAAAATGCAATCATTGCATTGATGGGTGTTCTCCAAGCACATATATAAGCTTGAGAGGAGGATCTCAAACACCCCAACATGCCCTGCAAAAAGTGAGGCAGAGCAAGAGAGAGGCGGAAAGGACGGGGGAAAAGGTACACGTGGATCCGAGGAAATGATACAGTTGTCATCCTACCAATAGTACAGTTCTGACCTACTGATAGGCGATATATTCTATAGCGCATTTAGTAGTTTTTGTCATCATTTACATGTCATTGTGAGAGGTATTTGTGTGAACTTGGTGATTCGGAACCTGTTGAAGAAATCAGGCAAGTTACAGAAGAGCTGAAGTGAAGAAGTTCGGAAGCAGCTGGAAGGCTGGTGAGTCTGGCGCGCCCGCGCTGACCCCTGACGCGCCCGCGCTGCTACCCGGAGCGCCCACGCTGCTAGGAGGAAGTGGCCGCGTCGATTCACCAGACAAGAAGCAAGTCAAAGGCTGGCGCGCCCGCGCTGCTACATGGCGCGCCCGCGTTGGTCCCTGAAGACGGATTCTTATCCGATTTTCCCTATCTTATTAGTTTTAATATTATATTTTATATTTTTACGGGATGTTAAACCCGATTTTATTAGGTTATATATTATGGCCGAAAAGGCAGGAGAAGGGAGATATTCCAGAGACGTAGTTTCCTTTTCTTCATCTCACAAACCCTATGGAGAACTAACTCTCCGTTGTTGCACTTGGTTCTTTGAAGCCTTCAATTGATTTGGTTGTGAGTATTCTACTCTTGTTTGTCCTTTGTTAATTGTTTCGATCTCCTGAGCTTATTGCTTGATTGCTTATTATTGGTTAATCTGGATTGATCACCTAGGTTTATCGATACTAGTCATATTGCTAGGGTTTCCAATTCCAGGTTTGGGGTTGTAGATTCATTGTAGCAAACACAATCACCATACGCGGGTTGCTTGTGGTAGATTGTGAAGGAGATTCGATTACAGGCTATTTTAACGGGTTGTTAGAATCGCTTGTATCTCATTATAATTCATGTTTGAATGCTATCGCTTTATTATTCGGTGAAGGTTTCCCCTTGTAATTTGGTGATAAGTGCTTTTAGGACTGGTAGGACTAAAAGCTATTACACGATCTGAATTGAGAACAATTACTGGACATTAGAACTTGAGATTCATAGAATGCGATGATGAACCATCTAAATTGTTGTGCGGATAATTACCTAGTGTGATACTTTTCCATCATATATTCGCAACCTCTTATTGCAACTTGTTCTGTCACCATTTGCTTATACACAAAACTCCCCTTGAATTGGTTACTTTTGGGTAATAATACTTGCTCTTACAATTGATTCTGTTTCCCTGTGGGTTCGACCCTAACTTACCTACTATACTTGTTATAGTTTGCATCTTAGGAATTTACTTTGATTAGGCATAACGACCTTAGGCCTGTCAAATTTGGCGCCGTTGCCGGGGACACGGATTATCTTTGTTCTTGTTTGTCTTATTACCTGTTTGGGTGCGAACCTCTTGCATGGTTCGCACTCGTGCTACTGATCCCCATCTTGTTGTTTTTGATTGGGAAATTGACAGGACATACCACCGCCGTCTTAGAGAACAACCCCAACATTCCCAACAACCCGATCCAATGGCTGATAATGTAAATCAGACGCTGCGACAGCTGACAGCATCAAACATCACACAGCAGGCACCTGCTGTGACAATCCCTGCTATAGGGGATGACAACCATTTTGAGCTAAAGTCTGGGCTGATTCATCAACTGCCCAAATTCCATGGATTGGCTGGAGAAGACCCCATCAAGCACATGGGGAAGTTTCATAATGTGTGCATGAGCATGAAACCAGCCAATATATCCGAAGCACAGATAAAGATGAGAGCTTTTGGGTTCACGTTGGTCGATGCTGCGGATGACTGGTACTACAGCCTTCCTACAGGGAGCATCGATACTTGGCCTAAGCTCCACAAGGCCTTCCTGGAGAAATTCTTCCCTGCTAAGAAGGAGAACACCTTGAAGAAGGCAATCAGCAATATAGAGCAAGAAGATGACGAAACCCTCTATGATTACAATGAAAGGTTCAAGAAGCTTTGTGCTAATTGCCCTTTCCATGGCTACAGCACGAAGGACCTAGTCTTATACATCTATGGGGGATTGCTGGAATCTGATAGAAGGATGATTGATGCCGCCTGCGGAGGAAATATTCTGAATGCCACGCCAGAGGGAGCTATGGAGAAGATTCAGGAAATGGCCGAGGGGACTAGAAATTTTGGGAAGTCCACCAGAAAGAAAGGGGTCAACTCGGTAGACTCTAACCAAGCCAAGGATATTGCTGAATTGAAGGATATGGTTAGGAGGCTCACTCTGCAAGGGACTCCTCAACAAATCAAGGCTTGTGGAATCTGCAATGATAACTTCCACCCAACTGATGCGTGTCCTACACTCCAGGAAGACACCGCTGAAGTAAGCGCTATAGGTGGAAATGGACCTCAGAGACCCAGACAGGACCCCTACTCAAACTCCTACAACCCAGGTTGGCGGGATCACCCAAATTTCAGATGGAGGGACCCACCGAACCAACCACATCAGCAACAGCCACCTCCCTACAATCAGAGGCAGCAGGGTAACGCTCCCTCTACTGAGTCCATGCTCAATACGCTGACACAGCACTTTACTGCGCATGTTCAGACAACTGAATCGAGCATAAAGGATATACAGAAACAAATGGGGCAAATGGCTGAGGCAATCACGAGAATGGAGGCAAGGACGTCAGGGGGTCTACCATCTCAAACGGTGGTCAATCCAAAGGAAAACGTCAGTGCTATAACTCTTCGGAATGGAAAAGAGCTGAAAGGTCAGGAAGATGAGGAGGAAAGCACGCCAATCTCCGACGTAACCACGCCTAACACTGGCGCGCCCGCGCCACAGTATGACGCGCCCGCGCTGCCTTATGACGCGCCCGCGCTGCCTGATGACGCGCCCGCGCTGCCTGCTGACGCGCCCACGGCGAGTCCGATCTCGCCTGAATCTGAGTCCTATGTCGATACATATGTACGACCGAATTTTCCCCCTCTCGGGTCGGAGAAACCAAAACCTCCGTTCCCTGAGGCACTCAATGAGAGGAGGATAATCGATGATTCAGAGCTTTTCGAGACATTTAGCAAGTGTCAGGTGAACATTCCTCTGCTGAAAATGTTAAAAACTGTGCCCAAGTACGCCAAGTTCTTGAAGGAGCTTTGCACAGTGAAGAGGAATCAGAAGCTGAAAGGAAAAAATAAAGTGAAAGTAAGTGAGCAAGTATCCGCTATGTTTCAGAGGAGAATGCCGAAAAAGTGCACTGACCCAGGTATGGTTACTATCCCTTGTGTCATTGGAGATGTCAAATTTGATAGAGCTATGCTTGATTTGGGTGCTTCCATAAATGTGCTTCCCTACTCACTTTACAAATCGCTAGACTTAGGACCTTTGCATGAAACTGGAGTAATTGTGCAACTAGCTGACAGGTCTAATAAATACCCTAAAGGAGTAGTGGAAGACGTATTAGTTATGGTCGATAAACTGATTTTTCCTGCAGATTTCTTTGTCCTGGATATGGAACATGATAAGCATGATGCGCCTATTCTGTTAGGTAGACCTTTTATTAAAACAGCTAGGACAAAAATTGATTGTGTCTCTGAGACACTAACAATGGAATTTGATGGAGAAAAGATTGAATTCGATTTATACAAGGCTATGAAACATCCTGTTGATGACCATTCTCTGTGCTCTATTGATGTGATTGAACCATTAGCTCAAGATCTATTTGATATTTCTAGGGAAGATGAGTTGCAGTCAATTATTGAGAATGATATTGACGAGTCCTATACAGAGTTTTCAATTTCATCTAACATGCAGGAATTAGTAGCCCTGATGGATGTAGAAGGTAATTCCCCTACTCTTTTGGGCATTGGCCCCAATCTACTGACTCCAAGCGAAGTGCTTGTTCCATCTGTTGTGCAGGCACCTAAAATTGAACTCAAACAACTCCCTAGTCATCTCAAGTATGCTTTCCTAGGAGTTGATGACACTTTACCAGTTATTGTGTCAAGTAAGCTCTCAGCGGAGCAGGAGGAAAAGTTAGTGGAGGTTCTAAAGGAGTACAAAACTGCATTGGGATGGACCATCGCTGACATCAAGGGAATTAGTCCATCTACATGCATGCACAGGATCCTGCTGGAGGATGGAGCTAAGCCATCACGCCAACCACAGAGAAGGCTCAATCCTCCCATGATGGATGTGGTGAAGAAGGAAGTGCTGAAATTGCTATCAGCAAACATGATTTTCCCAATTTCTGACAGTCAATGGGTAAGTCCTACACAAGTTGTCCCTAAGAAAGGAGGGATTACAGTCGTGGAGAATTAACAAGGTGAGTTGGTCCCTACCCGGACACAAACAGGTTGGAGGGTATGCATAGACTATCGCAAGCTGAATACAGTAACCAGGAAGGATCACTTCCCCCTCCCCTTTATTGATCAGATGCTAGAACGCCTTGCTGGGCGCCCCTATTATTGTTTTTTGGATGGATATTCTGGATATTTTCAGGTGGCCATAGCGCCAGAGGACCAGGAAAAGACTACATTCACATGTCCTTTCGGTACTTTTGCATATCGCAGAATGCCATTTGGACTATGTAACGCACCCGGGACATTTCAACGATGTATGGTTAGTATCTTCTCTGAGTACATTGAGAATTTCATTGAAGTATTCATGGATGATTTCACAGTACATGGGGATAGCTTTGATACTTGTTTGAGCCATTTGACACTAGTGTTGAAAAGATGTGTTGAAACTAATCTGGTTTTAAACTCTGAAAAGTGTCATTTTATGGTAGAACAGGGAATTGTTTTAGGTCACATAGTCTCTGCAAAGGGTATTGAGGTCGATAAGGCGAAGATTGATGTAATTCAATCTCTGCCTTATCCTACTAATGTGCGCGAAATTCGTTCTTTCCTAGGCCATGCAGGTTTTTATCGCAGGTTTATCAAAGACTTTTCAAAGATATCCTCACCCTTGTGCGACCTTCTGAAGAAAGATGTGACCTTTGCACTCACACAAGAGTGCAAAGAGGCGTTCGACCAGCTGAAAGGACGCCTCACTAGTGCACCAATCATTCAGGCACCAGACTGGTCTCGCCCATTTGAGATCATGTGTGATGCGAGCGACTATGCAGTGGGAGCAGTGCTAGGCCAAAAAGAGGGAAGAGCCTCTCATGTGATCCATTATGCTTCCATGACTCTGAATGGAGCGCAGCGCAACTACTCCACCACTGAGAAAGAAATGCTAGCTGTGGTGTTTGCACTAGAGAAGTTTCGACAGTATCTGCTTGGGGTCAAAGTGATTATCTACACAGATCACGCAGCTCTCCGCTACTTGATGACAAAGAAGGAGACAAAGCCAAGATTAATTCGATGGGTCTTGTTGCTCAGCGAATTTGATGTGGAGATTAAGGATAAGAAAGGAGCGGAGAATCTGGTGGCTGACCACTTAAGCAGATTGGTGAATGAGGAGGACAAGCCGGAGTCACAGAAACCCATCTTAGGCACGTTTCCGGATGACACATTATGCAGAATCGAGCACAAAGGCACGCCAGAGTTTGGCGTGCCCACGTCAACAGCTGACGCGCCCGCGCTGACATCTGACGCGCCCGCGCTGCTCCATGGAGCGCCCGCGCTGACCCCTGACGCGCCCACGCTGTTGCTTCTCAGCCCATCTCAGCCCGTTCTGAGACTCCACTCTGTAAGCCCTTGGTACCGGGACATTGTGAACTACTTAGTTTGTGGGGAATTTCCTCCGGATCATACCAGGACCCAGACGGAGAAGATTCGAAGAGAAGCAAACCACTATGTTTGGGATGACCCATACCTTTGGAAACATTGTGCTGATCAGGTAATTCGTCGTTGTCTTCCAGATAATGAGGTACGATCTGTTCTTGAATTTTGTCATTCTCAAGCATGTGGGGGACATTTTGGTGCCAATAAAACTGCTAGAAAGGTACTTGAAGCTGGATTTTATTGGCCACATATTTTTAAAGATGCTTACTCTTTCTGCAAGGCATGTGATAGGTGTCAAAGATTAGGGAATATCTCTCAAAGGAATGAAATGCAACAATCACCAATGATTTTCTGCGAAATCTTTGATGTTTGGGGCATTGACTTTATGGGACCTTTTCCTAGTTCTTGTGGGAACTTGTATATTTTACTTGCGGTGGACTACGTTTCCAAGTGGGTGGAAGCGAAGGCCACCAGAACTGATGATTCTAAAGTTGTGGCAGGGTTCTTGAAAAGCAATATTTTTGCCAGGCATGGTATTCCTAGAGCGCTGATTAGTGACAGGGGTACCCATTTCTGCAACAAAACTGTGACTGCCGTGCTAAAAAAATATCATGTCACACATAGAGTTTCCACCGCATACCATCCACAGACGAATGGCCAAGCAGAGGTGTCCAATAGAGAAATCAAAGCCATTCTCGAGAAGACTGTGAATCCTAACAGGAAGGATTGGAGTTTGAGACTTGATGATGCGTTGTGGGCTTATCGCACTGCTTACAAAACTCCAATTGGGATGTCTCCTTTCAGACTTGTCTATGGTAAAGCATGTCATCTTCCTGTTGAGCTGGAGCACAAGGCTTGGTGGGCAGTGAAACAATGCAATATGCAGAGTGACGGGGTCGGAGAACACAGGAAGCTACAGTTAGGCGAGCTCGAGGAGTTACGGTTGGACGCCTATGATAATGCGGCAATCTACAAGGCGAAGACCAAGGCATGGCATGACAAGCACATCCATAGGAAGGACTTTAAAGCTGGTGACAAAGTCCTACTCTTTCAGTCTCGCCTGAAACTCTTCGCTGGGAAGCTCAGGTCAAAGTGGGGGGGACCATACATTGTTGCTGAAGTTTTCCCACACGGAGCTGTAGAGTTATATGACCCGAATAGCCACAAGAAGTTTAAGGTAAATGGTCAAAGGCTTAAGACATACTATGAAGGGTTCCCAAAGGAGGCTATGGATGAGTTAGCTTTGGAGGAGCCAAATGCAGAGTTAGAATAATCGAAAAGGCTTAGTCGAGCCAGCGACATGAAACAAAGGCGCTGCTTGGGAGGCAACCCAAGGTATTGCATTCTTTCCCTTAACTCGATTTTATTGTAACTTGTAGGTAATAAAGACGGAGTTTTTAGCGACGAATTGCACCCGCATTTCGGACCCACTGCTTCCACAGTGTTAATTTTCGTCAAAAAAAAAAAAAAAAAAAAAAAAAAAAAGCCCCACGGGCTGGAAAACCCGCTTCGGGCCAGCCCGCCATTTTCAAAGCCCCATCATCACTACCCATCACCATCCCCTCAAATACCACCAAAACCCTACATCCCCCACACTCTCTCACCTTCCCCACACCCTCTCCTCTCACACCCAATCTCCTCCACACTCCACTCAAACACCCCCCACCAGGGTCCCCACACCCCGTCCCCCTCCCCTCCTTCAACACATCGGCGGGCTCCACATCGACAAGCTGCTTTCGACGACTTCCGGATCTGCAGAAATCGCCGACGCGGCCGCGCCACCCCTAACGCGCCCGCGCCTGTCAGAGAAAACCACCAAACAGCTGACACAACCGACGCGGCCGCGCTGCCACTCGACGCGCCCGCGCTGCTCCTTGACGCGCCCGCTCTGTGCTCCAACCTGCCCGCGTCTGCCTCCTGCGCCGAGACTCCGCTGTTCTTCGTGAGTTACTCCCGCTGTCCTTATTTCGATTCCGATTTAGTCCTATTATCTATCGAGTATGAGTTCATCGGAGGAGGAGGCGAGTCGATCTGATAATGGATTAGAAATGTCTGATGAGGAATGGGCTATTTACAATAAGGTTGGCTGTGTCAGTTCTACGAAGTATTTGCATGGAGAGACACTTCAGAGACTTCAGATGCTAGATTGTATGCAGAAGTGTCTAGCTCACGCTGGTATTAGTGACTTTTTGGAATTGAGAGCGGTAGGATACCCGGAACTGTGCAAGCAGTTCCTCGCAACATATCAGCTTTACCTTGGGGAGAACAGAATTAGAGGGGTTGCTTTCAGATACAATGGCACTACCTACAGGGCTTCTGCAACAAGGTTGCGAAAAGCTTTGGGAGTCACTAAAGCCCCAACTGATGGATGGGTAACAGCCGCGACCGACGCAGACCTTGTTGCATTCTTTAGAGTGGTGTCTGGAGAGGAATTCTTGACCAGTAACGAGTACAACAGCAGGATTACTCATCCTGTCTTCCGTATGTTGTGCAAGATCGTTTCTGGAACATATTATGGGCTGATCACAGATACAAAGCTTTCCATGACGCACCTGCGGTTTGCTTACAGCGCTGTGCCTACTGCAGATTATACGCCTGACTGGGTTAGACTCTTTTTCGATGGCCTCGACAGGATCAGAAAGGATCGCAGTGCCGCTGGACCAGAAATGGTCCAGAGCGGACTTATTACTCGGGTAGCCATTGCTGCAGGCGTTGGGCAAAATGGTTTGCAGGCACTGGAGGAGCAGGTCATAGCGAGGACCTATACAGAGGAGTATCTGCGAAGGTGTTTGATGCTTGATACTGCACCGGATGGGGGAGCCATTTGGTGTACAGGCAAGAAGAAAGAGCATCGGTTCAGGCTCCCTAAGCCCCTTCCTTGGTCTGAGACTTGGACGGATTGGTATATTGAGGCTGATTATTTTCCGACGTCAGTTCTAGGTAGACGGCGTCGCCTTGAGGTGGGTAGCAGTAGTGGCACAGCTAGAGCTGCCACGGACGAGGATGCGCCTGTGGCTCCGCAGGCGTTTGTTCAGACAGATACACAGGGTTTCGCACAGAACCCACAGCAGGAGATGCCTGCTTATCAGACCCCCTCTCACGGTTGGGACTCTCAACCGACATATCAGAGCCAGCAGGATTCATATCAGTGGGCCCCTTGGCCCCCACAAGCTTTTCAGGATGCCCATCAGCAGCCTCATCAGTGGGGCTACCTGGTTGATCAGATTGGCCTTCTGCGCCAAGACGTGGGGAGTTTGACGACAGTGACGAACCAGATTCTCCACCAGCAGGCCGACATCCTAGAAGGCTTTGGCGAGTTCAGAGAGATGAGGGAAGAGCTTCGCCGCATGCGAGAGGATTACTCTCGCCACTATCCACTCCCTCAGTGAGTCCTTCTGGTCCCTTTCTCTCTACTTATTTCTGTCTTCTTTCACATTGAGGACAATGCTTCATTCAAGTATGGGGGAGGGAAAGGACTTACATATCTTGTACATATTTCATTTCCGCATTATTTTTGTACAGATTCTGCACTTGTTATTCTAAAAAAAAAAAAAAAAAAAAAAAAGCAATCAAAATCCTGGGATGAGTTGAAAACCCGAAAGGGCGACTCAGGCAAAAAGCAGGTAGTCTGGCGAGCCTTAGGCTTGGCAATATGAGACTTGAGGAAAGTGAGAATGTTTATGTGAGTACCATCTTTGAAAAAAAAAAAAATGAGTGGCTTGGTGAAAACCCGAAAGGGCGCCTTGGCAAGATGAGCGTTTACTTTGAGTGTTTAGGATTGATCTCTTGGCGAAGGCGACATAAGAAGTGGAGTGATAAGGAGGTTTTCGGGTAGGCCACTGGGAGCCATAAGGTGTAGATGGTTGAGATACAATTATAGATCTCATTTTCTATTTTGATTGTCTTTTGGGCTGATTGTTGAGATGGTGAAAACTACTAGTACTTAGTGTTCATTTTCCTTGTACTGTCTGTGAACCTTTGAGATTTATGGTGAGAGTAGGCTTAACTTCTATGCTTACTCGGGACGAGTAAAGGTTTAAGTATGGGGGAATTTGATAGGCGATATATTCTATAGCGCATTTAGTAGTTTTTGTCATCATTTACATGTCATTGTGAGAGGTATTTGTGTGAACTTGGTGATTCGGAACCTGTTGAAGAAATCAGGCAAGTTACAGAAGAGCTGAAGTGAAGAAGTTCGGAAGCAGCTGGAAGGCTGGTGAGTCTGGCGCGCCCGCGCTGACCCCTGACGCGCCCGCGCTGCTACCCGGAGCGCCCACGCTGCTAGGAGGAAGTGGCCGCGTCGATTCACCAGACAAGAAGCAAGTCAAAGGCTGGCGCGCCCGCGCTGCTACATGGCGCGCCCGCGTTGGTCCCTGAAGACGGATTCTTATCCGATTTTCCCTATCTTATTAGTTTTAATATTATATTTTATATTTTTACGGGATGTTAAACCCGATTTTATTAGGTTATATATTATGGCCGAAAAGGCAGGAGAAGGGAGATATTCCAGAGACGTAGTTTCCTTTTCTTCATCTCACAAACCCTATGGAGAACTAACTCTCCGTTGTTGCACTTGGTTCTTTGAAGCCTTCAATTGATTTGGTTGTGAGTATTCTACTCTTGTTTGTCCTTTGTTAATTGTTTCGATCTCCTGAGCTTATTGCTTGATTGCTTATTATTGGTTAATCTGGATTGATCACCTAGGTTTATCGATACTAGTCATATTGCTAGGGTTTCCAATTCCAGGTTTGGGGTTGTAGATTCATTGTAGCAAACACAATCACCATACGCGGGTTGCTTGTGGTAGATTGTGAAGGAGATTCGATTACAGGCTATTTTAACGGGTTGTTAGAATCGCTTGTATCTCATTATAATTCATGTTTGAATGCTATCGCTTTATTATTCGGTGAAGGTTTCCCCTTGTAATTTGGTGATAAGTGCTTTTAGGACTGGTAGGACTAAAAGCTATTACACGATCTGAATTGAGAACAATTACTGGACATTAGAACTTGAGATTCATAGAATGCGATGATGAACCATCTAAATTGTTGTGCGGATAATTACCTAGTGTGATACTTTTCCATCATATATTCGCAACCTCTTATTGCAACTTGTTCTGTCACCATTTGCTTATACACAAAACTCCCCTTGAATTGGTTACTTTTGGGTAATAATACTTGCTCTTACAATTGATTCTGTTTCCCTGTGGGTTCGACCCTAACTTACCTACTATACTTGTTATAGTTTGCATCTTAGGAATTTACTTTGATTAGGCATAACGACCTTAGGCCTGTCAAATTTGGCGCCGTTGCCGGGGACACGGATTATCTTTGTTCTTGTTTGTCTTATTACCTGTTTGGGTGCGAACCTCTTGCATGGTTCGCACTCGTGCTACTGATCCCCATCTTGTTGTTTTTGATTGGGAAATTGACAGGACATACCACCGCCGTCTTAGAGAACAACCCCAACATTCCCAACAACCCGATCCAATGGCTGATAATGTAAATCAGACGCTGCGACAGCTGACAGCATCAAACATCACACAGCAGGCACCTGCTGTGACAATCCCTGCTATAGGGGATGACAACCATTTTGAGCTAAAGTCTGGGCTGATTCATCAACTGCCCAAATTCCATGGATTGGCTGGAGAAGACCCCATCAAGCACATGGGGAAGTTTCATAATGTGTGCATGAGCATGAAACCAGCCAATATATCCGAAGCACAGATAAAGATGAGAGCTTTTGGGTTCACGTTGGTCGATGCTGCGGATGACTGGTACTACAGCCTTCCTACAGGGAGCATCGATACTTGGCCTAAGCTCCACAAGGCCTTCCTGGAGAAATTCTTCCCTGCTAAGAAGGAGAACACCTTGAAGAAGGCAATCAGCAATATAGAGCAAGAAGATGACGAAACCCTCTATGATTACAATGAAAGGTTCAAGAAGCTTTGTGCTAATTGCCCTTTCCATGGCTACAGCACGAAGGACCTAGTCTTATACATCTATGGGGGATTGCTGGAATCTGATAGAAGGATGATTGATGCCGCCTGCGGAGGAAATATTCTGAATGCCACGCCAGAGGGAGCTATGGAGAAGATTCAGGAAATGGCCGAGGGGACTAGAAATTTTGGGAAGTCCACCAGAAAGAAAGGGGTCAACTCGGTAGACTCTAACCAAGCCAAGGATATTGCTGAATTGAAGGATATGGTTAGGAGGCTCACTCTGCAAGGGACTCCTCAACAAATCAAGGCTTGTGGAATCTGCAATGATAACTTCCACCCAACTGATGCGTGTCCTACACTCCAGGAAGACACCGCTGAAGTAAGCGCTATAGGTGGAAATGGACCTCAGAGACCCAGACAGGACCCCTACTCAAACTCCTACAACCCAGGTTGGCGGGATCACCCAAATTTCAGATGGAGGGACCCACCGAACCAACCACATCAGCAACAGCCACCTCCCTACAATCAGAGGCAGCAGGGTAACGCTCCCTCTACTGAGTCCATGCTCAATACGCTGACACAGCACTTTACTGCGCATGTTCAGACAACTGAATCGAGCATAAAGGATATACAGAAACAAATGGGGCAAATGGCTGAAGCAATCACGAGAATGGAGGCAAGGACGTCAGGGGGTCTACCATCTCAAACGGTGGTCAATCCAAAGGAAAACGTCAGTGCTATAACTCTTCGGAATGGAAAAGAGCTGAAAGGTCAGGAAGATGAGGAGGAAAGCACGCCAATCTCCGACGTAACCACGCCTAACACTGGCGCGCCCGCGCCACAGTATGACGCGCCCGCGCTGCCTGATGACGCGCCCGCGCTGCCTGCTGACGCGCCCACGGCGAGTCCGATCTCGCCTGAATCTGAGTCCTATGTCGATACATATGTACGACCGAATTTTCCCCCTCTCGGGTCGGAGAAACCAAAACCTCCGTTCCCTGAGGCACTCAATGAGAGGAGGATAATCGATGATTCAGAGCTTTTCGAGACATTTAGCAAGTGTCAGGTGAACATTCCTCTGCTGAAAATGTTAAAAACTGTGCCCAAGTACGCCAAGTTCTTGAAGGAGCTTTGCACAGTGAAGAGGAATCAGAAGCTGAAAGGAAAAAATAAAGTGAAAGTAAGTGAGCAAGTATCCGCTATGTTTCAGAGGAGAATGCCGAAAAAGTGCACTGACCCAGGTATGGTTACTATCCCTTGTGTCATTGGAGATGTCAAATTTGATAGAGCTATGCTTGATTTGGGTGCTTCCATAAATGTGCTTCCCTACTCACTTTACAAATCGCTAGACTTAGGACCTTTGCATGAAACTGGAGTAATTGTGCAACTAGCTGACAGGTCTAATAAATACCCTAAAGGAGTAGTGGAAGACGTATTAGTTATGGTCGATAAACTGATTTTTCCTGCAGATTTCTTTGTCCTGGATATGGAACATGATAAGCATGATGCGCCTATTCTGTTAGGTAGACCTTTTATTAAAACAGCTAGGACAAAAATTGATTGTGTCTCTGAGACACTAACAATGGAATTTGATGGAGAAAAGATTGAATTCGATTTATACAAGGCTATGAAACATCCTGTTGATGACCATTCTCTGTGCTCTATTGATGTGATTGAACCATTAGCTCAAGATCTATTTGATATTTCTAGGGAAGATGAGTTGCAGTCAATTATTGAGAATGATATTGACGAGTCCTATACAGAGTTTTCAATTTCATCTAACATGCAGGAATTAGTAGCCCTGATGGATGTAGAAGGTAATTCCCCTACTCTTTTGGGCATTGGCCCCAATCTACTGACTCCAAGCGAAGTGCTTGTTCCATCTGTTGTGCAGGCACCTAAAATTGAACTCAAACAACTCCCTAGTCATCTCAAGTATGCTTTCCTAGGAGTTGATGACACTTTACCAGTTATTGTGTCAAGTAAGCTCTCAGCGGAGCAGGAGGAAAAGTTAGTGGAGGTTCTAAAGGAGTACAAAACTGCATTGGGATGGACCATCGCTGACATCAAGGGAATTAGTCCATCTACATGCATGCACAGGATCCTGCTGGAGGATGGAGCTAAGCCATCACGCCAACCACAGAGAAGGCTCAATCCTCCCATGATGGATGTGGTGAAGAAGGAAGTGCTGAAATTGCTATCAGCAAACATGATTTTCCCAATTTCTGACAGTCAATGGGTAAGTCCTACACAAGTTGTGAGTGGCAGTGGCAGCGATGGGTAAGTCATCTTGTACCTTTCCTTTGTAGTTGTTCATTTTTTCTATATCAAAACTACCCCCTAGGCTGATCCTCTATTCCCATGGCGTATCCCAGGTGATAGGGTATGTATAAACGTCGTGTGCGGCGGTCGGTGGGCTCCCGGGAGTGGGAGATTGGTGTTCAAGGGAGAGGCACGTACTGCAGCTATGGTGGTGGCACAGAATATTGGTTACGCCCAATTGAAAGAGAAAATTGTTTCCAAATTCGACGTGGACATGGTATTGTATGACATTGAGCTCACCTACCTCCCTCCTTCGATGGGGCGGGCCACTCCGATTCGGGTCAAGGACGACGATGACCTAGAAGCCTACAAGTTCTACAACACTGAATCCGGTGCACGAGCCTGGCCAATCGCACTGCACGTCACCTTAAGGATGAAAACGACAACCCCTTCCACAACATCCAAAGAACATGAGTCGGAGAACTCCGACTCATGGGCTGAGGACCTGTCGTCTCCCACCCCGGGGGAAACACTGCTAACCGAGCCTCCCACCACGCAGGAAGACTTCGAGGATGGTCTTGATGGAGGCGGAGGGGCGGATGAGAAGGTTCGAGGCTCCATCAAGGAGAAAGGGAAGTTGGACGACCTTAGCAGCGAAACTGGAGGGACCTGCCTGTGTGATGAGTGTGTAGCGGGGGAGGGAGAGTGTTGTCCCACTGCAAAGGACAACGTCAGTGGGATGCAAGATGAGCTTGCTGGGAGCGGTATACATTTAGACGGAGTTGGTAGGATGGATGACAACATAATGGTTGGACAGGCGGACGGAGTTGGTAGGATGGATGACAACATAATGGTAGGACAGGGCGATGATGTGGGACAGCTTCACGAAATGGATGAACTAGAGAAGGGTGGTGACGTGAGCAGGTCCGATGCCATTCGACGCGAAAAGCAAGTGGTGATCGTTGACACTGACGATGATGTGGACGACCTACCCCCCCACGGAATGGAGGACATAATAGACGTAGGAAGCTCCGACGATGAAATGATCGGTTGTGGTTTCCCCGTGAAAGTGGAGGGTGGGAGGTCGAACGAGACATCTGAATCATGGGATAAGGAGGCTGAGGCAGCGGTGAGAGAGATAGAGCGAGCGTACAAAGGACACAAACAACCTTTGCCGACGTTGGAGAAAGTGGAAGAGGACGTGGCTCGGTTCATTCCTCTAGTCGGAGACCCTCGGGAGAGTGTGAAGGAGTTACGTGAGGGGGGGATGTTCGATACGAAGGCTTCCATTCAGTCTATAGTGAAGTGGTAAGCTTTGCGTGGGTGCTTCGCGGTCCAAGTGAAGCGATCGACAACAAAGGCGTACGTGGTTGTATGTCCCGAACCGAACTGCTCATGGTACTGTCGGGCGTCAACGTATCGGAAAACTAAGAAGTGGGTGGTTCGTAAGTTCGTTGACACACAGTTGTAAGGTTAGTGTCGCTAGCAACTACCAGCGCAACGCCAATTAGAAGCTGATGGGGCAGAATTTGGTGTCCGAGTAAGTTTCTAAACCGGCGTCTTGTTCCCCGTCTATGTACTATGTGTTGGTGGAATTTTTTTGGTTTAACTCTTATCTTGGCGTCTTTGTAGTTTTGCT
Organism: Persicaria tinctoria; assembly: GCA_037127255.1. NCBI lineage: Eukaryota > Viridiplantae > Streptophyta > Magnoliopsida > Caryophyllales > Polygonaceae > Persicaria > Persicaria tinctoria. The sequence goes on along the minus strand of JBANSL010000019.1, from coordinate 37,837,155 downwards.
GGGTCAGGGAAAGAAGCTGCTTCCCCGTCAGATCAGGACGATGATGAAGTCTCGGTTGGGCGTGGACTGCAGCTATTGGAAGGCACGCAGGGCGAAGGGAGCCGCAATGGAGGGCTTGTACGGGACCTACGAAGCGAGCTACGATCGGATCGCCTCATACCTTTACATGCTTGAGCGAGCAAACCCCGGGACCATAACCACATTAGTCCGTGATGATAACCAACAATTCAAGTATGCGTTCGTTAGCTTGGGTGTTTGGCGGACAGCCATCCCACACCTCAGACAGGTACGCCCTCGCAACTTTATTATCCTACCAAATGGCAGATATCATCTCACCATCTGTATATATTTGTCATTCCAATTCATGTATTACCAATAGGCACAGAACATCCCACCGTTTATGATCATACCAACTGTGTCCATGTATCCTACCAAATGTCTCCCTCTGTCATACCAATAGTGTTATGTTATCCGACTGTTTAAACTATGACATTGGCAGGTATTCTCGGTGGATGGAAGTTTCTTGAAGGGGAAGTATCGGGGTTGCTTGATGTTTGCGACTGCCCAAGACCCAAACCACAACATATACCTCATTGCATTTGCCATTGTCGACGGGGAGAATGACGCATCATGGGGTTTCTTTTTTCGCCAAATGAAACGCGTGGTCCCGGATGAGCCCAATGTGGTGTGGGTAAGCGACAGGCACATGAGCATCACCAAGGGGATTTGAGCGAGTTACGACTTTGCAAAGCATGGCCGCTGCACTTACCATCTATTTCAGAATGTGAAGACATATCACAAGGCGGGTGGTCTACAAAAACTGTTCTTCCTAATGGCAAACGCGTACACCGTTGCGAAGTTCAATGGGCACTTCACAGCTTTCAGAGAGAAGTCGCCCACTGGTGCTGAGTACATTAAGATGGCCGGGTTCTCCAATTGGGCCCGGGCTTTCTATCCCGCCAATCGGTTCAACGTCACCACCACAAACCATGCCGAGTGCTTGAACTCGGTATTCCTTGAACCTCGTGACCTGCCCGTCACCTCCCTGATGGACAACATACTCGACAAAGTGGGTGAGTGGTTCGTGAAACGCCGGGAGCTAAGTTCTAATCCCGATAAGGTTGTCACCGACCATGTGGACGCCGTTTTGAGGCAAAACGCCATGCAGGCTATATGTCTTCAGGTGAGGACTTTGAGCGAACACGAGTATGACGTACGTAAGGGGTTGTCCGCCTGGCTGGTCAACCTTTCCGCTCGGAGTTGCACATGTAAGCACTTTCAAATTGACTAGATTCCATGTCCACATGCCCTCGCTGCGGCCAAGGTACGTCGAATCGACCCATACTCCCTCGTCCATCCTCTATACAGGGCTGAGGCTTGACGCGCCTGCTACATCAATGTCGTGTACCCAGTGCCACCTCGTGAGACATGGGCGGTGCCTGCTGAAATAGATGCCATGATTTGCTTGCCGCCGGTGGTGAAGCGTGCGCCGGGAAGGCCAAAGACGAAGCGCTATCCGTCGAAGGGCAAATACAGGGGTCCAAAGCGCCGTCGACATTAGTGTACTTAGAACAGAACAGAGTGTGGATTCTGCCAGTATGTTTGGTGGACGCTCAAGTCAGCTGACGGGTTTATTTTGGGCAGTGATCGCCGTCGACTAGAGTGTGGATTCCGCCGGGTTGAGTCACCACGCAGTCCCCTAGCTTCGCTGTGATCTTCCTATCACGCTTGCCTCTCCTCGGCTCCAGCTTCGTCTCCTAACAATCAAACACACCCGAGTTTTATTCAAACAACTGTTATTATCCTACCAAAACAGATTCAATATTGTACCAAAAGGGTAAATATATCCTACCAACTGGGTTATTATATCGGACCAAAATCAACTGTCTTTTATATCATACCAAAACGCAACTTTTATCTTACCAACAGTGTCAGACTTTCCTACAAACAAGTAAGTTTTACCTTTTCCTCCGCTTCGTCTGCATCAGACTCACCCTTGGAACCCTCCCTTGCAGCTTGTTTTACAGGCTCCTTGCCCTTCACGTCCCGACCCATGTCTGCCTTCTTAATCTGTTCCTCAGCCTGCACCACATTCTCTCCATCGTCCTTGCCCTCTTCACCCTCCTTTGCCTCATCCTCGACCTTGTCCTTAACGTCGTCACCAGTGCACAAGCCCTGCCCCTTAAGATCAGATTTCAGCTCTTCTCTCTCCGCCGTGTTATCCTCAACGATATGTCCCTACTTGGCCGACCCCTGGTCATCAGCATTCATCTCATCCTTCTCTTCCGCCATTTGGAAAACCTTGTCACCGTCCTTGTCCAAATCTTTCTCAGCCTTGTCAACCACGTCGGCCACAACCTTGTCCAAATCTTTCTCAACAACCTTCTCAACAACATCGTCATCAAATACATCAGCAGGATCCTACCAATTGTACATGTATGTCATACCATAAGGCTTAAAATGGTTTACCAACACAAAAACATTATCCTACCAATTGCACATAAGATGGACAATGAAGCACATACCTTTCCTTTGCCGATCCTCTCTAATAACACCTGCTTGCATTCTCTCGAAACTTCAGTGACCTTCTCCTCAAGCTCCCTGAACCTGGTCCCCATCTCGACCATCATGCCCTTCAAGAGAGCCTCAACCTTAGCCAAAATCCGGGCCTCCAAACCGACGCTCGACGCGTCTGACCCGGACTGGCTGGTGCCCTGACTGGGTCCAGCAGTGGCATCCTCCTGTCGCTGCTTATCTCTGCGGGCCCTCATGTGCTCGCCCATAATCTCATCAAAGAAGACGTCTGGAGCGTCTTTCTTGTACGACGAGTTCGGGTAATAATCTTTCTCCTTGTGAGAAGGGTGCAAGATCGGATGTGGCTTCGCAAGCAGAACGTGTTCATCTACGGAGTCGTTGGCGGGGGCGTCCAGGCTCAGGAACGAATTAACGTTCTCGTATCGGATGTGGGAATTTCGCGTTTCCCATCTCAGACACCTAGGGATGATTGTGTCATCGATGTTGCGGCCGAAATGATTACCAATCTCAGGGAAGGTCTCGTACACCCACAACTGAAAATACAATATGATAAGATATTAGACCACAGCTGCGCACACATTTGGGTAAGTTATTATTGCACAGTTTGCATGACAACTTCATAGATTTGGTAAGATAGAAGTACACACAGTTTCCATGTCAACTTCATATCTCTGGTAAGATAGAAATATATTATTGGCATGATATAATTGCCTTATTGGCATTCCACACAGTCACACATAATCTGAAATGGCAAGGGGTTGAGCCTTTTTTCAGAACTTGACTAACATGTAATGCCATGGGGAACCCGTAGAGCGCGTACGTTGGCCTATCTTTCAGGTGAGCTTTTGCAGCCACCAAGTCCTTCAACGTCCTGGCCAGGCTCTCGTGTAGCCTCTCGTACACAAGGCGTCCCCAAGGAAATTCCAGAAACCGCGTCGTGTCCTCCAACAGCACCTTAACCACCCACCCTCTAATTTGTGTCTTCTTCTCCAATCCAAAAAGAATGCCCTCCACAATGACTAGGAGGGCAAGCTTGTACTTCTTCATTAGGGAGCGCGAGTCCGTCTGTTTTTCGTGCTCCCAAGCTCTCTCCAAATCCTTCAGACTTACATTCTCTTTCTTGAACAGCTGGTATATGGCGTCTTTGTGATCCCCCTCCATCACATCCCTAGGGGGTGGTGTGTAGTTTAGCCCCGTTATCAACGCAAACTCGTGAAGCGAGAATCGCGCGTGATGCCCCTGGATAGAGTACCATGTCTCGTGTTGCTTCCGGGTCTTCAGCTGCCACAGGAGGCGAAAGTGCACCAGCTGTGCGGCGAACTTGTTCCTCGACCCCATCCTGACTATGCCTCCGAATTGGCTCTTCGTCAGGGCCTTCACATCATCACGGTCGATGGCTAAGTCAAGACCGTCCAAGAGGTCTAAACTACCATGTGATAGCGCCCTGCCACTGAAGTGGTCCTTCTCCGCCACAACTAAGACAGCCTGCAACACATGTAACACTCTTATGTTCGAATTTTTTTTCCCAAGCATATGTACCAAAACAAGGGAACTTTCTCAGTGTCCTTACCCCCTGGCTGCTTGGTCCTGCCTTTACTTTCCTCCTGATGGCCTTTGTCATTTTGTATGGTTGTTGCACAAAGGTTACCTGCAACACAATCACCACAAACATGCATTCAGACATTCAGATCACCAACTTTTATCTTACCAACAGTGTATTTGTATCCTACCAATAGATTATTATTTTCCTACCAACTCTGCTATATTTTTCTGTCCTACCATTTTAAAATTTCATACAAGTTTGGTTCATTTTACCTCTTTCCCAACCCAAGAGATAGTCAAAGTAATTCACCAACACCAACACCAAATGACCAACAATTCATCATACATCTAGGCATTTAACCAACAAGTAATTCACACATTAAGTTTCAAACATATAGCCAAACACCTACTCTGTCATACCAATATGTCTTACTTGTTTTCTTCATTTTACCTCTTTAACAACACATCATATAGGCAATGAGATTAACTAAAACCAAATCACCATTTATTCATCGTATTTTTAGGCATTTCATCAAACACTTGGTGGGTGCTTACGGTTTCAACATTAAAAACCAATCAACCAAAAATTCCTTCATCCCACTCGGCATACCAGATGTTCAATTTTATCGTGCCAATTTCATTACCCGGTCCTACGAAATCTGCTACCCCAATCCTTTTCCTGACACCCACAAACCCTAATCGAACCCGCCTCCCCAAAATCGACTCACAATGGCACCCCTAACCCCTCCTACTTCATTCCTCCTCTACTACTAGACATCTACCCCAAATTCGTCTCAAATCCTTCACAAAACCGCACCCCCATTACCCCAATTTCGCAACTTAAAGAAAAAAAACTCCACAGTTGCTTACCTTTGTCTTCGTCTTCATCTTCTCCTTCCTCCCTGGCTATGACTGGTGGCCTTCTTCTTCAACCGGTTCTCCGTCTCTCTGTCTGTCGCCTCCTCCTTTCGCTATTCCGTCTATTTGTCTTCGTCGCCTCCTCCTTTCGGTTTTGAGAACATGTAACCATCTCTCTCCCTCCCTCCTCCTTTTAATTTCACAAATACTCACCCACTACAGCCGGTTATGTACAGTTAAAAAAAACCGGCACTTTAATTGGCATGGGGGTAGAGAGGTTAGTTTGGGCCAATTTTTGGGCTAGTGGTCTAGTTTAGCAATTAGGCCCCTTTTTTGGTCTAGTTTAGCAAATCGGCCTTTTATATATTCAATTTTATTTACAATTAGTCACATAGAGAGAGTAGAGGAAAGAGCTTGTGGCGAGAGAAGTTGGAAAGGCGAAAGCGGATTTGACTTCGATTGGTTGTAAGCTTTCTTTGGTTTATTTTATGACAAGTTATTTCCTTTTATTATTGATGTCTTTCTTGATGATGAAGAGCGAGTAGTCCACCCCCTTCTAGGGTCGGGGTGAGCCCGATGGTAGCCATGTAAGGCGATGCGGTAAAGGTACGATCTTTTTATGCAATTCGTCTTCTATCTCTATAAGCATGATTCTTTTGCAAAAGTTGAAGGTGATCCTTGTTTGTGTTATTGAAGCAAAAGTGATCTTAATGCAACTTGGGTTAATTATGTGAAAAGGGTTAGTAACAATTAGGGTTTATGCGAAAGCCTCTATATTCCTATTTGTTAATAACGAAAGTTATTTGATGGAAAGCATGATCTTTTATGCCATTATGTGTTATTTTACATGGTTATCGTTGTGGTGTTGATACCCTGATCTTGGAAGTATTTTAGTTTATTGAATTAATTCATCGAAATCTGCGTTCTGAGTTCGAAAAGTTGCAATTTCAAGTTTCTGTCTTTACTCGACGTCGGGGAGTTTTTGTCGATATCGAGCGAATCTTTTCGATATCGAGGAAGATTTGTCGACATCGAGTTGTCTGCTTTGATTTCTGTTTCTGTTTGTCGATGCTGATTTTCTGTTGTCGCTGAGTTTAGTCGATATCGAGGACCTCTTAGTCGATATCGAGTAGGTTCTGCTTTTGCTTTATTTTCCGCTTTACTTTGTTATTTCTGTCTTTCTGTTTGCTTTTATGTCTGTGAGATTTACAGCTACTTGAGATTCGCTGACGTGCTTCCTCGAGTATCGATCCTGACTTCCCGCTGCTGCATCGGGAGGAAATCTTGTAATCATTTTCAAGGGACGGAATCTGGTTTGCTTTGCTTTATTCATATTTTGAATTGCAAGTCTCGATTTCCTCCGACAACAAATTGGCGCCATTGTCGGGGAAGCAATCATTCACGCCTTAGGTAGTCAGATCTCACTTTTATTTTTAGTTACTTCGCATGTATATACGCCGTTCTGATCAAACACCTGAGTTTGACGCCTCAAACGAACCAGAGCGCCTTATACACGTCCACACTAAACTAAAACGAGCCATGGCGGCCACAGAAACACAGGAACATCTGATTGAGAGGCTTCAGAGGGAACTAGCCACCAAAGATATTCCTCTTACCGCTGAGAGAGCACGTAATACACATGAAGTTGCGCGAAGGATGCAATTGGAAGATGAGCTTGCGCAATACCCTACCACTGCAGAGGATTACATGCACCCGACTCTTGTCGTGCCTGAATCGGCCATCCTAATCCCTGAGAATAACTATGAAATTCCCACTCCTTTCCTTATTGAAATTAAAAATAACGCTTTCTTTGGTAGATTTAATGAATGTCCTCTTCAGCATATTACCAATTTTACTGATATGTGTCGTACTCTTGCTGAAGGTACTACTCTGGAATATATCTTGATGAAGGCTTTTCGTTGGTCCCTAGCTGGTCCAACATTGAAGTGGCTTGAATGGTTGAAACCGCGATCCCTCACGACATGGGCTGAAGTTAAGCAGGAATTTCTCAACAAATTCTTTCCTCCTGCCAAGACAGCGCTCCTTCGCCAGAAGATTACAGCTTTCAAACAAAAACTTGGGGAGCCGCTGGAAAAGGCATGGGAACGATATAAGGATCTACTGCAATCATGCCCTACACATGGATAGCAACCCTGCGTAGTTCAGGAGATCTTCTTCAACTCTTTTGACCTGGCTGCTAAGGATAGGATCAACACGTATACTCATTATGAGTATCTCAAAATGCCGCCAGCTGACGCATGGGCTGCCCTCGACAAGCTGACCAACTACGACAACAAGTATGGGACTCCAATCAACTACGATGAGAATGCCTATGCTAGGCCAGCCCAATCAATGCTAGGGGTGGGCAAAATTACTTGAAATTGAAAAATTGATTTGAAAAACTGAAAAATTGCTCCCTTTTTACAATTAACTGTTTTGAAACAAAAGCACATTTCAAGATAGGTAATTGAATTGGTTTTATTTTATAATTTAAAACAGTTTCAATTAATTGGTCCAATTAATTGATTAATTGATAAAACTAGGGTTATCGATCTCACGCTCGCTGTTCTCTCGCTCTTCACGCTCGCCTCTCTGTCTCTCTGTCAACAGGCTCTCCGGATCTGCGCGCTTCCTCGCCGTCGCCCTCCTCCCGACATCATCCTTTCCAGATCTGGTTTTGACGGGCGCCGCTGCTGCTTCACCTTCGATAGCCGCCACTGTCGTTGTTGCCCTCTCCCTAGCAACAGACTCTCCGGATCTGCGCGCTTCCTCGTCGTCACCCTCCTCCCGACATCGTCCTCCAGATCTGGTTTCGCCTTGCTGCCGCCATCCCGCCACCATCTCCCCACCTCCAACCTCAACCACTCCCGACCACAAAGGTTTCGAAATCCTCAAATCTCCTTCTAGAATTGATAAATTTTTGTTCTCCTTCCAAAATTGATAAATTTTTGTTTTGATTTTTTTGAATTCGTGTAATTTTTGTTTAATTCGTCTTGCTGTTGTAGTTGAATCTGATTTAATTCGTGTAATCCCCAAATCTTCTTCCAGAATTGATGAATTTTTCTTTATAAATTTTGGTATATTGATTTTGTATATCCCCATCATTCCAATTATCAATTAACCGGTTAACTATATTGAAATTACAGTTAATTGGTAATCAGTTAATTGCCTATTTCAATTCAAATATAATAATTGCATTTTGCTAATTGAAATGGGCAATTAATTGGTCACCAATTAATTGAAATGGCAATTAACTACAAATGCCCACCCCTAATCAATGCCCCTCTATGAGCCTTCTAAGGAGATTGACCCGGATGTCAAGGAGCAGTACTACACAGATCAGAATAGCAAGATCCTCAAGCAACTCAAGTATCTTTCTGTCAACCAGGCCTGCATCGAATGCGGATCACAGCGGCACACCGCTACTGAGTGCCCACACACAGAGCAAGTCAGGCTGGCAGAGTACCACGAAGAGGCAACTTACGCAGGGGTCCTAATCGCTATATGGGGGACCAAAGGTTTCAGCAGCCACAATGGAACCAAGGTGCCCCTAGGAACCCCCCGCCATATAGAGCTTCAGGACATCCGGAAATGGACCAGAAGAGGGATGATCTACAAACCATCCTAGAGGAAATGCAGAGGAACCATTCAGACACCAAGCAGTCCTTCAACTTAGTCTACACTCAGATACAAGGTGTCAACTCTAGGCTTGGGAAGATTGATATATGGCGGAAATCAATGGAGACACAGATTGGCCAGCTAGTAGCAGGCGTCCCCAGACAGTCAGGTTCGCTCCCTGGATCTTCATAACCAAATCCCAAGGGGAAGACCGGACACATCGCTGCTGTGAAACTCAAAAGCGGCCACCAACTACGAGAGCCAGAGGTCGGAAAGCAGCAGGACGAAAGAGCTGAACAACAACTCGACATCGACGAGCAGCAAATCGATGTCGACCAGACTTTGGTCGATATCGAGGAGGGCCAACTCGACGTCGAGGACAGTTTGGACCATCCTTCGTTTGCATAGCACAACAACTCGACATCGAAAAAAGTAGTCGATATCAAGGAGAATCTGGTCGATGTCGAGGAGAACCAAGTCGACGTCGAAAAAGATGCAACACCTCCGACATCTGTTATGGCTCCGAACCAGAAAAAGAAGCTGCCCTTCTCAACAAAATCTCCAAAGGATCCAACAGAGAAGAAGTTTCAGCGCTTCATCAAGATGCTTCAGAAGCTCAATGTCACCATACCTTTCACAGAAGCTCTAAATGAAATGCCATCCTACGTCAAATTCCTCAAAGAGATCCTAAGAAAGAAGCGGTCAATGGCTGAGATTACAGAGGAGTGCAGCCATATGGACATACTTGAAAAAAGGCCAGGTCTAGGTAAGTTTGCTATAACCATTGGATTTGGTCAATATAAATTTAATGCTTTATGTGATCTTGGAGCTAGTGTGAGTATAATGCCTTTAACAATATGTTCCAAGATTAAGATATGGGCACTAGAACCTGTGGATGCCAAGCTTTATATGGCCAACAACACGGTGGTCATTCCAACAGGCATGGTGGACAATGTGCCAGTGCAAATAGGTAAGTTCTTTGTCCTTGCTGATTTCTTAGTTATTGATATGGAGGAGGACCCTGCTTGTCCAATTATTCTAGGAAGGCCCTTCTTGACGACGGTGGATGCCAACATAAGCGTAAGGAAGGGAGTACTCACTTTCAACATCAGCGATGAGGTAATTGAGTATTCTTTTAATAAAACTGAAAGGCACACAGGTCCCATGGAAGAGGTAAAGTCTATATCAGCTGGTTACATTACTTGTGGGGAGCCTAAAGTAAGAAATATGACTCCTGAAGAGCTGGAAAAGAGGGATTTGGAAGCCCAGGTGAAGAAGATCATGGTCATCCTAAACGAAGACACAGAGGATCTGCTCGACATCGACCAAGGTAAGTCGACGTCGACTAACTATTTTTCGAATGCCTTGACATGATGCAAGTATGGGGTCGAAGTCGACCAGAATTCCTCGACATCGAGTAAATTGGTCGACGTCGACCAAAATCAGAACCCTCCACCAGCAGCTCCCTCGTCGAGCAGTCAAACAGAAGCCGGGAACTACTCGATATCGACAAGATTGGTCGATATCGACCAACCATCTTCATCCTCGACTTCGCCTTCATCGACGAGCACTCCACTAGCAGCGAAGGACTACTCGATATCGACAACCTTAGTCGATATCGACCAAACCTTGCCTTCCTCGACTCCACCATCCTCAAGCAGCAGCCCACAAGAAGCCGAAAACAACTCGATATCAAGTACACTTACTCGAGATCGACCAAATATAGTGGTCCTCGAATCCGTTTCTGCGAAGGTAAGCCAAGGTATGGATTTTTCTTCTCCTATTTCCATTAAAGATTTATCTACACATGGGAGAGGTTTGCCTTGGTATGTGCGCTTATGTAGGATTTCCAATGATGAGCCTAAGGAGTATGAAATTGGAGACAAGCTCTATGTTTCCAAATCAAAAGATCATTGGTTTCCCAACAAATTCAACAAGAAGAGGATGGAGCCCTTCGTGGTAAACAAGATCCATCCGGGAGGACTGCAGCTGATGGACAAGAATGAAGTCCTATTTGAAGCCCAAGCTACATGGGCCCTGCAAATGCCACCTTGAGGTTAATGGAGAAAGTCGGCCTAGCGACTATAAAATCTAGAGCTTGTAAATAAACATTTATTTTGAGACTTTTTTGGACATTGCTATTTTTTTTTTTTGGTTTTTGGTTTTGAACTTTTAGTTTTTCTAGTGTGGGTATTTCGCTTCTACATTTTTTCAGGTCCATGGGGATAGAAGCAAGCTGAAATCAGGACTAGGTCCTACAACATAAGCAATCGATTCTTGACATCCTGCACACCTATCTAGTGAGTTTCTTTCTTTACTCCTATTTTTTTATATATAGTGAGGACACTGTAATGTTTAAGTATGGGGTGGGGGAAGAGCTTACTTTATGCATATTCGATATATTTGACATTATGTGTGCATTATTTCTTGAATTGCTTATACATGGCTACTTTGGAATTTATTATTGATTTATGTGCTTATATAAAAGTTTTCCAAAGTTTGAAAAAATGACCCCCATTGAAAATTTTGATTAATGTCATGGAAGTTTTATATTGAACTCGACGATGCAAAATTGGATTCATTAGAGATATAGCATGAAATTACCTAGTAAAGGGAAGTCACAATGAAGTGCATATTTCGATAAAAATCATGAAAGGAGGTAAAATTTTATGTTGCTTTTGATATGTTGCATGATAAGAGGATGGAGGACTTTATATTTCCATATAATGCTCATTGTTTATATCCTAGCCTTACCTATCCTTATGCATCACAAAAGCCATAATATGCCTTCATTCATATATTGCTCCACATGATCTAAATATTGTCCATTCTTTACCCTATCCGGGGATTATGTTGAGAATGATGTTACGTTATGGAGATTGTTATATGGTTGTTGTTGTGTTGTTATCATTACTATTGGAGTTTGGCAAGAATGTTTGAAAAATATGAAAAATTTAATGAGTGAGAAAAAAATCCAATCACCTCAGGAGATATAGGTACATTGACCCTGCTCGCTGAGATAATAGTTTGGCGAGATGGGACACACATTGTGAGGAGTCCAAAGCACTAAGTATCCGGGGCCATTCATGACACCCATGTTTGCGACTCGCGAGAAGGCATTGCTGAGGTTAGAGAGGTAAAAGCATTATTATTGAGAAAAAGCATTATGAAAGGTGAGAAATCAAAGGAAGAAGGAATGTGGTATGAAATTTGGAAAATACTCCATTTTCCCGGATCATTAGCACCACATTGCCAAAATTGCCCACCTTAAACCTTTTACCAAATCTACTCCTTATTGAGCTTAAATTAAAGTCCTCTTGATTATTAATGCTTTTTCACTTATGATTGTTTTTGCATAACCCTCCTTTTGTGAGTAGATGTTGCTTTTAAATTGCACATGCAGGGATTTGTGACACAACTACCTTTTCGAGGATGGTAATTGATTGCAGGGTTATATGACAATGAATCTATGATGTTGAGAGTTTTGATTTCTTCCCCTGAATGACAATAAAAAGAATTGTTTGAGGACACGCAAGCTTAAGTATGGGGTGTTTGTTGTGAGCCGAATCTGCCATGTTTTATACTTACTTTTATATCGTTTTTTGCATACATTTCATGCATTTGGGCTAGAATAGTACAAAATCTATGTAGTTTATGTTTATTTGCCAAATTATGGAATCTACACCAGTTTTTGTTTAAATTTGCAGAATTCGAGGCAATTGACAGCAGTACTGAGAAAGGACGAAAAGCTCAAAAGTCAACTACAGAAGTCCAAGGTCAAAGAGTGACAGAACCAGGACAAATCGAGTTGAAGACAAGTGTTACTCGATATCGAGTACTTTTACTCGATATCGACCAAAGAAGTCCGAGTAGTGCCTGGGTGAGGAGGAGCTGATCGAGGAACTGAAGACAAAGCCAACCCGACTCCAGGACCCTACTCGATATCGAGTAGTTTACTCGATATCGACCAAGCCTTAAAGCCGCATCTGGAGTCGAGGAAGCAGCACCTAATCGAGAAGCCGAAGACCTAGACATACCGAGCAGCATTTTCTCGATATCGAGTAAATTGCTTGATATTGACAAGACTAGAAGCACTTGTCCGAGCCAAGTCGAGAACCAGTTACTTGAGAAGACCAGTGAAACCGAAGTCGACGACGAAGTTACTCGATATCGAGTAAATTACTCGATATCGAGGAAAGCTTTTCTGGGCCGCGTTAAGCTGTGGCTATCCGAGTCGAGTGGGCTTGCTTGGATACGGAGTTGTCCGATTCTATCCACATCTATCAAGTCTTATCAAGATCTATCGACTCCATGGAGGATTTACCTACTTTAAATATATTTCCATTTTGGATTTAATTCTTTTATTCCATTTTTTAATCTTTAAGTAAGTAGATAAAGAGATATAGATATAGATAGATATTTCATTCCTTGATTAGCAAGGGTTGGAAGCCTATAAATAAAGACTTAGGGGCTGGATTTAATATATTCAATTTCAGTTACAATTAGTCACATAGAGAGAGTAGAGGAAAGAGCTTGTGGCGAGAGAAGTTGGAAAGGCGAAAGCGGATTTGGCTTCGATTGGTTGTAAGCTTTCTTCGGTTTATTTTATGCAAAGTGATTTCCTTTTGTTATTGATGTCTTTCTTGATGATGAAGAGCGAGTAGTGCACCCACTTCTAGGGCCGGGGTGAGCCCAATGGTAGCCATGTAAGATGATGCGGTAAAGGTACGATCTTTTTATGCAATTCGTCTTCTATCTCTATAAGCATGATTCTTTTGCGAAAGTTGAAGGTGATCCTTGTTTGTGTTATTGAAGCGAAAGTGATCTTAATGCAACTTGGGTTAATTATGTGAAAAAGGGTTAGTAACAATTAGAGTTTATGCGAAAGCCTCTATATTCCTATTTGTTAATAACGAAAGTTATTTGATGGAAAGCATGATCTTTTATGCCATTATGTGTTATTTTACATGGTTATCGTTGTGGTGTTGATACCCTGATCTTGGAAGTATTTTAGTTTATTGAATTAATTCATCGAAATCTGCGTTCTAAGTTCGAAAAGTTGCAATTTTAAGTTTCTGTCTTTACTCGACGTCGGGGAGTTTTTATCGATATCGAGAAAATCTTGTCGATATCGAGGAAGAGTTGTCGACATCGAGTTGTCTACTTTGATTTCTGTTTCTGTTTGTCGATGCTGAGTTTCTGTTGTCCCTGAGTTTAGTCGATATCGAGGACCTCTTAGTCGATATCGAGTACGTTCTGCTTTTGCTTTATTTTTCGCTTTACTTTGTTATTTCTGTCTTTCTGTTTGCTTTTCTGTCTGTGAGATTTACAGCTACTTGAGATCCGCTGACGTGCTTCCTCGAGGATCGATCCTGACTTCCCGCTGCTGCATCGGGAGGAAGTCTTGTAATCATTTGTAAGGGACGGAATCTGGTTTGCTTTGCTTTATTCATATTTTGAATTGCAAGTCTCGATTTCCTCCTACAACAAAGCATGCAATCAAATTCATAGGTTTGCAAGAATTGATTCATATATATTATTGCTGCCTACTTAACTGCTAAAACTAGAGTGCAAATTTCAGCTTACGATAGATTGTAGGTATAGTTTTCTAATATTGTATAGGTTATGTATTTCAACTTAGGATAGGGTTGTAAGACGCATTGCCTTATGCATGATAGAGGGAGCATTGATCATAATTGCAAAGTTCAAAATATCCCTGGAATATATTGACTACATTCTTAAGCTGTGAGAAGTACATTGATAGTGCTAACTTTATTATGTAGCTACTTGTAGATGGCAAGAATGACCACCTTTGGTGTTTTTATGAAAGTGGCTTCAAAGCAATTCCCTTTTTTACCCCCCTTTGGTGTTTTTATGGAAGTGGCTTCAAAGCAATTCCCTTTTCTACCCCCTTTGGTGTTTTTATGGAAGTGGCTTCAAAGCAATTCCCTTTTCTACCCCTTTGAGTGGTATGAGTATCTTTTTAGCTTTGATTTGTCTGTTGATCCTTTCTTTCTCATGGGTATTCAAAAATTGAGCTTTTTATAGAGGTCCTTCACCTAAATGAGCCCTGTATTTGCATAGGGGTTTTGCTTGTTGATCCACATTGCTGTTGCTTGTGGGTCTTCAGATTCTGGTTCTTGGGTACTCTTTAATACTATATAAAGTAGTGGATTTGATCAAGTTGAAAGTTCACAAAAACAACATGAATCCAGAAGTTTAAAGCTAATTATGATTGGTGTCTCCTTGGTGCATCTTAAGACGGAATTGCTTCCATTAGAGAGCAAAGATGTTGTTTTTATGTTTGTTGCGGTCATTTTTTGTTCATTGTGAATGATTACATCGATCAAATGAATAATATAATGCTTAGGGGATGCTCTCAGTTTTATAATGCTTAAGGGATGCTCTTTTTGGGTTGATTCTTTGTCCTTTGCTGCTCAAAGATCTTAGTGTTGTAGCTGTGGCTTATGAGCTTTTGATCATCTGTTTTATTTATTTATTTTTTACTCTTCCAATTTGGTTCGATTTATCTGAATCTGTTTGTTTTATTTTAATCAGATTATGGATATTCTGTTTCGAATTCGACCTTTCGTTTGCAACTTGTACAGATTTTGATTAATTTCATAATTTGCACTATGAGTGTTCTTCTTTCAGCTGTTTTTTTTATATGGATTTCCTATCTTTGGGGGATTCATAGGTAATGATAGGAGCGAATTATTGTATGATTTTATTAGGCGAATCGAACATTGAGGAGATATAGTTCAGTGAGGTAAGCCCCTACACTTACTGCTACGTACATCTTCGTTTCCTCAAATTGGCAATTTCGCCTATCTTCAAACCTTAAAATTAAAGCAAATTAGAAACCAGGAAAGGAGAGGAAAAAGAAAGAAGAAGGTAATGAGTCTCCTCGCAAATATTGTTTCTTTTCTTAGCGATTCATTAACAAATTGTTCCTGGGTTGAATTATTATATTTCCATTTAGTTTACTTCTTTCCTCTTTCATTTAGCTTATCAATTTTTGTCGGTGACTGCATATTTCTGTCCCTTGATCGAGCCCTACCCGTAAGATTTCTAGAATCTAACACTATTAACTTGCATCAATCTGGAATCAACATTTCTCTAAAATCATCAGATTTAAGTTCAGGATTGATCGTCATTTTTTAAGATGCTTATTTTATTCATCATCTTAATGCCCATATACCCAAAGTTGGGACGTTGATGTGACGAACAAATGTGTATGTCGCCCGAGTGTAAATCCAGCATGGTGAATACTCCAGTATATTGTCCGCTAATGTATCACATTGTGTTGCATTAATGTGATTAATTAGCCCTAAACTCGCCATTTATATAATATTCTTCATGATTAAAAAAATTACAGTGATCACCCCTTTTTT
Organism: Persicaria tinctoria; assembly: GCA_037127255.1. Classification (NCBI taxonomy): domain Eukaryota; kingdom Viridiplantae; phylum Streptophyta; class Magnoliopsida; order Caryophyllales; family Polygonaceae; genus Persicaria; species Persicaria tinctoria. The sequence goes on along the minus strand of JBANSL010000019.1, from coordinate 37,821,208 downwards.
GCAATAAAATTCAGCCTACACAGTTCCAATTTTTAGCAAACCCTTGATTACGCAAGCTGCATTTTTACTTCAAAATATATTAGGATCTTACAGATCACGTGAGGGTGTTCATGACATTTTTCAAACTTAAATTGGAATTATATATATATGCACTTTAAAATTACAAGTGTATTAAGTTGATCTTTTCACATATTAGATGTTGAAGCCTCGGATATTAGATCTCTCATTAATTCACTGGATGGATTAGGCACAATTAATAATGCCAACAGGTAACTCCAAAATAGATTCCTATATTGTTTCATTGTCTTCAATTTCTCATTTGCTTTTGGAAGACAGAAGCTTATATTATATTGAGGAATTTGGAATGCTTTCAAACAGTTTTAAAACATGTCATTTGCAAGCTTCCCGGGTGGTTTTTAGAAAACCCAAAGCCTAGAATCATAAACATCTATTGTTGTCTCTCCCTTATGTTTTTCGTCATTTTTTTTTACTTTTGTTCTTGTTGTGTGCAGGGATGAGAATATATGGTGCCATGAAGAACAATATGAGATTGGATGCATATATCCATGAGTGTATTTCTCCTTCCAACTCGTATGAAAGGGAAAAGATTCGCCGTGCCTAATTCAAGGGCGATGAATCATAAACCAATGGTATGAAAGGTATATATTTCCATGTTAGTAGTTTTCTCTACTATTTATGCATGTATACTAAAAATCTTGAACAATTTTTCGCTGTCTTTTTTTACAAAAGCACCCCTTCAGTCTATCTTAGTGCGGAAAAAATTGAGAAGAAAACGAAAATCACGCATCTTAAAAAATTAATGTTTAGAGAGGAGAATTCTAGAAAATGAACATTGCTGCAATTAAGTCGTTAACATTTGAGATGCTTAAGGATAATTCTGCTGTCGTGACCAGTGGCGGATCTGTGGGGGGCTTGAGGTGGCTGAAGCCCCCCCTAAAAAGAGGGTATATTGTTTTATATAACGACTGTATTTCTGTAATAAATATAAATTAAGTGAGAATGAAATACTAAGGAGCGCTTGGCTTAATGGTGATAGAGGTGGTAATCGGGCGGGTCGGATCGGGTTCGGGTTCGGTTAGTCGGGTTTCGGGTTATTCGGGTTTCGGGTAATTCGGGTTTCGGGTCATTCGGTTTCGGGTAATGTCTAATAATTTGGTCATTTGGTTGGGTCGGGTTCGGGTTTCGGTTGTATCGGGTTTCGGTTCATTCGGGTTTCGGTTGTCTCGGGTTTCAGTTATTTCAATATTCATTTTGAAAAATTTACTAGAATGTATCTTAAAGTTCAGGTTATATCGGGTTTCGGTTGTAACGGGTTCGGGTCTTAATGGGTTTCGGTTGAATCGGGTTCGGTTCATTCGGATTTGGGTGAGTTTCGGTTATCGGTTATTCGGATTTCGGGTCCAAAATGGGTCGGGTTGATCGGTGTTCAAAACAATCGGTTCCGGGTCGACCGGGTCGGGTTTTCGGGTTCGGGTCGGGTTTTGCCAGCTCTAAACGATGAAGTGCGCAGGGAGATAAAATGGTAGCGTGCTATAGCACTAGGATCGAATCCCATTCCCCGCTCATTTTTACCTGTTTTTTCTTTTCCCATCAACTCCCCACCCCCCATTGCTCCTTTACACAACAACCCAGTATTTTTAAAAACCATTGCCCCTTTACACAAAATTGAAAATTCTGTATTTTTAAAAACCATCATCCTTTTTTTTTCTTATACACAAAATTTTGTATTTTATTGCTCTTTTACACAAAATTCTTATTTTTTTTAATCTGAAAGAGGGGTCTAGGGCCCTTTATTTAACGTTACTAGTTCACCATTACAGATGGGGTAGTCCCCATGAATGGGAGAGTACCTTTGACACAAAATTCTATATTTTTAAAAACATCAAAATACATAAGTCAATTTTTTCTTTGACACAAACAGACAGTCAAATTAGACTATCTTTGCTGCAATGCAAGGTCATGTTGTAATTGTATAAAGATGAAAAATTCAATGTAGATTTAACCAGTCCCGATGATTTTCTTTAATGTTTTTGCCCTAAGCCTCTACCCCTCACTTACATTCATTCAAATGCACGGAAAATATCATTGTTAAACGGAAGGTTGAAGCCAATGATATTAATCCACGAAGCTTGTTTCCAAAACCCAAAGACAAGTCCTTGAGCCCACTGTGTCCAAAACCAAGTACTCCGTATTTTTCATTGTTCATCTCAATGAGCTCAAAATTTTTGCAATCTCTTTTACTCTTTTCCTATGAAATTATGTATTCTTATATGTTGTGCACTTCTGTACGTATAGTCTCTTTTCTCGAAAAAAAATTTAGCCCCCCCTAAACAAAATTTTGGATCCGCCTGGTCGTGACCTCGTATAGAAAATCTTCATTCCATTGCTATAATCTTTTGCCTTCTATTATGCATGTTGCACATGCTTAATTGTATCTTCTTATTGCTATAGATTCACTATGAAGAAAAGAGATAGAAACATTCAAAGTGATGTAGCGAAAGAAGACCAAAATGAATGTCTACAACTACTATATGAATAGGTCCAAGAGAGATCTTGCGCTTCTTGACAGATTTGTCATGCATCAATGCTATAACACTCGAATCTTTCCACTTTATTTCTTTATATTAGTGTTTCTTTACCTGCCCGTTGTGCGGCTTCTTAATAAATAAAATAATATTTAATTTATATTTTCTTTATGAAATTTGAAGTTATAATAGTTTGATTGAAATCTTTGGGTCTTTAATAACAATAAACTCAATTAAGGGTAATTTTTAGTTCATATCAATATACAACATATTTTATATATATATATATATATATATAATATTGGCTTATTTTAAAAAGATAAGTTTTATTTTATATATATATATATATTATGTATATTGTGTTGTATATTGATTGATTGATATAAATATCTAGAACAGGTAATTAAATTGAAATTAAAAAGTAAATAAAGTAAAAAAAAAACCTTCAACTTTGAAACCAATTTTTAAATTAAACTTGCGTAGAATTTACTTTAGATGTGCAACCTTTTTTTTCTTTTGTACGAACTATTTTTTTTTCCAATTGATTGGAGTAGATTATTTATTATTATTTTTTTTTTGTTATTATAAACTTGCTTCTATTAACCAATTATTATTATTATTATTATTATTATTATTATTATTATTATTATTATTATTCTCTCCGTCTTAAATTAAATGTTGTTAAATTATTAAAAAAATTGATTGAAAAAATAATATTTAAAAAAAATTACATCCTTAAAACACGTGTCAAAAAGTAAGATAATATTTATTATGAAATATATATATATATATATATATATATATATATATATATATATATATATATATATATATATATATATATATATATATATATATATATATATATATATATATACACACACATATATATATGCATATAATTATTTTTTCTATTTATTGACTATAAATAAAGTGATTAACTAATTAATGGATGCGAGAGCCGCATAAAAAAATCAACCAAAAGACGAAAAATTCTATCTTCAAAGATTTTGGTTTATTGTTAATAATTTTACCTAATTAATGAATGATCTAATTTAGATTGACTATAAATAAAGTGATTAACTAATTAATGAATGATCATTTAATTAGTTTACATGTAAGTTGTTTAGCAAATGGCGATCTTTTTTAACGTGATTTGAAACAAAGTTGAGCCGGTTGTTAAAATTAATTCTCTATATAATTTAATCAATTTTCTTTAGTGATAAAAATATTCTAACATTTTTTCATATAAATTGATCTAATTTAGATTTTTGTTTCTACATAAAATATTTATTAAATAACATAAGGTAAAATGATAAGATTTGTAAGATATGATTTTGAATATTTATATTAAAATAGACACATAGGATGACACTTGTATAAATAGATAATTAATCGTCTGACGTGGTTTAAATATATTGGATCATTATTAATTGGCGTGTCAAAGACCCGGGCCAGATTGCACCAGAGTACGACACGTGAGCGAATCGCACCAGAACACGCCACATAGGATTTCCACGTCTCTGTTTTAGTATTTTACTAGTATTGTGGCCCGCCCGTTGTGCGGTTTCTTAATAAACAAAATAATGTTTAAGTTATATATATTTTTTGAAATTTAAAGGTTATAATAGTTTGGTTGATGTCTTTGAATCTTTTAATATCAACATAATTTTTCTCTATCATATTTTTTTTTTTTAACTATGCTATACGTTCACCACTTATTTATGAACTAATATTATAATCTGATTTAATGTTAACATTAAAAAGATTATAAAAAAAACTAATTGAGATATAAGGTCATATTGGATAGATTATTTAATCTAAAAAGATAAGTTTTTTTATCTACCTATATTACCTTATTAAGGGCTCGTTTGTTTAGATAACTAGGGAAAGGAAAGGTAAGGTATTAAATTTTACACATAAAATGTATATGATCACCAATTTTTGTGAGCTTAGAGGAGAGGATGTAAGGGAATATTAGCCCATCCTAGAGGTATTAGTTACCCCCCTCAAAATTAGGGAATAGAAGGGTAACACATTTGTATGGAAAACGGGAGAAGGAGGAGAATGATTATAATAGGGACCAATGAATCTTAACTTAAATATGGATTATATTCATGAGGGTAATCATTACTTTTCCCTAACAAAAAACAAACGGGGGCTAAATGATGTGGCCCAAATATATAATACCAATTTAATTCAAAATATGACACGTAAGTAAAAATAATCCCGTTTTAATCCAGAAAATTCCCTAAATGTGAAATCACACTTTCAGGCCTCTTCTTTAACACCATTTTAATCAAGAACGTGATGCGTATAAAAAATCAAAACCCTTATAAAATACCCGATCTTAATCAAATAATTTACCCTTATAAATTTATTTATTTTATTGTTCAAAATCCATCATTATGTATTACTACATACCAAAATATAATAGTTTATTTATGACATGTCATGTTTTTATAAATTTATTTGTAACCCTATAAATTGTTTAATAATTAATGATATCAATTGCTAAAGTTACCACGTACCATCTTACATTAAAAAAAAATTAGCTATTAGGTACTATAAAAATAATTTAATTAAAGCATGAAAGAATTTATATATATAGATATATAGATTTATATATAGATAAACACAATGTAATAGTAATTTTAGAATTAGTAAAAAAAACAAACGGACTTAAATTCAAAACAACTTGATAATGATCTTTTTTATGGATAAAAATAAAAAATCTTCATAATGATAGTTTTTTGCTCTAATTAAGATATGAGGTTAATGTCTATATCAAAAACGAATATAAATATAATACAGTATTTTAATTAGGATAAACTAACAAAGGGCCTTGATTAAAAAACAGCAACAGGGGCCTTCATACGAATACGGAGTATATTGATATGGTAAAAAACAATCTACTATGAAATCATTATATATTTTTAAAAAATCAATCCGGTTCAAAATCTTCCTAATAATATTATTTTCCTGAGGTTAATATTTCTATTAAAAATGAATATATATTTGATGATAAAATTTTACTGTTATTATTTGATCTCTAAAATGATAAGTTTTTACCTAACTATATTGACTTATTAATTGATGTGGCCCGAAAATATAATACCATTTTAATCCAGAAAATGACACGCGGACAAAAATAATCCCGTTCAATTCAGAAAATTCCGTGGCAGCGAGGTCGCTTCAGCGGTCTCTGTTTTATTATTTTATATAGATATAGATGTGATTAGCTTATTTGTTTTTTTGTTTGTTTAAAGTGTAAAAAAATAAAATAATTACCACAACTAATTTCGAACAACACTTATTTGTTAACCAAATATGACGAAACCGCGCGCAATGCGCGCGGTAAGTCACCTAGTACATATAAAGTGTATGAAACGGTAATACGTATACAGTGTATATACCAAGTACACACTCATATACTACGGAGTATATATTAATATATACAATATATACAGTGTGTTTGTATATATATATATGACGGGACGGGATTTGCGGGATAAGAAATCCTCGTCCCGCTTCCGTCCCGCATAATTTTTGCGGGATGGGATTAATTAATTTTTTTTCAAATCCCACCGGGATCGGGACGGGTCCGGGACGGGCCCGGGATTTGCGGGATTTGTGCCCACCCCTACTATGAGCCCATTTTTCCCAGCTCACCTAAGAGAATCCCTTAGACCAGACCATGGTTTTTAGGATCGAGATTCTAGTGTGGGATCGAGACAAGGGTGTAGGATCGGATCGTAAGATCCTAGACAAAAATTGAAAATAAAATAAATAATAAAATAAAAACAAACCATCCTAAACAAATACCTTAATTTTAAAATAAAACTAAGTTTTTCCTCCATTGAACAAATTAAGTAACTAAAATAGTCAAATAATAAGCAATTAACATTCATAATTTGTTAAGAATAATGTCTCAAAAGGTGACAAACAGACAAGGATAATGTCTTAAAATATGACAAACATAAAAGAGGTAAATCATACATCCAAATATCCAATCTCATCTCTACTTTCAAATGTCATCATCGCAATTAACCACATCATGAACAATTTCCGGCGCTGAAACGTGAATTTGTCGAGTTAAGTAACGAAACAAATGGCTTAGGGTTTTAATTCAACGTCTTCACTCTTCTCCCTTCAATTATTAAGGAGATGGGATGGCAAAAAAATAAAAAATAAAAATGCACATCTTATCCAGAATGCCAAATATCCAAACAAAACAAACACAATTACACTAATATAATTTTTACTAGGATCGGTAGATCCTAGGTAGATCCTACCGATCCCACATGATGCCATAGGATCCTAGGTAGATCCTAGCACAAAGGAGTCTATATGCCCGATCTGGATCAAAACCTTGCCTAGAATCGTAGGATCGTAAGATCCGGATCGGCATCCTAATAACCATGGACCGGACTCACGCCTTTTCTCTTTTTTTTTTAACCCTACATGGCATCCCGGTGAGTCTTCGTGCTCACGGATGCGGATGAGATTTAAGGTGATTAAAGCCATTAATTTAGTTTTTTGATTGGCAAAGAATTCGGGCGAACGAGCTCTACCCGACAGCATCCTTTCGAATGAGGTCTAAAAGACCTAAATCGTTGTGAATATCGACACCCCAAGCAAAGTGGCAAAGATGTGCAACCTGATCAGCCACTCTATTGCCTAACCGGGGAACATGAAAGAAGGAAACTTCTTTCAAGGTCGATAAAAGGAGTTTAATATCTCACATGATTTGCTCAATTTCCCAAGGACATTAAGAGCTTTAATTGAGGTGGTTTATAATTATACTAGAGTCACCTTCAATGTGGTTTTTGTCCATATGGAGTCGAGTAGCGTGTTGGATTCCTATATTTAGAGCAAGAGCTTCCGCTTTTAAGGGACTTTGTTTACAAAGCTTCTGATATCATATTTGTATTGGGCGTCCTTTCCAGTCCCTGATTATGACTCCAACTGTGCTGTCATTGTTTCTGATTGTGGATCCATCAAAATTGAGCTTGAGAGTTTCCCACGGGGGTTTCCGCCATGTAACTTTGTCATGCTTTTTTTCTTCTTTGGGTGGTTGGGGGCGTTGTGTGTAAGAGGAAATGATCATCTAGACTACACCCCATTTGAGATGTTTTACTCCAATTCTCCTTGTTAGTTTTAATAATATGTAATAAATGATTTCTAAGCGGGATAGGGACCTGCTTGAACACGAGTTGGTTTTGACTGTACCAAGAAGATCACCAAGTAAAGGCAAGTCCCACTTTCGTTGTAGAAGCAAGATTTTTACCAATAAACGACATAATAGGTCTATGTGAGAAGGAAGACTAAATAAAGAACGCACATAGTGGCATTCTAACAAGAGGTGAACATCATCTTCGGTCCCACAATTGCACAGGCTGCAGGTAGAAGGAATAGGTGTCCCACAACAGGCCAGCCTTGAGGCAATTGGAAGACCCCCCCTGACAAACCTTCTAGAGAAAATTTTTGATCTTAGGTGGAATATCCAAATTCCATATTCGTGCGTTATTGTCTAAGTTGAGAGCGGATAGAGATGTGATGAGTTTGTATGCACTCGAAGTGGTGAACCAGACTTCTCTATCCGGCCACCAATATAGCCTGTCCTCAAAGGAAGATACATGAAGAGAAATGTCTAAGATAACTTTGACTATGTCAGCAGGTAGCCTACTGTTAAGTTTTTCCATCCACCAGCTACCTCCCATAATGTATTCACTAACGGTTTCCTCCATGTTCCCAATTTGGGGGCAACCTTCCCTAGACAACAGAGATGAGGTTGTGATCCAATTATCCGTCCAAAATTTGATAGATTTCCCATTTTTAACTGACTAGATAAGCCCCAATTTGAATTTATCAATGAGAGTTGTCAGCTTAGCCCATTGCCATGAGGAGTCACCTCGTTTCTTGTATTCAAGAATGTTAGCATAGCGTAAATACTTGTGTTGAATTAGTTTAACCCAGACATTGTCTGGTTCAGCCAGAATTTTCCATAATAATTTCATTTGAAGGGCTTCATTCATCTCTTTGGACTTCCTAACTAATCCCCCATACTTCTTTGGTCTGCAAATCCTATCCCATCTAATAAGCGGGCGATGCTGAAGATCTTTATTCCAGAAGAAAGTCCTATTTATCTGATCCAACTCTTTATGTATTGAGGCGGGTAAACGAAAGTTTTGCATTGTATACAATGGTTTGGCAGATAAATTTGTATTGATTAGTATAACGCAACGTTGTTGAGATAAGGCATCGACACGCCATTTGCTTAGTTATTCTTTCGATTTACAGATGAGGTCTTCGAAAGTTTGTTTGTTCACTCTCCGTTAATAATCGGGCAGCCGAGATATTTCTCCAATGAATTCTCGTTAGTAATATTCAAGCAACTACTAAGCTTTGAAATCCTAGAGTTCAAAATGCCTTTTGTAGCTTGGAAACTTGATTTATTTTAATTGACTTTTTGTCCCGAGCCTCTGCAGTATGAATCAACTTTTGTATTAATCCTTTTCCCAGCATCAACACTGCCCCTTGTGAAAATGATGATGTCATCAGCGAAAGATAGGAAAGGAACCCGACGGCCATTCCTGCCGAAGGAAAAACGAATTGGACTGTTATCCAAATTAGTTTCCACCGAGAGTTTCCGAGCGAGGATTTCTGCACCCAGGATAAAAAAGAAAGGGGATAAAGGATCTCCCTGGCGGAGAACTCGAGAGGGAAGGAACATATCAGTAGGACCATTGTTTACTAGCACAGAGAAGGAAACAGTTGTTGCGCATTCCATCACCCAAGCGATGAAAGTACGGTGAAAACCAAATTTTTCTAAGATCTTTTTTGTAAAATTCCAGTCAACTCTATTGTATGCTTTCTCTATGTCTAGTTTTATCGCCAACCATCCCTCACGGCCCGAACACGACCTAAACGAATGGAAGATTTCGTGAGCTATCAGAATATTATCTTGAATGGCCCTGTCTGAAACAAACGCCCCATGTAAAGGGTGGATTAGTTTACCGATGATTGTCTTAATTCTTTTTGTCAAAATCTTTGATATGATTTTATATAGTGTTGAGCATAAGCTAATTGGACAGTAGTGGCTTGTGGTAGAAGGGTTGTCTCACTTCGGTAGTAGTGAAATAAACGTGTGGTTTATTTGTTCAAGAATTTTTCCGGAGTGAAAGAAACCTTTAATAGCTCTAATAATCGATACACCAACAATTTCCCAATAGTTCTTATAGAATTCGCTGTTATCCCATCCGGACCTGGAGATTTATTTTTACCCAAACTAAACACTGCAGATTTGATTTCATTGTTCGACGGATGTCGAATGAGAAACTCATTTTCCTCAGAAGTGATGGAGGGATGGATTAGGTTAAGCATTTCATTGAGAAGTCTATCATCAATTGATTCCTTCTTATATGTGCCTTCTGCTGTAGTGATATTGTGAATATGTTTCCTATGCCCTCTACCAGAGGCAACACGATGAAAATATGTGGTGTTAGAATCCGACAGCTTCAGATGCTTCGTTTTGGCTCTTTGATTCCAAAAAGTTTTCTGAAATAGGAGTAGTTTTTCCTTTTTTCTAATGAGGCATTTTTCCTTACTGTTGGTTCTCTAGTATGTTATTTACTAATCATGATGATTGTATTTTAAGCAATTAGTTCTCCACCTCTTTCAATTGATGAAAAATGTTTCCAAAGGTAGACTTATTCCAATCCTTTGCATTTTTCTTAAGAATTTTCTGCTTAGAGATAAGATGGAATATAGTAGAACATGGGCAAGAAGCTCGCCAAGATTGTTTGACGATGTTGCGAAAATCCTTCCGTTGAAGTCATGTGTTTTCAAACTTGAAAGGAGGAGCTTTGAAAATAGTATTATTCTCAAGTGTTATTGATATGGGAGAGTGATCTGATGTTGAAAATGCCTCATTATTGGTAATTAGGTTCGGGAATTTATGAAGGATTTGGGGATGGACAAGAACCATTCATGGATAGTTGGATACAGTTGGGGGATGGACTACAACTAGACCTGTCAAAACACAATCCGACCCGGTCGACCCGAACGCCCGGAAAATTTTCGACCAGAACCCGGAAATTTTTTTCGACCCGAACACGAAAAACCGGAAATTTTCCGGGTAATCTGGGTTTCGACCCAGTGACCCGATTGACCCGGTAATTTTGATCCGATTTTACCCGATTGACCCAGTGACCCGATTGACCCGATTGATTTATAATTAAATATAATTAAAATTTTTAATATATAATTAAAATTTATTGAAAAATTATCAAATCATAATGTTTTTAATTTAAAAAAGAAAAAATTGACAAACCCGAAATCGACCCGAAATGACCCGACCCGAAACCCGGTCAAACCCGGGTTCTAGTCAACCCGGAAATACCCGGAACTCGTTTTACCCGAGACCCATTTTACACGAGATTCAAAGTGACCCGATCCAAACCCGGTCCGAATGATCCGTTTGACATGCCTAACTAAAACCATTAATGGATACAGTTGGGGGAAGATGGAACAGCGATTGTTACTAAATGATCTGTCTACCATGCACACTATATAATTGTACGTACGCCCTTTTAAAAATCTTCTGGTCGGCCCCGTCATTGATTATCATATGTCACCATCAATCTATATCTTACTATCACTTTTGAGGATTGTATGGAGTTTTGCTTATCTCGTGGTCAGATTTATGCCGGACGATTATTCTTCTTGTATTTGTTTTAATCGTTTTATACAAGGGCTCATCGACCTTATGGATTGATCTTCTCTAATTTATACCTAGAATTTGAATATTTTTTTTTAAAAAAAACCCAATTTAAATACCAATTTTAAAACGGTTTCTATACTAGTGTTAAAAAAATCGGTTTTAGATATGATTCTATTTGGATACTAATTTTCACATAAGATGCAAAAGCCAAAAGATGAACCATATATTAAGAATAAATAAATAGGTGAATAAAAACAGGCCCATATTAGGATCTGTGTAATTTTTTTTTTTTATGACGAGTAACCCATATTTGGTGGTAAACCCCGTATACATGATTCAGTCGGTAAGAGTCACGCACCAGGTAAACCGGCTTGCGCCGATTGGCTCGACCCACTGGAAAGGAGCAAGACAAACGTTGGATTTTCATCCATGGAAAAGGGCTGAGGTAGGGATCGAAACCGAGACCTCCTGACATCCCTTGCTCCCCACCAGTGAGCCACCCCGATTGGGGCAGGATTTGTGTAATTTGATTTTCACCTACACAATATATATACGAACCATTGTAGCATCATGATGTTGCATCTATTAAGAGATAAACGACATCAACTCTTTGTCTCTTCGGAAACTCAACATTGTATCTATTGAGAGACAAATCTCAACACTTAAACTTCCTTTTTCCTTAACTCCAGGGCGTAACATTACCCTCCCGTCGTACTTATTTGAACCGGTTCTAAGTGCCACTACTTCCCCTAATCCAAACTCAATCTCATTCACATTCACTCTCGGAACCCCACCAATGACTAGGAAATTTGTCGATCCCAACGTGTCTCCGGGTTTGAAAAAAACCGGAGATTTTCTCCAATTGATGAATAAATCGCGGAAGCATTCGTCGGTAAGCTGATGGCCAACTCCTTGGTTCAACACCAACGCCACTTGCCCTAGACTCTTCTCCAGCAACTCGCCAACTCGAATAGGCGATATGACACCCCAAATGAGGCTTCCGAAGTAGTCTTGCGATAGAGGTGGGCGCACTCTTGGCCTCATGTTGCCTACAAGAACGCAAGTGCTAATTTCTTCGTCGCGTTTCTCACCACGAGAACGCGACAATGCTCGCCATAGAAGCGCAGATAATGCTTGGATGGACGAAATCTTGTCGATCAAGCCACAATCTGTGTTCGCCTTTGCCTTGAGGGCTGCCATTGACTCGAACGAGAAGTAGAAAACGGCTTCCCTTATAGTGTCGTCAGGTTCCATATTGGTTCTTGTTATGAACTCATCGGGATGGATATAGGGGAACTTATTGATCGGCCCGTAACCTTCTAGAACCCATCGTTCGTGAATAGGCGGTCTCGAGATATTTGTATCGTTTGATCGGAAGATCTCGGACCACGAAGAGAGGAAGTGCCAAAAGGATGTCCCGTCGACAAGAGCATGGTTCACGGAAACCCCAAGGACGATGCCATCAACCAATTCGGTTACTTGAATCACTAACATGGGTTCGTCATGAGCGTCATAGTTTATCGGTATTCGACCTAGTGCGAATAGTGATCGAACTATACCCGGTACATTGATGGGAGAAACGATGTCGTTTATGGTAACATTGTCTAAAGCGGCATGAATAAGCTTAGCTCCTTCACCTTTGTTGTTGTCAATGAACATGAATGAATTCTGTTGTGCCTCATTTACTTCGGTGACAAGCTGGCCTGCACAATTTGGATATAAACATAGGACTTAGATGATGGACACATAGAAAGTTCACATAGGCAAATCCAGAAAGCTCAAGGTGGCTGAAACCCCATAGCTTGGAGAAAAAACAAGAAATTTTTTTTTAATGTTTTTTATTTATAATTTTTGTTAATGTTAGGAGTAAAAGACTAATTAATTATAAAGATATAGAGATTAGCTATATATCTTTAGCTTCATATTTTTTTGATAATTTTTGTATCTTTTATTTTTGCCCCTTAAAATGACCATTAAATCTCATTTTTTTTTTTCATATATATAATTCTTCTTTGATATAAAAATAAATAAAAATGTTGAAAAAATAAATTAAAATACAAATGAGTCCTTGATAAATAAAATCATGGACCCGTCACAGTATAAGACCTACTTACATGTTAGGTAAATTCGAAATACCTGTTAGTGGATAGAAGTGAGTGAGCGTGGAAGACAACGAATGCTTAAGCTTGTCTAAGAAGAAACCCATGCCTCCTTCTTCCTTTGATGGAAGTTTGTTGAACATAAGGCCAATTTGAAGATGGCATTGAGCAATTTGTACTAGCTCGCAGAATCCCAAGTAGAAAGGCTTCTTTGATTCTTCCAGGATATGACTTGGTTTGATGAAACATTCTGAAACTGCTCTAATGGAAGCGATTTCCATCTTAATTTGTTGATCTCTAAAGATAAAGACATGTTACTAGCTAGATTAGAAATGCAAAAAGCAAGGAAGATCGAGTTCATTTAATTATAAGATTAATTCATTTCATAACATACATATATATATTTGTTCTTATATATATATATATTTATATATTTATATAGAAGAACTTTCCTATGAGGACAGTAGGACACCCCTTATCATAAAACGGGGAGGATTATAGGCCATTGGATCCACCTAAATCAATGCCTATAATTGACCAATTTTTTTTTTTGGTAAAGAAAAAGAAACTGTTTTTTTTTGGGTAAAAAAAACGGTTCTTATTAATTGCTATTGAAGTCATCACTGTGTTTCTTCGTGGGCTAGAGACATCAAAATTGGTATTTGGCGACAATTATAAAACTAATCATCTTTGATCGACATTAACAAAAGAAAAATACGATTTATATTAAATATGAATAACAATGAAGCTTATTAATTTTGCTTACATTGGGTGGATAATTTTGGATTAACCATAAATTATTCATTTTTTGTGATCTATTAATGCAAATCTAGATATGACTTATTCACATATAACCATTTAAATACGAATACTCCGTAATTTAAATATGAATATTAAAAAATTCGGTGAAGAATAGTTGTTAGTTATACGCTTAAGCGTGTGCCAAAGTAATTATTCATATTTTACGTTAAATATGAATATATAGGTGGTTACACATTTAAAGCGTACTTTTTTGGAGTTAATCTAGCCCGTTCATTTTTTTGATCCAAAAGCCTATATTTGTCCCATCGTTTTATGGTAAGGGGTGTCCTCACTGGAAAGTCCCCATATATATATATAAAGATAAAATTAAGGGGTCCATATAAAAGCTTGCAAGCTTTGTTAGTAATAAAAAGTATTCTCACATGTACCGGTTTGAAGGTGAAATTAAATATCAAAATATAAATAAATAGAGTGAAGTCTTACAAATTGAATTTAGCCCCCGTTTGTTTTTTGTGAGGGAAAAGTAATGATTACCCTCACGAATATAATCCATATTTAAGTTAAGATTCATTGGTCCCTATTCTAATCATTCTCCTCCTTCTCCCATTTTCCATACAAATGTGTTACCCTTCTATTCCCTAATTTTGAGGGGGGTAACTAATACCTCTAGGATGGGCTAATATTCCCTTACATCCTCTCCTCTAAGCTCACAAAAATTGGTGATCATATACATTTTATGTGTAAAATTTAATACCTTACCTTTCCTTTCCCTAGTTATCTAAACAAACGAACCCTAAGTTTTTATATATTAGAAGATAAAATCTCATTTCATGCTTCGCAATTGCAGCTTTGGTTCCTTTCTTTTCCTCTTTCTATATAATTTATAATCTGTAAAATTAAAATTAGGATAAATAGCATATATAATATAAACACCTCTTACTTTTAAACTCATTTGAATAACGCCCATTCTTCGAAAGCCAAAATTAACTAAACCCACAAGGAGTGCGATGTGTTGGTTGAGAACTTTTCACCTTTAGAATTTGAGACATAAGAACGGAGTACATTCTTTTGAGTACACTTTAACTCTATTATTGAGTTCGATCTACTTGGTATGAGATGGACTAATCCACTTACTTCGAAGAAAAAAAAATGCTACACCTAAAAATAAAATGAAAATAGTGTATATATGCATGTTTGAGGTGGTGAGGTAATGTGTAAATTAACAATATTATTAATGATAATGAAAAGGAGGATAGTAGTATAAGAGAGTGGGAGACTCACAGATTTTATCGCCTGAGAGACAAATGGCAATATACAGGGAAGGAGGCACTGAGGCACCCCCTGGATGGATCTACTTATAATGTACTATGGAGTACTTAAATGAGTAAATTACATCCATGCCCCTCCTACATTTACCCATCAATTTATGTAGAGGATCAATGTATCACTATCATGCATGTACATAGTAGTGGCGAACAACCGGTGTTCAGCCTAGGCCTTAACAAAGAGTCAGTGAGTCACAAGATACCTGGTAGGTATTACAACTAATTTCTATATAATAAAAGGATTTTTTTTTCTTTTTTTCTTCTGGCCACTTACTTACAAATTAGAGAAAATAGGATTGGATATACATATACCAAAAGTAATGATGAGGGTTATTAATTAATCTCTTCAAATCAACTGCAAGGAAAAAACAACCCACCTTGGAAAGTTGAGTCGGTTTCACAACGCCATAGAGAAAGAGAAAACATGTGAGAGAGAAGCACTATTTTTTTTCTGTCACGCATTTTTTTGCTGTCATAAATTTTTTCTGTCACGCATTTTTTCTTTGCTGACACATATTTTTTCTTTATTGGCACGGATTTTATAATTACCGACACTTGTTTTAGCTACCTGTAACATTTAGTGTTCATACTTGTATCTCAGGTATAAAAACAAGTGACTTATGGTTAGAACTAAAGGAGGGAAGGTCATGCTCACGCCGTCGAGCAAGATTGGAAGGGCCAACCGTTTCTCCAAGATTGGTAGGGGCAACCCTTTTTCTAAGATGGGGCTCTTTCGCCATATGGATGACGCCCTTGCCGCTGCAGATTGGAAGATTTAAAGATCGAATATATTTTAATATTATTTTATTATTATTATTTTGATTAAATATATTATTATTTTGTTCGATTTGTAAAAAATGGGAGAAAACTTCTCCTCGAGCACCAATTCGATTTTAAAGTGATTCCGGCATCGTTTTAGAATATGGATTTTAACAGATTTTAATTTCGCTTTTGAGTTTTGAGTATTAATAAAAATGAAATTGATTCCCGTAATGATTTTAAAATCCAATTTAAATTGTTGCACATCGGGATTTCGTTTTAGTGAGTGGATTTAAAGTCGAGCGTCGGGAATTCAAAATGGGTATTGTAGAATTCCGTTGAGGAACGGATTGCAATTGACAGCTTGCTCTTTTTGTCCTCACCTTCACACAATACTCCCTCCTCTTTATAAGTGTACATGCTCACCCTGCAATTCCCCGTCCACCAACACTCCCTCCTCTGCCCTCACACTCTCGCCCATCATCCCACCAAAAACCCAATAAGAGAGCGTCTTCCTCTCCTCCTCCTTTCATCTTTGCAGGAAACCCAAAAATCCCCCGAAAACCTTCGTTTTTGTCGCAAATCATTGAAGCCATCCATCTATTCATCTTCAGATTCCGCAATCAACTCCTTCTCCTTTTCCGACACCTAGGGACGCATCCAGGAGCCGACGACTCCACTGGAGTCACCAGCGCCGACGAGAACTCTTTCTTCCCGGCCCCCCTGTTTGTTCAAACACGGTAACTCGTCCTATTTCATTTCTTCATTTCGAAAGCTTGACAAAGCTGCTCATTATTCATTCTTCTTATTTCCTAGGCCACCGAGGACCAGTTCCGACATCAAATAGCCTCATCGGAGCCGGATGTGTCATCTCTCTCCTCTGTTCCACCCCAAGGTCGGTCTGGGCTCCTTTCTTCCGTTTTTGATTATTCAACCCATAAAGGTGCGCCTTTATAAGCTTTATTGTTCAACCCGGGTCCCCGAAGCCCTTTCCCGTCGATTTGCAGACCAGAGCACCGCCATTGAAGCCGGAGGAAACCCTCAGAGCGCTCGCTGTAAGTCCTGTGTGTAAAGGCTCAGAATTTCAAAATTTTAATTTTCTTTAGCGGATTCCGACCGGAATATAAAACTTGACGAACGATTTCCGTCCTTTTACCTCGAAAATTTAAAATAATTATCGAATGGCGATATCCTTTTCGATTTAAAAAAGATAATTGATCTAGAAAGCGGGATTCGGAAAAACTAACATTGGAGAACTAATTTCGGGATTCAAAATTCGTGTATTCAGGATTTATTACCGGGTATGTAATTAAACAGATGCCCGTAATAAATACCGGTCACATCCTCCCCGTCAATTCCTTTCACACCCGCCCCTCCTCTACCTTCTGCAACTACAGCTACTCTGTTCCTCTTCTTCTATACGCCATTTCCCCATCACTTCACAACTCTCTCTCCTTCAAATTCTTCAGCTCCTCCCCGCTCTCCTTCTCCACTCCATCATTCATCACTATCACTCATCGTCACCACAGCCATCGCTCCAACACCGTCGCCATCATCCATCATTGTCGCCACACCTTCAACCACCTCACACACCACCGTCTCCTCTTCCTTCTTCCCTCCTTCCACCTTGGGCTGCCAGCGAATGGTCCCATGCACCCCTCAGATCCACAACTAGCAGCCGGAGCAGCCTAGAAGCTCCCCAGCGCCGCCGAAGGCCACCGGAACCCTGTCGCCCCATTCGAGCGCGAATAATCTTTTGGCAAGCCATTCTCCTTCGTTTCCAATCCAAATCACCCCCGAGCTCCTCCATCACACTCACCCATGTCCGAATCAGGTCCGACGAGCCATCGCAAGCTACCGACGAAGCCTAGAACTCCGATCGAGAGCTTCGATGTCGCGAGCATCCTCGGTGAGCAATCGAACCTCCTCTTTTTTCCTTTGTTTTTTGGGTTCCTTCTTGTCCTTGGGTGGTTGAGAGAGAGAGTCGGGGATGGGTCGGAGTTAAGTGGGCTAGATCGAGAGCTCTAGCAGCTCGAGAGCGAGGCCGAGCATGATAACGAGGGAGGGAGTCTGGCAGGGGCGGAGCCAGGGGGTGCTTGGGGGTGCTCGAGCACCCCCCTTGTTGGAAAAAAAATAAAATAAAAAATAAATTTTTTTTGAATATATTTAGTATTTTTAAGATAATATAACATCTTTTAATGATATTTGAATAAAGAATGTTATCTAGCTTAAGTGGTAAAAGAATGTGGGAAGGAGAATCAAAATCAAAAGGCCTTAGGTTCAAATCCCAATTCTTTTTTTTTGTTTTACTATATCATTAATTTTTTTTCATTTCTCCCTATATTTTTTGTTTCACTATATTATTAATTCTTTTTCATTTCTCCCTATATTTTTTGTTTCTATCAACTATTTCATTAAAAATTCTCTTTATATTTTTTGTTTCTATAAACTATTTCATTAAAAAATGTCATATTTATGTTTAAATTATACATTAAACCTTTTCTTTCAATATTGTTTTAAAAGTAATTCTTCGTAATTTACATTTTAAAAAATCACAATTTTAGTGTATTTTAAATATATTTATTTAAAAAATCTTCTTAAAAATCCCAATTCCTTTACTTTTTTTTTACTATATCATTAATTCCTTTTCATTTCTCCCTATATTTTTTTGTTTCTATCAACTATTTCATTAAAAAATGTCATCTTTATGTTTAAATTATACATTAAACCTTTTCTTTCAATATTGTTTTAAAAGTAATTCTTCGTAATTTACATTTTAAAAAATCGCAATTTTAGTGTATTTTCAATATATTTTTTTAAAAAAATCTTCTTAATAAGTATACACCAAAAAAAAATTTATGAAATTTTTTTAGCACCTCCTAGCCGAGATTCCTGGCTCCGCCACTGGATTGAGGTGTGCTTGAGTGCTTAATAGTTGGATGTAGACTTATGTATATTCCATTATGTACTAGGTGATACTCTATGATTGTGACTACTGTGTGCTAGATTTTTCTGTTGTCGATCTGCTAGCCAGGTAAGTACCTCTGGGGCTTACATTGTAACCAATACCTCCTGCCTAATGTGTAATATAGTATGTAGGTGTTGCACATGCATCAAAGCATGTCATGTAGTATCATGCTTAGGAATTGCACTTACGAATGAGCAATCTTATTCTGTATGCGTTTTAATATAGAACGACCGTTATCTATGAGTCCTAGAGTCCTTGCTAGGGTCATAGGGCAGGCCAACTCCATCGGGTGTTGTCCTCCTTGAGTCATTTATATATATCACGAGATATGAGATGAGCATGAGATACAATCTGATGATCAGATTTGATATGGTATAACATTGAACTGGCCAGTCTCCACCCTATCTGGAAGGGAGGTAGTGGTAGAAGAGGGATATACCACTTGGTATTCTTTGTTAAGGCCTTACTTCATATTTTGCATATATGAATTAGGAGCATGATAGCTTGGTTAATATTTAAGTACTACATAAAGACATCCTTTATTCTAGGTATAGGCGTATTATATGTACTCAGCGCGATCAGAGGACCCGTATGCGGACTCTTGGCCTGACTTGGTGGTATAGTTTCAGGTAGCCGATCCACTGCTTGATTTTGTGCTGTTATGACGGGGTCCATTCATATGGCGGAGAGTGAGTGTTTGAACCATGACTTCACCAGATTCATGCCTTTGGGATATCTTCCTACTTATACTCTGTTTTGACCTGGCTCCGCCGTGGCACTGGTTGTATCGTTTTAAGAACTTATGTCCTTTGTTTGATAAAAGGGTTTTTCGCGTTGTAGACTTAGGATAGGTACAGGGGTTAACCCCGAGGCCTCCAACAGACCTTTTGGATTTGGGTGCGAAATCCCACTTTAAACTACACATTTTCGGTTTTAAACCTCCAACCTATACTCGGGGCACAAGATCCCAACGAGGGGTTTCATCCCTCGAATATGGGAATCATAATCTCGGGCCGTTACACTCTGTTTCCCCTCCGTTCCTTGTGTCACTTTGTTGTTATCAGTCAAGTTGTGGTCGAAATTTTATTACGACCATCTGGGCAAAATCTCAGGCCGAATGGAGCCTCCTAGCCTGAGTTCTACTCCTTCCTTCTATCGTTCCTTCTTTCCGTTGCCTCTGTTCTAAGCCGATGGTTGAAGACGACGCTTCTCTCTTTTGTTCCTTGTTGGGCTTGGGCCTAATTTGATTCCCGAGTTTGGATCTCCTCTTTTATTTCTTTCATAGCTTGGGCCGGGTCAAAAGCTCCCTTCCGGGTTATAACAGCTGGGAGCCGGGTTTCATGTTGAGGAGAGTTTGGGGCAACCGGATCCCCTTCCTCCTTCCTTTTATGAGAACTGAGTTGGGTAAGCTTTTAGGCTTGAATCTGGGTATCGATGGTTGGGCGTACTGGGTTATGCTTTCTCCTTTATATCCATTTGGTCAATTTATGTTGTATGATGATTATATGTATATGTTGAATTATATGATAATAACTACTTAGTTGTGTTATTATTTTGAGATGATAATTCTGATTTTTATGAAAATATAATTTCTGGAATTGTTTTACAGTATGAAATTATTTTAAAAGTGTTATTTTTGGGGTAAGTATTGTGTTATAATTCAGATAGGTGATTTTGGGATTCTTGGAAATGAATTATTGATAAAAATAGTTGATGTTCTTGCTAATTATATTTATTGATGATAAATTAATTAAAAGAAGGATTTCAAGTCTTCGGAAATGTCTTTTAAGAATTTGTGTTTGGAAAAACCAAAATGCCGGAATATTTTGATAAAGGAAGATTTTGGGCTGACTTAGAAAATTTGATACTTCCTCTTGATTTGGACAAGTATGATTTGAGAAAATTGTTTTGAATACGAGTTGAATTTACTTGAAATTTAAGTTATGCGGGACCATCCAAGACACCTTCGGGCACACCTATACTTGGGGATGGAACTATGATTCGAGCTCGTGAGAATGATGTCATTCTAAAGAGGAAGAAGAAGGCTCCACCATGGGAGAAGGTCCAAAGGTGGAAGTTTGATGTTTTTATGATTCGTTCAGCAATTTGACAGCTTTTCGACGTCTCAGTAAAATGAGTCGTACGGATTCAATATTAATCGGATTGGATTGTGCCATACTTTGGCGGAACGAGAACGAAGAGATCTACAACTTTATTGTTGAAGGGTTTTCCAGATTCGACCTAGAGCTTGGCCGAAAATCACATTATTTGATGCTGTCACTGTTTTAGACGGGAATTTACTTAAGTGTTGCTATTTTTAGAGACCTTATTTACTTAAGTTATTTTAGTTAATTTAGGGGTTATTTTTAATTATTCTTTTAATTATTAATTTCCATCTAAATCAGCCCTAGGTTATATATTGACGGCTGATTCCTCCATTGTAACTCAGACGTCTTCCATTATTGAAATTTACAGTTCTTATGTGAAATACATCTGTGAGAATGTCAATCGATTCGTAGCGTTGCTCATCGATTGCAAATTGGTTATAGATCTAACTTGGTTTGCTTTGAGTTCGTCAACCTCGCGAGAGCTTGATGATCCAGTAATCACAAGTCCCCTCCTTGTACCTCCAAGTTGTCCGCTTGGGTGTGTAAGGTTGTAGAGGCGGGCTTTATAGTCGTTGGTATTTGGTTCCTACCCTTTACGGAGTCCTGGGGTTTTTGACTTGTTCTATTTTGTTTCGATTCAGTCCTTATTGGTCGAGTCTTTATTTTTTCTTTGTTTCGAGTCTTGCCGCGTTTTGTTCTTGGTCTTGAGTCTTTGCTTCCGTTCTTGTCTTTGAGTCTTGATTGTCAAAGATCGGGCCATCCTACGGCTAACCCCGTATCAAATTGACATCAGAGATTTGATTTCCGACATCAAAAGTTGTGTCTTTTGATTCCCTAAACACAAAACCTACAAAAAAAATAGAGTCTTTTTTATTCTTGATTTTTATTTCTTGAATTTTTGAATTGATTGCATTAACCTTTGTTTGTGATTGTTGTGGTTGCTTTAGCCCCAAACACATCCCAAGCCGAGACCAGTAGCAACCATTGAAGCCAATTAGGACCGTAGTGCAACCGACATTATTGGTGAAGTCAATTACCACGTAGCCACCGTAGCCTTATTAAAGCCAAATTGTTGCCACAGTAGCCAATTGTAGCCGACATTGGAGTCAATTACCAATTGTGGCCACAGTAGGCATATTTAAGTCAAATTGGTATTGATCGGCCGAAGCAATTCACAAACCCTAGTTTGCTTTCTATCTTTGGTTATCTTGTTCTATCCTACATTTATCTATTTAATTGCCTTATTTAATTTGTTCAAATTTGTGGTAGATATATCTCATATTTTCTATCATAGATTATGAAAGGCATAGATAGATTTATTTACCATATTTAGTCAAACCATCACCTATATATATTTCATTAGGGCTACATATTTTATTTCTCTTTCACCATAGCTTAAATTTTCAAGAGTCCTTTTATTTCATAGATAGTTTCTTGCATTAGTAAAAAAAAAACAAAAAAAAAACAGTCCCATATTTCAAAAAAAAAAAAATTACATTCAAAGCTTAGTCCTAGGAGGATAAAATTCACTAGGGGCAAAAGTAAGCTTTAAAAAAAAAGGATTGTTGAGATCTAGTGCAAGAACTTCCAAGGACCAATTTTGGTGAAATCCTATAGCCCTAGTCGAAAGTCTCAAACACATACCTCCCAAACCATAAATTTTTTTTAAGCCCTACCTTGCAACTACAACATCCATACTAAGGGTTTATATCAAAAAGAGGTAAAAATCCAAGTTTTTCTTTCTTTTCTTTCATTTTCTTTTCCTATTTTTGTGTGTCGAGTACTGCAGAGGCCATACCGACCCCATACCGACCCCCCAACCTCGTTACAGTTTGTGTCGAATCTACCTTTGGTCAATTTCGACCCCGTCTAGTCGATTTCGACTTGGTTGTCCAACTTTTGTCGAGTGTTATTGCTCTTGTTGAGTCCCTTGTTGCTTGTTTCTTTGTCCTTTCTCTTGATTACTCTCTTTTGATTGTTAAGTCCTTGCTTGAGTGTTGATTTGCCCAAAGCGGATTGCCCCAAATAGCTTGTCATAACCAATTAGAGAGAAGTGTGCGAGAGAAACACATTGTGAGTTGTTTTATTTGCTAATCTTGACATAGTTCCGTGTTTGTCTTTATTTGCAATGTCTAACGAGCAGGTGAACAACGGGACCAATGCCAACAATAGAAACGATGACAACAATTCCGAAGCAACTATATCCGTCGCAATGTTCAATAACACAATGAACACGCTCAACGCCACCTTGGCGGCAATGATGGATAAGTTGACGGCCTTGGAGGCTAGACCAATGGGTTCTAATAACCTTGGTGGTCAAGGTAATCACCGGCGTGACGAGACGCCTAATGATGACAGGGAAGTCCACAATCCTAATCCTAATCCTAACCTTAATTTGCATAATCCTATCTTTGAAGAGAACAACTCTCCACGAGGGGAGAGAAATGGCAGAAATAATGGATTTGCTAAGGCGCAGGGACATGGACGAGGGAGAGGTAGAGGCCGTGGCTTCCAGGAGGAGTTCTACTACTCGGAGCATGATAATGACTTCCAAGAGGAGGAATATTGGGATCAATGCCCGAGGCGGAACGACAGAGGAGGGCGTTACCAATACCGTGAGCCTAGAGATCCTGATCAGGACGACATAGGTAAGGTTAAGGTAAAAATTCCTTCATTTGATGGCAAGACAAATCCAGATGCATATATAGACTGGGAAACTAAAATGGAACAAATCTGGAACTGTCACAATTTTTCTGAACCTAAGAAAGTTCAATTGGCTTCTTTAGAATCTCAAGGGTTTGCTCTTATTTGGTGGGATAATTTGATTAAGGAAAGAAGAAGAGCCCTTGATGCGCCTATCGCGTCTTGGAACCAATTGAAAGCTTTAATGAGAAATAGGCTTGTCCCTCAACACTATGCTAGAGAGCTTAAGCAACGCCTAGAGAACCTTAAGCAAGGTAATAAATCTATTGAGGAACCCTTTAATATTATGCAAGAAACCATGGCACGAGAAAATGTTGTTGAACATCATGAGGATACAAATGCTAGGTTTCTTCGCATTTTGCATCCCGCCTTAGCTCAGGACATTGATTGCTTTCCTTACTCTACTCCTACTGAATTGTTGCATTTGGCTATTAAAGTTGAACGTGGAGATAGATATAGGAATCAAGGCGGAAGATGGACGAGCGGACAGCCCCAACCTTGGCGCCAAAACCGGCCACAACAGCCCCAAGGGCGGTCTGACGGCGGTTACACCTCTCGGCCAAACCAAGCCCCTGGGAGAGGAGATGGCTGAACCAACCCTACAGTTGCTGACAAGGGTAAGGCGTCTTGGACAAGACGAGATTCGTCTGGGACATCTACTGGTCCCAAAGGGAGTAATCCTAACCCCTCTACTACTAGATCTAGGGACATTGTGTGCTTTAAATGTCAGGGTAGAAGTCATACTATGAAGGATTTTCCCAATAAGAAAACTCTCATGATTAATCACTTGGGTGAATATGTGTCTGACAATTCTTGTGATGAAAATGAAGATCATGCTAATGATAATGATCAAACCCTTAATCTGCTTACCTATGATGAGGATGATGATGGCATTGATTATGAACATGGAGAATCATTAATTGTTAGGAGTCTTAAGTGTTGTTCCTGCACCATGTGATGACAATCAACGTGAGAATCTATTTTATACTAGATGCTTAGTTAAGGGTAAAGTGGTTAATGTGATCATTGATGGAGGAAGTTGTTGTAACTTAGCTAGTCGAGAGATGATTGATAAATTACACCTTCCTACTATTCAACATCCTAGGCCTTATAGATTGCATTGGATGAACGACTGTGGTAATTTAAAAGTGAATATGCAAGTCAAAGTGCATACCAAATTAGGACGTTATGAAGATGATGTGTTATGTGATATAGTACCTATGCAAACGGGTCATATCTTATTAGGTCGTTCTTGGCAGTTTGATCCTAAGGTCTTGCATGATGGCTTTACTAACAAGTATTCCTTTACTTTTCAGGGCAAAAATGTAGTTCTCAAGCCTATGACGCCAACCCAGGTGGCTGATGAGATTGAGAAGCGGAAGGTAAGTAAAGGTGAGTTAGATAAGGAGGCTCAGTCGAGCCATGTGTCTACCCCTACTCGGCCTAAGGGTGTATTTTTGGCTTCCAAGAGTACATTTTTGGACGAGTTTGCGGATGGCGAAACAACCCTCATGCTCCTATGCAAAGGGTTGAATATGTTGAGTGAGGAGCTTAGAGCTACCCTCCCTCCTCGCATCCTATCTCTTATTGAAGAGTATAAGGATGTTTTCCCCGAGGACATACTAGCAGGACTACCCCCTGTCAGAGGAATTGAGCATCAAATCGATCTCATTCCACGGACTGCATTGCCTAATAAGCCTGCTTAGAATGAATCTCATTGAAACTCAAGAGGTTCAATCTCAAGTCCATGAACTGTTGGACAAGGGATACATTATGGAAAGTTTGAGTCCATGTGTTGTGCCTGTGTTGTTAGTGCCTAAGAAAGATGGACACTTAGAGATCACTGAACACGCTAAAGTGCATATTATGTTAGTATATAATGACGATGATAGGAAATATGACTTGTGCACTAATAATGCTTTTTTTTCTTGGTGTTGCAGTGACCTCCAAGGGCCTTGAGAGGAGTTTCCATTGGCATGATATATTTGGTCCAGGAGCTCGTGTGGATACATTTGCGGAATCTTATGCGACCTTGGATTCGAGGTCGAATCCTTTTCAAGAAAGGGGGAATGATGCGGGACCATCCAAGACACCTTCGGACACACCTATACTTGGGGATGGACCTATGATTCGAGATCGTGAGAATGATTTCATTCTAAAGAGGAAGAAGAAGGCTCCACCATTGGAGAAGGTCCAAAGGTGGAAGTTTGACGTTTTTAAGATTCGTTCAGCAGTTTGACAGCTTTTCGACGTCTCAGTAAAATGAGTCGTACGAATTCAATATTAATCGGATTGGATTGTGCCATACCTTGTCGGAACGAGGAGGAAGATATATACAACTTTGATGTTGAAGGTTGTTCCAGATTCGACCTAGACCTTGGCCGAAAATCACATTATTTGATGCTGTCACTATTTTAGATGGGAATTTACTTAAGTGTTGGAACTCTTTTTATTGCTATTTTTAGAGACCTTATTTACTTAAGTTATTTTAGTTAATTTAGGGGTTATTTTTAATTATTCTTTTAATTATTATTTTCCATCTAAATCAGCCCTAGGTTATATATTGACGGCTGATTCCTCCACTGTAACTCAGACGTCTTCCATTATTGAAATTTACAGTTCTTGTGTGAAACACATCTGTGAGAAAGTCAATCGATTCGTAGCGTTGCTCATCTATTGCAAATTGGTTATAGATCTAACTTGGTTTGCTCTGAGTTCGTCAACCTCGCGAGAGCTTGGTGATCCAGTAATCACAAGTCCCCTCCTTGTGCCTCCAAGTTGTCCGCTTGGTTGTGTAAGGTTGTAGAGGTGAGCTTTATAGTCGTTGGTATTTGGTTCCTACCCTTTACGGAGGCCTGAGGTCTTTGCCTCGTTCTATTTTAGTTCGAATCAGTCCTTATCGGTCGAGTCTTTATTGTTTCTTTGTTTCGAGGCTTGTTGCGTTTTGTTCTTGTTCTTGAGTCTTTGCTTCCGTTCTTGTCTTTGAGTCTTGATTGTCAAAGATCGGACCATCCTACGGCTAACCCCTTATCATTAAGAGTTTGGGAAACTTTGGAAAATGATTTATTGTAACGGCCCGGATATAAATACCCGGGTTACGTTTCGAAGGTCGGATACCTTTGTTCGGATTTTGCAATCCAGGTACGGGTCGGAGGTACCCCTGCTTCTGATCCAATGGTTTAGGAGGAGTCCCGAGGAGGCAACTTGAGAGGTGGAGGATTGCCTTCGGGCAAGTTATGGGAGTGTTGTAGATGAGCTCTTAGCGTCTTATGTCTAGCCAAGTGTCGACCTATCCGTGACCTCGTGAGCTAGTGGTAAGCATTAGTAGTCTAATATTTTGGGATGGATGCGTATCTCTGCGATTGTGTGCTTATGATTGCTTTCTCTGTGCAGATTCTGTGCTGAGATGATGTGGCCGGAGATCGATTCTCATGGCTTGCGTGCTGATGTGCTTGATGTAATGTCCCTTGAGACTTGTGATGCCTTTCGTATGATGTCGAGATACTTTATGACTCGTAGTATGTTTTGGGACTTTGTCGCCATTTTGGCTTGTTTTGAGATCCTAGTATGACTCGTGATATTTTTTAGACAATTTATGCGGTTGAGATGTTTGACTTGTTGAGACTATAATGTTGGCGTTTTGAGATTAATTACCACATGGGAGGTGGTTGATATTATGATAGCTATCTATGGGTGATGTGATTATTGCCTTATGATTATTGTTGAGTTGAGAATGATGATTAAATGACTTGGAACCTAGGCAGGAAATATGAGATTAACCCTTAGATGTGGATGATTCCACTTCTCGTGATCTGAAATTGCTTGAATAATGTTGGATTTGAAGATTTTGAACGGTTTTAAAAGGGGCTACTTGGATTTTAAAAAAGAATAAACGCTATCGAGAGTTTCAATGATTTCGAGGTCAATCTTTCCATTTCAAACGCTTTTGAACTTTTCAACCGGATTTACATGATGAAGCCTGTTGATGGGTAAAATTTCACGGGTACAAAATGTTACTCATGATTAATATCAAATATTATGCACCCAATGTGCTAACTATAAAATGGGGCATATATTTTGTAGTGGGTAGTGATCAAATGAAATATCTATTACCTCTTATATTATGCACCATGTTAACGGAAATGCTATTTATACGGTGATTTTCTCGCCTTTTGTACGGAAAGAATTCGTAATTGCATAATGTGGATTCACGGTCAAAAAAATAAAAAACGCAATCGCGTAGGCTGCATCCGCGGTTTAGACTGGCGCAATCGCGCACCGTGCATCCGCGCTTCAGAATCTGCAGGCGGGCGCACGTGCACTGTGAATCTGCGGATGGGACGGCGTGTCAGGCACGCGCTGCCAGCGATTCGACGTGTCTGGGAATCTCCCTGCCAAGGGGATACGCGTGTGCTGCTGTGCTTTGGGGATCTCGTCCATGATCTTTAGTACATTAAGCAACATAAATATGTCAAATATTATAATTTAGAACTTTCACATCTCATATAAATACTAATATAATTTTGAACTTTCACATCTCATTTCCGTCACTCGATTCTATCTTTAGTACATTAAGCAACATAAATTTTTTTTTTATTATAATTTTGATGAATCTATGATAAAAAAGGTTAATGTCATTTTCTAAAAATATTATTTGTGCAATTATAATTTAAATATGTCAAATATTATATTCATAACGAAGAACTATTGAATATCTTTACAATACTACAACTTTTATTTTTAATTAAAAATCATAACTATATAATATATAGATTTATAATTGTATTATTTATAGATTTATATAAATATTAAACACTTAAAAATAAATCAATAAACAAATAAATAGCATTTGAGCCTTCCAAAAGAGGAAGCCAAATCTAGCATTTGTTTTGAAAATAGGCCAAAAACAAAAAGGATAAAATGGGGTTTGGCCTAGGGTGGGAGCAAAATTAGGCCAAACCCCATTTTTTGGCTTACCATGGGAGATGCTCTAATTGAAGGCTTTTAACTCCTCCAACAATTAAGGGCCTCTTTGGAGGTAGCGTTTTACAACGTCAGATACAGCGTGAGATAGAGCGTGAGAGAAAAACGTTGTTTGGTAGTCACTGGCGTTTTCAGAAACGCGCAACGTTCATCTCCCTGGGAAGCTTGGCAAGGGTTTCCTCAGCCGCTCCAGATTGGAAGCGTTCGATGAAATTTGGTGGAGCGTTCTCGACGGTGAAAAGAAGACGAAATCTCTCTCCTCTCATCAGTTCCTCTCCTCCCGACAATCTTCATTTTTGTCTT
Organism: Persicaria tinctoria; assembly: GCA_037127255.1. Lineage (NCBI taxonomy): Eukaryota > Viridiplantae > Streptophyta > Magnoliopsida > Caryophyllales > Polygonaceae > Persicaria > Persicaria tinctoria. Next base: position 37,791,927 of record JBANSL010000019.1, on the reverse strand, counting down.
GGCAGAAGCTTTTGCAATCGATTCCATGTTCCACGGCGACAAACTTCGATCTCGCGGTAAGGTTTGCAAGCTTTGCAATCGATCAATTTCTCAGCTTGCTTGTGAAAAAAACTGATATCCACTTCCTTTTGTTGACAGAGGTTCTTCACATGTTCTATTTCGCTTTCTACACCAAGCAATTTCGCTTTCACGTTCTTCAGGTAATTGTGAAATTCCTCTTTCTTGCTCTTTGTTGCCCACTTTGATGCAATTTCGATTTGCATTAACCCTAAATTTTGATTTACATAAAACCCTAACTTTTGATTTTCATGGTCTGACTGATTTGAATTACTGAATGAAGAGTTATTGCAAAACAAACTAGAATGAAATTAGGTTTTCTAGAATGAAATTGGGTTTTCTTTTTATGTATTGTGATTCATCTTTCCTTACATTTAATTCAAGCTTTGTTTAATAAATACAATCCAATTTCTGAAATTTGGAAGCCAATGTGTTCATGAATTATCTTCAACCTGGAAGCCAATGTGTTCATGAACCAATCAATTGAAGTAACTTTTTCTCATCTGACTGGACATGAGTATTTCTGAAATCTGTAAGCCAATGTGTTCATGAATTATCTTCAACCTGTTTTGTTTAGGAACATAAGACCCAACAACAATAAGCCCTCCATTTGTTTCTTTGAATAGCCCCAGAGTCTTTGGAGATATAGGAGCATTGGACAATATCCCAATCCTATCAGAAACAAAACTAGCAGCTGTAGGTATGGCTATAGGCGGTGTACTACCAGGGCAATAAGTACCTATCCATAGCTACAAGGGAAAAGCAAAATCAAAGAGAGTGTTGAGTTTCTCTCTAACCCCACACCCCCTTTACTTTTCATTTTTTTATTTAATTTGGCTTTATTTACTGTTGAGTTTTTTTTTTCATGCCAAAATATTTTCTACTGCACACAAGAAATGCAGTAGTGACTTCGGTTTTCATTGCAGTGCCCAGTTTCTGTTGGTATTATAGACATGCAAGCTATTCTTGAGTGATGTGTTTGTTTAATTTCAGTTTTATTACCCTTGTGTGCTTAAGAGATTTGTAATTCCTAGTGATGCCTGATACTCATAGCTTTTACCGTTATAAATTTCTCAAAATTTCTACAAAACATAATTTATTTGAAGATTTCTAGAGTTATTAAATTTTAATTTTTTGTACAAATTCAGGCTTAAAATCAACCTAGATATGAGTTTGACACTGACTGAATAACGGATTGATCTTTAACTGTCATAATTAAAAATGCATTTTCTCTATATAAAAGTCAGTTTAATTGATTTGTATATAAGTCAAGTGTTGATCGAGAACATTAATTACAAACTACAAGTTAAAAACAAGTAATAGCTGCCACAAATGGCATGGCTTCAGTCCAGATAATAAAATTGAGCAATGCTAAATTGACTGACAGCTAAGCAAATACTTATTTTTTTCTTTTGAGGTATTTAAAAGGCCTATATATATGTTAGCTTATGTTGTTTTCTTGTCCACTTATTTAGGTGGGTATACATAGAAATCTTCTTGTGAAGGATCACCTGATTCACACACTCATACTGTGTAAAAAGAGTTTGCTTTTTAATTTCTTTTTCAGTATTCATCAACTATAATCTTGCCCTGACTCATTGTTTTATGACTTGTTAGAACAAGAAGGGTAATATGGAGATTCTCTCTTAGCCAGCTGTGTAATGTTACCTATAAATACCTCAACATGTGTTGTAACAACCTAAGGTGAGTAATGAAAAAATAGAAGCATGATTCCCTTTGATCAGAAATTGGTGGATGCACCACCCTGCTCTCTGTAGAATTTCTGAGCAATTACCGTTGTGTGTTTCCCATTTTCTGTCCCTCTGATTTGCAGATTCTTCCATCAATTGATCATTTAAAATTTCCTTTACAAACCCATATTTGATTTCAAGCTTTTGATTTGTAACAACTTTTATCTCATCTCTTTTGTTGTTAGAGTACTAGTAGGATTGCAGTAAAAAGAAATTTGAAATGGTTTCTCATAGACTAACTTCAGTTGTTAGTTAGATGGCTTGCCCTTAATTTTATATACACTATATATTTTAATTTGTGACAGTAAAAGGGAATATGTGGCTGTTGGGGTTCTTATATATATATATGTATGCATACAGTGTCTTTTTTTCAAGGTTGAATTCGGGAAAAGGAGAAGTACTGGTAAACCATTTGCTTCATATAATTGATATCGAGTTCATGACCGCCAAAGAGTCGAAGACGTTAGGTGATTCGTGGGAATGGAGGTTAGGACACTTTGTGTGCTGAGCTTTTTGTGTCCGGCCAGGAGTGTGAGATTTCCTTGGCCCTGCGTGGCCTCACTGTCTTTGATAGGTCCTTATGGATTAGGGAAGCTAAAACAGACTCACTGTCTTTGATAGGTCCCTATTGACAATGTATGATTTTGACTTTATAGCCCGGGCTTGTTGCTAGGCTATAAAGTCATGTATTTTTTCTCTTTTATAAAGGAACTTTATAGCCCAGACCAAATATGACCGGACTCTAAAGTCATGCATCAAATAAAATAGATTCATTTTTGTAATTTAACAATTTAATCTCCAAAAAGCTTGGATAATCAAAGTCATGCCAAACAAGATGTTCAATTTTAAGTTAGATTATAATTTGAAGCTAGATTAAATTTTGCATCTAGATTATAATCTTAAGCTAGATGAAAAAATGTGTATGCCAAACATGCCCTAATCCTCCAACAATTAATCGGAGGTATATGAATACTAATATGTATGTATATACATGTAATATGGGGCCGGGGAAAGGGCTGACAAAAAAAAAAGTAGTAAAGGCCGCCTGCAGGAACAAAAAAAATAGAGAGGAAGAGAGAAATGAGAGGCTACTGCAAACATATAAAAAAACCAGTAGAAATCCAATTATCTGTTGCAATGTTCTATCCCTCTGTTCTGGGACTCGGTGGAACGCTAGGCTCGAAAGATAAATTTTCGCCTAGTCCAAATAATTTTGTAGTTGGCTTGAAAGCTAGAGTTTTCGCCACCACACCGATCCTACGGGGTCATATATATTGGAGCGAAAAGCTGGTAAAACATGTCTTGGGCTTGAAAGTTAAAATTTCGCCCCCGACTATAACCATTTGAAGACCGGTGGGACGCTAGGCTCGAAGCGTCAAAACAATTTTGTAGTTGGTTTGAATGCTAAATTTGAACACTATACCAATCCTACAGGGTCATATACTTGGAATGAAATACTGCTAAATTTTGGGATGCTAGGCTCGAAAGCTAAAATTTTCACCTAGGATCAAAACAATTTTGTAGTTGGCTTGAAAACGAGAGTTTTCGCCACTAAACCGATCCTATCGGATCGACCCAAATGCAAATGAAATGCTGCCAAAATTTATCCCGAAATCATCTTGCGCTCCATCCATTGTATGCCCAAAACCTCGGGTTCAGTTTAGACCAAAACAAAACAAGGTCCCTTAAATACTCCCCAATTGCTACCAAATTGCAATTATGTCAAGAGCCATCAACAAATTGAGACTTGGAAAAAAGACCAAGGAAAAATAAAAAGTACAAAGCAAATTGGAATTCAGAACAGAACAAGAATTCATCCAACAAGATGGTGTAATTTACACCCCGGGAAGAGAACACATGAAGAACAACATGAGAGGATCCCATTGTAGAAGATTATGAGGAAATCTAAATCCTAAACATATAAATTTGGATAGGTCGAACCCTGTTTGGATCTTCTTTCCTCCGGTTAATTTTACCCTCTCTTCCAATTGCCTAAACAAAAAACTTTCAGTCGAAATAGGCGCACTCTGGTCGATGGCTGGAAGGTTGATCCATCTGCAAACTACAAGCGGCAACCCAGGGGGATCGTAACTCGATGATTGTGGTGGTCATCCCTTTTTTGCAGTGAGGAGCATATACGTTCACTCGCAGAGTATATACAAGGCATGCTTCTGGGGGCCAACGACCCTCATCGGAGCCCCCTCGATGATCCGCATCAGCTACATAGTGCATCCTCCACTCTCCTGCAGCTCCGACAGTCACCCATGTGAAACTGAGATGATCTTGAAGCTAGATCAAGGGATGGATGTGATACATGACATGTATCACATCTTCCCACAAAGATCAACGGATGGATGTGATAAATGAGATGAGCATATCCCTTCACACGCAGAGTATAACCCGGCAGGCCTGCGACCAAAGTTCTCAAGCATATGTCATGCCACCTACCACCGAAGGCTCAAAATCATACATGAGCAGAGAGGAAAAAACCACTCAAACAGTCAAGTTCCGGGCCATGGTACAGATAACTCGGAGTGTTTCTGAGTGAAAAAGGAGTTGGGAACAAGAAAAGGCTTTTCAAGGAGCATGACAGAAGAAACAGAGGAAGCAACGAAGCTCTGTGGTGGCCGCAGCTGATTCCAGAAGTTGGCCGCTTATGCGCTCCTTGAGCACCCGACGATGATCTCTGCATGCCCCGACTCAATTTTCCAATATTATGTCATACCAACCACAGCTGAAGGCCCACAAATGACCCTGAAGAGCGATCGAGTTAGTCTCGAACACCACGCAATAGGAGCCATAAAAATTAAAAAGCATATATATTATATAGGGGTGATTACTAGGATGTCCTAATTTTTGGACCTTATTAGGAAAATGGCTCCCACCTCCTCCAAATTAGCAAAATGTCCACCGCTCCCCTTGGCCCATGTGGCCCCCCTCCCGTGCCCCCCCTCACGCCTCATAATTTTTTTTTTCCAGTTTTTTTTTCGCATTTCCAAAGTTGCTGAAACGGAATTGCTGAAACTTCTTTTTCAGCACATACGGTTTCAGAAATCCCTGTTTCAATTTTTTTTCCCGGTTTTTTTGTCCAGTTTTTTTTTTCGGTGTTGTTGAAACGGAATTGCTGAAACTCCTATTTCAGCACATACGATTTCAGCAACCCCTTTTCCAGTTTTTTTTTTCTCAGTTTTTTTTTACGTTTCCAGAGTTGTTGAAACGGAATTGCTGAAACTTCTGTTTCAGCACATACGGTTTCAGCAACCCCCTTTTTAGTTTTTCTTTCCAATTTTTTTTTTCGCGTTGCTGAAACCGCATGTGATGATGCTGAAACTCCTGTTTCAGCACATGCGGTTTCAGCAACCACTGTTTCAGTTTTTTTTATTTTACCGCATTTCTGAAACAGGGGTTTCAGCGCATATGATTTCAGCAACCCCTGTTTCAACACATTATAACAACCCCTGTTTTCAATGGGTTTTTTTTACCGCGTTGCTGGCTGAAACGGAGTTGCTGAAACCCCTGTTTCAGCACATTCGGTTGCATCAAACCCTGTTTTCAGTGGTTTTTTTTTTATTATTTATTTTACCGCGTTTGTTTCAGCACATTTCGATTTCAGGATTAATTTCGACATTTCAGATCACACAAAAAACTTGCTGAAATGGTCGATATGCATACTCTCAACAAAGCAAACTCAATTAATTTATAATATTAATTGCCAAAAATTTGTATTTTTAATATAATTTGTAATTTTAATTTTCTACCAAAAAAAATGCTGAAAATGAGAAAATCACTTTGCAAAAATCCTCTGTGCACATATGCTGAAATACTGAAAGTTGCCTGGTTTTCAATTTCTGGAAACCCTAACCTCAACGAATCGAAAAATCCCCCTTTTTTGTACATGTTCTTCGCCGATTTGCATGTGCAGAAAAGGAAATCCCTTTTCCTCTGATTCGATCTTTAATTTTTCTTGTTAAGACGAGAGAAATCTATTACAAGAACTGGAGAAATGGAATGAAGGCCAAGGAGGATCTGAGGCTAATTGCAGCAACTGCCTCCAGCGACGCCGGAGCAATTTCAGCAAGCAGCAAGTTGGTGTTGGCGAGATCTAGAGACTGGAGCCGGCAGTCCTTCCATCAACGAGAAGTTCCTCCTCCGGTTTTGAAGATCGGCTCCGACAACCGTGGCCATCGTCCCCACAAAAGGAGCGCCGCGAAGTTGTAGGCCTTGGATCTGGGATCCATCCTCGCCGCCTCCTCCGACCTCCGCCGTCTCCCCTTCCTCCGCTCCCTGACCTCCGTCTACTCCTCCATGGATCTGCACAGCGAGCGGAAATCGCCGAATCCATCGTCTACTCCTTCGATTCTGACCAACGCATACCACCGCCATCACAAACATCTTGAAAATCGAATAGATCGATAAATCAAGGGGAAATCGAATAGATCGACGAATCAAGGGGGAAGAAGGGAGGTGGGGAGGGAGGCGGGGATGAGGGAGGCAGAGAGGGAGGCGGGGATGAGAGAGGCAGAGAGGGAAGCGGGGATGAGGGAGACTGTGAACAGAAGGTAGGGGGGGCCAGGAGATATTAGGGTTTTTTTAGATGGACTTTTAACAAAAAAAATAAATCCGTGAACAGGTTTTTAATTTGGTCCAAAAAAGGGTATGCGACGCAAATTTTCTCTATTATATAACAAAAAATATATATAACAGTCAAGTTGGCCACACTATTGTGAACAAATCTCTCTATCTCCAAGTGTACACAGGGTTGGGATCAGTAGAGGGCGCTGCAAATAACGCGTCCAAACATAGAGCATCAAATACGGACCTCTGTAGCGGCAGTGGCAAGGCTGTGAATTTGACACATGCATGCAGTTTTTGCGAAAGAATTGCCCAGCAGCCCACTTTGAAGCTCTATTGCGTTCAGGTCAGAGCGTATGGAAGCCAAAAAAAACTTGTGATTGATAGAGGACATCACAAGGAATATGCAGATACAAAAACCAACAAAAACGGGGCGCTGTAACAACAAGGGAAATGCCTAAAACATGACTGCCGACCACATATTTCTGCAGTCTTTCCCACCAAGTCCTGGGCTTTATCCGATGAATTGCTATGTCGGCACTCGCCCGATGACTTTCTAATTGACTGGGAGAACTGCGGGTGATTTGATCCCTTTCAAAAGTGTACGTAGGACACTCGATACAAAAGCAAAGCTCATCGAGTTCAATCGCCAAAAAAACAAATTAAATTTGTTCAGTGTAGAAACTCTTTTATTAGTTACGTAGGAAATCCGGTATAAAATTTAAGATCTATCGGATTCAGTCGTCCATTCTCAAATTAAATCAAATTTGTCCATCTGGCGGAACTACGGGTGATTTGATCTCTTTCAAAAGGGTACGTAGAACACCTGACACAAAGTTAAAGCTCATCGAGTTCAATCACCAAAACCCAAATTAAATCGGTTTCTTTTTAGAACTACGAGTGATTTGATTCTGCCATCACGGATACGTAAGAAACCCATATCTGGGTCCAATCACAACCCTCAAAGAAAAAAATAAAACCCGATACTTGATCGAGTTGAAACCCAAACACATATACCTGAACACATATACCCAAACACGTAATCAAAATCATATCTGACACAAAGTCTAACCAAACCAACCCCAAATACAGAAACCCCATATTCAAGAACTACGTCATAACTTGATGCTCTTTTATGAGATACGTAGGAATTTTGATGCAAATCAAATTCTCATCGAGTTCAGTCGTCCCAGACCAAATCTCAAGCTTTCATTAAAACCAAAGTACAGCTGTAATTCAATGCAAAGCTTTTGCACATTGAGTCCAGTCATCCCAAATATCAAATTTTCATCAAAGTCAAAGTGTCTACTCTAACCCGATACAAAGCTTTTGCTCGTCGAGTTCACTCACACCAAACTTCAAAAATCAAATTCCACAATCCTTAAACTGACCTCTAAGTCAAATATCAAGTCAAATTCCAAATTAAACTCCACATCAAAGTCAAACCGTTTTCTATGAAAATGATAGGTGAGTTACTTGAGTTACCCTTTCGAGATGGTAAGCTCAGGTTGCTCGGATGGAGTGTTATTTGAGCTACCCTTCCTAGAAAGTGGGCTTAAACTTCATCCTCTGATGCATATAAGAAAGCAAAACCACATCCAAATCAAACTAAACACAAAATCCAAAACATCTGAACTGTGTAAGGCTTGATTCTCTTCTAAGAGATACATAGGTAACCCGTTCAAATTCGGGTTTACCCAAAATCACAAACACCACTCAAATCTTGGTATTGATATGACTTCGAATCAATAGGATAACTAAAAGGGGTTGAACTCAAATAAACAATTCAAATTAAAATGTGTTTTGCAATATTGTTCCATTAAAATATTTTGCCTAACAACGCCTCACGAAGTGGATACGAGCATTTTACACGGGCACTTATAGATTGCTTTCTAAGACCTAGTCAGAACGTTATGATGGTTTTGAGTTATGATATAACCGAGAAGTCGGTATAAGGTTGTGATAGGGGCTCATATCACATGCTTATTACGACCAATTGGGGATATCATGATCACGACGAATGTACTGTGAGGGCTTCATAGGTGCACTTATGAGGTACTTACAGGATCAACGGCATGATCCTCGGTCTCGCCCAATTCCAACTTCTTTCCATTGCTTTAGAATGATTTTAGTCTCGGGGACAAGACTTGTTTTTAGAGGTGGATGAATGTAAAGACCGAATATATTTTAATATTATTTTGATTAAATATATTATTATTTTGTTCGATTTGTAAAAAAATGGGAGAAAACTTGTCCTCGAGCACCAGTTCCGACATTGAATAGCCCCATCGAGGACCATTCCGACATCGAATAGCCCCATCAAAGCCGGACATGCCATCTCTCTCCTCTGTTTCACCCCAAGGTCGGTCTGGGCTCTTTACTTCCGTTTTCGATTATTCAACCCATAAAGGTGTGCCTTTATAAGCTTTATTGTTTGACCCAGGTCCCCGAAGCCCTTTCCCGATGATTTGCAGACCGGAGCACCGCCATTGAAGCCGGAGGAAACCCTCAGAGCGCTCGCTGTAATTCCTCTGTTTCCCCTCCATTCTTTGTGTCGCTTTCATTGTTCTAAAAGGCGCTAGGCGGCTGCTAAGCGATGGGTGGCCACCTAGTGCCTAGGCAGCTAGGCGGGTGCCCAGTCGGTGCCTAGGATGACTTGGAATAAACTTATTTATTTTCTTATATTTTAACACATAACACATGTAAATAATTCATATAATGTAATAATAATCTATAATATCACTCATAAACGCAAATTTATCATTTTTGACTAACATTAAAGTAAATAAACGAAAAGTAGGCACCTGATTAGTGACTCTAAACCTTCTAAAATCCAAAACCATAGGTTTGAGTCAAAAACTAATGTATCCAAACATGGGGGATAAGAAACCCTAAATTGACTAATTACTTGCCTAAAAGCTAAAATTGAATAATCGTCGAGCTAGGCGGAATTTTGCGTCCCCTAGGCGGAACTATGCGGATTACCGCCTAGTGGCCCGCCTAGGCTTAAAAAGTCCTAGGTGTCTTGCCGCCTAGCGCTTGGGCGCCGCATAGGCGGTGCCTAGGCACGATTTTTAGAACACTAGTCGCTTTGTTGTTATCAGTCTGGTTGTGGTCGAAATTTTATTCCGACCATTTGGGCAACATCTCAAGTCGAATGGAGCCCCCTAGCCTGAGTTTTCCTCCTTCCTTCTCCCGTTCCTTTTTTTCCGTTGCCTCTACTCTAAGCCGAAGGTTGAACACGACGCTTCTCTCTTCTCTTGCTTGTTGGGCTTGGGCCTAATTTGATTCCCGAGTTCGGATCTCCTCTTTTCTTTCTTTCCTAGGTTGGGTCGGGTCAAAAGCTGCCTTCCGGGTTATAACAGCTCGGAGGCGAGTTTCATGTTTAGCAGAGTTTGGGGCAACCGGACCCTCTTCCTCGGTTCGGATGTCCTCTTTTCTTTCTTTCCTGGGTTGGGCCGGGTCAAAAGCTCCCTTCTGGGTTATAACAGTTGGGAGTCGGGTTTGGGGCACTCGGATCCCCTTCCTCCTTCCTTTTCTGAGAACCGGGTTGGGTTAGCTTTTGGGCTTGAATCCGGGTATTGTTGGTTGGGCCTACTGGGTTATGCTTTCTCCTTTATATCCATTTGGTCAATTTATGTTTTATGATGATTATATGTATATGTTGAATTATATGATAATAACTACTTAGTTGTATTATTATTTTGAGATGATAATTCTGATTTTTATGAAAATATAAAATTTGAAATTGTTTTATAGTATGAAATTATTTTAAAAGTATTATTTTTGGGGTAAGTGTTGCGTTATAATTTACATAGGTGATTTTGGGATTCTTTGAAATGAATTATTTAAAAAAATAGTTGTTGTTCTTGCTAATTATATTTATCGGAATTTTCGCCTGGTGCCCTTGAGATAAGGTCAAATTCGTCGGGTATACGAAAGTTTTACATAATTCGCGAAATGCCCTAAAGTTTGTAAGTTTTTCGCGTCGTGCCCCGTCCATTCTGTTAACAATTTTTTAGTAACAAATAAAGTTAAATGAATTGAATTTAAGAAAAGTGCATGTCGCAAGCGAGAAGATGAAAGGCGAAGAGAGAAGAGGGAGGCCGCGAGAGATGCAGAGAGCGAGGCAAGGGGTCTGGTACGTGACGCCGACCAGATTAATGTCGGTGGAGCTCAGTTGATGCCGAAGATGGAGGTGATTTCTCAGTTCAATCTAGGTTTTGGGATTTAGGGGTTAGGGTTTGGCGATTTAAGGGTTAGGGGTGCCGAAGATGGAGGTGGTGTTTGAATGGCTGTCTAGAATATGTGGTTCATGGGTTTCTTTTGGACATGGACAGGGGCAGTACAGCAAAGGGAAAAGGGCTGAAGTAATGAGCAATCAGATGAATAAGGTGCCAAACAACAAAGAATGTGGAGCTGCTACTATCGACAGTTGTAACATCCTGGTTGTGTCTATTTGTGATGCGGACGCTGGTTCTATATCTGTCATAGACATGGAAAAAGAAATTGAGTATAAGCAAGAACCGAAGGAGATGAGCAGAGAGTGTGCTACCATTAGGGAAGAGTAGCAACTTCTGAGAAATGGGAGGCCGACAGTAGGAGCGGCGGCGATTGGAATTATCCGCACTTCCAACGGCATAGTCAACGATGTAGTGTCGAAGATGCATCTGTAACAGGTATGTGATGCACTGATGCTCTAATTTGGGTTCAAGCTTTACAACTGGGGCTTTTTTATTGTTTAGTTTTTGTATTTAAATGCAATTTGGGGTTCGAATTTAGGCATTTTTGCATCATGAAGAACTAAGCCATTTACTTCCTATTGTTATGGCCATTTTTTATATACAATTTATTCTTGTGATCATTTTCGATCTCTGTTTCTATAGAAAATAACCCAAACTATACATTGTGATGTGTATGAGACTATGAGTTGATCTGGTTGGTGGTGAATTAAGTAATATAACATCTATTTATTCCAGAGATTTAGAGAACCTAAAAAATATGTGTTTATTCCAAGGTATGACAAGGATATAAGTAATGCTTACTGTTGTGAGCCTAATTTGCCATGTTTTACACTTACTTTTATATCGATTTCTGCATACATTGCACGCATTTGGGTTAGAATAATACAGAATCTGTGTAGTTTACACTTATTTGCAATATATGGAGGTCTACACAAGTTTTGGTTATATTTCGCAGAAATCGGACACACTTTGGAGCTTAAAGGAAACTCATGGAGAAGCTAAGAATGGTGCAGCTGGAGAAAAGACCATTTTTCACCATTCTTCATTATGAATCAAGCTTTGATGTATTCGTGAAAATTGTAGCCCTCAGAAATATCTTTCCAACGCATGGTCACGTGCGTCAATCCGACGAACGAGGACTCGGGAAAGTGCGTTTCAAGAACAGAGCAGAAAGCTGAGAGAACTTTACTCGATCTCGAGTACACTTACTCGATCTCGACAAAGGCTGTCCGAGCACACCTGGTTGAGCAGAGCTGATCGAGGACACTGAGTCAGAGACAACCCAACTCCGGAAGCCAACTCGATCTCGAGTAACTCTTGTCGAGATCGACCACTCTTCGACGCCATGTCCGGAGTCGACGAGCTGTGCCAAGTCGAGAAGCCGAAAACGGAGAAGCCGAGCACCACCTCTACTCGATCTCGAGGAGGCTTGGTCGAGATCGAGGACTCAGCACCGCACCTATCCGAGCCATGTCGAGCATAGCTACCCGAGCAAGCCAGCCAGCCCAAGTCGATGACCACCCTACTCGATCTTGAGTTGGCTTGGTCGAGATCGACGAGCCGTGTCCGGGAGCGCGTTACGCGGTTTGACGAATCCTACTCGGTTTGGGAGTCCTTGGGACCGAAGGAAGCCGAGATCTATCCTACATCTATCTATAAACTATCCATGGAAGACAAGATCTATCAACAAGAAGATATTTGCCTATTTTAGATTTATTTTTTCCTTATAGATTTAATTCTTTAAGTGCTTTTATTTATCTTTTAAGCTTTTTAGATATAGATAGATATATTCTATCCTTGATTAGCAAGGAATAGAAAGCTATAAATAAAGCCCTAGGGGCTAGTTTTTCATTCATTCAATTCCAGACACAATTCCATTCAAGTAAGTAGGAGTAGGGAGAGAAAGTTTGTGGCAAGCAAGGTGGAAAGGCTAGAGCGGATTTGTCTTGTTGGTTGTAAGCTTTCTTTATTTAATTCAATGCAAGTTAGTTTCTTTTGTTATTTGATGTCTTTCTTGATGATGAAGAGCGAGTAGTCCACCCACTTCTGGGGCTGGGGTGAGCCCGACGGTGGCCATGTGAGGTGATGCGGTAAAGGTCAGATCTTGTTATGCAATTCGTCTTCTATCCCTATGAGCATGATTCTTTTGCAAAAGTGGAATGTGATCCTTGTTTGTGTAATTGAAGCTAAAGTGATCTTAATACAACTTGGGTTAATTATGTGAAAAGGGTTAGTAACAATTAGGGTTTATGTGAAAGCCTCTATATGCCTATTTGTTAGTAACAAAAGTTATTTTGATGGAAATCATGATCTTTTATGCCTTTATGTGTTACTTTGCACGGTTATCGTTGTGGTGTTGATACCCTGGCTTTGGAAGTTCTTTATTATATTGAGTTTATTCCTGTCGAAATTCTGAAATCTGTGTTCGAATCTGGAATTTATATTTTCTGTGTTTTAGTCGATACAGAGGAGAGGCTTGTCGAGATCGAGTAGACCTTAGTCGATCTCGAGTTGGCTTTTGTCTACGTCGAGTTGAGTTTCTGTTTCTGTTTTCGATTTTGTAATTTCTGTTTCTGCTATTTCTTGTCGATCTCAAGGTTTGCTTGTCGAGATCGAGTTGCCCTTGATGGGTTTGCTGTCTGCTGTGATTTCTGAGTTTCTGTTGTCCAGTTCTGTTGTCGATCTCGAGTTAGCCCTGGCCGAGATCGAGTAAAGCTTCTGTCTTTGCTTTTATTTCTTGCTTTCATTTGTTATTTTTGTATTTCTTTCTTTGTTCCTTTGTTTCTGTCTTCTGTTTGCTTTTCTGTGAGATTTACAGCTGCCTAGGATCTGCTGACACGCTTCCTCATGGATTCGATCCTGACTTTCTCTTACTGCATTGGAGGAGTCTTGTAATTATTTGCGTGGGCCTAAATCTGATTTGATCTGTTTTGTTATATTTCATACTTGATTTCCTCCTCACAACAAATTGGCGCCGTTGCCGGGGAAGCTATCATTCGCGCCTTAGGTAGTCAGTTCTCACTTTTTCTTTGAGTTACTTTACAGGTGTATGCGCCGTTTTGGTCAACCACCTGAGTTTGACGGCTTAGACGAACCAGAGCACCTTCTACACATCAGAGCTAAACTACAAAGAGCCATAGCAGCTGAGGAGACACAGGAACAGCTGATCGAGAGGCTCACAAGGGATCTAGCCGCTAGGGATGCTGCTTTCGCCGCTGAGAGAGCAGGAACGGAACAAGAAGCTGAACGTGCGAGGCAGCTGGTAGATGAGCTTGCCCTCTACCCAACCACTGCAGAGGATTATATGCACCCGACTCTCGTCGTGCCTGAATCGGCGATTCTAATCCCTGAAAACAACTATGAAATTCGCACTCAATTTTTTATTGAAATTAAAAAACATGCATTTCATGGTAGATTTAATGAATGCCCTCTGCGGCATATTACCAACTTTACTGACATGTGTCGTACTCTTTCTGAAGGTACCACCTTGGAGTACATCCCGATGAAAGCTTTCCGTTGGTCTCTGGCTGGGCCTGCATTGAAATGGTTGGAAGGGCTGAAACCACGATCTCTCACGACATGGGCTCAAGTGAAGCAGGAATTTCTGAACAAGTTCTTTCCTCCTGCCAAGACTGCACTCCTGCGCCAAAAAATCACATTTTTCAAACAGCAGCCTAGGGAGACGCTAGCAAAGGCATGGAACGCTATAAGGATCTACTGCGATCCTGCCCTACACATGGACAGCAACCCTGCGTAGTTCAAGAGATCTTCTTCAACTCTCTAGACTTGGCTGCAAAGGACAAAATCAACACATATACTCACTATGAGTATCTGACAATGTCGCCTCCTGATGCATGGGCTGCTCTAGGCAAGCTAACCAACTATGATAACAAGTATGGACTCCACTCAACTACGAGGAGAACCCCTACGTCAGGCCAGCACCATCCATGCCCTTATATGAGCCCCCTAAGGAGATTGATCCAGATGTTAGGGAGAAGTACTACAGAGACCAGAATAAGAAGCTCCTGAAACAAGTAAAGTACCTTTCTGTCAACCAGCCTTGTATTGAATGCGGATCGCAGAGGCACACCACTACTGAGTGCCCACACACTGAGCAAGTCAGGCTGGCAGAATATCATGAAGATGCAGCTTATGCAGGGGGTCCCAATCGCTACATGGAGGACCAAAGGTTTCAACAACCACAATGGAACCAAGGTGCCCCTAGGAACCCCCCGCCCTACAGAGCTCCAGGACATCCGGAAAGGGACCAGAAAAAAGATGATCTACAGATTGTCTTGGAGGAAATAAGGAGGAATCATACAGAAACCAGGCAATCCTTCAACTCAGTCTATACTCAGATTCAGGGCGTCAACTCAAGGCTTGGGGAGATTGATATATGGAGGAAAACGGTTGATACACAGATTGGTCAGCTAGCAGCAGGAATCCCTAGACAGACAGGGTCACTCCCAGGATCTTCAGAACCAAATCCCAAGGGAAAGACCGGACACTTCGCTGCTGTAAAACTCAGAAGCGGCCATCAACTACAAGAGCCAGAAGTCGGAAAGCAGCAGCATGTCGACCAACAGCAAGTCGACGTCGACAACACCCTAGTCGATCTCGAGGAGGGACTGCTCGATCTCGAGGAGCAAATACAGAAACCATCGTCTGCACTACACAGCAACTCGACATCACCCAATCTGGTCGAGATCGACAAGGGTGTACTCGACATCGAGGACGGTCAGCCCGAGATCGAGAAAACTGCAGCACCTCCGACGTCTGTTCTGGATCCAAATCAGAAAAAGAAGCTGCCTTTCCCCACAAAATCTCCAAAGGACCCGGAAGAAAAGAAATTTCAGTGCTTCATCAAGATGCTTCAGAAGCTCAACACCACCATCCCCTTCACAGAAGCTCTCAATGAAATGCCATCCTATGTCAAGTTCCTGAAGGAGATTCTGAGCAAAAAGCGATCAATGGCTGAGATTACAGAGGAGTGCAGCGATTTGGACATACTGGAGAAGAGGCCAGATCCAGGTAAGTTTGCTTTAACCATTGGATTTGGTCCATATAAAATTAATGCTTTATGTGATCTTGGAGCCAGTGTAAGTATAATGCCTTTAACAATTTGGTCCAAGATTAAGATAGGTGCCCTAGAGCCTGTGGATGCTAGACTTTACATGGCCAACAACACGGTTGTCATTCCAACAGGCATGGTGGACAATGTGCCAGTACAAGTAGGTAAATTCTTTGTCCCTGCTGATTTCCTAGTTGTTGATATGCAAGAAGATCCTGCTTGTCCAATTATTCTAGGAAGAACCTTCTTGGCGACGGTTGATGCCAACATAAGCATAAGGAAAGGAGTGCTCAACTTCAACATCAGCGATGAGTTAATTGAGTATTCCTTTAATAAAACTGAAAGGCATACAAGTCCAATGGAAGAGGTAAAATCTATCTCAGCTGGCTACATCACCTGCGGGGAACCCAAGGTAAGAAATTTGACGCCTGAGGAACTTGAAAAGAGGGATATGGAGGCCCAGGTGGAGGAGATCATGGCAATCCTAAAGGAGGACGCGGAGAATCCAATCGACACAAACCAAGGTACGTCGTTATGGACTAACTATTTTTCGGATGCCTTGACAGGAACCAAGTATGGGGTCAAGATCGACCAAGACTCCTCGACATCGAGGACCCTAGTCGATCTCGACCAAAAAACAGAAACCTCCACCAGCACCAGCGTCGTCGAGCAGCCAGACAGAAGCCGACCCTTCCTCGAGATCGAGTACAATACTCGAGATCGACTACCACTGTGTTGCATTGACTTCACCATCCTCGACGCTGATTCCATCAGACAGGCCAGTCTTGTCGAGATCGACTACGCTAGTCGAGATCGACCAAGCTTCTCCGGCACCTGCTTCCTCGACGCTGAAGCCACCGGGAGCCGAATCCTACTCGAGATCGATTAGCCCACTCGAGATCGACCAACCACCAGCTCCTGCATCCTCGAGCAGCTCACCACCAGAAGCTAAAAATTCGTCGAGATCGAGTAGCCCTACTCGAGATCGACCAAACACTGTGGTCCCCGATTCCGTCTCCGCGAAGGTAGGCCAAGGTATGGATCTTTCTTCTCCTATTTCCATTAAAGATCTATCTATACATGGGAGAGGTTTTCCTTGGTATGTACGCTTATGTAGGATATCCAATGATGAGCTCAAAGAGTATGAAGTTGGAGACAAGCTCTATGTCTCTAAATCAAAGGATCATTGGTTCCCTAATAAATTCAACAAGAAGCGGATGGGGCCTTTCGTGGTGAACAAGATCCATTCTGGAGGATTGCAGCTGATGGACAAGAATGGAGTCATATTTGAAGCCCAAGCTACATGGGCCCTGCAAATGCCACCTTGAGCTAAATGGAGAAGTCGGCTTAGCGACTATAAAATCTAGAGCTTGTACATAGACATTTATTTTTGGACATTGTTTTGTTTGTTTTTGGTTTTGAACACTTTTAGTTTTTCTATTATGGGTATATGTCTTCTGCACTTTTCAGGTCCATGGATAGAAGCAAGCTATATTCAGACTCGGCCCAGGCATTCTTTTCGATATTAAGAGGCCCTGCACACCTGTCTAGTGAGTTTCTTTCTCTACCCTTGTTTTTATACAGTGAGGACACTATAGTGTTTAAGTATGGGGTGGGGGAAGGGCTTACTTTGTGCATATTCGCCATATTTGGCATTTTGGTGTGCATGTTTAAAGTTTATTCCTTGAATTGCTTATACATGGCTACTTTGGAATTCATATTTGATATTTATGGGCTTATATACATGTTTTCAAAAGTTTATAAAAATGACCCCCATTGAAAATTTTGATTAATGTCATGGAAGCTTTATATTGAACTCGACGATGCAAAATTGGATTCATTAAAGATATAGCATGAAATTGCCTAGTAAAGGGAAGTCACAATGAAGTGCATATTTTCTTGAAAACCATGAAAGGAGGTAAATTTGAAATTGCTTTTAACATGTTGCATGATATGAGGATGGAGGACGTACTTTAGATTTCCATATAATGCTCATATTGTTATATCCTAGTCTTACCTATGCTTATGCATTACACAAAAGCCATATTATGCCTTGTTTCAATTATTGCTCCACATGTTCTAAATATTGCCCATTCTTTACCTTATCCGGGGATTATGTTGAGAATGAAAGTTACATTATGGAGTTATTATATGGTTGTTGTGTTGTTATTATCATTATTGGAGTTTGGCGGGAAATTGTTTGAAAAATACATGGAAAATTTAATGAGTGAAAGAAAATCCAATCACCTCAGGAGATAAAGGTAGATTGACCCTGTCCTCTAAGATAATAGTTTGGAGAGATGGGACACATTATGAGGAGTCCAAAGCACTAAGTATCCGGGGCCATTCATGACACCCATGTTTAAGACTCGCGAGAAGGCAATGCTGAGGTTAGAGAGGTAAAAGCATTATTATTGAGAAAAAGCAGTATGAAAGGTGATGAATCTTATGGAGAAAGAATGTGGTATGAAATTCAGTTTGGAAATACTCCATTTCCCCGGATCATTAGCACCACATTGCCCAAAAATTGCCCACCTTTAGCCTTTTACCAATCTACTCCCTATTGAGCTTAAATTAAAGTCCTCTTGATTATTAATGCTTTGTCACTTATGAATGTTTTTGGATAACCCTCCTTTTGTGAGTAGATGTTGCTCTTTAAATTTCACATGCATGGATTTGTGACACTAGTACCTTTTCAAGGATGGTAATTGACTGCAGGGTTATATGAGAATGAATCTGATATGTTGAGAGTTTTGATTTCTTCCCCTGAATGACAAGTAAAAGTATTGCTTGAGGACAAGCAAGCTTAAGTATGAGGTGTTTGTTGTGAGCCTAATTTGCCATGCTTTACACTTACTTTTATATCGATTTCTGCATACATTGCATGCATTTGGGTTAGAATAATACAGAATTTGTGTAGTTTACACTTATTTGCAATATATGGAGGTCTACACAAGTTTTGGTTATATTTCGCAGAAATCGGACGCACTTTGGAGCTTAAAGGAAACTCATGGAGAAGCTAAGAATGGTGCATCTGAATAAAAGGCCATTTTTCACCATTCTTCGTTATGAATCAAGGTTTGATGTCTTCATGAGAGTTGTAGCCCTCAGAAAGAGCTTTCCAACGCATGGTCATATGCGCAAATCCGACGAACGAGGACTCGGGAAAGTGCGTTTAAAAAACAGAGCAGAAACTGAGAGAACTTTACTCGATCTCGAGTACACTTACTCGATCTCGACAAAGGCTATCCGAGCACACCTGGTCGAGCAGAGCTGATCGAGGACACTGAGTCAGAGACAACCCGACTACGGAAGCCAACTCGATCTCGAGTAACTCTTGTCGAGATCGACCACACTTCGACGCCATGTCCGGAGTCGACGAGCTGTGCCAAGTCGAGAAGCCGAAAACGGAGAAGCCGAGCACCACCTCTACTCGATCTCGAGGAGGCTTGGTCGAGATCGAGGACTCAACACCGCACCTATCCGAGCCATGTCGAGCAGAGCTACCCGACCAAGCCAGCCAACCCAAGGCGATGACCACCCTACTCGATCTCGAGTTGGCTTGGTCGAGATCGACGAGCCGTGTCCGGGAGCGCGTTACGCGGTTTGACGAATCCTACTCGGTTTGGGAGTCCTTGGGGCCGAAGGAAGCCGAGATCTATCCTACATCTATCTATCAACTATCCATGGAAGACAAGATCTATCAACAAGAAGATATTTGCCTATTTTAGATTTATTTTTTCCTTATAGATTTAATTCTTTAAGTGCTTTTATTTATCTTTTAAGCTTTTTAGATATAGATAGATATATTCTATCCTTGATTAGCAAGGAATAGAAAGCTATAAATAAAGCCCTAGGGACTGGTTTTTCATTCATTCAATTCCAGACACAATTCTATTCAAGTAAGTAGGAGTAGGGAGAGAAAGTTTGTAGCAAGCAAGGTGGAAAGGCGAGAGCGGATTTGTCTTGTTGGTTGTAAGCTTTCTTTATTTAATTCAATGCAAGTTAGTTTGTTTTGTTATTTGATGTCTTTCTTGATGATGAAGAGCGAGTAGTCCACCCACTTCTGGGGCTGGGGTGAGCCCGACGGTGGCCATGTGAGGTGATGCGGTAAAGGTCAGATCTTGTTATGCAATTCGTCTTCTATCCCTATGAGCATGATTCTTTTGCGAAAGTTGAAGGTGATCCTTGTTTGTATTATTGAAGCGAAAGTGATCTTAATACAACTTGGGTTAATTATGTGAAAAGGGTTAGTAACAATTAGGGTTTATGCGAAAGCCTCTATATGCCTATTTGTTAGTAACGAAAGTTATTTTGATGGAAAGCATGATCTTTTATGCCTTTATGTGTTACTTTGCACGGTTATCGTTGTGGTGTGGATACCCTGGCTTTGGAAGTTCTTTATTATATTGAGTTTATTCCTGTCGAAATTCTGAAATCTGTGTTCGAATCTGGAATTTATATTTTCTGTGTTTTAGTCGAGACAGAGGAGAGGCTTGTCGAGATCGAGTAGACCTTAGTCGATCTCGCGTTGGCTTTTTTGTCTACGTCGAGTTGAGTTTATGTTTCTGTTTTCGATTTTGCAATTTCTGTTTCTGCTATTTCTTGTCGATCTCGAGTTGTGCTTGTCGAGATCGAGTTGCCCTTGCTGGGTTTGCTGTCTGCTGTGATTTCTGAGTTTCTGTTGTCCAGTTCTGTTGTCGATCTCGAGTTAGCCCTGGTCGAGATCGAGTAAAGCTTCTGTCTTTGCTTTTATTTCTTGCTTTCATTTGTTATTTCTGTATTTCTTTCTTTGTTCCTTTGTTTCTGTCTTCTGTTTGCTTTTTTGTGAGATTTACAGCTGCCTAGGATCCGCTGACACGCTTCCTCGTGGATTCGATCCTGACTTTCTCTTACTGCATTGGAGGAGTCTTGTAATTATTTGCGTGGGCCTAAATCTGGTTTGATCTATTTTGTTATATTTCATACTTGATTTCCTCCTCACAACACTTACAAACATGTACCCTCCTGAATTTTTCATAAATCTTGAACCTTGGTTTTTTTTTTCTATATTTCTTCTTATTTGCAAGGATATTCAACCTTTGTGGCATTTTTCCGTTGGTTTCATGTGATAAAACTTATGCAAGCATATACCTATCATTGCCAGTGTCAGTGAACATCATTTTTTCTCCTGCAAGTTTTTCTCCACTCATTTTTTCTTTGAAATTTTAAGCCTTTTCGCTCAAGTGGTAGAGCAATGTTCCTATGCACAAAGATGTGGATTCGAATCCCACATAAGCAATCTAAAATTGTGAGTTCTACATAGCTATTCCATTTCACTAGATGTGATTGAAAACTATGTTGTTAATGGAGTCCTCTTGATGTTGCCTTTTGAACATGTAGTAGTAGAAGATTCGCTGTTTTTGTTGTTTTCTCGCCTTTTTTTTTGGTTTAGTTAGGATCTGATTAGGTCATTTTTTCGATTATTTTTGGTTCTCTAATATTTAGTTACATATGTTATATGTGTGAGGTACATGATTTAGTTTGGATTAATAGATTTTTAAGTTTAAATTAAAGGCATTGTTCATGTGCAATATAAGGACATAATCTCAATGTTTGAGGTATGCAGAGAAATGAATTATTTTGATTGCCTTCTCAGTCATATCTCCATGATTGATGAATCAAATATAATCTCACTGTCTACAAAAACACCTCCCCCAAGGCCCCAAAATAAAGGAAAGAAAGATTGAAAAGATACCATGGAATTTTTATTTTCATTGGATGTCATACCACTTTTCTCAAATAATAATACCTTAGTAACAAATGAAGTGACTTTCAAGGAATTAGTTAAAACACTACAACTAGAAATCCATAAGATTGACAATTGACAACACGAAGAGCATGCTATATGCCCATTCAAACACTAGAAACCCACAAGATTTGATATATCCGGTGTACGATTTATAGCCTATGTGGAATTCGAACCCACATCGATATGTTCTCTACTGTTTGAGCTAATAGGCTAACATAAAATAAAGTCTTGAAGAGGTAACTATATAGATGTATGTAACAAAGTTACAAAAGGGTAGTTGAGACCAAACAAGGGGTCTAACCGCAAGAAAACAATAACATCGTACAACGTAGACCATGCTAGACACTACAATATCATATGAGTACCCCCACTCTCTAAGCAAACCCACTTAAAAAAATATATGTATGGACTTCCTCCTTCACCTATCCTCCCCTAATAACAGTAGCAAGACTTCCAACACTCTATAGCAACTTTCTCCCCACCCTTCCTCCTTTGTTGTTGGACAACACCCCGTTCATTTGAACTTGTCGCACCTTTTGTTGTCCTACTTTTGTTTTCACTGGATAAATAGGCGGCTAAACAACCCACATCAGTCCTCATACCTCCAACACAGATAGCACCATTTGATTGTGCTACTGTCATACAAGGAGCAGCAGCACCCCCCACCACAGTCACTGAATCTGTCATACACATTTCCAATCCAACAGTCCGGGGCTGCGCACACCAACATCCCTGTTGAATTCATCCTGCAGTGGAAAAAAAAACTCTTTGTACATATTTCGAACCTACCTAACTAATGTAGCGTGGTAAGCACGAGTCGATCCCACAGAAAATCAAGTTATTCCTAAGTAGTGTCTATTTACCAATTAAGAGAACGAAAGGGGGTTTTAGAGTGGTGAAAATAAGAAAGAAAACAAAATAAAATATAAACAAGTTAACGGAGATAACAATTAAGGATAAAGTTTCATCTATAAACATTCACTTTAATTTGACTAGTTGATCCTTGATTCTTCTTCAAGTTCTCTTCTCATCCTATTATTGTTCCTGTTCTGATCTTGTGTAAATTACTAGTCCTACGAGTACTAGTAACCTGTTGTAAGCCTAATTTGCCATGTTTTACACTTATTTTAATATCGATTTCTGCATACATTGCATGCCTTTGGGTTAGAATAATACAAAATCTGTGTAGTTTACACTTATTTGCAATATATGGAGGTCTACACAAGTTTTGGTTATATTTCGCAGAAATCGGACGCACTTTGGAGCTTAAAGGAAACTCATGGAGAAGCTAAGGATGGTGCGGCTGGAGAAAAATCCTTTTTTCGGCTTTTATCATTATGAATCAAGCTTTGATGTCTTCATGAAAGTTGTAGCCTTCGGAAAGAGCTTTCCAACGCATGGTCATATGCATCAATCCGACGAACGAGGACTCGGGAAAGTGCGTTTTAAGAACCGAGCAGAATGCTGAAAGCAACAGCGTTACTCGAAATCGACCACATTGGTCGACATCGACAAAGAGCTTGCTCGACATTTGCTCCAGAGGACGAGATCGAGCACGAGATGAAGACAAATATTGCTCTACGTCGAGGAAGTTACTCTACGTCAAGGAGATTTACTCTACGTCGAGGAAGTTACTCTACGTCGAGGAGATTTACTCTACGTCGAGCAAGCTGCTCGATGTCGAGGAAACCCCAAGTGACCGACGTCGAGTAATCCGAGTCTTGTTAAGGTTCTATCCCGAATCCGATGGTGATATTTTCGAGATCAAATTCCATTCGGATCTATCAAGAGCTATCAAGATCCATCATGAAGAGAGAGATCTATCCACTTGAAGACTTTAGATATATTTCCCTTATTTAGATTTAATTATGTTATTGCTTTTATTTATCATTAAGCTTTTAGATATAATTTTAGATATAGATAGAGATTTCAATCCTTGAATAGCAAGGATTAGAAGGCTATAAATAAAGCCCTAGGGGCTGGTTTTTCATTCATTCAATTCAATTTCAGTCAGAGACAAGTAGTTCCACAGAGAAGTTTCAGGAGTTCTAAAGTTTTTAGGGTTTTGGCATTCTGCGAAAGTTGATTGCCGGGATTGTAAAGGCTTTGAATATAGTTTAATGCAAGTTTCTTTTCATCAATCAATGTCTGCTATTGCGATGAGGCGTGAGTAGTCCACCCACTTCTGGGGCTGGGGTGAGCCCGACGGTGGCCATATGAGGTGATGCGGTAAAGGTCAGATTTTTTTATGCAATTCGTCTTCTATCCCTATGAGCATGATTCTTTTGCGAGAGTTGAAGGTGATCCTTGTTTGTATTATTGAAGCGAAAGTGATCTTAATACAACTTGGGTTAATTATGTGAAAAGGGTTAGTAACAATTAGGGTTTATGCGAAAGCCTCTATATGCCTATTGTTGATAACGAAAGTTATTTTGATGGAAAGCATGATCTTTTATGCCTTTATGTGTTACTTTGCATGGTTATCGTTGTGTTGTTGATACCCTGGTCTTGGAAGTCTTTTATATATTGATTTATTTCGTCAAAATTCTGAGTTTTGGGTTCGAAATTTGCAATTTACACTTTCTGTCTTTCTAGTCGATATAGAGTAGCCTATACTCGATATCGAGGAGAGTTCCTACTCGACATTACCTGTTTCAGTTTCTGTTTCCTGTTCTCGACTTGCTGTAGTCGATCTCGAGTAGGCCTGTTGTCGAGATCGAGTTGGTTTTGGTCTATATCGAGTTGAGTTTGAGTTTCTGTTTTCGATTCCAAAGTTTCTGTCTTTGATATTTCTAGTCGATCTCGAGTAGGCTGTTGTCGAGATCGAGTGCTTTGTTCTTTACTTTCTTTCGCTATTTTCTGTCTTTGGTTTTATTTATGTTTTGCTTTGTCTTTTCTGCTTTTATTTCTGTGTTTCTATTGCTTGTCTGTGAGAATCTGTTGCTACCTAAGAACTGCTGACGTGCTTCCTCGTGGATTCGATTCTGACAACCTTCTCCTACAACGGGAGGAAGTCTTGTATTTATTTGCTGAGACAGGGAAGTCAGTCTGATCTTTATTCTATATTTATTTCATCCTTGACCATCCTCCTGCAACAACAAATTGGCGCCGTTGCAGGGGAAGCTATCATTCGCGCCTTAGGTTGTTGAATCTCACATCTACTTTGAGTTACTTTTCAGGTATATGCGCCGTTCTGGTCTAGCACCTGAGTTTGACAGCTTAGACGAACAGAGCGTTACCTACACATTCACTCTAAACTCAAAATGATCATGGCGGCCGCTGAAACAGAAGAACAACTGATTGCCAGGCTTACAAGGGAGCTAGCCGCAAAGGATACCACTATAGCCAATGAAAGGGCAGCGAGGGAACAAGAAGCTGAGCGCGCAAGGCAAGCAGAAGCTGAGCTTGCCCAATATCCAACCACTGCTGAGGATTATATGCATCCAACCCTCGTCGTGCCTGAATCGGCGATTCTTATCCCTGAAAACTCTTTTGAAATTCGCACTCAATTTCTTATAGAGCTTAAAAATAATGCCTTTTTTTGGTAGATTTAATGAGTGTCCTCTTGAACATATTACAAACTTTTCTGACATGTGCCGTACTTTTGCTGAAGGTACAACTTTGGAATATGTCAAGATAAAGGCTTTTCGCTGGTCTCTAGCTTGACCTGCACTGAAGTGGCTTGAAGGGCTGAAACCAAGATCACTAACAACATGGGCCCAAGTCGAGCAGGAATTTCTGAATAAATTCTTCTCACCCGCCAAAACAGCACATCTCCGCCAGAAAATCACCGCCTTCAAAGAGAAGCAAGGGGAACCGCTGGCAAAGGCATGGGAGCGCTACAAAGAACTGCTGCGATCTTGCCCTACTCATGGACAACCACCCTACGTCATTCAGGAGATCTTCTTCAACTCTCTTGATCAAGTCACTAAGGACAGAATCAACCATTATACTCGCTATGAGTATCTGAAAATGCCGCCAAGTGACGCATGTGGTGTGCTAGAGAAGCTCACCAACTACGACAACAAGTATGGGTCTACTGCAACTTATGAAGAGAACCCCTACGCCAGGCCAGCACCATCCATGCCCCTCTATGAGCCTCCTAAGGAGATTGATCCGGATGTAAGAGAACAGTACTATAGAGATCAGAACAAGAAGCTCCTCAAGCAAGTGAAGTATCTTTCTGTAAACCAGTCTTGCATTGAATGCGGATCGCAACGGCACACCACTCCTGAGTGCCCACACACAGAGCAAGTCAGGATGGCAGAACACCACGAGGAGGTAGCTTACGCAGGGGGTCCCAATCGCTACATGGGGGACCAAAGGTTTCAGCAACCACAATGGAACCAAGGTGTCCCTAGGAACCCCCCGCCCTACAGAGCTCTAGGACATCCGGAAAGGGACCAGAAAAAGGATGATATACAGACAGTCCTGGAGGAAATACGGAGGAACCACTCAGAAACTAGGCAATCCTTCAACTCCGTCTATACTCAGATGCAAGGTGTCAACTCTAGGCTTGGGGAAATTGATATATGGCGAAAATCAGTTGATACACAGATTGGTCAACTAGCAGCAGGAATCCCCAGACAGTCAGGTGCACTCCCTAGATCTTCAGAACCAAATCCTAAGGGAAAAACTGGACACATCGCTGTTATAAAACTCAGAAGCGGCCATCAACTACAAGAGCCAGAGGCCGGAAAGCAGCAGAACAACGAAGAACAGCAAGTCGACATCGACAACACTGTAGTCGATCTCGAGGAGGGCCTCGTCGATCTCGAGGAGAAACTTCCAAAACCTTCGTCTACACTGCACAGCAACTCGACTGCACCCAATTTGGTCGAGATCGACAAGGGGCTACTCGACATCGACGACGGTCAACCCGAGATCGAGAAGACTGCAGCACCTCTGACATCTGTTCTTGCTCCGAATCTGAAAAAGAAGCTGCCTTTCCCCACAAAATCTCCAAAGGACCCGGCAGCAAAGAAATTTCAGTGCTTCATCAAGATGCTTCAGAAACTCAACGTCACCATCTCCTTCACAAAAGCTCTCAATGAAATGCCATCCTATGTCAAGTTCCTGAAGGAGATTTTGAGCAAAAAGCGATCGATGGCTGAAATTACAGACGAATGCAGCCATTTGGACATACAGGAGAAGAGGCCAGATCCAGGTAAGTTTGCTATAACCATTGGATTTGGTCCATACAAAATTAATTGATGCCGTTCAAATATCGATAACTCCTAGTGACATTGAGGACAACATGAAGGTTTCATTTGATGGCCCTGTCACTCGTGCAAGGGCCAAGAAGATTCAAAATGCAACTAAGGCCTTTCTTGTCCGTCACCATGGAACTTCAGAGCAAGGGTTCAGGCCACCCTGGATCACTTGGCTCAAGGTTACACCACCAGCACCGGAAGTAAGCTTGCGTCCACACTCAGAGCTCATGAAGACTCGTCAGCATCCGCCATGACTCATCATGACTCGGCATCTCCATGGAAGCACTCGGCCGAGTGGATCAAGGGAATGTCGAGTGAAGAGGAAGCCTTGGCCGAGTGATCTCTTGTGGGCCGAGTTACATTAGTTATTTAATTAATTTGTTATTTTATGCAATTACAAATCATCATCCAACTCCTTGATTCCATCGGCAACCCTAAACCAAACACAAACCCTAAAAACAGATCCGTTGCAACAAGGAAAGCCTGGTTCTTGGCGTTACCCGCAAGCAAGTCGCTCCCAGCGAGCGCGGAGCCCAGGCGCTTCACTCCCGCTCCCGCGTGCTCCAGGCGTCATTGTCCGCGTCTCCAGCGCCTGGCATCCCGCGTCCCTCGCTCCTCGCTCTCGCTCGCCATCACACCCGCTTCCAGCGAGACGCTCCCGCGCCTTGCACCGCACACCCTGAGGCTGAAGGCCTGTGTGCCCAGCGATCCGCGCATCCCAACGTTCTTCTCTCTCGCTGCCTTATTTCTGTCGCTAAATCCTGTTGTTCTATTGCTGGAATTTCTAAGTATAAATTCTGTCGCTAAAATCAGAATTCTAATTACTGTTTGAATTGTTCCGAATCAGGAGATATCAAAGAGCATTGCAAGATCGAAGCAAATATACGGCGTGGTTCTTGATCTGCAACCCACAGGCGAAGGATCGGGTATCCCAAACTTATCAAGTGGTATCGGATTTCAGGTTAATGCAAGTTCTTTACTCTCTTGATTTCTATTTGAGTGATTTATTTTTCGTGCCTTATTTTTCACCATAGCCGCTGCATAAAAATTGAATCTTTATTATTCACCCATCAAAATTGGCACTTTATTTTTGTTATTCTTTGTTTGGATCTATAATTTGGAAGATATTGAGTTCTTGACTGCAAGTTGTGATCTTTTATTCCTAGTTGCTACATATCATGCCTATGACTATGATTCTTGGATTAAAAGCATTATATAAACTTGCACCACTAAAGAACCCTAATTTTTCCAGTTTCTAGCCTATTTTCCCTATTTTCTTTATTTTTGCTTACTTTTAGATCATCGTATCTTTTATTTTTATTTTTTTTCTTGCTCTTCAATTTTCGGTTGCTACCTCCATATTACAGCATCTTGTTCATCATATAAAAAAAAAAAAACCAGAAAAGTCGAGCCTAAATTCAAAAAAAAAAAAAGAGCATCCCTTCATTACATTGTTGAGTTAGTAACTCTTCCTTGTTTATTCTTTGATTGCTACATGTTAGATGATCTAAATGGTTTTAAGCGTTACAAAAGAACCCTACTTGTGTGATTTTGTGCTGTGCCGACACTGGAGCCTTGGTCACACCCCTCTTTCTCTGAACCGTGTTGCAATCGTCAGATAATAGTTGACGGAGTGTGTGCACTTGATTGCCCTTGTGATTGCTAATTTCGACTATTACACATTCATATTATTCAAGCATCACATTGTAGATCTTATTCTTCCACATTAAGCCGCTTGTTTATAATTGCTATCCTTGATATCCGACTTGTGGTTGATTTAAATTGCAATTTGATTATTACTTGTTGTCTTCAATATTGCAAAATTATGTGTCCAGGGGAATTGCTTGAATATTGTGCCTTGTTTTCTCGCTCTTTGATTTCTAAAAACTTGAATCACTTTTAGGAATCATTAGAGCTTGCATTTGTTTGGTTTCTGGTCTTTGCTTCGTTTACTTGTTGCTCTTCTGATATTGTAGGAACATGTCGAACGATAGCGACCCCAACCCTTCCCCTACCCCATCTGCTGGCATTTCTGCTGATAATATGCGGTTCATTATTGACTCTGCTGTACAAGAATCTACCTTGGTATTCCGTAAGGACATGGCAAAGGCTGAAAATCGTCGGGCTATTGAACGCCAGGAGGATCGTGTATTCTGGTCTAACCTCATCAAACAGGCAGTTACACGACAATTGGAGGAGGCAAAGCAGGCGGAGGCTTCTGGATCTACACCTCCCTCTGGAGGTAGACCGCCCCCACCACCCACGGCTCCTACACCTTCTTCAGGTAATGTCCCACCTACAGGTAACCCTTCTGGTTCAGTTAACCCTCCCCCTTCTGGTCAATTACATTATCAACTTAAGTCTGCTACTCCTAATCCTTTCAATGGAGAGAATGACAACGATCATCTAGCGGGCTTCAACGGACACCAGGATCGCCGTGAACATACTCCACCACGGCATCAGCAAGGGAGGCCCATTCAGCGTCAGCAGCAACAGCCGTTTCATACCCGTGCTAACTGGGATGACAGCCGCAGCAACAATGATCTATATGAGACGCCACATCTGGAGGATGCTTACCATGAGGTAAATCCCAACTTTGATGATTTACCCCCTCCTAATTTTGGTCATCCTAGATTTGATAATGCTCAAGCTATACAAAGACGAGATGTTAAGCTTAAATTAGAAACCTTTGATGGTAATACTGATCCTGAAGCTTATCTTGTTTGGGAAAATCATACTGACTATCTGCTTGAACATTTACGCTATGAGGAAACGGAGAAGTTGGAAGTTGTTATATTGCATTTAGTAGGTAAAGCTCGCACCTGGTGGTTCCGCACTCGTGAGATGCACCATCTTCAGGACAAGCAACCTGTTGAGACTTGGCCACAACTTCGCTATCTCCTGAAAAAGAGACATGTGCCTGAGGAATTCACAGAATCCATGAGGATGCAATTGGCGACTTGCCGCCAAAGGACTCGCTCTCCTAATGAATATAGGGATGAGCTGGAACGCCTCTCCCATCAGGCTAATGTTTTTCTTACTGAACGTGCTTTGTGTACTCAATTTCTTGCTGGTCTTAATATTTCTATTAAAAATCCTTTAGCTATCCATTCCATTAGAGATATTAACACTTTGACTCATAAAGCACAACTGATGTATGAGCAACAGCAGCAGCAGCTTCGGCTACAGCGGAACCGAGTTGACCAGACCTCTCAAGGTCGCAGGTTTGTTCCCTTTAAGTCTTCCAGTCAATCTAAACCTTCTACTTCTAACCCTTCTATGCAGCAAAAGGGAGTTTCCAACTCACCTCAACAGGGTTATCAGGTTGAAACTAGAAGAGTTTCTGCACCATCTACAGATCGTAACAAAGATATCCGCTGCTTCACTTGTGGTGGGTCTGGGCATGTCTCTCGCAATTGCCCCCAGAAAAGGATGATTCTTCTCAATGATTTGGGAGACCATTACTACGAGGAGGAGACTGCTGAAGACCTGGTAGTTTCGAGTGAAGTGGAGGAGGACCAGTCGACTGAGCCTATTGAGGAAATCGATACTTCCCAGTACGACAACGTTCTTTGCATTATCAATCGACGGGCCCTACACATTCAGGAATCTTCCGTGGCTCATCAAAGGGAGAACATATTCCACACAAGATGCTTGGTTCGCGAAGCTACCTTAACCCTTATCATCGACGGTGGGAGTTGCTACAATCTCATCAGTGAAAAGGTAGTAAATTTCCTCCATTTACCTACTACTCCTAGAGCTACTCACTGTGGTTTAAATGGCATTACTGATGATGGTTCTGATATATTGGTCACCAAACAATGTTTAGTTTCTCTTTCAATTGGAACATATCATGATAAAATATTATGTGATGTTGCTCGCATGGATTGTAGTCATATATTGTTAGGGCGTCCTTGGTTATATGATCGTAATGTCCTTCATGATGGTCGTGCAAATACATATGCTTTCACCTATGACGGGAGGAGAGTTACTCTCCTACCCCTTTCGCCACAAATTATTCTGAAGGATCAGGATCGCAAGAAGCAACAAAGGAACGCCGACAGAGAAGCTGAAAAATTGGAGAAGCTCAAAGGGAGCTCGGCTGAACAAGCCACCCCTGCGGCCCAGCGTGCCGCGCCCGCGGCCCCAGCAGCAGCGCCCGCAGCCGCCCCTGCAGCCCCCTTGCCGCCTTCTCCTCCCCATTCGACGTCACCTAAGCCCTCTTCTGCATCACTTCAGGGCTCTGTGGAACGTCGATCTTTGGTCTCTCACCCTCAGCAAGGGACCATCACCTGGAATGCTCATCAACCCCATATTCTTCTAGTCATGAAACAGGTATTACTTAATGTTGAATTAAGTCATATTCCTGCACCTATTGCTGCTCTTCTGCAGGATTATTTGGATGTGCTTCCAGCTGAACTACCCCAAGGCTTGCCTCCTATTAGAGGTATTGAGCACCAGATTGACTTTGTGTCTGGAGCAGCCTTGCCTAATCGCGCCGCTTATAGAGCTAGTCCTGAGGAAACAAAGGAGCTGCAACGACAAGTCACATAATTGATGGACAAGGGCTTTGTTCGAGAAAGCCTCTCTCCCTGTGCCGTGCCTGTCATTTTGGTTCCAAAGAAGGATGGCTCCTGGCGCATGTGTGTTGATTGCCGCGCGATCAACCAAATAACGGTTGAGTATCGCCACCCTATTCCTCGTTTAGATGATATGCTTGATGAACTTCATGGTGCTGCTATTTTTTCTAAAATTGACCTTAGAAGTGGATATCATCAAATTAGGATGAAACAAGGTGATGAATGGAAAACGGCTTTTAAAACTAAGTATGGCTTATATGAATGGTTAGTAATGCCTTTTGGATTAACTAATGCACCTTCTACATTTATGAGGCTTATGAACCATGTGCTTAGAAGACACTTAGGTAAATTTGTCGTTGTCTATTTTGACGATATCTTAATCTACAATAAGAATATGCATGATCATTTAAGTCACTTAAAATTGGTTTTTGATTGTCTAAGGAAAGAGAAATTATATGCCAATTTAAAGAAGTGTTCTTTTGCATCCGAGTCTACCATTTTTCTTGGTTTTGTAGTGACTGCATCTGGATTAAAGGTGGATGAGGAGAAGATTCGTGCTATACAGGAGTGGGCTAGGCCGACTACACCCACCCATGTCCGCTCATTTTTGGGTCTTTCTGGCTTCTATCAACGTTTTGTCAAGGACTTCAGCCTGATTGCCGCCCCCCTACATGAGCTGACAAAGAAAGATGTGACATTTCGCTGGTCTAACTCACATTAAAAGGCTTTCGACGCCCTCAAGGACCGCCTGACACACGCCCCAGTGCTGCAGTTACCTAACTTTGCTCAACCTTTTGAGCTCGAGTGTGACGCTTCTGGCACTGGCATTGGAGGGGTCCTGCTGCAGAACAAGCATCCCATCGCCTACTTCAGCGAAAAGTTGGGCACCGCTGAGCTCAACTATTCTACCTACGACAAGGAGCTATTTGCACTGGTTCGCTGCTTACAAACTTGGCAACATTATCTCTGGCCTAAGGAATTTGTGATTCATTTGGATCATGAAGCTCTAAAGTACCTCAAAGGACAAGCAGTGCTCAGCAGGACTTGCTCGATGGGTGGAGTTTATAGAGACCTTTTCCTATGTGGTCCACCACAAGAAGGGAAAGGATAATGTGGTAGCTGACGCGCTATCACGCAGGTATGTCCTCTTAAACCATATGGATGCACATGTTTTGGGTTTTGCTTTGATAAAGGAACTGTATGCTTCTGATAGTTTCTTTAAAACTATATATGCTCAATGTGTGTCCAAAGGTGAAGTTGATTCATATTTTATTGATAATGGGTATTTGTTTAATATGGGCAAACTTTGTATCCCATCTTCTTCTATTCGCCGATTGTTAACCCAAGAAATTCATGAATCTAGGGGACATGGGGGTTTCGAAAAAACCTTAGCTGGACTAAAGGAACACTACTTTTGGCCTAAAATGTCTAATTATGTGCTGAGATTTGTCAAAAGTTGTGTTACATGTGCTAAAGCCAAATCGAAATCCAATGCTAATGGTCTATACCAGTCTTTTCCTATTGCTAATGCACCCTGGGAAGATGTTTCTATGGATTTTATTGTAGGATTGCCTAGAACTTCTAAGGGTCATGATTCCATATTTGTTGTTGTGGACCGATTTTCCAAAATGGCTCATTTTATTCCATGTCATAAAACTGATGATGCTATTCATGTTGCTCAGTTATTCTTCAAAGATGTTGTTCGCTTACATGGATTGCCATTATCTATAGTTTCTGACCGAGATCCTAAATTCTTAAGCTCTTTTTGGAAAACTCTATGGTCTAAATTAGGTACAAAATTACTATTTTCTACTTCTTGTCACCCACAAACTGATGGCCAAACTGAGGTCATAAATAGAACTCTTGGGGCTCTCCTTAGAGTCATGCTGCGAACTAACCTCCGGAGGTGGGAAGACTGCCTACCATTTGTAGAATTTGCATATAACAGGTCTAGGCACTCTGCAACTAAGATGACCCCCTTCGAAGTCGTATATGGCCGAAATCCCTTAACTCCGGTGGACATGATGCCTCGGCCATATAAGAACAAGGAGAGCGTGGATGCAGCTAAGCAAGTGGACTTCATCAAAAGCTTGCATGAGCGTACCAAGGCGCAGTTGGAGAGGAAGACTGCGCAATACAAGGCCGCGAAGGACAAGCATCGCAAGGATGTGCAATTCAACGTTGGTGATCTGGTCTGGCTGCATCTCAGGAAGGAAAGGTTTCCGCACCAACGGAAATCTAAGCTGGACCCCAGGGGAGATGGACCATTCAGAGTGGTTCAAAAGATGGGTCCTAATGCATACAAGCTGGATATCCCTGCCGATAAGTACAGCGTTCATTCTACATTCAACGTCGCCGACCTATCCTTGTTCGTGCCTGACGATGAATCTGACGACGATTTGAGGACAAATCAAAGTCAAGTGGAGGAGAATGATGTCGTTCAAATATCGATGACTCCTAGTGACATTGAGGACAAGATGAAGGTTCCATTTGATGGCCCTGTCACTCGTGCAAGGGCCAAGAAGATTCAAAATGCAACTAAGGCCTTTCTTGTCCGTCACCATGGAACTTTAGAGCAAGGGTTCAGGCCACCCTGGATCACTTGGCTCAAGGTTACACCACCAGCACCGGAAGTAAGCTTGCGTCCACACTCAGAGCTCATGAAGACTCGTCAGCATCCGCCATGACTCATCATGACTCGGCATCTCCATGGAAGCACTCGGCCGAGTGGATCAAGGGAATGTCGAGTGAAGAGGAAGCCTTGGCCGAGTGATCTCTTGTAGGCCGAGTTACATTAGTTATTTAATTAATTTGTTATTTTATGCAATTAGTTAAATAAGGTGGAAATTAATTATATCTCTTCTAGATATATTACTTAGCCACCAAGTTATTAAATATCTATCTTCTTAGGAATTATTTATCTTAAAGTTATTTCATTTATCTTTAGATAGAATTAATCTATCCAAACCCCTTTCCTTTGCAAGGAAGGATTGGTTAGATTTCTCATAGTTTTCTATAAATTCATGTTATGCATCTTTTAATAAAATTAGATTGAAATAGAATTGAAGAAACCCTTTATGGATTAAGGGTTCTTCGATTATCAATCCCAAAGCTTTATGTTCTTATTATTTTCGGCAATCACAAATCATCATCGAACACCTTGATTCCATCGGCAACCCTAAACCAAACACAAACCCTAAAAACAGATCCGTCGCAACAAGGAAAGCCTGGTTCTTGGCTTTACCCGCGAGCAAGTCGCTCCCAGCGAGCGCGGAGCCCAGGCGCTTCGCTCCCGCTCCCGCGTGCTCCAGGCGTCATCGTCCGCGTCTCCAGCGCCTGGCATCCCGCATCCCTCGCTCCTCGCTCTAGCTCGCCATCACACCCGCTTCCAGCGAGAGGCTCCCGCGCCTTGCACCGCACACCCTGAGGCTGAAGGCCTGTGTGCCCAGCGATCCACGCATCCCAACGCTCTTCTCTCTCGCTGCCTTAATTCTGTCGCTAAATCCTGTTGTTCTATTGCTGGAATTTCTAAGTATAAATTCTGTCACTAAAATCAGAATTCTAATTACTGTTTGAATTGTTCCGAATCAGGAGATATCAAAGAGCATTGCAAGATCGAAGCAAATATACGGCGTGGTTCTTGATCTGCAGCCCACAGGCGAAGGATCGGGTATCCCAAACGTATCATTAATGCTTTATGTGATCTTGGAGCTAGTGTGAGTATAATGCCTTTAACAATTTGGTCCAAGATTAAGATAGGTGCCCTAGAGCCTATGGATGCTAGACTATATATGGCCAACAACACTGTGGTCATCCCAACAGGCATGGTGGACAATGTGCCAGTACAAGTAGGTAAATTCTTTGTCCCTGCTGATTTCCTAGTTATTGATATGCAAGAAGATCCTGCTTGTCCAATTATTCTAGGGAGACCCTTCATAGCGACGGTCGATGCCAACATAAGCGTAAGGAAAGGAGTGCTCACCTTCAACATCAGCGATGAGGTAATTGAGTATTCCTTTAATAAAACTGAAAAGCATACAGGTCTAATGGAAGAGGTCAAATCTATCTCAGCTGGCTACATCACCTGCGGGGAACCCAAGGTTAGAAATATGACCCCTGAGGAGCTCGAAAAAAGGGACATGGAGGCCCAGGTGGAGGAGATCATGGCAATCCTAAAGGAGGACGCAGAAAGTCCAATCAACACAAACAAAGGTACGTCGTTATGGATTAATTCTTTTTCGGATGCCTTGACAGGAACCAAGTATGGGGTCAAGATCGACCAAGGCTCCTCGACATCGAGGACCCTAGTCAACCTCGACCAAAACCAGAAACTTCCACCAGCACCAGCGTCATCGAGCAGCAATACAGAAGCTGAGGGCTACTCGACATCGAGTACTCTACTCGAGATCGACCACCACTCGGCTACCTCGACTTCGCCTTCTCCGACGGTGACTCCACCAGACGAACCAGGCTCCTTGATCTCGACCAGGCTTGTCGAGATCGACCACCACCCTGCTGGCCCAGCTCTGGCTTCCTCGACACGGAAGCCCCCAGGAGCAGAATCCTACTCGAGATCGAGTAGGCCACTTGATGTCGACAAGCCCTCCTCTTCGTCGACTTCTGCATCCTCAAGCAGCCCACCACCAGAACCTGCAGACTCGTCGAGATCGACTAGTCCTAGTCGAGATCGACCAAACACTGTGGTCCCCGATTCCGTCGCTGCAAAGGTAAGCCAAGGTATGGATCTTTCTTCTCCTATTTCCATTAAAGATTTATCTATACATGGGAGAGGTTTGCCTTGGTATGTGCGCTTATGTAGGATATCCAATGATGAGCCCAAGGAGTATGAAGTTGGAGACAAGCTCTATGTCTCTAAATCAAAGGATCATTTGTTCCCTAACAAATTCAACGAGAAGCGGATGGGACCTTTCGTGGTGAACAAGATCTATTCTGGAGGATTGCAGCTGATGGACAAGAATGAAGTTTTATTTGAGGCCCAAGCTACATGGGCCCTACAAATGCCACCTTGAGCTAAATGGAAAAGTCGCCTAGCGACTATAAAATCTAGAGATTGTACATAGACTTTTTGAGACATTTTTGGGACATTGTTTCTTTTGCTTGTTTTTGGTTTTGAACTTTTTTTTTTTTGTTTTTTGTTTTTTCTTTAGTGGGTATATATCTTCCATACTTTTCAGGTCCATGGATAGAACCAATCAATTTTCATACTCGGCCCAGGAGGTGCTTCCATTCGAAATTTAGAGGCCCTGCACACAAGTCTAGTGAGTTTCTTTCTTTACCCTTGTTTTTATACAGTGAGGACACTGTAATGTTTAAGTATGGGGGTGGGGGAAGGGCTTACTTTATGCATATTTGCCATATTTGACATTATGTGTGCATATTTAGAATTTATTTCTTTGAATTGCTACATGGCTATTTTGGAATGCATTATTGATTTATGTGCTCATATGCATGTTTTCCAAAATTTGAGAAAAATGACCCCCATTGAAAATTTTGAAT
The DNA here is from genome assembly GCA_037127255.1 of Persicaria tinctoria. Classification (NCBI taxonomy): domain Eukaryota; kingdom Viridiplantae; phylum Streptophyta; class Magnoliopsida; order Caryophyllales; family Polygonaceae; genus Persicaria; species Persicaria tinctoria. The sequence goes on along the minus strand of JBANSL010000019.1, from coordinate 37,755,131 downwards.
AATGTCATGGAAGATTATATTGAACTCGACGATGCAAAATTGGATTCATTAGAGATATAGCATGAAATTGCCTAGTAAAGGAAAGTCACAATGAAGTGCATATTTTGTGAAAATCATGAAAGGAGGTAAAATTTGAAGCTGCTTTTGACATGTTACATGATAAGATGATGGAGGACTTTATATTTCCATATAATGCTCATTGTTATATTCCAAGCCCTTACCTATGCTTATGCATCACAAAAGCCATATTATGCCTTATTTCAATTATTGCTCCACATGACCTAAATATTTGCCATTCCTTACCTTATCCGGAGATTATGTTGAGAATGATGTTACATTATGGAGATGTCATATGGCGATTGTGTCGTTATCATTATTGGAGTTTGGAAGGAAATTATTTAAAATATATGGAAAATTTAATGAGTGAAAGAAAATCAAATCACCTCAGGAGATAAAGGTAGATTGACCCTGCTCTTTGAGATAATAGTTTGGAGAGATGGGACACATTGTGAGGAGTCCAAGGCACTAAGTATCCGGGGCCATTCATGACACCCATGTTTGCGACTCGCGAGAAGGCAGTGCTGAGGTTAGAGAGGTAAAAGCATTATTATTGATAAAAGCATTATGAAAGGTGATGAATCTTATGGAGAAGGAATGTGAAAAGGCAGTTTGGAAATACTCCATTTCCCCGGATCATTAGCACCACATTGCCAGAAATTGCCCACCTTTATCCTTTTACCAATATACTCCTTATTTGAGCTTAAATTGAAGTCCTCTTGATTATTGTTGCTTTGTCACTTATGAATGTTTTTGCATAACCCTCCTTTTGTGAGTAGATGTTGCTCTTTAATTTGCACATGCATGGACTTGTGACACTAGTACCTTTTCGAGGATGGTAATTGATTGCAGGGACACATAAGAATGAATCTAATATGTTGAGAGTTTTGATTTCTTCCCCTGAATGACAAATAAGAGTATTGCTTGAGGACAAGCAAGCTTAAGTATGAGGTGTTTGTTGTAAGCCTAATTTGCCATGTTTTACACTTATTTTAATATCGATTTCTGCATACATTGCATGCATTTGGGTTAGAATAATACAGAATCTGTGTATTTGCAATATATGGAGGTCTACACAAGTTTTGGTTATATTTCGCAGAAATTGGACGCACTTTGGAGCTTAAAGGAAACTCATGGAGAAGGTAAGGATGGTGCGGCTGGAGAAAAACCCATTTTTCGGATTTTATCATTATGAATCAAGCTTTGATGTCTTCATGAAAGTTGTAGCCCTCGGAAAGAGCTTTCCAACGCATGGTCATATGCGTCAATCCGACGAATGAGGACTCGGGAAAGTGCGTTTTAAGAACGGAGCAGAATGCTGAAAGCAACAGCGTTACTCGAAATCGACCACATTGGTCGACATCGACAAATAGCTTGCTCGACATTTGCTCCAGAGGACGAGATCGAGCACGAGATGAAGACAAATATTGCTCTACGTCGAGGAAGTTACTCTACGTCAAGGAGATTTACTCTACGTCGAGGAAGTTACTCTACGTCGAGGAGATTTACTCTACGTCGAGCAAGCTGCTCGATGTCGAGGAAACCCCAAGTGACCGACGTCGAGTAATCCGAGTCTTGTTAAGGTTCTATCCCGAATCCGATGGTTTTTTTTGGAGATCAAATTCCATTTGGATCTATCAAGAGCTATCAAGATCCATCATGAAGAGAGAGATCTATCCACTTGAAGACTTTAGATATATTTCCCTTATTTAGATTTAATTATGTTATTGCTTTTATTTATCATTAAGCTTTTAGATATAATTTTAGATATAGATAGAGATTTCAATCCTTGAATAGCAAGGATTAGAAGGCTATAAATAAAGCCCTAGGGGCTGGTTTTTCATTCATTCAATTCAATTTCAGTCAGAGACAAGTAGTTCCACAGAGAAGTTTCAGGAGTTCTAAAGTTTTTAGGGTTTTGGCATTCTGCGAAAGTTGATTGCCGGGATTGTAAAGGCTTTGAATATAGTTTAATGCAAGTTTCTTTTCATCAATCAATGTCTGCTATTGCGATGAGGCGTGAGTAGTCCACCCACTTCTGGGGCTGGGGTGAGCCCGACGGTGGCCATATGAGGTGATGCGGTAAAGGTCAGATTTTTTTATGCAATTCGTCTTCTATCCCTATGAGCATGATTCTTTTGCGAGAGTTGAAGGTGATCCTTGTTTGTATTATTGAAGCGAAAGTGATCTTAATACAACTTGGGTTAATTATGTGAAAAGGGTTAGTAACAATTAGGGTTTATGCGAAAGCCTCTATATGCCTATTGTTGATAACGAAAGTTATTTTGATGGAAAGCATGATCTTTTATGCCTTTATGTGTTACTTTGCATGGTTATCGTTGTGTTGTTGATACCCTGGTCTTGGAAGTCTTTTATATATTGATTTATTTCGTCAAAATTCTGAGTTTTGGGTTCGAAATTTGCAATTTACACTTTCTGTCTTTCTAGTCGATATAGAGTAGCCTATACTCGATATCGAGGAGAGTTCCTACTCGACATTACCTGTTTCAGTTTCTGTTTCCTGTTCTCGACTTGCTGTAGTCGATCTCGAGTAGGCCTGTTGTCGAGATCGAGTTGGTTTTGGTCTATATCGAGTTGAGTTTGAGTTTCTGTTTTCGATTCCAAAGTTTCTGTCTTTGATATTTCTAGTCGATCTCGAGTAGGCTGTTGTCGAGATCGAGTGCTTTGTTCTTTACTTTCTTTCGCTATTTTCTGTCTTTGCTTTTATTTATGTTTTGCTTTGTCTTTTCTGCTTTTATTTCTGTGTTTCTATTGCTTGTCTGTGAGAATCTGTTGCTACCTAAGAACTGCTGACGTGCTTCCTCGTGGATTCGATTCTGACAACCTTCTCCTACAACGGGAGGAAGTCTTGTATTTATTTGCTGAGACAGGGAAGTCAGTCTGATCTTTATTATATATTTATTTCATACTTGACCATCCTCCTGCAACAACATAACCCTTACTAATTAGATAACCCTAACACGGTCATGATTCAACCTAATAGTAGCATTAAGATTAAGGATTAACCAGGATACATGCAACACCAACCTACGAGTCAGTATTTAACATGTAATTGATTCTCTACACACTAGTTTAGTCCTACGAGTCCTAAAAAGGCATGATTGCTACTATGGATTAATGTTCGCTACGAGGAATCTACAAAATCCTAGCAATAATCTCAACTAGTTGTACCGACTAGAAGAAATCAACAATAATGGCAAAAGAATCAATACGAATCAATAAGAATAGAACAAGAATATAAATCTCACAATTTTATCAAACCAAAGCTTCAATCCATAGATGAAACAGAGGAGTTTAGATCTCCATAAAAATAAGACAAAAACAATTAGGGTATACGAATGTAAAGTCAGTCGGTCACCGTTCGGCTCCGTATACACGCCCCCCTCTTTCTAAGACCGAGCCATGCCTCATTCCCTCCGTAATACGTAATTCATCAACCCGGCATATATGTAGGCTATGTAGCCGGCCCACCAAATTGGCCTCCAATTTGTACTATGATCCCATAAACAACGAGCCTTCAAATCCAAATCCATATGATCTAACCGAAATTACCTGAAATATGTAAAAACACTAGTGTAGACTCAAAAAACCAACTAATACAAATTAAGCTATAAAATATGTAAAAATGCTCTAAAATAATATGCAAATCTATATCTAAAACATGACTAAAATATACTCTATCAAAAGTCATAACATAGCATAAAACAAATTAAATCAATCAACTTAACAAAACTCCTAGCCCGTGCCCAAAGAAGGAAACAGACCCCAATCCGGATCCAAAAAAAAGAAAGGAAGGTCTGATCCTTGAATTTGTAAATAAAGAGAGGCCATATCTGGGGTTCGAACTGGGGACTTTTGGGTACTACCCGCAAGTCCTTTCTAGAGAGCCATTCCGAAATGGTTAAGGAAGGTCTGATCCGAATGAGACTTAAGTGAACCGAAAGAATAGGCCCGAACTGGCCGGCTCACATAAAAGAGAAAGGAGAACGCGGTTCTTCTGAACCCTTCTTCCCCAACATAAGGAACAACGTACAACGACAGGGAAATAAATGGGAGAAGGAGTAGGGAATCTCAGGCGATGGTGGTTCGTTCGACTCCAAAGTTTACCCGGAGAATCAAATGACAATTCCGACCAATACTCACCCCAAATCGAACAAATGACGCGCGGAAAAAAAGGTGAAAGGAGAAGAACTTACAGCGGCTTCCGAGAGATTCTCCGGCATCAACGGCGGCCTCTGGATGCGAGGAAAGAAGGGGAGCCTTGCTTGTTGCCTGAGAGGGGGAATGAGGATTAAAGGTCGACTTTGAAGGGCATAAGAGGTGGAAAGAAGGAGAAAATCGAAACGACCTTGAGAAGGGGGAAAATAGAGGACGTAGGCGGCGTCCCGGGCTTCGGCGAGCAATTGGGCTCCGTCTCGGTCGTGGTATATAGGCTGCTGTTGGTTGGGAAACAAAGGGAAAGGAAGAAGTTGCTGGGTTGCTTGGAATCGGTGGAAGGAGAACAAGGTGCTCGGTCCTTCAATGGCGAACAGGGGCGGCGCTGCTAGTGGTGGTGGCTACGACGATGGCGACGAACAAGGGGCGGAAGGGCTTCTAGTGGTGGTAGCTATGACATACAATGAGGAGGAGGAAGATAGAACCGTTGTGGTGATGTGGAGGTGACGGTGGAATGAGACGGTGGCGGAAAGAGATGGCTCTCGGTGGTGGTATTTCTTCTGGCTTCTGCAGAGCAAAATGGGAGAAAGGAGGAAAGCTTTCCTTTGGGTTTGTTGGTGAAAAACTAGTGCGAGAGGGAGTGAGGCAGAGGGAGTGTTTTATGGTGTGGATTGGCACAAGGCAACAAATGCAAGCTGTATTAGGCAAGGCATAGAGGAATTGGGAATCTCTTTAGGGCAACGTGTTATGAACACGAGATAGAGAGAGAAAAAAGAGAAAAGAAAATAAAATAGGGGATGGTCCCCCCACAAGATACCAATTTGAAATCTCGACGCTCTATCCCAATCCCGACACTATAAAATTTATATTGAATTTATAAATTATTATCGGAATCAAATTAATTTATCAAGACTCGGAGCTCGAAAGCGGAATTAAATTCCGTTAAAATTCAAATTCTAAAACGATGCCAGAAGGATTTTAAAATCGAAACTTGGTGCTCGAGGACGAGTTTTCTCCAAATTTTATAAGTAATATATATTTAATTAAAATCATAATAAAATAATATATAAAATATATTTGGCCTTTTCATTTATGATGAGATAAAATGGAATAATCTGGAATGAGATATGTGTAGATATGTATGATAGTTAAGGGTGCCTTGTGTGATTTAGATAGACTTATGCATATTTGTATGTTTGTTAGGTGGTTGTGATTTGTTGGATATTGCTTATTACTAGTGTTGATTGCTTGGATTTTGCGCGCCTCCAGGTAAGTTTCCTACGGGAGCTTACTCAGTAACCCGAACCTCATGCCTAATGTGTCATATAGTATGTAGGTGTTGCACATGCATAAGAGCATACCATGTAGTATCATGCTAGGGTTGCACTTGTGAATAAGCATTCGGTTACTTGGTGTGTTTGAGAATAGAACGGTCGTTATATGTGAGTCCTAGAGTCTTTGCTAGGGTCATAGGACAGCCCAGCACCATCGGGTGTCCTGATCATCTCCTTTTTTTTGGGCCAGAACTTTGGGTGCCCATGAAATCACTCCCTTTCTCCTCTACAACTCTGCATTCTCTCTCTCTCTCTCTCTCTCTCTCGCTCTCTCGTGGTAACCTTAAACCGGTTAAAAGCGTCAAATTTTTTTTTTTTTTTGCAAAAGTAACATTTCTCTCTCTCTTTGCAAATTCAGCACTAGCAATGCTAGTTTTGCATGACACCCCATCTTTATGGTATACTTATGCAAATTTGCCAACAAATTAACCATACATTTATCACGCTAGCTACAACATCTCATTGTAAACTCATTAGCTTATGTTCTACGTTATATAAAATCATCTAAAAAATATTAATAGAAAGATTAAAACGGGTTGTTGGGAAACTAATTCACCCACTTCAAAGAGCTTTTGTATCTGATGGGGCAATATAGGACACTGTTCTAATTGCACATGAAATTTTCCATTCTTTTAAATCCCTTAAGGGACGGGAGAGGTTGATTGCAGTTAAATTAGATATGGAGAAGGCCTATGAAAGAGTTGACTCGTTGCAGTCCTAGAAAATTTTGGAAGCTCATTAAGTTGTTTGACAAGAACGAACTTGATTCCTGCCACCAACACCTTCAAACTGGAAGTCCTTTCAGTTGTTTGACAGTGTACATTCCCGATTCATTGCATCTTATGTACATTGTATCACTTATGTTTTTTGGAAGCTCAAAGTTATTCCTTTTAAATTCTGTTCTACGATCATTGAACCATTTATTAACTTCTTTCTGATTGCGTTCAGTAATTCTATATTTGAGAATGATCTATCTTCACCGAAGACGTTATTGATCGTCTCTGCATTATTTGAAGTCATCATATTGTACTTATATGCTTTTGAATAAGCTTTTGTCCATTTCTCAAACTTTAAATCTTCAAGAAATTTCTTCATCTTGTTGTTGGCATTAGTAATGCATTCAAAGTAGGTATTGAATTCTGCTGTTGTCTAACTGATTGCAACATTTTCAAACCACTCACAAAGGCTCTTCTTCTTGAATTTTGACATTATATTCTGCTTCAAGTGCCTTCTGCAGTAATAATGCTTAGCATTTTGGTAAACCAACTCTAAAGCTCTTGCAATGCTTTGATGACGTTCAGAAACAAAAACCAGCTCTTCACTTGATGGGATGACTGTTTTAAGCTTTCTGAAGAATCACTCCCAAGAGTTGTTGTTTTCTGAGTCAACCACTACAAAGCTAATAAGGTAAATCTGATGATTTGCATCTTGTGCAGAAGCTGTGAGGAGAGTGTCTTTGTATTTTCCTTTTAGAAATGTACCATCTACCACTAGTACATGTCCAATTGAATTGGATTATAGTTTTGCAGATATCAAACTTATCTAAAAAATATTTGGTTACAGTAATTGATCTTTTTATGAAATGAATTTGTACCTTTCGCAGAATTGGGAATGCACAGATACATTGTCCAAATGCAATGAACAAATACTTGAACCTTGATTGGGAGTCAACTTGAATGAAGGTGAAAGTTCTAGCATTATGTTGTTTTAGGACAAAACTATATTCTGGTAATAAATCAAAGCTTTCTTCTGATGACCCCCTTACCACTAGTACAAATATAGGAGGTGGAGTACAGTAAGTTGGGTACGGTTTTTGACAAGCATGCTTATTTTTTATTTTAAGCACGTTTTTATGTTAAAAATGTGTTCCCAACCCCAAATTCAACTAAAAGTAACACACTTTTCCATAAAACCGTTCTCCTTTATTTAAAAAAATATATTTAGACCGGTTTTCATGTAAATCGTGTTTAAAAAAACTTAAAACGAGCACAGTTTAATTTTCAAAGCGTGTTCCAAAAACTAGATTTGACTAAAATAAACACGCTTGGCTATAAAACAGTTTTAGACCGGTTTTCGTGTAAAGCGTGCTTAAAAAAAACTTAAAACGAACACGGTTTAATTTTTAAAGGGTGTTCCCAAAACCAGATTTGAGTAAAATAAACACGTTTTGCTATAAAACCATTCTTGTTTGTTTCAAAAAAAAAATATTTAGATTGGTTTTCGTTTAAAGTGTGATTAAAAAAACTTAAAACGAACACGATTTAATTTTCAAAGTGTGTTCCCAAAACCAGATTTGACGAAAATAAACACGCTTTGCTATAAAACCGTTCTTGTTTATTTGGAAAAAAAAAATATATTTAACTCGGTTTTTGTATAAAGTGTGCTTAAAAAAAATTACAACGAACACGATTTAATTCTCAAAGTGTGTTCCCAAAACCAAATTTAACTAAAACAAACATGTTTTTTTTTTTTATAAAACTGTTCTCATTTATTTCTAAAAACTATTAAGCTCGGTTTTCGTGTCAAGCGTGCTTAAAAATAAATTGAAACAAACACGGTTTCATTTTACAAGTGTGTTCCCAAACCCAACTTTAAATAAAATCAACATGTTTTTCTATAGAACCGTTCTCGTTTGTTTCTAAAGGAATAATTAGCTCGGTTTTCATGTAAAACGTGCTTAAAAAAATTAAAACGAACACAGTTTTATAAGAAAAGTGTCTTCCCAAAACCAAATTTAACTAGAGGGAACACATTTTTCTTTTAAAGCGTTCTCATTTATTTTTATGAACCGTTCTCGAAAAAAATATTCTTTTTTATATTTAGAGTTTTTTTTATTAATTAGATTAAATAAATGCACAAAGCTACAACAAAATTTCGTAGCTCAGGTGGTAGACGTGTGAAGCGGATGAATTCAGTATGAGGGTGCAAGAGGTCTTGGGTTCGATTCTTGGTTCGAGAGGTAAGGTATTGCATTGGACCAGTGTTGAGATGGATATCCGTTTGAGAGATATATGAAAGAGCACAATTTTTATTTAAAAGTTTGCTTATTATTAAGCACGGTTTGAAAAAAGTGTGTTAAAACCTTTTTTTTTTAGCACGATTCAATTGAAGCGTTCTTATAATTCGAGTAGAACGGATATTGGCCGTATGACTATTTTAAGAACACTTCAACACAAAACCGTGCTTAAAATATGAGATCATAGTTAAATAATAAGCGTTGTTGTTTGTGAGCGCATCCACTATAAACACAAAACGAGAAGTGTGCTCTCATGTATAAAAAAAAGGTGCTCCGATCCCCCCTTACTACTACAATTAAGGCTTATTGTTGCACTTTATTGCAGCGGTTGAGCTATTGAAGCGGTTTGTGCAGCGGTCTAGTCTATTGTGGCGGTTCGTGTGGCGATTTTATCATAGATTACGATAATACCTATTGTGGTGGTTTTAAAGACCTTATTGTGGCCGTTTTTTAAGCTATTGAAGCGGTTTTAAAAAAATACTTTTTACTAGACCTATTGTGGCGGTTTTAACGACTATTGACGCAGTTTTTAAGCTATATTGAAGCGGTTTTGAAAACCACTTTTTACCTATAGACCCGGTTTTTATACAATGTTTTTTTAAATATTTTATTTAGTCTTTCTACGGTTTTAACTCTGAATAAAGAGACGGAGTAAGAGAGAGAGAGAGAAAGAGAAAGAGAAAACCCTAGATCCAAACGATTCATCGCCCATTTCTTCCTCTTTTGCCGCTCAGATCTGCACCAGTTTTCACGACCCGACGCTCATAGGAGATTTCACTCGTTCAGGTTTCAATCTCTCTCTTTGACTCCTGATTTCCCTAATTTCTTCATTGCCTTCCAATTTATATTTCAGCTGTCAAAAACTTTATTTGTTTGATTCGTGTCGCCTGTAGTCCAAAACTTTATTCTATGCCTTCCAATTTATGTTTCAATCTCTCCCTTTGACTCCTGATTTCCCTAATTTCTTCACTGCCTTCCAATTTATAAAGATCTGGATCTTAGGGCTGTGTTGTTCGAGTTCGTGTCGCTTGTACGTAGTCGAGCGGATTGCAGAAGGTAATGTGTTTGATGAAGGCCGCCAAGTAACAACAAACTAACCTTCTGGAAGGTTCGATAGTTCATGTCCGTCTAGTAAAGTCATTCAGGATGACAATATGTAGCTGTTTAGAGGTTGACTTTGCACAATCGTGTACAGGTTTGGGGATTTTCTTAATCATCTTGTTTTTATAATTTTAGTAGATGGATGAATTTCTCACATTCAAAGTATAGCTTGATCGCATGAACGCTAGGTGTTCGATGAAATGCTTGAATGAAGATCAAGTATGGAATTGGATGGATTAAGTTGAATTAAGTAGATTGATCATGTATTGTATTGATTTTGCTAGTATATAACTCCAAAGGATTGATTCCAAGATCAGGGATATGGCTTAGTGCAGTTTTTGGCAATTTCTTAATTACTTGATGTTGTTGTTTATCTCATATGCTTAGTTGTTGTTGTCTTTAGTTTGGATGAGTTAATAACATAGCAAGAAATTGGTTATGAATCTATTATATTCTTGATTTCACTTCTGTAGCTTAAACATTAATGTTGTTGGATAATCATGTGTATCACCCAATTGCGAAAATCTGCCTAGTCATGTTTTCTTCTTGTGATGGTTTCTCTTTTCTAGAATCTAGTTTTTGGCAATTTCTTAATTACTTGATGTTGTTGTTTATCTCATATGCTTAGTTGTTGTTGTCTTTAGGTTGGATGAGTTAATAACATAGCAAGCAATTTGTTATGAATCTATTATATTCTTGATTTCACTTTTGTAGCTTAAACATTAATGTTGTTGGATAATCATGTGTATCACCCAATTGCGAAAATTTGCCTAGTGATGGTTTCTTCTTGTGATGGTTTCTCTTTTCTAGAATCTAGAACCTGGCTTTGCTGCTTGCAGGACTTTCTTTTTAGTAGGTATGTTTGCACTCCTTAATATTTTTTGGAACGGGATGAAAGTCTTTAGCTTACGAATCTGAATCCATGTAGAAATTGGAAATTTAGTGCATTGCAATTGTTTTCTTTAGCTTACGAATCTAAGATGATCTTACCCATTTTTTCCTTCCTAAAAGCAAATTTAGCAGATTTGTTTCTTTTAGGTTTTAGTGCTGCTAGAATAATTCTGTTTGAATTAGTTTTAGCTTTAACTTGCTTTATTTTACTTATAATTTTCCATAGAAAAAAGTTCATAAAACCATTAGACACTTGTACAAATAGTTATGAATTAATGAATCATGACTTCTTGAAAGTAATGTCTAATTATTTGTTTATTTAAAAAAAAAAGATACAATATTATAGTTATTAGTTAAGTTTATAACCTCTAGTGAAAAGCCATTTTACTTTTTTCACATCTTGCCTTTACCTGACGTTCTCAACCTGGAATCCAAAATAATTACTTACTGTCTATCATGTTAAAAAAAATTATATAACATTTTCACAAGCAAATGAACACAAATTTCTCAGCTAAACATGGTGAAACTTCCTTGGCAGGTTGGGATTCATCATCGATTTCCTATCGAAAGCGACACTGATAGGATTCATGGCCGGTGCAACAGTGATTGTGTCACTGCAGCAACTGAAAGGGTTGCTTGGGGTGGTTCATTTTAGCAGCAAAATGTAAATAATCCCTGTTATACCCTTTGTTTTGGAGCACAAGGAAGAGGTAACCTAAAAATCTAACTTTTTCCCCATAAAAACTCGCTGTTTCGAGCACCAACTGAAGATATTTTGATCGTTTCCTCGTGATTTGGTTGATGTAATAGTGGTACTGGTCCTGGCAAACCATTCTCATGGGGTTTGGCTTTTTATTCTTCTTCCTCACAGCAAGACAAATAGTAAATGCCATTTTTATTTCCATTCTATAAAATTGAGGAACACCCCCCCCCCCCCCCCCCCCCCCCCCCCCAAACACATGATATGAAATCCGATCTCAGGGTTGTCGTATACGCGACCCTTGGGAAGGGCGGGACTTTTGTATAACACCTAGCTGTCAGTTTTGAGATGAGGGACTGAATTGTATCTTCTATTTATGTGTTTTCTGAACTGCAGAGTGCCAACAAGGCAAAGCTTTTCTGGGTATCAACAGTTGGTCCTTTAGCATTAGTAATTCTATTCACCATCATAGTCTTCCCAGTCAAGCCAACCACCCACCGAATCCCAATTGTAAGACACTCGATTGAGTCTGATCTTAACGCGATTCAACGTCTTAGGTTCAACCTTTTGCACAAACTAACTTTTGATTATGTTTTCGCGAATTTGTACAGATTGGCTACTTGCCCAAGGGCCTCAACCCGTCGTCAATGAACATGCTATACTTCCATGGCTCCTACTTGGCAGACGCAATCAAAACTGGGATCATAACTTGCATTCTGTCTCTCAGAGTAAGCTTGTTCCTCACTAGTTTGTTAAGAGTTTGGTAATGAGATCTTTGTTTTGAACGTGTAATGAGCCTTTTTGTGAAATTTAGTGCATTGCAATTGTATGCTTTAGGCCTTTCTGTGAAAAAAATTGGAGTTAAATTTGGTTTCTTCTCCTTGAATTCTATCCAATCTAGGGCTTATTGTCTAGTATAACCGGTTTGATTACTCATATTTTAGATTCATAGCGTTTGAATCTCCATGAATTACATATATTTTTCTAGGGATATATTTAGTTTTGGGTCTCAACTTTGGATCAACGTGACTCTATAATTGATCAGCTCCTCCCCTTTTTAGATGTTTTTAGACCACCTTTGGCTTGAGAAAAATGAAGAGATGAGGGGAAAAGAAAAATAAATACACTCCTATTTGTTTTTAACTCTAAAGTTGAATGATTTTTATTGTTACTTCTTTCTTACTCCTATTTGTTTTTTAGCCTGGGATGCTCTGATTCAGGATTCGAGATGTACTTTATCAGATGACCAGAACAGCTCATGGGGATTGGTTCATACAGATGATTTCCGGATCGAACTTTTGCAGGCTGACGAGTGAACCTTCATGCCTGGTTCTTCTCAGTTACTTGATGGATCTGTTTTACCTAATCAGTTTTAGGTTTTGGATTGTTGTTTTGGTTAAGGGTATTACTTTGATTTGAATCTGATTTGCTGCTGGATGGAATTCTTTATGACGTAGAGATGATGTTTTGATTAAGTTGATTAGGTGGTATTTGACTATTGTAATGCACCAAATAATATGGTGCATTATATTATTTTTTTAAAAACATTGGACTTTTTAGCCCGGGTCTGCTGAATCCGGGCTAAAAACATGTATTTTTTTTTTATTTTGGCAAACCAAAAACCGCCACATTAGAGAAAGAAAATGCTACAATAGCTCAAAGAAAACCACCACAATAGATACTCTTTTGTGGCGGTTATAAACCTATTGTAGCGGATCTTAGTGCTGGGAAAAAACCGCCACATTAGGTTACAAAATCGCCACAATAGATCAAATGCAACGCGAGCAAATGAAATGGGTAAAAACCGCTACAGTAGCCCTTTGGCAGCAGTTTTTTGACTTTATGTGGCGGTTTTGAACCGCTACTAAAAGCTTTAATTGTTGTAGTGCACGTACCATCGTTATTGTTGCATCACGAGCTTTCCATGATTTCAGTAGGTCACATTTATTTTGAACTTAGTTCTTATGATGTTTCTAATTAATTTGACTTGGAGTTGACTCCTTTTTGATGTCTTCTTATCTGTTCATATTATGTAAAAGACTCAATAAAATATCAAAGGAGGAGTGATTACAGGAAGGGATTACAATATATTTTACCTTGGTTTCATATTTTCAACTACAAGTTTGTAGTAAGGAGGGCAACATTTTCCAATCCTTACTTCCAAACTGAAACCATTGTTCCAAAAAACGGCTTGGGCGGCCGCCTAGACGCTGGGCGGTCCTTGACCTTCGAGCCAAGGAGCTTGGCGGGCTTGGCTTGGCGGAGAGCTAGCTTGGTGGGTTTCTGGGCGGGTCTAGGCGGGTCTAGGCGGGTCTAGGCGGTTTTGGGGCGGTCTGGGCGGTTTTGGGCGGGTCTAGGCAGGTCTGGGCGGCTTAGGAGGTTTAGTTAAAAAAAGCAAATTCAAAGGTTTTAACCCAAATGAATATATAAAAGTGTAGAAGATTAATTTGCAACCATGATTATATTTTAAAATTTTATTAATTTATATAGCCTTTATAGACTATAAAGATTATCAAAGTTTATTAATTTATATAGCCTTTATTAGGTCTTTGACATGACTTATAAGTAAAAATACATGTTAAAATAAAAAGTCTGCCTAGATCCCGCCTAGACCCTTGAACCCACCTCTCCGTCGAGCATCCGCCAAGCGATTTTTGGAACATTGACTGCAACTATGTTCTTGATTGTATTTCTTAATTTGAAATATATTTGAACCACTTACAATGGCACCGTGAATTTTCTAATCGCATCTTTCATCAATACAAATTGTTCTGTAATAACTTGGTGTTGTCTTTCTCACCCTATAAGTAAACGTTTCTTGTGCAGCCAACAATTTAATAGCATTTTTAAGATCTTCCTTTGTTTTGAACAGTTGTCCCAAAGCTATAAGAATGCCCCACTTTCTTGAACTTATATGCTCTGAATATTTTGTTCACATTGTAGTGCTACTGAGGCGACTCTCAATCTCGGTATCGTCTCCATTATCACATGTATCATTGTCATCATTTATGCAGTCTACGTCATCATTCTAGACACAAAAGCTATCTTCCATTACGTATGTATCATTGAAATAGCTATCGGCATGTAATTCTAGCTGATTTTCATCATTCATAGATTGTGTAACCTGATCTTCAATGATTTCCTTCACAATAGTAGCATAAAAAGGCGATGTTCAATTCACTTCTTTCAATTTACTAATTTGAAAGAAAATCATCAAAGCAGTGTCATTCTCAATCAAGTGACTGAATTGAAGATTAGGAGCCAAACTGTCACTGTTGATGATTCTGTTAATTATCTCACTCTTCATCTCATACATACTCATAGGCTGACTGATGACAATCAATTTTGATGACACATTCCCAAAAAAAACTAAATCATCTTCTTCCATTTTCAATTTTCCTCCAAATTTTACTGTTAGTAGATTTACATCCATTATACCTATTCCCTGGTGACATCTCTTAAATTTAATACATATACTGTGATGGAATAATTTTAATCAAACTCAGCTACTGAGATGACATGCATACAATTTTAATCAAACTGAGATCAAAATCATCAATTGAGATCAAAATCAAATTCACTTTTGATGAAATGCATGTAATTTAGCTACTGAGATCAAAATCGTCAACTGAGATTAAAATCAAACTCATTTGTGATGACAGACATATAATTTAGCTACTGAGATGAAAATCGTTAGCTGAGATCAAAATTGATGACAATATTCACATCTCAAATAACAGTTGCACTCAAGATTACATAAAAGGCATGTGTTAGTTATGATTAAATCTAAGGAATCCATTAATGACACACATACAATTTTAATCAAACCCAGCTATCATAATGTCAAAAATAGAAGTCGGGATTACAGTACAACAATCACCAAATTATCTACTGAGATGAAAATCATCAGCTAAGATCAAAATAGATAACAATATTCACAAATCAAACAACAATTGTACTCGAGATTCAATTACTATAATCAAATATTACAATTCATTTAGATTAAGCAAACATATAGACTTTTAGTATTTACCTCTTTTGAAATATGAACTCGGGATTACAATGCTATAATTGAGTGATGACCCAATTTCACCTCATGGTAAACATTCATAATTACCTTTAAAAGTATTGCATCTCCCTTTGGAACTTCCTGAAACCTGAAACATGTCATCTACGACCTTTAAAAGTGTAGCCGAAGGAAGGTTATGTGTGAATTCACATACGGTGAATATACATTTTAATATTTTTGATGTAGGAGTGTAGGACAACCACATTCCAACAATCATGTAAGCATGTATTATTAAAAGACCTTCTCTCTCATCTATTGAGAGAGAAGAAGAAAACCCATTATCGGAGCCCTCCTCGTCAACCCACGGTCTACCACCGCCGGCTTCCGCTGGCCCGACCACCCCTCTTCGGAGGCAAAGAATCACCTCTTTGAAGGCTAGAAATCTCTCCTCTCCGGAGGTCGGAACTTCCTTGTTGGTCTATGGAAGGTTTGGCGAGAGAGTCTCTCTTTTGGAAATGGGAAAGGTTGTTCTGTTTCCTTTCTTCATATTCTTCTTGGGAAAAACTCAGATCTACCATTTCGCTTATAATCATCCAGTGAAGCCATTGGATTGCAAACCTTAAAATTTTCAACAATTTACACTAATTTATTAGGGCTTTGCAAACCCTTGTGCGAGGATTTCAATTTCCTTGTAATTCTCAAATAATTCGATCGCTTTGCCTTTGAATTTCGAAGCCTAGAGTGTTTGGGTAGCTTCCTTTCATTTTGCCCTTTCATCCTACTCGGATCTCCATCGGCTCCTGCCTGGTTGGTTTCCATGAATCCTTCTACCTGTCGGCCTGGGTTCGGTGTCGGAGGTGGTTTCTCTTCCTCCCACTGATCTCCGTCCTTTCGACCAGGTATGGCGCTTTAGACCCAAGGCAGCCCAAAGAATAATAAAAAAAAAATCAAATCAAATCATTTTCCAACTGATTATATATATATATATATATATATATATATATATATATATATATATATATATATATATATATATATATATATTGTGTTATATATGTAATTATAAAATCTCGTAAGGGTTCCAAACCCCACTCGAAAGGGTGCACACTAAATCCCGTTAAGGGTTGAAAAATATTTTATATTTATAAAATAATAATGCTCCCCGAATCGTTTTGGTTAGTTCGGGAAATTCCGTTCACATTTCCGGCGGTGAATCGATCTTCCCTTTTTACCCGTATTTGTCCCGTCTTCTAGCGTCCGGTTAGTGCTTTAGTGTGGTTGCGTCTGCTTTATGTTGGGTTGCAATATCGGGCGTCCTGTTTGATCGACAATGGATCATGGTTGTGTTTGTTGTCTTCGAAGATCCTTCATCTGGGTGGAGGCAAAGTTGGCGATCCACACTTCCTCAGGAGTCGCCCTTTCCAGCTGGGGTACTGTCGTGAGTCTTTGCACTCTCTCATGCCTTTCACACTCGTGGCGCGTCCTAGTTCTCGGTCGTCTTCTCTGCTAGTTGACGTCTTGTATGGGTTGGTTGAGTTTTCTTTCCTCTCTGATGTTTTGTGTTATTGTGTTCTATTTGTAGTGACGGTCTTCCTCTGCCGACCTGTTCGACCATCGAGTTTCAGGTATGCCTGTACTCGAATTTTTACCTAATAAAAAAATGTATGCATGTATTATTTGATTTCAAGTCACTGGAATAAGAGTATCCGCATTCGTGAGCCCTAACCTGGGCCTTTAACTGACTTTTTCCTCGATCACATCAGCTTAAGGGCTCCATTTCACCTTTTTTTATTATTTGCATATGTTGAGAATATGGTATTGTTGTAGGAGGAAATCGAGACTTGCAATAATAAAATAGAAATAAATCACAGTAAACCAAATTCCCTCCCTTGCAAATAATTACAAGACCTCCTCCTGATGCAGCAGCGGGAAGTCAGGATCGATCCACGAGGAAGCATGTCAGCGGATCCTAGGTAGCGGAAAAATCTCACAGAAGTCGACAACAGGGTCCTCGATCTCGACTAGGTTAGTTGACAGAAGATCGGACAGTCGAACACAGCGCAGCAGCAAGCACAGGGGCTCGTCGATATCTACCAGAGGGTACTCGATATCGAGTAGGCTTAGTCGACGTCGAGTTGAGCTTTGTCGAGTACCTGCACACGGAAGCTACAACGATGCTAGATCGAAGATCAGTAACTCGAGGTCGACCAGGCTTGGTTGAGATCGAGTAAGGGCGGAAAACTTAAAACGAAACGAAAGAAAATAAATACAAGGGCTTTGGGATTTCGAACCAAACTTTAATGTAAAAGACTTCCAAGATTGGGGTTTGCAACAACGATAACCAAGGATGCATAAAGCATAGATAAACAGATAATCATGTAAATTGCATCAAGGGACAAGCTTTCGCCTTTTCCAACAATTAGACAACTCTTTCAAGAAACCCTAATTGTCTCTACTAATTTTATGTTTACAATCCAAGTTGTTAGCATAGATCTCCATTAGACGGGTAATAAACACATAAATAAGTAGTAGATGCTCAAAACACGATAAAGGTCGGATCTTTACCTCAAACACGCATGGCTATCGTCTAGCTCGCCCCAACCCTAGAAGTGGGTGGACTACTCGCGCTTCATCGCAAACTCAGACATCATCGATTGAAAGAAAACTAATTGCATTAAAATAAACAAAAGGTTACAACTGCTTGAAGCCAATTCCGCTCTCGCTTCACAACTCCAATCGGCCGCTCACTCTCTCTCTACTTCTCCTACTTACTTCTCTCCCAAATTGAATTAATCTAAAATCAGCCCCATGGGCTTTATTTATAGGCTTCTAAACCTTGCTACTCAAGGATAGAAATCTTTATCTATATCTAAAACTATATCTAAAAGCATAATGATAAATAAAAGCAACAAAGAATTTAAATCTAAAAGGGAAATA
This sequence comes from Persicaria tinctoria, assembly GCA_037127255.1. NCBI lineage: Eukaryota > Viridiplantae > Streptophyta > Magnoliopsida > Caryophyllales > Polygonaceae > Persicaria > Persicaria tinctoria. The sequence goes on along the minus strand of JBANSL010000019.1, from coordinate 37,736,910 downwards.
TATCTAAAAAGTGGATAAAACTCTCTTCTTCATGATAGATGTTGATAATTTCGGATAGAATCGGCTATCCTCAGCTCTAAGGACTCCAACTCCGAGTAGGACTGCATCAACACGTTACGCGGCTTTGGGAATCTTCGTCGATCTCGAGTACGGCGTACTCGATCTCGAGTAGGAGTGTTGTTGACTGGGCTTGGCTCGGCGTCTCGGCTAGCAGGTCCTCGATGTGGCTCGGTCATGACTCCTAGCCTTAGTCGATCTCGAGGAGAGCTCCTCGATCTTGATGAGTGGTGTGTTATCGACTTGGTCTTCCGAGGTTGTCGAGCAACCCTTCTCGACATGCTCGGATGTACGCTTTTCGACATCGAAGACGCTCCTCAATCTCGAGTAACAATGGATCATCGACTTGGCCAGCTTGGTGTATCGGGTAGCCTCTTGTCGACATGCTCGGACACAGGCTCCTAGGCTTCCTCGATTTTGAAAAGGGTCTTGTCGATCTCGAGTAGATCATGGCTTGGCCTGGTGTTGTCGAGCAGCATCTCTTCGACATGGCTCTTGGGGAATGTGGTCTGGCACTTGTCGACATCGATGAGAACTTAGTCGAGATCGAGTAGAGTTGCTGCTTCCGTCTTTGCTTCTTGGTTTTCTGCCGAAATGTTTCCATATTCTGCAATATTAAACAGAAACTTATGTAGATCTCCATTTTTGACAAATAAGTATATACTACATAAATTCGACATATTCCCAACCCGAAATATGCAAAATGTAAAGAATATGGAACTAAAATATGCATAACAACATGGCTACTTTGGAGACATCAGATATGGGATAGTATCCCACATGGAAAATATAGTGAATCCAAGCCTTGTACATAAGTGGGTTGGCTACTCCTTCTAATGTCAGTTGGTTTTTAGATAGGATGGAACCCTATTTGGCGTGTATGCTCGGCTTGGTTAGCACGCATGTGCAAGACCCCCACGTCATTTGTGAGCTCGAGTCTTAAGCTCTCAAAATACTTTTTTGCTATTTAACTTTTTCAATTACTAAATTATTATTATTGTTGTTGTTGTAGGCGAAATGGGTGAAAAAATAGCTTTTTATATGTAAAAATATATTATTATTTTATTTGATCTGTAAAATTGGAGAATCCTCGTCCTCGAGCACAAGTTTGATTTTAAAATCATTCCAACATTGTTTTAAGAATTTGGATTTTAACGGAATTTAATTCCGCTCTCGAGCTCCGAGTGTTAATAAATTTAATTTAATTTAATTACAATCGTTGCAAACTATTTGAATAATTCGATTTGAAATTTCGTTAGAGTCGGGATTAGCGGGTTTTGAGTTTCAATTTGCAGGATTTAAATTTGCATCATGGGGACCACTCCTCTCCTATTTTCTTTTTCTTTTCTCTTCCTCTATCTCTCTCTCTCCCTCTCAGAAATCGTTGGGGTCCAGATCCCCTGCATTGCAAATGTGTAATACAACTGCCTTCTTTGTCTTGTTCTCCTACTTTCTTGCGCCAACCCACGCCAACTGTGCACCTCCCTCCTCAGTTGATTTCAGATTGCAGCACGCCTCAGGCTCTCTCGTTTCCGCTTGCTCGAAAGCACCTCCCCTATGCCTTTTGATTACAAAAGAGCTACAACCCCATCTATGCTTCAGAATCACACAACAACTCCCCTTTGTTCTTATCCTTTCCATCCAAACAAACCCTTGTGTTTCAATGCAAACTCAACATCCCTCCTCCTCACTGCCTTGTGCCGTTGTTCTGTCCGACCAGCATCAGGCCGCCGCCGCCTTCTGTCGATTGGAAATAAAATGATTTTGGTTGATGTTGATCATATTGGAAAGGTTTTGGAAAAAGGTTTCACTATCGGTTGGTTTTGAGTATGTTGAGAACTTAGGTTTCGTATGTATGAATATCGGTCTGGTAGTTCATGGAATTGGCTTGATGATAGGTGTGTATTGTTTTTAGATTGCTTTGGACTTGCATTGGGCCCTTGCTTGTATTATCCTTTTGTTTTGCATTTTATGTTATACGTTGCATACGCATAAAAGCATGCCATGTAGTATCATGCTAGGATTGCATTGAACTGAGCATATTGTTACTATGTGTGTTTGAAACAGAACGGTTGTTATTTGTGATAGCCCTAGAGTCTTTGCTAGGGTCATAGGGTAGCCAAGCCTAATCGGGTTCCCTGAGTCGATCGAGTCGATATGAGTATGATTTGACAGCCTTGCGCCATCGGGCAAGAGATGTTATGATGTGATGAGTTATGATGTTGAGCATGCTATGATTCCGTGGTCCGTGCACCACCACGATGAAATGGGTACCGTATTGGCCAGGTCCACTCATGAAAAAGGGGGCAGAGTAGGAGAGAGATATGCCATTTGGCATTGTCTCTGACCCTTTACAGCATTTCTGCACGTTATTATAACTAGGAGCATGCTAGTGTGTTTAATTTTCGTACTGCATTAGAGCATCTTTATTTGGTATAGCACATATTGTGTGGCCTCAGCGAGGACTGCCGGTCCCGCAAGCGTGGCTCGATCTGACTCCTTTCTCCGTTCTTCTTTTAAAGGTATTTTCTGCAGACTTTGAGTGCTTGATGGCTATATGACGGGGTTCCCTTTTAGCGATTATTGGACTGAAAGACCGATTTCCATAGTTATAAACATAGATAATTTGGATACTTGTATTTACCATGTTTTTTGGTTTTGGCCCGACTTCACCTTGGCAAGTTGTACCTTCTTTTCGTTTTCGCAATTACTCTTAAATGAATTTCGCGACTTAGTCTATAGGACAGACTGAGGGTACCCAACGGCCCTCCGATTTCTTTGGGGTTCGGGATCCCCGCTTTAAAGAGGATATAGTCTTTTGAGGTTTCAAACCTCGACCCGTACCTGGATTGCAAGTTCCGAACAAGGGGTTTTATCCATTGAAACGTAATCCAGAAATCATAATTCTGGGCTGTTACAAAGTTGGTATCAAAGCCGAGGTTTTGCAATTCGGGTACACAAGGGTCGAGTGTATGTTTTGGAAAATCGCCCATGAATTTCAAAGGATTTGAAGGATTTTAAAGGGGTAAAATGAACTTAATACGCCTAACTCCAATTGGACTAAGTAATGAACTTGACTTGTTATAAAAGAGGAAAACCGACCAAATAGGGAACGAATGGGTAGAAAGACGTTAATACCATCCCTATTGGATGTAGTCAAGATTAGGTAGGCAAAATATTAGCTTGTTCTTTACAGATGGGTCTAGAATATTCCAAGGAGATCATTATGATTGTCATTGATTGATTCTATGCCAAGTGCTTGTTGTGGATATAATTAGTATGCCCTGACTATGAAATGTGTACCAACTGATATGTGCAAACGGGATAGCGGGAGTACTTTTATTTCTATACGGTCAATCCCAACTTGTGTGGAACAGTCCCTTCCACTATGTTAACCCTTTGACGGTTCTATCGAGTCTTTCTCCCGGATGCCAGTGTCTTCCACGGGGAATCGGGTTGGTAAACACATTGTGTCGGAATCATGTATGGATATGAAGATTGTCTGAGTGAGTATTGGAAGGTAGTTCTTGATGTCATTTGGAGTCAAAAGTAAGGTGTTCTCGGGGTTGTCTTCCTTGATTCTTATGACGATCAACTAGGGTTTTCTTGCCACAAAGAGTCGTACCAAGGTCCCATGGGAAAGAGGGGTGATGAATCAGTTGGAGAAGGTCAATGGTTGCCCTTAGGGATACCTGTCCGGTTGTAATGATGACTCTCTCTAAATTGCATGACATGATCTTATAGCCTACTGTATATACCTTGCGAACGACCATTAGTACAGACTCCTCCTCCTATTACATATGTGATTGATTATATTACTTGAGTCTCGTGTTGTGTCTTGCCTTCTATCATGACTGTATGTTGATATAGCATGTTTATTGGGCCTATTGATCGTATGATTGTTTTGAAGGATGAACCATATATGTGAACCTACATGATCGTTAGGTTCATGATAGTGTGATCAACTCCCCTTTGTATGAATGCTTATTGCTCATTTGTGACAAGAACCTATATCATGCCCATCTATTTTTTATTTTATTTTTATTTTTATTCGTCAATTGACTATTGTTGATGATTCTGCAAGTTAATATTGTTGTGTGTTACTTGCGTTGAATGGAGAATATGTGGTATAATTGAGTCTTGGTGAATGCATGTTTATCCCAGTATGTGTTGATTTGAACTCATGTCCCCGTACTCTAGTAATATTGCCCCATTATTTAGACTCATATTATTTGTTGCTACACTTCATCCCATGCCTCTACATCGTTGGAATATGATTGAATTGAAGTCTTATGTATTGTTATATCAAGGAATTAAGTACGTGTTTGTATTAGGTGTCATGTGAACCTTTATTATCATGTAGGGTCTTTGGTTGTGACTCGTGTGAATTATATCTTGCATGCATTATTGCTTATTCTCTCTCGAGCTAGGTTCCTGATAGTGTGGTTCTTCCCTCTTTCTATTACCATAACATGTCTTACTCATGCAAGTTGATTGATGTTGAATTCGATGATCGATTTGCTTTCCGTGACGGTTAATCATAGCATGCTCACATGTTGTCGCTCGGTATTGTTTCTCTATTGCTCTGTGATATCCTCTCGTGCTTGTATGAATGTAAGACTTGGCACCTTGCATGATCACACACCACACTATACTATGATTTCATATACGCATAGCACATGAATGTTAGAATGCATTTAGGTAGGTTACCTTGATTATTGTCATGATTTGATATGTGCTAGTAGTATCCTGTAGGGTTTATGATTTTCAATATGACTCTCTAAATGATTACGTGTTGTACTTGTTCCATGATGTGATAACTATCGTACCATTATATGTGCCCCATGATGGTTCGTTCTTAGCATGATTATAATCTGTCGCCCATGATGTCATTCTTATTACTTTCGATCATGCCTCATGTTTCGTGAACATTACGTTGAACTCCTTTTAATGACTCTTGACTATGCTTGTATCACATCATGTATTGCTAGTATCATGTAGGACTTGTGCTTTCTACATGCATCTCGTTGTATGATTACATGCCATTCTTGACCTATTGCATGATCATTGTTGTCAGATGTGATAGTTACCATGTTGCTCTTATGTGTTCTCGTATGAGCTTAATCTGATTGTTACGATATACCTCGCCATGCTACAATTGACCTCCCTTGTTGATGCATATACCATGCCCGTGTATTGTTCATATGTATGATAATTACTATGAATCCTGCATATCTTGTTTAAAGTTGCTGAGCATACCTGCTTTCTGATCATGAGATAATAGACTACTATCTTGTCTCGCATGCATCCGTTTAGGACTCGAGTGTGCCTTTGAAATGAATACGAATTTTGTCCCCCTTGAAATAGGTACATGTTAGTGTGGATTAGTGCGATTGATATGCTCCATGGTGAATTCGTGTTTGTCTGTCGCGACTATAACCTAAATAGACTTTCCATAAGGGCATCGTTGCTATTCTCAGGTTGGAGTTTCGTCTCTAGTTGTCGTCTTTAGTTGTGATCCGTGTTTGTCCCCAAAAGGAAATTGGGTTGTCTTCTCTTGTCACTCCCCTTTCTCCGCTACCTTGGACTCCCCTGCGACACATTGAACGAGCGACCTCTCGGGAAAGAGAAAGAAAGTTGGATAGCGATAGAGCAGTGTGACAGAAGCGTGGGCCCATACCCCACAAGCCTCAGGATCGACGGTGTTGATGGGACAAGTACGTTTCGAGGATTGTGGATACCGAGTACGATATGACTTGCAAGCGAGAGTGTTCTCCGTTCGAATTGCTAACCCATTTGAATTTATTGATTATGATATTGCACTGACCTGGTGACGAGATTTACGTGTTGATGTGCTGACTGTTGCCTGATTTCCTGTTGTCTATGATGATATGATTGATGCCTTATAGATCTCATGTACCATGATGTCTTGGCGTGCTGCTACTCTAAGTTGCTAAACATGATTTGAATTCCTTTGTCAGTAAAATATGAACTACATATGCTAAGAAGCCCGAATTGTATTTGATAAAGTTACAGTGCAACATGTTAGCTTGACTTGATTATGTTCATATATGATATTTGCAATAAGTATTGAGCATGACAACAATTTGAGACTTATTGATACTTTTGCAATGCTTGATGATGAACTTATGACGATATTATTAGAAATGCTAGCAGATATGATGTAATCTTTATGTGTAATAATGTCCATTATTGCTTCTTCTTTGAACTTGTGGGTGATATTTTCTTGAAGAATACTCGGAGGGTGGTGAAAGAACTTGAGCGGGTAGGATGATCTATGGTATTATGAGGAAAGTCGCAAGATAGGGATGTTGGCTTAGGTTAGACCGAGTGAGTTTTGGGATTCAGAAGAGGCAATGTTTGGTGGTTTCGGATAAGCTTCTAGGTGAATCTTGGGAGTGTGAGAAGTGTAAGAAAGGGCTTTAAGAGAATTGATGTTGTAGTAACAGAGGGCACTCGGGTGTGAAGTTAGAGGTGGGGGTTGGGTTCTTAGAGGTGGGTTTCTAGTGAGGGTGCTTGGTGGAATGAGGGGCGAGATCGGAGTATCGAAATGAATTGGGACTTCTCTTAGAGGATGTTATCTGAGTGGATGTTGGTGAATCTAGATAAGGATTGGTCCTGGCTTGAGAGTGGATACGAATGAGTGGGGATTGTGTCTTATTCTGCCTGGTAATGATGTGAGGACTTTCTTGCTTATGTGATTTATTAATATGTGTTGCCACGATGTTAGATAGCAACCATGATGAATCTGATACAGGATGATATTACATGTTGTTATGCAATATTGAAATCTAATTGGTAAGTGACAAGTGTTATCATGACATATTGATGCTTTGCTATGTTATTTTAGAAGCATGTTAGAATGTCCGATCTTCTGTCGAGTAACCTTACTCGAGATCGAGCAACCTGTGGTCGACTTCTGCCCGTGAGATTTCTCCGCTGCCTAGGATCTGCTGACCAGCTTCCTCGAGGATCAAACCTAACTTTCTCTTGCTACATCGGGAGGGAGTCTTGAACATTATTTACTGGGATCTAATCAGTTTGCTTATCTTATTTACATTCTATTTGCACTATCGATCTCACGTTTGCTTTAAGTTACTTCGCAGGTGTATGCGCCGTTCTGGTCAATCACCTAAGTTTGACGGCTTAGACGAACCAGAATGCCTTTTACACGTCCACGCTAAACTTAAAAGAGCCATGGCGGTCGCAGAAACATAGGAACAGCTGATACAGAGGCTTCAGAGGGAATTAGCCGCAAAAATGCTGCTCTCGCCACTGAGAGAGCAGCCAGGGAACAGGAAGCTGAGCGTGCGAGGCAAGCAGATGTTGGGCTTGCCCAATATCCTACCACTGCAGAGGATTACATGCATCCGACTCTCATCGTGCCTAAATCGGCCATTCTAATCACTCAAAATACTTTTAAATGGAAGATTTAATGAATGCCCTCTTGAACATATTACCAATTTTTCTGACATGTGTCGTACTCTTGATGATGGTACAACTCTGGAATATGTCAAGATGAAAGCCTTTCGTTGGTCGCTTGCTGGTCCTGCATTGAAGTGGCTTGAAGGACTGAAACCACGATCCTTCACAACATGGGCTCAAGTAGAGCAAGAATTTCTGAAAAAATTCTTCCCTCCTGCCAAGACAACACTCCTCCACCAGAAGATTATAGCTTTCAAACAGAAGCCTGGGGAGCCGCTGGCGAAAGCATGGGAACGATATAAGGAACTACTGCGATCTTGCCCTACTCTTCTTTAATTCTCTTGACCAAGTCACTAAGGATATGATCAATCAGTATCTGACGATGCCACCAGCTGACGCTTGGGGTGTACTAGACAAGCTCACCAATTACGACAACAAGTATGAGGCTTCAACAAACTATGATGAAGATGCCTACACCAGGCCAGCCCTATCCATGCCCCTCTATAAGCCTTCCAAGGAAATTGACCCAGATGTCAGGGAGCAGTTCTACAGAGACCAGAATCGCAAGCTCATCAAGAAAGTCAAGTATCTTTCTGTCAAACAGCCCTGCATCGAATGCGGATCACAGCGACACACCACTACTGAGTGCCCACACAGAGCAAGTTAGGATGGCAGAAAACCACGAAGAGGTAGCTTATGTAGGGGGTCCTAATCGCTATATGGGGGACCAAAGGTTTCAACAACCACAATGGAACCAAAGTGCCCCTAGGAACCCCCCACCATACAGAGCTCCAGGACATCCAGAAAGGGATCAACGGAAGGATGATCTACAAATGATCCTTGATGAGATGCGCCAAAATTATGCACAGCAGCAGCAGTCTACAAACGCCATCAATAATCAAATCCATAATTTCAACACAAGATTTGGAGAGCTAGATATCTGGAAGAAGAGCATAGAGACCCAGATGGGTCAATTCGCGGAACAGATTCCACGACCAACCGGGCAACTTCCTTGGCAAACAAAACCAAATCCCAAGGGGAAGACCGGACACGTCGCAGCTATAAAGCTCAGGAGCGGGCAACAATTACGCGAGCCAGAGGTCGGAAAGCAGCAAGACTCAGCGGAACAGCAACTCGACATCAACCAAACACAACTCGATGTCGACCAAAGTTTGGTCGATATCGACAAAATTCAATTCGATGTCGAGGAGAATCCAGGCCTAGAGTCGTTTGCGCAGCACAGCAACTCGAAATTGACAACAGTGGTCGATATCGAGGAAACTCAAGTCGATATCGACAAAAATCTTATCGATGTCAACGATTCTGCAACACCTCCGACATCTGTTCTGGCTCTGAAGCAGAAAAAGACACTGCCCTTCTATTCCAAGGCGCTAAAAGATCCCACTGCATGTAAGTTTAAATGTTTTGTTAATATGCTTCGAGAACTGAATGTCTCTATTCCTTTTACAGAATCTCTTCAAGAGATGCCTGCGTATGTCAAATTCCTGAAGAAGATTCCGAGCAACAAGCGATCCATCTCAGAAATAGCAAGCTAATGCAAAGTGCTCCACTCCCCTGAGAAGAGACCTGACCCTGGTAAGTTTTCTGTTACTGTGGGATTTCGACAATATAAATATGAGTCCTTGTGTGATTTAGGAGCAAGTGTGAACATCATGCCCTTATCAATCTAGCGGAAGGTGAAGATAGGGTCTATAGAGCCTGTGGATGTAAAGCTATACATGCCAAACAATACAGTAGTCATTGTTGTGAGGAGGAAATCAAGTATGAAATATAACAAAATAAATCAAACCAGATTTAGGCCCACGCAAATAATTACAAGACTCCTTCCAATGTAGTAGTGGGAAGTCAGGATCGAATCCACGAGAAAGCGTGTTAGCGTATCCTAGGCAGTTGTAAATCTCACAGAAAAGCAAACAAAAGACAGAAATAAAGAAACAAAGACAAACGAAAGCAAGAAATAAAAGCAAAGGTAGCAACTAACTCGATCTCGACTACAGCAACTCGAGATCGAAAAAGGACAGCAACAGAAACAGAAAGCAAATTCAGAATCGACGACAGAAGCTCAATCAAGACAAATCAGAACTCGATCTCGACAAAGGGAACTCGAGATCGACAAAGCTCTACTCTATCTCGAATAAAACCTCCTCTAGATCGACCAAGAATGCATAAAGTATAAATTGCAATTTCGAACACGGATTCACAGATTTCGACAGAAATAAATCAATATATAAAGAACTTCCAAAGCCAGGGTATCAACACCACAACTATAACCATGCAAAGTAATACATAAAGGCATAAAAGATCATGCTTTCCATCAAAATAACTTTCGTTACTAACAAATAGGCATATAGAGGCTTTCGCATAAACCCTAATTGTTACTAACCTTTTTCACATAATTAATCCAAGTTGCATTAAGATCACTTTCGCTTCAATAATACAAACAAGGATCACCTTCAACTTTCGCAAAAGAATCATGCTCATAGGGATAGAAGACGAATTGCATAAAAAGATCTGACCTTTACCGCATCACCTCACATGGCCACTGTCGGGCTCACCCCAGCCCCAAAAGTGGGTGGACTTCTCGCTCTTCATCGCAATAGAAGACATTGATGTATGAAAAGAAACTTGCATTAAACTAAATTCAAAGTCTTTACAATCCCGGCAATCTAACTTTCGCTGAATGCCAAAACCCTAAAACCTTCGAACTCCTAAACCTTCTCTGTGGAACTACTTCTCTAACTTGTGAATTGAATGAATGAAAAACCAACCCCTAAGGCATTATTTATAGGTTTCTATTCCTTTCTAATCAAGGATAGAAGATATCTATCTTTATCTAAATCTATATCTAAAGGATTAAAGATAAATAAAGACAATAAAGGAATTAAATCTAAATAGGAAATTTATATCTAAAAAGGTGAAATAATATCTAAATAGGTAAGTCTTCTTATGTTGATAGATCTTGTCTTCTATAGATAGAGCTTAGATAGATGTTGGATAGATCTCGGCTTCCTTCGGCCCCAAGGATTCCCAGCTCGACACGGACAACCAAAGTGCGTAACGCGGTTTCGGACACGGCGCTCGTCGATCTCGACAAACGCTACTCGAGATCGAGTAGGATTGGCTTGGCTTTGCTGGCTGGGCTTGGTCGGGTTGCTCTGCTTGACATGGCTCGGACTTGTGCTCCCTGGGCTTCTCGATCTCGACTAAGCAACTCGAGATCGAGTTGGGTGTGCATCGATGAGGGCTGGCCTTATGTAGTCGAGTAGATGGTGCTCGTCACGGACTCGGATTGGCGCCATGGGTTCCTCGATCTCGACAAAGCTCCTCGAGATCGACTAGGGTTTTGCTCGGGTTTTCGGTCTTCGGCTTCTCGACATGGCACAACTTCACCGACTCCGGACATGGTGCCTAGGCGTTGTCGATCTTGAAAAGATGTACTCGAGATCGAGTTGGCTTCCGGAGTTGGGTTGCTTTGGCTCAGCTTCTCGATCAGTGCTCACTCGACAAGGCCTGTGCTCGGACACATTCATCGAGATCGAGTATAGTCTACTCTAGATCGAGTAAACATGGGCTCCTAGGTTTATTCGACTGGTTCCGTTGCTTCTTGGCCTTGGACTTCTATAGTTGATTTCCGAGCTTTTCCGACCTTTCTTAGAACTGTTGTAATTTGCCTCGAATTCTGCGAAATTAAACCGAAACTGGTGTAGATTCCATAATATGGCAAATAAACATAAACTACATAGATTCTATACTATCTTAGCCCAAATGCATGAAATGTATGCAGAAAACGATATAAAAGTTATTGTAAAACATGTCAGATTCAGCTCACAACAAACACCCCATACTTAAGCTTGCTTGTCCTCAAGCAATACTTTTATTTGTCATCCAGGGGAAGAAATCGAAACTCTTAACATATCAGATTCATTCTCATATAACCCTGCAATCAATTACCATCCTCGAAAAGGTACTAGTGTCACAGATCCATGCATGTGCAAATATACAAAAGCAACATCTACTCACAAAAGGAGGGTTATGCAAAAACAACTCATGTGACAAAGCATTGATAATCAAGAAGACTTTAATTTAAGCTCAATAAGAAGTAGATTGGTAAAAGGATGAAAGGTGGGTAATTTCTGGCAATGTGGTGCTTTTGATCCGGGGAAATGGAGTACTTTTCAAACTGAATTTCGACATTCATTCTCCTTGATATTCATCACCTTTCATATTGCTTTTATCCATAATAATGTTTTTACCTCTCTAACCCCAGCACTGCCTTCTCGCGAGTTGCAAACATGGGTGTCTTGAATGGCCCCGGATACTTAGTGCTTTGGACTCCTCACAATGTGTCCCATCTCTCCAAACTATTATATTAGAGAGCAGGGTCAATCTACCTTTATCTCCTGAGGTGATTGGATTTTTTTCTCACTCATTGAATTTTCCATATATTTCAAACGATTTCCTGCCAAACTCCAATAATAACAACACAACAACCATATAACATCTCCATAATGTAACATCATTCTCAACATAATCCCCGGATAAGGTAAAGAATGGCAATTTTTAGAATATGTGGAGCAAATATGAAATAAGGCATATTATGGCTTTTTGTGATGCATAAGCATAGGTAAGGCTAGGATTATAATAATATGAGCATTATATATGTAAATATAAAGTTCTCCATCCTCTTGTCATGCAACATGTCAAAAGCAACTTCAAATTTTACCTCCTTTCATGGTTTTCATGAAATAATGCACTTCATTGTGACTTCCCTTTACTAGGCAATTTCATGCTATATCTCTAATGAATCCAATTTTGCATCGTCGAGTTCAATATAAGCTTCCATGACATTTATTCAAAAAATTTCAATGGAGGTCATTTTGGAAAACATGTCTATAAGCACATAAATCAATAATGAATTCCAAAATAGCCATGTAGCAATTCAAAGCAATAAATTCCAAATATGCACAAATAATGTCAAATATGGCAAATATGCATAAAGTAAGCCCTTCCCCCACCCCATACTTAAACATTACAGTGTCCTCACTGTATAAAAACAAGGGTAAAGAAAGAAACTCACAAGACAGGTGCGCAAGGCTTCTTAATTTTGAATGGAAGAATGCCTGGGCCGAGTCTGAATATAGCTTGCTTTCTATCCATGGACCTGAAAAGTGTAGAAGACATATACCCACAATAGAAAAACTAAAAATGTTCAAAACCAAAAACAAACAAAACAATGTCTAAAAAGTCCCAAAAAGTAAATGTCTATGTACAAGCTCTAGATTTTGTAGTCGCTAGGCCGACTTCTCCATTTAGCTCAAGGTGGCATTTGCAGGGCCCATGTAGCCTGGGCTTCAAATAGAACTCCATTCTTGTCCATCAGCTATAATCCTCCAGAATGGATCTTGTTCACCACGAAAGGTCCCATCCTCTTCTTGTTGAATTTGTTAGGGAACCAATGATCCTTTGATTTAGAGACATAGAGCTTGTCTCCAACTTCATACTCTTTGGGCTCATCATTGGATATCCTACATAAGCGCACATACCAAGGCAAACCTCTCCCATGTATAGATAAATCCTTAATGGAAATAGGAGAAGAAAAATCCATACCTTGGCTTACCATCACAGAGACGGAATCGGGAACCACGGTGTTTGGTCGATCTCGAGTAGGGGTACTCGATCTCGATGAGTTTTCAGATTCTGGTGGTGAGCTGCTCGAGGATGCAGAAGCTGGTAGAGGTGAGGGTTGGTCGATCTCGAGTGGGCTACTCGATCTCGAGGAGAGTTCTGCTGGAGTCAGCGTCGAGAAAGGCGAAGTCGGGGAAGCGAGGTGGTGGTCGATCTCGAGTAGTGTACTCGATCTTGAGTAGGGCTCGGCTTCTGTCTGGGTGCTCGACGACGCTGGTGGAGTTTTTTGTTTTTGGTCGAGATCGACTAGGGTCCTTGATGTCGAGGAATCTTGGTCGACCTTGACCCCATACTTGGTTCCTGTCAAGGCATCCGAAAAATAGTTAGTCCATAAAGACATACCTTGGTTTGTGTTGATTGGATTCTATGTGTCATCTTTTAGGATTGCCATGATCTCCTCCACCTGGGCCTCTATATCCCTCTTTTCCAGCTTCTTAGGGGTCATATTTCTTACCTTGGGTTCCCCGCAAAATATGTAGCCAACTGAGATAGATTTTACCTCTTCCATTATACCTGTATGCCTTTTAGTTTTATTAAAGGAATACTCAATTACCTCATCGCTGATGTTGAAAGTGAGCACTCCTTTCCTCACGCTTATGTTGGCATCAACCGTCGCCAAGAAGGGTCTTCCTAGAATAATTGGACAAGCAGGGTCTTCTTGCATATCAACAACTAAGAAATCAGCAGGGACAAAGAATTTACCTACTTGTACTGGCACATTGTCCACCATGCCTGTTGGAATGACCACTGTGTTGTTGGCCATGTAAAATCTAGCATCCACAGGCTCTAGGGCACCTATCTTAATCTTGGACCAAATTGTTAAAGGCATTATACTCACACTAGCTCCAAGATCACATAAAGCATTAATTTTATATGGACCAAATCCAATGGTTATAGCAAACTTACTTGGATCTGGCCTCTTTTCCAGTATGTCCAAATGGATGCATTCCTTTGTAATTTCAGCCATTGATCTCTTTTTGCTCAGAATCTCTTTCAGGAACTTGACATAGGATGGCATTTCATTGAGAGCTTCTGTGAAGGGGATGGTGACGTTGAGTTTCTGAAGCATCTTGATGAAGCGCTGAAATTTCTTTTCTGCTAGGTCCTTTGGAGATTTTGTGGGGAAAAGCAGCTTCTTTTTCTGAGTCGGAGCCAGAACATATGTCGGAGGTGCTGCAGTTTCCTCGCTCTCGGACTGACCGTCCTCGATGTCGAGTACATCCTTCTCGATCTCGACCACTGTAGTCGACTTCGAGTTGCTGTGTAGTGCAGACGAGGGTTTCTTCCCTTTATCCGCGAGATCGAGCAGGCCCTTCTTGAGATCGACCAGGTGCTTGTCGACGTCGACTTGCTGCTGGTCAACTTGCTGTTCTCCTCTGTTTTGCTGCTCTTCGATCTCAGGCTCTTGAAGTTGATGGCCGCTTCTGAGTTTTACAGCAGCGATGTGTCCGGTCTTCCCCTTGGGATTTGGTTCTGAAGATCCTGGGAGTGAACCTGACTGTCTGGGGATTCCTGCTGCCCGTTGACCAATCTGTGTATCAACTGATTTCCGCCATATATCAATTTCCCCAAACCTGGAGTTGACACCTTGCATCTGAGTGTAGACGGAGTTGAAGGACTGTTTGGTTTCTGAGTGATTCCTCCGTATTTCCTCCAGGACTGTCTGTATATCATCCATTTTCTGGTCTTTTTCCGGATGTCCTAGAGCTCTGTAGGGCGGGGGGTTCCTAGGGGCACCTTGGTTCCATTGTGGTTGCTGAAACCTTTGGTCCCCCATGTAGCGATGGGGACCCCCTGCATAAGCTGCATCTTCATGGTGCTCTGCCAGCCTGACTTGCTCTGTGTGTGGGCACTCAGTAGTGGTGTGCCGCTGCGATCCGCATTCAATGCAAGGCTGGTTGACAGAAAGATACTTTACTTGCTTAAGGAGCTTCTTGTTCTGATCTCTGTAGTACTGCTCCCTTACATTAGGATCAATCTCTTTAAGGGGCTCATAGAGGGGCATGGATGGTGCTGGCCTGGCGTAGGGGTTCTCTTCATAGTTTGCAGTAGACCCATACTTGTTATCATAGTTAGTGAGCTTGTCGAGCACTCCCCATGCGTCAATTGGTGGCATCGTCAGATACTCATAGCGAGTATACTGGTTGATTCTGTCCTTAGTGACTTGATCAGGAGAGTTGAAGAAGATCTCCTGAATGACGTAGGGTGGTTGTCCATGAGTAGGGCAAGATCGCAGCAGCGCCTTGTACCTTTCCCATGCTTTTGCTAGCGGCTCCCCAGGATTCTGTTTGAAGGCGGTGATTTTCTGGCGGAGGAGTGCTGTCTTTGCAGGAGGGAAGAATTTGTTCAGAAACTCTTGCTCTACTTAGCCCATGTTGTGAGGGATCTTTTGGTTTCAGCCCTTCAAGCCACTTTAGTGCAGGTCCAGTGAGAGACCAGCGAAAAGCCTTCATTTTGTCATATTCCAAAGTTGTACCTTCAGCAAGAGTACGACACATGTAAGAAAATTTGTAACATGTTCAAGAGGCCCCTCTTTAAATCTACCAAAAAGGCATTATATTTAAGCTCTATAAGAAATTGAGTGCGAATTTCAAAAGAGTTTTTAGGGATAAGAATCGCTGATTCAGGCACGACGAGAGTTGGGTGCATATAATCCTCTGCCGTGGTTGGGTATTGGGAAAGTTCAGCCTCCGCTTGTTCACTTGTTGCTTTCTTAGTGGCGATAGCAGCATCTTTAGCGGCCAATTCCCTTGTAAGCCTTGCAATCAACTGCTCCTGTGTTTCAGCGGCTGCCATGGCTCTTTGTAGTTTAGCTCTGATGTGTAGAAGGCGTTCCGGTTCGTCTAAGCCGTCAAACTCAGGTGGTTGACCAGAACGGCACATACACCTGTAAAGTAACTCAAAGAAAAAAGTGAGATCTGACTACCTAAGGCGCGAATGATAGCGTCCCTGGCAACGGCGCCAATTTGTTGTGAGGAGGAAATCGAGTATGAAATATAACAAAATAAATCAAACTAGATTTAGGCCCACGCAAATAATTACAAAACTCCCTCCAATGTAGTAGTGGGAAGTTAGGATCGAATCGACGAGGAAGTGTGTCAGCAAACAGAAGACAGAAACAAAGACAAACGAAAGCAATAAATAAAAGCAAAGACAGCAACTCACTCGATCTCGACTACAGCAACTCGAGATCGACAAAGGACACCAACAGAAACAGAAAGCAAATTCAGAATCGACGACATAAGCTCAATCCAGGCAAATCAGTACTCGATCTCGACAAAGGGAACTCGAGATCGACAAAGCTATACTCTATCTCGACTAAAACCTGCCCTAGATCGCCCAAGAATGCAAAAAGTATAAATTGCAATTTCGAACACAGATTCGCAGATTTGATCAGAAATAAATCAATATATAAAGAACTTCCAAAGCCAGGGTATCAACACCACAACGATAACCATGCAAAGTAATACATAAAGGCATAAAAGATCATGCTTTCCATCAAAATAACTTTCGTTACTAACAAAAAGGCATATAGAGGCTTTCGCATAAACCCTAATTGTTACTAACCTTTTTCACATAATTAATCCAAGTTGCATTAAGATCACTTTCGCTTCAATAATACAAACAAGGATCACCTTCAACTTTCGCAAAAGAATCATGCTAATAGGGATAGAAGACGAATTGCATAAAAAGATCTGACCTTTACCGCATCACCTAACATGGCCACCGTCGGGCTCACCCCAGCCCCAGAAGTTGGTGGACTACTCGCTCTTCATTGCAATAGCAGACATTGATGTATGAAAGGAAACTTGCATTAAACTAAATTCAAAGTCTTTACAATCCCGGCAATCTAACTTTCGCTGAATGCCAAAACCCTAAAACCTTCGAACTCCTAAACCTTCTCTGTGGAACTACTTCTCTAACTTGTGAATTGAATGAATGAAAAACCAGCCCCTAAGGCTTTATTTATAGGCTTCTATTCCTTGCTAATCAAGGATAGAAGATATCTATCTTTATCTAAATCTATATCTAAAGGCTTAAAGATAAATAAAGATAATAAAGGAATTAAATCTAAATAGGAAATTTATATCTAAAAAGGGGAAATAATATCTAAATAGGTAAGTCTTCTCATGTTGATAGATCTTGTCTTCCATAGATAGAACTTAGATAGATGTAGGATAGATCTCGGTTTCCTTCGGCCCCAAGGATTCCCAGCTCAACACAGACAGCCAAAGCGCGTATCGCGGTTTCGGACACGGCGCTGGTCGATCTCGACAAACGCTACTCGAGATCGAGTAGGATTGGCTTGGCTTTGCTGACTGGGCTTGGTCGGGTTGCTCTGCTTGACATGGCTCGGACTTGTGCTCCCTGGGCTCCTCGATCTCGACTAAGCAACTCGAGATCGAGTTGGGTGTGCATCAATGAGGGCTGGCCTTATGTAGTGGAGTAGATGGTGCTCGTCACGGACTCGGATTGGCGCCATGGGTTCCTCGATCTCGACAAAGCTCCTCGAGATCGACTAGGGTTTTGCTCGGCTTCTCGGTCTTCGGCTTCTCGACATGGCACAACTTCACCGACTCCGGACATGGTGTCTAGGCGTTGTCGATCTCGACAAGATGTACTCGAGATCGAGTTGGCTTCCGGAGTTGGGTTGCTTTGGCTCAGCTTCTCGATCAGTGCTCAGTCGACAAGACCTGTGCTCGGACACATTCGTCCAGATCGAGTAGAGTCTACTCTAGATCGAGTAAACATGGGCTCCTAGCTTTATTCGACTGGTTCCGCTGCTTCTTGGCCTTGGACTTCTGTAGTTGATTTCCGAGCTTTTCCGACCTTTCTTAGATCTGCTGTAATTTGCCTCGAATTCTGCGAAATTAAACAGAAACTGGTGTAGATTCCATAATTTGGCAAATAAACATAAACTACATAGATTCTGTACTATCTTAGCCCAAATGCATGAAATGTATGCAGAAAACGATATAGAAGTTACTGTAAAACATGGCAGATTCAGCTCACAACAGTCATCCCTACAGGTATGGTTGAGAATGTCCCCGTCCAGGTTGGTAAATTCTTTATTCCCGCTGATTTCCTTATTATAGACTGTGCTGAAGATGCTAGTAGCCCTATTATTCTTGGTAGACCATTTCTAGCTACTGCAGATGCCAAGATTAGTGTCAAATAGCGATTGCTCACCTTCACAATAGGCGATGAGGTCTTAGATTTCTCTTTTGGTCCTGCAAAAGAGGAAATTTCATGGGTGGAGGTGAAGAGCATCAACAACCACGGGATCAAGCAAACAACGAAGGAAGGCACCAAAATTCTACTCGACATCGACAAAAGCTCATCGATGTCGACCAAAGTGTTACTCGATGTCGACCAACCTTCCTCAACATCGAATTCCTCTGTTGAGCACCATACTTGCCAAGAGCCTAAGTATAGGGTCCCTCTACTCGATGTCGACCAAACTAACTCGACATCGAACAACCCTAAGCTCGAAGATTTATGTTTTGGGCTCGAAAAGGTAAGTTTAGGTATGAGTTCTACTCCTCCTCAGTCCATTAAGAAATTTATAACTAATTTAAGGGGAGGTAAGGCCCCGTGGCTAGAGAATCTACGGAGAATGAGAGCCGGAAAGAAAAAGAAGGGAGAAAAGGAAGACTATGCAAGCAACCACCTATCAGCCAAGCTTGCATACTACAATCAGGACCTAGATGATCCAGGAGAAGGGCCAAGCACAAGCAGACCCCACATTGACGGTCATTGAGCACAAATGGAGAAGTCGGCCTAGCGACTCTAAAATCTAGAGCATGTATATAAAACTTTTTGAATTTTTGGACTTTGGAACTTTGATTTTGGTTTTGGTTTTTGTTCTTTAGTTTAGAATACTTCATGTCGAAAGTCTTGTCTTTGTGTGAAATCTAACACTTTAGGTCGGCAAGCATGAAAAGATCGCGAAAGGTGGAATAAAGAAGTCCCTGAAAGATAGTCCAAATCGACTAGGCCAGTCGAGAACGACCAAGAAGAGCAGCCCAGTTTTACTCGATGTCGAGTAGGCCAACTCGACATCGACCAAGTCAGAAATCTCCTCGACTTCAGCATTCCACTCGACGCTGACGGTTTCCTCGATGTCGACAACTTTTCCTCGATATCGACCAAACCAGTTCCTCGACATGCCTTGTATTGCCTTCCTCGACGCATTATTCGGTGAGTTCCTTCCTTTACTCTTGTTTTTATTTGATTTTATACAGTGGGGACACTGTATATTTTAAGTATGGGGTGGGGGAAGACCTCATTATCATTGTTATATGTTTTTGGTTTTACATGGTGAATTTTGGCTAAAATTTAAATTTTTTGTGCTTAATTGATAAACTCAAAGTTTTATAAGACATCTCCCATTTCTTGTAAATTGTTCAAAGAAATAGTGTCATGGAAGCTTTAATTGAACTCGACGATGCAAAATTGGATTCATTAGAGATATAGCATGAAATTGCCTAGTAAGGAAAAGTCACAATGAAGTGCATATTTTCTTGAAAACCATGAAAAAAGGTAAAATTTGATACTGCTTTTGACATGTTGCATGATAAGAGGATGGAAGACTTTATAATTCCATATATGCTCATATCCTAGCCTTACCTATGCTTATGCATCGCAAAAGCCACATATATGCCTTATTTCAACTAGTGCTCCACCTGATCTAGATATTACCATTCTTTACCTTATCCGGGGATTATGTTGAGAATGATGTTACATTATGGAGATTATTATATGGTTGTTGTGTTGTTATATATCATTTATTGGAGTTTGGTAGGAAATGTTTTGAAAAATATGGAAAATTTAATGAGTGAAAGAAAATCCGGTCACCTCAGGAGATAAAGGTAGATCGACCCTGCCTGCATTGAGATAATAGTTCCGTAGGATGGGACACCAATGTGAGGAGTCCAAAGCACTAAGTATCCGGGGCCATTCATGACACCCATGTTTGTGACTCGCGAGAAGGCAGTGCTGAGGTTAGAGAGATAAAAGCATCATTATTGGAAAAAGCATTATAGAAGGTGATGAATCTTATGAAGAAGGGATGTGGTATGAAAATTTGGAAATACTCCATTTCCCCGGATTATTAGCCCCACATTGCCACAAAATTGCCCACCTTTAGCCTTTTATCAATCTACTCCTTATTAGGCTTAAATTAAAGTCATCTTGATTATTAATGCTTTGTCACATAAATTGTTTTGCATAAACCTCCTTTTGTGAGTAGATGTTGCTTTTAATTGCACATGCATGGATTTGTGACACACGTACCTTTTCGATGATGGTAATTGATTGCAGGGTTATATAAGAATGAATCTATGATGTTGAGAGTCTAAATTTCTTTCCCTGAATGACCATCCAAGTTATTGCTTGGGGACAAGCAAGCTTAAGTATGGGGTGATTTGATGTCCACTAAAATAGCCATGTTTTTATGCACATTTTAGCTCCATATTCTATATACTTTGCATATTTCAGGCTGGGAATATGTTAAATTTATGTAGTATATGCTTATTTGCAAGAAATAGAGGTCTACATAAGTTTTGGTTTAATATTGCAGAATTTGGAACCATTCCGAGACAAAACCAAGGAAAGGAGACGGAGGCTGAACTTTACTCGACATCAAACACATTTCCTCGATATCGACAAAAATGGTGAAGCAGAGCACTGGTTGAGGAGGAGCTGATCGAGGAACTGAAGACAAAGCCAACTCGAGTTCAGAGCATTACTCGATATCGAGTAAGTTACTCGATATCGACAAGATGTGAAGCCACACCTGGACTCAAGGAAGCAGCACCAGATCGAGAAGTCGAAGAGAAGACATACCGAGCAACGTTCTCCTCGATATCAAGGAAATTCCTCGATATCGAGTAAACCCAGAAACATATGTTCGAGCCAAGTCGAGAAGTAGTTACTCGAGCAAGCCAGAACCCAAAGTCGACAATAATTCTTCTCGATATTGAGTAAACTACTCAATATCGACAAAAACAAGATCAATTATCCGAGCCAGGTCGGGGAGAGGTTGCTCGAGCAAGCCAGACGAGCCAATATCGACGACACATTTCCTCGATATCGAGGAAATTACTCGATATCGAGCAGAAAGTTCCTTGGCCGCGTTACGCGGTTGGGCTGTCCGAGTCGAGTTGGGCTTGCTTGGATACGAAGATGTCTGAATCTATCAAGTTTGATCAAGATCTATCCATGGAGAGAAGATTTATCCACACATGTAGATATTTAGATATTTTAGATATATTTCCTTTTAAGATAAATGTTCCTTTTATTAAAGTTTTATCTTTAGATATTAGATAGATATTTCCTTCCTTGATTAGCAAGGATTGGAAGCATATAAATAAAGCACGTGGGGCTGATTTTCTATTCATTCAATTTCAGAGATATAATTCCACATAGAGAAGTTTAGGAGTTCAAAGGTTTTAGGGTTTTGGCGTTCAACGAAAGTGGGAGTGCCGGGATTGTAAAGACTTTGAATATAGTTTATTGCAATTTATTTCTTTTAAATCAATGTCTGCGATTGCGATGAAGCACGAGTAGTCCATCCACTTCTAGGGTTGGGGTGAGCCCAGCGATAGCCCTGCGTGTTTGAGGTAAAGATCCGACTTTTATCATGTTTTAAGCATCTAGTACTTGTTATGTGTTTATTACCCATCTAATGGAGATCTATGCTAACAACTTGGATTATAAACATAAAATCAGTAGATACAATTAGGGTTTCTTGAAAGGGTTGTCTAATTGTTGGAAAAGGCGAAAGTTTCATCCTTCGATGCAATTTACATGATTATCTGTTTTATTCTGGCCTTATACATGTTTGGTTATCGTTGTCGCAAGCCCTAATCTTGGAAGTTCTCTTTCATTCATCGAGTTCAGATTCAAAATTTGCTTGTTTTTACTTTTTTGTCTCCTCGATATCGACTAATCTTGGTCGATATCGACTACTGACTTTCGATCATCAAGATTGTCGTAGCTTCTGGTGTGCAGGTACCCGACGTCGACGAACTTTACTCGATATCGAGTAAAGTCTCCTCGATATCGACAACCTCCAATGACTGCTGCTACTCTGTTCAACTTGTCCGATCTTTTGTCGAGTAACCTTACTCGAGATTGAGCAACCTGTGGTCGACTTCTATCCGTGAGATTTTTCCGTTGCCTAGGATCCGCTTACCAGCTTTCTCGATGATCGAACCTCACTTTCTCTTGCTACATCGGGAGGGAGTCTTGAACATTATTTACTGGGATCTAATCGGTTTGCTTATCTTATTTACATTCTGTTTGCGCTCTCAATTTCCTCTATCAACAACCTTCCCAAGTCTTTAATCTTGAAGAGGTCATGGAGATGGCTTTTAAGATCATTCACTTGACCAACATACGAGCCTGTAAGAATAATATCATCTACATAGGCAGCAACTATGGTAAAATTACCATTTTTGTGAGATAGAAACAATGATGGATCATATTTTGACTGCAAAAAAAATCTAATAAGGTTTTATATAACTTGTCGAACTATTGCCTTGCATCATGTTTCAAACCATATACAGATTTTTTCAGTAAACAGACTTTATTAGATGGGTTTGAAACACCTTGAGGCATGGTCATATACACTTCTTCATGGAGATCTCCATGAAGAAATGCATTGTTGACATCTAATTGAAATAGATCCCAACCTTTGTTTAAAGCAATTGAAAGAATAACTCTTATAGTAGATAGCTTTACCACTGGTGAGAATGTCTCATCATAGTCAATCCCATATTGTTGAGTGTATCCCTTTGCTACTAGTCGTGCTTTGTATCTCTCTATAGAACAATCTACCTTTAATTTTATTTTGTATACCCATTTGCATCCAATTGGTTGCTTACTGCAGGAAGAACAACTAAAATCCAAGTTTTGTTAGTTTGAAGAGCATCTATTTCCTTATCCATTTCTTTAATCCACTTGGGATATTTGGAAGCCTTGGTTAAAGATTTAGGTTCAACTAAAAGAATTAGTGCTTGTTTTAGTTGTTGGAAGACACATGAAAGAGTCAGGAAAGCTAGATAATAATGGAAATTGTTCTAGATGAGAACCAAAATTACAAATGTAGTTCTGCAAATGTGTAGGAGGTCTCACTGTCCTAGTTGACCTTCTCAGATTTTATGGAGCTTCTGGTATGAGTTGGGGTTATAGAACCTGTGGAGGAATATGATGGTCAACCACTAATTGATCTTGAACTGGTTGATCCTGTGCCTGATTGTCCTCTGCAGTGATCTCAGTATCAGGGAAAAATATGTGTTCAGGCCAGTCATTAGTAACATTAGGAAGAGGTAATTGAGTATCAAAATTTATTTTATGCAAAGGGAATTGATTTTCATGGAACTGAACATCTCTGGATACAAAAATCCTATGAGATTTCAAATCCAAAACTTTATAACCTTTCTGACCATGTGGATAGCCAATGAACACACAAGGCACACTCCTTGGATCAAATTTAAATCTATCAACCTTCATAGTGCTCACAAAACACAGGCATCCAAAAGCTCTTAACTTGATTGATGCCAAAGGAAACCTGTTGATCAGGTGAGTTGCTGTAAGTAGGCACTCTCAACAACACTTAATTGAAAGATTTGATTGAAAAAGCAATGCTCGAGCAGTCTCTAAAAGATGCTTATGCTTTTGCTCAACCACACCATTTTGTTGGGGTGTGTAGACACATGTTGTTTGATGTAGAATGTTATTTTCTAAGTAAAAATCTTGAGCTTCATAACTGTAAAACTCACCGCCATTGTCTAATCTGACCACCTTCACTTTTGCATCAAACTGAACAAGCACAAACTTAACAAAGGTTTTCAATATAGAGAATACATTGCTCTTTGCAGCCACTAAATGTGTCCAAGTGGCCCTTGAAAAATCATCCACAATGGTTAGAAAATACATAAAACCATTATGTGCTGGAACTTTGTAAGGTCCTCGTATATCAACATGTAACAATTCAAAATAATTCAAAGACTTTATTGAACTGATAGGAAAAGAATTCATGTGTTGTCTTGCACGAGGACAAACATGACATACATGATGTTGGAGTGTCTAGTAAGATCTTTAAGAAATTCAAAACGAAACAACTGATCAAAAGGAACATGTCCGAATCTACAATGCCACAACTCTAAAGAAACAACACTCAAGGCATGGTTACAATTCACATTGCCACTCAAGTCATCATTCACAATAAAAGATAAAATCCGAGAAGCAATTCTATCAATAAAATCATGACTTGAATCCATAGTTGTCAGATACAATCCTTTAGACACTTCACCAAGCACTTGTGGCTTGCTCATTGAAGGGTCCTAGATCAAACAATGAGACGGAGTACACAACATATAAGCATTTAGATCATGAACAAACTTTCGTACAAATAACAGATTGTAGGCAAATTCAGGCACATGTAAGACATGATGAAGAACAATTTTGTTTTGTAATTGAATAGAGCCAACATGACAGATTTTGGATTGTTGACCATTTGGTATTGTGATATAGCTGGGCATATTGAACACTTTATAAGAACTGAACATAGAAATGTCAGGAAATAGACGGTGTGTGGCACCACTATCAATAACCCAACTATACACATTACCATGAACATTAAAACAAAAGTTGTTACCTGCCACCATATTAGTGTCCTCACCATTACTTTGCTTGCTTAAGAAAGCCAAAATCTGATCATATTGCCCCATAGTCAAAGTTGGAGTAGTAGCAGACTCGGTGTTATCCTTTATTGAGACATTTGCAGCAAACCTCTTTGATTTCTCACCCTTGAAATTGGGTGGGTAACCATGAAATTTGAAGCACCTGCTAATGGAATGCCCAGCCACCTTACAATGATCACAAAAATAATTTTCTTTCCCTTTTTGTCCATTTTGACTTCCCAATTAACTATTTCCAGGATGTCCATAAGCCCGAGATCCCTGAGAACCCTGAGAGCCCCGTTTCTGTCCATTGAACCTACCATACTGACTCCCATTTTGACTATTGCCTTAACTGTTTCTTTGGAGAGCATTGAATGCAGCAACATTCTCATTGATTGAACTAGCATTGTTCAAACCTCTCTGATTTTCCTCATCCAGCAACATCCTATACACATCTCCCATGGTAGGAATAGGCTACATGAAACTGAATTACTTGCTGATTAGAAAGCAATTTAGACACTGTATTTGCCGAACCACAAGCAGTACAAGTAGGCATATCAACAAGATCCATGTATTCGTCCCACAACTTCTTGAATTTGGACAATTATTTATGTACCTGATAAAGACGAGTACAGCTGGGAGAACCAAACCTCAATTTCAATTCCTCCCATATCTCGTGAGCAGTGCGAAAATACAGAAAAGTTTCAGCTATCTCCTTCCCAACCGAGTGAAGAATCTAGGCAATCATCATGCCATTGCACCTCTTCCACTGCGGATACCGAGGGGAATCAAGATCTGGAATCGGAAAACTGCCATCAACAAGACTCATCTTGTTCTTCGCTACAAGAGATACCTCCACCGATCAGCGCCAATGATTGTAATTAGTCTCGCTCAACAACTGCGTAAAGAGATTATAGCTTGGATGATCGGAATGATGAAGATAAAGAACATCGTTTGGATTAGCTTCGTTTGGATCCATTCTTCGATCAAGAATTGGATTTCAGAAATAAGAAAACAAGCGGAAGAAGATTAGATTGATTGCTTCACACATTTGCAATCGAAAAGCTCCAGGAAATCAAATGTGAGCTATGATAGCTCCGATACCATTTCACAAACTGAGCATTAGAGAAAGAAGGAAGAAGACATTGAAACCAAAACGAGAGAACCACGGATTTGATTGAAGTGAAGAGAAATAAGTGAGTCGTTACAACGGAATCGAAGAACATTTATAAAACACAAGTCATGTGCGAATCACGTGATTCTTCTAACAGAAAATGAAACGGACACCGAACGTTGTACTTGACGTCCTCCGAGTACTCGATCTTGAGTACAATGTCTAGTAGGCTAGTATCAACAAGAATTTGATTTTTTTTTTTAAAATCACATAACATGCATGCCAAAAATGAATCGTTTATTAAGAATAAAGAGGTGAATCAAAGCAAGCCCATATTAAGATTTGTGTAATTTGATTTTCACCTACAAAATATATATATACTAACCAACATCATGATGTTGGATCGATTAAGAGAGAAACGACATCAACTCTTTGTCTCTTCGGAAACTCAACATTGTATCTATTGAGAGACAAATCTCAACACTTAAACTTCCTTTTTCCTTAACTCCAGGGCGTAACATTACCCTCCCGTCATACTTATTCGAACCGGTTCTAAGTGCCACTACTTCCCCTAATCCAAACTCAATCTCATTCACATTCACTCTCGAAACCCCACCAATGAGTAGGAAATTCGTCGATCCCGGCATGTCTCCGGGTTTGAAAAAAACCGGAGATTTTCTCCAATTGATGAATACATCGCGGAACCGCTCATCGGTAAGCTGATCGCCAACTCCTTGGTTTAACAACGATGCCACTTGCCCTAGACTCTTCTCGAGCAACTCACCAACTCGAATAGGCGATAAGACAACCCAAATGAGGCTTCCGAAGTAGTCTTGCGATAGAGGTGGGCGAACTCTTGGCCTCATGTTGCCTAAAAGAACACAAGTGCTACTTTCATCATCGCGTTTCTCACTACGAGAACGCGACAATGCTCGCCATAGAAGAGCAGATAATGCTTGGATGGACGAAATCTTGTCGATCAAGCCGCAATCTGCGTTCGCCTTTGCCTTGAGGGCTGCCATTGACTCCGACGAGAAGTAGAAAACGGCTTCCCTTATAGTGTCGTCGGGTTCCATATCGATTCTTGTTATAAACTCGTCGGGATGGATGTAGGGGAACTTGATGATCGGCCCGTAACCTTCTAAAACCCATCGTTCGTGATTAGGCGGTCTCGAGATCTTTGTATCGTTTGATCGGAAGATCTCAGACCACGAAGAGAGGAAGTGCCAAAAGGATGTCCCGTCGACAAGAGCATGGTTTACGGAAACCCCAAGGAAGATGCCATCAACCAATTCGGTAACTTGAATCACTAACATGGGTTCGTCATGAGCGTCATAGTTTGTTGGTATTTGGCCTAGTGCAAATAGTGATCGAACTATACCCGGTACATCAATGGGAGAAACAATGTCGTTTACGGTCACATTGTCTAAAGCCGCATGAATAAGCTTAGCTCCATCACCTTTGTTGTTGTCAATGAACATGAATGAATTGTGTTGTGCCTCATTTACTTTGGTGACAAGCTGGCCTGCACAATTCGGATATAAGATGTAAAACATAGGACTTGTATGATGTACAATTCTGGAAGCTCGAGGTGGCTAAAACCCCTAGCCTGGAGAAAAAATAAGGGAATTTTTTTTTATTATTATTTTAAATTTTTGCTAATTTTAGGAGTAAAAGACTAAAAATGAGTAATTAATTACATATATAGGTTAGCTATAGGAAGCACGTATTTAACCAGGTCGTGAATTCAACCCTCTTTAGCTTCATTTTTTTGGTAATTTTTGTATCTTTTTATTTTTTTCCACTTAAAATGACCATGTCATCACAATATTTTTTAATATAATTCTTCTTTAATATAAAAACTAGTACAATTCCCGCGCAATGACGCGATTTTTTAAAACTAAAATATTAATAATATATATAAATATATAATAAATTACTAATAAAAGTTAAGATAAAAAAAACTTTACCATAAATGTATCGTATAATTCTGAAATAATTTTTTTTATATCTCGTCTAAAGTATAATACATAAAAATAGATATTTTAAATCACCCAGTAATAATAATATCAATATCATTGTAACTTTTTTAGAAATTTTGAAATCTGAATCATGCATTTAAATGTGATGTATCACAACTAATAATTATATTCAATGTTTTGAATATAGCTCAATAGTTAGTAGATAAATGTGAGTTAAGCAAGCCTAATGATTATATTAGATTGAATTCAATATTTTGAATTAAGTCCAATTGTTAGTAAATATGTTAAGAATAAAAGAGAATGGAGGATTAAAAAAAATTAATGGAAAAAAAAAAGAAAATGAGAAATAAAAAAATCAAGCAAAAAAAACATAATTGGTCAATATTCCTAAAAATCTTCTAAGATTGACACGTATGTAAAGTCTTCTAAATTAAGGTTATATATAGATAAATAAAAATCTTTTAAAAAAAATAAAAATAATGGATCCGTCACAGCATAAAATATGTTAGGTAAATTAGAAATACCTGCTAGTGGATAGAAGTGAGTGAGAGTCGAAGACAACGAATGCTTAAGCTTCTCTAAGAAGAAACCCATGCCTCCTTCTTCCCTTGATGGAAGTTTGTTGAACATAAGGCCAATTTGAAGATGACATTGCGCCATTTGCATTAGCTCGCAGAATCCCAAGTAAAAAGGCTTCTTTGATTCTTCCAGGATGTGGCTCGGTTTGATGAAACATTCTGAAATTGCTCTAATGGAAGCGACTTCCATCTTAATCTGCTGATCTCTAAAGATAATTAAAGACATGTTACTAGATTAGAAATGCAAAGCAAGGAAGAGTTCATTTAATTATAAGATTAATTGCATAACGTACATATTTGTTCTTAATTCGGAACATATAAAGAATTAAGGGATAAGTATACAATAAATATTGCTATTTAGACTTATAAATAATGACCATATAAAAGCTTTGTGGGCATAAAGAGGAGAGCGGGAGACTTACAGATTTTATCGGCTGAGAGACAAATGGCAATATACAGGCCAGGCAAACCCCTGGATGGATTTTCTTATCTACTTATAGTCTTATACTGTACTACGGAGTACTTAAATGAGTAAATTACATCCATGCCCCTCCTACATTTACCCATCAATTTATATATCAATGTATCATGCATGTTTATTGTTTATAGTAGTGGCAAACAAGCGGTGTTTAGCCTATAATAAGAGGCGGGTCCTCTTTAGGGTCAGGAGTGGCAGTCGCACCCAATCAAAAATAAAATTTAACATACATATTTCTCTCGTCGATAGCTTCGATTTGATATATTATAAGCTCAAATTAGATATCCGAGCAAAAAGTTATAAATATTTCAATTTTCAGCACTGAACATATGTAAATTACTTCTTTTTTTTTGGTAGGAATATGTAAATTATTTCTTATATCATTTACAAAACTGATATACTTTTATCGTAATTATCATTTGTTAAACTGTATGCTATAATAATATAATTATAACTGAAAACTTCAAATTAGGAGGTTATATTGAAATATTTGAAAACAATGAAATAAAGTATGCGCGATTTATGTTTTTATTCTAGTTACATATCCATAATATTAATGATTTTTCGGAAAAGAAAAATTAGGGTTTCATTTTACATGAAAAAATTTTATGGTAATTTTACGCCCCCTTAATCAACAGTTTCAGGATCCGCCACTGCATATAATATAGGCCTTAACAAGACACCTTGTCCCGACGTTATTACGAATGAGTTATATAAAAAGTATTGAGATATTGTCAGAACTTCGGATATTAATAGCAAAAAAAGGATTTTTTTTTTACTTTCGGCCACTTAAAAAAATTAACCATAAGTTTATCACGCTATTCTCAAACAACTCAGCTGCAACATCTTATTACAGACTGATTAGCTTAATTATGCTCTATTTTATATAAAATCATCTCCAATATATCAACCACTACTAAAAAAGCAGGAAATAGCTACGTATTTTTAGCCACGAATGTCAGGCGACGCTGTTTTCGTAGCCAATAGCAATGACATTGGCGACGATTATTTTTTACCGTGGCAAATTTCGTGGCGGGTGTTCACCCAAGAATGCCACATCATCAACTTTGTTGCTAACAGCAACGAATACACTGTCCGTGGCTGGGTTCGTGGCTGAAAATCCGGAGGGTACTTGTAATTAGCCACGACATTAGCTACGAACGCATATTCCGTGGCTGTATTTGATGCTGATTTGGAATGGACACGAGGTGAGTGGGCTTGGATCGGTTTTTATCGGTTTTTGTAGCCGGGTCGGACATGGGGTTAGTGGACTTGAATCGTAGCTGAATCCGTGGCTAGCAAAGAAGTACAAATGTTATGGGCTCGGCATGGATCAAAAGCCCATTAGATATGATCGGCCCAATTACTTTATTAGCCCGTAGAATGAAATGTGGATTTAGCAACGACACTGTCCGTGGCTAAATCCGTTGCTATTACGGATGAGATCGAATTAAATGCGCATTGTACTTTACCTGCCATTTAGTAGTTGGGTGCATTAATTGGGCCGGCCTCCCTGCTACTTGTTTGTCTTCTAGCTTGGGTAAACATTGCCATTTGCAATGGATAGCAGAAATTTACCTCTCCACCAAGCTCTCACTCTCTGTTTGTACGAGGTTAACACTTCTCTCTTTTGTACGAGGTAAATTTCATGACCCTTTAATTTCTTAACTACTTACATATATATTATACTGTGTATTTTAGTTAGTGCACTTAATTTAAGAGTATGTATTGATTATAAATATATATAATGAGAGTTGGGATCTCCAAAAAAAATGAGAGTTGGGATCTAAAAAAAAAAAGAGATCTATAAGGAAATGGGTTTTCACATTAAGAATTTCTAATGAAATGTGCTATATATACAAATTTTATTCAATGCATGTTATATATATGTACATAAATATAATTTGAAAGTGTGGGTTTGTAATATTTAAAAATTGGTTGTATATGACATTAATTTGTAATATGTGTTTTCTATATATACATATTGATTGAATTTATTTGATAAAATGGATGATCGTACATGGATGTATGACATGTACTTGTCCGATCGTGGAGGATTAAAGCCTGAATACTTCGCAGGGGTGGATAAGTTTATGGATTTTGCTTGTCGTCAAGAGTTATACGTCGATGAAGGTAAGATAAAGTGTCCATGTACGGAATGTGTGAATTGCAAATTCAAGAAAGTAGATATTGTGTAGAACCATTTATATCATCGCGGGTTTATGGTCGGTTATTATCGCTGGACAGCACATGGTGAAACTATTTCACCTCCACATAATGAGCCGATGGTAGGGGGCAACCAGTGGGCTATGTATGATCAGTTAAGGGCAGAACAGAGGATGGTATTTGACGTTGCGGGGCCAAGCTTTGTTCCTCCGTCATGGTTTAGCCCGTATATTAATGTCGACGATGTTCAGAATAATGGGGATGATGTTCAATTCCAACCAGCTGAAGTTAATAAGGTCGATGAAATGAGGGAAGACCCGGTAGAAACCGAGGAGGCTAATCTGTTATCCACGCAATTTGCAGATGTGCTGAGAGCAGCTAATGAACCTGTGTTCTCTGGGTGTACTACACACACACAGTTGTCTTTTGTGAGCAGACTTATGAGCTTGAAGTGTGAATATAATGTTCCTCAAAGTCTGTTCAATGGTTTCGTGCAATTGTATGATGAAGTGCTACCTGATGACCACAAGATTCCCACCAGTTACTATAAAACTGAGAAGATATTTCGAAATTTGGGGCTACCGGTGGAAAGAATAGCAATGTGTCCCAACAGATGTATGTTGTATTGGAAGAGTGATGCGAATGAAGAATCATATAAGTGTTGTGGTCAGGCAAGATATGTTGATAGTGCTACAGGGAAGCGTCGTGAACAAAAGGTTTTATTCTACTTGCCTTTAACTCCGAGGCTACAGAGACTATATGCTTCCAAGGTGACAGCCAGCCATATGACTTGGCATGCAGATCACGTAACAGAGGAGGGAATGATGTCTCATCCTTCAGATGGAGCAGCATGGAAGAGGTTAGACACAAAGCATCCTGATTTTGCCTACGAGCCTCGTAATATTCGTTTGGGCTTATGCACGGATGGTTTTGCTACATTTAACAACTCTGGTCATAGTTATTCATGTTGGCCCGTGATTCTCACTCCTTACAATCTTCCACCCCATTTGTGTATGAGAACCTAGCACATGTTTCTGTCGTTGATAGTGCCAGGTCCTCGAAACCCAAAGAAGTTGATTGGCATTTGCCTCCGACCTCTTATTGATGAGTTGATGCAGTTGTGGAATGTTGGTTTCGTAACCTATGATGCCTCGAGGAGAGAGAACTTTGTTATGCGTGCGGCTTTACTTTGGACCATCAGCGATTTCCCTGCATATGCTATGTTGTCCGGATGGAGTACTACCGGTTAGTTGGCTTGTCTGATTTGTATGGAAGCAGGATCTGATGCTTTTCGCCTTCAACATGGACGGAAGGCTTGTTGGTTCGATTGTCATCCGAAATTCTTAGATCTTTCTCATCCCTTCCGTAGAAACAAGAAAGACTTCTACAAAGGGCATGTGGAAACAGCATTGCCACCTCCATTGCTATCAGGGGAGCAGATTTGGGAGCGAGTCCGTGATTTGCCAACGGTCATGGAGGATCCTTCCTTCCAGTGTGATGAGTATGGGGTTTCCCATAAGTGGTCAAAACAAAGCATTTTTTGGAGACTTCCATATTGGAAGGACCTTCTAATCCGACACAATCTCGATGTTATGCACATTGAGAAAAATGTGTTTGACAATGTTTTCAAGACTGTCATGGATATCCCTGGGAAGACAAAGGATAACTGGAATGCTCGGAAGGACCTTAGCCTATATTGTCATCGACCTGAGCTGGAGGTAGATGATGACTACTTGGGTGCAAAACCTAAAGCAATATAGAAAGATGTGTTCAGAGTGACGACTGTAGCCTCGGTGGGATGAAGAGCCATGACTATCACGTGTTTATGGACAGACTCCTGCCGATTGCTTTCAAAGAGTTGTTGCATCCAACTGTATGGGGTCCTTTAACTGAGTTGAGTATCTTTTTCGAAACAATTTGTTCATCGACATTATCAGTTTCTGTCATGGAGCAGCTCACATCGATGATTCCTCTGTTGCTCTGTAAGTTGGAGCGTATCTTCTCGCCGTCATTTTTTGACTCAATGGAACATCTGATCGTCCATTTTCCATATGAGGCCATGATAGGTGGCCCAGTACATTATCGATGGATGTATCCGTTCGAGAGAAATTTATTCCAGTTGAAACGAAAGATCGTTCAAAAGAGTAACGTGGAAGGGTCGATCGTGATGGCATACTTACGGGAAGAAATAGCTTATTTCTCCGTGCACTACTTCCCTTCGCATGTTCCTTCAAGGTTGAGGAGACCAGCGAGAAATGACATCGTTGATGACGACGATTGTGCTTTCTCTATTTTCAATTATCCCGGCAAGGGTAGTGGAAAGCAGCAAATACAGTGGTTGACCGAAGATGATGAGTGGAGGGCCGCACACACATACGTGTTGCTCAACTGTCCGGAGGTGCAACCATACATTGAGTAAGTATACATGTATATTTTTTTTTTGCTTATGTATAAGTATAAATATATTTATTTAGATTGCTCAACTTTATATTACGGTGTAGGATCTTTGAGACTGTCATGGGGGATGATGTTGGAGATGACCTCATTGAAAATGAATTCGCGCAATGGTTTAAGAATTATGTAAGTTTACATTACCAAAATATAATGCTTATATACGTACATTAATTTGTTCATGTTTAAGTTTCACACATTTGTTCTGTAGGCCTTAGATAGAGGAAATGGAATTGGTCATGGAGATCTGCTGTGGAGTTTGGCATGGGGTCCTAACGTGAAAGCAATTTCTTGGCCAGCATACTTCTCCAATGGGTATAAGTTCCACACTCTGCAACATGGTGCTGGGAAATCGACAATGAACAATGGAGTTTGTGTTCGAGGGTCCAACTACGCGAGTCCTGAATCGGATTTTTTTGGTCTCCTTGAAGAAATCATCCAGCTCGAGTACCCAAGTGCACTTGCTCATCCGCTGAAAGTTGTCCTGTTCAAGTGTCGATGGTTTGATCCAACGACACGTGGGACACAAGTTCATCCAATCTACCAGTTTGTCGAAATCAATCAAAAGAAAGTGTATAGACGGTATGAGCCTTTTGTACTCGCACAACAAGCACTGCAGGTTTATTATCTTCAATATCCAGGAGCCACACGTGAGCATATGGAATGGTGGCATGTGTGCAAGACACGGCCTCGCAACCGGATTGAACAACGGTGGAATGCTGAGGGCCAAGCTGTACCAGATGCTTATCAGTCGACTGAAGTCATCACTTCGGAATTCTCCATCAACATAGAAGTAGACAACCCGATCACAACCCTGCGAGATCCTTCGGGTGCGATCGAAGTTTGTGACGATACCGACGATGTGGGGCTTGTCGACCACGTCGAGGATGAATTTCATGTTGAACAAGAAGAGGACGAATTTGAGGCCACAACAAGCTACTGCTCTGACTAACAACCCTGCGACATCTTTCATATTTAAGCTAAAAATTCTTCTAGCTGCATCAGATTCCGCTTGCTGCATGTTTGTTGTTTTGAATTCCTGAAACTGCATCAGATTGAAGCTAAAAAATCTTGAAACTGCATTTGTTGGCTGGTGTACCTTCATCTCTTATTACTAACAACCTTGTTGTTTGCTATCCCAAAAAATCAGAGGCTCCATGAAACTAATAACCTTGTTGTTTGCTATCCCAAAAAATCTTCTAGTTGTACCTTGATCTCTTATTACTTATAAGCTAAAATTGCCATATGATTAAATCAGACATGCATAGAGTGAAAATTAAACAGCATTTCCATATGAGTAAATCAGTTGAAAACCTTCCTTCCAGTCTGAAATTAAAACTGTCATAGCTGTCTGATCAGTTTTAGATAATACACCTTGTGCGGATAAAAGTTTTACATAATTCACATTTCCCTTAAGACATAAACCTACTACTAATTTCAAATTTTCACCAACACAATCAACAAGATAACCAACATGACACCTACTACGATTTTCAGCACTACATTCTCCCTTTGGATCTTCACAAAATCAGTGCTCAACCTAATAAAATCAGAGGCTCCATGATCTTCATTTGTGATAACAACACCATAACTCTCTCTTTGGATCTTCATACTCTTGTTAGTGTCATGAGCATCCAACCATCTAAAGTAGGTGCACTTTTCATCTTCCTACAAACAAGTTAAAAAATATATCAGACCAAAACAGGGTAACAAGCTTATTTCAACTTTCATTGCTAACATATTTGACGGAAAAACAAAACCATATTATGCATACATTAGTGCTATCTGACAGAAAATCACAAGTATTATCTGACATAGGGAATTTGACAGAAAAATCATTCAACAAGCTTAAGGTCACAAGCATTATCACAAGCATAGCAAATCTGACAGAAAATCAGATTCACAAGCATTATCACAACCAAATTCACAAGCATTCGAAATGGAAAACATAGCAAACATTATGCAGTAAGCTCAATGCATTATGTTCATAAGCTTAAGTTCACAACCATTATGCATTATGCATTATGTTCACAAGCTTAAGTTCACAACCATTATCCATTAAGTTCACAAACATTATGCAG